>OY740718.1:120246849-121496849 GCA_963513945.1 Hydrotaea diabolus | reverse complement strand
CATCAATTTAATGAATTGAGTGGTCAAATAGCTCATCGTTTCAGCTGATGTGTAAGAGCTCGCATTGTCGTGATGCAAAATGATCCGTCTTCTCTTATTATCTTTCCTCATTTTTTCGAACACTGTTGGCAAACAGATGGTTGTATACCACTCAAAATTGACCGTTCTACGTTCCACTAAAGGCACTGTATCATCATGGCCGGTTATACCGAAAAAAAACGCAATCATTTGCTTCGATGTAATTCTTCCACAAACAACTTTTGTTGTATTTGGCTCGTCTTGAAAGACCCATTGTGTCGATTGCTGTTTTGTTTCATGTTAATATGCATAGATCCATTTACACTGCCTTTGAGCTACCGCAGTTATACTTTTGCAACATCTCTTTGCACCAATCCATACGAGCCTTTTTTGAGCATTCGTCAAATTATGTGGGATCCAACGATAACAAATTTTGTTCACGGCCAAATAAACATGCAATATCTTATTGATGCTTGTCATACTAATGCCCAAGAATGCCTCAATCTTACGGTATGTCACTTGTCGGTCTTGCTTAATCAGTTCACGCACAGCATCGATGGATTCTGGCAATGTGATCAAAGTTGGACGTCCTTCACGAAAATTATCCTGGAGCGAACGGCATCCGAGACTGAACTCTTGGTACCAGAGATTAACAGTGATTTTTGTTGGTGCTTCATCGATAAAAGTCGAATAAAGTTGATTTAAACACTTTTGTCTCGATAACCCGAAAATCTTAAAACATCATCGCACGAAAATGTTCATGGGATAATTCCATTTTTTGACTGAGATGAATTTTCCGACACACTGTAAACAAAATAATTTGCCCTCAAATAACAAAACGTTCTGGGTGAAGTTATGCTAAAAAAATGTCAAAGTTTCCAATGAAGGTTCCAGTTTGCATCTGGGAACACTAGTATCGCCAGGACCCGAAATATAAATAGTAACCCTCGTATATAGAAAAATAGTGGCAAAATTGCCACTTTAGTGGCACACCGGTAACACTGGACACACTACGACCTGTAATATATATATCCGATAAATACTTCATCGTATTGTAAATAGAATGACAAATTTAGTATACCAGCCATTCGGCAGTATTTAGTATACCATCCATTCTTCTTCTTCAGGGTACGAGTAAACGTTTTATGACCAAAAAAAAAAGTAACAAAATTGCCGGTAACACCGGACACACGGATGGACGGGCTTAGCGAGATCGTCTTACTCCGATAAATATTTTGCGGTATTGCAAATGGAATGAAAAATTTAGTATACCATCCACTCTTCAGCGGAGGGTATACAATTCAGTTGGGAATTGGTCAAAAAATTTAATTGAATATACACATTTTGTTATAATTACCAATTTTCCAAACATACATTTTAGGATACTCATTACCAATACATCGATTATAACAACCGATTTTAGTAAAACTGTTAGTTGACGTGCATGTTAATTTGCTCCCAATAACTGATGGTGACAACAGTTCTTTGCACAACCAACCACGGTTTAGTCCGCTGTTGTTATATATTATTGGTTATCCTAACATCAGAACACAAATAGAAGTTATTTTAAATATTTATGAATTTAGATAATTTTTCCAAATTGGATATGAGAGATTCAAAAAAGAAATATTTTTTTGAGTTTTTGCCGAAAATTTATTTGTATTATATTTTTTAACGAAGGTATTCAGAGGTATTTTTTCAATAGGGGTTTTTTTACAGATTACGCGTGAGTTGTGTTAATCTTTACGAGTATACTCGTATTTTTTAAGTATTGTACTTTGTCATGGAAAGACTTACAGAGCAAGAACGTCTCCAATTTATGCAGTTGCATTATGGAAATGAGTGTTCAGTGAGAACATTTTTCGGCCTAACCTTTTTTCAGTGATGAGGCCTATTTCTGGCTCAACGGCAACATCAATAAACAAAACTGCCGCATTTGGACTGAAGGGCAACCAGAAGAGGTTCAAGAGGTGTCATTATACCCAGAGAAAACTGCGGTTTGGTGTGGAACGTAACCGCGAATGGTGCTCGCCATTGCGCCATGATATCGGACTTGTTGCTACATAAAATTAAAGCCCGTAATCCTGGCGACAGTTGATTTCAGCAGGACGGTGCCACTTGCCTTACAGCTGCTCAAACAATGGTCTATTAAGAGGTCATTTCGAAGAACAGCTGATTTCATGTTTTGCGCCGGTGGGTTGGTGCCTAGATCATGTGATATCACACCTTTAAACTTCTTTCTTTGGGGAAATGTAAAGTCAAAAGTCTATGCTAATAGGTCAGCTTTGATTCAGGTTTTGGAAGCCAACATTACGCGTGTCATTAAAGCCATATCGAAATGCTCGAACGAGTCATCCAAAATTGGACCCTCAAAATAGGATCCCTGAGGTTTAGTTGCGGCCAACATTTGTAGGAAATTTTATTATAAAAATAAATGGCATACAATGTCTTTTCGAATAAACAATAATAATTTAAGACTTGATTTGAATTTTTGTATTTTTTTTAATTTGGAAAAAAATACCTCTGGACTGATCACCCAAAAGATTATCCAGATATACCGATTACATAAAATTTAACCATCAGTTAGACCAATAAACGGACGTTTATGTTAATGACAACCGAATTTAAAAATATCTTAAAGCCATGAATCTATTGCAATCAAAACATGTACAAATTCAGTGCCAATAATCATCTTTATAAGTAGAGTATAATTGGCACTTTGGTCTCCAACCGATGTAATTTCCTCTACTGCCGTGTACCCAACCAACATTTGCTTGTAGCGATGGTGTACATGGATCGTACGTGCAACAAACAATATTCGGTTGTGGCAACAAATCTGTTCTATGTGTGAAGGATTTTCCTCTCGAAAAATCATTGGGGATACATAGAAATAAGCTAGCATTGGATTGTAAAGCGTCATTTTCGTTCTTAAGAAATGGCCCCTATTTTCCAAAACGATCCTCTGTTTTTTTCAGTGCCGACGCCGTTCTTATGGTTAATGGCGAATCCGAGGTATACAAAAGTCCTGTTCTACCTTAAAGTTGCAACAGCCAGCAGAAATGATCTCGCCTTTTTCCGTTGCTTTAGCAATTGCCAGTATAATTTTGTATTTACCGCAGGGCCCATTTTAGACGAATCTCAATCAAATCCGGTTATATCTCGTTCTATCATCCCGATATTGTCTTTGTCGCCTGCTTTTGCAAGAAGAACGTGGCCTGAGTCTTCGCTGTTTCTGTTTTATTAACTTTGGCATTTGCAGAATTTTCTCCATCAAGGTGTTGAAGAAATAACACGATAAGCAGTCACCCTGTCTGATACCTCTAGTGCGAACGCTTCTTAGAGGTCACTGCCAACTATAGCAGAGGATTCGGTTTCATTCTACAAGGGCGTAAAAGTTTTGATCCAATCCAAAACGCCTTGATTTCAAATAATTGATCTCTTATCGGAGTGTCAAATGCAGCCATATTTAATTTCTGCTTGTAAGTCCTTTCTAGAATTTGGCGCAGTGTAAGTCTTAGATCGATTGCAGATTTATTCGGTCTGAAGCCACAATAAGGTTGGATCAGGTCGGTGAGTTTGGGCTTCACATTTTCACACAGTATAATCGGCAGTATTTTATACTCGATGTGTACTTATTTTGCGATAGTTGGCGAAATCAGCCTTGTCATCCATTTTGTGAACTGGGCAAAGTACGTTGAGGTTACAATTGTCTGACATACATTTCATCTTTATGGAAGTGCAAAGAAGCTGATACATGCACCATATCATCATTACCCTTTTGTGTTATACAGTCCCGACAGGGTTCTGTCGTCTCCAGCGTCTTTGATGTTCTTGAGTCTGGTTATTGCTGATTTTACCTCTTCCGGTTTTTTCTAGATCCGTTACCAGATTCTCATGCCAGTATACGAGTCTATCGTCAAGTGTTTGACTCGTCGATAACATTTTCGGACGTCTCAAGTATGAGTCCCCATAAATAAACCCATGGTTCGTTTACAAAAAATGGCGATAAGTTGGGTAAATACTTAAAACGTGAACTTCTTTCCGAGGGAAATGGAAACTTTTTATCTCTTGTAACTATTTCTGCCATTTTCAATCCCAAACAGCTCATGTATAGAAGCTAACATCGAGTGATTTCAGGGTTAAAGCATTTTTTAAAGCTATGCTGCTTCAAGCAAATACACGGACAGACATCTAAACGTCTTTATAGGGTCTCCGATCAATGTTTCCAAATGCTGCAAACGGAATCCTTTGGTGTAGGGTATACACATTTATGTTAGTTTCTTAAAGTTTATTCATTTATCAGCCACCCTGTATATGGTTCACATCAAGCTTTATTTTAAAATATTTTAATGTTATCTTTTTTGCATTTATGCTTACGATTTCTAAAAGATACCAACTTTTGTCGTATCGTATCCTTATTGAAATGCTCGGCAGTGTACCTAAACTACACAAGTAAACGTGAGCTGTGTGTGTGTATGTTTGTACTTCACGTTTATATTGTTTCCCAGCTAGCATTTTCAATCGTGCACGATTCTTTCACGATCGGAGCCGACGATTAAAGTAATCGTGTGCGATGTCGTATTCCAATCGCGCACGTTCAGAGCAACTGAAGTAACTGTGTCAACACGGCGACACTTACTTTCCAATCGTCGACAATGAGCAAAATCCAATCGTCGACGATGAGCAAAATCCAATTGTCGACGATGAGCAAAATCCAATCGTCGACGATGAGCAAAATCCAATCGTCGACGATTGCCAAGACGATTGTAAATGTATACAAAAATGCTTATTATTATTTGTTTCTTTCATAGAACATGTTTTTTAATAAAAATTTAATTTGATAAATTAAAATATAGTATTACAAATTAAAATTTGATACTTATTTAATAGTTTTTGTTCGGTCTACTTTCCTAAGCCGGTCTGCAGCATGAACAAAGTGTTGCTGGATTGTTTTATTAATTGAAGACTCATCACATTTCGGGAACTTTACATGACACATATCTTTGAAAAGGAAAAACAAAATTTTATTTTCTTACAAAAAGCACTTGTGTTCACCTCTGACACTTGTTTTCTTGATAAATACTCAAATGAAAACAACCAAAAAAATTGTTTTCTTTTCCTGCTGAGCAGATATTGGAAAACCCGTTAGAATTTCAGAGAGACATAGTTAAATTCTCTTTGCAAAACACGAGATCGGTGGTGTGCGGGAAGAAGACAACAATAACAAATCTACATGTACGACTGTGACACAAAGTAAACACAAAAACAAATCGTGAAAAGCAGAGAAAGCAAAAGCAGAGAAAAATATAATTCTGTTCCGACAATCGTGGTGACGATTGGAAATCCGATCGCGAAACAATCGTGATCGTGAAACAAACGTTCAAATGCTAGCTGGGTTGTGTTGCATGCAGCATTCAATCGCCATGGAGGAGTTTTTGTCTTGTTGATGAACACGAGTAGGTATGACGATGACGAAAATTTTGAAAATCCCAGTGGCTCAACGACTCTTTCGTTCGTTCGTACTGCACACAAATGTGTTAAATTAAAACGGGTGGTGTTTATTTAATAAAACCCAACATGATGGAAGTTTTCAAAATAGTTTTGAATTGTGAGTGTGTATGTGTTGTCTGTTCGTCTGCCTGACACCAAGAGTTCATGTTGTGTATCTTCCAGAGAAATAATAAAAACTCATTAGTTTATAATCCGGGACCGGAGGATGTTAATGGTGTTACATGCGTTTACTTTGTTTACGCTTTGAGTGTTGTTTTGTGTAGAGGTTGTTTTGTTGTTCTTTCTCAAAATCGAATCGAATCGGCGGAAAACCATTGATGATGTTTTCCATTTGTTTTTTGGAATGACTGCGATACATTCAATGCCCAATGCACAGTGTGACGAAAGTAAAAAAAAACAGGAAAAACAACATTAAGGGCCCCCGCAGACTGCAGACTTTTTATCGGCCGATAGTTTGGTCGGCTTCTTAATCAGTATGGTTACAATCAGTTACAAACTATTTCGAGAATAGTTGAACGACTGTTGGATAGTCTGCGCCCTGTTCACCAAACAAACTGTTTAGTTGGCTCGGTGTGCGCACTTTCAGCCCAACCCGACTAAACTATCGGCCGATAAAAAGTCTGCAGTCTGCGGGGGCCCTAATTATTTGCCTCTATTGAGGTAAATAAAATAAAAATGTCCTCTTGGGTCCATGATTACAACCACCCAAATCTTCAAAATAATTTCATATTAAGATTAGTGGTAAAACTCCTTTAAATATAAGACCCCATTTGCTATGGGCATGGAGATTTTATTTAACCAAATTCGCCGTTTTGTTGGGCCCTTTCAGTCCATGAGTCCGATCCCAATCCCATCCAAAATTTCAAAATAAATCCATATTTGGATTTGAGCTCCCACTGGTAAACAAATAGAGAAAAAATCAGTTAGAAATCGGTTGGAACTACAATGACTCGGTTTCAAAAGAAGAATTTCGGTTGTAATCACGAAATGTTTATAATCTTACTGATTAATTGGTTCGAAATACCTCAAGATGATATATATGATCATTACTTACTACTACGAGGGCGGTTCGGAAAGTTCTTAGGCTATCAATGAAAGAGAATAGTTAGTTTTTCAAAAATATTTTTATTTTTCAATATAATCTCCTGAAACTTCAACACACTTAGTCCAACGCTTATCTAGCAATTCTATATCTTGATTAAAATAGTTTTCCTCAAGGTCTTCAAAATAGTGGTTTAGAACTGTAATTGCATCTTCATTTGAGGTAAAACGCTTGCCAGCAAGGAATTTTTTAGATTTGGGAACAGGTAAAAGTCACTGGGAGCTAAATCAGGAGAATAAGGTGGGTGGTCAAGCAACTCGTACTTTAATTCGTTGATTTTAGCCATTGTTAAAACACTCTTGTGCGCTGGAGCGTTGTCTTGATGAAAAATTATTTTTTGTGTTGTAAGCCAGGACGTTTTTCTCGAATTTGTACATTTAATTGATCTAAAAGGTTGCAATAGTACTCTGAATTTATTGTTTTACCCTTTTGCAGATAGTCAATCAATAAAATACCTTTGAAGACCCAAAAAACCGTTGCCATAACCTAACCAGCCCATTGAATTGTTTTTGCTTTCTTTGGGGCACTTCCTCCAGCTTCTGTCCATTGTTTGGATTGTTCTTTTGTCTCTGGAGTATAGTGGTGTATCCATGTCTCATCAACAGTTAACGACGCTTAAAATCCATATTATTTCGCTGAAAACCATCCAAACAAGCTTGAGAAATGTTCATTCTTATGCGTTTTTGGTCGACTGTTAACAAGTGCGGCACCCATGCTGCAGAAAGCTTTTTCATCTGTAGTTCTTCATGCAAAATTAAATGGACTCGATCATTTGAGATGCCCATGATATTAGCTATTTCACGCACTTTTATTCGTCGATCATTTAATACCATATCATGCACTTTGGCTACAATTTCTGTTGTTGTTGCTGTTTTTGGACGTCCACTACGTGCTTCATCTTCAATGCTTGTACGACCACGTTTAAATTCAGCAACCCCATTTTTTACTGTTGCATATGAAGGAGCACTTTCACCTAACACATTCACCATATCATTATGAATTTCTTGTCCCGATAAAACTTTTTATGTAAATATTTAATGACACCACGCATTTCTAATTTTTCCATTGTAAAAAAATCGCGGATGCGTCTTTTGTGAACACCTGTTTCTATATGAAGGAGTTGCCAGATCGAAACAAAATTTAACATGTGTTCATAGCATGGAAGTTTCCAAAACACTTAACTTTTTTCTGTTTATACCGCGCTTATTGTGCCAGGCTAAGAAGTTTCCGAACCGCCCTCGTACGTACTTACTAACCACCTAATGATCGGTCATACCAATGAAGCACGAAAAATGTATTTACTCGTAGTTGCAACAATTGATGGCTGTGACAACCCATATTTTCGCAAACATTTTGTTGCTATAACCAATTAATTATTGAATTTGTTTAAAATAAAATAATTCGATTATAACAGACTTTATTTCCATTTTTTCCACTATTTCCTTGGCATGACCCTCCCTTTAAGTACCTCAATTACTTTAATGGGTAAACAACAGTTTTAGTATCTGACAAAAATTTTAACTTTTCGATAATTCAAAATTTCTTTTCTGAAAGTTCGGATACTTGGTATACTACACTTTTAATATGTGAAAATTACAGAGCACCAACTAACATTCGGTTGTACTGATGGGAAGACTCGAGGTGCATGTAACCTCAATCAATCGGTTGGCAAAAAATTTGGTTGTGGCAACGAATCTGTTCTGTGTGTGCATGTTGACTATTATATGCGATTTTTTTGGACCACAAGAGCAGAAACGTGAAGCATCTATGCCCTTTTTTTAAGGTAACTAGGCGTCCCAAAAGACAATTCCCATTTTAACAATTGTCCATCCCAAAACAATTATAATATGTTTAGCAAATACGCAAACAAGTAGGAGATGCTTAAGTCGTGTGTATTGTAAATTTTTGTAATGTTATTGATGGCTTCTTTTGTCCATAAGTCTTGTTTTCGGATTATCAGTTTATATTTGCGACGTACACTTTGATTAAAATAATAATTCAGAGACTATCGGTAGAACTTCCTTCCGGGTGTTGTAAACATCAGCACAAACGTATTATAATACCCTAGGGTTTTATAGTTCTAAGCAAAAGTCGACTTTTTAAGGTTTTCTTTAAAACACGTTGTCAAAATTAAATGTTTAATCGACTTACTGGTTTTTAATATAGAAAAACTAGACGAAAAAATATACCTAGCCCTTATCTATAGATAATTGTACAACGCTCTTAAGCTTAATTATAAAAAATTAAATATTAATATTTACAAAGATATAATGGGTGATCCAAGTAGAGTTACTTTTTGCAATAGCCTTTTTTGGCAGATCACGTGTGAGTCGTGTTATGCTGTCATGTTATTTTTGTTTAGTATTGTATGGCATTTCATCATAGAAAGACTTACGCCTGAGCAACGTTTACAAATCGTTCAACAACTGTGAGAAATGTGTTTCGTGCACTTCGTTCAACTTAATCGGCCTACAGAGCGTACTATTCGCAACACCATCACCCATCTTGAGACCCAGCATTCATTATTGGATAATATTCGACCGAATAGACCACGTCCAGCACGCAGTGTACACCAAGACCGTAGAGAGTCGGTGCCGTTCGCATCAACTCGGAATGACGTATGGAACGACTTGGCACATTTTACGTCGAGATCTTAAATTGAAAGCGTACAAAATACAGCTTGTGCAAGAACTGAAGCCGCCCGACGTACCCAAGCGACATCGCTTCGCTCTATGGGCTCTTGAAAAGTTCCAAGAAGATCCGACGTTTTCGAGCCAAAATTTGTTTAGCGATGAGGCCCATTTCTGGCTCAATGGGTATGTAAACCAGCAAAATTGCCGCATTTGGGACGAAAAGGCAACCAGAAGAGGTTCAAGAGCTCCCACTTCATCCAGAAAAAACAACGGATTGGTGTGGCTTCTGGGTCGGTGGAATCATCGGTCCATATTTCTTCAAAAATGATGCCGGTGAGAAGGTAACCGTCAATGGCGATCGTTATCGTGCCATGATAACCGACTATTTGATACCAGAAATTGAAGCTCGTGATCTCGGCGACATTTGGTTTCAACAAGACGGCCTCACTTCCCACACATCGCATCAATCAATGGATTTATTGAGAGAAGACTTCGGTGATAATTTCACGTTTTGAGCCGGTCGATTTGCCACCAAGATCGTGTTATATCACACCGTTCTACTTTTTTCTGAGTGGTAACTGGCGTGTCATTCGCCAGTTGCCTGTCGAAATGCTCGAACGAGTCATCAAAAATTGGACTCAACGGATGGAACATCTGAGACGTAGCCGCGGTCAACATATGATAGACATAATCTTCAAAAAATAAACGCCAAAGAATGTTCCTTAAAATGATAGTAAACAATCCCATTCAATTTGAATTTTCTGTGTTTTTTCTTTAAAAAGTAGGGAACAACGAAATGGATCACGCGTTATATTTTCTAAATCCTCCAGATGAATTAGAAAAAAAAACAAAACAAAAAACTTTTCTGTAAAATTTTCCTTTTGGCGCTTACACGTAGAAAAAAAGTATAGTTGTGGTGACAATATTCGAAGAGGATAATACTATTGTTGGGTATATGGTTGTGGTACAACAATATTATGATCCTCACAACAATAGTATGATTCAAATACAACCATACTATGATCCTCACAACAATAGTATGATTCACACATAACCATACTATGATCCTCAAAACCATAGTATTATTCACACTCAACCATACTATGATCTCAACAATCATAGTATGATCCTCACAACCATAGTATGTTTCATATACAACCATAGTATGATCCTCACAACCATAGTATGATTTACACGCAACTATGTTATGATCCCTACAACCATAGTTTTATCACACACAATTATACAATGATCCCCAATATAATTTATTAGAATTTGTTTAAATTGTCGACAATACATTTGATCGCCAATATTATTTATTAGAATTGGTTTAGGTTGTCACAAATAGATTTGAATTATATAAATTATTCAAAAATACATTAAATTCAAAATAATAGGAATGATTTATTTCACAGTAGAAAAATAAGTTTAAATAAACGTAAGCGTTTTTATTAAAAAAATTTCAGTTAAACAAAGCCAAATCAGCTTGTTTAAAAATTTTTAAATTCGATAAAAAAAGTACTATTATTGCATTAGATCCGTACCCATAACATTTGTTCTTAAAAGCATATTTAAATGAGGAAAAATTACAATCATACAGTATGATTGCCGTAATCATATTATTGTTAACATAAAACGCCAAACACAATACTTTTGTCGCATCAACCATATTAATATTGTTGCTATAACCATATATATATTTTTAAATTTGGCAACAATATTATTGTTACATTTCAAAAATATTAATATTGCAGCAATTATAATATTGTCAAAAATAAATTCAGTTAACAATGCTTTGGTTGCGGCGAACATACTTTTATTGCGGATAACATATTATTATTGCCGTGACCATGTAGTAACCATGTTTTTTCTCTGCGTGTACGTCTTGTTCGCGGTTAGGGATATGGATGTATAAATCCTTTTTTTTTTATTAAAATACAAGTAATAATAATTTGTTCTGGGTTAAAACGTAACAATAACATAGGAAATCAATTCAGTGCCATTTTATGGTATTTCATTTTATGGTTAGACGTTAAAAATAATTTTGGTCATTATACCACAAAGCATATTTAAATTGTTTTGCGAAATTTGACTTTAAAATCGAGTAGCTATGAGATCAGCATGAGAAAAAGTCTTTCGAATGGAGCCGATGGCTAATGCATTTTTGGCAACCTTTGGAAATGATGGTTATTATTTCTCTATATGAATTCATATTATAAATGGATTTGGATTAGATTTACCACAAACTCGTGAATTCTTTAGATAGCATCGTAATTCTACTGCGCAGCAAGATCATGTCATCTCCTTCATATTACTGAACATTTGCGATATGTGCTGCCTCTTTAGTTTTGTGTGCTACCGAAACTTGAGACTTTTTAATTTCGGGCTTTACAAGAACATTTATAAAGGATAGACAGGCAAATGAAATAAGTATTTTTAGCCAATACCAAAAATTTGGCATGCAAACATATTATGTAGGACACATATAAATGTTATACATGTTTGGTTCACTGCAAACATTAATATGTTTGCAGCAATGCTATCAAACATATATGTACAAACATTTATTTGTTTGCACATAAACATCAATATGTACGCAGTAAAAATAATATCTCTGCAGAAATCTAAGCAGACATAAATACCTACCTACTTGTAGAAATTTCGGGCATCAATTCAATATTTACCAGGCATACAACAATCCGACTACTGCCGGATACTGAAAACAGACTTTTGTAAATCATCGATTTTTTAAAAATCTTTACAAGTTATTTTAATAACCCACAATCTCACAAATTTTAATTTTTCTGAATGCGTACTGCTTTCACAACGTCTTATCTAGCAAGTAAAAAAAATCATGTGTTAAAAATGTTCTCACATTTAAAATAACTTTTTTGGTTGTTCCACAAAAATATATATTTTTTTCATAATAATTTATTTATTGATTCATAATAATATACAAATTAATTAATTAATAATTATTATTCATAAAATTTAAAGAGTTTAAGGGGGTTTTCCTTTTTCTGCTTAGATATGACAATGTTATTCTTAAAATAGTTCAATATGCAAGCATGTTGTCGCAAACATATAACATATATTTGTATAAACTATAATGCTAATATACAAACATATATATGTTTGCATACAAACATATTTTTAACACATTTTTTTTCTCTGTGTATTAATGTCATCACGTATCCCGGAGTTACCAAATTAAAAACTATTCAAACGAAACCTCTCAACACTTTAAAATTTTCGAGTTTCAAAAACTTTTAAAATCGACGGTTTCAAAACACTGTGCTATGCACGGAAGAGTATTGTGTGTACCATGTTGTATAGTATTTTTTTCATCGTTCATGCATTTGATGCATACGTGATGCTAGACAGATTCACATCGTCAAAGTCAAATGGGGCAGCAACATGGAAAATACATTTTGAAACTAAAAAGACTTTTAACTCATACGAGTACAAGTTATGTTGCATTTTTTTCTTGTTGCGTTTTTCGTTTCATGGATGCAACAACCCCACGAATAGGTGGGTAGACAGACGTGATTTCTATGTGGTAATGACCTTGAGACGTGTGATTTGTAGCAATTTTTGTCAGTTCTTTGGCACAATCAACGCCACGGCCAGCTCTCGCCTGTGCTACTTTCAAAGCACGCGTTCGGGTGTAGAATATTATTAACATTTAGAACGAAAATTGTTTCTAACTTCTACAACTTATGTTGCACCACTATTCTGTTGCACTAAGTGTTTCACGACAATTAGATTCAATATAATTATTTTTTGGTTATAACAACTTACATTGCAGCAGAATTCTTGACCTCTTGTGTCATGTTTGTCAGTCTTTCTGCTTGTCTCTGGGAATGTAAACTAGCAGTTGGTACACAGCAAAAAAAAGACAACCCATAAATTTCAACCAACAATTTGGTATGCGAATTTTATAACCACTCAATTAAAAATTTAGTAAATTAGATAAACTATTTATCAGTTTTAGCAATGATATTTAATAAACAGGAACAACAACAAAAAAAAACATAAAATGCATGCACCGATCGTGTGTGTGTGTGGGTATATGTGATCTAGTATGTATGCAGTGCGAGGGATTTTAAATGTGTTCGGTAAAAAACTTTACTGCCGGCAGTTCTCGTTAAATGCGAAACTGCGTGCCCTTAAGTGTGTAGCCTCTAAACAAACACACCTGCTCATAATAATAGATACACCTTTTTGGTAAACATTTAAGTGTTGTTAAATGTGGGCATCCCCCTGAAATTTCGACAGTATATTTTTTTTTAATTGTGACAAGTATGTTCATTTAATTATTTTGCACAGAAAAATTAATTAGTACCAAACAAACTTGTTGATCATTATAATAGATACACTTGAATTATTTGTAATTTTTAAACATTTTATTGCAATCTAGTGTTTCTTTTAATTTGGATTTACTTAAAACGGTAAGAATTCTGGTATTTCGAAGACAATTTTTATAAAATCTAGTTATTTAAAAAAAGGGGAAAACAAGCCTTGTTCCGAAAAAAAAAAAAAATTTGTCAAACCATGTCAAGTCATTGGAGGAAGCTTAGGAATTTCTTTACTTTTTGTACAAAATGCGCTATCTAAAAAGCAGACTGAAGAAACTCGTGGTATAATACATTAGACAGACCAGAAACTGACAGACGCATTGTTGTAATGGTTAAAAAAGAACCCGTTCAAGACTTCAAGAGCTATTTATGCTGAGATTGGCAATGAAATTAGTCCACAAACCGTTCGTCGGCGTCTTCTGCAAGCCAAATTACCCGGAAGAATTGCCAGAAAAGTCCCACTTATGCGTATACAGAATGTAAACGTTAGATTATAATATGATAAAGAACATTTACTTCGATTCAGATCGATTATATTATGATCCACAATATAATTTATTAGAATTTGTTTAAGTTGTCGACAATAGATTTGATCCCCAATATTATTTATTAGAATAATAGGAATAATAGGGGCGATTTATTTCAAAGTAGAATAAAAAATTTCAATAAACGTAAGCGTTTTTGTTAAAAATATTTCAGTTAAACACAGCCAAAGCAGCTTGGTTAAAAAAAGTAATATTATTGCATTAGATCCGTACCAATAACATTTGTTCTAAAAAGCATATTTAAATGAAGAAAAATTGCCGTAATCATATCATTGTTAACATAAAACGCAAAACAATACTTTTGTCGCACCTACCATATTTATATTGTTGCTATAACCATATTTTCATTTTTAAATTTGGCAATAATACTATTGTTACATTTCAACAATATTAATATTGCAGCAATTATACTATAAACATTTGTTCTAAAAGGCATATTTAAATGAAGAAAAATTAAAAATTGCCGTAATCATATCATTGTTAACATAAAACGCAAAACACAATACTTTTGTCGCACCAACCATATTTATATTGTTGCTATAACCATATTTTCATTTTTAAATTTGGCAATAATACTATTGTTACATTTCAGCAATATTAATATGGCAGCAATTATACTATAAACATTTGTTCTAAAAGGCATATTTAAATGAAGAAAAATTAAAAATTGCCGTAATCATATCATTGTTAACATAAAACGCAAAACAATACTTTTGTCGCACCTACC
The DNA here is from genome assembly GCA_963513945.1 of Hydrotaea diabolus. Classification (NCBI taxonomy): domain Eukaryota; kingdom Metazoa; phylum Arthropoda; class Insecta; order Diptera; family Muscidae; genus Hydrotaea; species Hydrotaea diabolus. The sequence continues at coordinate 121,481,955 of OY740718.1, read as the reverse complement.
ATATTTATATTGTTGCTATAACCATATTTTCATTTTTAAATTTGGCAATAATACTATTGTTACATTTCAGCAATATTAATATGGCAGCAATTATACTATTGGCAAAACTAAACTCAGTTAACAATGTCATGGTTGCGACGAACATACTTTTATTGCGGAGAACATATTATTATTGCCGTGACCATGTAGTAACCATGTTAGGTATGGAATACAATATCAGATAACAGAGGCGGACCTCTGTATGCGAGGCCTTTTGAGTACATTTTTCATTACATTCAGCACGGAGGTTGATGGATTGTTTTTAACACTTTCTTGAGCAGCAGTAATGTTTTCAGCCGATCTTGCAGTACGTTGTGGTCCATGCTTGGGCATATCAGCTACAGACCCTCTTACTTGGAAATCATTCACTACAGGATCACAGAATCATTCACTACACAATCACGTGAAATTCACAAAGAAGACGGTTAAACATGGTGGTTTGGAATGCTTTTCATGGAATGGTTTTGGTCGTATATATAGCATTGAAAATACAATGAATGCAGAGGGATACAGGAAAATAGTGAAAAATGTAATATATAATATATGACAAAGAGAATATTCCAATTCTCTGGTTATTCCAGCAAGACATAAGTACGGGTTAGTTTAGAATTGGTTCTCGCATAAGAGCGTTCGTGTTAAAAAGCTAGGCAAGTCAATCTACTGATCTACGTAAGTCCAATAGAGAACATGTGGAGCAAATTAAAGAAAAGACTTTTAAAAGAAGTTTTCAAAAAGAAGAATAAATTTTCGTACTTAGTAAGGAAATTGTATCATTTTTATATAAATTAATATAACATATGAAAATAATATTAATATTTTTATGAATATTTGTTACTTAGTTGCTACATAAAAATTGACAGATTTTTCTTTCTTTTTTCAAAAAATAGTATTTTTCTTTTTCAAATAAAAGTGACTTGGGTGTATCTATTATAATGATGGTAAAGTGACTTGTAACTAAATTATTTCCGACTGCTCTTTGACAAAATATTACAACTTACAACAAAAATATTTTCTATAAACGGCTTACAACTTGATACAAAATTATTGCGATAAACGGCTCACATTTTTTTTTTTGGAAATATGCGAATTTTGTGATTTTTGATAAACGGCAATTTTATATAAAAATGTAAATTTGTTTATCGCTTGATCTCGGAAATATTTTCGATTAACAAGGTACGAATATTTTAGTTTATATATGAAATTTTTGATCAAAGGATTTCTCATTAATTTTTTGTTTGAATATTTGAATTCTTAAATTGAAACGAAAATTGTTTTTTCTGTGTATCTGTTCATGTCGAATGTTGCGGTATATGCGAGACTACAGTCTTGGGATCAACTTGTTGCACTTACCCGCGAAACAACAAAATTTAAGTTGCCAGTGCGGCTTGTAATTGCCTGATTGTATTCGGTACACATGTACGTGTCCAAATTGTTTAATTAAATAAACATCATAATGCTTTTACCATCACACATGTATAGGGAGCAAACTTACAAACACTCATATTTACCAGATCCTATACACATACATACATACGAGTACCTAAGTACATACTGCTCTATTGAAGTGCAGTTGCGTAGAAGGGAAGGGGAGTTCTCAAAATAGTTCTTCTAACAGCAGATGATACTCGTATCGAGAACATGCTTTTTTTTTAAAACCGATCAAAAATTAATTTTAGAATAGAGCTATATTTATTGGACTCAATATTGGGGCTTATACCCACGGACCTATGGGACTCTTATTAGCAAAACAGAAGACTAATAGTTAATCTGAGCATATGGGTACTTAAATTAAAGCAAACTTCGATTTCAGTCTAAATATTATATTTAATATTCGACAAGGATTGCCGCTTGACATATGAACTCTAGAAGCCTTAAAAACGACTCTTATTTTAAAAACAAGCTATAGTAAATATTGACATATGGATACTAAAATTAAAGAATATTAGCTACGAATCTATAAGAAAATATGGATTTATTTTTAGGATTTTGCTGAAATGTCGAGTCAGCTCGTGAACTCTAGGTGCATCAAAAACAACTCATACCAACGCACAAATTCTAATATGGAATAAGTTTTTATACAGGGTGTCCGCAGGTAGGTATACTACTTTGTTTGTTTATAATTTTTGATTAAATGAAAGAGAAATGATCTTATATTGATAAATGTTTCATTTATGTCGGCAATTATGTATGGACTACAATATCAAATAAATGTCTGCCTCCGTTAGCCTCACAAATGCGAGCCCTTTTGAGCACATTTTCTTTACATTCAGCACGGCGTCGAATTGAGGTTGATGGATTGTAGTAATATTTTCAGCCGATCTTGCAGTACGTTGTGGTCGGTCCATGCTTGGGCCTAGAAACTACAGACCGTCTTTCTTCGAAATCATTTACTACACGTTAAATAGGGCGTTTTGTTGGCGCGTTGTTGCTTCCTAAAATTTCACGTAACATTCTCATCGTCACAGTAATTGATGATTGATTTTGAAAAAAATGTTTTAACGATTACAACACGTTGGTTTATCCAATATTTTTCCATAATAAATTTCCTACGTCTCTACTTCAAGACTGCCAAATATGAACTGTCAAGACTAATATTTACCAAAATGGCGGCAAGCAAAGTGGAAAAAATGACGAATCGTGCTACAAAAACAAAATGTAATAACATTTTTTCTGTGCGAGCGATAGGCTTATGTTTACTTTATTGGGAAGGTTACTATTTAGATTTATTAAAATTAATGCTTGGGATACCGAAGAGGATTTGGATAGTGAAATGGTACCATGCTTTGCAGTCCTGCATTTCCATCCAAAGGGAATTAAGGCGGAAGTTTGGCGGAATTCCCTGAGTAGATGGTAAACATGGTTGCTGAATCTGGAAGCATCGCTCGAAGACCATCGTGATCCCTATGTTCGGGTTCAAGACACCATCGCGGCATTCGACTCGAAACTTATCGGCGCAAATTTCAGTTAGCAGACGGTCATTACAACGGATAATTCATGATGACTTCTTTCCGCACAAAGTTCAAATTTCAAGCAAGTTAAACCCTCTGGTCGAAGAAGACAACAACTTGATAAAATCCTCGTTAATGTCTGATGAGGCCAATTTTAAACTAAACGGCACTATAAACAAGCAAAATTCACATATATGAAGTAAAACCAATCCATAAATACTCCATTAGACGGAATTTCACCCAGAAAGATTTACAGTGTGGTGCGCAGTTTCATCAAGCTGCATTGTGGAGCCATACTTCTTTAAATAAAACGTTTAACAGTGACGATCCCAAAACGAAAGATGTTGAAGGAGTTTTTTACCCAGAACTGCCCCGAAGAAGTATCCGATTCAACATTTGGTTTCAACAAGATGGAGCAACTGCACATAAAGCTAGACCGTATATGGAAGAGCTCCCATGAAAATTCCCAAACAAATGAATATACAGAAATTCCATTTTCACTGGCCCCGAAGATCACCGGACCTGACTTTTTATGAGATTATGTCAACCAAGAGGTGAACAAAGCGAAACCAAGAAAGTTGTTTGATTTGAAGCAGTCTCTTAAAACAATAATTGAAGAGATCCCAACGAAAATTCTTCAAGCCGCAATGAATAATTTTCTGATCAGGAGTCGCATGTGCGTGGATGAGCATGGAGGTCCTTTGCGGTCAATCATCTTCAAACACAATTTGTCATATAAAATTAGATAGCATTTTCTTTCCACAAAAAAAATAAATTACATTGATTAAAAAGATCAGAGTTCTTATTGTAGCGCAATTCGTGCACCACCCTGTACTAATATGGAATTTGTTTTAATACTTAGTAGGGGCATAAATACTGTTACACACGTTTTATGCTGTAAAATAAAAAGTTCTGAATGTTTTGGACCAAATATTTTTTAATATATTTATTGATGTATATTGTATTCAAAAAGAATCGTCTTATTCGAAATGTCCGCCTTTTGGCTTTATACACGCCTTAAGTCGCACTGGCCAATCGTCAATAGCTGCACGAACCTCGTCCATTGGAAAATTGGCCACAGCTCGAACCGAAGCAGTCTTAAGAGATCCACTGTTGGGGTATCTTTTGTGACAAACCTTGTCCTCTAAAACCGTCCACAATTTCTAATCCAATGGGTTCAAATCTGGACTACCTGAGGGCCATCCTTCAGAGGAAATGAACGCTGGCAAATTGTTTCGAAGCCAGGCCTACGACGTTTTAGCCTTATGGGCCGGCGCAGAATCCTGTTGGAAAGTCCATGGCTGGTTTTGGAACAGGGAATTGTTAAGAGGCTTCACAACAGCTTCCAAAACGGTTTCTTGGTAAACTTTGGCCGATGTTTTGAGTCCTTGTTCGCAGAAATGCAGGTCAGTGACCCCATCGTAAGAGACACCCCATCAAACCACGACTGAAGGTGGGTGATGACCCTTTTTCACCCTTGGGATCAGTTCAGATGCTTCTTTAGATGACCGAGCATACACTCCATCATTTTGCTTGTTAAATTTTTCCTGAACGGTAAACATTTTTTCATCGGTGAATACAATTTTTGTATGCAAGTTATCAGCGTGCTTCACCAAATGACGTTTGTATTTTTCAACTTATTTTTTTTTTAAAGCTGCAGTCAATAAATTTCCGGTACGTCGTTTGAGAGTCCTAAGTCCCAAGACATTTTTAAGGATTCGACTCATAGACTTTTGCGTGATATTCATCCCACGGGCCATGATTTTCTGTTTTCGGAGCGGATTTCTGTGAATTCTTGATTCAACGGCTTTGATGACATGCGGTGTTCGAACAGAGCGTGGGCGGCCTGACCGGTGGCGGTCTTTTTCATCTCCAGTCTCCCCAAACAGTTTTATGCATCGGCAGACGAACATGCGGCTAATCCCTAGTGGCCGGAGCGTTTTGAAAATATCGCTCTTTTTCATTTCACACTTGTAAAGCGCTATTACAGCAATACGGTTCTCATTATCTGACCAAAATTGGAACAATTTCAAAACCCCGTTACAGACTAACGCTATTGAGGTTAGCTTTCAAAACCCATATGACATTACTATTGAAATGGGCGTGTTCAATGTTGTAACAGTATTAATGTCCCTACTAAGTACTTATATGTCAATATTTACAATTAGTTGCTTGTTTGCTTTTGATGTCCAAGGGACCATGAGTACAAATATAAGTGTTTTTGAGTCGCTAAATATACATTTTTATTAGTGTATGCGTGTAAGGACCAGATAGGCCGCTTTTGAGCCAGTCGATCACATGATTTTAAAAATTTCTCCATTTTAGATGTGTTGAGTGTCTCTCCAGTAACGGTCTTAACTTGAGCCACGTTCATTTAGAAGTATTAGTGATTTGTTGGAGGCAAGTCATAACGTACGACAATATATAGGGTGTTTTTTATTGGGGTATAGAACTTTAAGTTGGCATCACTTTTTTAACTGGCGGCCATTTTGTCAGCTGTCAAGTGATTAATATTTAGTTTGGTTTGCCATTTCATCATGAACAGGTTGACAAAAGAACAACGCTTGCAAATCGTGCAAATTTATTTCGAAAGTAATGGTTCAGTTCGCGAAGTTCACCGCAAGCTCCGTCCATTTTATGGTCGACATAATCGTCCATCAGAGCAATTAATTCGGTTAGCCATGGATCGGTTAACATGGACCATTGGATTATTTTCTTTGGGGATATGTGAAGTCGCTCGTCTACGCCAACAAACCAGAAACACGTTAGGGGACTTAGAAGCCAACATTCGTGGCGTTATTGCCAACATACGGCCCCATATGCTCGAAAAAGTGGTTGAAAATTGGACCTGTAGAATTGGCTTTATTCGAGCCAGCCGCGGCGGCCACATGCCCGAAATCATATTTAAACATTAATGGCATAAAATTATCCTTCCAATAAAGCCAAATTGATGGACATTAAAACGATTTTCTTGTGTTTTATTTCAATTCGAAAAACACCCTTTAACAGGCGTGTTCGCTTGCTAGTCGTTTATTAAACCTGTAAGTTTACTTTGTTTACAAGAACGGATTAGCTTTATGCATCATAAACCGTTTGATTTGAAAATTTGTAATTTGCAGAAAAAAGTAATTCAAAAAATACTATAAGCGAGTTATAACCGAGCTCGATTAAACTCGATTAAGGTTATTCTTAATTAACTTTGCAAACATTTTAATAAGTTAAAACCAACGGGGTTTAACTTAAATTGTCCATACTTTTTTTTGAACCCCACCATATATAAGCTTAAATTTAGAAATCTCTTTTGAGCTTGATCCTAGGGGCCAACCCCATATTTATTTATATGAAAACAAGTTTCTTCGGCCGGGCTTAAAGGCTTTCAGCTGTCGATAGACAAAATCTAAGATTATCGTGTGTAATCAATTGGACAAAATCTAGGCGACTCGGTAAAGTGTATCAGCTGGAGGAAAACTAAAACCTACATCCGAAAAAGTTGCTAGAATTTTGTTTATGGGAACCTAGTGTCAATGGTCGTTGTGAAACTTTGTAAGTAAAGTTACGTCCATGAACCTTAGGACACGTTGACACCCCGCCAATTTTTGGTGCAAATATTAAAAAAGTGTGCCTTCTTAAGAGGTAATTGCAGTCGATTTAGGGGAAACCTAATTCCCTCTGGGCGGATTTTACCCATTTAAAACCCAAACAGCATATGTGACGCGCAAAATAGAAAGGCCCTAAGGTTTAAAACCAGTTTTGTTCAGGAGAGCCATTTTAAAGATTAGGTCCCTTTTTATTTGCGCTTAGAATCGTCGACTTCACTTTCATAAAACGCGCATATCTCTGGGAGGGAACACTTTTGGGGCATGGGATCGGTCTAATTCGATGCTCAGATGTTGTCCACATCCAAAATAAAAAATTAAAAGTTGATGAAAAGTGTTGTTCAGGAGAGCCATTTTAAAGATCAGATGTTGTCCACATCAAAATATGAAAAAAAATGAAAATTGATTTTGTTACCCTTAGGTCCCTTTCTCTATGCGCTGTCACATATGAGGATAGTTTATCTGAGCCAAATTTAACCCGTTTAAAATACCAGACTACATATGAAGATAACCCATCGAATTTATTGGTGCTTTTAACAAATACGGACCGAAGGAAATGGCTACGTTGTCTAAGAATTTTTGATGATCAAGAAAATATAAACTTCTACGTTCTCCGATATATACAGGGTAATTCATTCACGACTGGACAAATTTCACCAGCGTATTCCTTGGCTCATAAAAATATGTCCATCTATGACCAGCCCGAAAATGCAAGGGACGAAATGGCAGCGGTTTGAAATTTTTCGGATTGCTGGCCGGAGAGTACTAGGGTAAAATTGCTAAGTTCTAAACGGGGGCTTGAGCCCATGCAGAATATCGACTGTAAATAAAATAAATTATAGTTCTTCCATTTCAATAGCAGATCCATGGCCTGGCCGAAATTTACCATTTACCGCACACCTGAAGGGAAATTAAATTTTCCATACAATTTAGAACACCTTTTGGTGATAACTTGCTATGGTGTGGCTATTTGCCAAAACGAAGTATTTTAAAAAGACACTCAACTGTTCCAACCTATCTTATCGTGTTAACCTTGCCTATGCCACAGCTTCGTCATTCAATTACAGGCATGACTAACGCCTGAGTTCCTGATCGTAAGGTCAGCATTCATATATTCCGATTTCATTACCTGCCCTACTCCCACACCTTAAACCGATATGTTTATTGGTGCCATTCACACCGTCCCTGAAATGTCTGTGTGTACCACCACCACCTCAATTAGTTTTCGTTTTATGTCAGTGTGTGTAAGTGTGTGCTTATGTTGCACGCGTAGCAAATGTACCTCACAAGTGGTCAGCAAGTATTGTACGCCGGACGACAAACGACGATATTCGTCCATTCTAAATTGTCAATTGAAACCTATTATCTCGAAGCTAAATCTACATAAAAATGTTCAATTACCAGCATAGAAATGATGGTCGACCGGATCGGCGCGGTTCGGTTGGACGACGGCATTCAAGCATATTCTTCTTATCGTCATTATTTATTTGCTGCCGCTTCATGATCTTATAATCGTTGCTAGTGATCTTCACTTTTAGTTCAAGTCGCTCTCTATGGAATTACGAATGACAATTTGCGGTGATGTGGCCAGGCCGTCTGTTTCCATTTCAGTTGCTGCCACTTGTTACTGGTCGCTGTCGGTCGTGCGATCGACATGTTCTACAATGCTATATTCAAAAGTATTCTCTTCCATTTGATTTTTAACAGAATGAATTAAGAACAGAAACGTGGAACAATTTGTTGTCTTCGGCTCGGTGTTCCTATTTCGGTTTACGCATTTTCAATTACGCTTCAAAGTCAATTGAATGTTACAGATTATGATGAATGTTGCGAGGTTGCAAGGTGCCACTTTTGAAAGTGTGTATAGGTTGGCTTCGTTCTTAGATGGTATTAGGTGTGTTAGGCGGCGGTAGGACGTTAAATAAGCGAGCGTGTGCGGTTGATCGGTGAGGCGATAACATCACATCATTATTAAAACAAATATTGGCCGCGTTCGATTGGCAATTGGGAGGTCGCTAACACAATAACTTCACCCCATTGTAGAGGCATATAAAAATGATTTTGTTTACAGAAAACTATAGTCAATTTGCGTTAAAACTTGTTTAGTTTAAATAGCTAAAATTTTTTGGAACAAAGTTAGTCAAAACTAACCTTTAGCGAGTTTCAGCGAGCTCGGTTATTACACGCTTATAGTGTTTCTTGAATAACTTTTTTCTACAAAATTTTCAAAGCAAATGGGTTATGACACAAAAATTGAAAAATGTTCTTGTAAAGTTTTGAAATTATCGACAACTTACTCGATTAGTAAGCGAGCATCAATCGAACACGCCTATTATTTTGTTTACAAGAAACTTTGACTATTTTCATTTAAACCCATTTGTGTTTAAAATCTAAAAGTGTACAAAAAAAATAGAAAAGTCTAACAGGCGTGTTTTTTCGTGCTTGGTTATAGAGCCAGTAAGTGGTCGCTAAAGCGATTGGTTCTAATAAAGGGTGGTTAAATTTTAAGGGCCTATGTTGAATGTGAACCACAACTAATTGTCGATTTTTTTCTGCATTTTATTTAATATTTCTCAATTTTAGACTAACTCAATTTGAACCATGGAAAGATACACAAGCGAGCAACGCGTAAAAGTTATTCAGGCTTCGGGCAACAGTGGATGATCAATTTTCGAAGAAAATCATCTTCGGTGATGAGGCGCATTTTCACCTCAGTGGATTCGTCAATAAGCAGAATTGTCGCATTTGGGCGAATGATTATTCAAGAGTGATTGTTGAAAAAAAGATTTATTGGCTGGAGGCATCATCGGGCCGTATTTTTTCCAAAATGAGGCTGGCCAGCCAGTTGTTGTGAGGTGAAGTGTGATGTTGGTGTTGATGAGATGACAACGAACTTTTTATGGCCCGAATTGGAAGATATGGATGTGGACGATATGTGGTTTCAACAGGACGTTGCCACTTGCCACACAGCTAACGAAACAAGAGCTCTTTTGTGCGACAAATTCAATGGCCCTGTTATCTCAGGTCGTGGAGATGTTAATTGACCGCCAAGATCATGTGATTTGCCACCTTTGGACTTCGTTCTTTGGGGTTATTTAAAAGAAAAGGTATACATCGATAAGCCAGCAACAATTCAAGAGCTAAAGGATGAGATAATTCGGCACATTAACGGCGTAGAACCTCAATTATGCCTCAGCGGCATCGAAAATTTGGACCATCGGATGGATGTGTGCCGCTGAGGTCGCGGCGGCCATTTGGTCGATATTTTGTTCCATACACAATTTAACCATAACAATATTATCATAATAAAAATAAATGACAATAATTTCGTAAATAAATTGTGGTTTTATTCGGCCCTTAAAATTTAACCACCCATTATTTGCAAACAACAGTTTTTTTCTTTTTGTTTATATTTATTTGGTCTTTTATCATTGTTATAACTTAAACAATTTTTTTATTCTGGTTTGAAACCTTTTTGTTGTTTCTTTTTCAGAATCGACGTAAAAAAATGATGAAATGTATTGTCTTGGACGCCAATAGAAAAATTGTTTCTGTATACAAGAACTGAATTACTCTCCATGCATCAACTGTTTGATTTGAAAAAATTACGATTGCAGAAGTTATTCAAGAAATGTGTTAAGCGAGTTATAACCGAGCTTGATAAAACTGAATTTACAAACCCTTAATTATTTTCATAAAAAATTTGTGATTCAAATTTGCAATTTCAATATAAGCGTTTGTTAGTCGATATTGAAGCTTAGCTTAACATTTAATTTAAAGTTTAAGCTTAACTTTAGTTTTATCCAGTTTAAAATAATGAAAGTTCGACAAAGCTGATAATTTTTTTAAATTTCTGTTTTTATTGGAAAGGTTAAACTTGTCATTTAGTAACGAAACACCATCCGATGCGTTTTCGCTTCGCCCATGGGCTGAAGATTTTTTGGCAGGAGGTGAAGAATTTTTCCGAAAACTCGTGTGTTCAAATGAAGCTTATTTTCATCTCGGTGGCTATGTCAATAATCAAAATTGCCGCATATGGGGTAGAGAACCAACAACTGACTATTAAGAAGCCAATGCATCCACAACGAACGAGTCACTGTTTGGTGTGGATTTTGGGCTGGCGGCATCATTGGGTCATTTTTCTTCGAAAATGAGCAATGAGCCCCCGATACCGCCAACAGTGAGCGTTACCGCGCAATGCTCAACGAATTTTTGTTTTCACAAATTTAAGAGAATGACAATGATGACATTTGGTTTCAACAAGACGGGGCAACATGTCACACAGCCATGCAAACAATCCATATTTTACGCACTGTTTCTTAAAATCGAATTATCAGCCAAAAAAATTTGATGTCAATTGGCTGCCTCGGAGCTGTGATGTGAGCACGATGGATTATTTTCTGTGGAAAGTTAAAAAGGATAAATATAACACAAAGCATCTAGATCCAAAATTATCAGTAAATATTTTTTACAGCCGATTCAGATTTAAAATATTAAATCGCCCACACTGCATATATACAGGGCTAGGCCATTGAAGTGTTACCTATTCAACGAACAAATTTATTTGTGTTAAATTATTTTTTAGTGACAAAATATGTGGAGATAATAAATATAATTAAATAATTAATAAAAATCCATTTTTTTAGCTTAATATGACCATCTTTTACCTTAACCATGGCCTTCAAACGGTTAAAAACGTTGGGAATTTTGGTTTTCAATCTGGGGAATTCAAAAGCCACAGTGTGGCCGAAATTAAGCGAGGAACATGTTTTTTAACCAATCTTGGTTGAAATGAGAGTTATGATTCGGCGCTGATTCTTGTTGAAACGTCCATGGTCTACGACCGAAAAGTTTGAGTGCCTACGGCTCTAAAGCAGCTTCCAAAACATTTTCCCGATTATAAGTCGCAGGACGCTGACCAGGCTCGATGAAAACGATTGGTCAGTGTCCATCAGTGGTTTGAGTTGCCCATAACATTACTTGAGATGGAAAATTACTTCGGGTGGTCGTTCGTAGGCTCAAAGTTCCGTCAGTTCGTTCAGTTAAGTAAACACGATCATTTTGAACTTAATAGGAGTATTTTTTCATCAGAGAACTCCTTTGCTCTATCGATTCTAACTCTTTTGTGCTTTGGTGTAAGATCGTGTGCCTTTTGGAATATGTAAGACTTTACCTTGGGCTCATTTTGGAATATGTGTCGGATGCTTCGCTAGGATATTAGTCATTTGATAACCACAAAGACTGGATTTCGTTTAAGTCGAGCCTTTACTTTCCGCAGCAATTCACGTGATGTTGCGGTTTTTTTTTTGGTCCACCACAATAGCTTTTAGAACTGCATCATAATTAGGATTTATGGTGCGATACACAAATATTTTTTACACTTTGAGATGGCTCAGAACACGGACAAAATCGGGTTGTGATTTTCGGGCCAAATATTACGCAATCACACTATTAGGTTGGAATTCCTTTTCGAACAACTTTTGTTCTATAAAACTAGATGGTAGAGCTTGTAAACAATTTAAACAGCAGTCATGGGCACGAATTACGAATGCTGCCATGATCGGGTTTTCAGTATTGTGAACGTGAGGTTGGTTAGACTGCAATCCCCTAGCCCTGTATTCTGAATTGTCGTAAAAATCTAAGTTAATCTAGCCATGTCGTTTTCGGATGTGTTAAAAGCACCATAAATATTGGTGATCTGAAGAGGGTGCTATTGAAAATGGGCCGGACCAGTCATGAGGTAAACATTTTTCCCACAAAAGGACAGAGTCAACCTCTGGAAAATCGATACATTTGTAGTACGAGTACATGGGTATTTTTTTTGCTTATAAAGGGTGTCCCAAGAAGAACGCAATTTTTAAATCTGGCAACATTCGAAGTGTCATTGTTTGACATTTGAACAATTGTTATTGTTTGTTAGTAGAAGGTACGAGGTTAGTAAAAATGGAGCGCTACACGAATGAACAACGCATTCTCATTGTGAAATTGTTTTACCAAAATGGTGAAAGTTTTGCGGCTACAGTTCGCAAATTGCGATCAATTTGGGGTCACAATAATGCTCCAAAAGAGTCAACTGTAAAGAGATTAATGGATAAATTTGCCGAAACTGGGTCTGTTAGTGATGTAAAGACAACAACGCGCCATCGACCAGGTCGATCGACCGAAAATGTCGCAGCTGTACGTGATGATGTCGCTCAAACTCCACCCACCTCAATTCGACACCGAGCTCAGCAAATTGGTGTCTCCAAATCCACTTTGCAGCGAATTTTGACGAAAGATTTGCATCTTCATGCATACAAAATTCAATTGAATCAGGAACTGAAGCCAGCTGACCATGGACAGCGAAGGGAGTTCGTTAATTGGGTATTGGAGAGACAACATGAAAATGCTGATTTTGCCGATAAAATCATCTTCAGTGACGAGGCCCATTTTCATCTTGATGGCTTCGTCAATAGGCAGAATTGTCGCATTTGGGGTGCGGAAAATCCTCGAGTGATTCACGAGAAGCAAATGCATCCTCAACGTGTCACTGTGTGGTGTGGTTTTTGAGCTGGAGGAATCATTGGACCTTTTTTTATGAAAATGAGGCAGGTCAAGCGCAAACAGTCAATGGTGTTTGGTATCGTGAAAGGATAACCAGTTTTTTCTTGCCTAGAATTGAAGAAATGAATGTGGAGGGCATGTGGTTCCAACAAGACGGCGCCACATGTCATACAGCCAGAGAAACAATTCAATTGCTGCATCAGTCATTTAAAAATTGCGCTCTTCTTGGGACACCCTTTATATCACCAATATCACTCTGATAGTTACAACCTTTTTACATTGTGTAAAGTTTCGCCAGCTTATATTTGCAGGATGTATTTCGATGTGATCGGAGAAGGGCCGGGATTCCTCCCACAGCACCCTAAACTTAGAAGGACCATATGTCATGAACTTTTAGAGATATGACGATGAAATTTTGAACATATAACATTGGTAGGATCGAAACATATCGTGATGGAAGAGTGGAAGGCGGCACACCCCATTTTAAAAAATCGCATATGTGACAGCGCATAGAGAAAGGGACCTAAGGGTAAAAAAGAATCAATTTTCATTTTTTTTTCTTCTTTGATGTGGACAACATCTGAGCATCGAATGAGACCGATCCCATGCCCCAAAAGTGTTCCCTCCCAGAGATATGCGCGTTTTATGAAAGTGAAGTCGACGATTCTAAGCGCAAATAGAAAGGGACCAAATCTTTAAAATGGCTCTCCTGAACAAAACTTTTCACTTTTTTTTAGATGTGGACAACATCTGAGCATCGAATGAGACCGATCTCATGCCCCAAAAGTGCTCCCTCCCAGAGATATGCGCGTTTTATGAAAGTGAAATCGACGATTCTAAGCGCAAATAGAAAGGGACCTCATCTTTAAAATGGCTCTCCTGAACAAAACTGGATTTTAACCTTAGGTCCCTTTTTATTTTACGCGTCACATATTATGATCAGATCGTTACAAAATGTTTATCAGCAAATCAAGGATTAGCAAATTATTGGAGACTTTGCATGGCGCCGCCTATTCAACTCTGAACTCTGAAAGTAGTCGGTTATAACAACCGAATTCAGCAAAACTATTGGTTTCAACTACAGGTGGTTATGGCAAATAAACAATTATGATATACATGTACGTGAGTACCAATAGTCAGTGGTGACTACAGATTAGTTCTTTGTAGTAACCAAATTCCGTTTATTGGTTATTCCAACATCAGGATATTTTCCCTTTATTAATTCATGGCTTCAGGCCCCTTCAAAATCAGTGTTTAAGACAAAACCACATTTAGAAATCCAAAAAAAAAATAGATACAACAAAAAGTGTATTTATAATGTTTTCATTTCATCTTGTGTTATACGGTTTATGCTTTTTGGGCCAGACGGTTAATGTTTATAAACGATTCAGCCATATAAATTAAGCAAATCTAAATAAATAAATATTTTCCAGAATATTGAAGCAGACTTAACTGTATTTTAGCGACATTACTTAGAATTAAACAACCTATTTGTTTTCGGCGGCAACCAATATTCTCTAAGCAACGGTCCCCCAAAGCTTGATAATAAATATTGTTTTACTTTTTATTAGATTAGGGCAATATGGGTATCATTGGAAAGCCCATCAAAAGATCTACTCAAATCAGTATTTATTTTACTGATCCGTAACACATTGCGAGGAGGTTAAAAATATCAAAATAAAAAAAATGTAAAAATGACTACAGTGTCAAAATTTGGCCGATATGGAGGAATAAATTCCTTATCACATCCTAAGCCAAAACTTTAAGCCTTCATTTGAGATCTTTTGTGACACACTAACCTTTTATTAACCGTAAATATTAAATATTGAAATTCTTACATTTCTAGGTATTTTAATAACATTTCAGCATCTGCCTTTTCTTAAAATTGCTCCTAGTACTTTAAAACCAAAATTTAATTTTAAGACTCACTTTTCCAATTTGTTGAACAAAATCCTTCCACTTGTGCATACAAACTTAAATCTATTCGAAAGTAAAAATTATGTTTCCAAAAACTGCTCATACGAGGGTCGCTTTTTATATTTCGGGTCCGGCAATAAAAACAAAATTATTTATCATTGGAAATGCTTTTAATGTTTTTCCAAATATTCTCCTCTAAGATCAATACACTTTCGCATGCGCCCAAACCAATTTTCAAAGCACTTTTTCCACTCCAATTGAGACACCTCCAAAATATGATTTTTGAACGCTTCAACAGCTGTTTCGGGTAATGAAACACGTTGACTACGCTTTTTCTTGATGCTAGTGAATAAGAAATTAATCAGGGCTGTACGGTGGATGACCTATCAATTCGATATCTTGAGTGGTCAAATAGCTCAACGTTTCAGCGGATGTGTGAGAGCTCGCATTGTCGTGATCCAAAATGATCCATCATCTCTTATTATCTTTCCTCATTTTTTGAAACACTGTTGGTAAACAGATGGTTGTATACCACTCAGAATTGACATCCTACGTTCCACTAAAGGCACCGTGGCAAAATTCCCGGTTAAACGTGTTATATAAAACGCAATCATTTGCTGCGATGTACTTCTTCCACGAAAAACTTTTCGTAAATTTGGCTCGTCTTGACAGTCCAACACGGTCGATTGCTCTTTTATTTCGGGTTCGTATGCATAGATCCACGATTCGTCACCTGTGATAATGTTATACACTGCCTTTGAGCTACCGCAGTTATACCTTTTCAATTTCTCTTTGCACCAATCCATACGAGCTTCTTTTAAGCATTCGTCAAATTATGTGGGATCCAACGAGAACAATTTTTTTCACGGCCAAATGAACATGCAATATATTATTGATGCTTGTCATACTAATGCCCAAGGATGTCTCAGTCTTACGGTATGTCACATGTCAATCTTGCTTAATCAGTTCACGAACACAATCGATGGCTTCTGGCAATGTGACCGAAGTTGGACGTCCTTCACGAAATTCATCCTGGAGCGAACGGCGTCCGAGACTGAATTCTTAGTACCAACGATGGTGCTTCATCCACGCCAAAAATCTTAAAAAATCATCGCATGAAAATTTTCACGAGATAATTTCATTTTTTCATTGAGATGAATTTCCAACACACTGTAAACAAAACAAAACGTGCTGAGTGAAGTTGTGCTAAAAAATGTCATGTTTTCCAATGGAAGTTCCAGTTTGCATCTGGGAGCACTAGTATTGTCAGGACCCGAAATAAAGGGTGTCCCAAGAAGAGCGCAATTTTTAAATGACTGATGCAGCAATTGAATTGTTTCTCTGGCTGTATGACATGTGGCGCCGTCTTGTTGGAACCACATGCCCTCCACATTCATTTCTTCAATTCTAGGCAAGAAAAAACTGGTTATCATTTCACGATACCAAACACCATTGACTGTTTGCGCTTGACCTGCCTCATTTTCATAAAAAAAAAGGTCCAATGATTCCTCCAGCCCAAAAACCACACCACACAGTGACACGTTGAGGATGCATTTGCTTCTCGTGAATCACTCGAGGATTTTCCGCACCCCAAATGCGACAATTCTGCCTATTGACGAAGCCATCAAGATGAAAATGGGCCTCGTCACTGAAGATGATTTTATCGGCAAAATCAGCATTTTCATGTTGTCCAATACCCAATTAACGAACTCCCTTCGCTGTCCATGGTCAGCTGGCTTCAGTTCCTGAGTCAATTGAATTTTGTATGCATGAAGATGCAAATCTTTCGTCAAAATTCGCTGCAAAGTGGATTTGGAGACACCAATTTGCTGAGCTCGGTGTCGAATTGAGGTGGGTGGAGTTTGAGCGACATCATCACGTACAGCTGCGACATTTTCGGTCGATCGACCTGGTCGATGGCGCGTTGTTGTCTTTACATCACTAACAGACCCAGTTTCGGCAAATTTATCCATTAATCTCTTTACAGTTGACCCTTTTGGAGCATTATTGTGACCCCAAATTGATCGCAATTTGTGAACTGTAGCCGCAAAACTTTCACCATTTTGGTAAAACAATTTCACAATGAGAATGCGTTGTTCATTCGTGTTACCGTCAGTTGCTTCAGTTTACAAATGTTCGAGGTAATGGTAACCGAACTCTTAGAGTACTTATAAACAACAATCAATACATTAATTTTAAAATTTAATTTAATTTAAAATTTAGTCCCAATAGTCATCTTATAGTTAGGTCTACGGGTCATTTGTCTCTTCAACCGATAGTGTCAGTTCCATCTACTGACAACTCAATCAACATTAGGTTGTAGCGATAGAATAGAATGGAGAGTACGTACAACCACAGACATTCAGTTGGCAAAAAAATCGGTGGTAGCAACAAATCGGATCTTTGTACGTTGGATTACAATACGAGTACAATATTGCGAGGTGTTGCAAGCGGAATGTTAAAAACAACCAACTTTGATATTGAAAAATTCGTTTAAAACAACCAGTTGTTAAGAGAATAACTAGAATTTGTGGAACAACATGCAAGCGGTTACAAAATACGTCAAAACTACCATTCATTAAATTGAAAAATGCCTTGTCATTAGTTTTCTGATCGTTAGCCTTCTAGCCAACTTTGAACATAAATGCCTCTCTAAAAACTGCCAAGAACAGATACAAATTCGCATTATGCAGTTTTGTGATCTGAAAGTCTCGTCGTGTGGGAATTCGGGCATATAAAATTCGAATTGAAATTTCAATTAAATTTCCAATCTTTCGCCTATCACAGCGGCGATGTACTTGATTTTATTGTTTTCGCATATTTTTATCACAAATTACATTTGCATATCAAAAGTGAGACACATACAGGGCCCGGTACACATGCTCGAATCCCACAAATGCGACAGCAACAAACAAATGCAAAACGAGAAAAAGCAAACAACTTTCAAAAGGCATTAGTGTACAATTGAACCAAACCGAACAACAAATGCTGCTGCTGCTGATCAACGCCAACAAACTGTGTCACATTCTAACGAAGCAAAACATTCAAATTCAATTTATATCCATTCGCCCCGGTTGTACCTCGTAACTCCTCTTCCCTTAAAAAAAACGGGCCTAAAACAAAACGGCAAATCTTGCAACAGAAGCTTCAATGGGTTTACAACAGAATGGCAACAAAAACAAAGCGCCTCTAATATAGGCGTTGTTGTTGGAAATCAGGCCTCCCCTGCCCCTAATGGGAATTGGAGTATTTAACTCACATGCGAACTTTTATGGCAGTTGCTGAGCCGTTGCTGAGGCACAATTACAGCGTCTGACGTTGGCATTCGAATGCAGATACAATTCACCGCACCACATGTGAGATGTCAATAATTGAGATCGTTTTACATGATCGAATTTAGATTGACACACATTCGTTGCTGATAGACAAGTTAACAACGATTGATTGTGGGAAGCTTTACAAAATCGCTAAAAACCAAACGACACCGCACAGTGGCTTCAGAGCAGTAAACAACTCTTGTATACGGGTTGGTCCAAATACAAATATCAAGTTAAAAATTGAATTGATGGAACTCATTATAATGATTTCATTTATGCTTCTCTGCACTCAATCATTCAACACTCTCATGACGCCTCTGAACATGGACAGCATTGTGTGCTTGGTGGAATCATTGGTTAAGTTAAGAAATATAAAGGGAGTAGATCTAGTTCATAATCGGCTTAAATTGCCATTAAACATTAGTTGGAGGAAAAACAACTGCCGGGAACTTAATCGAAAATCAGACAGTCCGGCTAAAGAAAGAATTATACTTTAGAATGCTTACGGGTAGGGTGGGTGGCCCAAATAAGACCTGCTGATGTGAAACACAAATAACTTTTTTTTATTTTTTACCATAATTTATTTTTCTTTTTGCAGATTATAACTGAACTCTTGGAAGTTTAAAATGAATACGTACAGTCCACAACAACGCTTTAAAATTATCGATTTTTATTATTCTTTTCAACGATCAATTGTTCTGACGCAGCGAAATTATCGCCATTTTTTTCAACGTAAAATCAGCGCCCACATCTTCCATGATTACAAGCTTAGTTCGCCGTTTTGAGGAACTGGGTTCAGTTGCCGACCGTCCAGGAAGAGGTGCTCATCGAAATATTCGTACTGAAGAGAACGTGGAAGCTGTGCAGCAGCTTGGCCCTAAAAAGAGCCAATGTCTGTATCGAGCAAAATAGTGGTCATTTGTCTAATGTCATATTTCACACATAGTCACGTTAAATTTCCTTAAAATGTATTTAACATATAAAAATAAATCATTTAAAAAAACCGTTAATACAAGAGTTAAAA
The DNA here is from genome assembly GCA_963513945.1 of Hydrotaea diabolus. NCBI lineage: Eukaryota > Metazoa > Arthropoda > Insecta > Diptera > Muscidae > Hydrotaea > Hydrotaea diabolus. Next base: position 121,462,571 of record OY740718.1, on the reverse strand, counting down.
ATGTTTAACATCACTAGGTCTCATTTGGGCCACCCTGTACTTTCGACTCAAGAAATATTGACTCTGACCAGCGCACATGACATTGCATCCTCATGCCTAAAACACCAAGCCCTGCAAACAATTCGAATTCTTGGATGAGGGGAATATTCCGCAAATCGTAATGACGAACTTTATAGGGTGGGTCACTTAACCATCCACAGCTTTGGTAAGAAATGGATTTGCATGCCTCAGAATCGCTTAGCAAACAGCTGGATGATGCTGCGCTGATTAATTTCCGATGCATCGCTTGGTCATTGTTCATTCAGCGTTATAAATAAACTAACTAACTAACTAATAAATAAATATCTTCCAGAATATTGAAATAGGCTTAACTCTATTAAATCGACATTGTTTAGACTTGATCAACATTTTCACCGAAGATACCTTCCAGTACATTGAAAAACAAAAACATTCTTTGAGTTAAGGTCCCTAAAGCTTGACAATAAAAATTCTTATTATTTATACAGGGTGTGCGTCGGGAAGGTATACTACTTTGTTTGTTTATAATTGTTGATTAAATGAATGAGAATGGATTATATATTGATAAATGTTTTATTTAATGTCGGCAATAATGTATGGAATACAATATTAGATAAATGTCTGCCTCTGTTAACCTCACAAATACGAGCCCTTTTGAGCACATTATTCATTACATTCTCACACATTTCACGCGGTATACCATTAATTTCATCACGAATATTTTCCATCACGAAAAGATCACATTGTAATCCTGGCTGTATGCGATGTGGCATCGTCTTGTTGATACCAGATGTTAATCAAGCCCTAAGCATGCAGTTCTGGCGTTAAAAAGTTTTCAATCATATCACGATATCGCTCCCCATTTACAGTTACCGTTACGCCGTTTTCATTTTCATAGAAGTTAGGTCCAATGATTCCTCCTGACCAAATTGCACACCAGACTGTCACTTTAAATGGATGCATTTGAGGGTTTTCCATGCATTTGAGGGTTTTCCATTGCCCAGAACCAACTTTTCTGTTTATTCACATATCCATTCAAATGAAAATGTGCCTCGTCACTCATTATGATTTTTTCATGAAAACCGGGGTTGTCATGGGCGAGCTGTAACATCCTATTGGCATATTTTTGGCTGCGTAAATGGTCTTGTGGAAGAAGCTCTTGTGTCAACTGAATCTTAAACGGAAACAAATGCAAATACTTGTGCAAAATTGTGGCGAAAGTTGTTCGTTGAAGTCCAAGCTCTTGAGCACGGCGTCGAATTGAGGTCGATGGTCTGCTTTGTACACTTTCTTGGGCTGCAGTAATGTTTTTAGCCGATCTTGCAGTACGTTGTGGTCGGTCTATGCTTGGGCCTATCAGCTACAGATCACCTTTCTTCGAAATCATGCACTACACGATAAATAGTGCGTTTTGTTGGCACGTTGTTTCTCCCAAAAATTTCGCGTAACTTTCTCATCGTCACAGTAATTGATGATTGATTTTGATAAAATGTTTTAACGATTAAAACACGTGGGTAGGTTTATCGAATATTTTTCTATAATAATTTTGCTACGTCTCTACTTCATGACTGCCAAATATGAACTGTCAAGACTAATGTTCACCAAAATGGCGGCAAAAGATATATAAGGTACAATTATGTTATTCTATGAATTCTATAGTTTTTTATTTGCTTCCAAAGATCACGGTTGCTGTCACACAGTGCACCGCTTTTTGTTGGAAACCACTGAAAAATGGCAGCATCAAACAAAAAATAAAAACAAGACGTACTTTAAATGGAACTTGAAATGAAAAGCCATTCTAAACAGAAAAGATACAAACGGATAAATGAAAACCCATTCTAAACGGAAAAGATACAAACGGATAAAGCGACAATTGCTAGCGTTGATTCAAGTAATGTGAATGCCTTGCATTAGAAATTTGTTTCTTTGCTTTGGCTGTAAATTAAATTAATTGGGGAAAATTAAATGTTATATTGGTTGTTACGAATAAATGGAACTCGTCGCATTGTTTGTGGTTAAAACATGATACTACGGTTTTTTTTATAGAAGCTTAGTGTATTCACCAACAAAGTATCACAATAATTCACCATTACTGGCAGAGCGTTAATTTCACTTCTTTATTATCGTATTGGTTTCAACAAAAAATGTGATTGATAAAATGAAAAAAACACCAAGAATGCTCTGATGGTATATGGCTTTAATGCAAATAGCAAAAATAGCTTACAGAACACACCAAAACAATCGTCAATAACAGTTTTTTTTTTAAATCGACTAATTTAATTATCACAAAAACCTGAAGGTGTTCAATTGGGTTAAAATATTTCATTTACAGTAATGAATTAATAATATCTTTATTTCAACATTATTTGAATAAAATAATTTATTTTTGGTTTTAACGAAATAGCCTGACTCATATAATCGTTATACCGGGAGTTGCCTGTATATTGTTTTTACGTTGGTGAAAAATGTCGCATTAAGATAAAATTACCGGAATTTCCGAGGCTATAACCTGCCGTTGAACGATGTTAGATATTATTAACCGGATTACTTGTGTTATAGTCGTTGAACACTACACAACGTGAGCGACGATTGTGAAAACTCTTAAATAATACTAAAATATTAAAGTAACCCAAACATACTATAGTTGTGTGCATCAAGAATATGACTCTATACAAATACATTTTACTAATAAAGCCTTTTCTTAAATTCAAAACAAATAAATATTTTTAGAGTCTAAACTATTTCAATTTTCACAAAAATGTGATTTTAAACGAGCCCCAAATGGTACGATGAGCTGTTGGCTGTTCCGCGCAATATTGCGATTTGAATCGGAATTTTGTTCCAAAATGTTTTCTTTTGAAAACAAGAGCAGCTGCAAAACTTCAATTAAATCAAATAAAGTAAAAATTATTTTTTTTACCCTTAGGTCCCTTTCTTGATTCGCTGTCATATATATTTAGTTTTTCGCGCAAAAGCAGTAATTTTAAAACCCAAGCGATTTCAACCCGGAAATTTGCACTGGCTGGAGCAGGTTAAAAAATCGAATTTGCTAAAAAGCGTGAAGCAGAACAGAACCGATAAACATTTTTGTGCAGATATAATATCGTACGAGAAAAGTGTCCCCATAGTTTGTTTATAAGAAGCTTCTGCGTTCGTTTAATTGTACAGTTAAAGTATTGCTTTGTGTTAGAACAATTGTCTCGTGTAAACTCCAGGAAATCTTTTTAGCTAGTTTATTTAAGTTCATATTCGACTTGGCGTTGTATAGTCAAATCTTTAGTACTTGTTTAAAAGCTATTTCTCCTATATTTCAGAGCATACCTCGCATTTCAAAATCAAACTCCCAAAATTGTTTTTAAATATTAAAATCTATAACGGGATGGTATACTTTCGATTGAACCTCAGGATGATGATGTCTTTTTAAGAATTTAGATTTTTTATAAACAAATAATCTTATCATTAATTTTGTTTGTTTACATTAACAATTATTCCAGACAATTAAAAGACAACAAAAATTAAAATCTTATCGGCCAAAAGGTCATAAATCAAGGGGAAAAAATCGAATCCAATCGTTGTTTTTTCCAACGACAAATTAAATACCAACGAAGTGCTTAGTTTTAGTCTTTTTTAGATACTCTTAAGTTCGAATTTTTAATTCGTATGAGTTTAAAATCCGAGTAAGAGAGTGATTACGGTGAGGGAGAGTAAAGTAGAGTTGCCAACGTGGAAATTGTTTAGACAATCAGTGCCTCTCTTTCTCTCATGGCTTAAATTAAAGAAGAAGAGACTTTAAGGTAGACGAGTAAACAAAGAAAAATACTGATAACAAAAGAAAGAAGACTGTAGAAAAATAAAAACAACACAATTGAGAGTTTCTTTAAAAAAAATTATATTTATTAAACAATAAATTTCAAGTTTTATAAAAAAAAAACAAAACCATAAAGGCACTTAAAGACTACCGGAGAGTAAAGCTATTCGAGAAATGGGTGTGTAAGACAGTTCAGGAAAAGGTATCTATTGAGGGAGTTTATTACCCTTAACAAACAAAAATTTAAACACACACACACAAACAAGTACGTATGGAATGTGATGTAATACAACTCTGTATGAAGACATTGTCTCGACGATTACCATACGCTTTTCAGCCTCATTCCAACCACCGCCAGCAGCAGCACACCCAGCGCTAAGAGTTTTGGTGGCTGATTAACACTGGTGGCCGTGTTACACCCATCCGAGCTGCAGGTATATATACACGATCGGTAGTCCATGCGATCGCCTTTGTTGCGTACATAGTCACAATAGTTGCCCAAATCTTTGGAGGAACAGAAGCGCTTGGCTCCGATGCCACCTTCGAAACGGCCTACATGCTTGATGCAGAACTTGGCCTCGTGGACATTCGAGCAGTTGTGCGGCTCAATGTCGGGTTCATCGAAACGTTCAAAGTACTCGCCGCACTGGAAGGGATTGGTGGTGTCGGAGGCATCGCACACAAAACACTCGATGGCCAGAACCGAACTTAAAACGGCACACACGATTGCACTTTGTAAGAAAACTTTCCACATGTTTTGTTTTTGTTGTATTTTTTGTTCTTCGAGTTTTTGGTATTTCACCGACTCTTTTCTGGAACTTCTTCTGCTGCTTCTGGTTTAGCGAAAATAACAAAACAAAAAAAAAGAAAACTAAAATAACCACAACACAAGTTATGTCTTGCCTTGAAAGTAAATCGACTTCAAGTCTCAGTCTGTCTGTCTGACAGCCAACGTAAAACACTCAATTGTCAATTGTATACTGACGTTTCACAGTTGTTTTGGTACTTCTCGATGGCGTCACTTATGGCCGGTTTTGCACAAGTTTCTCTTTGCTCAGCCACACTTGACACTTGGCGGGTTGGTTGAGGAGCTCTCCCTCACTTGCGGCGGCCGCACTCTTGAGTGTGTTTCTCTTTTGAAACGCTCTTTGTCAAAGCGCCTTGTGTTGTGTTGTACTGTTAGTCGGGCCTTCTTCTTCTCTGTTTAGGCCTAGCACAATCGGCCATTTGTAAAGTGTTCGTACATGTTCTGGCCCTTGTCTGAGAGTTCGATGGTTTTTCTTTTACGCTTTATTTCTTTCTTTTTCTTGCGGAGGAAATTCTTGTTTCCTCGACAACGCGCAACGTCATCAATTTTGTTTGTTGCGTAGTTACCATTGTTGGTATTACGTCGTTGTTGTTGTTTCGTTCTTCTTCTTCCTTTCTTCCCTTTGGGTATGTATGCATGTATGTATTGTGTAGCGTGGTTTGGGAATTTAATTCCCTTGTGTTTTACGTTTCATCGACAGCATAATTTTCCTTTTGGCCTTAAGGATATGTTCCATTTGGCTAAGACGCATATAGGACAAATTGATGTTGATGCGCACATACACTGTGTTGCCTAAAAACTCACTGCGACATAGTTTCATTGACATTAATTCGTATGTAAAATATGCGAGATGGAAAAGCTATAAAACTGCACGTTGCCTCAATAAAACTTATGCTGTTCTTGTTGGTGCGGTCCTGCTCAATAAATGATTTATAAGCTCTTTGGTCTTGGCCGTGCTTCCTCCAGTTTTTAATCCCAAGGATCTACATTGTCAGCATAATCCCAAAAGCGCATCATCTTCTTGGTCTTTACTCCGGAGCATCGGTCTTCCCTGTCTGCGCTTTTCGTGGTAATTATCGTACTAAAACGCCTTTCTAGCTTGAGCATTTGTTTCCATTCGTCCTACATGTCCAAGCTTTCACTCGATTCACTCGCCCATGCTGCTGGCCTTAGATTATACGAAGGATATTTCTCGGTCCTTTGTTTTATTTCATTGGTGACATCGTTCTTTTTCAGACGTGTGGTTTTCAAAAAAAATAAAACGCATATAATTTAATGTTATGACCAACAATTTAGCTATATTATAAAGCCGAGGTTTTGTTTTAAAATGATTTCGAGCAAGGCTGGCTCGAAAAAATTCCAGCCAAGAGACCCGACCACTCGACTACTTTTTGCAGTATATAGGGCCGGATGTTATCAATAATGCGCCGAACATTCTCTTACAAGGCGTCAATCGTGTCGGGCTTATCTGCGTAGACAAGCGACTTCACATAACCCCACAAAAAATAGTCCAGCTGTCTTTAATCGCACGAACTTGCAGGCCACGCCACACACTGTGTCCGCTGCGGCAATAAATCATTTTGGACCTGCTCTCCGATTTTGATGATTTTTGCACAGATGGTTAAAAACTATCTAAAGGTCATGTGTGTAAAATTTTATGCAAATATCTCCATTGGTTTTCTGTCCCGAGCAGCGCAAATTAAAGCTGAGGGTCTCAGCTAACAGATTCCAAAAAAAAATTGTTCCCAAATTTGCCCGCGGCCAAAAAAACAATGGAAAACCAAAAAATTACAGTAAAAAATATGCGTTATTTTACGCGTGCATAAGCAACTGCGCACTCTTTCTTTCGTTACTGCTTGTTGTTGTTTTGCCTGTGTGCATGTCTATTACTATAAATAGTATATTTGTAAGATAATTAATAATAAACAAATAAAGATACAAGACAAATTAAAGAAGAAGCCAAGGCCACAAATCAAAAAAACCTTAAATTAGTATTGGGAATAAATGTTGATGTGGTAAAACAAGGAATCGGTTCCAGCAACGATGGGAATACAGCTCGACGATTTTTTGAAAACCCTGAAATAACAGCTGACATAACCAGAGTAAATGAACAACTGATTCATAGGTTAAAAATTATATTATCCACAATAAGTTGCAGTCAGGCAATAGACTCTGAGAAGTTCCATATATATTGTTTAGACACGGCAAAATTGTACATTGATTTGTATGGATGGTACTACATGCCTATCACAGTGCATAAAGTTTTGATACATGGTAGCAAAATTGTATCTGAGGCCATTTTACCTATAGGTAGGTTAAAGATACGATTTGTTTCATACATTTTGAATTAACATATGGTTTATTTTTCAAAGGAATGTTATCAGAAGAAGCGCAGGAAGCCAGGAACAAAGACTATAAACGTTATAGGCTATATAACTCGCGCAAGACTGGGCGCTGTTCTACTAACGAAGACGTAATGCATCATTTGTTGATATCCTCCGACCCATACATCAATTCATTAAGAACGAAATTGAAGCTTAAAAAATTAGATTATCACAAAGATGTGAAAATGCTGTTAATAAATTAAATAGAGTGAACTGTACAATTTTTGTATGGGGGGCGGGTGTTACAGTGGGCGGATTTTCTTCATATTTTCAAAACAGCATTTAATAGATGCTGTATGCATTTTTGCGAAAAATAAACATTCTAGTTATAAATTTACAGAAGATATGGCATTTTTGAAATATCATTTGTATGGGAGGTGGGCGATGGGCGTGGTCATGAAATTGATGAAATAATTTTTTTTAAAAGGTGTTGCATAGATATGTTCTTCCAGCAATTTTCAGGAAATTTGTAGCAATAGTTAATTTTTAACAGCCAAAAATGATTTTAGTTTGTATGGGCGGTGGGCGATGGGCGTGGTCAATTTTGTCGATACTTTGAAATTTTCTTAATTCTATTATATTAGGGACTCGTGCCAAATTTCATTACTCTCGTACAACTCCTTCTATTTTTGGCCATCGAATGTATGGGAAGGACACACTGTGCGCCACAGGCCCAAAACGCGAGATAATGCGCCCAGCAAAAGTTTCCTTTAATAAGTTGATTGTTTCGTGGCATAGCGCCGTCTTGTTGAACCAAAGGGTGGACGACCTTTGGTTCAACAACATCATCCAATTCAGGTACGAAAGTCATGAATCATGGCTCTATAGCGTTCCCCATTGACTGTAACACTATGGCCGGTTTCATTTTTGAATAAATTTGGACCGCTGATTCCATTTGCCCATAAAGCACACCAAACAGTGACTTGAGGATGTAACGGGGTTTCAACTGTGGCTTGTGGATTTTCATCCCATGCATTCCCATTCAACCAATAGTAAGCCTCGCCTCGAACAAAATGTTTTTGTTAAAATCAGGATCGGTGGCCATCTCGTTTTGGGCCCATTCACCGAACGTGCAATGCGCATGATGTTCGTTCGGCTTCAATTCTTGCACGAGTTGGATTTTGAAAGGCCGCCAACCAAGATTCTCCCGCAAAATCTCCCATAAGGTGGATGCACATAGCATCAATAGTTACGCGCGATAACTAACGTAAACGTGGTGCGAAACAGATCCATGGTTGCTCGAATTACCGACTCTGCTAGGCATTATGTCGACCGAATATTAGACGCAGCTCGCGATGCGTCGGTCGAGCCACACCATTATTTTGGTAATAAATTTCCACAATTTGCAAACGTTGTTCCGAAGAAAGTCTATTCATTATGAAATGGCAAACCAAACAGAGCAGAAATCAGGTGACAGCTTTCAAAAAGACCTACTCAGAAAAAGCCAGATTGAAATCCACTTGTCTAAAAAAACACCCGTTACTTCGACATTGCAACAGCCAGCTGGAACAAACTCGACTTTTTTTCGTCGTAGAGCATCTCTAGCAGTTGCCAGCATCATTTTGGTCTTGCCATCATTTACCATCAGAGCAATCTTAGACGACTCTATTTCAATGTTTTAAAAAGCTCCAGTTACATCGCGCTCTGCTCTGCCGTCAATGTCGTCGCCATAAGCGAAATGGATGTGCCACTTGGTTTTTATTGTGCCTGTTTAATTAACTTTTGCATTTTCTTCAACTAGATGTTAAAGAAGTTAGAATGTAAGCTGTCATCCAGTCTAAGTACTTCTGTCGTAGTGAATAGTTCGGAAAGGTCACTTTAAATTTTAACTGAGGATTTAGTGCTACTCAATGTCATTCTACAAAGGCGTACAAGTTTTTGTTGGTATCCCCCTCGCAGACATGATTTCAAATAATGTCTATCCTATTGGCGTGTCGAAGACAGCTGTATAGTCGATAAAGGGGTGGTATGTATCGATTAACTGCTTGGGTATTTTCGATGATTTGGCGCAGCGAAAAGATTTGGTCGATTCTTGGCTTATTTGGACTGAAGCCGCACTGCTACAATTTGACTAGTTCCGAGAGTTTGGGTACTATTTTATATGCGACGGATAGGAGACGGCTTTGTTTCCTTTATTGTGAATGGTCTCCTAATGTCACTCAATTGCATAATTGGCCCATGTTTGTTTGAAAATACTACTGGCAACTCTATTATGGTTAACAGTGAGCGCTACGGAGACATGATAAACCCTTTTCTGGACCAAGTTTGTAGACATGGACTGAGATGATCTCTGGTTTTAGCAGGATGGCGGGCCAATCCTCACTGCCCACGCCACAATCGATCTTTCGCGTGCCAAGTTCGGTACTCGTGTTATCAGCCGAATCGGCGATGTCAATTGGCCAGTTCGGAGCTGCGTTTTGAAGTTTTACATTTTTGTGGGTGACCCCGAAGAACCGATGTTATGCGAATAATTGATTGACGATGCAGCCCGTTAAGGCGAATACCAAACAATGCGCTTCTGCGAAGTTAGCCTAGACAGCCACATGAATAAATTTTATTCTATAGCGTGATCCATCCAGAGGTATTTTTTAGAACAAAAAAATATAAAAATTCAAATCATGTGTGGAATTTTTTTGGTAATTTGAAAGGACACTTTTTTGAATATAATTTTCTTCAAATGTTGGCCGCAACTACGCCTCAGGGTTTCCATTCTGAGGGTCCAATTTTAGATGACTCATTCGAGCATTGCGACTGGTATGGCTTTAATGACACGCATAATGTTGGCTTCCAAAACCTGAATCGTAACTGGTTTGTCAGCATAGTCTTCAAGATTACGGGCTTCAATTTAAGGTAGCATAAAGATCGATATCATGGCGCGATAGCGAGCAACATTCGGTTTACGGTTACGTTCCGGCCATCATCATTTTTGAAAAAAATAGGCACCGATGATCCCACCAGCTCATAAACCGCACCAAACCGTGGTTTTCTCTGGATATAATGGCACCTCTTGAACCTATTCTTGTTGCTCTTCAGCCTAAATGCGGCAATTTTGTTTATTGACTTCAAACTATCAATTTATTGAAGAAAACTTTTGGTAATCGTATTATTTCGCGTCGTGGGCCTGTGGCGTGGCCACCAAGATCGTGCGATTTAACACCACTGGACTATTTTTTGCGGGGTTATGTGAAGTCGCTTGTCTACGCCCGACACGATTGACGCCTTGGAAGAGAATATTCGGCACAAATGCTGCAAAAAGTGGTCGAAAATTGGGTTCCCCGGCTGGAATTTATTCGTGCCAGTCCGACCACTTGCCAAAAATCATTTTTAAAACATAATGGCAAACCCTTATCTTTATAATGAATCTAAATTCTTGGCATTAAATTATATGCATTTGTTTCTTCTTAAAAACCACACGTCTGAAAAAACACCCTTTATAACCATTTGCCGCTTGGAGCCGCATTTTTACAGTAGACCCCGGTCAGTGAGTATACCTTCGAGTCTCAAATAACGATTGGACTTTAAATAACAACGCATAATACAACTGTAGGCCCTGATCAGCGAGTATGAAACTTGTATGGTACACAGCCAAATTAAAGATGTTTCTCGCTTGTGCTTATGGAATACATAGATATAGCCTTCAAGTTACAAAAATGACAAAAATAAAAAGATCGGCGTGTCTGTCTTAAACCCCGTTAATGAAATTTGCAAAAATTTCTTATTTTGTCATATCCCGGACTTGCTGCAAGTTTTGCCACGACTCTAAACTGTCATCTTTTCAAAATGGGCAATTCCACATGTCACTTGAGCGTATAAGTAAAAGATTGAAAAGCTGTTCAATCGCAGCTCCCACTGGGTAACGCAGCTTTCTACACTTAGTTTGGAGGAAAACAATTGAGAACATTTACCGCTTCTAATTTGAATTGGAATCACGTTTCGTTGCTTTTCCCTCCCTTATATGGCGGTCGAATTACAATGTTACTTTAAGTCTAAACGAGTAGTATCGACGACGTCTGTCGCTTTATATGGGTGCGTCTAAATGTTGTGAACTCGCTGTTAGTTTTTACAATGGGGAATAATCGTAGTCAACGCCATCGTCGTAACACAGACGGATGGGGCAAGTTAAACTTGTTGCTTCTCCAAACTAAATGTTGGTGGTAACTGCTTTTACTTATAGGAACAGCAAAAGAACACATAACCATAAATGTTGGTGTGCAGATGTAAGGGGAAATCGAAAGGAATGGAATGTCAACCAACTATCGAATACATGACCGATTTATGTTGCGTTCTTTAAAAAAGCAGCGAAAATTGCTCTTTTGTTGAGAGCCCTACACTATGAAGTGGTGGTATTAATTTGTAATATCGACGGTAACGACATATTGCCATGTTGAGTGAGTTGGCCGCCTACACGCAGAGAAAAAATATGGTTAACCTATGGTCACCGCAACCATAATATGTTCTCTACAATAAAAGCATGGTCGTCGCAACCACGACAATATTACTATTGTTGAAATGTAACAATAGTATTATTGCCAAATTTAGAAATGAAAATATGGTTGTAGCAACCATATAAACATGGTTGGTGCAACAAAAGTATTGTTGTTTAAAATGTTTGTTGTTTAGTTGCGACTATGAGCATAACAAAACTGGTTTTATAGAGCTTACATGTATGTGTGTGCGTATGTTTTTTTGATATACAAAAAAACACATACACACGATGCAGTGAATGAATCGGGAGGTAGTTCGAGGGATTTTTATTGTCTCTACTTTGTTCGGTGCATTACTCTAATACCGACGGGTTTTCATTTATTTTAAATCTACCGGCCTTTAGTATATAGCCATTGATCATGATTTAATCACTTTCGTTTCTTGCGGTCTACGGATGGTGAAGTAGCATTCACCCCTACTGGGAACTAAAAGTATTTTCGACTGCCGTTGGAATATATATTTTTGTTTCTTGAATGGAATGTTCAATAAAAACATGGCCTCAATTCTTGCTTTTAATTTTTTGTAACGCAACATTAGCCAATCCTAATAAATAATTTTAGGGATCATTGTATGGTTGAGTGAATCATAATATGTTTGTAGGGATGGTTGCGTGTGAATCATACTATGGTTGGGAATATCATACCATGGTTGTATCAGAAAAATACTATGGTTGTGAGGATCATAATATGGTTGTGAAGATAATAGTATGGATGAGTGTGAATCATACTATTGTTGTTAGTATCATAGTATGGTTGTGCAGATCATAGTATGGTTGAGTGTGAATCATTGTTGTGTCACAACCATATACCCAACAATAGTATGATTCTCTTCGAATATTATCATCCCAACCATACATTTTTTCTGCGTGTGGGCAAGGTTGCGAGTAAGTTAAATGCAAACACTTATTTTAAATTCTTCTCAATTGAAGTTCTTGGAGTTTTTTTTTCTAGAACAAGTCTTACATTAGCTACAAGATTTGAAGGCAATCTGTATAACCAGCCTTTGGCTGGTTTAGAATGTTATCGTCTTCGGGACAAGTCCTGCACTAGCTTCGAGAAGAAAAAAACATGTCTGTCGACCTTAAAACTACGTTTTTAATGTCTCTCTAAAAAGTAGAAAATTCTCCAAAGAAACAAGCCCAACATTCCCTATGAGCCTTTATGAATTTCAGAATATATTCTACATAGTGGGTCATCGTGATGTAATGGAAAGTTTCTTTAATTGTATTATCCGTTTGTCAATATCGGATCGATTCATTTAACTATAATAGGTTTTTGGGCTAACAGTGGTAACAGTGATAGGGAGTCCGTCAATACTTCGAGGCGTTTCTTATAAAGAATGGCTAGGTAAGTTTAATATTCATCCTATGGAATACAAAAAAACTCTCTTACTTAGAGCTGAATTACGGTGTCAACTGGTCGATTACAGTTCTCCAAAGTTGTTCCTGAGCTACCTCTCTCTCCTTTTTTCTTACGCGCTCTCTCTCTATCTCTCTCTCTCTGTACGAAACAAGACAATTCCAGTTTACAAGATTTCAATATAAAGAGTTCAAAAGTAAGTAAAGACCAGCAAACAACGATATTTTTGCTTAACAAATGTGATGCGTTACGTTGCCACAAGAACACGAAGATGCCACAAAGCCAAAGACTGACTGCCAGCCAACCAAGCCACCAGCCATTTTTGTGTTTTGTTTTTCTTTGTTGTGTGTTTAAAACAAAGAAGAAAAAACAAATTGACTTGCACCAACTGTTGAACATTTTCCCAACATTAGACGTGTTTGATTCGTAACTATTTTTTTGAGCTAGTTAAGCGATAATAAAATTCTATACAAACGGTTATGAGTAAAGGGATTATACTTAGTAGGGACATAAATACTGTTACAACATTAAACACACCCATTTCAATAGTAGAACTGAACATACCCCGTTAATGTCATATGGGCTTTGAAAGCTAACCTCAATAGCGTTAGTCTGTAACGGGATTTTAAAATTGTTTCAACTTTCATCATGGAGTGGTCAGATAATGAGAACCGTATCGCTGTAATAGCGCTTTTCAAGTGTGAAATGAAAAAAACCGATATTTTCAAAACGCTCCGGCCACTAGGGATTAGCCTAGCCTAGGAGACTGGAGATGTAAAAGACCACCACCGGTCGGGCCGCTCACGCTCTGTTCGAACACCGCATGTCATCAAAGCCGTTAAATAAAGAATTCACAGAAATCCGCTTCGAAAACAGAAAAGCATGGCCCGTGAGATGAATATCACGCAAAAGCCCATAAGCCCAATCATTAAAAACGACTTGGGACTTGGGGCTTTCAAACGACGTACCGGACATTTATTGACTGCAGCTTTAAAACAAAAATAAGATTGAAAAATGCAAACGTCTTTTGGTGAAGCACGCTGATAACTTGCACAGATGAAAAAAATTTTACCGTTCAGGAATAATTTAACGAGTAAAATGATAGTGTATCCGCGGTCATCTAAGGAAGCATCTGAACTGATCCCAAGGGTGGAAAAGGGTCATCACCCAGCTTCAGTCATGGTTTGGCGGGGTGTCTCTTAGGAGGGGTCACTGACCTGCATTTCTGCGAACGAGGACTCAAAACATCGGCCAAAGTTTACCAAGAAACCGTTTTGAAATCTGTTGTGAAGCCTCATTACAATTTCCAGTTCCAAAACCAGCCATGGTATTTCCAGCAGGATTCTGCGCCGGACCATAAGGCTAAAACGTCCCAGGCCTGGCTTCGAAACAATTTGCCAGCGTTCATTTCCTCTGAAGAATGGCCCTCAGGCAGTCCAGATTTAAACCCATTGGATTACAAATTGTGGACGGTTTTAGAGGACAAGGTTTGTCACAAAAGATACCCCAACATTGGATCTCTTAAGACTGCTTTGGTTCGAGCTGTGGCCAATTTTCCAATGGACGAGGTTCGTGCAGCTATTGACGAATGGCCAGTGCGACTTAAGGCGTGTGTAAAGGCAAAAGGCGGACATTTTGAATAAGTAGATTCTTTTTGGATACAATATACATCAATAAATATATTAAAAAATATTTGGTCCAAAACATTCAGAACTTTTTTATTTTACAGCATAAAACGTGTGTAACAGTATTTATGCCCCTACTAAGTAATAAAACTAATTCCATATTAGTACAGGGTAGTGCACCAATTGCACTACAATAAGAACATTGAACTTTTTAATCAATGTAATTTATTTTTTTTTTTGGAAAGATAATGCTATCTAATTTTATATGACAAATTGTGTTTGAAGATGAAGGCGTGTGTAAGAGCAAAAGGCGGACATTTCGAAGAATTAGATTCTTTTTGGATACAGTATACATCAATAAATATATTAAAAAATATTTGGTCCAAACACATTCAGTACTTTTTATTTTACAGCATAAAACGTGTGTAACAGTATTTATGTCCCTACTAAGTATTATCGACACACAGAGGATAGATTCTACAACCGAATTTTTTCTCACCAAATGAGTGAGGTTACATGCACCTCGAGTATTCTATCAGTACCGCCGCATGTTAGTTCATGCTCTGTAATTTTCTGTTATTAGAAGTATCGGTACATACCAAGTATTCGAACCGTCAGAAAATAATTTTTGGATCTGAAAATGCACATCTGAATCTGAAAATGAACATGCCACGCTTGTTCAAAATAAAAAAAAAAACAAAGTTTAATCAGAGGCAAAAAACTGCAAACACAATTTAAGTATTTGAAATACTCTTAGGGAAGGTCATGACGAGGCAAAAGTAGGAAAGATGATTGTTACTAAAAATAAATGTGGCTAATCAAATGACTAAAGTCAGTAATATTTTACGAGGGTTGCAATTAATATTTCGGGTCCGGCAATGAAAACTTAATAATTTATCATCGGAAATGTTTTAAGATCTATACACCTTTGCATGTTCATATACCAATTTTCGAAGCACTTTTTCCACTCCGATTGAGACACCTCTAAAACATGATTTTTGAACGCTTGAAAAGCTGTTTCGGGCGATGAAAAACGTTGACCACGCATTTTTTCTTGATGCTAGGGAATAAGAAGAAATCATTGGGTGCCAAATCAGGGCTGTAGGGTGGATGGCCCATCAATTCGACATCTTGAGTGTTCAAAAAGCTCATCGTTTCAGCTGATGTGTGAGAGCTCGCATTGTCGTGATGCAAAATGATTCATCTTCTCTTGTTATCTTTCCTCATATCTTCGACACACTGTTGGCAAACAGATGGTTGTATACCACTCAGAATAGACCGTCCTACGTTCCACTTAAGGCACTGTGGCAACATGGCCGGTTATATCGAAAAAAACGCAATCATTTGCTTCGATGTACTTCTTCCACGAACAACTTTTGTTGGGTCTAGAAAGACCCATTCGGTCGATTGCTGTTTTGTTTCGGGTTCATATGCATAGACCCATGATTCGTCACCTGTGAAAATGTTATACACTGCCCTTGAGCTACCGCAGTTATACTTTTTCAACATCTCTTTCCACCAATCCACACGAGCCTTTTTTTGAGCATTCGTCAAATTATGTGGGATCCAACGAGAACAATTTTTTTTCACAGCCAAATAAACATGCAATATCTAATTGATGCTTGTCCTTCTAATGGCCAAGGATGCCTCAATCTCACGGTATGTCACATGTCAGTCTTGCTTAATCAGTTCACGCACAGCATCGATGGTTTCTGGCAAAGTGACCGAAGTTCGACGTCCTTCACGAAATTCATCCTGGAGCGAACGGCGTTCGAGACTGAACTCTTGGTACCAGCGTTTAACAGTAGTTTTTGATGGTGTTTCATCGACAAAAGTCGATTTAAACACTCTTGTCTCGATAACCCACGCCGAAAATCGTAAAAAATCGTTGAACGAAAATGTTCACGGGTTAATTCTATTTTTTGACAGAGATGGATTTTTCAACACACTCTAAACAAAACAATTCGCCCTCAAATGACAAAACGTTCTGAGGAAAGTTATGCTGGGAACACTAGTTATGTCAGGACCCGAAATATAAATAGCAACTCTCGTGTTTTTAAAAAATTGCAACCCGTTTTTACTTATGGCCACGACTAATAACCACAACCACAAAATGTTTGCAAAACTATTGGTTTCCAGAAGCACAAGTTGTGGCAACTCAATTCCTTTTTGTGATTCCGATAAATTAGTTGTGAGTACAGTTCGATGATTATATTGATCATCTTGTGGTACTTCTAACCGAATATCGATTAAGATTATAAACATTTGGTGATTGCAACCAACATTTTTCTTTTGCAACGTAATTTTAGTGTGCTAACCGACTTCCAACTATTTTTTTCTGTGTGTGCAGTATAAAATTCTGCGTAATTTTACCTTATCCTTTAAATGTTTTAGCATACACACCGACACAATAAAAGGCTGGAAATTTCAAATAAAAAAGATGTCAAAAAAACTAACATCTATTAAATACAGGGTGGCGCATGATTCGTGCTACAAAAAAAAAATTTATTAAAATGAACGCTTGGAATACCGAAAAGAGGGTTTGGAAAGTGCAGCGCTCCCTTGCTTTGCAGTCCTCCATTTCCATCCAAATGGAATTTAGGCGGGAGTTTGGAGGAACTCCCCTGAGTAGATGGACCATCATGGGGCTGGTAAACATGTGTGCCGAATCTGGAAGCATTAGCGATACCGTACCATCGAGATCCCTAGCGCGACTGTAGAATCGTCAATTTCAAACGTTTCGACATAAAATTTATCAGCGCAAATTGCAGTTAGCAGACGGTCTTTATAACGGATAATTCATGATGACTTAAACATGTTTCGTACAGATTCCAAACTACAAGCAAGTTAAACCCTTTGGATTTGCCTATTCGAAGGGAATATTGCCAAAAAAATTAATGAAATGACCGAAGAAGATAACAGCGTGAAAAATTGCTGGTTTATGTCTAAAGAAGCCAATTTTTATCTAAATGGCAATGTAAACAAGCAAAATTGCCGTTTATAGAGTGAAGCTATTCCACAAATACTCCATAAGACGGAACTGTACAAAAAACGAGTTACTGTATGGTGCGCAGTTTTGTGGGGCAATATTTCTATGAAGAAAACGGTGTAACACTGACTGTCATTGGGGATCGTTATTAAAAGTTGTTGAAAGAGTTTTTTTTTTACCCAGAACTACGCCGAAGACGCATCCGGTTCATTTTGTTCCAGCAAGTTGGAGCAACTGCACATATTGCCAGACCGATTATGACAGGACTCCAACGAAAATTCCCAAACGGATTAATATCTAGAAATTTCACTTTCCCCAAAGCCACCGGACTCGACTGCGCCGGACTTTTTTATGGGGTTATGTCAAGCAAGAGGTGTTCAAAACGAAACTAAGAAATTTGTTTGAATTACAGAAGACTGTTTAAACAATAATTGAAGCGATCCCAACTTCAACCCTTCAGGCAGCCATTAATAATTCCCCGATCAGGTGTCGCATATGCGCGGATGAGCATGGAGGTCATATAAAATATAATTGCATTTTCTATAAACTAACAAACATAAATTAAATACATTGATTAAAAAAATGTTATTTGAATTTCTTATTGTAGCACCCGTAGTTGTTCTTAAAAAACTTTGTTTCCGAAAAATTTAAATTTTGCAATACGAGGGCGGTTCGGAAAGTTCTAAGCCTATTATTGAAAGAGAATAGTTAGTTTTTCAATATAATCTCCTGAAACTTCAATACACTTAGTCTTACGCTTATCTAGCAATTCTATAGTTTTCCTCAAGGTCTTCAAAATAGTGGTTTACAACTGTAATTGCATCTTCATTTGAAGAAAAACGCTTGCCTGCAAGGATTTTTTTTAGATTTGGGAACAGGTAAAAGTCACTGGGAGCTAAATCAGGAGAATAAGGTGGGTGGTCAAGCAACTCGTACTTTAATTCGTTGATTTTAGCCATTGTTAAAACACTCTTGTGCGCTAATGCGTTATCTTAATGAAAAAATATTTTTTTGTGTTGTAAGCCAGGACGTTTTTCTCGAATTTGTACATTTAATTGATCTAAAAGGTTGCAATAGTACTCCGAATTTATTGTTTTACCCTTTTGCAGATAGTCAATCAATAAAATACCTTTGAAGTCCCAAAAAACCGTTGCCATAACCTTACCAGCCGATTGAATTGTTTTTGCCTTCTTTGGGGCACTTCCTCCAGCTTCAGTCCATTGTTTGGATTGTTCTTTTGTCCCTGGAGTATAGTGGTGGATCCATGTCTCATCAACAGTTATGAAACGACGCTTAAAATCCATTTTATTTCGCTGAAAACGATCCGAACAAGCTTGAGAAATGTTCATTCTTATGCGTTTTTGGTCGACTGTTAACAAGTGCGGCACCCATCTTGCAGAAAGCTTTTTCATCTGTAGTTCTTCATGCAAAATTAAATGGACTCGATCATTTGAGATGCCCATGATATTAGCTATTTCACGCACTTTTATTCGTCGATCATTTAATACCATATCATGCACTTTGGCTACAATTTCTGTTGTTGTTGCTGTTTTTGGACGTTCATCTTCAATGCTTGTACGACCATGTTTAAACTCAGCAACCCAATTTTTTACTGTTGCATATGAAGGAGCACTTTCACCTAACACATTCACCATGTCATTATGCATTTCTTGTCCCGATAAACCTTTTTTATGTAAATATTTAATGACACCACGCATTTCTAATTTTTCCATTGTAAAAAAATCGCGGATGCGTCTTTTGTGAACACCTGTTTCTATATGAAGGAGTTGCCAGATCGAAACAAAATTTAACATGTGTTCATAGCAGAGATGAAGGTTTCCAAAACACTTAACTTCTTTCTGTTTATACTGCGCTTTTTTTGCTAGGCTTAGAACCGCCCTCGTACAAGCAGTTTACGAAGTACCTTCAGATCGATAGAAAACTTATTTACGAATTGGTTACAAGTTATCGCCCTTTGGACAACTCTTACTACCTTAACAAAAGAGCTACCTATCAAACACGCCTATTGTCAAAGAAGCCTAAAACGGAATAGCAACAAACAACAGAAATAACAACACAATGAAAACATAAACTTACTGTTGTAGGTTTAGTTACCCGTGTTTTTCTAGTATCTGTGGCACCACGAAAACAAACTACCAAGCCAAGACCATCGCCTCCACAAGAGTCAACTTTACTTATGGACGCAACGGAATCCGATCAATTGGCAGCAACCAAACAACACGACACGATCTTACAACAAAAGACATATTTGCTCATTAAATTTTATAGGAATTTCATTTAAAATAACAAAAACAATATTTGAAGAAGAACATTTCTATTTGTTTTTCTGTGTGTCTTTCTCCATTTTGTATCTACTCATCAATAGTCCGATGAATATTTACGACATCATCAACATGACCGCAAAGAAAGAACAAAAACTATTCAATCCGTGGTGGTATTCGAAGCAAACGGACAGACAGAGCCGAACGCACCCATGGCTAGTTGGAGTCTTCATTGGTGTGCGGCTGTCGTATTTATTAGATACAAGATACAGGCATGCACCCATACATCCATACAAGCCGCCAACAACATTCAATAAAAACTCGACAATTTTAAAGTTTGAGGGCGTTCAACTGCAAAGATGCGCGCTTTTCTTGTGTCACTTCTTGTGCGGATGCTGCTGCTTCGCATGCCCGGTGTTGGTGGTGGGGCGGAGAAGCTTTGTAAGGCAGAGACAGCTGGTTAAATGTACAAACTTAGCTTGTGAGAAGGGCCTTTCGACTTCTGATAGCCCAGATAAATGTCAAAAAACATGTACAACAAGAATTAGGGTTTTAAATACCGGGACAAATAGCGGTTGAAATGTGAATATTCCAATCAAGTAAGATTAAGGAATACCTCATTTGACATACAAGAACAATACTTCCAACATAGGCATTATTAATAATACAAATCCTAAGGTGGACTTTAAAAGAAATTATTGCCGAAACTCATGACGCGTTGTTAGCGCTAGACTGCAGAAAATCGAAAAATCATTACAACTAAATAGGGGTAATTTTTAGATTTATTTTATTTAGTGAAGGGTCTCTATAACCCTCACCACACTGTAATAAAGGGGTATTACGACGTTAAAATTTAAAAGTGTAAGATTTAACCTATTTTGAATCGATTTTGACATGGTCGTCTGTCCCTAAATTCGTGTAATTAAAGTGCAGGTCGCCAATTCGATGGAACTCTGCAAATCTCACGGGCACAAATCGCACGATCTCGGTGAATATCTCGTCAAATGGGCGAAGCGAGCACAACGTTGCCCGAACCGAACAGTGTTATCCTTTGCCAAGAATTATTGGGATGCCAAATGTGTTATTGGTACCTTTATGCAGGCATTATAAGGGCTAACGGAACAGAAACTAATAATAAGTTCGACGTACTACTTTTTGCTAGTGTTGCCACTTTTTAGATGACCGACTTTTCAGCCCTAAGGGTAAACATCAAATAAAGCCAAATGAATATAAATAAATTGTTATTCTGGAAAGATTTGCATGTATTTTGCTATCCATATTTCAATGTTTGAAGGGACTGGAATATGCGTCAACTTAGTCTACGACTGGCTGTTGGTCCGTCGTTAAATACCCGATCCGATCGTTAACAAAATTTTCTAATTTCATTAAGATTGGATGTAATTTGTGGCAAAAGACCTTATATAGATTAAGCATATGGTTGGGAGTTATACGAGGGTCGCTATATATATATCTGACATTTCCATTGGAAAGTTTGACATTTTTAAGCATAAACGTACTCAGAACATTTTGACGTACGACCATCATTTGTGTTGTTTACGGTGACTTGAAAAAATCAATTTGGCAAAAAAAAAATGGAAATAACTCGTGAACATTTTCGTGCGTTCATTTTTCACAACATTCGACGTGGATTATCACAAGAGTGCATCGATGAACTTAAATTTTTGTATGGCGATAAATCACCATCCTATAGCACTGTGAAAAACTAGTTTAATGAATTTAATCGTGGCCGACGCTCGCTAAAAGACGAAGGTCCTGAAGGTCGTCCAAAAACGGCCGTTGTGCCAAGAACATTGATGCCGTGCGTGAACTGATAATGCAAGATCGTCATGTGACATACCGTGAGATCGAGGCATCCTTGGGAATATCTTCCACCAGCATACATTCGATATGGCATGAACACCTGGCCGTAAAAAATGTTTGTTCTCGTTGAATCCCACACAATTTGACAATCGCTCAAAAAAAAGGCTCGTGTCGATTGGTGCAAAGAAATTTTGAAAAAATACGATCGCGGTTCTTCAAAAGACTTTTAAAGTATCGTCACAGGTGACGAATCATGGATCTATGCGTATGAGCCCGAAACAAAACAGCAATCGACCGTGTGGGCCATCGAAGACAAGCCAAATCCAACGAAAGTTGTTCATGGAAGAAGCACTTCGAAGCAAATGGTCGCCTGTTTCTTAGTCAAAACGGGTCATGTGGCGACGTTGGACGGTCAATTCTGAGTGGTACACCACAATTTGTTTGCCTGCATTTTTCGAAGAAATTCGAAAAACGAACAAGAGAAGACGCTGACAATGCGTGACAATGGCAATGCGAGCTCTTACACATCGGCTCAAACCATCGCTTTGTTGACCGGCCAAAACGTCGAATTGATGGGTCTTTCGCCGTACAGCCCTGACTTGGCACCCAATGACTTATTTTATTCCAGCACATCAAGAAAAAAATGCGTGGTCAACGATTTTCGTCGCCATGAAGGGTTCAAAAACCATGTTTTGGACGTGTTTCAATCGGAGTGGTAAAAGTGCTTCGACAATTGGTTTATGCGTATGCTTTGAATGCTTTGAAAAACAATAAAACTATTTTTGATGATAAATATACGCATTCTCATTATTAGGCCAGAAATATATATATAGCAGCCCTCGTATCTAAACCGATTTTGTTAAATTTCAATAGCGGCTGTCCAAAACACTTACTTCTGCCATATTTTATATATCGTAAGTCGGCCGACAATTGCGACTAGTAGTTTGACGGGCGGTCTGATAGACGTTGTTTTATCAAATCAGCTGATCTTTCGGTGTCGATCGGTATACGCAATGCTCTAATATTTTGGGTAGTTACAAACATTTGTAATGAAAATTGTTAAATGGCTTCACAATTTTTGGTAGGTTTTAATGCAATTTGGTAGGAATCTTGAACAAATTTATTAGGAAAATTACTTTGCCAATGGCAACACTGGCCACGAACACAAAAAATTAGGTCACTAATAACACTGTGCGACAGCCACAATCGGTTTGGGATGAAACCACCGGGGAAAGTTATATCGGTCAAAAAAAGGTCATACGTGTCCCAGCGTTTCGTTGGGTCTTATCTAGGAATCGAGATATATCGATTTGAAGTTAGTAAGTATCGTATAGGGGAATTTGTCCCGTTTTTGGCTCTTTTGTTTGACATAACTTGAGAACCACTCGTCCGATTTAGCTGAAATAAATTTTAAAAAACCAAGAATTACAATTCCCTTAATCTGTTCATATATTATTTTCCTTTACAAGTAATAGTTTCCAAGTTAAAAATAAGCGCATGAAAAAAAATTTTAATTTTTAGGCAAAAATAATTTTTTTTTTCATACATTTATTTATAATTGCGAAACTGTTGCTTAAGTAGGAAAACGGTTTAAGAACAGATTAGAGGAATTGTAATTCTTAATTTTTCTAAATTTGTTTCAGCTAAATCGGACGAGTGGTTCTCGAGTTATGTCAAACAAAAGAGCCTAAAACGTGACAAATTCCCCTATACGATACTTACTAACTTCAAATCGATATATCTCGATTCCTAGATGAGACCCCGCGAAACGCTGGAACACGTATGACTTTTTTTTTACCAATATAACTTTCCCCGGTGGTTTCATTCCAAACCGATCACTGACCCTTACCATTTGTCGCAGAGTGTAATCTAATCAATTTTCAAAATGTCGGTCAAATTTGTAATGCTATTTGAAATATTTTTGCTTGGAATTATTGTAAATCGGAAGAGTTTCTAAAACTTCCAAACTGACAATGCCTTACAATTTAAGACAATATGACAAAAAGACATTATCGTCGTAGTTCCCAGCAGAAGGTCTATGCGTACATTTTTTATTTTTTTTTTGTTATACCTGTACCCTCCAAATCGTTTTTCGATATCTTTATTGGTTTAGGATTTAGAAAAACTCCTTTGGCATTTCTTTATAGAAATTATGGTAAACTTATTGTAGAAGGCCTATGTGTTTTTCTTCACATAGACCTTTTCAACTTCCAAATCAGTAATTCTAGTAAGCCTTTTGTATATTGTTCATACAGGGTGGGCCAAAAGTTACCATGGGGTTAAAAACTTTTATTCTCAGATTATATAATATACAAAATGGATTTTTTTACACTTAGTATGAAAAATAATGTCACTTAAGTGACACCCATTTTCAGCTTTGCAACAATGGGCTCGTTTTAAAGCATTTCCCATAACATCATTTAAAGTTTGTAGCTGTAGCGTTCGAATTTCTGGAACAATGTTGGCCTTGAGTTGAAGGATTGTCTCGGGCTTGTTCACATGTACTCGCTCCTTCAAATACCCCCAAAGAAAATAGTCGGGTTCTGACAAATCTGGTTATCGCGAACTTCTGGAAATTATTCGCTCTCTAAAAATTTGACTTTAAAGTGCCATTGTGTCTCGGGCAGTGTGGGTAGTGGCTCCGTATTGCTGAAACCACATCTCAGGAAAGTTTTCAAAAGCAGGATGTAAAAAATTTTCTATCATAAACCGCTGCCGTTCTCCATTTACGGTGACAGCACTTCCATCTTCATTCTTGAATACGTAAGGCCCAATGATATTTGCATATGTGATCCCACACCATACTGTACACCTAATGGGGTGCAATTAGCGTTGATGAATGGCTCTTGGATTTACAGAACCTACAGTTTTGTTTATAAACAAAGCCATTTATATGAAAATGAGCTGCATCACTCATGCGTTTGCGTCAAAATAATTGATCGCTCATTTAAATAATAAAATTCGTTCATTCTGGTTCTTTGTTCAGTTCTGAATCTCTCCATTATTTATTCTCCAAGTGCTATTTATATAATCTAAAAAAAATATATAAACGAAAGTTATTGTATTTTTAAACTCCATGGTAACTTTTGGTCCACCCTGTATAAATAACAGAAACGACAACAAATGTGGCTTCCAGAGCGTCAGGACCTAAATTCAGGAGGGACCTTTGTATGAGGGCTGCATGAAATCATGGACAGATATGGTCTGAATAAGAAATTAATTTAATTTCCATGCCATGAAATTACTTCGTGTCGTGCAGCTACTAAGAAACGTTTCTTTGCCAGCCTTTAACTAGATGGATGATAAGCTTGGGTATATAACTCTACGTCTTAATCTGACTATTTTGTTTCTGGGAAATATTTCCCAAAAATTACTACATGACTTTTACTGTTCTTTAGTAAAGGCTGGTCCAAACATAATACATGATGTTAATTGTAAGTCAAAACGCCAGGTTTTTTGACCAACGTAATTTTACAAGTTTCAGTTTTTAAAAAATTTAACCATGGGGAGGTAATCATTTGAGCAGCGCGTTAAGATTGTTGAAGCCTTTTACGAAAATGGGCGTTCAAATCAAAATGCATTTCGTGCACTTTGTGTTTTTTTCTTGGTAGGCAATCGACCAAATGTGTTCACAATCGGGATAACTGCGGTAAATTTTAGCATACCGAGTCTGTAGCAAATGTGAAAGCCCTTGTGCATGCTCGCCCAGTTCGTTCTGCCATCAAGCCGTACTTCTTCGTAAATGAGGTCGACCAAGCAGTTAGCGTGAATGGTGTTCGCTATCGCGAGATGATAACGGACTTCTTGTGGCCAGAAATTGAGGATATGAACCGGGACGATATGAGGTTCCAACAGGATGGTGCCACTTTCCACCAACGAAACAATAGCTCTTTTGCGCGTGAAATTCAATGGCGGTTGTTGTTGTAGCGGCACCTGTGTGCAGGGGTGACAGCCCTTGGCCGAAGAATTGCTATTCGGGTCAATCCGGTCCATAGAACCGGCTGTCGTGGGATTGTTACTTGCCCTTCGCATCTGGTTTATACACCTTAAAACATCAGCCGATCATTTCAATGGTAGTGTTATCTCACGTCGTGGCGATGTTAACTGTCCGCCACGATCATGTGATTTGACACCGTTGGACTTTTTCCTTTGTGGATATTTAATAAAAAAAAGTGTACGTCAATAGGCCAAGAACAATTCAAGAGCTAAAGGACGAGATAATTCGCCACATTTACGAGATTAAACCTCCATTTGGCCGATATTTTGTTTCACACATAATTGTCATATCATAATAAAAATATTTAGATTATACTCGGAAAACTTTCTTTTACAATTAACATAGTGCGTTTAAGCTGGACCGCCCCTTATATTCTGTGTTCTTGTTTACCTTATGTAGAAAAATGTTTTGCTATGTACCTCAAAGTAAAACATGATTTTTTTAATAAATTAATATTTTAAAAATCTCGACGATTTCGTGACTCTTTTTTTTCAGACACCCTTTCACGAAATTGTCTCTTTTTGAACATCGCACAAGAAACACAAGTTAAATATCGAAGAAAAAACATGTTACCTTCATTAGATCTAGCATTTATCAAGCATTAAATAAAGCAAGACCTAGTCTCGCCGACATTTAAACTTGGGTTTTTATGGTTTGAATTTGGGTTTCTTATGGGATATACCTATCACCGACCACGACCAACCAATTGATTTTATCGTAAACTCGTAAAAAATATTTAGAATAATAGGGATTTGTGCTACCACTGACTACAAACAATTAAAAGATTTAAAATCTTACTTACCTGATAATCTTTTGAAGTGGGTGTAAATTTATCGCTTTTCCATTTCCGGCATTTCTTGCGTATTGTGATGATAGCTGTCAATCATTAGAACTCTTAGTAGAAGTGGAGGTTCTATTTCAGCATCCATTTCAAATCATTGCGAAGAAAGCTCTAAAAAATTTAACAAAACGCGATACATTTCAAATGACAAACATTAACTGACATACTCACCGCTTAAAGACGGACAAATCAGTACTCACTCTAAAAGTGATCTGTATAAAACTCATCTCTATATCGTTCTCATGTTTAACAAACGGTAACTGATCCATATATAAGCCAATAATTAATCTATGGGAACTTTGAAAAATGTTAGACCGGATAATGGCCAATTAAACGATGTTTAGCCTCAACGGCCGATGAGATTTTGTGGCTTAAGAGCCACAAACGTAGGAAGACGAAATAGTACCACACTACGTCCTTCCTTTTTTGGTTTAGCTCGCATCATGCCATAGCAATTTTCCAATAGCATATCTTGCATACAAGGTACAGGCGTTGATGAGTTTTTCAAGGACTTTGTGCATATATTGGATTCTTTCCGGCAGTTGTCTATAGTTAGCTTCACCATCAAAAGCTAATAAGTTTAGCATCTCAGCGTACGCAGTTCCTGATACATGTACAGCTTATTTAGTTCCACCGCTTTTCTTTAAACCTTTTGATGATTAACAGTTTTAAATGTGGCCAAAATTATGAGGTAAACAACTGTTTCGCATTGAACCTTCCGTGTGACCTTATATACCCGTTTCTTTTTCATGTGTTGTAATAAGTCGTAATTGAATAGGTTAAGCCAGTAAGGTTGCAGTGGCATGTTATTCCGAAACAATGTCCATATGTTCTGCAAATATATGAGAGAAAAAAATAAAACAATTAATCATATGCACAATGTTGATTAGGATCCGGTCCTACGTCCTGGTGATTATCAGTTTGCAACATTGATTGGAAATCCTATAAAGTACAGTCGTAAAGTTCTAAGGCTTTCTAATTATGTCATTTATCTGTCTCTGGAAAGCAAACTGCAGGTCGCAATAATAAAGCTCATAGGCTTATTAACTCCTATCGCTATCAAATTTGCCCATTATGTTACGTTCGGCTGGAAATATTTGTCGGGTATATTATTTCATGATTGGTCCAAGGGCGTGACACCACCTATACAACTTTCAACTTTGAAAGACTACATCTCTTGAACTTTTTTAAAAGGGAACATACTTAGTAGGGACATAAATACTGTTACACACGTTTTATGCAGTAAAATTGTTTTTGGACCAAATATTTTTTAATATATTTATTGATGTCTATTGTATCAAAAACGAATCTACTTATTCGAAATGTCCGCCTTTTGCATTTACACACGCCTAAAGTCGCACTGGCCAATCGTCAATAGCTGCACGAACTTCGTCCATTGGCAAATTGGCCACAGCTCGAACCAAAGCAGTCTTAAGAGATCCAATGTTGGGGTATCTTTTGTGACAAACCTTGTCCTCCAAAACCGCCCACAATTTGTAATCCAATGGGTTCAAATCTGGACTGCCTGAGGGCCATTCTTCAGAGGAAATGAAGGCTGACAAATTGTTTCGAAGGCAGGCCTGGGACGTTTAAGCCTTATGGGCCGGCGCAGAATCCTGCTGGAAAGTCCATGGCTGGTTTTGGAACTGGGAATTGTTAAGAGGCTTCACAACAGCTTCCAAAACGGTTTCTTGGTAAACTTTGGCCGATGTTTTGACTCCTTGTTCGCAGAAATGCAAGTCAGTGACCCCATCGTAAGAGACACCCCACCAAACCATGACTGAAGCTGGGTGATGACCCTTTTCCACCCTTGGGATCAGTTCAGATGCTTCCTTAGATTACCGCGCATACACTCTATCATTTCGCTTGTTAAATTTTTACTGAACGGTAAACATTTTTTCATCGGTGAACAAAATTTTTCTGTGCAAGTTATCAGCGTGCTTCACCAAAAGACGTCTGCATTTTTCAATCCTATTTTTTTAAAGCTGCAGTCAATAAATGTCCGGTACGTCGTTTGAAAGCCCCAAGGGCCAAGTCTTTTTTAATGATTCGACTCATGGACTTTTGCATGATATTTATCTCACGGGCCATGATTTTCTGTTTTCGGAGCGGATTTCTGTGAATTCTTGATTTAACGGCTTTGATGACATGCGTTGCATGCGTGCATGTTCGAACAGAACGTGGGAGGCCCGACCGGTGGCGGTCTTTAACATCTGCAGTCTCCTCAAACAGTTTTATGCATCGGTGGACGAACATGCGGCTAATCCCTAGTGGTCGGAGCTTTTTGAAAATATCGTTTTTTTCATTTCACACTGGAAAAGCGCTATTACAGCGATACGGTTCTCATTATCTGACCACTCCATGATGAAAGTTGAAACAATTTTAAAATCCCGTTACAGACTAACGCTATTGAGGTCAGCTTTCAAAACCCATATGACATTAACGGGGTATGTTCAGTTCTACTATTGAAATGGGTGTGTTTAATGTTGTAACAGTGTTTTCACATTTTCTACAGACCCGGTTTGCTGAAATTTGCGCACAATTCTCCCCATTTTCGTAAAAGGTTTCTACAAGCTTAATACGCGAATCAATTGTGTACCTCTTCATGGTTGAATTTGTCGAACACTGAAACAAAGAAATTTTGAAATAAGTTGAGCAAAAACCTTCACGTGGTGGGGTTGTCTAACCATAATGCACAATTAACATCGAGCATTATGGTTGGAACACCCTTTAGTTACCGCAGAACTAAAAATTTTGTGCAATGTTTTTCCTTAAAACTTGTACTAAACCACATTTTTATATTAAAATGTGTCTTCTGGCACACTGCAAACAATTTTTTTTTTTCCCTAGGAAAATGATACTCATTTTTATTTTTTCCTATAAAATAATTTTCAAAATCAAAGAATTAATTATTTCGTAGAAACTAAATTTGGAATATTCGCAAAAATGTTAATTTCAGTATTCGCATTCGCAGCAAATATATTTAAATATTCGCTTTAGCATTCGCTTTGACTAAATCCACTTTCGTTACATCCCTGGTCTGTATTATTTAATGTGGGTGACCAGGCCCTCCATGTGGTATGAAACAACAACTGGCAGTAGCTCTAGAGAAGTTATACGAGTATCATAGGAAGAAGTGCTTAGTAGGGACATAAATACTGTTACAACATTGAACACACCCATTTCAATAGTAGAACTGAACATACCCCGTTAATGTCATATGGGCTTTGAAAGCTAACCTCAATAGCGTTAGTCTGTAACGGGATTTTAAAGTTGTTTCAACTTTCATCATGGAGTGGTCAGATAATGAGAATGTAATAGCGCTTTTCAAGTGTGAAATGAAAAAAATGATATTTTCAAAACGCTTCGGCCACTAGGGATTATTCGCATGTTCGCATAACGATGCAAAAAACTGTTTAAAAAGACTGGAGATGTAAAAGACCGCCGCCGGTCGGGCCGCCTACGCTCTGTTTGAACACCGCTTGTCATCAAAGCCGTTAAACCAAGAATTCACAGAAATCCGCTCCAAAAACAGAAAATAATGACCCGTGAGATGAATATCATGCAAAAGTCCATAAGTCGAATCATTAAAAAAGACTTCGGACTTGGGGCTTTCAAACGATGTACCGGACATTTATTGACTGCAGCTATAAAAAAACAGGATTGAAAAATGCAAACGTCTTTTGGTGAAGCACGCTGATAACTTGCACAGAAAAATTTTGTTCATCGATGAAAAAATTTTCACCGTTCAGGAAAAATGTAATAAGTAAAATGATAGAGTGTATGCGCGGCCATCTTAGGAAGCATCTGAACTGATCCCAAGGGTGGAAAAGAGTCATCACCCAGCTTTAGTCATGGTTTGGTAGGGTATCTCTTACGACGGGGTCACTGACCTGCATTTCTGCGAACAAGGAGTCAAAACATCGGCCAAACTTTACCAGGAAACCGTTTTGGAAGCTGTTGTGAAGCCTTTTAACAATTCCCTGTTCCAAAACCAGCCATGGACTCTCCAGCAGGATTCTGCGCCGGCCCATACGGCTAAAACGTCCCAGGCCTGGCTTCAAAACAATTTGCCAACGTTCATTTCCTCTGCAGAATGGCCCTCAGGCAGTCCAGATTTGAACCCATTGGATTACAAATTGTGGACAGTTTTGGAGGACAAGGTTTGGCTCAAAAGATACCCCAACGTTGGATCTCTTAAGATTGCTTTGGTTCGAGCTGTGACCAATTTTTCAATGGACGAAGTTCGTGCAGCTATTGACGATTGGCCAATGCGACTTAAGGCGTGTGTAAAGGCAAAAGGCGGACATTTCGAATAGGTAGATTCTTTTTGGATACAATATACATCAATAAATATATTAACAAATATTTGGTCCAAAACCATTCAGTACTTTTTATTTTACAGCATAAAACGCGTTTAACAGTATTTATGTCCCTACTAAGCAGTTTACGACCCAACTCTTTAAACTAGACAGAAGAGACTTGTCTGCAATGTCCTCGAACAGCGTGGCATGATTGAACGTTTCGAAGGCCTTGGTAAGGTCAAGAGCCACGAGGACCGTCCTGTCGTTGGGCTTGTTCTGGCTGAGACCGCGGCTTATACGTGTGTGTGAAGCAGTTGTTGTGCTGTAATGCTTGCGAAACCCATTCCGATGATCAGCACATGGAAGATGTTCGATCTGGCTGGGGAGGAGCAGTGCTTCAGTGCTGGCGAAAGCAAGGAGATCGTCTTGCACGATTCTCCTTTACTTGCGTCTTTGCTGGCTTCAGTAGCGGTACCACTCTGCCCATTTTCCAGACATCGGGAAGTGGCTACTCTACTCCCGGGGTGTCCAAGTGCTTTAACAACAGATTTCGTTCGGACCCAGCGCCTTTGGCGACTTAGCGCTGTGGATGACAAGGACAACGTCGCCAACGGTAAGTTGTAAGAAGCGCGGATACGACGCAATACTCTTCTTTTTTATTTATCGCTATCTAGGTGCCTAATAAAAAGCCGGTTAAAATAATTCGAGCACCGCTTCGGATCTGTCACCAATCATGCTTTCTTTGAGGGTTAGAGATCGATTGTCCACAATTTACCAATTCCGGAACTTGCACGGCCTAAGTGATCTAGGCATTTGTTCCGTTTATATTCGTTGACTAACCTACTGATCTCAGTGTTGGGATCCCTAACTCTAGGGTCTGCAGGGTTTGAAGCGACGAATGCCATCACGCTCATCTACGAGTCCCACTGCTTTTACTGGGAAATTTGGTCGTCTGCAGGGTTTGAAGCGACGAATGCCATCACGCTCATCTACGAGTCCCACTACTTTTACTGGGAAATTTGATCGTACCAAGGGTATTCGACCAGCAGGAATATAGCGAGCGGCTGCTGCGTTGATGATGGCCCGGAACTTCATCTCGGCTACCCGAACATCCGAAGGAATGGGTAGGTTACTAAAGCTGCGGTTGGTGGCTTATCTGAATGCAGCTCTGGTGTTTAAAGGCAAACGCTTTATTCTTTCCATAGTAAACCAATTGATATTATTGGGATTTTGCCTGAAAACACCACGCCAAAACACCATTTCTTTAAATGAAAGAACGGGTGTGGAAGCCCTTGGTTACAAATTATGTTCGGAGACTTAAGTCTGGCTCCACGGATAACCAGAATCCCCCGAACAGTTAATCCTGCTTTACTAGTAGGTGAGTTGTGGCTCTTCCGCATGTATTGCGGTGGATGCGTTTTAAACCCAAGTCCCTTAAACAGTTTAGTGTAAAACCCATAGATCAGCAGATGCGTTGGTTAAGCGTCAGTCCATTACCAAGGGGTAATTTATGTCTTGGCTCGAAGTGATACCTGCGAGATTGCCACTTAGGGAAGCTAGCTAGACTATGCATGGCAGTGCAATGGCGCACCATTGCCAGAATCATATAAAACAAACGGGCGCTGTATAATTTCATGTAAATATACCAATTTTAGTTTTAAGCTGATCAACAGCCCCTGTGATCTTTCACATTTGACCATTTTATGGTAACTTGAGGTGACATCTGCATCATTAACCACCACTTGGGTCATTTTAAATTACGACTATTGTTTAATCAAATGTATGACAGCTTTTGCCGAGCAAACACCCCGTTATGAGCTTTTAAACAAAACCTCCTCCGTGCCAGTGTTTGTTCCCCATGGACGCATATGGTCATGTCTGCAGATCTGCACACACTACGTGTGGTGGCATTACCTCAAATGGTCACTAAAGCTGCATGGCTTTCGTCAGTGGAGTATGAAACTCTTAATGCTGGTCGCAGCCGCTGCTGCTGCAATTGTGCCAGACACGAATTCGTGAGATCGGGTTTAACCAGTTCTTTGGAATTCGAGAGAATAATCACCACGTTGGTTTTGTCAGAAAATTGGTAAAAATTTGGCACAGTACTCGATTCGAACAAACATTCAAACACCGACACACACTCGGAAACATGGAAAACAACAACAGACGTTATTTCCTCCCTTTTCAAAGAAACATTTAAAGCATACAAACATGTAATGTATGTATGATGGATTGTCTGCATTCACTATATTTTGAATTTTGCGAAAATAAACCGAGGAAATTGCAGAACATTCCATCATGTGAGTGCGAGACCAACGAGAAAAAGCACCCCTACGGTTTAAATTATTTGAAACACCACCGCGCACAAATTGTAACTACGAGGGCGGAGTAATAAGTACAAGGAGGCAAAAGAAAGCCCTTAGTATTGACATATTCGATGAATTCTACGGGAGTAACAAGACATGACCTATTAATGTAAAAATGATCCGTACTTAATTAAATTTGCGGTAAATTAGCCAAACAATTTATCAAATTAAAATTAAATGAATGGGAATAAAAAAAATTATAATAGCCTTATGCTGTCAGTGTTGTGCGTGTGTTTTTTTTGCAGTGCGCAGGATTCACGAGGGCTGATATATATACTTAGTAGGGACTTAAATACTGATTAACGCGTTTTATGCTGTAAAATAAGAAGAACTCAATGTTTTTGGACCAAATATTTTTTAATATATTTATTGATGTCTATTGTATCCATAAAGAATCTACTTATTCAAAATGTCCTCATTTTGCCCTTACACACGCCTTAAGTCGCACTGGCCAATCGTAAATAGCTGCACGAACCTCGTCCATTGGAAAATTGGCCACAGCTCGAACCAAAGCAGTCTTAAGAGAACCAATGTTGGGGTATCTTTTGTGACAAACCTTGTCCTCTAAAACCGTCCACGATTTGTAATCAAATGGGTTCAAATCTGGACTGTCTGAGGAAATAAACGCTGGCAAATTGTTTCGAAGCCAGGCCTGGGACGTTTTAGACTTATGGGCCGGCGCAGAATCCTGCTGGAAAGTCCATGGCTGGTTTTCGAACATGAAATTGCTAAGAGGCTTCACAACAGCTTCCAAAACGGTTTATTGGTAAACTTTGGCCGATGTTTTGACTTCTTGTTCGCAGTCAGTGAACCCATCGTAAGACACCCCACCAAACCATGACGGTGGATGATGGCCCTTTTCCACCCTTGGGATCAGTTCAAATGCTTCCTTAGATGACCGCGCATACACTCTTTCATTTTGCTTGTTAAATTTTTCCTGAACGGTAAACATTTTTTCATTGGTGAACAAAATTTTTCTGTGCAAGTTATCAGCGTGCTTCACCAAAAGACGTTTGCATTTTTCAATCCTATTTTTTTTAAAGCTGCAGTCAATAAATGTCCGGTACGTCGTTTGAAAGCCCCAAGTCCGAAGTCTTTTTTAATGATTCTACTCATGGGCTTTTGCGTGAAATTTATCTCACGGGCCATGATTTTCTGTTTTCGAAGCAGATTTCTGTAAATGCTTGATTTAACGGCTTTGATGACATGCGGTGTTCGAACAGAGCGTGAGCGGCCTGATCGGTGGCGGTCTTTTACATCTTCAGTCTCCTCAAACAGTTGTATGCATCGGTAGACGAACATGCGGCTAATACCTAGTGGCCGGAGTGTTTTGGAAATATCGCTTTTTTCATTTACCACTTGAAAAGCGCTATTACAGCGATACGGTTCTCATTATCTGACCACTCCATGATGAAAGTTGAAACAATTTTAAAACCCCGTTACAGACCAACGCTATTGAGGTTAGCTTTCAAGCCCATATGACATGTTCATGTAATTTCAGTTCTACTATTGAAATGGGTGTGTTCATTTTCATTTTATTTCTGGCCTTATAATGAAAATGCGAATATTTATCATAAAAAATGGTTTTATTGTTTTCAAAGTATTCTTTAGCATGATTTATTTATACACTTTTGCATGCGCTCAAACCAATTGTCGTAGAACTTTTTCCACTCCGATTGAGACACCTCCAAAACATGGTGTTCGAACGCTTCAACAGCATCTTCTGGCGACTAAAATCGTTGACGACGCATTTTCTTCTTGATGTGCGGGAATAAAAAGAAGTCATTAGGCCAAGTCAGGGCTGAACGGCGGATGACCCATCAATTCCACGTTTTGGCCGGTCAAAAAGGCGCTGGTTTGAGCCGATGTGTGAGGGCTCGCATTGTCATGGTGCACAATGATTCGTCTACTCTTGTTCGTTTTTCGAATTACTCGAAGTCTTCAGGCAAACAAATTGTGGTGTATCACTCAGAATTGACCTTCCTACGTTGCGGAACAGTCGCCACATGAACACTTTTGCCGAAGAAACAGGCGACCATTTGTTTCGAAGTGCTTCTTCCATTAACAACTGTCGTTGGATTTGGCTCGTCTTTGAAGAACCACACGGTCGATTTCTGTTTTGACACGAGCCTTTTTGGAGCGATTGTCAAATTGTGCGGGATCCAACGAGAACAAACCTTTTTTACGGCCAGGTGTTCATGCAATATCGAATGTATGCTGGTGGAAGAAATGCCCAAGGCTGCCTCTATCTCACGGTATGTCACATCACGATCTTGCATTATCAGTTCATGCACGGCATCAATGTTCTCTGGCACAACGGCCGTTTTTGGACGACCTTCGTCTTTGAGCGAGAGTCGGCCACGATTGAATTCATTAAACCAGTTTTTCACAGTGCTATAGGATTTTGCTTCATCGCCATGCAACACTTAGTATTGCCTAAGCCAGAAATATATATAGCAACCCTCGTATCCAATGCCGTGTCGAGCATTTCGCCGATATTTTGTTTTACACATAATTGCCATCGATCCATTGACATAGGTAATCGATAGTTTGTCTCTTCAATCGGTGGTGTCAGTTCCCTTTAGTGAAAATAGCCGTGTGCATGACCAACATTCGGTTCGACCGATCGAATACACCAGTGCTCCTTGCAACCACCAATATTTGGTTGGCAGCAAATCTGTTCTCTGTGTGTGTTAATATCCTAAAATATCTTAAATTGTGTACGATCTAGTTATGGCTAATTGCCAAATTTGCGGCATTATAATCCATCTAGAGGTATTTGTATAGAACAAAAAGAAATATAAAAATTCAAATCAAGTGTGGAATCTTTACTGGTAATTTGAAAGGACATTTTATGGCATTTATTTTTTGAAAATAATTTCCTCTAAATGTTGGCTGGCAACTGTATTATGGAAATGAGCGTTCGGTGAGAAACGGAAAGATCTGCCATTTCTGGCTTAACGGCAAAGTCAATAAACTAAATTGCCGCATTTGGGCTGAAGAGCAACAAGAAGAGGTTCAAGAGGTGCCATTATACCCAGAGAAAACCACGGTTTGGTGAGGTTTATGGGCTGGTGGAATCATCGGTGCATATTTTTTCAAAAATGATAATAGTCGGAATGTAACGGTGAATGGCGTTCGCTATCGCGCCATGATATCGGACTTTTTGGCACATGGAATTGAAGCCCGTAATCTTGACGGCTCTTCCTTTCAACAGGATGGTGCCACTTGTCATACAACTGCTCAAACAATGGATCTATCGAGAGGTCATTTCGAAAAGCAGCTAATTTCACGTTTTGGACAGGTGAGTTGGCCGCCTACATCGAGTGATATCACACCTTTAGACATTTTTCTTTGGGGATACGTAAAGTCCAATGTCTATGCTGACAAACCAGCTACGATTCAGGTTTGGAACAAGTGTCATTAAAGCCATACCGGTCGAAATGCTCGAACGAGTCAACCAAAATTGGACCCTCAGAATGGAAACCCTGAGGCTTAGTTGCGGCCAACATTTGAAGGAAATTATATTCAAAAAATTAATGCCATAAAATGTCTTTTTAAATTACCAATAAGGATTCCACACTTGATTTGCAGTTTTATATATTTTTTGTTCTGAAAAAAATACTTCTAGATGGATCATTTCACTAAATTTTAAAATATTATTATTGCTTTTTAAAGGCAAAATGATACCAGATATTTTATCTTGAAAATTATTTGATTCTATATTAGACGAATAGAAGTAACTCAGTTCACATTTGCGAAAAAAGGACGAAAAGGACTCTCAAATCTTAAAGATATGATGTTAAAATGTTATACAAAAAGAAACATACAATCACTTTTACATATCATCACTAAAACAGCCTTTGCCCAAAAAAACTCGGACCTACGAGGATCGTCCTTTTGGTAATTTAATATTCAACACCAATTGTAGGTACCAAAGTAACCCGTACTTCATAATTGATTGGTTGTCATAACTACTAGTTTTGGCTACCAATAGTTTTTCTTAATTCGGTTGGTACAACCGTCTTAATGGCTGTATGAATCATAATATTATTGCAGCTACCACTTGTGGTAAGTCGAACCATGTAAAATAAATGTTGAAGGAAAGTATGTTTATCCAACCGAATTTATGTAGTTCGGACCGATTTCCAACTGATTTTTTTCTCTGTATGTATAAATGGCAAAGTGTGTTTTTTTAGACGTGTGGTTTTCAAGACGAATTAAAACGCATATAATTTTAATGTTATGTCCTAGAATTTATCTTTATAATAAAGCAATGGGTTTGTCACTATGTTTTAAAAATGATTTCGGGCAAGCCGAGAGGCCAAATTATCGACCACTTTTTGTCAGCAATAACGCGCCGAATATTCTCTTCCAAGGCGTCAACCGTGTCAGGCTTATTTGCCTATACAAGTGACTTTACATAACAACACAAAAAATAGTCCAGCGGTGTTAAATCGCACGATATTGGAGGCCACGCCACAGGCCCAAGTCGCGAGGTAATGCGCTCAGCAAAAGTTTCCTTCAACATGTTGATTGTTTCGTGGCATAGCGCCGTCTTGTTGGAACCAAAGGTCGTCCACAACAACGTCATCCAATTCAGGCACGAAAAAGTCATTTGTCAAGGCTCCATAGCGTTCCCCATTGATTGTAACATTATGGCCGGTTTCATTTTTTAAGAAATATGGACCAATTAATCCCTCTGCCCATAGAGCCCATCAAACAGTGTCATTTTGAGGATGCAACGGCGTCTCAACAATGTGGATTTTCATTACTCCAACTGCGACAACTTTGGTTATTAACGTACCCATTCAACCAAAACTGAGCTTATCGCTGAACAAAATTTTGTTGAAAAAATCAGGATCGGTGGCCATATCCTTCTGGGCCAATTCGGCACGAATCGCAAACATTGTTTCGAAGTAAGTCTATTTATTATGAAATGGCAAACCAAACTGAGCATAAATCAAGTGACAGCTGTCAAAAAGACCAACTCCAAAAAAGTGTGGCCAGATTGAAAATCACACGCTAAAAAAACCACCCTTTACTCAAGGCTAGAGTTTCTTAACAATAGTTCCAGGTTTTGCCGAATAAAAAATTTAGTACGTGTGCTCTGGTGGAGGGTCTAAAAACTATATTTTTTTTCTATTCTCGCTTGATCTAGCGTCAAACCAAAGAATGATTGGAAAAAATATCTACTGGAGTTCACGTCGGCTCATGGACATGTAATTGTTTACCAAACTTATCATACCAAACACAAAAAAGTACTCATCGCTCTGTATCAGCGCCACATCCAGCATATGTTGCGGCTGAATGCTGCTCTTGCTGCATGCATATGCGTAGTCACACGTACAACGTTCCGAAATCCATTCATCTTTAACCATTTTTAATAGGCGTCTGTGCCTGTATGTCTGTCTGTCTTTCTGTCTGTCTGCTGCAATGCATGAGAGTTTAATTACGGCGACGACGATGATGATGTCGATGATGACGACGATGATGAACAACTACAACAACACTGACATTTATTTGTTGTAATTCTTTCCTGTATATTTCACAATTCCCAATTAACCAGGGTCATACAATGTTTTTCTGTTTTGTTTTTATTCGTTTCTGTCTGTCTACCATCGAATCGAAAAACTCAACTTTCTGAGCGTTTGTCCAAGGGACAAACGAACTCCATCCGTGAAGAAGGGGTTCGAGGTATAGACACAGAGAGAGAGAGAGAGAGATAGAGAACACTTAAATTACATGTAAGCCAGCCAGTATTGAAAATATGTAAGCCCAAGACGCATTTGAACGCTGATGACGAAATTCTACGCATCACTTGCGCTGCTGTTGTAGCGGCGTTGTCATCAATTTGAAATTTTATTTTGTTTTCGTATTTGAGTGTAAATCTTATCTTTGGGTGGTTTCATACCACCGTCCGTCTCGAATACTTTACAGCGGAGTGTAAATTATGGAACTCTCGTTACTTATACAAAGACACGCAATTCATTATACAGAAGGGGGTCAAACAAAGGCCAATTAAACATTTGGTGGAGTTCTATTACGAAGTATCTTCCAACAATTCACGTAAAGACCAAGAGATTTTCTCGCCGGTCACTACTTTTTAAATATAGTCTTTGGACCAAATATTCTTTCGAATCAAGAATGCATCTTTGAATTTAATTAATGAATTGTACTTTGAGACATACCGAAATGTATGTACAGTGAGGATCTTAAATGAGTACATAACAGATGGGTTCGCTACACAGAATTTTTTTCTAAAAAGCTTTGATTATTGCACGCAGAGAAAAGATATGGTTACACTATGGTCAATAATAACAATAATATGTTCCTACAATAAAAGCATGTTCGTCGCAACCATAGTATTGTTTTTTGAATTTTATTTTGACAACAGTATTATTGCGGCAATATTAATATTGTTGAAATGTAACAATAGTATTATTGCCAAATTTGGAAATGAAAATATGGTTGTAGCAACCATATAAACAAGGTTGGTGCAACAAAAGTATTGTTGTTCAAAATTTACGTTAACAATAATATGATTTAGACTATCATTGCGTACGGTTACGACTATGAACATAACAAAACAGTTTTTTTAGAGCATACATGTATGTGTGTGCTTATGTTTTTTTGATATACCAAAAAAACACATACACACGATACAGTGCATGTTTGTAGTCCATTATAAAAAACAACAACAATCGGAAGGTAGTTCGAGGGATTTTTATTGTGTTTACCTTGTTCGGTGAAATACTCGGCTACCGACTGGTTCGCGTTTATTTAAAATCTGCCTGCACTTATACTTTGTAGGGACATAAATACTGTTACACACGTTTTATGCTGTTAAATAAAAAGCACTGAATGTTCTTAGACCAAATATTTTTTAATATGTGACGCGCAAAATAGAAAGGGACCTAAGGTTAAAAACCAGTTTTGTTCAGGAAAGCCATTTTAAAGATTAGGTCTCTTTCTATTTGCGCTTAGAATCGTCGACTTCACTTTCATAAAACGCGCATATCTCTGGGAGGGAACACTTTTGGGGCATGGGATCGGTCTCATGCGATGCTCAGATGTTGTCCACATCAAAAAAAGAAAAAAAAAATGAAAATTGATTTTTTACCCTTAGGTCCCTTTCTCTATGCGCTGTCACATAGAAAATAATCTACTTATTCAAAATGTCCGCCTTTTGCCTTTAAACACGCCTTAAGTCGCACTGGCTAATCGTCAATAGCTGCATGAACCTCGTCCATTGGAATATTGGCCACAGCTCGAACCAAGCCGTCTTGAGAGGTCCAATGTTGGGGTATCTTTTGTGACAAACCTTGTCCTCCAAAACCGACCACAATTTGTAATCCAATGGGTTCAACTCTGGACTGCCTGAGGGCCATTCTTCAGGGCCAAATTGTTTCGAACCCAGGCCTGGGACGTTTTAGCCTTATGGGCTGGCGCAAAATCCTGCTGGAAAGTCCATGGCTGGTTTTGGAACAGGACATTGTTAAGAGATTTCACAACAGCTTCCAAAACAGTTTCTTGGTAAACTTTGGCCGATGTTTTGACTCCTTGTTCGCAGAAATGCAGGTCAGTGACCCCATCGTAAGAGACACCCCACCAAACCAACACTGAAGCTAGGTGATGACCCTTTTCACCCTTAGGAGCAGTTCAGATGCTTCCTTAGATGACCGCGCATGCGCTCTATCATTTTGCTTGTTAAATTTTTCCTGAACGGTAAAAAATTTTTCATCGGTGAACAAAATTTTTGTGTGCAAGTTATCAGCCTATTTTTTTCTATTTTTTTAAAGCTGCAGTCAATAAATGTTCGGTACGTCATTTGAAAGCCCCAAGTCCCAAGTGTTTTTTAATGATTCGACTCATGAACTTTTGCGTGATATTCATCTCACGGACAATGATTTTCTGTTTTCGGAGCGGATTTCTGTGAATTCTTGATTTAACGGCTTTGATGACATGCGGTGTTCGAACAGAGCGTGGGCGGCCCGACCGGTGCGGTCTTTAACATCTGCAGTCTCCTCAAACAGTTTTATGCATCGGTGGACGAACATGCGGCTAATCCCTAGTGGCCGGAGCGTTTTGAAAATATCGTTTTTTTTATTTCACGCTATTACAGCGATACGGTTCTCATTATCTGACCACTCCATGATGAAAGTTGAAACAATTTTAAAATCCCATTACAGACAAACGCTATTGAGGTTAGCTTTCAAAACCCATATGACATTGACGGGGTATGTTCAGTTCTACTATTGAAATGGGTGTGTTCAATGTTGTAACAGTATTTATGTCCCTACTAAGTATATCCATTGATCATGGTTTTATCACATTCGTTACTTGGGGTCTACGGATGGTGAAGTAGCATTTACCCCTGCTGGCAACTAAAAGTATTTTCGACTGCTGTTGGAATATGCGAGTATATTTTTGTTTCTTGAATGAAATATTCAATAAAAACAACATGGCCTCAAATCTGGCTATGAGCTAAGTGTAATGAGATTAAAAATAACTTGCCTGATAAAAATCTCTATTTTTGAACAACAACATTACCCAATCATAATAAATAATTTTGGGGATCATAGTATGGTTGAGTGCATCATACTATGGCTGTAGGTATAATAGCTGCGTGTGAATCATACTATGGTTGTGAGAATCATAATATGGTTGTATGAGAAACATTCTATGGTTGTGAGAATCATAATATGGTTGTGGAGATCATTGTATGGTTGAGTGTGAATCATACTTTTGTTGTGAGGACAAAAGTATGGTTGTGCAGATCATAGTATGGTTTAATGTGCATTTATGGTTGTGGGTATCATAGTATAGTTATGTGTGAATCATACTATTGTTGTGAGGATCATAATATTGTTGTGCCAATAGTATGATCCTCTTCGAATATTGTCACCCCAACCATACTTTTTTTCTGCGTGTGGCCACAATTTTAATACTACTTTGGTAAAAAAGTACGAGGGTTGCTATTTATGTTTCGGTCCGGCAAGAAAAACACAATAATTTATCATTGGTAATGGTTTTATTGTTTTTCAATAAAACCATTTCACTTCTGCGGGCGATGAAAAACGTTGATCACGCATTTTTTCTTGATGCTAGGGAATAAGAAGAAGTCTTTGGGTGCCAAATCAGTTCTGTACGGGGGATGACCCATCAATTCGACATCTTGAGTGGTCAAAGAGCTCATCGTTTCAGCTGATGTGTGAGAGCTCACATTGCCGTGATGCAAAATGATCCGTCTTCTCTTATTATTTTTCCTCATTTCTTCGCACACTGTTGGCAAACAGATGGTTGTATATCACTCAGAATTGACCGTCCTACGTTCCAATAAAGGTACTGTGGCCAGTTATACCGAAAAAACACTGCTTCGATGTACTTCCACGAACAACATTTGTGGGATTTGGCTCGTCTTGAAAGACCCATACAGTCGATTGCGGTTTTGTTTCAAGTTCATATGCATAGATATATGATTCGTCACCTGTGACAATGTTATACACTGCATTTAACCTACCGCAGTTATACTTTTCAACATCACCTTGCACCAATGCATACGAGCCTTTTTTGAGCATTCGTCAAATTATGTGGATCCAACGAGAACAAATTTTTTTCAAATGAACATGAAATATCTAATTGATGCTTGTCCTTCTAATGGTCAAGGATGCCTCAATCTCACGGTATGTCACATGTCGGTCTTGCTTAATCAGTTTACGCACAGCATCGATGGTTTCTGGCAAAGTGACCGAAGTTGGACGTCCTTCACGAAATTCATCCTGGAGCGAACGGCGTCTGAGACTGAACTCATGGTATCAGCGATTAACAGTGGTTTTTAATTTTGCTTCATCGCCTTGCTTTCAACACACTGTAAACAAAACAATTCGCAGTCAAATGACAAAACGTTCTGAGTGAAGTTATGCTAAAAAATGTCAAAGTCCGGTTTGCATCTGGGAACACAAGTATTGTCAGGACCCGAATTATAAATAGCAACCCTCGTATCTAATGTGTATAAGTACATGTAATCGACACCATCATGTTTAGGCTCTCTATCCGGTGTGTGATAGAAATGCATCGAAATCGTTTTGCAGTCGATTTAAGATTTCAAACGAGTTTTTTATCTCTGAATATGGCGCTAAAAAGGCAATCATTTTTTACACATCCATATTTATTTACGCATAAGCACTAAAATCAATCAATTAAAATCCAATAAATCACAATTTATTCAAAAAGTAAGCACTAAAATAAATTAGATTTAAATCGATCGGTTTCGATCATATACGAGTATACTAGGGCGGGTCGATTTGTAGCAAGGCAAAAAAAATCGATCAAGAGACAAGTAAAATAGCATTCTAGGGATTAAAATAAGAAACTTTGCCCGGGGAACCATACCTCTAAAACGAATTTTGATCCGAAGTCCCAACTATTTACCTTTAGGGTCAAATATTGAAAAATCCCACTTTGACCCATTTATTGTGCCCCAAACGAGTCAAAAAGAAATTTTTCTTTGAATCAAAGAAATTTCCTATTTGGATTCATTTCAAAGATGCCAACTTTGTTTTAACAAGTAATTTTTTGTGTGTGTGCTGAATTTTGTTGCTGCTGTTTCTTGGATTGGTATGTTATTGTTATCATAGTTTGAAATATGGATTTTTCCCGTTTTTTTATATTTTCTTTAGTTTACAATGAATCCACCATACTCTACACCGCAAAATGTAGCAACAATAAGTCAACCAATGAGTCATAGTGGAAATTTTTAAAATTTGACCCGGGTCGAAACATCAGAATTCGTTAAAGAGGTATGGTTCCTCGGGCAGTTTCATATTTTGATCCCTAGAATAAGATTTTCCTTGTCACATGGGCGATTTTTAAATCGACCATCCCTAGAGTATACGCTTCCTCATAAAATAGAGCGTATACTAAATTTAGCAATCCGGGTGCAACAACTCAATATACGGAACAGAGGCCCTACAAAGTAAAGGGTGGTCCAACTATATTGCACGATGTTAACTGTAAGCCAATCCTTAACGTCAAGTTTTTTGCCCAACTTAATTTGACATATCTTTGTTTCAGTGTTTGACAAATTCAACCATGGAGGGGTACACAATTGAGCAGCACTTTACTATTGTCATAGCCTTTTACGAAAATGGGCGTTTAAATCCAAATGCATTTCGTGCACTTTGTGATTTTTTGGTCAGCTTAATCGTGTCCGCAGTCGGGAGAATTGTGCGAAAATTTCAGCAAACCGGGTCTGAAAGAAATGTGATAACACCTGTGCATACTCGCCCAATTCGTGGCCCGTACTTCTTCGAACATGAGGTGAGCTAAGCAGTTACCGTGAGTGATGTTCTCAATCGCAAGATAATAACGGACTTCTTTAGGAAATGGACCTGGACATGTATAGGGCGATCCATCTTGAAGTATTTTTTTCAATAGCCTTTTTTCACAGTTTTCGCGTGAGTTGTGTTCAACTTTATTTTTTTTCA
The DNA here is from genome assembly GCA_963513945.1 of Hydrotaea diabolus. Lineage (NCBI taxonomy): Eukaryota > Metazoa > Arthropoda > Insecta > Diptera > Muscidae > Hydrotaea > Hydrotaea diabolus. The sequence goes on along the minus strand of OY740718.1, from coordinate 121,417,996 downwards.
GTATTGTTTGCCATTTCATCATGGAAAGACTTACACCGTCATACCATAAAAATTGTGCAACTGTATAATGGATATGAGTGCTCGGTGAGAAACTGCTTTCGACCACAATTATGTTTAGTGATGAGGCACATTTCTGGCTCAACGAACACGTCAATAAACATAATTGCTGCATTTTCGCTGAAGAGCAACCATAAGAAGTTCAAGAGGTGCCATTATACCCAGAGAAAACCACGGTCTGGTGCGGTTTATGGGCTGGTGGAATAATCGGTCCATATTTTTCAAAAATGATGATGGTCGGAACGTAACCGTCAGTGGAGCTCGCTGTCGCGCCTCGATATTGGACTTTTTGCTTACTGAAATGGAAGCCCGTAATCTTGACGGCATTTGGATTTAACAGGACGGCTCCACTTGCCATACAGCTGCTTAAGCAATGGATATATTAGGTCATTACGAAGAGCAGCCAATTTCACGTTTTAGACCGATGAGTTGGCCGCCTAGATCGTGTAATATCACAGCTATAAACTTCTTTGGGGCTACGCAAAGTCCAAATTCTATGCTGACACCAGCTACGATTCATGTTTTGGAATCCAACATTTCGCGTGTCATTAAAGCCATACCGGTCGAAAAGGCTAAGCAAGTCACCCAAATTTGGACCCCCAGAATGGACACCCTAGAGCGTAGTTGCGGCCAACATTTAAAGGAAATTTTATTCAAAAAAATAAATGGCGTAAAATGTCTTTTCGAAAGAACCACAAATATTCCACATTTTATTTGATTTTTTATTTTGAAAAAATACCTTCAGATTGATCACCCGATGTATGTGACGCGCAACATAGAAAGGGACCTAAGGGTAAAAACCAGTTTTGTTCGGGAGAGCCATTTTAAAGATGGTGTACCATCACTTTCATAAAACGCGCATATCTCTGGGAGGGAACACTTTTGGGGCATGGGATCGGTCTCATTCGATGCTCAGATGTTGTCCACATCAAAAAAAAAGTGAAAATTGATTTTTTTACCCTTAGGTCCCTTTCTCTATGCGCTGTCACATATGTGGATATGTGGTTCCAAAAGGATAATGCAACTTTACACACAGCCTACGAAACAATGGCTCTTTTGCGCGAGATATTCAATGGCCGTTTTACAAAGGCAGATCAGTAATTCCGGAATTTTTCCAACTTCCCTTGTAGTTATATAAAATGCAACACTGCTCCCATCAAGTGCCATCTGTTACTAGATTAGTGTCAAATTTTGAGAGAGTTCCTTCAATTAGTTTGTGTTTAATAGCTGTTCAACAAAAACAACCTCGTGGATTTTGTTAAAAATGGAAAAATGCTCATTAAACATTATTTTTTGCCGAAAAACCCCACCAATCAAACCAAGGAAAAGCTTGATAAATAGTATGGGGACTCTGCACCAACGATTTCATTAGTAATAAAGTGGTTTACTGACTTTCGTTGTGGTCGCACAAGTACAAATGAGGCTTAACGTTCTGGATGGCCAATTTTGGTCAATACACCCTAAAATATCGAAAGAATCCACGTTTTAGTGTTAGCCGATCGAAAAGTAAAAGTGCGTGAGATTATTGATGCCATACGCATTTCATATGGCAGTGTGGTTTCAATTTTTCATGATCAGTTGGATTTAGGAAAGCCCTCTGCAAGATTGAAGTGCCGCGATTACCATTTCATCAAGATAATGCACACGTGCGCAGTCTCAAAGGTAAAATTGCATGAATTAGGTTACGAATTGGTACCTCATCCGCCATATTCTCCGGATTTAGCCCCTAGTGACTTTTTTGTATTTCCAAACCTAAAGAAATAGCTCGCTGGAAAGAAATTCAGCTGCAACGATGAAATTATTGATAAAATAAATGCCTATTTTATGGACCTCGAAAAACTTTATTTTGTGGAAGAAATACAAAAAACGGAGAAACTTTAGACTTAGTGTATTGAGCAAAAAGAAGATTATGTTGAAAAATATTTTGTTTTGCAAAAAAAACTGCGTTTTATTCGAACAGTCGCTGAATTATTGATCTGCCCTCGTGGCTCACCTCGTGGTGATGTTAGTTGGCCGCAACGATCATGTGATTTGACACCGTTGGTCTTCTTTCTTTGGGAATATTTAAAAGAAAAAGTGTACGCCACACAGTGGTCTCCATTCCCATATTGGACAAAAAAAAAGTGGTTAAATTTTAAGAGTCGATGTTGAATGTAAACGACACCTACACGCAGAGAAAAGATATGGTTACTATATGGTCACGGCAACAATATTATTTTCTCTGCAATCAAAGTGTGTTCGTTGCAACAATAGTGTTGTTCTTTGAATTTCATTTTGACAATAGTATGATTGCGGCAATATTATTATTGTTGAAATGTAACAATAGTATTGTTGCCAAATTTAAAAATGAATATATGGTTGTAGCAACAATATAAATATAGTTGGTGTGACAAAAGTATTGTTTTCATAGGTTTTATGTTAACAATAATATGATTACGGCAATCATACAGACAAAATGGTAATTTTTTTTTTTAATTTGACAATGTTATTTTTACGAATCTTACGCAATAATAGAACTTCTTATATATAAATGGAATTTTTTCAAAACTTACTTAATAAAAATCTCTATTGTAGAATAACAACTTAACCCAATCTTTACATAATTTTTGGGGATCAAAGTATGGAAGTCATTCTATGGTTGTGGGAATCGTACTATGGTTGTACGTTAAACATACTATGGTTATGAGGATCATACTATGGTTGTGGGGATCGTAGTATGGAGGAGAGCGCATAATAATATTGTTGTGGGGATCATAGTATGTTTGTGTGTGAATAATTTTATTGCTGTGAGGACCATAATATTGTTAGGGGCTCATAGTATGATTGTGTGTGAACCATACTATTGTTATGATGATCATAATATTGTTGTGCTACAACATATAATCAACAATAGTATGATGACCATCGAATATTGTTACCACAACCATACTTTTTTTCTGCGTGTAAACGTTAAGTTTTTTTTGCATTTTATTAGATATTTCTCAATGTCAGACTTACTCAATTTGAACCATGAAAAGATACACAAACGAGCAACGCGTAAAAGTTATTCAGGATTATTACGAAAATGGGCGTTCAAATTAGAATGCATATCGTGCACTTCGTGGTTTTTAATTTAATTGTCCAAATGTGCGTACAGTCGGAAAATCGTGAAAAATTTGAAGAAACCGGGTCTGTAGGAGATGTGAAAACACCAGTGCATGCTCGTACAGCTCGTAGTGCAGAAAATATTGCTGCTGCTCGCGATAGTTTGGCTAAAGAGCCATCCTACCCAACTCGTCGTTGTGCCCAACAATTGCACCTCTCACGCTCGTCGTTGATGAACATTATGCATAAAGACTTGCATTTACACGCGTACAAGGTGCAATTGACTCAAGAACTAAAGCTTCTTGACCATTCCAAACGTCATCAATCGTCAGAATGGTGGCAAGAAATGGCATCGGCACTTAAAATTTAACAAGCCATTAGAAGGAGTTTCAAGAATACAATGAGTAGAGTATCATAGTCCATCATAATCCATTTCTAAATGGATTATGATACTCTGATTTCAAAAATTGTATCGGTTTTTATGCAACATTCGCAGTTTTTATGTAAAATGCAATTTTTTTATTGGTTTTTACTGATTCATTTGGCAATGCAACTAGGCCTGAATTAACAGAACAGTTCGCTGACATCCTAAATTTGATGAATTTCAAATTTTTGAAAAAAATAACAACAAACTTAATTTACCGAATTTTTTGATGGTTTTTGCTTTATGGAATCAAAAATTGATTATTTTTTGACTAAAAAATTCAGCGTAGACACTTTTTGAAAAATTAAAATCAAAAAGAATCGGTAAAATCGGCTACGATTTCGCTTATTTTTATAATAGACAAAGGTTTAAACAAAAGGTTAAAACTAATTAAGAGAAAAAAACCAAATCTTCGCTGATTTTTTCCAATTCCTTTTGATTTTTAAGTATTTAAAAAGTGTCTATAAATAATTTTTTTATTTTAAAAATTCTTAATTTTTGATGCCAAAAACATCTACAAATTCGGTGAAACTTGTTTGCGGTATCAAATATTGGGAATTTTTCAAATAAAAAAATTAATCTTAAAAACTTTTTAAAAACTTAAAAATCAAAAGGAATTGGAAAAAATCAGCGAAGATTTGGTTTTTTTTCGTATAGACAAAAGTCCGAACTAATTAATTGTGAAAAAAAATTTCACCGAATTTTATGATGTTTTTTATTGACCATTAAAAATATTTATACGATTAAAAAGAAATTAACAAATATTTTCGTTCAACTACTCAGAAACGAAACTACAATATTAATTAACTCTGGATACAAATCACTCACGTTGAATGGCCCTGGAGCCCAAATACACTATTTATATAAACAAATATTTGAGGATCTTTCTACACGCAGAGAAAAAACTTGGTTACTACTTAGTAGGAACATAAATACTGTTACAACATTGAACACACCCATTTCAATAGTAGAACTGAACATACCCCGTTAATGACACAAGGGTTTTGAAAGCTAACCTCAATAGCGTTAGTCTGTAACGGGATCTTAAAATTGTTTCAACTTTCATTATGGAGTGGTCAGATAATGAGAACTGTATCGCTGTAATAACGCTTTTCAATTGTGAAATGAAAAAAAACTATATTTTCAAAACGCTCCGGCCACTAGGGATTGATTAGCCGCATGTTCATCTATAGGTGCATAAAACTGTTTGAGGAGACTGGAGATGTAAAAGACCGCCATCGGTCGGGCCGCCCACGCTCTGTTCGAATACCGCATGTCATCAAAGCCGTTAAATCAAGAATTCACAGAAATCCGCTCCGAAAACAGAAAATCATGGCCCGTGAGATGAATATCAAAAGTCCATAAGTCGAATCATTAAAAAAGACTTGGGACTTGGGGCTTTCAAACGACGTACCGGACATTTATTGACTGCAGCTTTAAAAAAAATAGGATTGAAAAATGCAAACGTCTTTCGGTGAAGCACGCTGATAACTTGCACAGAAAAATTTTGTTCACCGACGAAAAAATGTTTACCGTTCAGGAAAAATTTAACAAGCAAAATGATAGCGTATGCGCGGTCATCTAAGGAAGCATCTGAACTGATTCCAAGGGTGGAAAAGGGTCATCACCCAGTTCAGTCATGGTTTGGTAGGGTGTCTCTTACGATGGGGTGACTGACCTGCATTTCTGCGAATAAGGAGTCAAAACATCGGGCAAAGTTTACCAAGAACCGTTTCGGAAGCTGTTGTGAAGCCTCTTAACAATTCCCTGTTCCAAAACCAGCCATGGACTTTCCAGCAGGATTCTTCCTCGGCCCATGAGGCTAAAACGTCCCAGGACTGGCTTCGAAACAATTTGCCGGCGTTCATTTCCTGTGAAGAATGGCCCTCAGGCAGTCCAGATTTGAACCCATTGGATTACAAATTGTAAACGGTTTTAGAGGACAAGGTTTGTCACAAAAGATACCCCAACATTGGATCTCTTAAGACTGCTTTGGTTCGAGCTGTGGCCAATTTTCCAATGGTCGAGGTTCGTGCAGCTATTGACGGTTGGCCAGTGCGACTTAAGGCGTGTGTAAAGGCAAAAGGCGGACATTTCGAAGAAGTAGATTCTTTTTGGATACAATATACATCAATAAATATATTAAAAAATATTTGGTAACAAAACATTCAGTACTTTTTATTTTACAGCATAAAACGTGTGTAACAGTATTTACGTCCCTACTAAGCATATAGTCACGGCAATAATATGTTATCCGCAATAAAAGTATGTTCGTCGCAACAATAGTATTGTTTACATTATTTAATTTTGACAATAGGATGATTGCCGCAATATTAATATTGTTGAAATGTAACAATAGTATTATTGCCAAATTTAAGAATGAAAATATGGTTGCAGCAATAATATAAATATGGTTGGTGCGACAAAAGTATGTTTTTTTTTGGGTTTTATGTTAACAATAATATGATTCAGCAATCATACTGTATGATTGTAATTTTTTGCTTATTTAAAAATACTTTTTATAACATTGTTTTTGTTACAAATTTAATGCAATAATTTTTTTTTTATATGGAAATTAAAAATTTTCAAAAAACTGCTTTGGCTTTGTTTTTGAAAGAGGAATTACTCCACAACCTAATAAGATCAGGTTTTTTGTTCTTTGGCATAGAGGGAAGGAAAAGTAAGTCAAGCGAAGTAAAGCAAACACATCACCGTCTGGTAGACGCACGTTTCGCAGTTGGTGTGGGACGGCTCATCGGTACCATATATGTGTGCTGCCGACATGGTCTCTACGAGGGCGACCGCAAAAGTAACTGGCCTAACATAAAAAGAACCGTTTTTTTTTGGAATTATTATTATTAATTTTTCAACATAATCTCCTTCCAACTCAATAAACTTCATCAAACGTTTTTCAAGTTTTTTAATTCCATCCGAAAAATAAGATTTTTCAAGACCTTCAAAATATGCATCAGTTCCAGCAATAACCTTGCTATTGGACGAAAATTTTTTGCCACCGAGAAATTTTTTTAAATTTGGAAACAAGAAATAATCAGAAGGAGCTAAATCTGGACTATATGGTGGATGCGGAGCAATTTCAAATCGTAATTCGGCCAGTTCTTGTTGAGTTAAAAATGCAGTGTGTGAAGGAGCCTTATCTTGATGAAAAAGAACTTTTTTTCTCTAAATGCGGTCGTTTTATCTTGATGACCTAACAGTTTTCGCCTTCTTGGGACCACTTTTACCAGCTTATATCCATTGTTTTGACTGTTCTTTGCATTCTGGGATGTAGTGATGGATCCATGTTTCATCAACAGTTATGAATCGGCGCAAGAACTCTATTGGACTACGCTGATAAATCGCTAAAAGCTCCTCGGAATTGGCCCAACGGACGATTTTTTGGGGCAAAGTCAACAAACGCCCATCTTGCGGATAGCTTTTTCATGTGGAGTTCATCATGTAAAATACTCCAAACTTGTTTTTCGTGTATTTTAACAATATCAGCAAGTTCTCTGAGCTTTATTCGTCTATCTTTAGTCACTTCATTAAATATTTTTCTAATGTTTTCAATAGTAGTATCAGTTTTCGGTCTTCCAGAGCGTTGTTCATCTTCCGTACTTGAACGACCCATTTTAAATTGTTGAACCCAGGATTTCACGGTGGATTATCACCATGGTGCATTATCACCATGAACAGAATCCAATTCATCTTTGATTAATTGTGGCGTATAATCTTTCATATAAAAATGTTTAATTACAGCACGAAACTCTTTATTTTCCATTTTTCAAAAATTATAAAACTTGTTTACTTCAATCACATGTAACAAAGAAAATAATCATTAAATATTTTGGAAATTTTGACAGATGGCTTATAAAAGATTGCTTTTAAAAAACAAAAAAAAATAACAAAAAAATTGCTAGTAAAACAGAAAATGTGCCAGGCCAGTTAGTTTTGCGGTCGCCCTCGTACAAAGCATGCATTAATTTTGCATATGCCAAGTATTATTGTCGAAGAGTGAGACACCTGCGACTCACTAAAACAATTCCTACCATATTGACAACACTGCCCGACTGACGTTTATGCTTTGTTTTACAGAAATTTTTTCCACTGTTAAATAAATCACTGCTATTATTTTGAATTTAATGTATTTCTAAATAATTTTCATAATTCAAATCTATTGTTGACAACTCAACCCAATTCTAATCAATAATATTGGGAATCATAGTATATTTGTGTGTGATCATACTATGGTTGTAGGGATCATAACATGGTTATGTGTGAATCATACTATGGTTGTGAGGATCATACTATGGTTGTGAGGATCATACTATGGTTGTTTGTGAAACATACTATGGTTGTGAGGATCATAATATGGTTGTGGAGATCATAGTATGGTTACGTGTCAATCACAGTATGGTTATGTGTGAATTATACTATTGTTGTGAGGATCAAGGTATGGTTGAGAGGATCATAGTATGGTTGTCTTTGAATCTTACTATTATTGTGTGGATCATAATATTGTTGTACCACAACCATACACCCAACAATAGCATTAACCTCTTCGAATATTGTCACAAAATATGGACCATCGGGAGAAGGTAGGCCACAGAAGCCTTGGCGAGAATTGGGTCGATAAATTGTTTCACACTTAATTGTCATAAATTCTTTAATCATAATAAAAAAAATTAGATAATTCTCTAAAAAAATTGTTTTAAAATTAACATCTTGCGTTTTAGTTGGGCCCACCTTTATAAGGAATTTTATTTAAATTATACAAAATTTTGTTCACATATCTTTTGGCAGGCCGTGCCTAGGTTAAAACCAAATCGCATCTAAAACATGATTGCGATTAATCCGTTTTCTTATTCAAGTGATTCGCATTGTTCAAAAACACTTACAAATATTCCATCTGTATTTGTAAGAGAAATTTCTGCGAACTTCAAATGGACAGAATTTAAACAAAAAGTTTCTTTTTTCATGAATAGAAATATGTACGTAAACTTTTATGGCTCTTTAATAGATGTAAGCTCAATTCTCCATGAACAATCGATTGATTGATTGAACAATCAATCGATCAATGGACAATAAAACATGAATCGAAACCGAAGAAAAGAGGTTACACGAAGTGTCACGGCAGAATGGGAGCAATCGCGGTTAACCCATTTTAGAGCATGGCCAAAATAAATTGTTTGTCTCGGATAAATATAAAAAAATAAATTGAGTGAGTGAGTGTTAAAACGTTTGTTTCGATATTGAAATACAAAGGCTGATAATAAACCCATGTACAGAGTAAGAATTCCAAAACAAAAAACTATGATCGAATAAATATGGAGTACGTTTTCGAATTGGGTGGTTGAATACAACTAAAATATTGCTATGGTCGCATGCTAAATGTACAGGGTGATTTAAACTCAAGTTTCTTTTTAAAACTTCAAAAAAAAACTATTTGTTTTCCCGGCAAGAGCAAATATTTTCATTTATTGCAGAACACAGTTTTTTTCACATGGCAGCCTCGGCAGGCTTCGCAGTAACTCACAGTGGGATTTTTGTGTCAAAAACCAAATTTTTCGACCAGTCAATTTCAAAAATCGAATCATGCACTTTTGTAGAGAAATGTTTAAATACGAAATGTAAATTTATGGTTTCTAAGAAACAAATGTATTTTATTTTCGAAATATTATTTTTTTTTACTTTTATTTTCATGCAATTTATTGGCCCATCTTAATATATAAAAATGTAATGTTCGATGTACAAGCGCCTAAAATCGAGAACCGTTTGACCGATAAACACCAAGCTTGGACTATATGTTCCCCAAGCCTGTCGAAAAGTACGATTTCAATAAATAACGATAAGTTCGCTAATGAAATTTGGACCCACTCAGTGGTAAAGGACTTGATATAATAACGAGCTAGTATATGTGCTTTTGAGTCAAGCATACGTGGGCGACCTCAAAACTAACTGGCCTGGCACATTTTCTGTTTTACTAGCAACTTTTTGTTTTTTTTTTAAAGCAATCTTTTATAAGCCATCTGTCAAAATTTCCGAAATATTCAATGATTATTTTCTTTGTTACAGGTGATTGAAGTAAACAAGTTTTATAATTTTTGAAAAATGGAAAATAAAAGAGTTTCGTGCGGTAATTAAACACTTTTATATGAAAGGTTATACGCCACAATTAATCAAAGATGAATTGGATTCTGTTCATGGTGATAATGCACTATCACACTCCACCGTGAAATCCTGGGTTCAACAATTTAAAATGGGTCGTTCAAGTACGGAAGATGAACAACGCTCTGGAAGACCGAAAACTGCTACTACTATTGAAAACATTAGAAAAATATTTAATGAAGTGACTAAAGATAGACGAATAAAGCTCAGAGAACTTGCTGATATTGTTAAAATACACGAAAAACAAGTTTGGAGTACGAGGGCGGTTCGGAAACTTCTTAGCCTAGCACAAAAAGCGCGGTATAAACAGAAAAAGTTAAGTGTTTTGGAAACTTCCATCTCTGCTATGAACACATGTTAAATTTTGTTTCGATCTGGCAACTCCTTCATATAGAAACAGGTGTTCACAAAAGACGCATCCCCGATTTTTTTACAATGGGAAAATTAGAAATGCGTGGTGTCATTAAATATTTACATAAAAAAGGTTTATCGGGACAAGAAATTCATAATGATATGGTGAATGTGTTAGGTGAAAGTGCTCCTTCATATGCAACAGTAAAAAATTGGGTTGCTGAATTTAAACGTGGTCGTACAAGTATTGAAGATGAACCACGTAGTGGACGTCCAAAAACAGCAACAACAACAACAGAAATTGTAGCCAAAGTGCATGATATGGTATTAAATGATCGAAGAATAAAAGTGCGTAAAATAGATAATATCATGGGCATCTCAAATGATCGAGTCCATTTAATTTTGCATGAAGAACTACAGATGAAAAAGATGGGTGCCGCACTTGTTAACAGTCGACCAAAAACGCATAAGAATGAACATTTCTCAAGCTTGTTTGGATCGTTTTCAGCGAAATGAAATGGATTTTAAGCGTCGTTTCATAACTGTTGATGAGACATGGATCCACCACTATACTCCAGAGACAAAAGAACAATCCAAACAATGGACTGAAGCTGGAGGAAGTGCCCCCAAAGAAGACAAAAACAATTCAATCGGCTGGTAATGTTATGGCAACGGGTTTTTGGGACTTCAAAGGTATTTTATTGATTGACTATCTGCAAAAGGGTAAAACAATAAATTTAGAGTACTATTGCAACCTTTTAGATCAATTAAATGTACAAATTCGAGAAAAACGTCCTGGCTTACAACACAAAACAATAATTTGTCATCAAGACAAAGCACCAACGCACAAGAGTGTTTTAACAATGGCTAAAATCAACAAATTAAAGTACGAGTTGCTTGACCACCCACCTTATTCTCCTGATTTAGCTCCCAGTGACTTTTACCTGTTCCCAAATCTAAAAAAATTCCTTGCTGACAAGCGTTTTACCTCAAATGAAGATGTAATTACAGTTGTAAACCACTATTTTGAAGACCTTGAGGAAAACTATTTTAATCAAGGGATAAAATTGCTAGATAAGCGTTGGACTAAGTGTATTGAAGTTTCAGGAGATTATATTGAAAAATAAAATTTTTTTTAAAAAACTAACTATTCTCTTTCTTTGATAGGCTAAGAACTTTCCGAACCGCCCTCGTATTTTACATGATGAACTCTACATGAAAAAGCTATCCGCAAGATGGGTGCCTCGTTTGTTGACTTTACCCCAAAAAATCGTTTGTTGGACCAATTCCGAGAAGCTTTTAGTGATTTATCAGCGTAATCCAATAGAGTTCTTGCGCCGATTCATAACTGTTGATGAAACATGGATCCATCAATACATCCCAGAATGCAAAGAACAGTCAAAACAATGGATAGAAGCTGGTAAAAGTGGTCCCAAGAAGGCGAAAACTGTTAAGTCAGCAGGAAAAGTAATGGCAACTTTCAGAATTAACTAAAAATTGCTGAAATGTATTGGCTACGGTTGCCAAGCAGACTGTACAGCTGTTTCTAAACTCGCCAACCCATCAGTAGTTTTTGGCAACGATTACTTCGGCTACACATCAAATGACTTATACGGGAGTCTAATTATGATTAATGAGAATTACCCTTTGCGTATAGTCTTAGAGCTGTGCAAAAAGCAATCTTCATAGCGCAATGATATTGAGCTAGCATTTGCATTTGGTGGTGGTTTTTGAAAAGAGCGAGATAAATTGTCTTATGATCTGTCTCACAATTACAGGCTGTTTTCTCTACGGTCGCGTCCAAAAATCAATGAACGCGCGTTAAAGCCTATACAAAAAACATAGGCAGTTAGGTATGGGAAAAAGTTGCGTTCATATTTGACGCGTTTTCCGATAAGTCGCGTTTACTTTAAATTCGATTAAATTTGCAATCGAAGCCCACCCATACCTATTAATGGCAACACCGCAAATTGCACATACCTATTAAAACAGCTGTTTATCAGCATAAACTTAAAGCGCTGCTGCTACTGCACATTTCCATTAGGCGCACTAACATTTGATCCTCATTTTCCACTGCGGTTAGCAAAATAATATCATTTAACTCCATGATAATGTCACAACACAAAAATAGTAAACTTTTCGCACCGCAAAAAAAAAACAAATAAACACAAACAGCTGTTTGAACGCAAACGTGGACGCAAAACACAATGGAGACACCATTACAAATTTTCGATAAATCGTTGACGTGGACGCGACCGTAGTGGAAACAGCCTATTACAAACGTTCAGAGCAGAGGAAGAAAGGAAAACAAGTGGGGTGCATAAGACAGTAACTTAATTCTGAACTTCGAATAAGACAAAGCAGATCAAAAACTTCCGATACGACAGAGCCGAATGATCTTTAAATTTTTGTTTTTGTCGCACATTTTTCTGCCTCTCTTGAAAAAACCAACCTTATGTAAGGTTAATTTAACTTTTTTGTACGCACATTTGACCTTATATAACGTTATTTTGTCTTCGTTATCAAACATTTACCATGGAAAATTTAACCAGACACACAGTGTAGTAAAACAATAATTGAAGCGATCCCAAACTCAACCCTTCAGGCCGCAATGAATAATTTTCTGATCAGGCGTCGCATATGCGTGGATGAGCGTGGAGTTCATTTACAGTCTATTATCGTCAAACACAATTAGTCACATGAAATTAATTTGAATTTTCTATACACTTAAAAAAAATTAAATACCTTGATTAAAAAAAGTTAGTTGAATTTCTCATTGTAGCGCAATTGGTGCGTCACCCTGTATATGCACTCCATCCTATGGTTGAGTGCAATAAAACAGTCAAGAGAGCGAGAGAAATCCCTACTGTATGTTGGTTTAACTCTTTTTTTGCCAAAGTGGCAGTACGAGGGCGGTTCGGAAAGTTCTTAGCCTATCAATGAAAGAGAATAGTTAGTTTTTCAAAAATATTTTTATTTTTCAATATAATCTCCTGAAAATTCAATACACTTAGTCCAACGCTTATCTAGCAATTCTATCCCTTGATTAAAATAGTTTTCCTCAAGGTCTTCAAAATAGTGGTTTACAACTGTAATTGCATCTTCATTTGAGGTAAAACGCTTGCCAGCAAGGAATTTTTTTAGATTTGGGAACAGGTAAAAGTCACTGGGAGCTAAATCAGGAGAATAAGGTGGGTGGTCAAGCAACTCGTACTTAAATTCGTTGATTTTAGCCATTGTTAACACACTCTTGTGCGCTGGTGCGTTGTCTTGATGAAAAATTATTTTTTTTGTGTTGTAAGCCAGGACGTTTTTCTCGAATTTGTACATTTAATTGATCTTAAAGGTTGCAATAGTACTCTGAATTTATTGTTTTACCCTTTTGCAGATAGTCAATCAATAAAATACCTATGAAGTCCCAAAAACCCGTTGCCATAACCTTACCAGCCGATTGAATTGTTTTTGCCTTCTTTGGGGCACTTCCTCCAGATTCAGTCCATTGTTTGGATTGTTCTTTTGTCTCTGGAGTATAGTGGTGGATCCATGTCTCATCAACAGTTATGAAACGACGCTTAAAATCCATTTCATTTCGCTGAAAACGATCCAAACAAGCATGAGAAATGTTCATTCTTATGCGTTTTTGGTCGACTGTTAACAAGTCCGGCACCCATCTTGCAGAAAGCTTTTTCATCTGTAGTTCTTCATGCAAAATTAAATGGACTCGATCATTTGAGATGCCCATGATATTAGCTATTTCACGCACTTTTATTCGTCGATCATTTAATACCATATCATGCACTTTGGCTACAATTTCTGTTGTTGTTGCTGTTTTTGGACGTCCGCTACGTGGTTCATCTGCAATGCTTGTACGACCACGTTTAAATTCAGCAACCCAATTTTTTGCTGTTGCATATGAAGGAGCACTTTCACGTAACACATTCACCATATCATTATGAATTTCTTGTCCCGATAAACCTTTTTTATGTAAATATTTAATGACACCACGCATTTCTAATTTTTCCATTGTAAAAAAATCGCGGATGCGATTTTTTCTGCTTATACCGCGCTTTTTGTGCTAGGCTAAGAAGTTTCCGAACCGCTCTCGTAGAGTTATTTTGGCCAAATTAATTTATGAATCTTCCAGTATCTTCTGTTGTGCGGCTGATACAGGATATTTTCGACTGCATTTTTGGATTTCGATAAATGGTTTTAAAACATAAAAGCAACAAGAACTACAACAAAGAGAAATATGTACATTATAAAATCCTATAAAACTGTTTCATCAAATAAAAACAACAAAAAGGAGCTGACATTGTGACCGACATGCAGCACAAAAGTCGACCTAGGCACAGTACGTGCGTCAAAGCACGCGTATAGCGTGTACCTTTTCCTGCTGTGTGTCAGCACTGCTGATGTTTTGAAAACTCGGCCTTTTCCAGGCCAATGCGGCGGCGTACGTGATTGTGTGTGTGTGTGCAGTTGAGATACAAAACGTTGAGCTACGTGGCACCTACACACAAAGTGAAAGGTAAAAAGATACCCAACAGAAACTACAGGCCCAGCGCACTACTGGCAGAAGCAGCTCCAGCTCAAGCACTCTTGATAAGTGAATGTTAAGACAGGCCCGACCGCCCTCCTTTACTTACAGCGGGCGAAGGCAACCAAAATGTGTTGAACCGTTCGTCGTTGTTGGTTGTCTTGACTGGTAATTTAAGACTTCGGCCAAGTTTTACGTACCTTAAGGGTATTTTATTTTCCATTTTTTCATTTTATTTTTGGTTTTGGTTTTTTTTTTATTTTTTTGATACGATGACATGTATTGTATTTATTTCAGAGGTTTTGAGGTTTTTGTGGTATTTTGATGGCTCAAAACTAAAATAGTTTTTTTTTTTGTTGTATCGACTTTAATACAAACACACACAAGCATACGACGTGTATTTTGAATGTTTGAAAGTTTTTGTTTTTCTTTCGAAACAAAAAACCGGCTCTTTTTTCGAAAGGGTTCGTGGTTTCGTTGGCATTCACCCAGAGAAGAAAACGTAATAGAAATTAATATTTCGCTTTAAGAATAAATTTGATATCGAGCTATAAACAAGGTTGAACTAAGGTTGTACTAAGGTGGATAAGATAATACGAGGGTCACTGCGGAAGGGTTTAGGTAAATGAACGCCGGAACGCGGGAAAATTCCTCAGCAGACTAAAAAATAAGTGTTCGAAAGCTTAGCTTAGGCGATAATTGTAAATCGTTATTAGATTTTTTTATTTATGTTTAGCTGGTTTGTTTTTTTCCTATTAAAAACGAGAAAACTTTGCAAAGTGGATTTGAATTAGTTTTATCGGCCAGAAGTTAATTACTTTTCATCTTTTTAACATTTTTGAATTTTACACATTGAACAGGGATTAAACCGGCTCAAGACCTCTTGCTTCTATATTTAAATAGAAGACAAGTTTCAAACAAAATGGCAAAGTGACTTTGATTTTCGTGCCGCACACTACTTTTATCATGATTTCGGGTCCGTGACAACACTCTTCAGAAAGCCTTGCTGCAATTGTTGAAAGTAAAAAGAACGATTGATGCCAGGGAAGTCGAATAAATTAAATGACATTTTTTTAATTTTTAAAACCCGAAAACTTGAAAATCTGTTAAGACCCGGGCACTCTGTAGCTTTACTTTGTTACGCCTTGTCTGAAAACCACTGAAATGTACTTAGTGATACATTCACGACCCGACAAATTTCACCAGCGTATTCCTTGGCTCATTTCATGAAAATATGCCCATGTATTTTGCTTTGTCAGCCTTCGTCAGAACCTTCCAAAAGTGTACGTATTGAAGAAAGTGTTCCCCGACAGATGGAAAGTGCAGAGACTGGTACTTATTCCCACACACAGAAAAAAAGTATGGTTGGGGTGACACTATTCGAAGAGGATCATACTTTTGTTGGGTATAGGGTTGTGGCACAATCATATTATGATCCTCCCAACAATAGATTGATTCACACATAACCATACTATGATCCCCTAACCATAATATGATTCACACTCAACCATACTATGATCTTCACAACCATACTATGATTCTCACAACAATAATATGATTCACACTTAACCATACTATTATCTCCACAACCATATTCTGATCCTCCAACCATAGTATATTTCTCATACAACCATAGTACGATCCTCACAACCATAGTATGATTCACACACAACCATACTACTTAGTAGGGACATAAATACTGTTGCACACGTTTTATGCTGTAAAATAAAAAGTACTGAATGTTTTTGGACCAAATATTTTTTAATATATTTATTGATGTATGTTGTATCCAAAAAGGATCTACTTATTCGAAATGTCCGCCTTTTGCCTTTACACACGCCATAAGTCGCACTGGCCAATCGTCAATAGCTGCACGAACCTCGTTCATTGGAAAATTGGCCACAGCTCGAACCAAAGCAGCCTTAAGAGATCTACTCGTAATGTGATAAACCTTGTCGTCTAAAACCGTCCACAATTTGTAATGCAATAGGTTCAAATCTGGACTGCCTGAGGGTCATTCTTCAGAGGAAATCAACGCTGGCAAATTGTTTCGAAGCCAGGCCTGTGACGTTTTAGCCTTATGGGCCGGCGCAGATTCCTGCTGGAAAGTCCACGACTGGTTTTGGAACAGGGAATTGTTAAGAGGCTTCATAATAGCTTTCAAAACGGTTTATTGGTAAACTTTGGTCGATGTTTTGACTCCTTGTTTGCAGAAATGCAGATCAGTGACCTCATCGTAAGACATCTCACCAAACCATGACTGAAGCTGGGTGATGACCCTTTTCCACCCTTGGGATCAGTTCAGATGCTTCCTTAGATGACCGCGCATGTACTCTATCACTTTGCTTGTTAAATTTTTCCTGAACAGTAAAAATTTTTTCATCGGTGAACAAAATTTTTCTGTGCAAGTTATCAGCGGGTTTCACCAAAAGACGTTTGCATTTTTCAATCCTATTTTTTAAAGCTTCAGTCAATAAATGTCCGGCACGTCGTTTGAAAGCCCCAAGTCCCGTCTTTTTTAATGATTCGACTCATGGACTTTTGCGTGATATTCATCTCACGGGCCATGATTTTCTGTTTTCGGAGCGGATTTCTGTGAATTCTTGATTTAACGGCTTTGATGACATGCGGTGTTCGAACAGAGCGTGGGCGGCCCGAACGGTGGCGGTCTTTTACATCTCCAGTCTCCTCATGCATCGGTAGACGAACATGCGGCTAATCCCTAGTGGCCAGAGCGTTTTGAAAATATCGTTTTTTTCATTTCACACTTGAAAAGCGCTATTACAGCGACCGTAGTTCTCATTATCTGACCACTCCATGATGAAAGTTGAAACGATTTTAAAATGCCGTTACAGACTAACGCTATTGAGGTTAGCTTTCAAAACCCATATGACATTAACGGGGTATGTTCAGTTCTACTATTGAAATGGGTGTGTTCAATGTTGTAACAGTATTTATGTCCCTACTAAGTATATCATAGGATCATAGTATGGTTGAGTGAATCATACTATGGCTTTAGGTATAATAGCTGCGTGTGAATCATACTATGGTTGTGAGAATCATAATATGGTTGTATGAGAAACATTCTATGGCTGTGAGGATCATAATATGGTTGTGGAGATCATAGTATGGTTGAGTGTGAATCATACTATTGTTGTGAGGACAAAAGTATGGTTGTGCAGATCATAGTATGGTTGAGTGTGCATTTATGGTTGAGTGTGCATTTATGGTTGTGGGGATCATAGTATAGTTATGTGTGAATCATACTATTGTTGTGAGGATCATAATATTGTGGTGCCACAACCATATACGCAACAATAGTATGATCCTCTTCGAATATAGTCGCCCCAACCATACTTTTTCTGCGTGTGGCCACAATTTTAATACTACTTTGGTAAAAAAGTACGAGGGTGGCGGTCTTTTACATCTTCAGTCTCCTCAAACAGTTGTATGCATCGGTAGGCGAACATGCGGCTAATCCCTAGTGGCCAGAGCGTTTTGAAAATATTGCTTTTTTCTTTTCACACTTGAAAAGCGCTATTACAGCGACCGTAGTTCTCATTATCTGACCACTCCATGATGAAAGTTGAAACAATTTTAAAATCCCGTTACAGACTAACGCTATTGAGGTTAGCTTTCAAAACCCATATGACATTAACGGGGTATGTTCAGTTCTACTATTGAAATAGGTGTGTTCAATGTTGTAAAAGTATTTATGTCCCTACTAAGTATATATAAAATTATAGGATATTTTAAAGATTTTCAATTATTAATTTAATTGTACTAATTGTAGTTACTAATTATTTTTATTTGTAAGTGGCTACACCGATGTAATAATTAGTGGATAAATGATCTAACATCAAATATATTGACAAAAGCTTGATCATTAGAATTTTGTTTTGCCGCAAATTCGATATGAAAAATGTGACCAAAGGCAAGAGGATTGTAAGTCCAAAACATGCTATACAAATATGTCTCCTGTGTTGTATCTCCCACTTAAAAGCAACCTTCATAACGTATGAGCAATAAACTTTAAAGCGCTGCCAACTCATAACGTATAAGCAATAAATCCCATTAAAAGCTCATTCGCCGCCATGGAAGTGGGAGGAGTACAAATAACAGGTGACAAGTTTCATTTTATATAATAGGATATATTGACACTGACAGCTGTTTGCCGCTTGAAATCTAGAAAATCGTTATCGCTTTGCAGTTTAGGCCTTAGAGCGCTTGAATTTGATTTGGGCGTAAAATCATCATTTCTAACGAGGCGATTTTTCATTTTAGCGGCTACGTTAACAAACAAAATTGTCGCAATTAGGCTTCGGAGAAACCGCATGTTATTGTCGAGTAGAAAATGCAGAGAATAACAGTTTCGAACAGACTGTGGAATGGTGGCTTTATTGGACTATTTCTTCGAAAATAAGGCTGGGAACTACGTTTCGGTCAACAGCGGGCGTTACAGAGCCATGTTATAGGACTTTTTTTTTACTGAAATTGGAGACACGTATTAAGACTTCTTCTGGTTCATGGAGAACAACGCGCTATGCCTCACGCCTTCTTAGCGATGTAAACTGCTCGCCTCAGAGCTTGTATTTTACCCCTTTGGATTTGTTTTTTCTGCTAACCGTGATCGACCGATGTTATGCCAAAAATCCAGAAATATTCAAGCACTTAAGGCTAATATCATCCAATAATATGAGAGCAACATCACGAAATCGTCAACAAGGTCTTGGAAAATTGGAGTGGCAGAACGCGCTACTGCGAAGCCAGCCGAGGCATGCACTTGTACAAAGTTGCATTCAATAATTAATGTGCATGTTTTTGTTCTTACAAATATCGTAAACCTGTAGAATTTAGTTTTGGTTTCGTACAGTTTTGCGTAATAATTTATAAAAAATCATTTTTTCCTGGAAAATGTATCCCGGTCTGAATTTTATTCCACACAACGGCGCTGCATAGTTCGCTTTACACCGAACTATCGTAAAAGGTCAACAAGGTTTCTTTGCTAGCTCCCCAAGTACTGCCGGCGATTGACTTGAGGGCCTTATTGCTAGTTTTCAACTTATCGCAGGTACTTTAAAAACAGGGTAACTTCTGCATTGAAATTCTGTCTAGACCCAGCGCCATTAATGGCATTGCGCTGTGGATAACATTGGCAACTGTGCCAACACTAAATTGTGGTGGCAATTTTTTTCTTTTCGCCTTTTCGTTCTTCTGGCGCTCAATAAACTGCCGGTAAAAACAACTCGAGCACCGCCTCGGATCTATCACAGTTCTGACGCCGAACTTAACGGGTTAATGTGCGATTTGACCGTTGGTCACAAATTACTAATTCTGGAACTTAGGGTTCACTGCTTTAATTGATCCAGCCAAGTGTTACGCTTGTATTCGTTGAATAATCTACTGATCTTAGAGTTGAGTTCCCTAATATTAGGGTAAGACTAGTTAGTGCGACGAATGTCATCACACCAGCTGCCAATGCTGGGAAATTCGATCGTATCTTGGGCAGAAATTTGGCGAGCGGCTGCTGCCTTGGGGAATGGAACGGGTTGACCAATTAATTTACTGTTGGGAGGCTTTTCTGAAGGCATTTCAATCAGCCTTCTTTTGATCGAGAGATGTGCAGCGTTCCATAAAACATATAAGTATAGTCTTTATATTTTTAATAACCAACAAAATATTTAAAAAAAAAATACATTTACAATTTGCTCAAATACAGGGTTACCCTACCTTATTGAACTCTATATACCCTTCTTCATATTTAAGCTAAAAAAGCGACTTTAATTTGAGTACCCATAAGTCCATATTGACTATTAATCGCCCGTTTTAACCATGCGGGACGTTTTTTTTAGCCCACTTAAGCCAAAAAGTCCAGCATCTATGCTCTTTTTTCGTCTTAACTAACAGTACATATTTTTACTATTGTACTACCACAAATAATGATTTGTAGGGTAAATAGGAGTATTCAAAAAATTGTCTTTTTACCGAGGTTTCTTTAGTCCCTTAAATGGAAACTTTTTCCCTTAAGCCAATTTTGACCATTTTTAAGCCAAACAGTTTATGACCAAAGCCATCACTATGCACAATTTCGGGTTCCTGGGTTTATGCGTTTGACCGCGTTCGTGCTTTCAACAGTCATGCGTACGGACGGACGGTCGGACACACGGCAGACGTCAATGGTTCTTAGTCTTAGAATTTTATGTCGATCAAGAATATATATACTTTATTGGGTCTCCGGTCGAAATTTCGTGGTGTTGCAAACGGAATGATAAATTAAACATGAAGGTCTTTTTTTACGTCTGGTTTTGTAAATTGGCCACACTTTTTTCGAAGTTGGTATTTTGAAAGCTGTCACTTGATTTATGCCCAGTTTTGTTTGCCATTATAATGAATATACTAACTCCGGAGCAACGTTTGAAAATCGTAGTGAATGGACCCAAGTCGATCCTGATTTTTACAAGAAAGTTTTGTTCAGCGATGAAGCTCACTTTTTGCTAAATGAGTATTGAAAATCCACAAGCCATTATTGAGACGCAGTTACGTCCTCTGTCACTGTTTGGTGTGCTCTATGGGCAAAGGGAATCATTGGTACACATTTCTTTAAAAATGAAGCCGGCCATGATGTCACAGTCAATAGGGAACGCTATAGAGCCATGAGAAATGTTTTTTTCGTGCCTGAATTGGAGGATGTGGATGTGGACGACCTTTAGTTCCAACAAGACGGCGCTACATGCTTTACAGTCAACGAAACAATCAATTTATTGAAGGAAACTTTTGGTGAGCGCATTATCTCGCATCGTGGGCCTGTGGCTTAGCCTCAAAGGTCGTTCCATTTAACACCGCTGGACTATTTTTTATGGGCTTATGTGGGATGGCTTGTCTACGCAGATAATCCCGACACGATTGACACCTTGGAAGGGAATATTCGGCGCGTTATTGCGCGTTATTGACATACGGCCCCAAATGCTGCAAAAAGTGGTCGAAAATTGGGTCTTTCGGCTGTAATTTATTCTAGCCAATCGTGGGCCTGTGGCTTAGGCTCAAAGGTCGTTCGATTTAACACCGCTGGACTATTTTTGTATGGGGTTATGTGGGATGGCTTGTCTACGCAGATAAGCCCGACACGATTGACACCTTGGAAGGGAATATTCGGCGCGTTATTGACATACGGCCCCAAATGCTGCAAAAAGTGGTCGAAAATTGGTCTTTCGGCTGTAATTTATTCTAGCCAATCGCGGCGGCCACTTGCCCGAAATCATTTTTAAAACAATGGCAAACCCTTATCAAAATTCTTGGCCATAACATTAAATTATATGAGTATTATTTCTTCTTGAAAACCACCTGTCACCCTTTCCCATTCACCCTTTGCTGGAAGGTATAAAAATGGGAGCAATTGGCAAAAAAATCAGTATAATTTTGATTAAAAAGGGTCAAGACCTTTTTACATATGTACGAGTATATCGCGAATATTGATAAAAAAAAAACTGATTTTGACCCATAGTTGCCAAACTGTGCAAATTTGGTGAAGTAATCATAAGAAAAACTATTCCTCATCTTGTAATTTATAATATTTCAGAGCAATATAACGAGGGTATATCAACGATTTCGTGACTTTTCAAAAAAAAAAATCAGTACATTTGACACTCTAGCTCAATACACTTAGTCCAATTTTCGTATCCCTTCCAAAAAATAGCCGATTTTATAGCAGGTCCATAAAATTGGCATTTATTTGATCAATAATTTCATCATTGGAGCTGAATCTCTTTCCACCGGGCCATTTCTTAAGTTTTGGATACAGGAAATAGTCACTGGGGGCTACATCCCGAAAGTATGGCGGATGAATTGGTAACTCAATTTATGAATTTTGACTGTACTCGTGTGCACCCGTGCATTATTTTGATGAAAAAGAACTTTTATCTTGGCCATATGGAGTATTTTTTAAATCCCCGTCAAATCGGCCCAATAAGTTGGCATTATATTCGCCGTTTATTATTTTTCCCTTTTGAAGGCAGTCGATGTGTATTCCAGCGTGCTTTCCAAAAATCTGTAGCCATCACCATATTGGCCGACAAAGTCACCTTGACCTTCTTCGAAGCCGGTTCAGCCGGAAAATCCCATTGTTTCGACTGCTGTTTGGTCTCCGGAGAGTTGTAGTGGATCCATGCTTCATCCACAGTCAAAAAAAAACGCAAAAACATACTCGAATCGCAGTTAAACAACCCCAAACTATCCTTTGAAGTTTTATGGTCAATTGGAAGCAATCGCAGCATCCAACTTGCAGACAGCTTTCCTAAACCCAACTGATCATGTAAACTCGAAACCACACTGCCATATGAATTGAGTATGGCATCAACAATCTCACGACCTTTAACTTTTCAATCGGCCAACACCATATCGTGGATTTTTTTTCCGAAATTTTCGGGTGTATTGACCTCCATTGGCCGTCCAGAACGTTTAGCGTTGCGACACAACGAAATTAAGTTAACGACTTTTTTACCATTGAAATCGATGTTGCAGTCCCCATAGTATTTATCATGCTTTTTCTTGGTTTGATTTTTTTCTGAAAAAATAATGTGTAATAAGCACTCGAAATTCACTTTTTTTCCATTTTTATAAAATCCATTTATCCATTAATTTTATCTGGAATAAAGACTTTTGTTTCAAATAAAATTATGTCGGCTTAACCAGCCAAAAACAGTTGCTTTAACCAGGCATGCAGGGATGCTGTCAGATCAAAGGAGGAAGCGTTCCGAAATTGGCGTTTGAACAAAAACTCCATTACTGAACTGCTGCGAAAACAGGCAAGAGCTTCGTATGCTAGAGTGCTTAGACGTGAACAATTTCTGCGCGAACAACGTCTACGTACAAAGGTTCTTACTTCTCCCAAGGGAAGTAAGAGCTTTTGGTCGTTTGTAAGAAGAGTAAAGGATAGTTCTTCATCTATCCCAACTCTTGTTAAAGACGACCAGGCATTCACTGGCCCGGTTGATAAAGCTAACCTTTTGGCTGAAATATTCGCAG
Source organism: Hydrotaea diabolus (assembly GCA_963513945.1). Classification (NCBI taxonomy): domain Eukaryota; kingdom Metazoa; phylum Arthropoda; class Insecta; order Diptera; family Muscidae; genus Hydrotaea; species Hydrotaea diabolus. The sequence goes on along the minus strand of OY740718.1, from coordinate 121,394,357 downwards.
GAAATTCTTCCTTGCCGGAAAGCAATCAACTACTCCCCGCGATTGAAAACGTATCAAGTTCTATGCCACAGACATTTTTTCGAACGCGTGGAGTTAAAAGGGTTCTTGCGAATCTCGATGTAAATAAATCCCCGGGCCCGGATGGTATCTCTGCACTTGTCCTATGTAAGTGCTCGTCGACGCTAGCCCGTCCATTACGCAACCTTTTCAACCTTGCTTATCGTGCAGGAGTTTTCCCAGCGTGTTGGAAGGTTGCGAACGTCCAGCCGATCCCAAAAAAGGGTGAAGCCAACAATCCTGCGAATTATCGGCCAATTGCGATTTGCTCTGCGCTCTCCAAGGTAAAGGAGAGCATGGTAAACCACCATCTTTTGAGGTATTTAGAGACCAACGACCTGCTTAGTGATCGACAGTATGGCTTCCGTAGAAATCTCTCTACCGGAGACCTGTTGGCGTTCTTGTCGGAGCGTTGGAGTCGGTCTATCCAGCAGTTTGGAATAAGGTCGTGGTTCTAGATATCTCCAAGGCCTTTGATAGAGTCTGGCACAGTGCACTCATATCAAAGCTGATCGCTTTTGACGTCGGTAATAAGTTTGCTCGATTTATATCGAGCTTTCTTAAAGATCGCACTATAAGAGTTGTTGTAGATGGGTTCTCATCCAACACACATAGAATGACCGCAGGTGTACCACAGGGCTCTGTCCTTTCTCCCTCTTTATTTCTTATTTGCATTGAGGTTTTTTTGGTTCAGACCGTGAATCCAATCTACTCTTTCGCAGATGATAGTAACCTCTGTCATTCATATTCATTCGACCGTAGGCCGAGTCTTTGAAGACAAAAGGCGAATTATGGCTGAGACACTTGGTCGGTATCTACTGGCCATTTCCGAATGGGGTCGAGTGAATAGAATAGATTTTAATGCACGTAAGACACAGTGCTGCTTGTTGTCTCACAATATCGCCAATTTCTATCGATGGTACGGATATTGAACAATCAGAAGCTCTCGATGTTCAGGGCATGAAAATACAATGTGACGCTCATTGGGCGAGACATGTATTCGAAGTGTCAAAAGAAGCACTCAAGTGCATAGGCTTTTTAAAACGGCGCAAGAAATATTTCACTCCTTCTGATCTTTCCAATATCTATACAACTTACATCAGGCCGAAGATGGAATGCAACTCCCATATATGGGCAGGTGCTCCAAACTCATCCTTGGGGCTACTTGACCTTGTTCAAAGGAGAGCGATGGTGCTGATAGGTGACAGCACAGATAGGTCCAACTCTATTGTTTCCCTTGTATTTCCCACTAATTGCGACATCCAGAAGTTCAAGGCATGCGTCAATAATCATTACTCCCTCTTTCCCCCTCCGATCCTTTACCTTCCACTCGCCAACTAAATGACGGAACGCTCTCAAAATTTGATAGTAGTCTATTAATGGGAGCAGTGTTGCATTTCATATACATAACTATAAGGGAAGTTCGAAAAATCGCGGAATTATTGATATGCGCTCGTATACTTTAAAATGTGTTTACACATATCCCCATTTTTATTGGTTTCTAGGGCTTTTATGCACTTGCAACAACGCCATTTATGGGAAGAACATCGTACATTGTTAAGAACTTAAGTCTGGAATTTTCGATGTAAAATACAGCTGGATAATGTCAAAAAATTAGTTTTTGATTTTCTAAAGAATAATATTTATTAAATAAAGAAGAAGGACAAACTTTATTTTTTTAAAAGGTAGGGAGGACGTGAGGACTGTTGCCAACAAGTTTGAATTTGTGTAGTAGCAGCTAAGACAAACGTAAACTTGTATTTGCTTAAAATTGTCACAGTACACCTCGTATGTGTTTGTATTTTCATTCCAAAGCACATTTTCACAAGATGCTCACATGGAGTTTCTCTACGAGTTCTACGTAAAAACTTCGACTTTGGTTTTTTCTATTCTCTGTTGGGTTTTGCATCGTTTTTTTTCTTACATTCTGGAGGACATCTGTTTTCGGGGGTTTGCAACATGTTGAGTTTTGCAGCTGCCTCCTGTGCTTGCCAGCAGCGTGGTCAAATAAGAGTTTCACATCTAATGCTAGCCATATAAAACTCTAATGAAAACACATCGACAAATGTGTGTGAGACAGAGAGAGAGCCGCAGTGTATCGGTGTGCACAAGTAAACGTGATTTTGAGTTAAATGTATGTATATGTGAACACACAACATTGAATTTTAGGCAAAAGTTCAGGCTTAAGATCCCTCTTTTTTCTCGTGCGGGCTGGGCTCTCTTTATGGTTCTTGCTGAGGGCATTCTCAACATTGCATGCTCTCTCTCTCTCTCTGACTTTTGCTCTGGTGGCTTTATAGATGAAGCGCAGAGTTTGAGGTTTGGATTTGTTGGCTGCTGTTGTTTTTTTTATTGTTTTGCCTGGCTCATGTCGATGTGCCGTGTTTGCTGCTGTTTTTGTTGTTGTCAAATTCAATGAGTTTTTGAATCTCTGAGTACACACGTACATAGCGTACATGCGGTGCGGTACAGTGTGTTGTTGTGTATTTGTAAGTACGATTTAATACACCAGTTTCAGTTACACTGTGTATATTTACTGTTGTTGTTGCTGCTGTTGCCAGTCTTTGGTGTTGTTGTTGTGGTGGTGCTCTGCTGTTTGCCTTGTCTGTCTCCGTTGGTGTTTGTTGCCTTCGTATACAGTTCTCATTTTTGTGCCGCTGTTGCTGCCTGAGTATCGTGGTTGTTGCTGTTGTTGCCTTTCAGTGTTAGCTCTTTCGTGTATTTGTTGTTGGTGCTTGGAATTGCTTTGCCTGCCTGACTGACAGTGTGTGCTCAGTGTGTGTGTTTGTGTGCGTTGTTTAGTGTTGTGTGTTTTTGTTCGAAATGTGTTTTTTTCGAGCTTCTTGAACATCAGCCACTGTTCGAGCATATTAGTGTAGTATTTGTGTGTTCACAGTACTCAGCTTAAAGTATCTGACGACGCGTGTAAATTTCGTTCTTGTTTTTTTTTTTTTGATATTTTTCCTCTTCAACGTTTTGAACGAAATATATCGCAAAATTTGAAAAACAATTACAAATAGCGAAACACTCACTCTTTTAAGTATAAACGACGAAATTATTCTTTTTTAATTATTAAAAAAATATAGCGAAAACCTCGACTTTAAAGCCGCCAAAGTGTGTAAAAAGGAAAAAAAGAAATTTGCATTACAATCAGTGCTCATAGTACACAACCACCCACACCGGGCATTTGCTTACGGGGTTTGTGTTGCGTTACACATCGGCCGCGCATTAGCATTTTTTGAGCGGCAACAAATTGTCAACATTCCAGTAAAAAAAACAAACAAACAACAAGTTCAACAACAATAACAAAATCAATCATCATTCAATATTCAGCCTGAAAACAACCATCGTATTGGACACCTCTCAGCCTTTAAATTTTAAATCCCTTTCCAGATTGGCCAAAAGCATAGCACCTTTCAACATTGGCCATTCATAACAAATGATTTTGTAAGTACCAATTCTCATATACTCGTAACCGGGTGTTCTAAATTTTATTTCTACTCGTATTCCAAAAAATAGTCATGCATGTTGCATTCACATTTTTCCCAACTTTAATAACCATGAAAATTGCCTAATTATCCGACATCACATTGAATTGTTTACGATATTAGTCACTAAAAATTTCTCACATTCATTCTAACGTTCATGCAGAAACGGACAGACAGACAGCTCCGTCTGTATGTAGATAGCGTTTTATAAAAGTACGGCTTCAATTACCGGAAAGTGTTTATTACCAGTGTTGGTCGTACTGCAGCATAGACAGACAGACAGCGCGACCAGTTTTTCCATCCTACTTGAAGCTAACAAAAAACAACGCGATGCTTTTGTCCATTATTCATCCATCCATCAATGAAATGATTATTCATTTGTGCCAGATAAGACAAAAGGTTATCAATTACGTGTGTGATTATTGTTTGTTGCTTATTGTGCATTTTGCCAACAAAACTATATCGTGTTATTCCCTGGATTATCATCAGCATTTTGTAATATTGACATCAGCTTAAATATGTCAAGTTTTCTAAAACTATAGATTTTGCTTAATGCCAAGATCACACTAAGGTCCCAGTCATTAAGGCTAAGGTCTTTATGGTTTCTACACAATATTCACGTTAATACGATACATTTTAAATATACCTTCATTTTAAGATTTTCCCATATCCCTGTTTAAACAATGTTTACTATTTCATGTTTATTATATTTGTCACACAACCAGTGTTACCGGCTTAGGCATTTTAAAGAATTTACATTTTTGATTTTATTCTCCAAAGTAGTCACTTTCCTTGGTTTACTGGTAAAACTATTCAGTTATTTATTTTTTTTAATAAAAAGTATCAAAACTTTTTGAATTCACTGTATGAAAATAATGTTATCTGATATGTTCACATCTGGCAACTCTGAACATAGCTTAACAAAAACAGCTGTTTAACAATTCTTTCATTAATTGTTGCGATAATCATGCCACACGGTCACTAACAAGTTAGAATCAATGATTTTTTTACATTTCGCGAATTTTATTCATTTAAAAAGATAAAATATAAATCCTTGTGTTGCCTTACTTTTTTTAATTTGACACTTATTAAATAAAATAAATAATAATCAGATCGCAGTATACTTTTACTAATAGATTTGATGTTGACTCTTAAAATAATCAAAGTTAATGCAAACAAATCAGTTTTAGAAAATCAGTCAAAATACTCTTTACTTTCAGCAATTGATATGGCAACACCACATATCTACTCACAGAACATATGCTTCCGGTTAAAAAAAAACAAACACAAATAAAGTGTAAACAGCATAAATAGAAAAAAGTGTATAGGTACATTAAACACAAATAAAAGCATAACAAATGATGGCTCATATATTTCAAATATTGGCTTTTCTTCTTCTTTGATGTGAATATCACATGTTTACATTAACTGTGAAACGAAATTGACACATGAAATGCTCTGGTTCGTAGATGCAAAAAGTTAAACACAATAAAAACTGATTTGCTTTTGGTAAACTGCTTCTGTCATAGAAATTATGTTGTAGAGCACAGACGATAAAGTGTAAAAGATGGGTGATATGCTTCTTCTTTGCAATGTCGTACAAAAACTCATCTCAGTAACCCACAAATTCTCGATTTATTTGTCCACTTTCGTTTGTACATAATCACAAGAACACTAAATGGTCAAAATTGAAACACAAAAAACACCGAAAACACTAAATTCGCACACTTTAAATACAAAAAACAGCTTTCCCAAAACGTTTGTATGTTTTTCTATTTATCGTAAAAGCTTATTTTACTAATGTTTTATAATTTATCGTTTTTGTAGTAGAGTGTCAGCTCTAGTCCTTTGGCGTAGTGCAAAAATCAGAAGCAAACTATTTCCTATTGTTAAGGTTTTGCCTTTTTGGTTATAGAGCCATAATGCCGGAGGGTTTTAATGAAAATTTGTCCATATAATACGAGCAGAGAAGATCAACATATCATAGAGAGAAGTACCATTTAAAGCTCTGATTGTAATGGCAAAAAAGCAAACATAAAAATTTGTTTGCTATGGGTAGAATAAAGCTTTTGCCTTCTAACATCACAGCATAACACCAGAGCTTGTATATGGCACATCTTTTTCTGTAGTAACTTCTTTGATAATATAACATCCCTGGCTTCTAAGCTTTTTAATGACACTTTTTTCAATAATTTAATTTAAGATCAAATTAAAAAGACACTTATTGAGTCATATGACAACTCAAATGAAGTACTTTAGGACGATGTTTGGATGGTAGCGAATCTCAAAATCGCATCTCAAACATAGGAGTTAAAGCGCTTTTCTAATGGTAAACTTGAATATGACAGAGAAAATTGCCAATTTAGTTGTACAAGTACTCGTAAAAGTGAGCTTTGTGTTTTAGGAGGAATTCCATGTTTTCGACTCGCCTGGCATTCTTTTACAATCAAATATGTTCGTAAGGGGCTTAGCTATGTTCTGTTGACAAGGACAATGGGCAATACTGACGATAAATAAAAAAGCGGTTTCCATAAAGTGTGACTTAATTTAAGAATTGTGTCTAAGGAATGATGGGCATCTTGTAATGTACATAAATCAATGCGGGTATTTTTTGACACATTGAGTCGTCTTGTTTGAAGCTCTCGTCATCCAAGCCTTTGTCTTGTTTTGAGATCAAAAAAGACATCGAGTCATTCTTGACAGACAGAGCACTTGTATGCCGTGACTCCCCTGGCAGTATTTCACAATCAAAAATGTTCGCTAGGGTATTAACTATGTTCTATCGGGAAAGAAAATCTAATGGGCAATACTGAAGATAAATATTTAGTGTGTCTTAATTTAAGAATTGTGTCTAAGAATGACAGACATCTTGTAATGTACAATATTCAAGCCATTGCCATATATTGAGTTTAAAAAGTCATTGAGCCATAATTGACCGCCAGGCTATTACCGTTTGGGCCATATCTAGCTCAAAGTCTTTATCTGAGCAAAACCCTAGCAAATATTTAGTTTTTCTAGATTATTTTGCCGTTGGTAACCTGATCGGCAATTTCGCTTGTTCACGACTGAAAATTTGCTTCATCGCTTAAATAAATACGCACAACCAGAACAAATTATTTGGAAATCGTTGGAACTGCAATGACTCTGTTGCAAAAGAGGAATGTCGGTTGCAATCACCAAATGTTTATAATCATAATGGATATTCGGTTCAAACTTCCACATGATGATAAATATGATAATCGTACTGTACTCACAACTTATCGATTGGTTATACCAATTAAATACGAGAACGAATTTAGTTGCTGCAACTGGTGGTTGGGACAACCAATAGTTTTGCACAAATGTTGTTTTTGTAAACAATAACACCTTGCAACAAAAATTGAAAAAAAAAAGTTTGATAGTCAATATCATTTGATTTGGGACTGCTGGTCTCGAATCTACCCTCCGATTTGCCAGATTCGCTCTATTTTAGGAGATATTCATATAATAAATTACCCATAACTGCTTACAATTTTCGAAGCGGTATTTAGTGGAGAAATTGACCTTTTCAGCGATTACGGCGCTTTTAATTTAGATAAGAAAAGTTGAAGATATAGACAACATTCTACAGAAATTACTTTGAGCTTCCTAAATTGTTTTGATTTTTCATCAGTGTTGTATTTTAATAATAACTCCATTATAGTGATTTAAAATCCGCGTACAAGAAGCATACTAACTTTACAATCCGATTAAAATATTATAAAAAAAACAACCTTCTGCCGCAATTTAATTGTTGACCACCAGTGTTTTTAATGATGATAACAAAAACTTCATCATAACCAAAAACGGATTGTTTAATAGATTTTTTTTTAATAAAATTAAACGATTAATACTGACCTTAAGCCAATCTATTAACAAATTTTTTCCAGTAAAAATCATCCATCATCTTTTTCACTTTTCCTCGTCATGACCCACCCTAAAAGTACTTTAAGTACGGTTTTTTTTTTATCTGACTAAACTTTTAATTTCTTTCGTTGACCAAGTGTGCCATGTGGGTTTTTAGATCCAAAAATTTTCTTCTGAAAGATCGGATACTTGGTATGTTGCACCGATACTACAGTTTCTATAACTGAAAACTACAGAGCACCAACTAACATTTGGTTGTACAGATGGAATACTAGAGGTGCATGTAAGTTTAATCATTCGGTTGTCAAACAAATCGGTTGTGGCAACGAATCTGTTCTCTGGGTGTATGGTCGCCGAAAAATAGTTCGATATTTTGAAGTTCACTAGCAAAATTAGCAAACGATGATGAGTTTAGAGGTCTCGATGTTTTAGTTCTTATGTTAATAGGGTATTTTGCAGATACTCCTGCTTGCCCAAGCATTTTCGAAAAATTCGTCAAGACCTACTGCTTGTGTAAAACAAGGTTCGGAATTGGTTTAGATGTTAGCCTTCCTTACAGCCAATACGGAAAACATTACGTGCAAACGCGTTTTCGTCATCGTTAAGGAAATACCCAATTAAGAACCGAACTAAATCGTATACACTAAAAAAAAACCTCAAACGTTTTGCCCGAATTTTGCTATAGGTCGATGAATATTTCGGCTGTTAATATTTGGTCGCTCGAGAATAGCCATAGTAAAATGGGATTTTCAAAACAAGTTTTAGAAAAATCTGATTAAAAATTTTAGCGCCCCTGGCAAAACACAAATTTCACAAAATAACAGAGTTGCCACCATAAAATTAAAAAAAACGGCATTTACTATCGCAAGAGAAAAATGTTGATGAATTACAGCGTTGAAACGTATAACGTTAGAGAAATACGATGTCAAGAAGAGGCTAAAAAGTTTAGACGGTGAAATGTGATAATGCTCAGGAGTGTCATAAAATCCATTTACATTCAAATATTATAAAAATTACACAATGCCCATAAAAGCAGTGCCACATTGTCCACGGCTGCAGTTTGACTCTTAGATCGATCCGATGTTTATCCTAATGACTACTCCTTTCTGTGTGGGTGACCTTCAGGCTGTCCACAGGGGAAATCTTTATGTTAGCTATGGGCAGGCCAGATAGTTAAAAGGACTCGGGCTGTAAGCCTCCTCTGAGATAATCAGTGCCTCCATTATTTCGAAAAAAAATATTTCTTTACGAAAGAATCTTAATCCACAAAACTGAAAAAATCAATAAAACCACGGAAAATATTTCTAGAAATTTGTCTAAGAAGTCTTAATGTCCATGGATGTTTTGACACTTGAAAAGCGAATTGATGCCCATGGACGTTACGACAGGCCGCCGCTCAGATACAACTAGGGGAGTTTTAGCACCAACAAATTAAATTACTCGCAAATGAGGTTTTTTGGTGTGATGGTAAGTGTGTGGGACTTAAGGTTTAAACGCGGGTTAGAACATTTTCCAGCTGTAGCTCCAATTATATCGTGTACAGCTTAACATTTTGAGCGAAGTTTCTTCTTTGTTTCTCAATCAGATGGGCATAAAGACAGTAAATATCGTTGGTATGCAATGACTTATATGTAGCTAGACGACTTTTCTCCGTGTATGTAATTTTTAATATCCCCTCATTCTTATCAAACATTTTTTATTTATAAAATTCTTGTATGTAAGATGTTTCACATCTGTACAAAACAAGCCCCCCAACGGTTACTTAAAAACATCTCCACATTTAAATTTCCATATATGCTGGTAACTCTTTTAATTATCATTTCATAATAATGTTATGCCTCCGGGGTTCCTAGGCAAATAGGTTCGACCACATTTTGATTGATACGAATACGAAAGAATTAAACAGAAATTATGTTGTGGTTGTGGTTATTAAATGTACATACGTACGAATATAATTTCCAAACAATCTTGCCGGGTTGTCCATAAGCTGTGGCAAGCAAGTTCAGTCTGTGCCCAGCCCAACTAGTTTTGACTTTTACAGAAAAATGCTAAGTTGAAAAAGGTTAGTTTAGAGCCTCCAATTATTGTAACTAGTTTAGAGATAGTCGTTTCGGAATTAAATTGTTTGTTATCTTGGTAATTACAATAATTTCCACGTCTTATTAGGTGAGACGAGTTGGTTGGTACGTTTCCTATTCTGATTTTTAGGGTGTGTAGAATTTACCAACTTTGAAGTGGATTGATGTTTTTAAACTTTTAACTGTTGTTGGAAAAGCTGCGCGTTAACTGACCATTGAGGGGTGTTAAAAAGCTGTTACTTTCGACTTGTAAACACGAATGGAATTTATATTGCTTGAACTTTGGGACTTGCGCGACTTTTTTTATAAATATAAAGGGTGTCCTAAGAAGAGCGCAATTTTTAAATTTTAAATAAAACACAGATATTTAAGAAAAAATCGTGAAACTTTATTATATCGTAAAGTAGACAGAATGAGGTTATGTATGGAACAATATATCGTGCAGATGGCCGCCGCGGCTTTGCTGGCATGCACGCGATCTTTTAATGAAATTTTCAATGACCGTTTTGCATGAATGCTGCGGTATTTCATTAATGCAGCGTCCAATTTCGTCTTTTAAGGCTTGAGTCGTCGTCGGCTTATTCGCGTAAACCATCGACTTCAAAAAACCCCAAATAAAAAAATCTAACGGTGTTAAATCGCACGATCTAGACGGCCAATTCTGATCTCCAAAACGCGAAATAACACGACCGGGAAATGACTGATGCAGCAATTGAATTGTTTCTCTGGCTGTATGACATGTGGCGCCGTCTTGTTGGAACCACATGCCCTCCACATTCATTTCTTCAATTCTAGGCAAGAAAAAACTGGTTATCATTTCACGATACCAAACACCATTGACTGTTTGCGCTTGACCTGCCTCATTTTCATAAAAAAAAGGTCCAATGATTCCTCCAGCCCAAAAACCACACCACACAGTGACACGTTGAGGATGCATTTGCTTCTCGTGAATCGCTCGAGGATTTTCCGCACCCCAAATGCGACAATTCTGCCTATTGACGAAGCCATCAAGATGAAAATGGGCCTCGTCAATTTGCGAACTGTAGCCGCAAAACTTTCACCATTTTGGTAAAACAATTTCACAATGAGAATGCGTTGTTCATTCGTGTAGCGCTCCATTTTTACTAACCTCGTACCTTCTACTAACAAACAATAACAATTGTTCAAATGTCAAACAATGACACTTCGAATGTTGCCAGATTTAAAAATTGCGTTCTTCTTGGGACACCCATATAATAAGTGATCCACCGAGTGGTATTTTTTCAAAACAAAAAAAAATATATAAAAATTCAAATCAATTGTGGAATCCTTATTGGTAATTTAAAAGGACATTTTATGGCATTTATTTTTTGAATACGTCTACGTGGTGAATAACTTTACGAGGTGGACGGACCGCTGCAGAAATATGTTAAATGCTACTACCGGGATTTGAACCTAGGTTTACTTGTCTGACCGTCTTGCACACTTACCATTACATCATGGTAGCCGACATTTTACCATTTAACATTATCTGATGGATTAAATATGGTGTACAGACAGAGGGGATTCTGTATGGTTCGGCGGTTTACCCTTTGATTCCATCAGTATAACCGATGTTGATTCGTTCACCTGAATTTTCCGTACGTAGAAAGCCAGATATTACCTTTATTATATTTAACACACGTGGTTAAATTCAGTCATTCTGTGTCACAACCGATTTTTTTTGCCAACCGAAAGATGATGGCTCGGTTTGCTCAATGATTCTGTTCGTTTAACCGATGTTTGTATGTGCACCGGAATCTTCCGTACACTGAGCGCTAAACTAAATTCTATTTAACACTTATGATTCAATTCAGCCATGATATTCAAATAAAATAATTGTGTAGTCAAATCTTTTTTTGACCTTTTTTATTTCTTCCAAATAGCTAGTACGAATAGCACTCATGAACAAAGAGAAAATTGATTTTAAGTTTGTTTTTTAACGGAATTATTTGTTGCCTTTAAAAATTTTTGGTCTTAGTTGTGGTTCTGACTTTGTTTTACTTTCTTTTATCAGTACAACCGAATAGTTAGTTGCCTCTGCCGCAATATGATCGAAACTTCAAAATTACTGCATTTCAATTCTTGATGTGCGGGAATAAAAAGAAGTCATTGGGTGCCAAGTCAGGGCTGACCGGCGGATGGCCCATCAATTCGACGTTTTGGACGGTCAACAAAGGCGTTGGTTTGAGCCGATGTGTGAGAGATTGCATTGTCATGGTGCACAATGATTCGTCTTCTCTTGTTCGTTTTTCGAACTTCTCCGAAGACTTCAGGCAAACAAATTTTGGTGTACTACTCAGAATTGACCGTCCTTCGTTGCTCAAGCGGAACAGTCGCCACATGACCAGTTTTGCCGAAGAAACGGGCGGCCATTTGCTTCGAAATGCTTCTTTCACAAACAACTTTCGTTGGATTTGGCACGTCTTCGAAGACCCACACGGTCGATTGCTGTTTTGTTTTGGGCTCATACTCATAGATCCATTATACCTCACGTGTGACGATCTTATAAACGTCCTTTGAAGCACCGCGATCTTATTTTTTCAAAATTTCTTGCACCGATCGACACGAGCCTTTTTTTGAACGATTGTCAAATTGTGCGGGATCCAAAGAGAAGAATGTAAATCGAATGTATGCTGGTGGAAGAAATGCCCAAGGATGCCTCTATCTTACGGTTTGTCACATGACGATCTTGCATTATCAGTTCACGTACGGCATCAATGTTCTCTGGCACAACGGCCGTTTTTGGACGACCTTTGAGCGAGCCACGATTGAATTCATTAAATGAGTATTTCACAGTGCATGGTGCTTCATCGCCATAAAAAGATTTAAGTTTATAGATGCACTCTTGTCGTGATAATCCAGGTCGAAAGTTGTGAAAAATGATCGCACGAAAATGTTCATTGAGTTCCATTTCCATTTTTTCCATTTTTTTGTCAAATTGATTTTTTCAATTCACTGTAAACAGCACAAATGATGGTCGTACGTCAAAACGTTCTGAGTACGTTTATGCTAAAAAAATGTCAAACTTTCCAATGGAAATGTCAGTAGGCGCCAACAACACTTAATGTTGCCTACGCCAGAAATATATATAGCAACCCTCGTATTTGTAAACAAAGTTCCAACCTAAAGAACTGTACGCGTTTAATTTGGTTTGTGTGAGTTGAAAATACAACACTGTAGGCAGCAGCAGTTTTATGGTGTAACATTCTACACCGTGACTAAAGTGAGTGCAGAAAGTAAGTGTATGCAACACTTTGACAAACGATTTTCGTAGGGTTACATTTTTTTAACAAACAAAAATACCAGTAGACAAATGCAACTCTGTGGCTGTTGTTAATAAAATACAACACTTTTCGAAATAGTTGCGAAACTTGATTTTTTACTTTAGAAAAGAAAGATTTGTTGCTATTTTCCATCCATGTGTAAAAACAGGCTAAGTGGGACAGAATTTAACATAAATTCGACATGTAAAAACGACTTTGGTCCATCTGTGCCTACTCGGGGAGCAGCTCTCTAAGAGTAAAATCAAGCTTGGTTTGACCGAGCCTTAAAACTACTGTAAAACATAATTGAAAGTCAACGTTAATGAATGTTTCCTTAAAAAAACAAGCCAACTGACCTTAAAAAAAGTTCACTCAAGCTTAACAAATTTGTTGTCATATTGTTTTTAGCTAGTCAAATACATGTGAAATTTCCTACGTTTCCCGCATTACCTTTCCAACGGTTCAAAATTGATAAAAACGTGCCCACAAAATATTTGCATCCATCAAAGTTTAAAAATGAGATAAACGTTTGCACGTTTCAAGGTATTCTTTGTAATTAATCATAGAAGCGCAATATTGAAATCGAAAACAATCGAACCTCCTTTACCTCTAAACAGTTGGTGTCTATCAACCTATTCATCTGCGTCTAAACGAGTCGTTTCTATTAAGCTTTTTTGTATTAATTCATTGCGTTTTCGTATTTCTTTAAAAATATATTCTTTCTATTTTATAAATTATTCACTTCATTCATGATAGGAGTACATACCTTTTATGTGTAATTGTTATTTCCTTCCTTTCTCCTCTTGTCGTCAGAGTAGGGTCTTACTTGTTTCCAAACAAAAACACAAGCCACCAAATCTAACCATTCGCACAGACCATCTGTTTATGGGCTTTGTTGTGTGTTGGTTTTACTTTCGGTTTGAGGGAACCTCCACCATTAATGTGTGCAACTGACTTCCGTTTCATTTCCCATTGCATTCCCCTGGCCGGAATGCGTGCCTTGTCCGATCAATTCGTACGTGCACATGCCTTTCATGAACCAGGTGGTGTCTGGTTAGTGGTGGGTTCTTTCTTTTGGGTCAATAAATAAGCTGAGTGATGATTTTGTGTTTTTCAAATTGCGTAGTCATTTTTGTTCTGGATAATTAGCTAGAGATTGACCTGAAAAAAGAAAAGTAATTCTAAAAATAGAAAATATATAAAACAAGTTTGATAATTCAGTTAATTATGGAAAGCAAATAGTTTGTGACCGTCTGAGAAATGATAGGTAGAGTCTGGGACTAACACAGAATAAATAAAGGATTAAATCCGTATAAGAGAATCGGACATTTTGCGGTGACGGTTTAACAACAGCAATGCGGGCTACTTTACGAGTAAAAGAATAATACTCTTAGACCAAGTAAATAATGTTATACGAGGGTTGCTATTTATATTTCGGGACCGGCAATAAAAATACAATAATTTATTATTGGAAATGGTTTTATTTTTTTTTTAAATATTCTCCTTTAAGATGAATACATTTTTGCATGCGCACAAACCAATTGTCCAAGCACTTTTTCCACTCCGATTGAGACACCTCCAAAACATGGTTTTTAAACGCTTCTCAGCATCTTCTGGCGACGAAAATCGTTGACCACGCATTTTTTTCTTGATGTGCGCGAGTAAAAAGAAGTCATTGGGTGCCAAGTCAGGGCTGTACGGCGGATGATCAATCAATTCGACATTTTGGACGGTCAAAAAGGCGCTGGTTTGAGCCGATGTGTGAGAGCTCGCATTGTCATGGTGCACAATGATTCGTCTTCTCTTGTTCGTGTTTCTAATTTCTCCGAAGACTTCAGGCAAACAAATTGTGGTGTACCACTCAAAATTGATCGGCCTACGTTGCTCAAGCGGAACAGTCGCCACATGATCAGTTTTGCCGAAGAAACAGGCGACCATTTGCTTCGAAGTGCTTCTTCCACGAACAACTTTCGTTGGAAATGGCTCGTCTTTGAAGAACAACACGGTCGATTGCTATTTTGTTTCGGGCTCATACGTATAGATACATGACTCGTCACCTGTGACAATCTCAAAAATGTCTTTTGAAGCAGCGCTATGGTATTTTTTCAAAATTCCTTTTGCACCAATCGACAGGAGCCTTTTCTTGAGCGATTTTCAAATTGTGCGGGATCCAACGAGAACAAACTATTTTTACGGCCAGGTGTTCATGCAATATCGAATGTATGCTGGTGAAAGAAATGCCCAAGGATGCCTCTATCTCACGGTATGTCACATGACAATCTTGCATTATCAGTTCACGCACGGCATCAATGTTCTCTGGCACAACGGCCGTTTTTGGACGACCTTCGTCTTTCAGCGAGCGTCGGCTACGATTGAATTCATTAAACCACACAGTGCTACAGGATGGTCCTGCATCGCCATATGTGACGCGCAAAATAGAAATGGACCTAAGGGTAAAACCGAGTTTTGTTCAGGAGAGTCATTTTAAAGATTTTAATACGTGTATCTTTGGTGTACCATCACTTTCATAAAACGAGCATATCTTAGGGAGGGAACACTTTTTGGGCATGGGATCGGTCTGATTCGATGCTCAGATGTTGTCCACATCAAAAAAAAACAAGTAAAAAATGTTAAGCTTGGCTGTGCCGAACTTTGGATACCCTCCACCATATTGTGTGTTCTATAAAAAAATCTTTATGTGCAAAATTTCATTTCGATAGGTCAAGCTTGTGGCGAGTTATCGTCATATTATTTCTCAAAGCCCATGAGACCGTTTGTGTGGGAGGTACCAGTAGGACTTTTCCGATCTCAACAGAATTTGGCGCAGAGGTGTGTTCTATATACAAATCTTTATGTAGAAAATTTCATCTCGATAGATCAAGTTTGTAGGTACCAGTAGGGCCTTTCCGATATTAGCCAAAATTAGCGCAAAAGTCTTTATGCCGAAAATTTCGTCTCGATAGGTCAAGTGTGTGGTGAGTTATTGTTATATTATTTTTCAAGGCCCATGAGACCGTTAGTGTAGGACGTACCAGTAGGACTTTTCCGATCTCAAGCGAATTCAGCGTAGAAGTGTGTTGTATATAGAAATCTTGATGTGTAAAATTTCATTTCGATAGGTCAAGTTTATGGTGAGTTATAGTCTTATTATTTCTCAAGGCCCATAAGGCCGTTTGTATGGAAGGTACAAGAAATGGTGGCCAAATCTAAACCATTTTTACATAGATGATTGCGCCTATATAGAGATTATTATTTGCAAAATTTCAGTGATTTTGCTCAAGAAACCAAATAAAAACTAATTTTTGTGAGGTAGTGTCGGTTGAGGGTCTTCAACACCAACTTCCCGTAGAGCTATATAGCCCATTTTCATTACCAACCATGCTAGGTTAACTACACATGTTTGTACCAAATTTCAGCTCCCTAGCTGTTTTCATGCAGGCTCTATCTTGTTTTCAACAGACGGACAGCCGGACAACATGGCTAGATCGTCTTAGAATTTTACGAGGATCAAGAATATACGAGTATATACTTTGTTGGGTCTCCGATGATTATTTCAAGGTGTTACAGACAGAATAACAAAACTAATATACCCTCCATTGTATGGTGGAGGGTATAAAAAAAGTGAAAATTGATTTTTCAAGTCACTGTAAACAACACAAATGATGGTCGTACGTCAAAACGTTCTGAGTACGTTTATGCTAAAAAATTTCAAACTTTTCAATGGAAATGTCAGGTGGTACACTTAGTTTTGCCTAGGCCAGAAATATATATATAAAACCTTCGTATTTTCTTTTCCTATAAAAAGGGTTGGCTTTTAATAATTCACCTAAAAATTTATGTTTTTTACAAACATTTTCGAGAAAAATTTAACGTTTTCCGTTTACATATTTTCATTAGCACGTGGTTACAGCAAAAAATGAAATAGTTTAAAGCAAAGTTTGAAAACCCATTTTCATTTCCTTTAGCTTCTGCCATTTATCCTTTTTAAAAAAGGAGCACCATGCGACAAATGACTAATTTTTTTATTTTTAAACCCTTGACGATTATGAAATTATGTTTCTTGACAACCAATCATTCGTGCACATTCATCGTTTCACACACACACACTGGTTTTGCCATAAACACAAATCGTTAACTACCTGTCTTCATAAAACTCGCTTGTAATATTCCCCAATAAAGAAAACAACAGTCATCGCGTCGTCATCATTATAAAATCCAAACTTGACACAAATTTCGATGATTTTTTTCCTTTTTAACAGAATAATTAAATTTAATTTGCTTAAGTCGTTAACCCATCGTACATTCATCCATCCATCCGTCAATACCTGTTCAAAACTAAACAGAAATAAAATGACAATAAATGCAACAAGTGTTCGAGAACTTTTAAATGCGATAAAAGTAAATATTAAAATTTAATATCATCATATGTACTTTAAATGTATTTAAATAAATAAGAATATGTCAAAAGAGTAAATATGAAGTGTAAAATAAAACGATTCATACAACTGACGTAGAACATGGTAAATATTTATATGGGTGTGCAACAGCGCTCATTAGACCACCTCACCACATTCTAGAAAGAATATTTTTCGCTAATTATTTTCAAAATATTTTAAATTTACGAGGGCGACCGCAAAAGTAACTGGCCTAACATAAAAAGAACCGTTTGTTTTGGAATTATTATTATTTAGTTTTCAACATAATCTCCTTCCAACTCAAAACACTTCATCAAACGTTTTTCAAGTTTTTTAATTCCATCCGAAAAATTAGATTTTTCAAGACCTTCAAAATATGCCTCAGGTTTCAGCAATAACCTCGCTATTGGACGAAAATTTTTTGCCAACTTGAAATTTTTTTAAATTTGGAAACAAGAAATAATCAGAAGGAGCTAAATCTGGACTATATGGTGGATGCGGAGCAATTTCAAATCGTAATTCGGCCAGTTTTTGTTGAGTTAAAAATGCAGTGTGTGAAGCAGCATCATCTTGATGAAAAATAACTTTTTTTTCTAAATGCGGTCGTTTTATCTTGATTTCTTCACTCAACCGATCCAATAATGCACAATAATATTCATTATATATAGTTTTTCCTTTCTCAAGATAATCAATAAATATTATACCCCGTGTATCCCAAAATACTCGTACTGTGGCCATTACTTTTCCTGCTGACTTAACAGTTTTCGCCTTCTTGGAACCACTTTTACCAGCTTCTATCCATTGTTTTGAATGCATTCTGGAATGTAGTGATGGATCTATGTTTCATCAACAGTTATGAATCGGCACAAGAACTCTGTTGGATTACGCTGATAAATCGCTAAAAGCTCCTCGGAATTGGTCTAACGGACGATTTTTTGGGGCAAAGTCAACAAACGCGGCACCCATCTTGCGGATAGCTTATTCATGTGCAGTTCATCATGTAAAATACTCCAAACTTGTTTTTCGTGTATTTTTTACAATATCAGCAAGTTCTCTGAGCTTTATTCGTCTATCTTTAGTCACTTCATTAAATATTTTTCTATGTTTTCAATAGTAGTAGCAGATTTCGGTCTTCTAGAGCGTTGTTCATCTTCCGTACTTGAAAGACCCATTTTAAATTGTTGAACCCAGGATTTCACGGTGGAGTATGATGGTGCATTATCACCATGAACAGAATACAATTCATCTTTGATTAATTGTGGCGTATAACCTTTCATATAAAAGTGTTTAATTACCGCACGAAACTCTTTATTTTCCATTTTTCAAAAATTATAAAACTTGTTTACTTCAATCACCTGTAACAAAGAAAACAATCATTAAATATTTTGGAAATTTTGACAGATGGCTTATAAAAGATTGCTTTTAAAAAACAAAAAAGTTGCTTGTAAAACAGAAAATGTGCCAGTCCAGTTAGTTTTGCGGTCGCCCTCGTAATTCCCTTAAATAGATCACAACTCCCACTGAATAGTTTTTTTTAGTAAAATGTCATAAAAAAATAGTTTTCTGGCGATTTAAAAGAAAAATCGGAACAGCATAAATATAGTTAGGACAATTTTTTTCAGGTTGGGCTCTTCTTTAAATTAATTTCAGGACAAGTTAGTATGTAATATGGAAACTTTGACTAAAACTTTTAGTTAATGCCGCATGATATTAGAATCTTTAAAGACGCTTTGAATTTAACTAAAGGTAAATAATCGATTTTTTGAAAATTTTGTTCACCTATTCTACAAAAAGCGATTTCATCTTTTAAAACAGTCTCTTTCATTTGATTTACTTTGATTTAATTCTTAGAAGAATCGATAGCGACATAAGAAAACTTTCTTAATTGGTGAGTACAGAGTCTCCATACCTGCTCAAGTTTAAGTAAGCCTAATCCTTTCTATCATTGCAAGATGTAAGCTCTTGACCCAAAACACTTTATTTCATATTATTTGTGATCAGATTTTTTCGAGATAAGGCATTTATTTTCGTAAGGCTCCCTAACATACGTAAGAACATTTTAGTCTATTCAATGAGTCTCCAAGTGTGTATGCATAAATTTTACAGAGTACATAAATATTACACTGCAGGAGCGTAGTTTAAGGGCGAGGGTCACAGACGAGGTTTACCATTTCTAGCATAATTTAAATGCAAGTGCTTTATCTTGAAATCTTGAAACGAAAATGTAACGAATACGAGTTCGTTCAATAGAAACAGAAAAACATGTAAAATCTAGCATATGAAAGTTTTTGATTTTAAATTCTAACAGTTGCAACCATGCAGCTCCCTGTCAGAGTAAAATAAATCCCAGATACTTCTGTTCATACTCTGTGTTCTTAAAATAAATAAAATTATCCGGTGTAACGTCCATCATCGACCCACCTGATGCAGACTGAGATGCTTTGGAATGTTTTTTTCAAACCCACACCACTCTGTCAAATGGCAGAATTTTTGGTAGTTTTGAGAAGTCTAACACTGACCCTTTACATGAAGAGTACAGCACTCCAAGAATATCAGATTCTTCTAAGTAACCGCAGGTTCTCACAAGGTTTACATTTACGCATTAGCTTTGGTACATATATAAGAAGTGTCATCTGTTAAAACAACATTTCGTTCGCCACTTTGTGACTCTTTGGGAAATACATTGCCACTTTCGAGGGCTGCTATATATATTTCTGGCCTAATAATGAAAAAGCGAATATTTATCATCAAAAATGGTTTTATTGTTTTTCAAAGTATTCTTCAGCATGATTTATATACTTTTGCATGCGCTTAAACCAGTTGTCGAAGCACTTTTTCCACTCCGATTGAGACACCTCCAAAACATGGTTTTTGAACGCTTCAACGGCATCTTCTGGCGACGAAAATCTTTGACCACGCATTTTTTTCTGGCGCTGGTTTGACCCGATGTATGCTCGCATTGTCATGGGGAACAATGATTCGTCTTCTCTTGTTCGTTTTTCGAACTTCTCCGAAGACTTCAGGCTAACAAATTGTGGTGTACCACTCAGAATTGACCTTCTACGTTGCTCAAGCGGAACAGTCGCCACATGACCAGTTTTGCCGAAGAAACAGGCGACCATTTGCTTCGAAGTTCTTCTTCCATGAATAACTTTCGTTGGATTAGCTCGTCTGCGAAGACCCACACGGTCGATTGCTGTTTTGTTTCGGGCTCATACGCATAGATCCATGATTCGTCACCTGTGACGATCTTATAAACGTCTTTGAAAGCACCGCGATCGTATTTTTTCAAAATGTCTTTGCACCAATCGACACGAGCCTTTTTTTGAGCGATTGTCAAATTGTGCGGGAGAACAAACAAACAAGAACAAACCTTTTTTACGGCCAGGTGTTCATGTACTTCGAATGTATGCTGATGGAAGAAATGCCTAAGGTTGCCTCTATTTCACGGTATGTCACATGACGATCTTGCATTATCAGTTCACGCACGGCATCAATGTTCTCTGGAACAAAGCCCGTTTTTGGGCGACCTTCGTCATTGAGCGAGCGTCGGCCATGATTGAATTCATTACCAGATTTTCACAGTGTTATAGGATGGTGCTTCATCGCCATACAAAGATTTAAGTTCATCGATGCACTCTTGTCGTGATAATCCACATCGAAAGTTGTAAAAAATGATCGCACGAAAATGTTCACAAGTTAATTTAATTTTTTTTGCCAAATTGATTTTTTCAAGTCACTGTAAACAACACACATGATGGTTGTACGTCAAAACGTTCCGAGTACGTTTATGCTAAAAAAATGTCAAACTTTCCAAAGGAAATGTCAGATGGCGCCAGGAAGAAATATATATAGCAACCGTCGTATAATGAATCAACGAAATATCGTCCAGCTTATGACATTGAAGATGACCATAATTTTTTCCTTGAAAATAGCCAGACATAGCTGTTTGTTATAGTGTCAGCAACCGCAGTCTTGCATTTTAAATTTGATCCATTCTCTTCATATGCGATAGCCAGCACAATTACTGTATTTTCATAGCTTAAGTAAGATTATGGATCCGGCAGTTCACGGTTTGTGCTGTCAATAGAGTCCATGTTGCGCAGCTGAACCCACTCATATTTTTCTCGGCATCGAACTAAAAAGAGAAAACTTTATTAGAACAGTTCAGGATAAAAACAAGTTAGTTACATCCTTGTCTGAATCAACATTTTAAAAAAGCCTAAAGCAATTCCAGTGATTTTCCCGCAACATATACGGGGGATACTTGATACGTCTGTAGACTTGTAGAATCGTAGTGAAAATCCGAGTTGATGTCTAAGAAGTCAAAGCCACAATACTTGCAGGACACACATTTCAATGTTAAATACAAACAATAAAATAAAACTTGATAACACTTGTGATAAAAACATCTTAAAAGCCGGCTTATATTGAAGAAAGGCATTACTTCGGACAGTCTCTGATTTGTTCACTTCCATAAGTTATGCATTTCGTAACCCATTTAATTTTCCTTTACTTTGTGTAGATACCCTCCATAGCAACATTCTTATACGACGGCTTTGTTTCATCGGTGTGAACATCTAAACCACATCACATACTCGTACTAGTTCAAGCATAGTAAGTAAATAAAGATCTCAACAGCGGGTTAGAAAAATAGATTATAATCACGTACATTAGAGACGGTCTTTCAATAGGTTAATGTAATTGGAAAAAGGCTAGATCACCATGAGTTCTTTAAAGGCTACCACCGAATGAATCATAAGTCCTATGATTTTGTCTAATCTTAACAGTCATGAATATAAATTAATTTTAACCTTATTTCCTATATCGAATATTTGTAAATAGCATTAAAGTCTGAGTACATCGCTTTATATAAGCAACTTCGATAGAATCATCAAACCCATGGCACGTATTAAGTCGGTAATAATTTTTTAAAATAATTTCCTATTGTCTCTGGCAAAAGAGCTTAAAAGAAAACTATTAAAAAAAACTGAAGTCGAGCGTAAGGACTATATTATACCCTGCATTTCTTGATGTTCAGATAAGCAAACTGGAAATATTTTTTGGATCCCCTTGGAAGGGCTTACATTTTACTTAGATATACAACTTATGTCATATTTGAATCTGAACCGATTTTTTCAACATCAATAGCGTCAGCCATTGAGCCAAAAAAACTTACTTTGCCAATTTTTATCAGGATCGAATAACAATTGCAAATGACAAACTCTAGAAGGACGGGCGGATGGAGGGACGATTAGCCATCGTTAAATCGAATCAGCGAGCGAGGTTCTGAGTTGATCGTTACACTTAAAAGTGGGTCAAGTCCATATATTTTTGGTAGTTACAAATATTTGCCACGAAACTAAACTGTTTCACAGAGTGGTACAGGGTATAAAATCCACCCACTCTAATGTACTTTATATTCTAAAGTATGTATGAAGTACAGGAACATTAGGGCGGGTCGATGCCCATAGAGAGAGTATTTCAGATATGGGAAAACAATTTAGCGGAATTTTCTTTTTTTCCATTTCTGAAATACTCTCTTAGCGGCGTTTTGAAACTGTGGATGAAACATGGATCCATTACAATACTCCGGAGACCAAGCACCAGTCTAAACAATGGGTTTCTCCGGGTGAACCGGCTCCGAAGAAGGCCAAGGCGACTTTGTTGGCCAAAAGGGTGATGGCAACAGTTTTTTTGAGATGCACACGGGATAATCCCCATCATGGTACAGGGTATAAAATCCACCCACTCTAATGTACTATATATTCTAAAGTATGTATGAAGTACAGGAACATAAGGGCGGGTCGATGCCCATAGAGAGAGTATTTTTAGATATGGGAAAAAAATTTAGCGGAATTTTCTTTTTTTCCATTTCTGAAATACTCTCTCTATGACCTTCAAACCTAGGGGGTGACTCGTACAACTTACTTTGTGTGACCCGCCTTAATGTACATATACCGAGATGTAATATAATGTCACTTATGAAAACGTGATGAAAAACCTTGTCATGATTAATGCCATTCGGCCGCGATACGTTTCTGTGGTGTAAAGATATACGTGCCATATACGCCCCACCATGAGGTGTGGGGCGGCTTAATATGATAATGGCGATTAAGGTGCTATTTGCCATACCACCCATCGTGCAGCTGAGTGTGTTGTATAAGTAGATGCAATTGCCATGGGTTTCTGTGAGTGGACTTCAAAAAGTGGTTCGTGTTTCGAAAATTGTGCAATTTTCAAACCGAATGATTGCTTGTGGTGGCAATCACCACCAGCAGCCTGGCAAATCTCACTTGGATAAGAGGAAACAGATGTGGATTTATTTGGTTTTTTTTTGTTTTTCGGGGGTGTTAGAACTTTTTTCTGATTTTTAGTTTGTTAAATATTGCAAATCATGGAGGGTGAGGTGATTATAGGGTATGAATTCTTGCATGATGGACATTTGAAAAGTGATATAAGGAAAACGGGTATTATTTTTTTAGAGATTACAAAAATCAATTTTGGCCAAGAACATACGAGGGCGGTTCGGAAAGTTCTTAGCCTATCAATGAAAGAATAGTTAGTTTTTCAAAAATATTTTTATTTTTCAATATAATCTCCTGAAACTTCAATACACTTAGTCCAACGCTTATCTAGCAATTCTATCCCTTGATTAAAATAGTTTTCCTCAAGGTCTTCAAAATAGTGGTTTACAACTGTAATTGCATCTTCATTTGAGGTAAGTAAAACGCTTGCCAGCAAGGAATTTTTTTAGATTTGGGAACAGGTAAAAGTCACTGGGAGCTAAATCAGGAGAATAAGGTGGGTGGTCAAGCAACTCGTACTTTTATTCGTTGATTTTAGCCATTGTTAAAACACTCTTGTGCGCTGGTGCGTTGTCTTGATGAAAAATTATTTTTTTGTGTTGTCAGCCAGGACGTTTTTCTCGAATTTGTACATTTAATTGATCTTAAAGGTTGCAATAGTACTCTGAATTTATTGTTTTACCTTTTTGCAGATAGTCAATCAATAAAATACCTTTGAAGTCCCAAAAAAACCGTTGCCATAACCTTACCTGCCCATTGAATTGTTTTTACCTTCTTTGGGGCACTTTCCCAGCTTCAGTCCATTGTTTGGATTGTTCTTTTGTCTCTGGAGTATAGTGGTGGATCCATGTCTCATCAACAGTTATGAAACGACGCTTAAAATCCATTTTATTTCGCTGAAAACGATCCAAACAAGCTTGAGAAATGTTCATTCGTACGCGTTTTTGGTTGACTGTTAACAAGTTCGGCACCCATCTTGCAGAAAGCTTTTTCATCTGTAGTTCTTCATGCAAAATTAAATGGACTCGATCATTTGAGATGCCCATGATATTAGCTATTTTACGCACTTTTATTCGTCGATCATTTAATACCATATCATGCACTTTGGCTACGATTTTTGTTGTTGTTGCTGTTTTTGGACGTCCACTACGTGGTTCATCTTCAATGCTTGTACGACCACGTTTAAATTCAGCAACCAAATTGTTTACTGTTGCATATGAAGGAGCACTTTCACCTAACACATTCACCATGTCATTATGAATTTCTTGTCCCGATAAACCTTTTTTATGTAAATATTTAATGACACCACGCATTTCTAATTTTTCCATTGTAAAAAAATCGCGGATGCGTCTTCTGTGAACACCTGTTTCTATATGAAGGAGTTGCCAGATCGAAACAAAATTTAACATGTGTTCATAGCAGAGATGGAAGTTTCCAAAACACTTAACTGTTTATACCGCGCTTTTTGTGCTAGGCTAAGAAGTTTCCGAACCGCCCTCGTAGCTGTATCTGTTCAGTATTGAAATGTACATTATTACTTGGATTTTGAAATTTCCAGTTCGAGGCCGTAAAAAAATTATAAAGACGAGTTTTTAAAAGTGCTGAAATTATTCAGTAGAAAATGTTGTTTGATAAAATAAATAAATGTTTTTTTTTAAATTTTTTAGAATTTAAAATATGTTTTTTAAATTTGTTTAACAGTTTTTAAAAAAGAAATTAGCTTATACTGTTAATAGAATACCCAGTAAGTTTCAGAGTAGAGCCTATTAAGAAACAAATAAGAGGTGGAAGGTAGTGATAAAAAATATTTTTGTTTAAAATAAAAAATAGAGGTGGTCAGAGTGAGTTGTATTTTCGTGGGCAATTGTGTGAAGAAAAATTGAAAAGTAAGGTTTACAACAGTAGTTCTCATTCGTTTGGGGAGAGCCTGGCCTTATAGAGTTCGGTTTTACTTTCAACAATTACAGCAAGGCTTTCTAAAGAGGGTGGCACGGACCCGAAATCATGATAAAAGTAGTGGGCAGCCACGAAAATAAATGTCACTTTGCCATTTTGTTAAAAACTTGTCTTCTATTTAAATATAGAAGCAAGAGGTCTTGAGCCGTTCAATGTGTAAAAATATTTTTGTTTTAATATTTATTTTTAATTAATTATAAAAAGTTAATACATACTTCTTTTAAAGTATTCGAAAAGTTCTAGAATGGAGTCTAATATAATTATACAGAAAAAAATATTAAGTTTCATCGTAACATATTTACGAGGCTGCTATATACTAAGTATAATTCTGGCCTTATAATGAAAAAGCGAATATTAATTATCAAAAATGGTTTTATTGTTTTTCAAAGTATTCTCCAGCATTATTTATACACTTTTGCATGCGCTCAAACCATTCCGATCCACTCCGATTGAGACACCTCCAAAACATGGTATTTAAACGCTTTAGCAGCATCTTCTGGCGACGAAAATCGTTGACCACGCATTTTTTTCTTGATGTGCGGGAATAAAAAGAAGTCATTGGGTGCCAAGTCAGGGCTGTACAGCGGATGACCCATCAATTCGACATTTTGGCCGGTCAAAAAGGCGCTGGTTTGAGCCGATGCGTGAGAGTTCGCTTTGTCATGGTGTACAATGATTCGTTTTCTTTTGTTCGTTTTTCGAATTTCTCCGAAGACTTCAGGGAACCAACTCAGAATTGTACCACTCAGAATTGGCCGTACTACGTTGCTCAACCGGAACAGTCGCCACATGACCAGTTTTGCCGAAGAAACAGTTGACCATTTGCTTCGAAGTGCTTCTTCCACGAAAAACTTTCGTTGGATTTGGCTCGTCTTTGAAGACCCACAAGGTCAATTGCTGTTTTGTTTCGGGCCCATACGCATAGATCCATGATTGGTCACCTGTGACGATCTTATAAACGTCTTTTGAAGCACCGCGATCGCATTTTTTAAATTTCTTTACACTAATCGAAACGAGCCTTTTTTGAGCGATTGTCAAATTGTGCTGAATCAAACGAGAAAAAAACCAGGTGTTTATGCAATATCGAATGTATGCTGGTGGAAGAAATGTCCAAGGATTCCTATATCTTACGGCATGTCACATGACGATCTTGCATTATTAGTTCATGCACGGCATCCATGGTCTCTGGCACAACGGCCGTTTTTTGGACGACCTTCGTCTTTGAGCGAGCGTCTGCCACGATTGAATTCATTAAATCAGTATTTCGCAGTGCTAAAGGATGGTGCTTCATCGCCACATAAAGATTTAAGTTCATCGATGCACTCTTGTCATTATAAACCACGTCGAAAGTTGTGAAAAATGATCGCACGAAAATGTTCACGAGTTAATTCCATTTTTTTGCCAAATTGATTTTTTCAAGTCACTGTAAGCAACACAAATAATGGTCGTACGTCAAAACGTTCTGAGTACGTTTATGCTATAAAATGTCAAACTTTTTAATTGCAATGTCAGATGGCGCCAGGCAACACTTAGTGTTGCCCAGGCCAGAAATATATATAGCAAACCTCGTAGGAACGACACTTTAATGTTTTTTATTCGTACAACCTGTAAATAGATATGTCGGGAAAACAATTGATAAATCGTTCTCATAATGCCAAGGAGACCCAGAGAAGTGGATAATCAACTGCTGAAATAGAACAATTTCATTTTAAACTAGATTTGACATTAAAATAAGCTCAATTGACCCTAATGTGAACTCAAACCGTGTTAAAGAGAATTTATTTTATGTCAAATGCTCCATCTATTAAAATTCCAGCGCATTAACTAACATTCGGTTGCGATTATGGAAAGCTATTTACCAACCTAATAATTATTAGGTTGGTAAATAGTAAAGTTCGGTTGTTGACTAAGAATCTGTTCTCTTTTTGTGTTCTATTCCAAAAGTGGACGTCGTCATTTAGAGCGCCAAGTCCCAAAATCGGGAGATACATTTGTATGGGGGCTATAGCGAAACGTGCACCGATATTTTCCAAATTCAATAGGGTTCGTCCGGAACCTTACTCATGTGCAAAGTTTAGTTGAGTTTTTTTTTTGTAAATGCGACCTGTTGTACTTTGATTAGAAGAAATCGACTTAGACAGCGATCTGAACTTAGGGTCTAAAACTCGCTTGTTTTTAGGTATTACGAACATCAGCTTAGGGTATAATAATGGTTTTTGAGCGTGAATTGTAAACAAAATCTAGTTGTTCGCAGATTATAATGTAATAAAGCTCATTTTATTTGAAATATATTTAACTAACAAGTTTAAGACCAAAACTGTGATTTTTGTCGATTTTTTTTTTAATTTTTAATAAGGAATTTTGTTTTTTTTTATAAAATTGTTGCTTTTTTCAAAACTTCAACGATATCTCTGAAACTATTGGGCAAATTTAAAACCAATGGAAGCCCGGATTTAAGATAATTTAATAACGATATTTTGTTTTTTTTTTGTATCTGAACCGTTTTTCATTTTATTCCAATATGTAGTGGACGTGCCTACATTTTTGACATAACGGTATATTGCGAAAAGTCGAGCTGATAAAAAAAGAACCAAGTGCAGTTTTGATTCTGCGTCCCAAATAACCTTACAATATTCAATTCTTAATCGACAAATACCATGTTATCTTGTGTTATCTTACGATATGTTCGACTGAGTTTTTCTCAATGTTATTATCATATCGAGCCCTAACCGCGAAAAAGACAGATGAGGGTTTTTTTTGGTTTTTTGTCAAATTCATCTGGAGGATTCCGATATAATTGAATTTGCTATATGTTTGTAAATATTACTATTTAATTTTTAAGTTTTAAACTTAAGAGCGTTGTGAAATTTTCTATCGAATTTTATCTAAAAGCTAGTTGCGCTTACGTCTTTTTCGTGGTGGTTAATGAAACCGAAAGATTTTTTAAACTTTGGTAATATTTTATTTAGTTTTCCATAACAACCCATTCAAAACCATAAAATTTGAAAAAAAAAATAGGCTCGAAAGCCCTCTCACTTGACTTTTTGTTTAAAAATTTGTTAACCTGTTAAAAATCTGTTAATCTTAGCTTGAGCTTGTAAACTTTGCTAATATGTTTCTTTAGTGTTCCTTTACAACAAATTGAAACTTTTCTTTTTGTTTAAAAATCTGCCATAATCTTAGCCGAATATCATAAAAATATTCATCACTTCTTCTTTAGAACTTTTAAAGATTTTGAAAACTGGTTAAAAACAGAAGAAGTCCGATCAGAAAACAAATTAACGCTTTTTTGTGTCTTAAGAAAATGATTAAGACAAAAGACGCCTACGATACTACGTATTTGATTTGATACGCTTGAACCTAACACCGATTTAACATCATCTTCTTACCAATTTGATGTTAATTAAAGCAATTAGCACCATTTTTAAAAACCAGCGTTTTAACACTATTTGCTTGAGTGTAGCTATTTTCGGACGCTGCGTGTATTTATGGCCGATTTTAACAAATTCTTCAAATATTTGTGGTCTTTTCCCACATTATTGTGGTGTTAATTAATGATTCGAATTTCGTAAGTGTTTGTCAAAAGAAAAAAACAAAAGAAACCAAACAGACTACAACTTATTTTGGTTGAATTTCATGAAATTTTCCAAATGTTCCTTCAACAATTATTTATTGAATTCATTAAAGAATTCTCATTGATTTCGTTGGTATACATACAGCCACTTCTGTGAGTGGTGCATGCGTTGGTTGAGTAATTCATGGAATAATTTTTCCAAAAATAAATTCCCCTATGAAGAAGAAAGATGTGTGACAAATTTTTGGTGAAGCACTCATTCAGTCAACTTCCACGGAAACGGAAAGATACACCATATTGGCGCAGACAAGAGCCTGATGAGCTGACTACAGTCGGAGACATTTCAAGTTCAGGGGTAAAGACGGAAAATACAAAAATACATTTTAGTTTTAATTTCTTTTTATTGTTTAAATGTTCCTTGGGTTTTTGAAATTAAGGGAGTTCGGGCTGAGCAGTCGTTGTTGGTGGCTGTTGGCTGTTTCCAATCAGTGCATTTTTTACTTTCACATCAAATCTTGAGATCAGTCAGTCTGCCTGCCTGTCTGTCCGTCGGTTTGTCTGTCGACTCAGTTTCCAAGAATTCTATTTTGAATAAGAACACAACATGAAAGTGGGAAAAGAACTCTAAAAGAGCTCTCGCATTGCCTCTCTCTTAAGTGTTTAGTTCAGTGTGTCTTTTTGAGTTTATTGCCCTCAATTTATGGCGCGCTGCTGCTCGTCGTCGTTTCGATTTCTTTTCTCCATCAATTTATGAATATTTAGCTTCTTTTCAAACTTTTAAAATAAAATAAAATACATGAGCATTTATTATAACATTTGCATAGATTTAATTAAATAAAAAAATCTGGATTTTTTGCGCTCTCATCTTTTTTATCATCGTCTCATTGTCAATAAATTGACATTAATTGAGTTCATTGCACATGTTTTCAAGAGACGATTGGATCGGTGCAGAGGTTTGATTGAATCATTTGAAAATTGTTATATTTTTTCTTTTTCTTTTCGGTCCAAGTTATTCAACTTTATTCGCAATAATTCATTGTGAGTAATTGTGCATAAGACAGGAGCCAAAGCAAAAAATATTTTATTTTTTAGGTATTTCGATGAAACTAAAGCTGAGTGTAACAGATGTCACCATTGTGGGTCATAATCACAAATAAACTGAGATAAATAAACGGACAGACATGGCTAAGAATTTTACGACGATCAGGAATATACAAAGGAAATGACAAATTCAGTGCACTCCCTCCTATGGAATAGGATATAAAATTATGAGTCGGGCGAAACCGTACAATGTCAAGCGAATTTTTAAAATAAAATAAAAAAAAAAACTAACATTGATTTTTTTAAAATTGTTGCTTTTTATTAAAAAAAAATGCTTTCAATTTTTAAGACGGTTCAGTGCCGTTGCAGCTTTTTTTCTATTTCGCCATAAACATGTCACTGTACATTATTTTCGCCCGATTTAAAAAAAAAAAATCTAAAAAAAAGTATCAAAGTGTAGAAATCTTGGGTATTCTTATAGAAACTCAGTAAGTACTTCTCATTACCATTTTCATTACCAAGTAATGACCCCATTTTCATTACAAGGTAATGACCTCTCATTCCTATTTTCATTACCAGGTAATGACCTCTCATTCCCATTTTCATTACCAAGTAATGACCTCTCATTCCCATATACATTACCAGGTAATGACCTCTCATTCCCATTTTCATTACCAGGAAATGACCTCCCATTACCCTCTGCAACATTTTAAAACAAAAATAAGTACTTGCTGCTTATATTAATAAGTACTTATCAGTATTTTGTGTGTTTGTAGTTCTATTAAAAGGCCAAATCTTTAAAACAATTTCGTCCTTCAGTTCTCTCTTAATTTTATTCTCCTACTTCCTGCTTACATTGCCAATAGAAGGTATGTTCGCTGGTACTCGCACATTAAACGAGTAAGTGGTCGCTTAGGCGAGAAATTCCAAACTTTACGAGACATTTTTGAAATTTCTTTTTATACAAGAAGTGATTGTCCTTAAATTGATTGATTAAAAAAATGGACAAAAAAATTATTCAATAAATACTGTTAGAGAGAAATAACGGAGCTCGCTAAAAGGCAGTTGCCAAATTCGGTTACTACAACGAATATGTTCTGTTTCTGTGACAAAGTCAAATGGGAAATACGAGGGCGACCGCAAAACTAACTGGTCTGGCACATTTTCTGTTTTACTAGCAACTTTTTTTTTGTTTTTTAAAAGCAAAATTGTATAAGCCATCTGCCAAAATTTCCGAAATATTTTATGATTATTTTCTTTGTTACTGGTGATTGAAGTAAACAAGTTTTATAATTTTTGAAAAATGGAAAATAAAGAGTTTCGTGCGGTAATTAAACACTTTTATATGAAAGGTTATACGCCACAATTAATCAAAGATGAATTGGATTCTGTTCATGGTGATAATGCACCATCATACTCCACCGTGAAATCCTGGGTTCAACAATTTAAAATGGGTCGTTCAAGTACGGAAGATGAACAACGCTCTGGAAGACCGATAACTGCTACTTCTATTGAAAACATTAGAAAAATATTTAATGAAGTGACTAAAGATAGACGAATAAAGCTCAGAGAACTTGCTGATATTGTTAAAATACACGAAAAACAAGTTTGGAGTATTTTACATGATGAACTCCACATGAAAAAGCTATCCGCAAGATGTTTGTCGCGTTTGTTGACCAATTCCGAGGAGCTTTTAGCGATTTATCAGCGTAATCCAATAGAGTTCTTGCGCCGATGCATAACTGTTGATGAAACATGGATCCATCACTACATCCCAGAATGCAAAGAACAGTCAAAACAATGGATAGAAGCTGGTAAAAGTGGTCCCAAGAAGACGAAAACTGTTAAGTCAGCAGGAAAAGTAATGGCCACAGTATTTTGGGATGCAAGGGTATAATATTTATTGATTATCTTGAGAAAGGAAAAACTATAAATAGTGAATATTATTGTGCATTATTGGATCGGTTGAGTGAAGAAATCAAGATAAAACGACTGCATTTAGAAAAAAAAAGTTCTTTTTCATCAAGATAATGCTCCTTCACACACTGTATATTTAACTCAACAAAAACTGGCCGAATTACGATTTGAAATTGCTCCGAATCCACCATATAGTCCAGATTTAGCTCCTTCTGATTATTTCTTGTTTCCAAATTTAAAAAAAATTCTCGGTGGCAAAAAATTGTCGTCCAATAGCGAGGTTATTGCTGAAACTGAGGCATATTTTGAAGGTCTTGAAAAAATGTATTTTTCGGATGGAATAAAAAAAACTTGAAAAACGTTTGATGAAGTGTATGGAGTTGGAAGGGGATTATGTTGAAAAATAAATAATAATAATTCCAAAAAAACGGTTATTTTTATGTTAGGCCAGTTACTTTTGCGGTCGCCCACGTACAAGCAATATTTTAACTAGTTTTACTTTTTCTTTATAATTTTTTTTAAAACTATCTTGTTCTCCTTTCTTAGTAATTAAAGTAAAAAATATTTAATATTTAAATAAATATTTAACATTAATCTAATGCCTTTATTTTCGTCTTTCTCTTTCCAGCTGATATGAATTCTCGACAATTAACCAGATTTTTAAACATTACCAGAAAATACAAGTGATTTCCTTAGTTCCATTGCATTTGCCATCATTCTGTTCTCTCTGACATAAGTGAAAGCTTTCACATCACACTGCCGCCGCCATGTATAAGTTATTAGTCGGCTTAAAAAGCTATCTCAAATGGCAGGACATTCAAACGGATAATACAATATTCCGTTTGCACAATTCCTTCACCACTGTCCTGCTGCTGACATGCAGTTTAATTATCACCGCCACCCAGTATGTGGGTCAACCCATCAGTTGTATAGTCAACGGCATACCAACGCACGTGGTGAATACCTTCTGTTGGATTCACAGTACGTTTACAATGCCCGATGCCTTTCGAAGACAGGTAAGTTCGCAATTTATGCAAAGACTACTTAAAAAAAGTATAAATAGTCTAATTTATTTATTTATTAATATAACTAATTTATTTTTTAAATAAATTATAAAAAGTCTAATTTATTTATTTATTAATATAACTAATTTATTATTATAATTTGTTACGTTTGTTTTAAGTTTTTTTATTGGATTAACGTATTAATTTATTTACAAATTGGCCGCTGCTGTATACATCGGTGGCTATTTATATTTTGGGTCCTGCCAATACAAGTGTTGGAACTTCCTTTGGAAAGTTTTACTAGTTTTAGCATTACAGCATTAGAACGCTTTGTCCTTTGAGCGCGAATCGTTTTGTTTACATTGTGTTAAAAAATACATTTCGGTCAAGAAATGGAATTAACGGGTGAATTTTCGTGCGATGTTGTTTTACGATTTTCGTCTTGGATTATCGAGTGTCTCAATAAAGTTGCGATGACTTTTGTTAATGAAGCACCATTAAAAACCAGTGTAAATCGCTGATACAATGAGTTCATTCTCGGACACCGCACAGTGGTTCAGAATTTAATTTTACTGGCCTAAAGTTCATGCTACCTACACGCAGAAAAAAGTATGGTTGGGGTAACAATATTCGAAGATCATCATACTATTATTGGTTATATGGTTGTAGCATTACAATATTATGATCATCACAACAATAGTATGGTTCACACACAACCATACTATCATCTCCATCACAATATTATAGTCCTCACAACAATAGAATTATTCACGCACAACCATACTATGATCCCCACAACCATATTATTATACACACTCAACCATACTATGATCACCACAACCATATTATGATCCTCATAACCATAGTATGTTCAACGTACAACCATAGTATGATCCTTAGAACCATAGTATGACTTACACACAACCATACTATGATTCCCAAAATTTTTTGTAAAAATTGGGATAAGTTGTTATTCAACAATAGAGAATTTTATTAAGTAAGCTATGGAAAAATAAATTAAACTCTTAATAAAGGGGTGATTTATTAACATTAACAAAATTAACTTACTTATTAAATATAATTTAGTTATACTAATCTGTAGTTTGTTTTGAAAAAAATTAATTATCATTACTAATATTGCGTAAGATTCTTAAAAATAACATTGTCACATTTAAAAAATTACGAATTTGCCGGTACGATTGCCGTAATCATATTATTGTTAACATAAATCCAATGAAAACAATACTTTTTTCCTACCAACCATATTTATATTGTTGCTACAACCATATTTTGATTTTTAAATTTGACAACAATACTATTGTTACGTTTCAACAATATTAATATTGCCGGAATCATACTATTGTCAAAATTAAATTCAAGAAACAGTACTATGGTTGCGACGACCATACTTTTATTGCAGAGAACATACCATTGGTACCGTGACCATATAGTAACCATATCTTTTCTCTGCGTGTATGAAGACAGTAAGACACTATTCATGTAAGAAACGGATTAAAGTCAGTGGTATTCAAATACAAACTCAATTCCAGAAATACATCTAAGCAGAAACAATTAAACTTTAAAATATTAAAAAAATGAAGAACTTCAGCTTTATAAAATTGTCTGATGAGTATTTTAGAAACAAAAAGAAGGAAGATGTTTCAAGTTATATTCATAGAAAAATATGTTTCTGAAGCACCGAAATAAAATTTGAAGTGCAAAATAAAATAAATGAATTCGTCAAAAATTTAACTAAGCGCTACAAAAAAGTTGGTTGGAGCAAACATAGATTTGATAGCACCTTTGCAAACTGGTTAGAGGGTAAACTTAGTGTTCTGATATCTTCAGAAAAAATGCATAGAGTTGTGGAGACCACAAAAGCCATCATCAATTTCATTTCAACCGAAATCAAGATTTACGTCAGATCCGCTCATTTCTACCATTCGAAATCAATGGAAAGTAGAACATCGGGAATTAGGTAAAGAAGCAAAAGGGCTACTGCAGGACAGAAATTACACGGAACTAAACATGCGAGTATATGCAGTCAGTTTTTTAATCAAACGAATACAAATTGTTGTTATATAAGTAAAAAATACCTTTTTGTCCCTTAATGGTATTAAAATAATAAAAAAAAAACATAAAAGAAGTTCGAGGGAAACATTTTTCAGACAAAATACCGTTTTTAATATTTCAAATAGCCCGATTCTGAATGACTTTTTCCCGTGATTTTTTTCCCTATTCCCCTATTCTACATAGAATCTCCCCGGTATTTTTTTGTTTTCCCTGATTCTAAACGAACTTCGAAAAAGGGAAAAAAAATCCTGGCAAAAAAGTATGTATTATGAACATCAAAAAAAGGAACACAAATTTTGGGAATAATTCCGCCAAAAAATTGCAAGGGAGTTGTCTCAAAATATATATGCTCGCCACAGCCTCGGTGGCAAAACTCAATCCCATCTTTTATCTCTTGAATTGTTCTGGCATATTGTGGCACACTTTTTAGTTTAAATATCCCCAATGCAAGAAGTCCAACGGTGCCAAATGTTATGATCGTGGCGGTCAATTAGCATCGCCATTGTTTCGTTGGATGTATATCAAGTGTCACCGTCGCGATAGCGAACACCTTTCACGGGTACTGCTTGACCGGCCCAATGACTCCGTCAGCCCATAAACCGCACTAAACATTCTCTCTTTGTGGATGCATCGGCTTATGAACAATCACTGTTGGAATCTCATTTGCCCAAATACGGCAATTCTGCTTGTTAACGAATTCACTGTGAACACATTTGGTCGATTATGCCGACCAAAATATTAACAAAGTGCATTTTTATTTGAACGCTCATTTTCGTAAAAGCGTTCAACAATCTTAACGCGTTGCTGTACCTCCTAATGTTAAATTAAGTTGGGCATAAAACTTGACGTTAAGTGTAACTCACAATTAACATCATGCATTATGGTTGGACCACCCTTTGCAATACACAAATGACGAAAATACGAAACCATTTCAATGTATGGGCCGATCAAAAGAATTATGTACGACGGCACAAAACCTCAAATTCTTCAGAGGAACTGATGGAGGCCCCAATATGAAGCAGAAGCTATCTGCTATCATCACAAACGCAACACTGAAATTTTTATATGTTTTTATATGACGATCATCCCCAGGGAATATTAACTAAAACACAAAAACTAATTAAAATACAAATAACGTATGAGGAATGAAATCGCAGCAACAAAAAAAACATTTCTTTTTTTTAAACAAAAACAAAAATTTTATTTCAATTTTTTTTTAAGATAATACATTGTACTAGTTTAATGTAAAAAAATATTTGGTCCCATTCGAGCTGCTTTGCGGCAATTTTGAGGAACTTTTTCCATGGCTGTTGAAAATGTCGATGTTGGCATGTTTTGAAGCTTCTTTCGAATTTTTTGAAATTTTTGGTAGTTTTGGGTCTGAAGTTATTTGCATATACTTTTCGTTTTAAATTTGCCCAAAAATCCTCAATTGGGCGTAATTGGGGTACATTGGGTGGATTTTCTTCTTTACATACATACATATGGAATTTGAAGGGTGTCCATAGCTTCCTAATGACTTGATGCTAAGTCGGGCCAGAAGATTACATTTATGTTTCTATGCTTCTTATTCATAAATTCTTCAACTTTTGGTAAGCAGAAATTAATATATCTTTCAGAATTGATGGCCAAACCGGACTCAAAAAAAACTGGTTCTGACATTCCATGCTGACTAATTGCAAGCCACAATAAAACTTTTTTAGGAAATTTTGAATGCTCCACATACTTTATTTTATCGGCTACGTGTTTTTTCCTTGCCATTCGTTTCCATCCAATGTGAAATATGACTTATCGCCCATAATGTATGCAATGTCGCTCTTGGCTTAGAATGTATTTTTGACCAAACTTCTAAGTCGAGACTTTTGGGTAACTTCTTGAGCTTCTGACGCTTTTGTCATGTTTTTTCTGGACTTTCTCTGAATTCCCATATCACTTAGATACTTTTTCACTGTTTTTCCGTCACATTGGAACTTTTTCCTAAGCTCCCTATAAGATTTAGCGACTTTACCATCGGTAATTTTTCGAAGTCGACTTCTCATAGAAGAGTCGTTCTAACTACACTTTTTTCCAGAACCAGGTTTTCTTTCTGTTGTTTGTCTTTTCTCAAATATCGCCAGTGTTCTATATACCGAACTTCGATTTTCTCCTTGCTCTACAAAATGAGAAACGATATCGGATTTCTTCCAATCAGAATGATGGTCGAAAAAATTACAAATGGGTTTTCGACGTTGTTCTTCTCTTGACGACATTGCAAACAAAATAAATGATCAACTTCAGCAAAAATCAAATAGCAATATCACAAAACATGTGGTAAATGAAAAATAACGGTACTTTGTTTACATTTTTAATTTTGTTTTGTACCCAGCGTTGTAAAATTTGTTGTGATTTCATTCCGCAAACGTTATAAACGACATAATATTTACAATAATTATATTTTAAACAAAACAATAAACTTCTTCGCTTCAGGGGTCATTTTTCATAAAAATAATTTGCAAATTGTTGGCAAAACAAAACAGCTGACTTCGAATAATCGAAATTCATTCTCCCTTATTACTCTTTTCCCCGTTTGTTTAGAATAGGAGGATTTTATTCCCGAAAAAAATATTTCCCCGGGAATTATCTCCCGGGGAGTATTTAGAATCGGGCTGAAAATTTATTATTTAAATGGTTTATTTATCTTTTATCTATCTGACCTTTTTTTAATTAATAAAAAAGTTAAAAAACGCCACTTTTCCTTGCTTAATATTAGAAAAAATCAAAAGTTTAACTTTGACCCTGAATTCCTCAATAACTACTAAACAGATTTTGTTAAGGTAAAACGAGTTCAAAAGTAGAAAAGGTTAAGGAGTAATATGTCAAATCTTTCAGTAAAAAACGATTCTGATCCATAGTGCGGTTTTTGTTTTCAATCGTAGCCGCTGGAATTTCGTTTAATTTTTTAACGCTAGAAAGATAATCTGCATTAATTTTACGCATTTTTTCTTTGTTGATAACTAAAGCAATTCTACTGTTTTCTATTTTATTCATAAAACAATATAAACATATTTTAAAATCTGGCACTTTTTTTATTTATGATTATGTAAAATTGCAATTAACATTAGTTAATTCTAATTTAATCAATAAAATACGAGAATATAGCTGATTTTAAATCAAGCGTCCGTTTCACGATTTTATTATTTAATCTTTTTTTTTATTCGGATACTTATTAAAAAAAAATTGCGATTGTATCAGGGTACAATGATCCGTAAATCCCAAGTCTTTCGTCGGCTTATTAACCAGAAATCTCCACTTAATTTAAACTCTTCGTCGAAATACTCGTACCAACCGTAAATTTTTTTCTCCTTCTTCTTCTGCATGTCCATCAAAACATCTGCACATCAAAGACACACATGTCATGCCATGAATAAAATTAAAAAAAAAACACTGACAAATGAAACGAGAAGAAAAACAAAAAGAATCCTTTTTTTCTGTTTTCTCTTCACCCGCATACACCACACCAATGCCAATGGTCACAATGCAATTAAAATTTCCGCTGAACTTCAAGCTCATGTCGCCACTGAACAGGGTAGCGGCGTCCGCATCTGCCGAAGTTTATAAAGCATTTTGGCGAATTGCGTGCAAATACGCCATACGGAGTGCACTTTATGAATTATTAAACATCATAAAACTTAAACGAAAGGCAAACAAAGCGGAAACCAATAAAGACAGAAAATTACGGCGCAGGGAAGCCCACCATCAAGTGACTGGATGTTGGGCACTCGAACGAAAAGGGAATTCCTTAAGAGACAACAGCAGCCAACTTTAATTTATGCGCAGACAACTGTGCAACGCCCCATGTTTCCATTTCGCAAAATGAGGCGTTTTTGGGTTTTAATTATATTTCAAATGATATAAAGTGAAATCCATTGGGGTCAGCAGTTTGGGAATCACTGCGACTGAAGGATCTTTGCGGTTTTTATGTTCAATACCTATCTTTAGTCGCTATGTTCTCTCCTGATCTTCTGCAAGGGCCTTTGCCTTTGTTTCCTTTTATTTCAAAAGCCTAAGCAACCATTTAACCCGCCATTCTTCGGTGGCCATGGTCATGCGGAGCAAACGAAAGATGCTCGGCCGCTTACAAAGAATTGGTAATTGGATATGTTTGCCACAACTGCCTGGCACTTGAAGCTACCTCCATGTGTGCTTTTTATATTGAATATGCAAGTTTTTTCATTTCATTTGGAACTATTGTTGACGAGCTTTGAAATGTTCATATTTTGTTTTTTGTTTATATATTTTTACTGGTTCTGGTATTGAATTGCGAAACTCTATACGCCGCGTTATTGAATAAACTCCGAGCAGCGCTTTAAAGGTGTCTATTCTTTAAGATAATTTAAAATTTTTGCTACCTCTTGTGGTAGGAAAGGTAAGGTTGTATGAGGCGCCCGCATTTTGGAATAACAACTGATGAGTTTACTGGGGTCCGTTTAGCGATACATTGCAGCTTCCTTAGTTAAAAGAGATAAAGGAAGAATGGAGTAAGTGAAGAGAAATACTATGAAAAAGAAATTATGTGTGAAGAGAAGTTCGGTTGCATATCGCTCTCAATTATTTTTATAGGTTCTATTGAACCGAGAAGAATTTTTATGAGATTCCTAAAAAAGCATTTGCTAGATCATTAAGGCCATTAAAGAGCCTGCACCCTAGATATGTGAGACGCAACTCTTGCAGGAACATAGCAGGTGGTGCTGCACATATTTCTCCTCTTCTTTATCTAAAAAGCTTCTACAGAAGTCTTCAAATGGAATCTCCTTCGCGTGCGGCCAACGGCCCTATGTTCCACATTGGAAGGAAAGGAATAAATATAAAGGGTGGTTAAATTTTGAGGGCCGATGTTGAATGTGAACCACACCTCAACGTCAAGTTTTTTTCGCATTTCATTTGATATTTCTTAATTTCAGACTTACTCAATTTGAACCATGGAAAGATACACAAGCGAGCAACGCTTTAAAGTTTTTCAGGCTTATTAAGAAAATGAAAATCAATTTTCGAAAAATATCATCTTCAGTGATGAGGCACATTTTTACCTCAGTTGATTCGTCAATAAGCAGAATTGTGGCATTTGGGCGAATGATAATCCAAGAGTGATTGTCGAAAAAAACAATGCACCCACAAAGAGTGACTGTTTGGTGCGGTTTGTGGGCCGTATTTTTTCCGAAATGAGGCCGGTCAGGCAGTTACTGTGAATGGTGTTCGCTATCGTGAGATGATGGATGTGGACGATATGTGGTTTCAACAGGACCGTGCCGCTTGTTACACAGCTAACGAAACAATGGCTCTTTTGCGAGACAAATCAACATCGGCCCTTAAAATTTAACCACCCTTTATAATAAAATGTGGTCCAACTAAAACGCACGATGTTAAACAAAAAGTTTTTAGAAAATTATCTAAATATTAATATTACTATGATAGAAGATTCTATGACAATTATGTATGAAATATGATGTCGGCCAAATGTTTGCCACGGCTTCGGTGGCATACCTCTATCCGATGGTCCATATTTTCAGTGACTCTAAAGACATAATGGAGGTTAAATGTCGTTAATGTGCCAGATTATCTCATTCGTTAAGTCTTCAATTGTTCTTGACTTATTGACGTACACATTTTCCTTAAATTATTCCCAGGAGAGAAGTGTCAAATCACATGATCGTGGCGGCCAATTAACATCGCCATGACGTAAGATAACACGGTCATTGAATTTCTCTCGCAAAAGATCTATTATTTCTTTGGCTGTGTGGCAAGTGGCACCATTCTGTTGAAACCACATATCGTCCAGGTCCATATCCTCAATGTCTGGCCACAAGAAGTCCATGATCATAACGCGATAGCAAACACCATTCATGGTAACCGCTTGGCCGACCTCATTTTCAAAGAAGTACGGCCCGATGACTCCGCCAGACGATAAACTGCACCAAACAGAAACTCTATATGGATTCATCGGCTTTTAAATCATTAATTGTTGATTCTCATTTCGACAATTCTGCTTGTTATTGAATCCACTGAGCTGAAGCCTGTCTCGTTGCTGAAGATTATTTTCTTTGTAAAGTCATCATTCACTTATTGATTTGAACGCCCATTTTAGGCTTTAACAATATTAGCGCGCTGTAATTTGGGTACCTCTCCCCGGTTGAATTTATCAAACACTGAAACAAAGAAATGTCAAATTATGTTGGGCAAAAAACGTTTCATTAAGTTGTAACTCACAATTAATATCGTGCATTATGGTTGGACCACTTTTTATATATTTGGCCTATCACGCAGTGTCCGCTGATGATGATGCCTGCTAGAATACTGGGTATGCTCTTTTCGATGGAAAGCAGCCCTTTGGTGCGTGTTGTATCAATTATGGACCAAAAAGATCAAACAATCCTTTTTAATGATACCCCGTAATCCATTCTGCACTGATTCCATCCTCGACCTGCAACCAGTCCATCGACAGGATTTATAAGCGTGCCCTTTGGTGCGTGTTGTATCAGTTATCGACCAAAAAGATCAAACAATCCTTTTTACTGATACCCCGTAATCCATTCTGCACTGATTCCATCCTCGACCTGCAACCAGTTCATCGACAGGATTTATAAGTTTAACGAACTGAAGCGTGGATTCTTCTTGCGCACAGGAGCCTGGAATACTCGTCTGCTTATTCGTAACCTGGTTCGTTGCTATGTTCTAATACCCAGAAGAGCTTGATATCGTTCGCCTGAATTTGGATTAAGGATTGAAGCACTCCCTAGTATAACGTGATTTCAAGGACTTTGCGTCTTAGGCCTTGACAGGTAGCTTTTTTTGTTGGTTTTGAATTAAGCTGGAGGGATGTTCTGTTCCAAAATTTGCTTTGCGGCAAATTAATAGCGTAGATCTCTGCTTGAAGACCTACATTCGTCTGGGTAGTATAGTGAAGGTTCTAAGTTAAAGGAATCAGTTAAAGTCCTGCGCTCGTTCCCATTTTTAGCCTTTGTTAAGATTAAGATTTCTTTGAAGCATAATCGAAGCGGCAAGTTATCAGCACTTTAAAGTTTTTATGTTGAATTGTTTTCGGTCCCATTTGGTCTGTGAGCCTGTTTATTGTTCCCATGGTGTCCATGCCGTTCAGAACTTAGCCATGTTGAATGACATTACTGATTCCCTCAGCTTGGGGGCAACTTTTGCTATGGTATTTCAGAAGAAGACATCAAAGGGTAGGTTTAATATGACCTCCAGTAGTAGCCCAGGATCTTGGGGCGTGCGTTTTAACAACGCATATTAGTCTTTGTACTTTGGCCCGATGTGAGATAAGTGACTTTGTACCGCTTCGCACCATGCTCCTGATCCAAAGGCGAGTATCAGCCTTTTTATCGATGTACACATTTAGGGCCATGTTGATAAAATTTTACGAAAGGTTAATATTGAAATGTTCCTTTATAAAATGTTCTTTAAATGCTCTAGTGTATTATTTTCGGTTGCAAAACCCTTTGCGTCCAGCGGGAAAAGAAGAGACATATTGTATTCTTTTCCGTTTCCTCCATTATCTTTTTTCAAGATAGCTTGGAGTCTAGGTGGTGCTTAAATAATTAAAATAAAGAAGTTTGGGCCTTTTTTATCGTTAATATCACTTCTTCTGCCTTCGTTGGGTTTACTCACAGCCTCTTTTTGGTCGCCCAATGTGTCTTTACATGATCTCATTGATCGTTGGCATGAAATTCCTTCTTACCAGAAGCACTTTTTCATCCGCTTAAGCTGTAGTTTTGTCGCCTGCTTCATCAGGATCAATAAGGGTTTAGTTTATCTAATCTTTAATTAATGAACCAATGTAATGGTAAGAAAAATGCGGTCTTGTGCTTGGAATTTAAAGTGGAATTTTTTCCCCGATTTAAATTATTTTTAATATAAACCTATTTACCACTATAAAGCGCATGTCGTCGTGTTTTGTTCAGACTGACGGACTTACGAGCATGGCAGGATCGTCTTAAAATATTATTAAATAATAATTAATAATAACACTGTGCGACAGCCAC
The DNA here is from genome assembly GCA_963513945.1 of Hydrotaea diabolus. Taxonomy (NCBI): domain Eukaryota; kingdom Metazoa; phylum Arthropoda; class Insecta; order Diptera; family Muscidae; genus Hydrotaea; species Hydrotaea diabolus. The sequence continues at coordinate 121,351,244 of OY740718.1, read as the reverse complement.
AATCGGTTTGGGATGAAACCACCGGGGAAAGTTATATCGGTCAAAAAAAGGTCATACGTGTCCCAGCGTTTCGTTGGGTCTCATCTAGGAATCGAGATATATCGATTTGAAGTTAGTAAGTATCGTATAGGGGAATTTGTCACGTTTTTCACGATTTTCATGATTTATGTCTCATTTTGGTCATAGGTTATGTGACTTTACGTGAAAGTAATAGGACTTGACACTTTTTACCGTTTTGGATTTTTTATGAATTAATAAAAAAAAAAAATTTAATTTTTAGGCAAAAATAATTTTTTTTTTTCATACATTTATTTATAATTGCGAAACTGTTGCTTAAGTAGGAAAACGGTTTAAGAACAGATTAGAGGAATTGTAATTCTTAATTTTTCTAAATTTGTTTCAGCTAAATCGGACGAGTGGTTCTCGAGTTATGTCAAACAAAAGAGCCTAAAACGTGACAAATTCCCCTATACGATACTTACTAACTTCAAATCGATATATCTCGATTCCTAGATGAGACCCAGCGAAACGCTGGAACACGTATGACTTTTTTTTTACCAATATAACTTTCCCCGGTGGTTTCATTCCAAACCGATCACTGACCCTTACCATTTGTCGCAGAGTGTAATTAGGCTAAATAGGGTTTTCGATAAGTTCAGTAGTAGTTCACAAAATAAACATTTTTGAGAAAATAAACATTTTTGAGAAACCAATCGTCTTTTTGAAAATGTACGTATTTCTTGCAAACGTTGTACGTTTTTTCGATTTTTGTAGCGTTTATTGGTTTCGCCCTGACTACCAAACCACTAACTTTCTAGCTCCTACGGACAGTTTCGGCACTAACATTAATATTATGCTACTTATTTAGTATTTGCTGGACCTCATGTGTTGTATAAACTGCACTAATTAATTGTTTAGCTTTGTGACTATCCGCGAGCGATAGTTTTTTTTTGGCGACATGCTATGTTGCTTTTAATTTCCAAATTTATCAGTTTTTTTATTTTATTACAAACCCAATATATTTCGGCAATATTTCGATATAGGGATTATTCTTTAAAATCTTTTACGACATTTTTTTAAGTATTTTCTTTGTTTTTATATTAAAAAAAATCCTAACAAAAAGAAACTGACATTTTTGATAACATTTTTTAAAATTTCTCGACATACTTTAAAAAAAAATATGCAAACTAAAAGTTAAATTGATTTCTTGTCCAGAATACACGTTACTTTAATTTTAAAAATAAGTTGCCATAGTATATTTACTATATTACCAAGCCATGTAACAAAGTTCAGACTTGCCATTAACACTCATTCTTCACATTAATCTTTTAACTTTAATTTTTTTCACTTATTGTATTTAGATATTTTACAAACGGCTAATTTATATTAATTTATAATTTATATCCTCCATTCTATGCAAGAGTGTATAAAAACGGATTTAATGTTAGTTTAAGGTAGAGCTGGGTAGTGCAAAAATCAGACTCCACCCAGAAATCTATAGGATCCATTGCGATTGATTCAAATAGATAATAATGAATATGGCTGAAGAAATATGGAAAAACCTGTAAGAAATAAACGTAAAACGTGCTGAAAAATTGTAAAAGTATGGTCTAGGAAGCTATCGGAAAGAAACATTTGTCACACATGCCGCAGAAGTCCCATCGTCCTAACTAAAAAGTGTTCCAATTCTTTTTATTTGGCCATATGGGTATTTATTTTATTTATTCCGTTATGAACTCTGTTACATGTCTTTGGCCTCCCTCTATCAAGTGCCTTGGTCAGATGGCCCTAGCTTTCCCGTTCTGGGATATTTGTTTTAGACTTCTTTATTTTTGTTGTTTTGAACGGCGGTTTTACCGCCCTGTCTATATATTTATGGCTGATTCCAGTCTAGCTAGTATAAGGATTCAATACACATCCAACCTAAGTGGCTTAAGTTAAAACATGTTTTCTGATAATTTTTGTAATTCTTCTTAAACTAACATGGGATTTTTCAGGTCATTTGAAAGATCTTGTTTTGTAGGCCTTTCAAAAAAACCGGCAGGCAGACCAACCCCTATGGTATTTTAAAACAATTATGGAATATGAAGCTTTTATTGTAGATTTCTTTCTGTGATCTGTCCTAAGGATCCATTAAGAAACTAAATTCTATACAATATAAAATTTAGGTTTGATTTTAAGACTAGAACTAAATTTAATAAGCAGTACTAATTGCTCTCATTGTTTTTTACTAAACACTATTATCAGCTTAATAAATAGTATCACCTAATAATCATTGCATTTTTTCTTGTGTCTATTTTCAGGTCGGTCGCGAAGTGGCACATCCTGGTGTGGCAAATGATTTCGACGATGAGGATGCCAAAAAGTATTACACTTACTACCAGTGGGTTTGTTTTGTGCTCTTCTTTCAGGTAAGTTTCAAGTTGTGAGAATTATGTGTTTGTCTTGGTTTAGTCGTTATTGTTTCTTTAATACGACCAAACAAAAGACAAGCCTAAAATGAAAAATGTGGTCGAAAAGAGCAAAAAAAAAATACAAAGAAATATGCTTTAATTACGAATGATTGACTACAATTATGGTCAAAATTATACACTTCTACATGATGTATTGAAAACAATGTTAACACACGATTTCATTTACAATGTGAGGCAACATCAACATTCAAGTGTTTTGTTGAAGTATGTACTAAGACAGACTAACTGAAAAAGCGGCATGATTTCTTTTTATGGCCAAATTGTACAGACATCCAAAACAAACGCAAACACGGCTTCAAGTAAACATTGCCATTTACTCAAATACGATAAAAAAAAACGAAATAAAGACATCCATTCGAAAATATTTTGTTCACACGTTCCCTTTTTTTATTTTTAGGTTTTATATTATTTAAGCAATAATTTTATTAAATTTCCATAAAAATTTAATTGGCTGTACAAAACGTGTTACGTTTTTTTATGTCTCTCAATCGTTGTTTAATTTCAATTTTCTTCATTCATTTTTTCTCAAAATGATCTTTGGTCAAACTTAAATGATGATTGATCGCTGTGCACTGTTTTTATATCAGGAAAAAAGAATCACAGTTCGTTAAAAGCGATTTAGTATTGACAATTTTAAAGAAAAAGCCAAAAAATAAATTATAATTGTTTTTGAAGGTAGTTTTTTTATTAATATTTTTCAAACTTGCGCCAAATTATATTTAAGTTAACTGTTGACGCTTTTTGTAAGAAATTTTGGGGGGTTAATAATAAGTATAGTGGCAATTATATTATTTTAAGAAGTAATTTCGTTATAGAGATTCGGAAATATTCAATAAAAACAATTAAATGGCAATTATCAAAAATAGAAATCCTTCAACATTCCTAGAATGTGCCACCAATTCCACAATATGTAAGCCACATTTACTGAAGTTGGAAATTATTATTGAATATGAATTTGTAGTTGGTGTTGTTTTTTTTAGTTTTAGATTAAATTCTTAACGATCGTCGTCAGGAAACAACGTAAATATAACTCGAAACGGTCAACTACTATAGGTATTTTTAAAAAGTTTACTAAAATTTACTCCAAATAAAGTAAGGAGTTGTCTATAAAATGCGACTTCTAGAGAGACTGAATCTTAACCCTTTCGCCCCTACTGGGATCATATATCCCAGCGAAGTTGCTTACATCATAACTTTTTTATTTTCTTTTACATTTTTATATCTGAAACATCCTAATAAAGGTTAAAGCATTATCTGTGGCATAATTTTAAAAAAACTGCGCTGAATTATAGCGGTCTCATGTATCCCTGACATCTTAGCTATTACCGTTATAACTATATTTGAAGTCAAAATTAAAATAAACCTAAAAGATTTAAGAGTAAAAACGGCAGGTGGCTCAGAATTGAAATACCCAACCGAGTGCTTAGACAAAAAGAATAAATTCTATTAATGGAGAAGGTCAGTCAATAATCACGACCTGTACCTTATCTGCTTGTGATTCTGAGTTTGTAAAAATAAAAATGTTTGTAGTTTTTGCAATTTTTATATTTGTGGAGCTGTCAAAGTTACCAATGCCCTCCCTTCAGCTGCCAAATTTCTGTAAAATATAAAACATTTGTTCCTGAGTAAGGACCTTAATTTTTTTTAAAAAATATCCTTTTTTAATTATTAAAAAATTCCCATATTATTCTAAAGAGTTTTAAGTAAGCAATGTAAAAATAGTCGGGTGGGAGGTCGTCACTCTGGCTTTAGTGGGCTGGTAAGGAAAAATTTCATTAGAAGTAAACTCCTTTAAAACAAAAGCTGCCAATCGAAAAAAATTTGGTGTAATTTAAAAAACTTCGTTAAGCCAGGCTGAAACTTTTAAACTCTTCACCGCTACTAAGAGCGAAAAATCGTCCATTTTTTAGGTTTTTTTGGCCCATGCCTTTATCCCTTCTCTCGGGCAAAATTACTCTATATTTTAATTTGTAGCTAAATTTGCTTGATTTAAGTACCCAAATGTCTATATTGACTGTTAATCGCCCATTACGGGACGTTTTCGGACCACATGAACCAAAAAGACGAGCAACTATGCCCCCTTTTGAGGTGTTCAGTGCATACCAACTAATAGTACCCATTGTAACAGCGGTCCGCCCACAAGAAAATAATGATTTTTAAGCGAATGCTCTTAAAAGTGTAGTTTTACCAAGGTACCTATAGTCCCTTAAAGGAAACCTCTTTCCCCCTGGGTCTATTGCACCTATTTACAATCCCAAACAGCTTATGACCGACCACAAGTCATCATCAAGCAAAATTTCAAAATTTGTTGTTTCGTTTGACCACTTTCTTGCTTAACAGACACATGGACGGATGGACGGGCATGGCTAGATCGGTAAGAATTTTGCTGCGATCAATAGGATCTCCGATTAATATTTGCTTAGACAAGAAAGGAAAAATCCTATAAATGGAGAAAGTCAGTCAATAATGACGACCTTTAACTGATTGTAATTCTGAGTTTTTAAAAATATTTTTTTTTGCAGTTTTTAAATCATTATATTTAAGGAGCTGTTCAAGTTACCAGTGCCATCCAGCGCCGAAACTCCATCAGTTTTTACTTTTTGGTGAAGGGTATAAAAACTCCACTGTTAAGGTCTGAGCCGAAAAAGACCCCAAAAAATCGATAAGTCGCCGATCAGCTCAACAGGTCATCGTCAGAGACATTACGGCTTATTTTGTGATTGAATTTTGGACAACAATCCGTATGAGATTTGCTCACACAGCAATTAAAATCGGCCGAACATAGACAACGACGCGAGTTCTCTAATTGGGTGGTAGATATATTAACCGGAATTATGCATTTTGACCAAATATTTATCTTCGAATGAGGTACATTTTTAACTCAACGCCTATGTCAAGTTTGTTTGTCGTTAAATAAGCGAAAGCATTTTATTAGTGTTCGGCCTAGCTTCACTGCATTAACAATAAATGTTTGGTTCGATGCATTGTACGGGAGCAGTATCGGATTATAGTTATCGGTAAAGAGCGATGTTAACTAACTTTGTGTAATAGGAGCTTAAAAATAACCGTATTTTAGCTTAGTCACCTAGTAAATTTGCATTATCTATCTGCAAAATTTATAGAATCTGGTAAAATTAAGAGTAGTATGGCAATATTATTTTTCTTTGTATACACCAAAGAGAATTAAAAAAGAAGAGGTTTTATCGGCAAATTCGTCAAAAGCAGTCAGAAAAAGACTATAAATTGAAATAAAGTAATCAAATTAAAAATATAATAAATTGATTGTTGCCCTTTTGCTTGGTAAGAGGGTTGCTATTTATATTTTGGGTCCGGCAATAAAAAAACAATAATTTGTCATTGGAAATGGTTTTAATGTTTTTCAAAATATTCTCCTTTAAGGACAATACACTTTTGCAAGCGCACCTCCAAACATGATTTTTGGACGTTTCAACAGCTTCGGGCGATAAAAAAACGTTGACTACAAATTTTTTTCTTGATGCTAGGGAATAAGAAGAAGTCATTGGGTGCCAAATCAGGGCTGTACGGTGGATGGCCCATCAATTCGACATCTTGAGTGGTCAAATAGCTCATCGTTTCAACGGATCATTTTGCATCACGACAATGCGAGCTCTTACAGCATTGTCGTGATGCAAAATGATCCGTCCTTTCTTATTATCTTTCCTCATTTCTTCAAACACTGTTGGCAAACAGATGGTGGTATACCACTCAGAATTGACCGTCTTAAAAGGCACTGTGGCAACATAGCCGGTTATACCAAACACAAAAACGACAATCATTTGCTACAATGTACTTCTTCCACGAACAACTTTTGTTAGATTTGGCTCGCCTTGAAAGGGCCATATGGTCGATTGTTGTTATGTTTCGGGTTCATATGCAGAGATCCATGATTCGTCACCTGTGACAATGATATACACTGCCTTTGAACACCTCTTTTTTGAGCATTCAAATTGTGTGGGATCCAACGAGGACAAATGTTTTTCACGGCTAAATGAACATGAAACATCTTATTGATTCTTGTCATACTAATGCTCAAGGATGCCTCAATCTCACGGTATGTCACATGTCGGTCTTGCTTAATCAGTTCACGCACAGCATCGATGGTTTCTGGCAAAGTGGCCGAAATCGGACGTCCTTCATGAAATTCATCCTGAAGCGAATAGCGTCCGAGACTGAACTCTTGGTAACAGCTCTAAACAGTGGTTTTTGATGGTGCCTTATCGCCAAAAGTTCGAAATAAGTTGATTAAAACACTCTTGTCTTAATAACCCACGCCGAAAATCGTAAAAAATCATCGCACGAAAATGTTAACGGGATAATTCCATTTTTAGACTTAGATGAATTTTTCAACATACTGTAAACAAAACAATGCGCCCTCAAAATGACAAAACGTTCTGAGTGAAGTTATGCTAAAAAAAATGTCAAAGTTTCCAATGGAAGTTGCAGTTTGCATCTGGAAATACTAGTATCGTCAGGACCCGAAATATTAAAAGCAACCCTCGTATAGAAGATGTGAAATTTCTTTGAAATATCAGTTTAAGTTAATTTATTATTTTAATATTTCCATCTCGCGTAGATGTAGAATACCCAACGACGGTAATCAAAAGCTAACTCACTGATGTAAACAAACCTCGCATTATATCCCAACATGACAATGGTTCATTTTGGATTATGGGCTGATGGAATTCTTAAATCATATATGTGACAGCGCATAGAGAAAGGGACCTAAGGGTAAAAAAATCAATTTTCACTTTTTTTTTTATGTGGACAACATCTGAGCATCGAATGAGACCGATCCCATGCCCCAAAAGTGTTCCCTCCCAGAGATATGCTCGTTTTTAAAAGTGATGGTACACCAAAGATACACGTATTTAAATCTTTAAAATGGCTCTCCTGAACAAAACTGGTTTTTACCCTTAGATCCCTTTTTATTTTGCGCATCACATATAGTAAGGAAAACCCATAGAAGTTTATACCTTAGTACGCCTGGAAAACGGATTATTTACCTTGTGAAATTAATGGCCATTATCGGCAAATTTCCAAAAAAATAAGACGTTTATTGTAAATTTGCCTATGAATACATGCCATGGTTTGCAGAAGAATTTAATAAGCACTTAATAAACACATTTTAAGCTCTGACCAAGTGAACTGAACTTTAAATTAATTTGAAATCACATTTTTAGAATTGTTTGCACTGGGACTACTTAAGTTCCAAAGTGTCCGTGAAAAATCTGGCTAGTATTAATTCATACGAATCTAACACAGTGCGTCTTTCCATTCTATTCTGGAATTAGCCGTGCTACCATTAGAGTAATGTCAAAATTTGTAACAAATAATCTTTAAAGAAAGTAAATGTTATGAATGTCTTCCATATTCCAAATTTAAATTTCCTTGAAAAAAAATTCTGTAAACCCGTTGTAACTTTTTATGGGGGTTAAATTACTGTTTGTAAACGAGTTAAGCAAAGAGATTTTTATTTACGGACATCCTCAAGGCCTTTAAAAACGTCACTATAGATTATCATCTTTCGTATAGAAAATCAATACAGAAGTACGCGTGTCCCTTTACGAGTATAACGTTTAAGGCTTTAAATGACACATTTGTTCGCAATAATTCAATGATCTTTGATTGCACCTTACCCAAATATCATTTTCCAAAACAAATTATTTGCGCTCCGGTCAACAAGATAATAATCCAATTTAAATAAGTCACAGCAATCGCCCACTTAGGATCCCACATCAATGAGAAATATTGAAGAAAATTGGGCCCTGTAGTAGTCATAATTACTGTCGCCCACAAAAGAAAATCATATACGTGTGGCCCACTGTAAATTGATTATTTGAAATGATCACGATTTATAAAGATACATATTTATGTATATCCATGATACAAATAAATATGTACACAGCATACATGTACATACATACATACGTATATACACCATTATATGATACATACAAAACCTACATTAAAATCTTAATTAAAGTCAATTGAAGTGGAATTGAAACTATTTTGTACTCATCATCCATGCCATCCGTCCATCTACAAAAAAAAACCGAATATAGCACATTTGTTGAAGAGAAACGCCACGCAACAAGACGCACTGGGTATTTGAAAGGAAGACCTATCAGGCTGTTGATTTCAGTTTTTTTTCTTTAAAAACTTGTGCAGACAAAATAAATGACTTTTAAATTGTCTCGAGGAAGGGAAGGGGGCTATAGGTCGGAGAGAAGAGCCGTGAAAAGAAAGGAAATAAAGAAAACTGAATTAAACCAGTTTTGGACACATGGACTGAAAGTGAAAAATAACCGTTGATATTGTAAAAGAAAAAATAAAGATTAAATAAAAAAAATACCCAAGATAGACAATGACTGGCAGTAAGGCTCAGCAATACAGGTCATGTGCAGCTCAAAGGTGAACAGCGATTGTGTTTATGTGAATACACTTTTAGAAAGGAAATGATGATAATAAAACCCGTGGTTTTTTTCTGAAAATAATTTGTTTATATGGTATCCCAAAAATGAAAAGTATACAAATATATAGAAGTCAGTGATTATTTATGTTACGACAAGTGAGGGAAGTGACAGTGGGGCGAGGTAGGGCTGTGGAGAGAAATCCTAAAGAGAAACCTAACACACGCAGAGAAAAAATATGGTTACTGTATGGTCACGGCAATTATAATATGTTCATCGCTATAAAAGTATGTTCCTCGCAACCATAGTATTGTTTTCTGAATTTATTGTTGACATTAGTATGATCGCCGCAATATTAATATTGTTGAATGTAACAATAGTATGATTGTCAAATTTAAAAATAAAAATATGATTGTAGCAACAAAATAAATATGGTTGGTGCGACAAAAGTATTGGTTTTTGGGTTTTATGTTAACAATAATATAATTACGGCAAAAAACTGTATGATTGTAATTATTTTCATTTGAATATACTTTTTAGAACAATGTTACAGTTACGGAACTAATGCAGTAACAGTACTTTTTATGAGGAAATTAAAATTTTTCTAATAAACTGCATTGGCTTTGTTAAACTGAAATATTTTTATTGAAACACTTAAGTTTTTTAAACAGATTTTTTTCTACTTTTAATTAAATCGTTTATTTATTTTATTTATTTATTTCATTGTAATATACAAAGCCTATAAGGCCAATTAATCTATATTACATAGTACAAGTGTATTCAATTACAGTTTTTACAATCTTCTATTTTTTAAATAATTTTTGTAATTCAAATCTATTGTCAACTTAACCCAATTTTAATTAATAATTTTGAGGATCATTGTAAAACTTTGTGTGATCATACTATGGTTGTAGGGATCATAACATGGTTACGTGTGATTCTTCCATGGTTGCGATGATCATTCTATGGTTGTATGTGAAACATACTATGGTTGTGAGGATCATAATATGGTTGAGTAGATCAATGTATGGTTGTGTGTGAATCATCATAGAATCACATAGTATTGTGGAGATCATAGTATTGTTATGTTGAATCATACTATTGTTGTGAGGATCATAGAATGGTTGTGAGGATCAGAGTATGATTGTATTTGCATCATACTATTGTTCTGAGGATCATACTATTGTTGTATCACAACCATATACCCAACGATAGTATAATAATTTTAAGGATATACCACAACCATATTCCTAACAACGATTCTCTATACTTTTTTCTACGTGCAGGCACTCTAAGTAGGTGCTGCCTTAAAGAAGCTACAACTTCGCAATTTAACGTCAAGTTTTTGCCCAACTTAATTTGACATTTCTTTGTTTCAGTGTTTGCAAATTCAACCATTGAGAGGTACACAATTGAGCCTTTTACGAAAATGGATGTTCAAATTAAAATGCATTTCGTCCTTGTCGTGATATTTGTGGTCAGCATCATCAACTAGGAAATATGAAAACACCTGTGCATACTTGTCCATTACGTTCTTCTGAAAACACTGATGTTGTTTGCGCTAGTGTGGCAGAAGAGTCGTCAACTTCGACTCTTCTTCATGCCCAAGAATTTACCATCTCACGAACATCACAGATGAGAATTTTGTATAAAGATTTGAATTTACACGCACACCAGGTTCAATTGACTCAAGAGCTGAAACCAACTGACCATTTCAAGCGTCGTTAATACACCGAATTATTGGTTGACGAAACAGCATCCGAGTTTTTTAAATGATAGCCATGGTGCGCCATCTAACAGGAGACATTACGACCAGCGCCCCCCTTAAGGCCAATCCCGCCGGTACCAATTCGAAGCGTGTTATATGGCACAACTTTTATCTTGATCAGGAGCCGAGGCCTATCTTAAACCCCTGTAGTTATATGGGTTACAACACCCGGTTGCAATAAAAATCCACAACGAGCAGAAGCTCTCCCCGCGATTTGGATTTAAGCAACAGCCACCACGATACTCCCCGAAGGGCCGCACCTGCTAGACAGGCCAGAACAACAGGTCTGGGAGCTCCTGACTGCCCGTAGTATCAGCCTTTAGTCTGCGGTCAAACGGAAGTAAAAGGTGATTTTACAAAGAAAATCATCTTATCGTCAACGAGGCACATTTTCATACCAGTGGAATCGTTAACAAGCAAAATTGCTGCATTTAAGCTAGTGAGAATTCACAAATGATTGTTAAAAAGCCAATGCATCTACAAAGAATGACTGTTTTGTGCGTTTTACGGCCGTACTTCTTCAAAAATGAGGTCGGCCAAACAGTTACCTTGAATGGTGTTTGCTATTGCGATATGATAATGGACTTCTTGTAGCCATAAATTGAGTATATGGACCTGGACGAATTGTGGTTCCAACAGGATGGTGCCACTTGCTATACAGCCAGCGAAACATTGGGTCTTTTGCGCGAGAAATTCAATGGCCGTGTTATCTCACGCTCTGGCGATGTTATTTGACCGGTCGATCATGTGATTTGACTTCTTTTTTGGGGATATTTAAAAAAAAAGTGTACGTCAATAAGCCAAGAATGATTCAAAAGCTACAGGATAAGATAATTCGGCACCTTAACGACATTATGTCTCAGTCATTGAAAATATAGACCATCGGATAGAGCCACCGAAGCCGTGGCGAGCATTTGGCCGATATTTTGTTTCACACATAATTGTCATAGATCCTTCTATCAGAACAAAAAATATTAAGAAAATTCTCAGAAAATTTTTTTCGTTTTAGTTGGACTAACCTTTCCATTTACTATCCTTCTTAAAGGTGAAAACCCGCCGCTTTAAAATTGTTAGATGTTCTTGGGTTGAACCTGGGTGCACTGGCATGATAATCGTACATCCTTCCATCACACCAAGGCGTCCCGTGTTGTGTCTAAGCCAAAAGTTCTCAAAATGGTGCTTAAAAAAGGTCCACTACTGGACTGGGCCGTCTCAAAACCAACTTCAATTTCTTGGCACACTAAAAAAATTGGCTTAAATTTTGAAAACCATAAAAAATGCGTAAAAGGCTTACCCTTTTTGTACATGGATAAATTCGCAGTAGACAAAAAGTCTAAGGCAGGTTTCGTTAAAATTCTTCAATTCGAGAAATACTTATTCGAGTTTGGTTTTTAAACCATTTTTCACGTTTCCTATAACCGGTTCCACTTTTTATTAAATAGGTCTTATGGGTACCAACGTAAAGTAGACCCATATTCGAACTCCCAAGGTTACTACGTTCCATTTAAGTTCCATATTGTCGAGGTAAGCGGGATGTTTTTAGCCCCACAATTCATGTTGATTTTCATGGCCCCTGTATCGTTCTGAAAAAGATGGAAAATTGGATTTTCGCAGAGGTGTTCCCATAAACTGAACTTCACCCCAAAATAGAGAACAATGGGATGGATCCCTGACGTTCGTGGCAGCAAAAAACGGTCCCGCGCTCCCTCACTTTAATAGACTCAATTTACAAAACAATTTTACGAAATGGAGACACAGGTGGTCCTACATACATACATACGAGTACTTATACATGCGAGTATGTATGGAGTTTGAGGAAGGGTTGTCAGATAAAAAATATAAAATCTAAAAGGCACTATTTATACACACGGACCGTATACCAATTGACAAAGGTATAGGCGTTTGCATCTATGAATGCCCCGGTTTATAGCATCCGTAACTCAAGAAATGTAAGCCACTAAAAAAATACGTTTTCACATCTTGGAATTACTGTAAATAAAACGCCGGATTTTTCCTGCCTGTTCTGAACTGCACTTATGTGTCAGCTTTTTAAAGTATCCTGTCCAATATTTAACTTAATTTTATTTAAAAAATGTATAGTACTGTACCTTAATTGGATCACTTTCACCTTTTTTTCAATACAAAATATGACTAGTCTATTTTCACAATAAAATTATTTGTTAAAAGCACGAGTCACGTTTTTTTCACATTTTTCGTAGTAGAGTTACCGGTATTTAAAAAAATATTACATCTGTAGGGAAGACTTGCCTGTGATTGCAGGATATTTGCGAACATAGTGCAAGGAAAGTCCATTCTCCTCATAAATGCAAATTTAAAAACACGACAGCTCTATGCGCAGATGACAACGAAAAATAAACGGCGATCAGAACCTGAAGCCGACGCAACCGCTTTCGGTTGCCCTCTGATCTATTCGTTGATTACATAGACCGGTGACGGCCACAACATCTGCTCATAACGAATGAAGTTATAACTTATTTTAAGTATTGTTCAGACCAATGAGTTACAACAAAAATCAATTAACAGCCTCTTTCGGTCGTTTTCGTCGCAGACAAAACGAACGGCTTGGTTATTTGGTAAATCACAAGAATGTCAATATCATTCCATATTTCCACAAGTTCTTATTGAAGAATTCGTAACGACTCGACGACAAATCGACTTCGGCTCGGCAGCGACAAAATAGTAAACGGTGTTGGCAGCGTTTTTGTCTTTTGACGTTTTTTTGTTTTATGTCAAATAAATTAAAACAAATAAAGTATTTTCAAATCTCGTTTTTTATTCCCTCTTTTATAAATTGTGTATCAAAAGAGAAAAATTTACTAGATTTGTAATGTGCAAGTGATGTCAGTAGACAGTGCTGCCAAATTTATTTTTGGGTAGATTTTTAATGTTTTCTGGACAACCTGTTCTTTTTGGCATAGCGCCGAAAAGTGTTGTTTCTGGGCAACCTGAGCATTATATTGAATGTTACTAAATGGAGAATCATATTTGAATGGAGCATATGAAGAAAAATAGACGAGACTAACTAAAATAAACAGAAAGTGTAAGTTCAGCAACATTTCTTGTCCAACTCTCGTGGTATTGGTCATTTTTGTTGGGTCCATCTATGACTTTAACAAACTGAAAGAATTCAATTTTTTTCTATTTCGTCGTCTGAAGAAGATGGTGAAAACCCTATCTTCATTGTAAGACTCAATTGGTGCAGCTCTATATTTTATTTTAAATAGTCATGTAGATTAATCATTTTAATTTTTGAAATATAATATAAAATTTGATGTTCGATGTTTTTTAATAATTGCCTTGTTTAAAATTAGCGATTCGACAGATTTACTAAAGTGTTGCCAAATTTAAAAACACCCATATGACTTTGGGGGAGAAGCGTTTTATATGACACTAAACTAGCGAAATTGTAAGATTTTAAAATAAAACACACCTAATAACTATTACAAAAATCAAGTTTACCGGTTTTTGGGAGTAAATGAATTTTTGACGAGTCCTGATTTTACTATGGTACACGTTTTCTAAAACCTCACATGATTCAATTCTAAATTATTACAGAGTTAGTTTATTTTCTTCAACAAAAATTACTCAATTTATTTGTGCAACAAATTTCAGCCAGTTAGCGTTATATTTTTTTTTACGCCAATCAAACCAAAAACCGCTGATATAAAGACGTGATTGAAATTTATGATGATTTAGTTAAAAAAAACTAAAATGCCGAAAATAAGTTTAAAAAAACTTCATTGCTTGATCGTGTACGTGCATGTGAGTTTATATCAAATCACGCACCTCGTTCAGTTTTTTAATGTTTGAAGACACAGAAAATTAATTTTAATTGCGATCAAACGGTATACATGTAGTATGTCCGGTGAATAGTAAAGTACAAAGAGATCAATGACCGCCAAGTAAACACGTTTTTTTGGTACTTTTGGATTATAAATAAACTTAGGTTTGAACAGAGTTTAATATTACCAAATACATACGGTCTTTCAGCCTTTTTATTGCATGTAATAAAACAATTCTAAATCTTTTATTGTCGAAACCAACCCTCCAAGAAAAATAAACGTAACGCATTTTGCGGTGCGAAAACGAACTGCATACGGACCGCCATATCACTAACACTTGCATAGTTTTTCATATAAAAATACGACGAAATTAATTCTACGTAAAACTCTTCGTAAACGTGCCGTTTTTTACGGTACGAAATGGAAGCGATTTTGCGTAATGAAAAAGAACGTATTTAAACCAAAAAGTACCCAAAACAATCCGTTTACGTGCCGTTTTTGCGATACGAAAACGAACTGTTTTTTCTTAAAGGCCCATTTAGTCTCGACGGTTGACGGTAGATTCTGCAACCTGCAGAAGTCTACCGTCGTCAACCGTCAAACTGTAGTTATCTCCCTCTAACACATGCAAAATGCAACCCTCAACTGAAATAGCTGATTGCCTACCGTCAACCGTCAAGACTAAATGGACCTTTATGGTAACGGCATTAACTGTTTTTTCTTATTCGGGCAGCCATGTTGACAGAACACTAATTGTTTTAGTTGATGTTTGAAGTGTGATGATCTGATTGTTGTTAAACAAAATCAGCTTTTGTAAGTGTTAATATAATAGGTATTTATAAAACGTTTGTAGTATATTTATATCTACATATCTATATTTTGTAATAGCCAAAGAATTCATAATCATTCACAATATTTGCAACATTAATTCTTCAGTATAAAAAAGCTTATATTATTTCGATAGAGAAAGAAATTCAGTACGGAAACAGAACATTTTGCAGATACAAAAACGTACCGCTTCAGTGTTACGTAAACGCAACACTCTGGTATTACGAAAACGGACCGCTTTAGTGTTACGTAAAAGTACTACTTTAGCTTAGCCTTGGCGTACTACCAATACATTCAAACTACTACTTTTTATTTTCTAATTCTCTTATTCCGAAATTAACGTTTACGGTGCATTTACGTATCGCAAAATCGGTTCGTTTTCGTAGTCTTGTATGAAAAAATGACTTCGCCAACGTTTCGTTTTCGTGCCGGTTTTCTTAGAGGGAAAGACGATAATTTGTACAAGATGGGCGTTGTGCTTCTTCTTGGCAATAAAGTAAAAAAACAGCACTTCAGTAACGCGCAAATTCTCGGTTTATTTTTCACATTCGAACGCTATAAAATTCAATATTGATATACAAAAAACACTAAATTGGAACACGTGATGCACAAAAAACAGCGATCCAAAAATGATTTCTACTCATCTCTGTTTTTCGATTTCTCGATAAAGATCAAATCGTCCATTTTTTAATATTAATCGTCTTTGGTTAAGATAGAAAAATCCCCCACCCCCATTTTGTTTAAAACAGCCCACTGTGCCAAATTATTAAAAAAAACTTATTTTAAGAATCTTCTATTTTTTTTTAACAAAAAAAAAGAAAAATTTAATTTGAAATCTCTTGAAAACAGCATTCCAAAAATGATTTCTAATCATCTCTGTTTTTCGATTTCTTGATAAAGATCAAATCTTCCATCTTTTAATATTTTAGTTATAGATAGAAAAATCCCCCACCCGCATTTTGTTTAAAAGAGCCCACTTATTAAAAAAAACTTGTTTTAAGAACCTCCTATTTTTTTAACAAGAAAAAGAAAAAATAATTTGAAATCGCCTGAATAACTTTGTCGCGTTTCTCGCTTGTGTATCTTTTCATGGTTCAAATTGAGTTAGCCTGAAATTGAGAAATATCAAATGAAATTCAGAAAAAAATTGACGTTTAGGCGTGGTTCACATTCAACATCGGCCCTTAAAATGTAACCCCCGTTTATACCCAAAATAAAACCGGTGTTTACTGGGCTGAAACGTCAAATATGGTCTTAAATAAAATCTTTAAGTACTGGCTATAATTCTTTATGACAAAACACATACCTCGAAATCTGAGATATATAGAGCTTTGACACATTTTTCCCAAAAAGTTACATCTCAAAGTTGAAAATACGACACTGCCTCGCAATGGCTCAATAGATCAAAAATCTTTATACTTTAGTTCTTTATACTTTAGTTCTTTTATACTTTAGTTCTTCAGAGGTATTTTAATAAGCTTTCGAATGACACCTATATTGTTAAGTAAGAGAAGTGTTGATTACTAACCCAAACTAGAGTTCCATAACTCTGGAATAATATGGGTCACCCCCTTTTTCCTTTTCTTATTTTAAATAATGTGCTCTACACATTGATATTTTTTATTTTATTAAGTGTGTTCGTTTACTTTCCCAGTAAAAATTTGCAAGTTTCTACTTTTGAGAGCGTAAGGCCAATTTTACTCTCTTTATTAAAATTTGCAAGAAAAGTAAACGAACAGCTTCCAGTAAAAATTTTCAATGAAACAGCTGATTTTGTTTACTATTTGCATTCCTCATTTCATTTTATTTTGAATTTTAAAGTGTTAAGATTTGTAATAAAAATTAGCAAAAGAAACGTTTTTCTTTCTTTCTAATTTCAGTAATTAACATATATATTAAATAAAATAATAGTCCAATTTTTACTTACCTATTCTGTTGTAAATTTTTTTTTTCTTTTATTTGTTTACATAAAACAGCTGATTTCAAACATCTGTTCTTCTTGCAAATTTTGGTTGGCTAAAATTTCTCCAACCAAAATTTGCAAAATCTCTAACATCGAACTGTAAAAATTTTCTATCTCTGGCTCTCATTTACTGGACTTTTTGTGTAAACGAACACGATCCAGTAAAAATTTGCAGAAATTTGTACAAATTTGCTAGTAAACGAACACACTTATTGTAAATGTACCTAAACTAGATTTGTTCCTATACTTACTGACATCGAACTTCTGTTTAAAACCAGTCTTGAATGACTAATGCATTTTAATAGAAATGCTTCTAAGTAGTTTAGCGAAGTAGCGGTCGCTGGCGTTTACGAGATGTAAACCAGCTACCGATAATTATTTTAGATGTTCTTATCCGGATTCGAACCTGAGGGGGGAATGGGAAGGTATTCTCTTTCGAATAAACAATTAACCGAAAAAATACTTCTTTTTTTTAAAACGAAACTTGGATTTAGACTTGCCGTAGTTCTTTTTATGAATCGGAATAAAGAAAGCGGCCACTTGGTCTAACAATTTTCAACCACATTTATATTTAAGACTCAAATATATTTTACATTTCATTCCAAATGCATTCATGTTTCTATTTAACTTATTTCTTTCAGGCCATTGCATGCTATACCCCGAAATTTCTTTGGGATAAATTCGAAGGCGGTCTTATGCGTATGATTGTCATGGGCCTTAATATCACCATCTGCACGCGAGAGGAGAAAGATGCCAAACGGGACGCCCTCCTAGACTATCTGACCAAACACGTAAAGCGCCATAAGTTGTATGCCATCCGATACTGGCTATGTGAGGCGTTGTGTTTCTTCAATATCATCATACAAATGTATCTGATGAATCGCTTCTTTGATGGCGAATTCATGTCCTACGGCACACGTATCATGCAACTGTCCGATGTGCCGCAGGAACAGCGCATTGATCCCATGGTTTATATCTTTCCGCGAGTGACCAAGTGTATATTCCATAAATATGGTGCTTCCGGATCACTGCAGAAACACGATTCACTGTGCATATTGCCCTTGAACATAGTCAACGAGAAGACGTATGTGTTCATCTGGTTCTGGTATATGATTCTGGTAATCCTGTTGTTGGGTCTTTTGATATTCCGGTAAGTTTGTTCAACAATTGCCTAAAAATATAGCGTTTTCATTTTTGTTTTTTTTTCGTTTTGATACTTGCAGTGCTTTGATGCTCTTCATGCCCAAGTTCCGTCCACGTCTGTTGCATGCTCGCAATCGCATGATTAGTTTGGAAACTTGCCGCATCCTATCACAAAAGCTCGATATTGGCGATTGGTGGCTGATTTACATGCTGGGCCGCAATCTGGATCCCGCTGTCTACAAGGAAGTCATGACTGAATTCTCGAAAGAAATCGATCCTTCGAGATACAATCGCAACAAGTGATGCCCCCCGTGCCCTGCCTTGTCCGACGACCCTGAACCAACAACGACATTTATTAAGAGAGAATATCTAACTAAAAAAAATTACATAAAAGTAGTTCTGTGATTAAGTTAATTATTCATTGTCTTTTTTACCTTTAAATTGTAGGCTTCTTCTGGAACCCACCCCCTAAACAAAAAAATGAAAAGCCAAAAGACACTTTCGTGCAGCTCTCTCTTTGACCCCCCTTTTAAAATAATCTCTGATCCCCACCTTTAAAAAAAGAAAAACAAAACGACTTTTATTTAAAGCAATGATCACAACTCTTTTTTTATTTCAATAAAAAAATAAAAATATAACTTTCTTTATATATTTGTAGATTTTAAGTTATAATAAAAAAATTAGTTCGTCTTTGAAATAATAATTAAATTAAAAAAACCCACACAAAAACAATCAATGTTCGTTTTGTTAAAAGGATGCTTATGTTTTGAATTTAAAAAGAATCTTTTCAATTAAAATAAATTTTGTATAAATAATATAAACCTAAAAGAAAAACATAAGGAACAATCAAAAAGTAATGAAAACAAAGCATTTTTATATATGAAATATTTTTGTAATAATGCAGTTTATTGCATCATTTTATTAGTAAACTCTAATTGTAAGTTATTTTTACAAAATAAAACAAACCAACAACATTTTTAAATAAAACTATAAACATACACATGATACATACTTTTTGTATTTGTAGTAGATTGTTCAAGTAGATACTTTTTTCAATCGCCTTTATTTGACAGATAACGTATGACCCGTGTCATTTTGTCATTTTATTTTTGTTTAGTATTGTTTGGCATTTCTTCATTTACAAATCGTTCAACTTTATAACGAAAATTCACGTTCTGTGAGGAATGTGTTTCGTGCACTGCGTTCAACTTATGGTCAACATAATCGGCCAACATTTCCGGCTCAATGGGTATGTAAAAAATTGCCGCATTTGGGACGAAGAGCAACCAGAAGAGGTTCAGGAGCTGCCACTTCATCCAGAAAGAACAACGGTTTGGTGTGGTTTGTGGGCCGATGGAATCATCGGTCCATATTTCTTCAAAAATGATGACGACGAGAACGTAATAGTCGATGGCGACCGTTATCGTGCCATGATAACCGACTATTTGATGCCTGAAATTGAAACTCTTGACGTCGGCGACATTTGGTTTCAACAAGACGGCGCCACTTCCCACACATCACATCAATCAATGGATTTATTGAGAGAACACTTCGGTGAGCAGATAATTTCACGTTTTGGGCCGGTCGATTGCCACCAAGATCGTGTAAACATGGCCAACATTTGATAGACATAATCTTCAAAAAATAAATGCCAAAGAATGTTCTTTCAAATAATAATAAACATTCCCCATTCAATTTGAATTTTCTGTGTTTTTTTCTTTAAAAAAGTAGGGAACCTCGAAATGGATCACGCGTTATTTCGACGAAGCAAATCTGGTACAGGGTGTTTTTTTTTACTCTAACCCAAAGACGATAAATTGTACAAGGTGGCCGTTGAGCTTCTTCTTCGCAATAATGTAAAAGAACACACTTCAGTAACGCACAAATTGTCGGGGTTAATTTTTCCACATTCATTTCATTTCTTTATTGACATGTAATTCGAAGCCCATTGGGACCTATTAAAGCTAAATTACAATATGCATCAAAATGTTAAATAGAACATCATAAACTACTAGAAAAAATTCAGTATAAAATAAAAAAAATAATATAAATTAAAATGATTCTAATTTTTCCTAATAAAAGAGAAAAAACCTGATAAAAGCATATAAGTGATAATCAAGAAGCCATGGAAATGCATATGTGACAGCGCATAGAGAAAGGGATCTAAGGGTAAAAAAATCAATTTTCATTTTTTTTTCTTTTTTTGATGTGGACAACATCTGAACATCGACCGATTCCATGTCCCAAAAGTGTTCCCTCCCAGAGATATGCGCGTTTTATGAAAGTGAAGTCGACGATTCTAAGCGCAAATAAAAAGGGACCTAATCTTTAAAATGGCTCTCCTGAACAAAACTGGTTTTTAACCTTAGGTCCCTTTCTATTTTGCGCGTCACATACATATATAGATTATATTTATTTTGAAAAGCAACTGGCGTCATGAAGCGCATGTACTAAAGGATGTTCAAAATTGAGGTATCATTTTAATTTTAAAAAAAAGAGTTGTTTGGCATTAAAAATATTGTTATTTCAATTCAGTCCCTCCGCAGGCTACCAATCTTTTACCAAAGTTTTCAATTACGTTTTTCAACAAACTGTTGGCAATGGTTTACATCTGCACGATAATGTTGGTTTTAAACTCTTAAACTGCTGTGGGATTAGTGCTGTACACTTTTGATTTCGCACAATTTACTCCTCCTTTACTAGACAAGTGCCAAGTGACACCATCCTGTTGAAAACACATATTCTCTACGTCATCTAATTTCCGCTGCAAAAAACATCGGATCATCTCCCTGTAGCGATTTCCATTGACCGTAAATGCATTTTCATTTTGGTTTTTAAAAGAATTTGGTCCGACTATTCCTCCGGACCACAACCCACACCAAACCGTAACTTGTTGTGGATGTAATAGTTGCTCTAAGATAACTTTTACACACTCTACACTCCAAATTCGGCAATTCTGCTAGTTGAAGTAGCCATTGAAATGGAAATGGGTTTCGTCGGTAAAAATTTTTTTGATAAAAAAATTCTGATTTTCTTCTTGTTTTTCGATGACCCAAGAAACGGAAACACGTTGTATTTAGAATCTGAAAATAAAAATTTAGAATATAAATTGAAAGTAGAAAAAATGGGAGCAAAATTAAAATGATACCTGAATTTTGGACATCCGTTATAATAGAGATAATTTGTTTACCTAAGGTAGGAACTGTTATTTTCAGTGTTGTGGCCAAAGTTGAACTTGGTAAAATTTTAGAAATATATGTAGTTGTCGGCGTAAGAGATTAATTACTTAGCTTCTCTATAAACTTGCAAAAAGTATACATTAACAGTTGGTTCTTATTAAAACTCCACACCAACATAAACCAAATTGCTTTTCTCTAATAAAGCCATTTGCTACCTAAATTTTTCCTTACTTCACAAATTGTTTGTAGGACAATCCGGACACTTCGACTTGCCATCGATCTTAACGACTGCACTTCCGCATCTGAGGAGCGCAAAACCCGCAAGTGATCATCGAGATGCTTATGTATCCTCAGAGAACGATAGTTTGGAAAGGTAGCATCATTTGCTTTTTCCTGATAATGGTGAGCTTTACAGAGGCGTATTAAAACAATTGTTTGCTATTAACTGGGGCCATGGATTATAATGGTAGGTTTAAGCAGAGTACCCACGCCAAGCCACAAGAGATCAATTTCGCGCCAAGTTAGGCAATTGTATAAATAGTCGGGCATTTCAATTGACCACCTCGAAACGGCGACTAAGTACATATGTTTTTGGTAGGGGCATACATGCTGTTACACACGTTTTATGCTGTAAAATAAAAAGTACTGAATGTTTTTGGACCAAATATTTTTTAATATATTTATTGATGTATATTGTATCCAAAAAGAATCTAATTCTTCGAAATGTCCGCCTTTTGCCATTACACACGCCTTAAGTCGCACTGGCCAATCGTCAATAGCTGCACGAACCTCGTCCATTGGAAAATTCGCCACAGCTCGAACCAAAGCAGTCTTAAGAGATCCAATGTTGGGGTATCTTTTGTGACAAACCTTGTCCTCTAAAACCGTGCACAATTTGTAATCCAAAGGGTTCAAATCTGGACTGCCTGAAGGCCATTCTTTAGAGGAAATGAACGCTGGCAAATTGTTTCGAAACCAGGCCTGGGACGTTTTAGCCTTATGGGCCGGCGCAGAATCCTGCTGGAAAGTCCATGGCTGGTTTTGGAACAGGGAATTGTTAAGAGGCTTCACAACAGCTTCCAAAACTGTTTCTTGGTAAACTATGGCCGATGTTTTGACTCCTTGTTCGCAGAAAAGCAAGTCAGTGACCCCATCGTAAAAGACACACCACCAAACCATGACTGAAGCTGGGTGATGACCCTTTTCCACCCTTGGGATCAGTTCAGATGCTTCCTTAGATTACCGCGCATACACTCTATCATTTTGCTTGTTAAATTTTTCCTGAACGGTAAACATTTTTCATCGGTGAATAAAATTTTTCTGTGCAAGTTATCAGCGTGCTTCACCAAAAGACGTCTGCACTTTTTCAATCCTATTTTTTTAAAGCTGCAGTCAATAAATGTCCGGTACGTCGTTTGAAAGCCCCGTGTTTTTCAATGATTCGACTTATGGACTTTTGCGTGATATTTATCTCACGGGCCATGATTTTCAGTTTTCGGAGCGGATTTCTGTGAATTCTTGATTTAACGGCTTTGATGTAATGCGGTGGCGGTCTTTTACATCTCCAGTCTCCTCGAACAGTTTTATGCATTGGTAGACGAACATGCGGCTAATCCCTAGTGGCCGGAGCGTTTTGAAAATATAGTTTTTTTTCATTTCACACTTAAAAGGCGCTATTACAGCGATTCGGTTCTCATTATCTGACCACTTCATGATGAAAGTTGAAACAATTTTAAAATCCAATTACAGACTAACGCTATTGAGGTTAGCTTTCAAAGCCCGTATGACATTAACGGGGTATGTTCAGTTCTACTGTTGAAATGGGTGGGTTTCACGTTGAAACAGTATTTATGTCCCTACTAAGTACTTCCTGAATTAAGGAATTTTACCAAAATTCCTGTACCAATGATCAATAGCATAAGGCTTTAAAGCCCTGAGTCCCAAGATTAGGCCAAAGGCCGTCCATATTTTAAAATGTATTTATTAGGGCGGATCCATAGAAATTTTTTGATATGAAGTTGCTGGTATTATATTTTTAGTGGGTTTGAAGAGGGCTGTAAGAAATTGTTTTTCTCGAATTTGCATTAATTCCGCTAGATGTTATCAAAAGTAGAAAGACTTAAAGTGTCCCTATATTTGGACTGTACATTAATGATAATCTAAGAGTCACTCATATTTCTAAAGAAAAAGCTGCATTGAAAACCATTACAGTATAAGATGGATGGTAGCAATGTGAAATATTTTATGATGGCCAAAAACACTACAAGTTGCAGGAATTCGGTCTCAGGTTGATATGAAAAAATTCCTTTTAAGCCTACCCCAACATTTTTGGAAAAAAAGTTCTACGAAAGGTAACTGTTTGTCTGGCACTTTTAAGAGCAATTATCTTTTTCAGCACGCCCAAAAGTATGCTCTATAAAAAAATATATCAACAAACAAATGTCAATTCATTTGGAATTATGCGATTGTGGAGAAAATGTTTTGTTGTTTGTACCCTTTTTAATGTAAACATTTCTTGTGTATACAATTTTAATGAGTTTAATTCGGTTAATTAAATAGAATATTGTGATTGTATATATGAAGCGCGAAGTACCTACAAACATTTGCATGAATCATTCTAAATTATTGGCCAAACAATAAGAGTATATGCAGTCGTTTTCACAGATTTTTCGTTTTATTCATTTTACAATAATGCCTATGCCATCGACCGGCATTTTAATTGCAATCTCTTTTGTAATTATAAATGTTCTTGTTATTTTCCATATTTTGTGTTCGTTTCATTGTGTTAATATTTATTAAATGTTTATAGATAGGTAGGTAGGTAAGTAAGACAAATGATAAACATTATCGCAGAGATAAGCAATTTCTTTCTTTACACAATGACAAAAGATCTTTTATTACTTTTCTTTGAAGAAACAGAAAAGCAAATGCTACGTACTACACATACATATATAGGTATAAAGAAATTATTCTATTACTTTCTTAATTTTATACATAGAAACACGAAGACGCTAAACCTTCTTAAAGAGAGAGAAGAAGAAAAACAAAATAAAAAGTACAAAAAGAAATGTTTAACAAATTAACAAAGATGCACGGTAATTGTTATACATAAATATGTTTTCTTACTAATTTATCACATAATTTTTTAATTTGAAACTAAATCCCATACATACTTAAGTGTGTGAATTCTTTCGGTTAGCCCTTTGACATGTGATTTAAAATTAAAACAAAAAATGAAAATATAGTCTTAGGAATTGGGAAATACTTCTCCTACATACAATTTCTCGAAATCTGTAAAGACTTTTTTGTAACTAATGGATACGATTTTAAAGTAGATCATATAGAACAAGTCTATTGGATGCTAAATGTTTTTCAGATAAAAACAAAATTAATTTCCAATTATTAATTTTGCAGATTCTTAGACTACAAAATTTAGAACCTTGTTCTAGGACTATTTAACCACAAGAAAAGTTTTTGGATTCTCAAAGAGAAAAAATGTCTTTGGAGATTTTTAATTTTTGAAATAAATTCTAGAAGTTTTTAAGAATTTTTAACGAAGCCCTGATGGTTAAGATTTGATTGTTGACTACAAATGTTGAATTTTGCCGATTAGGAACGTCTGAATCATAAAAAAAACAATTAAGAAAAATAATTCGTTGTAACCTTTAGCCTCGACAGCTATCAAGTATAAGTCTCTACCTAGGCAAAGTAGCAAAATGGCTAGAATAAAATGGTACTTTGTTTTTTTGGAGACTCAAGCAGTTCAGGACGTTCCTTAGGAAATTGACAACATTTTCACTCCTTTACACTTTTTTTTATCGTTTTTGCTATCCAGTCTTAGTTATTGAGGCAGTGTTAGATTCCGAGATCCTTTTGCATGAAAACATTTTGCAGCTCTACCGTATCCCACAATCTCGAATAATTTCTCAATGGTATTCCTTAAGGAATATCTCTCAGATAGTGAGAAGTTTCAACATACAAATTGCATACGAATAAGCTTTTCCCAAGGAATACGCATTAAAATTGTCTTCCAGCTTCCGAAATGGTTTCTGTAGAAACTCATATTAATATATTAAACAATCCAAAAATTAAAATATTAGACTAACACAAACCTATCCTACTTCAGTTCATTGGCACCTCAAGCGATGATCGCATATCAAAGGGTTAACTTACAAAACTCATGGGGCAGCAGCTTCCGTTCGTTTTCGTATGGGAAATTGATTGTCCTCCCTTATGTACACTCAACCACAACAGGAACGTGAACCTTCAGGCACTTGTGAACTCGTATCATCTGTACCCTCTTGTGAATCTTCCACTATTAACCGCCTTTGGCCAAATTGATGCTGAGCCGTAGCCCTTAGCCTTTGATTGTTTTGTTGGGCATGCTGTACCATAAGTCTGGTCAATTCCATAAACAGTTCATCGATGTTATCATTCGTTTTGGCAGATGTCTCAAAGTAATGGGCGCCCACACTCTCCGCATATGTTATGGCTTCGTCTTGTGGCACCGTACGCTGTTCCTCCAAATCGATTTTGTTGCCCGCAATCGTCAATATGATTTCGGAGCCCAACATGCGTTTCAGTTCCTTCACCCAGTTTTTTACCTTCTGGAATGAATCCTCATCGGTGATATCATACACCAGAATAGCACCATGAGAGCCGCGATAGTAGATGGGACCCAAGGCGTGGAATCGTTCTTGACCGGCTGTGTCCCAAATGTTCAATTGCGCCTTCTTGTCATTGTCAAGGTTGACTTTTTTCGTTAGAAACGAGGCCTGTAAAGTGCTGATGTGCTGGGGATTGAATTTGCTTTCAACATAACGCAAAACAATCGATGTTTTGCCCACACACCCTTCTCCGAGTAGCACCACTTTGAAATTGTATTGCGTTGGTTGTTGATTTTGATTGTTGGTCGTCATTTCTGTTTTTTTTCTTCGATGTTTTTGTTTCTGCTTTGGCTTTACATGGGAAGTTTTTCGGCTACTCACTGGCTTTCTTTTTATAATTTTTTTTTTCGTTAAGTTATTCCTTTTTTGGTATTTGCCTTCAGTTCTTGTTTCTTTCCGTCGTCGATTGTTTATTGTGAAAAAATTAATTTAATGCAGGCCAAGCAAAAATCGGAGCCTACCGAAATTTTTCGGCGCCGTCGCAACAAATTTAAACATCGGAGTCGGCATATTTCTATTGCTAACTTGTCTATGCCGATTGGGGAATTAATGCGGTTGTTGGCAGAATGGCTATCTCACATTTTCGCAGGTACACTCATTACTGCTTTGGTAGGCAATTCATGTGCATTATTTGATTTGTAGAACTTGTCATCATTTTAAAAAACATGTCTGCTACACCAATATCTAGGCAAGAAGTTTGAACAAGGGCTTACTGTTTAGAATAATGCATTTTTCTAACCGAAATAGTGTGTTTCA
Source organism: Hydrotaea diabolus (assembly GCA_963513945.1). Lineage (NCBI taxonomy): Eukaryota > Metazoa > Arthropoda > Insecta > Diptera > Muscidae > Hydrotaea > Hydrotaea diabolus. Next base: position 121,324,232 of record OY740718.1, on the reverse strand, counting down.
AAGAAGTGTAGAACTTCAAATTAAGTGAGCCGCCGTCGATCGACAGAAGTGTGCTCGACTAGCATACCAGTTAACCCAGTTCCAACGGCGGATGAGAACATCTTACAATTTTTCACAGCGGGTTTTCACCTCGTAAATGCCGGCGAATTTACGGGTAAGATATATATCTCTAAGACATAAAAAACTTCTGTTTTGAAGGCATTAGCTGTTCGGAGTCGGCGTTAAGCAGTAGGTCCCGGTCAGTGAGTATAAGAACTATATCGTACACAGCTCACTGATTTGAGAGAAAGTTTCCGAAGTTCCTTAATGGGATTTTAGGGGACATAATTATAAATATTCAAAAAAAATACCATAATAGAGAGACCATTTTATGCCATTAGAGCATTAATTCAACTTCCCGATTGTGTTTGTCATAATGTGACATCGCGCGAACTCGTTTATCTATCGATATAGGCCATAGCAGCAACCTTTTTATAGTGTACACATCACGAAGTCTATAATATGCATATCCACGGTTACTTGAAAAAGTTGCTCGGATAAACGATTTGCCGAAGGAGTTGAACTATTGCAGGTTTGCTATCCATTCGTAGTTATCGATGCATAACCTAAAACACCACTTGTATTTATAAGTATAATGACGGCAGATCGGAACGTTTATTAAATGTATCATATTAGCCAGAAAAGGGTCGCGGTTGTATCACGGAACTTTTGAAGCCGAAAATGTATCAGTAAAGTGAAATTGTATCAACTTTTGCTTCCGTTTTAAGGTCCAATTAGTCTTGATGGTTGACGGTTGATTCTGCAACCTGCAGAAGTCTACCATCGTCAACTGTCAAACTGTAGTTATCTCCCTCTAACACATGCAAAATGCAAGCACAACTCAAATAGCTGATTGCCTACCGTCAACCGTCCACCGTCAAGACTAATTGGACCTTTACAGAGAAATTATACGCCGCACTTAATAAATTTCATATCGGCTTCAAACTTTGATATCAACATTAAAAAGTGTAGGGTTGCCCGCTTACAATTATTGAGTTTTTAAATATCTTCAAAAAGAACAGTCGAGAGCTGTTAAAAGCGGTAAAGGGCAAAGTTATTTAACTTGAAAGTATGTTTATGGCTCAATTGGATCCTTGTTAAAAAAAACCTCAGCGTAGTAATTGTGTAGCCTATTCTGCATGTTTCTTCATATGGCGTCTGGAAGAATTCTAACTTGTAATATGAAAAGCTGTTGATCGAACTGGAAGATGAATGAAAGTCTTCCTTGCGTTCCTTCAAAATGGAGTCATGTAGATTAAGAAGACCACGCTTCCTTGCTCAACATTTGACTAGAGTAAGTAAGAACACATTTTTATTTAGAAGTATCCAAAATCTTCAAAAGAGTTGCCTCCCGTGGGATCCATCTTCTCTAATCATGTTTATTTTTGTGCAATCGTTCCGAGAAATGGTAAGAAGAAACATGTATTTGGCTGCTTCCAAAAAGTGTATTTTAACCTCAAAATTGAAATGTGCAATGACAGTGTTCAAGCTCTGAGGAGGCATAAGTTCCAAAGCCCTTCAATTATACCTGCCTTTATAGGAATTAACACTTTCAGAAGTTTGTCAAAAATATATTTTCCATTTGTTTGCATGTGTGTGAAGTTTGAAAACTCACACATATGAAATTTGTGGGAGGTTCCACGTTTGGAGGTGTCCTGGGAACACCGCTTACATATTGCACCCCCCTTTTTTACGTCTTAAAACAATCTTCTGAAGTTTGGGTAGCAATATTATTTTTGAGGTTATGTAAGATCGTCAAACTGAATTTGTGAGTGACCAGCCTTGGTTGGGACTTTAAGCATTTTCCTCTATGACAAGCCGGTGATGTAATAAACGGTGCTGTGTATGGGATGCATCTATAACGATTTTAAGAATGCATTTTTAGGCCTTCTCTGCATCTTCTCTGCATCATGGACTGCGTTCCGTAGAAACATAATCATTATACCTATAAATCGCCTGGGACGGTGCCACGATCTTTTGTCCACTCATGGGCAGTCTACGACAATTTCGTTATCAAGAGTTCCATGCAATTTAATTTTATAACGATCGGTTACGATCCATCCATAAGGCTATTTTTTAAACGGCTGATGCGGCGCTTATCTCCTAAAACATAATCGTTCCCGTAGAAAATCGCATCTAAATATCTTTTACATGCTGTGAGGTTTGATAGTTTAATGTTACGAGTTGTATGGGCGTTGACACGCCCTATTGGTGTAATTACTTTGTAGGGACATAAATACTGTTACACACGTTTTATGCTGTAAAATAAAAAGTACTGAATGTTTTTGGATCAAATATTTTTTTAATATATTTATTGATGTATATTGTATTCAAAAAGAATCTTCTTATTCGAAATGTCCGCCTTTTGCCTTTACACACGCCTTACGTCGCACTGGCCAATCGTCAATAGCTGCACGAACCTCGTCCATTGGGAAATTGGCCACAGCTCGAACCAAGCAGTCTTAAGAGATCCGTTGTTGGGGTATCTTTTGTGACAAACCTTGTCCTCTAAAACCGTCCACAATTTGTAATCCAATGGGTTCAAATCTGGACTGCCTGAGTGCCATTTTTCAAAGTATATGAACGCTGGCAAATTGTTTCGAAGCCATGCCTAGGATGTTTTAGCCTTATGGGCCGGCGGAGAATCCTGCTGGAAAGTCCATGGCTGCTTTTGGAACAGAGAATTGTTAAGAGGCTTCACAACAGCTTCCAAAACGGTTTCTGAGTAAACTTTGAACGATGTTTTGACTCCTTGATCGCAGAAATGCAGGTCAGTGACTCCATTGTAAGAGACACCCCACCAAACCATGACTGAAGCTGGGTGATGACCCTTTTCCACCCTTGGGATCAGTTCAGATGCTCAGATGACCGCGCATACACTCAAGTCTTTTTTAATGCTTCGACTCATGGACTTTTGCGTGCTGTTCATATCACGGGCCATGATTTTCTGTTTTCGGAGCGGATTTCGGTGAATTCTTGATTTAACGGCTTCGATGACATGCGGTGTTCGAACAGAGCCCGACCGGTGGCGGTCTTTTATTACATCTCCAGTCTCCTCAAACAGTTTTATGCATCGGTAGACGAACATGCGTCTAATCCCTAGTGGCCGGAGCGTTTTGAAAATATCGTTTTTTTTTTTCATTTCACACTTTTTTTTTCATTTCGCTATTAAATACAGCGATACGGTTCTCATTATCTGACCACTCCATGAAGAAAGTTGAAACAATTTTAAAATCCCTTTACACACTAACGCTATTGAGGTTAGCTTTCCAAACCCATATGACATTAACGGGGTATGTTCAGTCCTACTATTGAAATGGTTGTGTTCAATGTTGTAACAGTATTTATGTCCCTACTAAGTATATATTTATTTTATAGTTTTTTAAATCATATTTATTTGAAAAAATACTGCCAATATGACTCAAATTGGTCCAAAATTAGTTGTTTGTCAATTGAAATATACTCGAGCGGTTAAATATATCAGAAGAGATCTTTACACTGAGGCTATATCAAAACGAGGGCCGGTATGACCCATTTTTGATTACTGATCGATCGTTATGAACTGTACATAATTTCATTAATATTGGATGTACTACGTGGCTTCTGCAGTTAAAGACATAAAATCGGTTGAACATACAGTTGTGTAATAGATCCAGCTCCAAACCTAAATTTGAATACAATAATTAATACAATAATTGGGTAATGCAGTCCCAATTATTGTCTACAGCTCATCTTTATTTGATGGATTATTTCTTCTAAGACATCTTTTCACCTCCCCACAAGTTTTCAATGTTATTAAGGTATAGTGACTGTGAAGGACATCCCAATACCTTCCGTGGTTGTCCCTGAATCATGTATTTGCCAACTTCGATGAATGTTTGGGATCATTGTCCTGTTGGAATATCTATAAGGAAGGCATCATGACTTTTCATTCTTTCCTAAAATATTTGTATAAAATTTCTCATCCATTATATCCTGTATGCGATATAAGGGTCCGATTCCTTAATATGAATAGCATCCGCACACCATGATATTATCCCCTCCACGTTAAACGGTATACAAGGGCTGCTATATATATTTCTGGCCTTATAATGAAATTGCGAATATTTATCATAAAAAATGGTTTTATTGTTTTTCAAAGTATTTTCCAGCATGATTTATACACTTCTGCATGCGCTCAAACCACACTTTTTCCACTCTGACCTCCAAAACATGGTTTTTGAACGCTTCAACAGCATCTTCTGGCGACGAAAAGTGTTGTCTACGCATTTTTTCTTGATGTGCGGGAATAAAAAGAAATCATTGGGTGCCAAGTCAGGGCTGTACGGCGGATTACCCATCAATTCGACGTTTTAGCCGGTCAGAAAGGCGCTGGTGGTTTGAGCCGATGTGTGAGAGTTCGCGTTGTCATGGTGCACAATATTACGTCTTCTCCTGTTCATTTTTCAAATTTCTCCGAAGACTTCAGGCAAACAATACGTTGCTCAAGCGAAACAGTCGCCTCATGACCAGTTTTGCCGAAGAAACAGGCGACCCTTTGCTTCGAAGTGCTTCTTTCACGAACAACTTTCTTTGGATTTGGCTCGTCTTCGAAGACCCAAACGGTCGATTGCTGTTTTGTTTCGGGCATACATCCATGATTGGTCACCTGTGGCGATCTTATAAACGGCTTTTGAAGCAATGCGATCGAATTTTTTTAAAATTTCTTTGCACCAATCTACACAAGCCTTTTTCTGAGCGATTGTCCAATTATGCGGGATCCAACGAGAACAAACCTTTTTTACGGCCAGGTGTTTATGCCATATCGAATGTATGCTGGTGTAAGAAATGCCAAAGGATGCCTCTATATCACGTCACATAACGATCTTGCATTATCAGTTCACGCACGGCATCAATGTTCTCTGGCACAACGGCCGTTTTTGGACGACCTTCACGACCTTCGTCTTTGAGCGAGAGTCGGCTGTGTGACATGTGGCCTCGTCTTGTTGAATCCATGTCCATGTCTTTCTCTTGAATTTTTCGAAACAAAAACTCGTTGAGCATGGCGCGGAAACGTTGAGCAAGGCGCGGTAAGGCTCACCGTTTCCGAAGAAAAAAGGCCCATGATGCTGCCAGTCCTAAATCCACACCAAACAGTGACTCGTTGCGGATGCATTGTCTTCTCAAAAGTCACGTGTGGGTGCTCAACTCCATATGTGGCAATATTGCCTATTGACATAGCCACCGAGATGAAAATGAGCTTCATCTGAAAGCACGATTGTTAGGTAAAATTCTTCATCTCCTGCCAAACAATCTTCAGCCCATTGGGCGCAGCGAAAACGTATCGGATAGTCATGAGGCTTCAGTTCTTGGACCAGTTGGTGGACTTTGTTGTAAGCCTTCATACCGAGGTTTTTATGCAAAATTTAGGTTGATTTGTCCAAAAACTATCCATTTTCATGAACTCGCTTCACAAATTGACGCACAAACTTAACTAAAGGTCGATCTCTTCTCCAAATTTTCGTTAAAGACAAATAAATAAATTTTCGTTAAAAACACTACGTTGGAAGTAAGTTTTTAGTATTTTCCAATTTTGTTTGAGTGTATGCGTCCCATTTTGCAAATGTCAAACATAAACCTGAAAATAAAAATGAATGTTATTTTACCTTTGAAAGTCAATGTAATCGTTAGTTCAAATTTAATATTTTAAATGGCCCACCCTTTAGTCTTACAATGTTTAACAGTAAGGAAGTTGATAGAAACGATTCCATTACATATAAGTTTATGCTAATCTTAGAAATATATGGCGATGCTGGCTGACATTAAAAGACATAAAAACATCAACTGCAAAGAATAATATTACAGGCCCTGGGGTTCGAATACATGCGAAGGACGGTCCTTAGACGATTTTATGTAGTACGAACATATTTGGGTTCATGATTTGCAATTTTCTTTCATTTGTTAAATATAACAGATAGTAGTGTGGTTCCCTTATTGTGGGGATAAACTCGAAGGGGTAGATTTTTTCATTACTTTACAATTTTGCAGTATTGTACATGACTTTTCCTAATTCTTTTTCTTAAATATTTGCAGGACCAACCGGCTTTGTTTCCTAATAACATGGCACGACCACCTTACCTATTCATTTATGGCTACCTACATATGTATGAAACAAAAGAATTTGGAAAATTAACTTATGGTCAGTGGGTATGATCGTCACAGAGTTCTTGTCTAAATCGTCATTTTGCCCAAAATTTGAAATATTAATCATCAAAAGCGTGTAAAAAAGTGAGAGAACGCCGTCAGATGGATGTGTATGAGGAACTGGAACAGGAGACAATCTGCAAAGAACTTTGAGCTGATTATTATAAACTTGGAAAACTCATCAATACTTTTAATTTGTATAATTTGTTTTGTATGACAAATATGCTATTGACCAAAAGCTGTTTTCAAGCTGGAAGAACGTAGAAATGCACCAATTTCGTTTACACACCAAGATGTGCGTATCAACGGCAATGAAGTGGCACCGAAACTTCGTGACGCTACAGCATCAAAAGCTCATCGGCCGTATACGTAAAACACCGTTTACGAACAATTGTCCTGGTTAAAGTTTTTTGCAAAGTTTCCATGCGCCATTATCTTAGGTATGGATCACTTGCCGTTGGTTACCAAAAAAGGATATTGAGTATCAGTTTTATAGTGTGTGCTGATTTGCACGTCTGCTTCAGGTGAGTGTATCAGATAATATTTGCCATTTGATTTCTATTGCGTTTTGTTAATTTTTTAGAGGAAGCAAAAATACAAATTCAACTTTTGCTAAGAGAGCTTAAGTCATAACTCTAATGACGAATCATAACAATCATAAATATACACCCACTTCGAACGATTATCGGGTAAGTGCCCTTTACGATTTTTAATTGTTTGTAGCCTTCTTGACTGCTTTTGTTTCATTACTCCTAATATGTATTAAAAGTTTTTCCTGTAAGAGGGTAACAATTTCTGACACTCCTGTCAGGTTACATTTTCTAATGTAAGCGACATCTTAGCACACGGATTTGCATTAAATGTTCGCAGGGTTCTTAAAAATTAAGGTTTTTAGCAGGATAAAATACAAAAGTGTAATGTGAGCCAGATAAATGTTTCCTGCTTAAACTTTCAACTGGCGTTTATTGTGTGATAATAGAAAATACTACCCATCAGACCTAGACGAGTCGTTTCGATGTTTTGTATGTTATTGAAAAAAAAATAAATATAAGCAGTACGTGGAAGCTTAGTAGGGTGTATACATACCAGACAAAAATTCTAATTCGTTGTAATATTTTAATGCCATCTTTCAAAATCCATAATAAATTTGTTGGAAGAAACGCTTGGCATTTTATATGGCAAAAATTATCAAGATTTCCTTTAAGCGACTTTGTCACTGTAAGTTAAGACTTTTTCGCATAATCCCACACAAGATCTTGCAAGTTGTTGTTTATTGTACGAGTATAAAATCAGCTGAGCATAGAAACCATGGACAGTGCCTTAAGATGCCTTAAATCATGCCAACTTTCACTTTAAACATAAATCGACAAGTGTATTGGGCCCACAGGTTCCTTATCTGCCTCTTTTAAATGGAACCAAATTTGGATCCGGATTTTGTTGCCAAATTCTTACTCGGCCAAAATATTCACCCCTCGTACCACCACACGGTGGTACAGCTCTTAAAGCCACAAATTGAACCCGATCACGCTTTAATTTAGTATGCTACGTTATGAGCGACCATTTGTTGTAACAACGATGGCGACCGCAAAAGTAACTGGCCTAACATAAAAAGAACCGTTTTTTTGGAATTATTGTTATTTATTTTTCAACATAATCTCCTTCCAACTCAATACACTCCATCAAACGTTTTTCAAGTTTTTTAATTCCATCCGATAAATAAGATTTTTCAAGACCTTCAAAATATGCCTCAGTTTCAGCAATAACCTCGCTATTGGACGAAAATTGTTTGCCACCGAGAAATTTTTTTAAAATCGTAATTCGGCCAGTTTTTGTTGAGCTAAAAATGCAGTGTGTGAAGGAGCATTATCTTGATGAAAAAGATTTTTTTTCTAAATGCTGTCGTTTTATCTTGATTTCTTCACTCAACCGATCCAATAATGCACAATAATATTCACTATTTATAGTTTTTCCTTTCTCAAGATAAACAATAAATATTATACCCCTTGCATCCCAAAATACTGTGGCCATTACTTTTCCTGCTGACTTAACAGTTTTCGCCTTCTTGGGACCTTTTTTACCAGCTTCTATAAATTGTTTTGACTGTTTGCATTCTGGGATGTAGTGATGGATCCATGTTTCATCAACAGTTATGAATCGGCGCAAGAACTCTATTGGATTACGCTGATAAATCGCTAAAAGCTCCTCGGAATTGGTCCAACGTACGATTTTTTGGGGCAAAGTCAAAAAACGCGCACCTTGTTCGCGGATAGCTTTTTCATGTGGAGTCCATCATGTAAAATACTTCAAACTTGTTTTTCGTGTATTTTAACAATGTCAGCAAGTTCTCTGAGCTTTATTCGTCTATCTTTAGTCACTTCATTAAATATTTTTCTAATGTTTTCCATAGTAGTAGCAGTTATCGGTCTTCCAGAGCGTTGTTCATCTTCCGTACTTGAACTACCCATTTTAAATTGTTGAACCCAGGATTTCACGGTGGAGTATTATCACCATGAACAGAATCCAATTCATCTTTGATTAATTGTGGCGTATAACCTTTCATATAAAAGTGTTTAATAACCGCACGAAACTCTTTATTTTCCATTTTTCAAAAATTATAAAACTTGTTTACTTCAATCACCTGTAACAAAGAAAATAATCATTAAATATTTCGGAAATTTTGACAGATGGCTTATAAAAGATTGCTTTTAAAAAATAAAAACAAAAAAAGTTGCTAGTAAAACAGAAAATGTGCCAGGCCAGTTAGTTTTGCGGTCGCTCTCGTATTTTGTTTTGAAGTCCTGTTCGTCTATAGGGACAAACGTCCGGAAAGTTAGCAACAATTCGTGCCCAATACGATTTGAGGTGGCTGCACCATCCAGATCACAGCTGAGCCAAACGACGCGCATCTGCCTAGGTAGCATCTTCACCTCACGTTAAATCTCCGGGGGATGTTACCCTAGCACCACATTCACATAATAGCTGGTTACTGTTTCTCCGACTTCATAGCCCTGAATTTCGTTCAGACCTGCATGATATTTTTGATGATCTAAAGGCTCTCTCTTGTACCGCTGCTCCCCTAGCACTACATTCACACGGTAGCTGGATACTGCTACTGCGACTTCATCAGCGTGAATGTTGTTCAGACCTGCCTAATAGTTTCGATGATCTAAGGGCTCTCTCTTGTAGCGCTAGACCTCTCTCTCTCTCTCTCTCTAGATCATGAAGATCGTACCTGATCTATTTGGGCGGAGGCATCCTGTCCATAAGATGGATGTTAGGATGACTACTACGAAACAACCCAAGCTGGTATTGCTGAGACAACAAGAATTTGTGTCTGCCTGCGCACGTTTAGGACCTTCGTCTCCTCATGTAGATGGTATTTAGAAGACATAAGGAGACACCCTGTTGATGTCCTGAGGGCGGCATTCTGGCAAGTCTGGATTTTTGTCCACTGCGTTGTACTCGCGTTCACCGACCACACCGTCGCTGCGTAGTTCGCTACAGGCCGACCTATCGCTTTGTAAGAGGTCAACCAGGTTTATTTTCCTCTCCTAAATTAATGCCTGCACAGTGGTCCAGGATTGGATTCCATCGACCAAAATTCTATAACTTTTAATCTAGTTAATACTTTTGAGTTCTGTAAAAATGGCAATTGTTGCCAAGGTGTTAAGGATTATTTTAAACTAATCCTTAACACCTTGGCCGACCACACCGTCGCTGCGTAGTTCGCTACAGGCCGACCTATCGCTTTGTAAGATGTCAACAAGGTTTCTTTTCGGCTCCTCAATTAATGTCTGCACAGCGGTCCAGGATTGGATTCCATCGGCCAAAATTCTATGACTTTTAATCCAGTTAATACTTTTGAGTTCTGTAAAAATGACAACTGTAGCCAAGGTGTAAAGGATTATTTTAAGCCATTAACATTTAAAATCGGGCTATTAGTTATATTTTAGAAATTAGCCTGAAGATAAATACTTTTGTTTTTTTTTCGATAAAAGAAAGTAAACATTTTTTTTTGTTTTTAATTTTTTTTTACATATTGGCAAATATTTGTTCATAAAATGCGCAAATCATTCTTATTGCAAATTATCACTTTTTTTAGGTTTTGAAAATTTGAAATATAAAATTTAATTTTTCAACTTTGTCAGATAGTATCTCATACATTTTAAGAGCTATTGCTCTATATTCTTTTTTTTTAATACCAAGTGTGGTTTCTTTTCTTTCATATAGCGTCAAAATTTTGTTTGTATTTGGTTGTAGTAACTATTTTAAAAACTAACAATTTTGAATAAAATTGATTTTGGACCAACATTTTACTTTTTTGTTAAAGTTTTTAAAGAATGCAGTACCATTTTGGAAGGCGAAAAAATTCTTAATTTTTTGGGTTTAACTTTTGGCCCGCCCGAAGTTTCCCTCTTGGGTGATAGCGTATAATTAGTTAAAAAAGTAGAATTTTTAGTACCAAATTGCGAATTACTAACTTTTTGTTTAATAACTTTTAAAAACTAGAAACACGGCTAGAAAGGTGAGAAAATTTCCATTCTCCTAGTCATCCCAATCGGTGTTCATTTGCCACATTACATTGATGTCACATCCCAGCAAACCAAACCTTCAGAATTCGGTCAGAATTCTGTACAACAATCGGGAAAATGTTCCGATTTCTTACCGAGTTCGTAACGAAAAATATATGAGAGGGTTGACAAAAATTCTGAACTACTTCTCTGAAAAAAAAAATTCTCAGACAAATCGAACAGAATTCGTAACGATTTCGGTAAGAATTCTCGATAGAGTTCAGACATTGTTCATAATTGCCTGATATCAGACATTGTCGGCAAATTTGGTTTACTGGGATACTACTTTTTTTTGTCAAGTACGCATTGACATTATATTGATGTCACATATTACATCCAATTCCGAAAAAATTTCGCATGGAGCGTTATGAGCTATTAATTCCAATTTCATTTTAAATTGGACAATATTGGCCAATGTTTCGAATAGCCCCCGATCTGAGACCTAATAAAGCGTGATTTATTTCGAGGTTCCCTACTTTTTTAAAGAAAAAAAAACACAAAATAAAATTGAATGGATAATTTTTATTATCATTTGAAAAAACATTCTTTGGCATTTATTTTTTGAAGATTATGTCTATCAAATGTTGGCCGCGGCTACGTCTTAGATGGTCCATCCGTTAGGTCCCATTTTCGATGACTCGTTCAAGCATTCCGACTGGAAACTGGCGAATGACACGCGTGATGTTTTGCTCCAAGGCCTGAATCGAAGCGGGTTTGTCCGTATAATCTTTAGACTTTACATATCCCCACAGAAAAAAGTCTAACGGTGTGATATCACACGATCTTGGTGGACAATCGACCAGCCCAAAACGTGAAATTATCTGCTCACCAAATTGTTCTCTCAATAAATCCATTGATTGATGCGATGTGTGGGAAGTGACGCCGTCTTACTGAAACCAAATGTCGCCGAGATCACGAGCTTCAATTTCAGGCATCGAATAGTCGGTTATCATGGCACGATAACGGTCGCCATTGACAGTTACGTTCTCACCGGCATCTTTTTTGGAGAAATATGGACCGATGATTCCACCGGCCCATAAATCACACCAAACCGTTGTTTTTTCTGGATAAAGTGGCAGCTCTTGAACCTCTTCTGGTTGTTCTTCGTCCCAAATGCGGCAATATTGATTGTTTACATACCCATTGAGCCAGAAAAAAACGTCGGATCTTCTTGGAACTTTTCAGGAGCCCATAGAGCGAAGCGATGTCGCTTGGGAACTTCGGGCGGCTTCAGTTTCTGCACAAGCTGTATTTTGTACGCTTTCAATTTAAGATCTCGACGTAAAATGCGCCAAGACTTTACAGTTGCCGAATCGACTCTCCACGGTCTTGGTGTACACTCTTAGCTACGGCCGCTACATTTTCTTCACTGCGTGCTGGACGTGGTCTATTCGGTCGAATATTATCCAATTATTAATGCTGGGTCTCAAGATGGGTAATGGTGTTGCGAATAGTACGCTCAGTAGGCCGATTATGTTGACCTTAAGTTGAACGAAGTGCACGAAACACATTCCTCACAGAACGTAAATTGTCGTTATAAAGTTGAACGATTTGTAAACGTTGTTCAGGCGTAGGTCTTTCCATGATGAAATGCCAAACAATACTAAACAAAAATAACATGACACGACTCACACATGATCTGTCAAAAAGGATATTGAAAAAAGTATCTCTACTTGGACCACCCTATATTTTCCCTGGTGAAATTATAAAATTAAATATGCCCTTCCCGCCCTAGAAATAACATACGAGGGCGGTTCGGAAACTTATTAGCCTAGCACAAAAAGCGCGGTATAAACAGAAAAAAGTTAAGTGTTTTGGAAACTTCCATCTCTGCTAAGAACACATGTTAAATTTTGTTTTGATCTGGCAACTCCTTCATTTAGAAACAGGTGTTCACAAAAGACGCATCCGCGATTTTTTTACAATGGAAAAATTAGAAATGCGTGGTGTCATTAAATATTTACATAAAAAAGGTTTATCGGGACAAGAAATTCATAATGATATGGTGAATGTGTTAGGTGAAAGTGCTACTTCATATGCAACAGTAAAAAATTGGATTGCTGAATTTAAACGTGGTCGTACAAGCATTGAAGATGAACCACGTAGTGGACGTCCAAAAACAGCAACAACAACAGAAATTGTAGCCAAAGTGCATGATATGGTATTAAATGATCGACGAATAAAAGTGCGTGAAATAGCTTATATCATGGGCATCTCAAATGATCGAGTCCATTTAATTTTGCATGAAGAACTACAGATGAAAAAGCTTTCTGCAAGCGGGGTGCCGCACTTGTTAACAGTCGACCAAAAACGCATAAGAATGAACATTTCTCAAGCTTGTTTGGATCGTTTTCAGCGAAATAAAATGGATTTTAAGCGTCGTTTCATTACTGTTGATGAGACATGGATCCACCACTATACTCCAGAGACAAAAGAACAATCCAAACAATGGACTGAAGCTGGAGGCAGTGCGCCAAAGAAGGCAAAAACAATTCAATCGGCTGGTTAGGTTATGCCAACGGTTTTTTTGGACTTCAAAGGTATTTTTTCAATCAATTAAATGTACAAATTCGAGAAAAACGTCCTGGCTTACAACACAAAAATATAATTTTTCATCAAGACAACGCACCAGCGCACAAGAGTGTTTTAAAATGGCTAAAATCAACGAATTAAAGTACGAGTGGCTTGACCACCCACCTTATTCTCCTGATTAAGCTGCCAGTGACTTTTACCTGTTCCCAAATCTAAAAAAATTCCTTGCTGGCAAGCGTTTTACCTCAAATGAAGATGCAATTACAGTTGTAAACCACTATTTTGAAGACCTTGAGGATAACTATTTTAATCAAGGGATAGAATTGCTAGATAAGCGTTGGACTAAGTGTATTGAAGTTTCAGGAGATTTTATTGAAAAATAAAAATATTTTTGAAAAACTAACTATTCTCTTTCATTGGTAGGCTAAGAACTTTCCGAACCGCCCTCGTATTTAGTTCGACCCTGCTCAAGGTCCAGACTGAGGCGGAGAATCTTCTGCATACCAGGGTGGTGCAGAGTATCTCATAGTCAGCCACGCCCGAATTGAGCCTTTTTGATTTGTTTTATTTCTTTTTAAATGGCTAAAGCGCTTAAGCTATACTTTCTTATCTTCTGAAATACCCAAGTGACAAAGATCTATGATATCTCCAACTTGTAAAGTCGTTGTCATTTACCAGGTGAAAACCCACTTCGCTGTATTAAGCGTTTTTTAATATTTTTTAAAGTTAATTTACTTTTCGGTTTTTTATGTTAAAGCAACTAATTGGAAATGTTAAGCACAACGAAGCCAAAGCTTTACTCTTCGCTTACGCTCAAGAGCAATCTTTCTCTGTGCGCCAAGCATTCCAATATTTTTCACCATAAGCGCAACAAAGTTTTTTGTCAGCACTATTCATTTTTTTAGAAATGTCGGCTGTTTTCCCCATTGATGTTGTTTTCGATGAAGAGTAATTGTATATCAGATCTTGTGAGCCACCCAAATGTATTGGAAACTACATGGCCTATAAATTAAAACTATATGCAATTTCAATTAATACAATTCTGATGCAAAATAAAATGATTACATTCAAATTACCCCTACGTTGCGCTACAGAAAATATTATGTCGATCACATGGCGTCTCATCATGACTAGTTTATAAAATATTGACCAAAATTGGAATCAAATTGCACTATAAAAAAAATGGAACGTGTCATTAACTAATGAAATGCGAGTTCATCCCATAGTCAACAAAAAATTACTTTAATTTTCTATTGTACATTTTCTGTTTCTCTATGACATTTTTATGGTAGCGTGACTTTAAGGCAACACCCTCTGCATTATTAATGTTTGTATTACACTGCTAGGCATGGTGCATTTTATTGCATGATGTTTACTGAATTTTAAGTTACATTCAAAGTTCTTTTCTAAGTGGCTGACAACAAATGAGTTCACGCCTGGCTTTCAACCGTATCGACTGCACGTATCCGTTCATTTGTTTTTAATATTTAGTTTGGTTTAAGGCATCATTGCGGCAAGAATCTTGTCTCTAAAATATTTTAATGTCAAAATTAATTTCTTAAAAATTTAAACTTGCAAATCACAAAAAACAATTCTGTGTGAAGACAGTGTGATCAATTAGCGTTTACAATTTGTTTGCAGTGAGGTGAGAACTGAAGGTGTTTGTATTATGTCATATCTAAATATAAATATTGAATTGAGAAATATTTACGTACGTTATTGCGTTTTTGGTAAAACCACCTGGAACATTTTAAGTCGTCTGCTTTCTTTGACCATCTTTAAAATAATCTTAAAAATATGACCTCATTTTGATTCATTATTTTGTTGAATTTCATGCACATACAGATTACTCGGAAGTTATACAGTACGACAATATTTTAATATCAGTAGCAATTTTTTATCACTTGTACTAAAATAATAAATCGATACTGCCGTTGAAGAAAACTGGCTAATTCCGTTAAAGCTGTTTTATAGTCTGTCCTTCCCATGAGTTTCTCCACTATTTTAATGCAGATAAAAACAGAAATTAAAAATGGTCAAACTAGAAACTATTCTAGTTCAAATTAATAGTTAATGCTTATTTAAGTTTTGGGTTTGTGATTATGAACCCATCCATGTGAAACTCGGTATGGTTTTCGATGCCTGTCTTTGCAAATGCAGTACCAGTTATTGCCTTATAATGACCTTTCTATAAGTAGGTTTATTGTACCTTCCACCTAAGGGTTGCTATTATATTAAATTTGTCCTTTCGTTTAACACCAAGAAATATCAATCTGGGACCCTATAAAGTATATATCTACTTAGTAGGGACATAAATACTGCTACAACATTGAACACACCCATTTTAATAGTAGAACTGAACATACCCCGTTAATGTCATATGGGTTTTGAAAGCTAACCTCAATAGCGTTAGTCTGTAACGGGATTTTAAAATGGTTTCAACTTTCATCATGGAGTGGTCAGATAATGAGAACCGTATCGCTGTAATAGCGCTTTTCAAGTGAAAATAAAACGCTCCGGCCATTAGGGATTAGCCGCATGTTCGTCTACCGATGCATACAACTGTTTGAGGAGACTGAAGATGTAAAAGACCGCCACCGGTCGGGTCGCCCGCGCGCTGTTCGAACACCGCATGTCATCACAGCCGTTAAATCAAGAATTCACAGAAATCCGCTCCGAAAACAGAAAATCATGGCCCGTGAGATGAATATCACGCAAAAGTCCATGAGTCGAATCATTAAAAAAGACGGGACTTGGGGCTTTCAAACGACGTGTCGGACATTTATTGACTGCAGCTTTAAAAAATAGGATTGAAAAATGCAAACGTCTTTTGGTGAAGCCCGCTGATAACTTGCACAGAAAAATTTTGTTCACCGATGAAAAAATTTTTACAGTTCAGGAAAAATTTAACAAGCAAAATGATAGAGTTCATGCGCGGTCATCTAAGGAAGCATCTGAACTGATCCCAAGGGTGGAAAAGGGTCATCACCCAGCTTCAGTCATGGTTTGGTGGCGTGTCTCTTACGATGGGGTCACTGACCTGCATTTCTGCGAACAGGGAGTCAAAACATGGACTTTCCAGCAGGATTCTGCGCCGGCCCATAAAGCTAAAACGTCCCAGGCGTGGCTTCGAAACAATTTGCCAGCGTTCATTTCCTCTGAAGAATGGTCCTCAGGTGCCCGTCCCCAAACATATATATGATTGCATGCAAACGTATTTTTAACATATTTTTTTCTCCGTGTAGGAGTAGAAGATGGTGTGCGGGAAAGACGCCTCTTTGTAGCTGATGGTGTGACACTTCGCTTTCAAGCCAAATCATTTTCTTTTTCCCAAGCACTGCCAGATGTTGAGGGAGTAAAATCAAGATCTTCGTCGTTTTCTTTGTCAGATTCACAAATGTACGCGATCTCAGAGCCAAATCTTTTGGCGCAAGCAACGCCTTCTGCACTTCTCTGCATTCCGGAGACTCTAACAACAGCTTCCTCGACCTCGGCCAATACATATTTGTTATATGGGCCACCACCGTTTTTGTTGTGGCACAGTTTCTTCTTCACGTATGTTTTCTAGTCCGTCCAGGTTTTGTTCCATTCATGACAATCTTTGCGTGGTGGTCCAGAAGAACTCAATTTTTCTGTTAGTTCTATCCAAAGCGCTTCTACAACCACACGATCTCCCTTCAGGAATCCTCTGGCTATATTATTGTGGCACTCCATGAACTCGACAAAAATTTTATCATGAGCACCGTTTCTATGCTTTTCCCTAAAATATTTCTTTGTAAATGAAAATATTGGGAACAAACTTATAAAATACTCACATTTCTTATTTGTTTTATTTTCGTCAGCCAGAATATTACACGCCACAACACAAACAATCACAAACAATACAAATTACATATTAATTTTCCAACGTTTTTTTGGGTTTAGTTTATTTCGTTCAAGGCAATTATTTGGCTTGTATTGTTGTCTTAGTACTATTGTAAATATAAAAGATTTATTAAAATAAATGTTAACTAAGCAAAAATTTAACGTAATTAAATTTTACAATAATCTTTATACAGAAAAAGTATTTTTATCAAAGTTTTTTGTGTTTATGGAACTAAAAATATCACTTCCGATCACATAATCAAAAGTGGTTTCATTCCGACAAAATCTTTCGGAATTAGTTTTCTGGAGAAGCAAAATACGGAATTGAAACCACTTTAGATCGGAATTGTGTTCTGTGACATGCCTGTATAATTTAATACCATTTTGTTAAACATGTGAAATATCTTTTATGTTTGTGGACGAGCCATGACTTAACTTTGCCAACGATCCCTAGTAATCTTTGTCTACTGAATGTAGTTTAAAGTAATTGCAAACCTTTAACTAGTAGCAGTTATTTTTACAGTGTAGGTACGCAATATTGGATCAGACATTTTGTTTTCCAAAACATATGTTAAAATCAGAATCAGCGACGTGAAAGACCCCTGTCACCAATTTTAATTAAAAACCTCACTTTTCGTTTTATTCACGAGTTTACTAGATTTCATACCACTGTGCGACGTTTCTTCTCTTGGTGTCAACACAGCAACACATTTTGTTTTTAATTTTTGCCTTGTATATAACAGACCACCTCATTCTTAATATTGACATTTGTTTAATATTTGTACTGCGATAAAAAAACAAAGACTTTAAATTTCATAAGAGGTTCCGTTCGCTCTTTTTTTGTGGGTTCGTGCGCCCGAAAAAGGAGAAATTAATAGGTTATTTATTGTGTCTATAGATTTAAATTTCTTACAGACTTGCACACAATAACAAATTTATATAAATTGCAGCTATTCGTTAAAATAATAAAGGATGTTTGTTAGACGTGTGGTTTTAAATCTGGCCACACTATTTTCGAAGTAGTTCTTTTTGACAACTGTCACTCGACAGTTGCAAATTGTGGTGAATGGGCCCAAAACGAGATGGCCACCGATCCCGATTTTTACAAGAAGATTTTGGTGTGCTCTACGGGCAGAGAGAATCAATGGGGAACGCTATAGAGCCATGATTAATGACTTTTTCGTGTCTGAATTGGAGGAGGTTCATGTGGACGATCTTTGGTTCCAACAAGACGGTGCTTCATGCCATGCAGTCAGCGAAATAATTAATTTATTGAAGGAAACTGACATTATCTGGCGTCGTGGGCCTGTGGCCTGGTAGGGTTTACAACAGTAGTTCTCAATCGTTTGGAGAGAGACTGGTCTTATAGAGTTCGGTTTTACTTTCAACAATAGCAGCAAAGCTTTCTGAAGAGGGTTGTCACGGACCTGAAATCATGATAAAAGCAGTATGCAACCACGAAAATCAATGTCACTTTGCCATTTTGTTAAAAACTTGTCTTCTATTTAAATAAAGATGCAAGAGGTCTTGAGCCGGTTAATCCCTGTTCAATGTGTAAAAGCAACAGACCGAAATAAAACAAACGGGCTAAACAATTTGAATAAATTTCAATTTTTGTGAATTTTGTGAAATCATTTTAATTTAACACAAAAATATGGTCGTTTGACTAGTTAATACTTCAATCGCCTTCAATGGCCTCCAAGATCGTGAGATTTAAAGCCGCTGGACTATTTTCTGTGGGGTTATGTAAAGTCGCTTGTCTACGCAGATAAGCCCGACACGATTGACGCCTTGGAAGAGAATTTTCAGAACAATCAAAATTTCCAGAACACGCTTCATCAAAAAACATAAGAGAGATCTAATAAAAAGATATTTTATTTACTTATTTAACAAAAATCCCATCTGGTGCGCATGAAACCCGAATAAACGAATAAACTCGACAAAGTAGACAATAGAATATCTAAACTTCAATGTCTTTGATAAAAACACCACTATCTGTCGGTATAGGTCTGCCTGCATTTTTTTTATTATCAAATTTGAACGCTGACAGCCCAACCGTTAGAATATACACACACATAAACCAATTTACCCCAAAAAAATACTAAATAAACATCAGAACATCAATCAATTTAGTTTAATGATTGCCTTCTCTTGATTTTCATTTTTGTTACAAGTGACAAGTGGTTTCTTTTGGACGAACCATTTATACAGTTATGGACAAATAAATAGGTTCATTTTAATTTTTTTTTTGTTTACATTTATTCGGTTCTTTATCATTATTATGACTTTATGACTTTGTTGTTTCTTTTTGAGAATCAACGTAAAAATTGGTGAAATGTATTGACTAGGTTGCCAAGCAGACTCCACAGCTGTTTCTAAACCCGCAAAGGGTTTCTTAAGCAGACTTTGGCAACTTAAAACTATTTTTTAAGAATAAAAAAAATATTTTTTTACTTTCAAAAGATAGCAAAAGTTAGTAAAAGCTCGAAATAAAGTGTGGGCCAGAAGATACCATGGACTTTTAAATTTGAATAACTTTTTTGTTTATATATTTTTTTTCTAATAACAGTTATCCGCTCACGAAGTATCGAGTATTTGCTGGTTAATTTATCCACCTAGAGGTATTTTTTCAGAACAAAAAAAATTCAAAAATTCAAATCAAGTGTGAAATCTTTGTTTGTAATTTGAAAGGACATTTTATGGCATTTATTTTGTGAATATAATTTCCTTCAAATGTTGGCCGCAACTACGCCTCAGGGTTTCCATTCTGAGGGTCCAATTTTGGATGACTCGTTCCAGAATTTCGACCGGTATGGCTTTAATGACATGCGTAATGTTGGCTTCCGAAACCTGAATCGTAGCTGGTTTGTCAGCATTGGCTTTGGACTTTACGTATCCCCAAAGAAAAATGTCTTAAGGTGTGATATCACTCGATCTGGGCGGCCAACTCACCTGTCCAAAACGTGAAATTAGCTGCGTTTCGAAATGACCTTTCAATAGATCCATTGTTTGAGCAGCTGTATGGCAAGTGGCACCGTCCCGTTGAAACGAAGTGTCGTCAAGATTACGGGCTTCAATTTCAGGTAGCATAATATATCATGGCGTGATAGCTAGCATCATTCACGGTTATGTTCCGCCCATCATCATTTTTTAAAAAATATGCATTCCACCAGCTTATAAAGCGCACTGGGTATAATAACACCTCTGCTTGTTGCTCTTTAGCTTAAATGCGGCAATTTTGTTGAGATGAGACCCATTGAGTCAGAAATGGGTCTCATCACTGACCAAAATTTTGGTCGAAAACAGCGGATCTTCCCGTTTCTCACCAAACGTTCATTTCCATAATACAGTTGCCAACATTTGAAGGTTATTATTTTCAAAAAATAAATGCCATTAAATGTCCTTTCAAATTACCAATAAAGATTCCACACTTGATTTGAAATTTGGTTTTTTTTTGTTGGCATTTAATAGCTTTACAATAATCCAACAAATGCAGCCGCCTCTTAAATTATCTTTCTGAAGGTGACCTCTCAATTTCTGGATTTTCAAATAAATGATTCGTGAAATGCGCTGAAATGGAATGCGTCTACATATTACTACATATGAAAATATTTTTCTATTTTTGGTTAAAAATTACTTATTGATCATTTCGATTAAAGTTTTATCAATCAACTCTTAAAAATAGAAAATCAGTCAATGTCCTCACCAGCATTGTTTATAGATAGAGGGAGAAAAAATTCGGACATACGTTTCTTCAACGTTCCTAACGCTTGCAATAACATGCTTACTTAAAGAACTAAGGCAATTTTTCTCTTCCGTTATGCGGAATTTTGATATTTTTATTATTTCCATACATTTTGTAATTTCGTGGGCAATTGTGTGAAGAAAACTTGAAAAGTAAGGTTTACAACAGTAGTTCTCATTCGTTTGGGGAGAGCCTGGCCTTATAGAGTTCGGTTTTACTTTTAACAATTGCAGCAAAGCTTTCTGAAGAGGGTTGTTACGGAGCCGAAATCATGATAAAAGCAGTGTGCACGCACGAAAATCAATGTCAATTTGCCATTTTGTTAAAAACTTGTCTTCTATTTAAATATAGATGCAAGAGGTCTTGGGCCGTAAATCCCCGTTCAATGTGTAAAAGCAACAGACCGAAATAAAACAAATTAAAAAAAAAAAAACAAAACAAATGTGTGAAATTAAAGGAATCATTTTAATTGCACACAAAAAATATGGTCGTTTAAATAGGTAATACTTCAATCGCCTAACCCTGTATGCTGTTGATATCACCACCGTCGGAGAGATAGATAGAGCGATTACGATGTTCGTGCTGACAAATGGGTCCTACGTTGGGTCAAGATTCCCTCTTTAGGACGCTATAACGTGCATAACTCTGATAAACTAAGCCAATGTTCTAGCGAACGATATTTTAATGTACTTACTAATATATATGTGACAGCGCATAGAGAAAGGGACCTAAGGGTAAAAAATTCAATTTTCATTTTTTTTTTCTTTTTTTGATGTGGACATCTGAGCATCGAATGACACCAATCCCATGCCCCAAAAGTGTTCCCTCCCAGAGATATGCGCGTTTTATGAAAGTGAAGTCGACGATTCTAAGCGCAAATAGAAAGGGACCTAATCTTTAAAATGGCTCTCCTGAACAAACCTGGCTTTTAACCTTAGGTCTCTTTTTATTTTGCGCGCTACATATAGGCTGCGTTCCGACATTAACGTTGTCAAACGTATGAAACTGCAACTCATGCGCAGGCTAGAGCCTGTCGGCAGAAAGTACTAGAATAGCTAAAAAATATACCACGCACGACTCTTGATCCTAATTATAATTCTCTAATTTAGTTTCTCTTAATTATTAAAAAACATTTCTCAAAATCCATTACGTTTCCGTATTTTAGAAACGGTGACAACTCATTCCCATTTTACGTATTCTATAGTGCGGCCGTACTTAACTCTTCGTGTGAAATATTATTTAACAGTTTCTCTGCTGACTAACGTTTTTGTTAAGAATAAATAACATGACGCGTTTAACTGTTTGTCAGTCAATCTTGATTGGCCAAAGACCAGCTATTTGGGTTACGTCATAAACTAATAAAAAAACACTAATTAATATTCAATATTTCACAAAACTGAAATCTGAATAAACGTTGGTTCGACCGGCAATCAAAAAAAAGCACAATAAACTACGAGTATGTTTATTAGGGATACAACCAATTTTTTGGCATAGTACCATGAGGTCAACCATGTCCTAGTAACCACGAAAATCATAATCTTTTGTAATTTTTCTGGAAAAAGTTCACGCACCAATTGGTTTTTCTAAACAGCTGTAAAAAAAATTATTTAAAAATTTATGATTTTGTTTATTTTTTTTTTTTATTTTTATTATTTTTTAAATTACTGAAAGTTACATATATATGTACTCGTATAATAAAAATATGAAAAATTTTGAGTTAGTTATTGAAAGATAAAAATTTATTAGCATTATGAGAGATTATTCGTTACACATTTTTATTTTTTTTCGTTAAAAAAGGTTAAAGATGCGTTTTGGTTTGCTGGAAAAATCTCTTACCATCTGTAAATATTAATGCAATTTCATACTTAAGTTTTTTTTTATTTTAAATAAACATATTATTAAGTTTTCTTAACCAAAAAGAAAATTAAAATTTTTCAAAACTTCATCGCGGTTGGTGCGTGAACTTTTTTGACCTTAGCGAAAAAATAAATATACGTTCCCTTATAGTTTTTTATGCTCTATTGGACTGTGCTATGCCAATTTTGATATTTTAAAAAATTGTTAAAAAGTTGTATCCCTAATGTTTATACAAACAAATAGCACTTGTTCCACAAAAGGGTATTAACTCAAAACTTTTAGAAATTCACTTTTGTAAGTGAATTGGCCGTGGTTATCCCTATCTACTGTAAAACAGGGACATCTCCACTCTTTCAACAACAAAAACGTCATGCCACTCCTAATATTTTAGAGTTCTTCAAATACAGCATTTTTGTCTCTACTTAAAGGTATAAATATTAACTTAATACCCTTTTGCTGAACAAGTGCGATATGCTCTGTTCTTACATACATAAGAGGGCGGTCCCAAAACTAGCCGACCTATGAAACAAAGCCAAAATATTTGCGAAAAGCGGTTGCCGTCAAAAACAGAGGACGTTTAAGGTGCATTTTTTTAACCTGAATAAATTGGCCACTGACAAAACTTTAATTGAATCGTTTTAAGCATGATCGGCTTAAAGATTGTGGCTTTGACAACGAGGGACCTTTGTATTGGGGCTACATGAAAATACGAAATTATATGGTCTTATTTTTAGAAGGTTGATTATGGGTCACGTATAACGCTGCATGCTAAATTTTGCGAAAAATCTGATGTTAATTGAGGCATGTATAAAGCAGGACCTCAAATCGGGGGAGGCCTTCGTGAGGGGGCCTTGTTTTAAATGTAAACCAATGTGGCTCAGTTTAATTTATGCTCGCTCAAATGCATCGTGTGACATTTAAACACGAGCGAATGAAATTTGTGGCATTTAGAGCGACCGTCCCTCAAATCGACAACATTGACAGAATTGAAATGTACGGTTAATAACCACTTTCTTAACATCGTTGGTAATAGAAAAGTAGTAAAAAACTCGTTCTTTGAAATTACAATATAAAGGCTGGTACTTGGTTCGATGTTTCCTGTGAAAATGCGCCAAACTCCATATAAAAACAAGTGGACAGTTCGAAAGTTAATCCAGGCCGAAGTATTTATACTACCATGGATTGCGTTGTACATGGTGGGCCATCTACAATTTTAAATTTGTTTTGACTGTAAAACAAGTACTGATTACTTTTCCAATTTCTGGTTTTATTGGAAAGGTTAAACTTTGTCATTTACTAATGTAACACCATCCGATGCGCTTTTGCTCCGCCCAATGGGCTAAACATTTTTTGGCAGGAAATGAAGAACTTGGCCGAAAAATCGTGTTTCCGCTGTTTTCGACCAAAATTTTGTTCAGTGATGAGGCCCATTTCTGGCTTAACGGCAAAGTCAATAAACAAAATTGACGCATTTGGGCTGAAGAGCAACAAGAAGAGGTTCAAGAGGTGCCATTATACCCAGAGAAAACCACGGTTTGGTGCGGTTTATAAGCTGGTGGAATCATAGGTGCATATTTTTTCAAAAATGATGATGGCCGGAACGCAACCGTGAATGGTGCTCGCTATCGCGCCATGATATCGATCTTTATGCTACCTAAAATTGAAGCACGTAATCTTTATGACTCTTGGTTTCAACAGGACGGTGTCACTTGTCATACAGCTGCTCAAACAATGGATCTATTGAGAGGTCATTTCGAAAGCAGCTAATTTCACGTTTTGGACAGGTGAGCTACAACAACATTTTTCTATTGGTTTACGTAATGTCCAAAGTCTATGCTGACAAACCAGCTACGATTCAGGGTTTGGAAGCCAACATTACCGGTCAAAATGCCCGAGCGAGTATTTTTATAAAATTGGACCCTCGGAATGGAAACCCTGAGGCGTAGTTGCGGCCAACATTTGAAGGAAATTATATTAAAAAAATAAATGCCATAAAATGTCCTTTCAAATTACCAACAAAGATTCCACACTTGATTTTAATTTTTATATATTTTTTTGTTTGGAATAAAATACCTCTAGATGATTCACCCTATATATGCCCATATTCGAAAGGACCTATTTTCCGCACCTTATGGACCTTAGACTCATGAGTCAGGGGCTTAACATTAATCCAATCGTAAAATTGATATGATATTTGGAACCATGACGAAATTTAAACGTTTTTTAATACCCATGTATTCATTTTTCAACGAGGCCTATATAGACCGGTCCGAGTCCCAAATTGGCACAAATCTTAAATATAGGTACATGTTTTAATTTGTGAATAAATTTCACGGTATCTGCATACCCGTATGCCGTCACACATTAGGGTATGATTTTTAGGCTCCAGACCACTCCCGTAAGCCTCCCATTCAGTCGAATCGTTAAATTAATAGAAAATTAAGGTCAGGTTCTTCTAAAAATTCCATTTTTTTTACTTTTTCGAGGCCTCAAATTTCTGCGAATCGTAAAAAGAATGTGAAATTCAGGTGCGTGTCGAAATTGTATAGTATCGTATATGGTTGGTTCTGAGATTATGGGCCACTTTGCTGTCCTTGGTTGTTTCAAGCGGGAAAAATAAAATATATTATACTTTATTATTTACTATACTACTTACAATAAATCTTTATAGGACCTTTAAAGTCTTTGAAATTGTTTTTTAAAACAATTATTTGTTCTTCAAAAAATATCCTACCAAAGTGTTTAAATATCACTACCCTACCCGGTTGTCCCTAACACTACTTTCAATTGAAATTTTCTAAATTATTTACAAAAATATTGACTATTTATTTAATAAAGCCAGTCCATAGTAAAAAATAATATTCAATTAATTTTGTTGTTATTAATGATTATAATTTTTTATTCAATTTATATTTTTATGGATGTTTATTTTCTGTCCCTGAAAATGCACAGTATTCCCCTGTAAAATCTTATATTCGCTAAAATTCAAATTTCCAAACCAATCTTGATTTCAATCAAGCAACTCAAATATGATTCAACATTACATGAAGTGGGTGCACATTTAAACGTTTTTTGTTCCCTGGTTTTTTGTTTAAAATGTTTTTTTTTATTTTAAATTGTTGCATGATTCCGTTAAAAGCTAAAATTTTGATGTGTACCTTTAAAAAATGACTGTCGTTCTTAAAACTAAGACATCCACCTGAATTAAATATTAAATTCTGCAAAAAAATCGAATCCAAAAATGATGTCGAAATTGGCCCATAGCTCAGAATCACCCATATATACATAGTAGGGATATAAATACTGTCACAACATTGAACACACCCATTTCAATAGTAGAACTGAACATACCCCGTTAATGACATATGGGTTTTGAAAGTCTGTAACGGGATTTTAAAATTGTTTCAACTTTCATCATGGAGTGGTCAGATAATAAGAACCGTATCGTTGTAATAGCGCTTTTCAAGAGTGAAATTAAAAAAAGCGATATTTTCAAACGCTCCGGCCGCTAGGGATTAGCCGCATGTTCGTCTACCGATGCATAAAACTGTTTGAGGAGACTGGAGATGTAAAAGACCGCCACCGGTCGGGCCGCCCACGCTCTGTTCGAACAGCGCATGTCATCAAAGCCATTATATCAAGAATTCACAGAAATCCGCTCCAAAAACAGAAAATCATGGCTCGTGAGATGAATATCACGCAAAAGTCCATGAGTCGAATCATTAAAAAGACTTGAGACTTGGAGCTTTTAAACGACTTACCGGACATTATTGACTGCAGCTTTAAAAAAATAGGATTGAAAAATGCAAACGCCTTTAGGTGAAGCACGTCTATAACTTGCACAGAAAACTTCTGTTCACCGATTAAAAATTTTTAACCGTTCAGGAAAAAGTTAACAAGCAAAATGATATAGTGTATGCTCGGCCAACTAAGGCATTCTGAGCTGATCCCAAGGGTGGAAAAGGGTCATCACCCAGCTTCAGTCATGGTTTGGTGGGGTGTCTCTTACGATGGGGACACTGACCTGCATTTCTGCGAACAAGGAGTCAAAACATCGGCCAAAATTACCAAGAAACCGTTTTGGAAGCTGTTGTGAAACCTCTTAACCATTCCCTGTTCCAAAACCAGCCATGGACTTTCCAGCAGGATTCAGCGCCGGCCCATAAGGCTAAAACGCCCCAGGCCTGGCTTTGAAACAATTTTCCAACGTTTATTTCCTCTGAAGAATGGCCCTCAGGCAGTCCAGAGTTGAATTACAAATTGTGGGCGGTTTTAGAGGACAAGGTTTGTCACAAAAGATACCCCAACATTGGATCTCTTAAGACTGCTTTGGTTCGAGCAGTGGACAATTTTCCAATGGACAAGGTTCGTGTAGCTATTGACGATTGGCCAGTGCGACTTAAGGCGTGTGTAAATGCCAAAGGCAGATATTTCGAATAAGTAGATTCTTTTCGGATTCTTTAGCAGAAATGTCATAAAATTAAAAATTTTGTTTAGACTTTTTTTAAGGGGAACTTCTTTCCCTTTTTGCTCGATTTGTTCCATTTTCAATTCTAACCCATCGCCGACTATAGGACATATATCTGGTAAGTTGGAGACTCTAGAAGACTTATCGTTGGAGCTAAATATTTTTCTATCGAGGCATTTCATTAGGTTTGGAAGTAGGAAATAGTCAATGGGGGCTAAATCCGGAGAATATGGCGGATGAGGTACCAATTACTCTTTGATCGATAGGACTTTTCCGACTTTCGGGTGTATTGACCTCGATTAGCTGACCAGAACGTGTTGCGTGATTTGTACTTGTGCGACCACAACGAAAGCCATTGTTGTTGTTGTCTTACTGCTGTTGCTGTATTTGTTGTTGTGAATGGCTGGGGTCGCTACGAATTTAATCGAAAAGAGCAAAGCCCATATCGTCATCTTTATTTTCAGATTCGGATTCTTCCGAATCTTCTTCTTTCTTATCCTTTTGTTGTTGTTGTTCTAGCGGTGTAATGCCAGGGTGACAGCCCTTGGCCGAAGAGTTCCTCCTTCGGGTCGATCCGGTGCATAGAACCGGCTGTCCTTCTTGCCACCGGCATCAGCGCCAGTAGCGGCTGGGGCGGCAGCAACAACGGCACCACCACCAACAGGCATGGAGGACAATTTTACCATTGAAATCGATGGTTTAGATGGTTCAGAGTCCCCATAGTATTTATTAAGCTTTTCCTTGGTTTGATTGACGTGGTTTTCCGCTAAAAATAATGTTTAATGAGTACTCGAAATTCACTTTTTCCCATTTTTAACAAAATCAACGAGGTTGTATGTGTTGAACAGCTGTTAAACCCAAACTAAATGACGGAACTCTCACAAAATTTGACAGTAGTCTATTAACAGATGGTGCTTGATGGGAGCAGTGTTGCATTTCATATAACTACGAGAGAATTTGGCAAAGTCACGGAATTTTTATATATATATACTCTATATGGTCGCAGATACGTATTTCGAGGTCTTACGAACGGAATGACAATCTTATGAATATTCCTATCTAATGGTGGAAAGTACACAAATTACTTGAACTCACTGAAAATCTGTGAAAAAACATTAAATTTTCAAAAATGTGTGTATGGCAACATTGCGTAATTCAAGCATTTATTGAACATTATCCCATCCATTGTTCTGGATGGGAATGTTCAATAAGGTTGATTAACGGTGCTTTTCAAATAAATTTAATAAAATATTCCTAAAAACCAAAAATGGTAAGTGCAAGCATTAAAATTAATAAGGAAAACCAAATTATCAATATTGAATTTGTTTTCAATGGGTAGATCGCCCTAGAACAAACATTCTTCATGTAGTTCGGGTATCAATATTTTCCATGACTTTGAGATTTCATTCTTCAGATCTCGTTAAAACGTGTATTGGTTTTTATAAATAAATTAATCGAATCGTAAAATTAATATGATATTTGGAACCATGACGAAATTTAAACGTTTTTTAATACCCATATATTCATTTTTCAACGAGGCCTATATTGTCCGGTCCGAGTCCCACCCAAATTGGCACAAATCTTAAATATAGGTACATGCTTTAATTTGTGAGAAAATTTTTCGGTTTCTGCATACCCGTATGCCGCCGAACATTAGGGTACGATTTTTTCAAGTATAGAAACAAATCAGTTTTCTGCTGGTAGTTCTGGGACAGCCCTCGTATCTTTATGTACCCACTTAAATATCGATTAGTTAATCGATGATTGTGTCCAAAGCATGTTTTATTGCAACCACCTCTTACAGATAATGAACAAATGATTACGAGCCGAAGGTGTCCCACTCGAACCAGTGCCGCGGTAAGATTTTTTTATTACACTTAAAAAGGCCATAAACAACAGTTGTCGTAAAATGTTGATTTATTCTACCCTTAAAATGAATAAATGCCGCCCTAACCATGTATTTTATAGCTGCCATTTAAAGCAACAAAACGTTGGTGGACAAAAGGAAATCACCCAACTCAGTCAAGTAACGGGCAGTTTACGAGAATTTGTTATTCTATCGACGTCGTTCTACTTAGAAAGAAACGAAACCTCAATGACTGCCAGAATTGTCATTCGTGTGATACAATTTCTTTGGCTCTAAATAGAACTTGATAGATCAGTCAGTAGTTGTAAAGTCAGGGGCAGTATGCTAACCCGACTCTCTTCGACTGCAGCGTTTTTTGGTACATTGCTAGTCCACCATACCATTTGATAAACATATCGTTTGTGTCCGAATTCGCTAGGTTTGCAAATTAACGCTGTTTTTGTCCAAACGCTTCAGAATTTTAAGACCCTCCATCGAAGAGAGGATGGAGCCTATATAGCGTATAATATACATACAATACATTATATTTTTAATCGTCGATCCTAAATTATCAGACAAACCAGCCAGGTTCGTCAGTGTGTCTGTTATCGCATAATAGTGGTCAAACTAATCAGGAGGGGTTGTGAAACTTTGCATGATAATGGCTTATGGTCGTATACTATTTGGGATTTGAAGTGGGCTTCATCGGACCATGGGGGGGCTTTCGAGGGCTGCTATATAATTTTCTGGCCTAATAATGAATATGCGAATATATATCATCAAAAATTGTTTTATTGTTTTTCAAAGTATTCTCCAGCTTGATTTATACACTTTTGCAAGCGCTCAAACCAATTGCCGAAGCACTTTTTCCACTCCGATTGCGACACATTCAACACATGGTTTTTGAAGGCTTCAACAGCAACGTTGACCACGCATTTTTTCTTGATGTGCGGGAATAAAAAAAAGTCATTGGGTTCCAAGTCAGGGCTGTACGGCGGATGACCCATCAATTTGACGTTTTGGCAGGTCAAAAAGGCGCTGGTTTGAGCCGATGTGTGAGAGCTCGCATTGTCATGGTGCACAATGATTCATCTTCTCTTGTTCGTTTTTCGCATTTCTCCGAAGACTTCAGTCAAACAAATTGTGGTGTACCATTCCGAATTGACCTCCTACGTTGCTCAAGTGAAACAGTCGCCACATGACTAGTTTTGCCGAAGAAATAGGAGACCATTTGCTTCGAAATGCTTCTTCTACGAACAACTTTCGTTGGATTTGGCTCGTCTACGAAGACCCACACGGTCGATTGCTGTTTTGTTTCGGTCTCATACATATAGATCCATGATTCACCTGTGACGATCTTATAAACGTCTCTTGAAGCACCGCGATCGTATTTTTTCAAAAATTTTTTGCACCAATCGACACAAGCCTTTTTGTGAGCGATTGTCAAACTGTGCGGGATCCAACGAGAACAAATTTTTTTTAACCGCCAGGTGTTCATATAATATCAAATGTATGCTAGTGGAAGAAATGTCCAAGGATGCCTCTATCTCACGGTATGTCACATGACGATCTTGCATTATCAGTTCAGCCACGGCATCAATGTTCTCTGACAGAACGGCTGTTTTTGGACGACCTTCGTCATTGAGCGAGCGTCGGCCACGATTAAATTCAATAAACCAGCTTTTCACAGTGCTATGGGATGGTGCTTCATCGCCATAGAAAGATTTATGTTCATCGATGCACTCTTGTCGTGATAATCCACATCAAAAGTTATGAAAAATTATCGCACGAAAATGTACACGAGTTAATTCCATTTTTTTGCCAAATTGATTTTTTCAAGTCACTGTAAACAACACAAATGATGGTCGTATGTCATAACGTTCTGAGTACGTTTATGCTAGATGGCGCCAGGCAACACTTAGTGTTGCCTAGACCAGAAATATATATAGCAACCCTAAATTCCTAAATGTTCGGTTGGCCACGTCGGTTGAGGCAACAAATCTGTTTTCCATGTGCACGATTTTTTGCTGCAAATAACCCCCATTCAAGCAGTATATATTTAGAATAAAGCAGTAATTTCATGCGATAATCTAAAGGATGTACGTAAATATGCACCTTTACTCGAATTAGGGCAATTACCACAATTTTGTTGACGTACTTTTTTTATTCCGATGGAAATGCCAGTTAAGTAAATAATCAAATGTAATGACGTGGAGGAAATATAATTGCTTAACAAAGAAACACGAATGGTAGAAAATGAAGGAATGGGTCATAATAGCCGCCAGGAAGGGGAGTGAGCATGTTGGGTCGCTGCCACCCAAGGGTGTTAAAACGACAAAGGGGAAATTGTTTAGGAATTAACGTGTACAAGTTGACCGGCGAAAAGAACGTGACACAAATCATGTGTTTGACCTTCTGAACTTTCAGCGTGTACGTGTATGTTGTATGTGATGTTGTTCGGTTTCTCTGCTTTGTTTTATGGCCGGCCTTTTCTGCCTGTTGTTCAAAGAGGTTTCAATTTAGTCCAAAGCCACATACACCGAGCAAAAAAGTTGCCCAAACTTCCGGCAAATAAAAAGGTATAAAGAGGTTTGTGATTTTAATTTGTTTATTATTTTATTCGAAATTAACGATTTAAGACAGTTAAAATTTAAAACCTCGGCGAGCATTAAAATTGCTTATAAATATAAGTATACCCAAGAACAGCCTTGATTGGCATTAGTTGGGGAGAAAGGGAGATGGCCGGTTCAAGCTGTAATTTATTTTACATTTATACTTAGTAGGGACATAAATACTGTTCCAACGTTTAACACACCCATTTCAATAGTAGAACTGAACATACCCATTGAAAGCTAACCTCAATAGCGTTAGTCTGTAACGGGATTTTAAAATTGTTTCAACTTTCATCATGGAGTGGTCAGATAATGAGAACCGTATCGCTGTAATAGCGCTTTTCAAGTGTGAAATTAAAAAAAAAACGATATTTTCAAAACGCTCTGGCCACTAGGGATTAGCCGCATGTTCGTCTAACGATGCATAAAACTGTTTGAGGAGACTATAGATGTAAAAGACCGCCACCGGTCGGGCCGCCCACGCTCTGTTCGAACACCGCATGTCATCAAAGCCGTGAAATCAAGAATTCACAGAAATCCGCTCCGAAAACAGAAAATCATGGCCCGTGAGATGAATATCACGCAAAAGTCCATGAGTCGAATCATTAAAAAAGACGGGGCTTTCAACGACGTACCGGACATTTATTGACTGCAGCTTTAAAAAAAATAGGATTGAAAAATGCAAACGACTTTTGGTGAAGCACAGAAAAATTTTGTTCACCGATGAAAAAAAATTTAACAAGCAAAATGATAGAGTGTATGCGCGGTCATCTTAGGAATCGTCTGAACTGATCCCAAGGGTGGAAAAGGGTCATCACCCAGCTTCAGTCATGGATTGGTGATGGGTGTCTCTTACGATGAGTCACTGACCTGCATCTCTGCGAACAAGGAGTCAAAACATCGGCCAAAATTTACCAAGAAACCGTTTTGGAAGCTGTTGTGAAGCCTCTTAACAAGTCCCTGTTCCAAAACCAGCCATTGAATTTCCAGCAGGATTCTGCGCCGGCCCATTAGGCTAAAACGTCCCAGGCCTGGCTTCGAAACAATTTGCCAGCGTTCATTTCCTCTGAAGAATGGCCCTCAGGCAGTCCAGATTTGAATCCATTGGATTACAAATTGTGGACGGTTTAAGAGGACAAGGGTTGTCACAAACGATATCCCAACATTGGATCTCTTAAAACTGCTTTGGTTCGAGCTGTGGCCAACTTCCAATGGACGAGGTTCGTGCAGCTATTGACGATTGGCCAGTGCGACTTAAGGCGTGTGTAAAGGCATAAGGCGGACTTTTCGAATAAGTAGATTTATTTTGGATACAGTATACGAGGGCGGCCGCAAAAGTAACTGGCCTAACATAAAAAGAACCGTTTGTTTTGGAATTATTATTATTTATTTTTCAACATAATCTCCTTCCAACTCAATGCACTTTATCAAACGTTTTACAAGTTTTTTAACTCCATCCGAAAAATAAGATTTTTCAAGACCTTCAAAATATGCCTCAGTTTCAGCAATAACCTCGCTATTGGACGAAAATTTTTTGATACCGAGAATTTTTTTTAAATTTGAAATCAAGAAATAATCAGAAGGAGCTAAATCTGGACTATATGGTGGATGCGGAGCAATTTCAAATCGTAATTCGGCCAGTTTTTGTTGAGTTAAAAATGCAGTGTGTGAAGGAGCATTATCTTGATGAAAAAGAACTTTTTTTTTCTAAATGCGGTCGTTTTATCTTGATTTTTTCACTCAACCGATCCAATAATGCACAATAATATTCATTATTTATAGTTTTTCCTTTCTCAAGATAATCAATAAATATTATACCCCTTGCATCCCAAAATACTGTGGCCATTACTTTTCCTGCTGACGTAACAGTTTTCGCCTTCTTGGGACCACTTTTACCAGCTTCTATCCATTGTTTTGACTGTTCTTTGCATTCTGGGATGTAGTGATGGATCCATGTTTCATCAACAGCTATGAATCGGCGCAAGAACTCTATTGGATTACGCTGGAATTGGTCCAACGTACGATTTTTTGGGGCAAAGTCAACAAACGCGGCACCTTTTTCGCGGATAGCTTTTTCATGTGGAGTTCATCATGTAAAATACTCCAAACTTGTTTTTCGTATATTTTGACAATATCAGCAAGTTCTCTGAGCTTTATTCGTCTATCTTTAGTCACTTTCAATAGAATAGAAGTAGCAGTTTTCGGTCTTCCAGAGCGTTGTTCATCTTCCGTACTTGAACGACCCATTTTAAATTGAAATTGAACCCAGGATTTCACAGTGGAGTATGATAGTGCATTATCACCATGAACAGAATTCAATTCATCATTGATTAATTGTGGCCTATAACCTTTCATATAAAAGTGTTTAATTACCGCACGAAACTCTTTATTTTCCATTTTTCAAAAATTATAAAACTTGTTTACTTCAATCACCTGTAACAAAGAAAATAATCATTAAATATTTCGGAAATTTTGACAGATGGCTTATACAAGATTGCTTTTAAAAAACAAAACAAAAAAAGTTGCTAGTAAAATAGAAAATGTGCCAGGCCAGTTAGTTTTGCGGTCGCCCTCGTACATCAATAAATATATTGAAAAATATTTGGTCCAAAAACATTCAGTTCTTCTTATTTTACAACATAAAACGTGTGTAACAGTATTTATGTCCCTACTAAGTATGTTTATAAATTAAACTGATACAAATATAGCAAATAGTTATAGTTAGTAACAATGTTGCACCCATTAAAAAGAACTCACGCTAATGTATTCTTGGCAATAGAATTCGTGCGACTTACAACAACTCAATCCGTTTTCATGTCCTTACAAAATCCAACTTTACAACAAATGCGCAATTTTTAAAAAGTACTCGCAATATTGATTTTTCGAAATTTTCTCTGTGTGTGTTTCTCCCACACATGCATGCAACACAGCACAGTTGCTACATATTTAATGTGTGCCGGTCAAAAGCATTCCGAAAATGCCTTCACAACGCCGAAATCGTTAGTATGGCTATTCGATTGCCAGGATTGGCTATCTTCAATCAATATGGCAAGTAAACAATTAAAAATAAAAAAAAACCTATTGTTTAGTATCATGGATAGGAAGGAGGTGGTCTATGGACGGCTGTGATTCAATATCAAATAATATTTGTTTCATTGTTTGCCTTGGCCTATACTTTATTGACACTGTGCATAGACAAAGCTAGAAACAAAAACCAAAACCTTTATGATTATTGCGTTTTCATTATCAATTTCATTATCATTTTCATTCTTTGTTTCATTTTTTTCTTTACCGCTTAGTTTGTTCTTATTTTGTAAACTATGTTTTCATGGCGAAGTGTGGAAATAAGTGGACAATATTGACCGAATTGAAATACACCTTAAAAAAAGAGGTAGGGTGTCAAACATCCTATAAATAAAAAACCAACAAATTAAGCCAAGTTCGTCGGAGTGAACCTTACATACACTCTCCTTTCGATTATGATAAGTAGTTCCCTAGTCGTCGATACACTGGCACACAGAGAAAAACATTTTTTGGAACTCAGTAAGAACTACAAAACGTTTGTTGGCTAGTCTACTATTTCTAGTCAAAACCATTTTTTTCTAATACTGATTGATTTTTAATTAGACGTACCATTAGGTAAACGAATGAAAGACTCTTACAATTTACATTAACTAGATGCTAATAATTAATGAGAAAACTTTTTATTTAGCCTGGTAAAATTGGATTCAAACGCTCCCAGAAAAAGGTCCTTTACAATTTGAGACCCGGATACTGTAGTAGTCACAAACTAAATGCAATATTGTTTAAATATTAACTTATGAGTTGTTTTAAGGGAGATCCATAACCAACCCTAGTAAAATAAGACCGTACTGTGTGATGTAGGACCATAACGAACTCTTGTGGAATATAACCGTATCGGTTTACATCTTCATATAGCGCCCTTTAAAAGGGTCTCTTTAAATTTGAGCCCTTGCCATAAGTTACATTTTAAGTTAGATCTTTGTTAAATTACGTACAGAAGCGTTAGTTTTCTGTATACCAATGAGGAGTAGGTATTTTTCAGAACAAAAAAAAATACTTAGTAGGGACATAAATACTGTTACACACGTTTTAAGCTGTAAAATAAAAAGTACAGAATAATTTTGGACCAAATATTTCAATACATATATCCAAAAAGAATCTACTTATTCGAAATGTCCGCCTTTGCCTTAACACACGCCTTAAGTCGCACTGGCCAATCGTCAATAGCTGCACGAACCTCGTCCATTGTTTTGGATCATTAAGAGATCCAATGTTGGGGCATCTTTTGTGAAAAACCTTGTCCTCTAAAACCGTCCATAATTTATTATCCAATGGGTTCAAATCTGGACTGCCTGAGGGCCATTCCTCAGAGGAAATGAACGCTGTCAAATTGTTTCGAAGCCAGGCCTGGGACGTTTTAGTCGTATGGGCTGGCGCAGAATCCTGCTGAAGAGTCCATGGCTGGTTTTGGAATAGGGAATTGTAGAGAGGCTACACAACAGCTTCCAAAACGGTTTCTTGGTAAACTGTGGCCGATGTTTTGACTCCTTGTTCGCAGAAATGCAGGTCAGTTACCCCATCGTAAGAGACACCCCACCAAATCATGACTGAAGCTGGTTGATGACCCTTTTCCACCCTAGGGATCAGTTCAGATGCTTCCTTAGATGACAGCGCATATACTCTTTCATTTTGCTTGTTAAATTTTCCCTGAACGGTTAACATGTTTTCATTGGTGAACAGCATTTTTCTGTCTAAGTTATCAGCGTGCTTCACCAAAAGACGTTTGCATTTTTCAACCCTTTTTTTTTTTAAAGCTGCAGTCCATGAATGACCGCTACGTCGTTTGAAAGCCCTAAGTTCCAAGTCTTTTTTAATGATTCGACTCATGCACTTTTGCGTGATATTTAACTCACGGGCCATGATTTCTGTGAATTCTTGATTTAACGGCTTTGATGACATGCGGTGTTCGAACAGAACGTGGGCGGCCCGACCGGTGACGGTCTTTTACATCTTCAGTCTCCTCAAACAGTTTTATGCATCGGTAGACGAACATGCGGCTAATCCCTAGTGGCCGGAACTTTTTGAAAATATCGTTTTTATTCATTTCACACTTGAAAAGCGCTATTACAGCGATACGGTTCTCATTATCTGACCACTCCATGCTGAAAGTTGAGACAATTTTAAAATCCCGTTACAGACTAACGCTATTGAGGTTAGCTTTCAAAACCCATATGACATAAACGGAGTATGTTCAGTTCTACTATTGAAATGGGTGTGTTCAATGTAACAGTATTTATGTCCCTACTAAGTATAAAAATTCAAATCAATCAATCTTTATTGGTAATTTAAAAGGAAATTTTATGGCATTTATTTTTTGAATATAATTTCCTTCAAATGTTGGCCGCTACAACGCCCCTGGGTTTCCATTCTGAGGGTCCAATTTTGGATGACTCGTTCGAGCATTTCGACCGGTATGGCTTTAATGACACGCGTAATGTTGGCTTCCACAACCTGAATCGTAGCTGGTTTGTCAGCATAGACTTTGGACTTTACGTAACCCCAAAGAAAACTGTCTAAAGGTGTGATATCACTCGATCTAGGCGGCCAACTCACCACGTGAAATTAGCTGCTTTTCGAAATGACCTCTCAATAGATCCATTGTTTGAGCAGCTGTATGACAAGTAACACCGTCCCGTTGAAACCAAGTGTCGTCAAGATTACGGGCTTCAATTTCAGGTAGCATGAAGATCGATATCATGGCGCGATAGCGATCACCATTCACGGTTACGTTCCGGCCATCATAAGTTTTGAAAAAAATATGCACCGAAGATTCCCCCATAATACAGTTGCAACACTAAGTGTTGGCTGCCGCCATCTGACATTTCCATTGGAAAGATTGACATTTTTTTAGCATAAACGTACTCAAAACGTTGTGACGTACGACCATCATTTGTGTTGTTTGGCAAAATATGGAATTAACTCGTTCACAACTTTCGACGTGGATTATCACGACAAGAGTGCATTGATGAACTTAAATCTTTGTATGTTGATGAAGCACCACCCTTTAGCACTGAAAAACTGGTTTAAAAAATTCAATCGTGGCCGACGCTCGCTCAAAGACAAAGGTCGTCCAAAAACTGCCGTTGTGCCAGTAAACATTGATGCTGTGTGTAAACTGATAATGCAAGATCGTCATGTGACATACCGTGAGATAGACGCACGCTTGGGCATTTCTTCCACTTGCATACATTCGATATTGCAGGAACACCTGGCCGTAAAAAAGGTTTGTTCTCGTTGGATCCCGCACAAATTGACAATCGCTCAAAAAAAGGCTCGTGTCAATTGGTGCAAAGAAATTTTGACAAGACTACGATCGCGATGCTTCAAAAGACGTTCATAAGATCGTCACAGGTGACGAATCATGGATCTATGCGTATGAGCCCGAAACAAAACATCAATCGTTGTTCCGCTTGAGCAACGTAGGACGGTCAATTCTGATAGGTACGCCACAATTTGTATGCCTGAAGTCTTCGGATAAATTCGAAAAATGAACAAGAGCAGACGAATCATTGTGCACCATGATAATGCGAGCTCTCACACATCGGCTCAAACCAGCGCCTTTTTGACCGGCCAAAACGTTGAATTGATGGGTCATCCGCCGTACAGCTCTGACTTGGCACCCAATGACTTCGTTTTATTCCCGCACATGAAGAAAACAATTCGTGGTCAAAGATTTTCGTCGCCGGAAGATGCTGTGAAGCGTTCAAACCCCATGTTTTGGAGGTGTCTCAATCGGAGTGGAAACAGTGATTCGACAATTGGTTTGAGCGCTTGCAAAATTGTATAAATCATGCTGGAGAATACTTTGAAAAACAATAAAACCATTTTTGATGAAAAATAATTACATTCTCATTTTAAGGCCAGAAATATATATATGTGATGCGCAAAATAGAAAGGGACCTAAGGTTAAAACCAGTTTTGTTCAGGAGAGCCATTTTAAAGATTAGGCCCCTTTCTATTTGCGCTTAGAATCGTCGACTTCACTTTCATAAAGCGCGCATATCTCTGGGAGGGAACACTTTTGGGGCATGGGATCGGTCTCATTCGATGCTCAGATGTTGTCCACATAAAAAAAAGAAAAAAATTAAAATTGATTTTTTTACCCTTAGGTCCCTTTCTCTATGCGCTGTCACATATATAAGTATACTTATAGCAGCCCTCGTATGATCGCGTATACGCCCTATGTAGCAGACTATTCAAAAGTAACGACTTCAAATATTTAATCTACATTAGTAGAGGTTTCACAAAATTCGGTGTGACTGAACATAAATCTGACATTGTGTGTTCAATGGTCAAGGGACCATTTAGTAGAAGTAAATGACATTTAAATGCATTGCTAATACTTGCTGCAAAGCAAATGCCTCTAAACATACAGCACAAACTCAAAAGGTAATGTGATTTCTTTATAGATAAGTATAAGTATGTATCACACAGAAAATTGTCATTTGCATTTTGTTTGGCACTGTGCAAATCAATGAATTGTGGCCAACCTTGGACACATTAACACTTTCCGTTTAATTAGAAGGAGGATGTGAAAAAAGTTTATGTAGTAACTGACAAAGTTCCAAAACCTTAACATACAATAGCGTATATTGAAGAATGAATCGCAAACGTGAAGGGAGTTACACCTTAAAATTCTTTGCAGCTAATTTTTAACAAAGTCAGTAATAATTTACAAAATTCGAATCAAATCTCGTTCCACCGAGGAAAACGTTTTCTTGGGAAACAAAAAAAAAAGTGGGCCAGAAGGACGAGCTCTGTCTGAATACTGATGGAGAGAAGCCATGATTACTATTATTTCAAAACCCCTTTCATTGGTGACCGATTCTCCATCAGCAATAACACCGACCATGCTGCAATTTTTGGATGCATGTGAAGTGAACTCACAGAAAGCTGGTGTAGCTGGGGTAACCACCTATTAACATACACGTAGTTTTTCTTTTAGATTATGATACATCCCTGATTGTTTATGTCAAGTGGGTGACTGGGCGCAATCTCTTGTGCTACTATGCTGGCCCCAAATTGAAAGAAGTTTTGCTATGCTATTTAAC
The DNA here is from genome assembly GCA_963513945.1 of Hydrotaea diabolus. NCBI lineage: Eukaryota > Metazoa > Arthropoda > Insecta > Diptera > Muscidae > Hydrotaea > Hydrotaea diabolus. Next base: position 121,284,380 of record OY740718.1, on the reverse strand, counting down.
CCTAGTCTGTAATATGGAACTGCTGTGGGTCAGGGAATTTTTGGCTTAACTTGGTCGAGGTTTTCACGCACTGATCATTTTTGGCTTGATGTTAAGGTCGACTAAACCAAGTGATTCGGTCTATAGAGTATCAAACTTGTAAGATGTCCTTCAGCTCTCACCAAAAGAGAGTATTCACACACCGGGAACGTTGTGGGAACGTTGGTCTGCGGACTGAACTTGCCCACAGTTGCATTGGCTTGCCATGAACGGCGAGCTCCATGAAATGATATTTGAAAAAGTAGTTGGACATGGGGATACCTGCTCCCAAAATAATGCTGTTTTTGGGTTGCAGAGGGAGTAGAGGACATGATCGATTAAGAACGCAATGCACGGTTGCGCGAGTTTGCCACATCGTAACGGCTATCTAAAACTAGAACTGTAGCTCGTTTCTGTAAATAAATCGGTAACTTATCGATTTATGTGACGTCACACCGACTAGATTGAAAGTTACCGATTTTGTGATAACTGCTGTTTTTGTACGTTGAAATCGGTAAAAATTTGATCTGTGATAGAAAGAAACCCAAATCGGAAAGAAACGGTAGGAATTAAAAGAGATGACAAGCTGCTTTTTATTTGCATTTGATCTCATGTACAAATATTTTGTATTAAAACACGTCTATTTTAATAAAACATAAATATTTAAACGACCTAACTATTACTTACCTTCTCACTTATTTTGTTAAAAATATGCAAACAAATAAAAAACGAGGAATTAAATAAGCTGGCAGTTGGTGATGTACTACTTTGCAAGTAAACAGACATTTGCACTCGGTTATTTTGCATTACCATACCGATTTCCTTGAAACCGGTTCATAAATTGTCGTAAATTTCAACACACTGTCATCTTAAATGTTTTAATTTTGCTGCATATTTTTAAACACAATTAATCCGCGGTTACACAATTATAACATATTTTTTTAATAAAATATTTATTTGTCTAAAATAACATCAGTTAAATTGTATTTGGTGTAAAAAGTTTTATTTGGTTACTTGCTTTCTCATAATTGCAACAACACTATAGCAATCGGCAGAGTTACCGATTTCAAGCTGAGTCGATTGTCTTACAGAAACACTTTTTTAAGCGATTCCTATTGAAGTAGAATCGGAACAATGTCATATTACCGATTTGGAACGAGTGAATGGAATAAGAATCGGCAATTTTTTTTACAGAAACAGTTAAGGTGAGAATGACGTCAGAGTGACGTCAAATCGGTAACTTCAGTTTCAGTTCAGTAACTGCGATCGGTACGAGTTACAGGAACGAGCTACTGGTCAGTTAACATAAATAATTATCCGTGATGTTTTTTTTATCGGGTAAAAACATTAAAAATTTCCCAGCAGTGCGTTTCCTCTTTGTAATGCCGATGACTTTTCACTTCAAGAAATTGCTAAATTAAGCAATGTAGAAGCTTCTCTCTAAAATGAATAAGTCATTCAATATCGGCATAATACACTAAGTCCCGACCAGGAACTATAATACGAGGGCTGCTATATATATTTCAGGCCTTATAATGAAAATGCGTATATTTATCATCAAAAATGGTTTTATTGTTTTTCAATGTATTCTCCAGCACGATTTTTACATTTTTGCCTGCGCTCAAACCAATTGTCGAAGCACATTTCCACTCCGATTAAGACACCTTAAAAACATGGTTTTTGAATGCTTCAACAGCATCTTCTGGCGACGAAAATCTTGAAAACGCATTTTTTTCTTGATGCGCGGGAATAAAAAGAAGTCATTGGGTGCCAAGTCAGGGCTCTACGGCGGATGACCCATCAATTCGACGTTTTGGCCGCTCAAAAAGGCGGTGGTTTGAGTCGATGTGTGAGCTCGCATTGTCATGGTGCACAATGATTCGTCTTTTCTTGTTCGTTTGTCGAATTTCTCCGAAGATTTCAGGCAAACAAATTGTGGTGTACCAGTCATTATTGACCGCCCTACGTTGCTCAAGCGGAACAGTCGCCACATGACCTGTTTTGCCGAAGAAACAGGCGACCATTTGCCTCGAAGTGCTTCTTCCACGAACAACTTTCGTTGGAATTGGCTCGTCTTCGAAGACCCACACGGTCGATTGCTGGTTTGTTTCGGGCTCATACGCATAGATCCATGATTCGTCACCTGTGACGATCTTATAAACGTCGTTTGAAGCAGCGCGATCGTATTTTTTTCAAAATTTCTTGCACCAGTCGACACGAACCTCTTTTTGAGCGATTGTCAAATTGTGCGGGATCCAACGAGTACAAACCTTTTTTACGGCCAGGTGTTCATGCAATATCGAATGTATGCTGGTGGAAGAAATGCCCTAGGATGCCTCTATCTCACGGTATGTCACATAAAGATATTGCATTATCAGTTCATGCACGACATCAATGTTCTCTGGCACAACGGCCGTTTTTGGACGACCTTCGTCTTTGAGCGAGCGTCGGCCACGATTGAATTCATTAAACCAGTTCACAGTGCTATAGGATAGTGCTTCATCGCCATACAAAGATTTAAGTTTATCGATGCACTCTTCTCGTGATAATCCACGTCGAAAGTTGTGATAAATGATCGCACGAAAATGTTCACAAGTTAATTCCATTTTTTTTTGCCAAATTGATTTTTTCAAGTCACTGTAAACAACACAAATGATGGTCGTATGTCAAAACGTTCTGAGTACGTTTATGCAGCAAAAAATGTCAAACAAATGTCAGATGGCTCTAGGCAACACTTAATGTTGCCTAGGCAAGAAATATATATAACAACCCGTATAAATCTTTATTTTTTTTGGTTAGTGGAAAAGAAGACCTCCGTCAAGTGACTGGCGTCAGTGTTTGATACACATTTGGGCCCGTTTCTTTAATTGTCGAGTTTCGGCAAGATTTCCGGTAATAACTGTTCCTATGCCTGTCGACTATTCTCTTAAGGTTTGCAATTGCCGGAGGCTTGTTGGCAAAAACCCGCGACTCCAAGTAGCCCTTAAGATAGAAATCTTGGATGGCTAAATCGGGCGAACTTGCTAGCCAAATGCTAAATCATCTAAACAGGTTTTATGCGAATACGAAACGCTATCCGGTTCAGGTTGTGTGTGCGATGACTCCGTCTTGTTCAAACCAAATGTTCTCCAAACCAGCCCGTTTATCCAATTCCGGCAGTAAGACATCTTTTATAGTGATCCTGTAGCATTCGCCAGTAATAGTATCCGTACTCAAAAAAATGCGGCCCTACCACTCCTTCCGCGTGAATGTCGCAATACACAATGGCTTTGAGAGGATGTAAATACGCATCAAACGCGTATTTTTAGTGCCCCAGAAACAAAGATTTTGCTTATTGATGTAACCTCTTATGTGGACGTCGAAACTGACACTGTGCCAACACCATCGACCAAATATTGCCACAATTATTCCACGCTCTTGCGAAATACAGCGATCAATTGTTTGTCTTTTTGAATTCTGTAGCTGTCTAGTTTACAAATGCCACTTACGATTGACCTACCACGCCATTTGCAAAATTGTTAATATCTTCCGATAGGGTGATACATTTTGCGCCACCTTGTATTATACACTTATTACAGATAAGTTGAACATTTCATCCTTAAATGGATGTTAAGAAAAATGAGTACGCACGAATGTTTCTCCAGTTTAGTCTAGACAATCTCCATAACTCATAGAGATTTCATTAAAAAAGTAACAACAAGTCTGATTTGTAAAAATTATTTTCCACAAATTTTTAAATTCCGCTGCTATGTGCCGTTATTTTAATTTAAAGACTGCGCAATATGTCCTTATCAGTTTTAAAAAAAAATTAAATAAAATATAAATTTACTTTCGGTGGTTCGACTAGCTGAAACTTTATTTAATTCATGATTTAAGTTGATGCCACTGCGTAAATTTCACTCACTGTGAATACAGTTTAAACCTGAGCATCCACACCTTTAAACATTATCGTTGTTGTCTTGATTATTGCGCTATTCTGTCATTGTCAGATCATTGCTTTAGTTACTTGGGGCGTTTGTTAATTTGTCGTTTAGAAATTCAACGGGAGTTGAGCAGTTTGCCGGCCTTTTACCAAAGTAGCGGCAATTCAAAATTAATGACTCTTGGTTGATCCATATTCAGGTCTTGCATAAGTATTATGTTTTCCAATTTTTCTTTATGAAATCCCGTACAAAATCTTACTCTAGATTTCCAAAACTACGCATTTGTGCAACAGCAAATGATTTTATGTGCCTCTTAGTTGAGGTAAGCATCATTTCATTAGCTTACCTCGTTTCCGAAGCTTATATGTGACCCTTGAACAAAACCAGTTTTGTTCAAGAGAGCCATTTTAAAGATTAGGTTTCCTCCTCTGGGAGGGAACACTTTTGGGGCATGGGATCGGTCTCATTCGATGCTCAGATGTTGCCCACATCAAAAAAAGAAAAAAAAATGAAAATTGATTTTTTTTTTTACCCTTAGGTCCATTTCTCTATGCGCTGTCACATAAAGATGTTTGTAATTATCTCCTGACCGCGGCTCCTAATTTTATCAATGAACTTAGCTATATTTAAGCGATTTATTTTATGATTTTGAATAAAATCTTACATTAATACGAACAATTTTAATTTGTAGATGACAGAGCCACCTGTCAAGACAAAATTGAAAAGAAACCTTCCGACAGTTTCTCCAAGTTTGGTCTCAATTAAGCGGGTTTAAGGTGCTCGTACGATGAACAATACGTTTTTATATATAAAGACTAGCTGAACTCGGCCCGCGTTGTAGGGTCTAAAAGCTAATGCCATGTATTTATTTATGGATTCAGTATTTGTCATTGTGAGTGCACAATGACAAATGGCTGTGCTGTAATCGAACGGAAGCCGGCTGGAAGCGAAACATCCCCGCTTTTAAATATTTTGATTATTCCGCAAATCAGGTGTCTTCAAAACTGTTTTTTTCTTCTTTATTCATATATAAATTACTTCAAATTTAATTATAATTTTTCAACATATCGGTCGTTTACTAAATCAATGGAAGTTTAAGTTGTGTAAGGCATTTCTAGAAGGCACATCAGCTTGAATAATTCAACATTGTGCACGAATCAATCTCATAACCAATGAAATTATGAACATATTGACAATCCCACGGCAGCCAGTTCTATGGACCGGATTGACCCGAAGAGCATTTCTTCGGCCAAGGGCTGTCACCCCGGCACACAGTTGTCGCTACTACAACAACAACAACATATTGACTGTTCCGCCAAGAGAGTTATTATTAAAAGCACTTTGATCACATTGCCGTATTCGTCCCAACTTACGATTGAATACACCGTACATGGAACGATTTGGCGCTACTATTATCAGCATTTCTTCCACATCAACAACTCATTCCCGATGTTTAGTTAGGGTGTTTGTATTATAGGCTGTTTCCACTACGGTCGCGTCCACGTCCGCGTCCATGATTTATCGATAAATTTGTAATGGTGTTTCCACTGTGTTTTGCGTCCACGTTTGCGTCCAAACAGCTGTTTGTGTTTATTTGTTTTTTTTAGGGGTGCGAAAAATTTTAATATTTTTGTGGCCCAACTAGCGTCTACTCCTTTCTGCAATAAACACAATCGATTTAATTCCAGTTTGTTTTTTACTTCGGCGCCAGTCACTGCCAACTTCTCGCCCATCTCTTTGTGTATGTGGGTGTTTTTTCGGGCACCCCTCAGGCCATCAATGTTCTCCTCCCAGAGGTCCAACAGATGCAGTGTTGTTACTGCTGTCCACTCCGCCTTTTTAAATTCTAAAATAATTGGAAACATTAATATTATAAACAAAACCAAAAATATTAACTTACCTCCTGTTTTTTGCATTTTGGATTTTTTTTATTTATACTGATTGACAGCTGTTTTCATATGGATGTGCAATTTGCGATTTTGCCATTGATAGGTATGGATGGGTTTCGATTGCAAAAATAATCGATTTTATAGTAAACGCGACTTATCGATAAACGCGTCCAATATGAACGCGACTTTTTCCCATACCTAACTGCCTATGCTTTTTGTATGGGCCTTAACGCGCGTTCATTGATTTTTGGATGCGGACGTGGACGCGACCGTAGTGGAAACAGCCTATTAATCTCCGATATTATTTTTTTTCCTTGCAACCCCTCTCAAAATATATTAATTCCCCAAATTTTCCGACAATTTTTAGTTGATCGCCCAATATATATTCATTTAAGAAATTTATTTTGTGATTCAAATCGTACCATAAATACAAAAAATGTTTAAAAGTAGAAGACAGCGACACCTCAATTCAATTTTTCAATTCAATTTATTCGTCCAAATTTTCTTATTTACATAATATACATGTTTATATACATTTTATGGGATTTATCATTGAGATATTACATCAACTTATACTTTCATCTTATACGACTTACAGCAAATTATAAAATTAACAGTGATAACTTACTTAAAGGAAAATTGGGAAAAAAAACCTTTATTTGATTTAAATACAATATTCAAACATAGTTAGAAAATATAAATGTGCATAGTAAGGTTATTTTAGAAAAATAATCAGCTATGTCACAGAATTTTCAGTTTGTTAATTTGCATGGTTTATAGTTGTTATTAACTATTATGTTAAATCTAGGCAGTCATCTCTTATTATATCATAAGTAGAGTTTCTGATTTTGTTAATATAATTAAGGTTTTGTCTCTGGATGAAAGCTGTATACATTTCATATCCGGTTTCGATGTGGAGCAGTTGAGTAGAATACCTCCAATTTCTGTTGTTGATCATTTTTAGGCATTTATTCTGAATTATTTGCATCTTACTTATATGACATTTAGCGGCTTTACGCCATACTGGCGAAGCATATGATAAAATCGGTCTAATGACGCATTTGTACAAAAGATTTTTATTCGCATGATTTAGAAAAGAGCGCCGATTCATAAGAGGCCATAGCGCTCTAAAAGATTTAATAGCTTTTCCACAGGCTGCTTCAATATGGGATTTATATAGTAGTTTTTTATCAAAAATTACACCAAGATATTTTACTTGGTTTTGGATGTTAATGACGTCGTTGTTGTACAAAAGCTGTCGTCTTGCTGATCTCTTGGGAGAATTGTTGTAGGGGAAAATGATTGCTTGCGTCTTATCATGATTGATTTTGATCTTCCATTTCGTAAAGTATTTGGTGTAAGATACAAGACTTTTTTCCATTTTTTTCAAAAGAGCACTTGTAAGTTTACTTGATGTAAGAAGTGCAGTATCATCTGCATAATAAGCTATATCCATCATTTTTGGAACCTTGAAATCAGATGTATAGAGGGCGTACAGAAGGGGTGAAAGTATTGAACCCTGAGGGAGTCCCGCTGGGATTATTTTGGAGGAAGAGAGTACGTTGTCCACTGATACACTAAAGCTTCTGTTGTCAAGGAAGTCTGCCACGATTTTGCAGAGATATTTCGGTAGATTCATTCGGCTAAGCTTAAAAATCAATCCATTGTGCCACACTGAATCGAATGCCCTCTCGATGTCCAGAAGTATCATGCCCGTCGTTTTTTTTATTTCGCTTGTTTGCTTGGATTTTATTTTGGATTCTGCTGATTTGGAAGACAGTACAATGATCTCTTCTAAAACCGAATTGCTCTTTAGCTATTAAACCTTGAGAAGAAACTATGTCGTTGATTCGATTATGAAGAAGTTTTTCAAAAATTTTCCCCAAATTGCTTAAGAGGCTTATAGGCCTATAGCTATTTGGGCTGCTTTTCGGTTTGTTGGGCTTAGGAACTGCAACTATTTTCGCTTTCTTGAATTCGGATGGAAAATAGTTTAAACGAATGCAGCTATTAAATATGGCCAGAAGAATTTTCAATGCTTTTTCAGGAAGATTTTTTAGTAGACTATTTGGAACACTATCTAATCCAGGAGATTTATTTGTCTTTAGTCTTGCTAATATATTTGTTAACTCCATTAACGAAATAAAGTCGGCATCTTCCGAATCAGGGGGTTCATTTTTTATGTTCTGAACTTTTTCATTAATTTTCACTTCAGATGGGTGGGAATATCCAATCGTTAAATAATGCGATTGTTCAAAAGTGCAAGCCAAAACTTCAGCCTTTTCTCTCTCCGAAATGAGTCTATTATTTCCATAAACGAGATTTGGTATGTGTTTTTTCCGAATTCCTCTCAAGCTTCTACTAAGATTCCAAAACCGTTTATCCCCTGGTTTCATACTGCCTAGGAAGTTGGACCACTTTGCGTTTCTCTCTTCATTAATTCTTTTATTTATTAGCTTGGTAAGAAATTTTGTACACTGATCATAAAACAATATGCTTTGGTAGTCTGTAGCTCGTTGTTGTTTCCTTTTGAACTTATTCCTTTCACTTATATATTTTATAACATCTCTCGGAAGGGAGTAGGGTTTATATTGGTTGATCTTAGGTGTTGCTACGTCCCTTGCGGACAGAATAAGTTTCACGAGGACTTCTATTTCTTTGTCAATATCGGATTTTGAGTTATATTCTTCTACAGAAAGTCTGGTATTTCGATTTATTTCGGACTTAAAAATTCTCCAGTCGCAACGTTTGAGGCAATATCTACCAAGATCAACTGTGTCCATTGACGAACATTCTATGGCACATAAAATTGGTCGGTGGTCTGATGGAATATCGTATCCTAAAGTTGAAATTGTCATGTTCAATGCGGTATTGCTTAAAACCAGATCGACTGTTGAGGGGCTTCTGTTACTTTGATGCGGATATAAAGTAGGGCTATCAGGCGGGTGTACAAAGAAATTACACGTTTGTTGCAGTGAGTTTAAAGCTATACCAGCAGCGTTGTTTATATTACAGTTCCAGTAGGAGTGTTTGGCATTTAAATCGCCGAGAAGAACAAATTCTCTACTACTTGAAGTTAGTGAGATAATATCGCTACGAAAATGTGCATTGTATCTGGGAGAATATGCGGTTGTAATAACCATTTTCCTATTGTTTAAAGATACTTCAAGTGATAAATTTTCTATCGTCGCTGTTTTTGTTAATGGAAGCAGTGAGTGTTTGATTGATCTGTGTATCATGAGAGCTACACCACCGCCTCTTGAACTAGTTCTATCATTTCGGTAGAGAAAATAGTTGGTAAAATATGGTTTATGATTTTCATTAAAGAACGTTTCGTTCAATGACGCTACGTGTATATTTTGATTTTCCAGTAAAATTTCAAATTGTTTGAGGAGAGTATAGTTTGAAATTCCATTTGAATTCCAGTGAATAATTCTAAACTCAGTATTATTTAATGTCATAAGCATGCTTTACCATTGACATTACAACATACATTTGTTGTACTTTTGATGTGCATTTACTGAGCTCGTCAAGAGTAGATGTAAAAATATTAAAAATCTCATCAATGTTGAAGAGATCGCTGTTATTATTTCTTACTTGATCAGCATAGGTAGCTCCATTGTTGTTGTGGTGATGGATGCTGGAATCGAAGTTTCTGAGAGTGGACTGCTGATTTGTGTCATGCGCAGTGCGATTGTTTCTCATTGTTGTTGTAACTTTCCTACTTGGCTTAGCTGTTGCTCTTTGACGAATATCGAGGTAGTGTGCACGAAGAGGGCAGTTGATATCGTTCGCTGAGTGATCAGTTCTCTCTTTGCCGAACTTTTTACAATTGAAGCACGAAAATACTGCAGGCCTTTTGTCATTTTTGGTAAACGGAAGTCGTTAGTATGGTGCTTTCCAGCGCATAGCATGCATGCTGCTAGTCTATTGCAGTGCTCTCCTCCATGGCCGTACATAAGGCAGTTCCAGCATTGTGTAGGTTGGTTGTTTTTTTTTGGTCTTCGCTTACGCCAAGAGATCATAACATTTCTAATCGTTCTTACATTTTGTAAGTGAAATGGACTAAAATTTTTGCGTGTAAACTGTACCTTATACACGGCATCATTGATATTGCTAAATTTTGTTGTTACCTCTGTCACTGAAGTTGGAGTAAGATTGTAAGACTTCAAATCGTCAATGATGTCTTTTGTGTCCATCTTTGGAAGACCATGGAGGAACGTTGTGTAGTGTCGATTTTCCTTAGAGTTAAAAGAATGAAACTCGATTTGGTTTTCTTTAAGAGATTTCATGCAAAATTCGTATTTCTCGAAGCTGTTTGGAAATATTTTTGTTCCAATCGAAGTGCGTTTGTAAGTGCAATCTGCTCCAAGTAGATGTTGGATTTCTCTTATTGAAATTGCGGTGTCGGCAACAATGGGTGGTGGCTTCGGTTGTTTCTCCTCTTCGAGAATGTTTGAATCATGGGCTACATCCATGTCAGTCGAATCGGACAGGATGCTGAACCTGTTGATGCGTGATGTTGATGGACGGTTGGAACCGATGCTGCCTCCAAGAATCAAAGAAGGTTTAATGTTCTTAAAAACATTTGTTCTGCTCTTAGAATGAGTCGTGAACTTAGGCCCGCGGGCCATAATGGTTTTGTTTATTTTGTTCTCCAATATAGTATTGGAAACGCGCACAATATATAAAACGAAAACTTATTTTAACTGAAGTAATTATTACGGGGATGTGTAATACGGTGTGTACTTTTGTTTGTAGAACAATTGCTTGCGACCGTGCGTAACGAATGCCAGCGTAGAACTGGAGACAGCGACACCTATCGGGACTAAACCTAAGAGACAGACAAAGCGAACATATTGCCCAAGTGCTTCTCGAGTTTAAGGCGCTCGTACACCGAACATTACATGTTTACATACACACAGAGAACAACTTAGTTGAAAATCGTTTGGAACTACAATGATTCGTTTGAAAAAGTAGAATTTTGGTTGCAAAAGAGGAATTTCGGTTGTAATCACCAAATGTTTATAGTCGTAATGGATATTCGGTTCAAAATAACACAACATAATAAATGTAATAATCGTACTGTACTCACAACTTTTTGATCGGTCGTACCAATGAAAGGTATTAAGTTGTCACAACTGGTCAAAACTAATATTTTTGCAAATATATTTTTGTTTGTAACCAATTGTTAGTGGTTATAACTAAAACTTCATCATAACCAAAAAAGAGAGTTTAATACCATTTTTTTTAAATAAAATAATAAGATTATTACGGACTTAAAGCCAATCGGTTAACCACATTTATTTTCACTAAAATTCCATCCATCATATTTTCCACTTTTACCTCGTCACGACCCCTCCCTATGAATTCTTTAAGTTTAAGTTAAGTTTGCCTCCGACTAAAATTTTTATTTTTTGTTGTTGAATAAGTGCGGTAGGTGGATTTTTATGTTGTTCTTAGTATGTAGCGCCGTTACTACAGTTCCAATAACTGAAAAACATTCGGTTGTACTGATGGAATACTCGAGGTGCCTTAACATCAATCATTCGGTTGGCAAAATATTCGTTTGTGGTAGCAATCTGTTCTCTGTGTGTGCTTTGTCAGTTTTTTGAATTATAATTTGCCTTGAATTGGAGCTTTTAATTTTGAATTTGAAAATAATTTCATTATCATAGGTATCTAATTTGGTGGCCAAAAATTCGGTTGTGGAAACGAATCTGTTCTCTGTGTATTCTTTAACAATTTTTTTGAATTAAAATTTTTTGCCTTGAATTGGAGCTTAAAATTTTGAATTTGAAAATAATTTCATTATCAAAGGTATCTAATTTGTCAATTCCACCCATATACGTAAGTATATTGACTTCAACTTACTGAACATTTCAGTGCATTTACTAACATTCGGTTGCACTAATGGAATGTTGATAGTAAAGTACATGTAACCTTAATCATTCAGTTGGCAAAAAAAATCGGCTGTGGCAACGAATTCGTTCTCTGTGTGTATTAAGATATGTTTTGTTCAAGTTTTCAAGTACTTCCAGAAAAAGGTATTTAAGGACCATTATTTTCAAATATGGCACTACTAGGCTTAATTGATCCCAATTCGACTCAAATCTTTTTGGCAAAATCGATTTGAAGTCAAATTACAGTCACGGGTTCTAATGTCACGATTTTCAATGTCATGAATCAACAGTTAAATTTATTTAAATTGTTCTCTAGGTTAGGCACATTAACGTACATCCCTTGTACCCAGCCAAGAAAACAATGTTTGCGTGTTGCTCCGTGATGAGTTGTCCATGGATAACAAGAGAAATAAACCACACAGTCAAAATATAAAAGACCGTCGCTAATGATTTTCACACGCAAACATGACAATTTAAAACTATGACCACATATTTATATAAAACCATGATTTTTGCCTTTGAACCTGAATAGGTATTTGAAATTCTCTCGAAATAGCAGGAGCACACGGCGGGAAACTTTGCTGACCTCAGTGAGCTATGCAGTATACAACTTTAATACTCAGTAATATTAATAGACGACTATGGCTACTTGTAATGTAGTATTCGATGACTGCTATATATATTTCTGGCCTAATAATGAAAATGTGAATATTTATCATCAAAAATGGCTTTATTTTTTTCAAAGTATTCTCCAGCATGATTTATACACTTTTGCATGCGCTCAAACCAATTGTCAAAGCACTTTTTCCACTACGATTGAGACACCTCCAAAACATGGTTTTTGAACGCTTCAACAGCATCTTTTGGCGACGAAATCGTTGACCACGCAGAAGTCATTGGGTGCCAAGTCAGGGATGTACGGCGGATGATCAATTCGAAGTTTTAGGCGGTCAAAAATGCGCTGGTTTGAGTCGATGTGTGAGAGCTCGCATTGTCATGGTGCACAATGATTCGACTTCTCTTGTTCGTTTTTCGAATTTCTCCGAAGAATTCAGGCAAACAAATTGTGGTATACCACTCAGAATTGACCGCCCTACGTTGCTCAAGCGGAACAGTCGCCACATGACCAGTTTTGCCGAAGAAACAGGCGAACATTTGCTTCGAAGTGCTTCTTCCACGAACAACTTTCGTTGGATTTGACTCGTCTTAGATGACTCACACGACCGATTGCTGTTTTTTTCTAGCTCATACGCATAAATCCATGATTCGTCACCTACGACGACCTTATAAACGTCTTTTGAAGCACTGCGATCGTAGTTTTTCAAAATTTCTTTGCGCCAATCGACACAAGCCTTTTTTTTGAGCGATTGCCAAATTGTGCGGGATCCAAAGAGAACAAACCTTTTTTACGGTCAGGTGTTCATGTAATTTTGAATGTATGCTTTTGGAAGAAATGCCCAAAAATGCCTCTATGTCATTATCAGTTCACGCACGGCATCAATGTTCTCTGTCACAACGGCCGTTTTTGGACGGCTTTCACTACCTTCATCTTTGAGCGAACGTCGGCCACGATTGAATTCATTAAACCAGTGTTTGACAGTGCCATAGGATGGTGCTTCATCGCCATACAAAGATTTAAGTTCATCGATGCACTCTTCTCGTGATAATCCACGTCGAAAGTTGTAAAAAATGATCGCACGATAATGTTCACGAGTTAATTCCATTATTTTGCCAAATTTATTTTGGACGTACGTCAAAGCGTTCTAAGTTTATGCTAAAAAAAATGTCAAACTTTCCTATGGAAATGTCAGATGGCTCCATGCAACACTTATTGTTGCCTAGGCCAGAAATATATATAGCAACCCTTGTATGAAATTACGGTTTATTCGAAAGAGCGTACATACCTAGTCTATTTGGAGCACAATTTCATTTATGTGGATGGATTCCTCAGGTGGCCTCACAAAAGCGCTTCCTTATAATACATTTTTTGAAGACCCTCGAATGGATTGTTCGTTATTTGCCTTAAGGGAATCTATCGTTAACTTCACGACAAACGGCGCACAGTGGTCCAGGATTGATTTCCATGTTCCAAAATTATATAACTTTTTTTTGGAGTTCTGTAAAGAGGACAATGTCAATGTGTACTTGTGAATAAGTTGCAGTACTACCTGTGGGCTTTTATTCTGCGGTTATTCGATTTGCTACATTTGTAAGGGGTCTTTATGGCATAGCTCTGGTAAATGATTGGGATACAATTTAGCATTCGGAGAAAGGAAATTTTCTTACCTTTCTAGTGAGTAATTCGCGTTTTGTACTAAAAAAATTAATTTTTTTCTAATTGTACGCTATCCTTTAAGCAGGAAATTGCGGATGGGCAAAATTTATCCCCAAAAAATGGAAAACAATTTCACTTTTTCAAAATGGTACTGCATTCTTTAAAGTATTTTAAACAAAAAAAGTTTTGTTGGTCCTAAGTGATATTTTTTTCAAAATTGATATTTTTTAAAATAGTTACTGCAACCAAAGTATAAACAAAATTTTGCCGTCATATTAAAAATAAGAAAGCATACTTCATAAAAGTGCATTAGCTCTTTCAATGTATGATATACAATTCGAAAAAATCTAAAAATTAAGTTTCGCATTCTTAATTTACAAAACCTAAAAAAAGTCAAAATTGGCAATAAGAAAAAAGATATTTTTTTTGCGCGTTTTATGCACAATGGTACATTTAGAGTGGGTTTAAGTTCAAAGCAACAAAATTTTGGACTTGAATGATTTCTTCTGGAAATGAAGGATTTCTTCTGGAAATGAAAGACTTGTGTGATGATAGTTATTTCTCAAAAATACACCCCTGGCGTCATATTCCATATACCATATGAAATAAGTTAAAAGTAGTAAATATTCCTTGTTCCAAGTTATCGTTATGAGATGTCTTAAGTAAAATCGGAGTTTATTTTCGTAAAACATTTTAATATCGTATCTCTAAGATCGGAGTGTCTTTTTGGGCCATTTTTGACAAAGTAAAGAAAAGTAAAAAAATGATAATTAAACTGGAGTTTGAGAATTTTAATTTTCCTACAAAAAATTGTCTAATTAATTTCAGTTGGAGCGTGCTCTTTTTGAAAAAAAATTGTACGCATAAATGTTTTTAAAGAATTTACATTTTTGTATTAAAATGTTATACTTAATTATACTTAATTAATTACTACTTTTATAATTTAGTATTGATCGTCTAAAATAAAACAGAATATTTTCAAGATAGCCTGTCTCTTTTAAAAAAACACAAATTTTTTATTGTGACTTGAGCAGTTTTTTTTTATTCGGGTTCGAGTCCTTTATGTTGTGAAATGTATTTGCTTCGGTTGCCAGGCAGACTGTACAGCTGTTTCTAAACCCGCCAAGGTTTTTCTTCAGCAGTCTTTGGCAACGATTACTTCGGCCACAAATCAAATGACTTATACGGGAGACTCATTTTTATTAATGAGAATTACCCGTTGTGTATAGTCTTCCAACTGTGCGTAGAGCAGTCTTCAGCGCGCAAAATCATTTCCACCAATTCCGTTTTTTTAAATATCGTACAATTTAATGAATATGAATAAGGTTTGTTCAGAATGGAGACCAAAATCGACTTAATTTCTTCCACCTATTGCTATCAAATAAACTGCAAAATATGACCGATTTCACAGTAAATAGTTTGTATTATATCTGTAGTCAAGATTTGAAGCATATTTTGTGTCACATTAAGTAGCCGGATATCTTTAGGTTTAAAATTTTACATAACTTCACTTAAATAATGTATTATAATCAGCTTTATCGTAAAGTTTTTTTGACACTTCAAAACCAAAATTGAATTTTTTTGACCCAACTTACTAATTTAACGCAAAATCGTTCGCCTTGTGCATACAAGCTTTATTAGATATGAAAGCATAAACCAAGTTTTAAAAAAACCTGCTCATAAGTCGAATAAGAGAATCAAATCGTTTAATATAAAAATTAAATAGAAAAAACAGACAATTTGGATCAAAAAAATAAAAAAAACGAAGATAACCGAATACATAAAACTGTACTATTAGATGGTCCTTTTTAAAAGTGTTCGTGCACGCAGAGAAAAGATATGGTTACACTATGGTCACCGTAACACTAATATGTTCTCTACAATAAAAGCATGTTCGTCGCAACCATAGTATTGTTTTTTGAATTTTATTTTGACAATAGTATGATTGCGACAATATTGCTATTGTTGAAATGTAACAATAGTATTATTGCCAAATTTAGAAATGAAAATATGGTTGTAGCAACCATATAAACATGGTTGGTGCAACAAAAGTATTGTTATTTAAAATTTACGTTAACAAAAATATGATTACGGCAATCATACAGTATGGTTGTGACTATGAACATAACAAAACAGTTTGTTTGTAGAGCATACATGTATGTGTGTGCGTATGTTTTTTTGATATACAAAAAAAACACATACACACGATACAGTGAATGGTTGCTGTCCATTAAAAAAACAACAACAATCGGAAGGTAGTTCGAGGGATTTTTATTGTGTTACTTTGTTCGGTAAAATACTCTAATACCGACTAGTTCTTCTCTCGCCATTGATCATGGATTTAATCACATTCGTTACTTTGTGTCTACGGATGGTAAATTAGCATTCACCCCTGCTGGCAACTAAAAGTATTTTTGGCCGTTGGAATATATATTTAATGAATGAAATGTTTAATAAAAACATGGCCTCAAATCTGGCTATGAGCTAACAGTAATGCAATTTAAAATAACATACTTAATAAAAATCTATTTTTGAATAACAACAATAACCAATCCTAAAAATCATAGTATGGTTGAGTGTGAATCATACTATGGTTGTGGGTATCATAGTACGGTTGTGAGTGAATCATACTATGGTTGTGAGGATCATACTATGGTTGTATGAGAAACATACTATGGTTGTGAGGATCATAATATGGTTGTGGAGATAATAGTATGGTTGAGTGTGAATCATACTATGGTTGTGGGGATCATATTATGGTTATGTGTGAATCATACTAGGGTTGTGGGGATCATAGTATGGTTATGTGTGTATCATACTATTGTTGTGAGGATCATAATATTGATGTGTCACAACCATATACCCAACAATAGTATGATCCTCTTCGAACATTGTCACCCCAACCATACTTTTTTTCTGCGTGTGGAAATGACAACCGAATTCAAAGATTACTTATAGCCAATAATCAAAAACAACAACCAATACATGTAGAATTTCAGTTCCAATAATCATCCTAATTAGTTAGGTTTACCGATACTATGTCTCTTCAACCGATACTGTTGGTTCCCATTACTAAAAAATACCGTGTACCGAATCAACAACATTCGGTTGGCAAAAAGTTCTGTTGTGACAAAAAATCTGTTCTCTGTGTATAGTTTGATAGAAACAAAAACTAAATTAAAGAAAAAAATCATAGAAATACTAGTCACTACAAACTCTTTGTTTACGACGAAAACATATTTCAAAATCTCCAAAAATGCACAAAAACAAAACAAAAATGGTCAGACAGTTTAAGTTTCTTGAGTAAGGCGGTTAAAGCTTCCAGACACTACTGCCATATAAATAAACGAACTATAAATAAAGAAGTATTTTCCAGAATATAAAAACGGGCTTAGTTGTAATTTAGCGACATTACTCAGACTTGATCAGAATTTTCGCCATAAAAACCGTACTTGTTATTTTCAACAACAACAAATTTTTTTTGGTTGGCAACCCATTTTTCCAGAGTTGCGGCCACCCAAAGCTTGGCAATAATTATTGTTATATACCTTAATTAATTCATTTTAGATTGAGGCATCATTGTAATGCTTATCAAAACATCTATCCAAAACAGTATTTTTTTTACTGGTCAGTTGACCCATTGCAAGGCGGTAAAATATTACATTGTTTCAAAAAGTACAGTCAATAACAACCAATACATGTACAAATTGAATTCCAACAATCATCATTTCAACAATCAATAACAACCAATACATGTACAAATAAAGTTCCAACAATCATCTAAATCTGTTAGGATTATTTATACTCGTTTTCTTCAAGGGTCAGTTCCCTCTACTACAAAATCCTGCGACACAGTCAACATTCTGTTGTAGCGATGGAATACATGGATAGTACGTGCAACCACCAACATTCGGTTGTGGCAACAAATCTGTTTTCTGTGTGTAGTTTGAAGGAAACAAAAACAAAAAAAATCATAGAAATACATTGTTCTTTGTTCTTTTCTCATCTTTGTGATCCAGTTATATCAGAACGGCAATGATATTAAAAACGTCTGAAATAAAAAAGTCAGTTGATGAGTTTGTTTAACTTGGAACCATAGTGGTGAGAGGTTCGGGTTGTAGCATTTTTTGGGCATCCGTCATCATTTGCAACACCGCGAAATATTGACCGGAGACATTTTAAAGTGATCGTCGAAAAATTCTAGCAATTTGCGGCCGCCCGTCCATGTGTACACGTTTTTGAGTATTTCCTTAACAAGTCGTAGTTTTATTAGGACGGACTGTTACGAGAGTTGCTATTTATATTTCCTGTCCGAAAATAAAAAAACACAATAATTTATCACTGAAAATGGTTTTTATTTTTTTTCAAAATATTCTCCTTTAAGATCAATACACTTTTGCATGCGCACAAACCAATTTACGAAGCACTTTTTCCACTCCGATTGAGACACCTCCAAAACATGATTTTTTGAACGCTTCAACAGCAGCTTCGGGCGATGAAAAACGTTGACCACGCATTTTTTTTCTTGATGCTAGGGAATAAGAAGAAGTCATTGGGTGCCAAAACAGGGTAGTACGGTGGATGGCCTATCAATTCGACATCTTGAGTGGTCAAATAGCTTATCGTTTCAGCTGATGTGTGAGAGCCCACATTGCCGTGATGCAAAATGATCCGTCTTCTCTTATTATCTGTCCTCATTTCTTTGAACACTGTTTGGCAAACAGATGGTTGTACACCACTCAGAATTGACCTTCTACGTTCCACCAAAGGCACTGTGGCGACATGGATGGTTATAGTGAAAAAAACGCAATCATTTGCTTCGTAGTACTTTTTCCACGAACAACTTTTGTTGGATTTGGCTCGTCTTGAAAGACTCATGGTCGATGGTTTCTGGCTAAGTGACCGAAGTTGGGCGTCTTCCTGGAGCGAACGGCGTCCTAGACTGAACTCTTGGTACCAGCGATTAACAATGGTTTTTGCTGGTGCTTCATCGCCAAAACTGGAAACAAGTTGATTTAAACACTCCTGTCTCGATAACCCACGCTGAAAATCGTAAAAAATCATCGCACGAAAATGTTCACGAGATAATTCCATTTTTTTAATGAGATAAATTTTTCAGCACACTGTAAGCAAAACAATTCGCTCTTAATGACAAAACGTTCGGAGTGAAGTTATGCTAAAAAAATGTCAAAGTTTCCAATAGAAGTTCCAGTTTGCATCTGGAAACACTATTATTGTCAGGACCCGAAATATAAATAGAACCCTCGTAGTTGGGACGCCCTAAAAAGGGTATAGTTGATGGACTTTTTTGGCTCATGTGACCAAAAAAACATTCAATATGGACATATACGAGGGCGACCGCAAAAGTAACTGGCCTAACATAAAAAGAACCGTTTTTTTTTTTGGAATTATTATTGTTTATTTTTCAACATAATCTCCTTCCAACTCAATACACTTCATCAAACGTTTTTCAAGTTTTTTAATTCCATCCGAAAAATAAGATTTTTCAAGACCTTCAAAATATGCCTCAGTTTCAGCAATAACCTCGCTATTGGACGAAATTTTTTTGCTACCGTGAAATTTTTTTAAATTTGGAAACAAGAAATAATCAGTAGGAGCTAAATCTGGACTATATGTTGGATGCCGAGCAATTTCAAATCGTAATTCGGCCAGTTTTTGTTGAGTTAAAAATGCAGTGCGTGAAGGAGCATTATCTTGATGAAAAATAACTTTTTTTTTCTAAATGCGGTCGTTTTATCTTGATTTCTTCACTCAACCGATCCAATAATGCACAATAATATTCACTATTTATAGTTTTTCCTTTCTCAAGATAATCAATAAATATTATACCCCTTGCATCCCAAAATACTGTGGCCATTACTTTTCCTGCTGACTTAACAGTTTTCGCCTTCTTGGGACCACTTTTACCAGCTTCTATCCATTGTTTTGGCTGTTCTTTGCATTCTGGGATGTAGTGATGGATCCATGTTTCATCAACAGTTATGAATCGGCGCAAGAACTCTATTGGATTACGCTGATAAATCGCTAAAAGCTCCTCGGAATTGGTCCAACGGACGATTTTTTGGGGCAAATTCAACAAACGCGGCACATATCTTGCAGATAGTTTTTTCATGTGGAAGTCATCATGTAAAATATTCCAAACTTGTTTTTCGTGTATTTTAACAATATCAGCAAGTTCTCTGAGCTTTATTCGTCTATCTTTAGTCACTTCATTAAATATTTTTCTAATGTTTTCAATAGTAGTAGCAGTTTTCGGTCTTACAGAGCGTTGTTCGTCTTCCGTACTTGAACGACCCATTTTAAATTGTTGAACCCAGGATTTCACGGTGGAGTAATGGTGGAGTGATGGTACATTATCACCATGAACAGAATCCATTTCATCTTTGATTGATTGTGGCGTATAACCTTTCATATAAAAGTGTTTAATTACTACACGAAACGCTTTATTTTCAATTTTTCAAAAATTATAAAACTTGTTTACTTCAATCACCTGCAACAAAGAAAATAATCATTAAACATTTCGGAAATTTTGACAGATGGCTTATAAAAGATTGCTTTAAAAAAAAAAAGTTGGTAGTAAAACAGAAAATGTGCCAGGCCAGTTAGTTTGCGGTCGCCCTCGTAGTTAGTTTGACTACCAAATTTGAGTATATTCAAATTTTATAACGAATAAAGTATAAAGTAATTTTGAAGTTTGGGCTGAGATTAGATTAGGCCGAAAGGACTCAAAAAACTGATCATATTAGTGCACTTAAGTAGCGTAGGTACGGTGGAGCAATATTTTTACTTGTTGTCGTCTGGTACGATCCAACATTCTAAGGAAATCGTATCAAACACAAACGGGGTTGGCTGAAACCTACTTATTCGTTGGGATGACAATTAACATCCACGTATATATAGAAATATTTCCAAAATAAAACGATACTTAAACGCAGTAAGTCAGCGATTTGTTTAAATTAGAAAACCTTCAAATGACACAAAACGACGAGGGGTAGCAAAAAAAAAAACAATCCCAACTCGACTGATCATGACGTTGTTTTAGTGTATATCGTCCCTAACTGACCACCCTCCAATTTGACTCTGTGCCATACATTCAGCGGACAATGTTGCACAGAACTGGGGGATTATATTTCAGTTCAGAGTCAGACATTGTTCTATGACCGCTGTACGGGTGCGAATACGAGTAATGGCATAATGAATTGATAATTGCACCACACACGATGAGTATCGCTCGCCACTACGTACGATATCTGAGCAATAAGTTGTATCTAAAACAAAAATATCCACAAACACACTCACACACATGGGGTCATCCGTACGTACAGACATACAAAGCTATTGTATTTAAAGTCAGTCGATATTGTCGATGTCTATCTGACGATTGCTGACAGTGTATGTGCATGTGTTGCTTCTGCATGTGTAGTGGGAATTTGTATTCTTATACTAGAGATTCCCGATGCCGCTGTTGCTGTTATTATTTTGTATGGCATACATTTACATACAGACACAACGATTTTTTCCATACACCATACCGGCAAATGCGAGGGTGCTTTAAGAAGTTTCCGGGCTCTGTGACGAATAATAAAGGCTTAAGTCGTGCTGAGCCGAAAATGAGATACACTTCACCACTGTGATTTTCAGAAGCATTTAAGCCTCCGTCTGAAGCTTAAGCAATGTCGGACATCTTATGTGACGTCTGGAGCGGGAGTGATATATTTCGATAAGGCTATATGAAAAGATATACCGATATGATCCAATTACACCAGTAACTGTTGATGACCAAACTTAACGATATGTGCTTCATTTGAGATAGATCGAATTTGAAATGTTTCCTGTCATTTGTATGAAGGCTCCATTGAGAGATAGATCAATATGGTCGAGCTTCGGTAGAAATAGTTTTGAGTCTTTCATAACGCACCATGCTAAATTTGAGCACAATCTCATTTAATTTGTAACTTCTAGAGGGACAGAACCATAACTCGGGAGAGACCTTTGTGCGGAGCTATATAAAAATATGCCATGAAGCTATTTGGAAAAATTGGCCGATATGATCCAATTTCATAAAAGTTTTTACAGGTCTCATACGAGTACAACGCCTTATGCTTTATTTGAGGAAGATCGGATTTAATATGCCACTTCTAAATCGTGAAGTACATTTGTGTAGGGGCTTTTCGAAAAAACATAGGCCGATATGTTCAAAGTTAATTGTTAGTCGCCCATAAATTACTATGCGAGCACGATCGGAGTAAAGATGTTACTTTTAGAGCGGCATGATCGGAAGGGACCTGTGTGCGGGGGCTATTCAAAAACTTGAACAGATATATACCATTTTTCAGAGTAACTTTTTCGTCGCGCATAACGTGAGAACGATGTGTTAGTCCTATTAAGTGTGAGCGGCGGGACCTTAAATCAGAAGGGGCCTTTGTGTGGGGGACTATATCAAAATATGAACCGATGAGGTGAAATTTAAAGTTGGGTAATGGTTGGTCGTAATGCTTTAGTTGTTGTTGTAGCGGCATATAGTGCCGGGTTAAGAGCCCTTAGCCAAAAAAAATTCTCCTTCAGGTCGATCCGGTGCATAGAACCGTCTGTCGTGGGATCGCTCGAAATTTTGTTGTTGTAGTAGCGGCAACTGTTTGTCGGGGTGACAGCCCTTGGCCGAAGAATTGCTCTTTGGGTCAATCCGGTGTATCCGCGAAATTAAGCCATTTGGTTTGTCGCTTATATAGCTGCAAGTTCTAAAATCGGGAAATCAAACCATGTGAACCGATGTAGACCAATTTCCTAGACCAAAACCAAAAAAGAAGGCATCAAGTTTGATTACAACGATAGATGGACGGATGGACGGACATCGCTGAATTGTTTTAGACAGCGATTCTGAATCTATAGGTTTGATAAACATGGTGTTAACATCAGCACTTAGTCATAATACCCTGCACCACAGTTTGGTGTAGCGTATGACATCGACGACTAAGGGGAAAAATAGTTTCTAATCAAGGGTCTTTAACGTAACATTACGAACTTTAACAATTGTCTTTGTCAAATTTAAAATTTAAAAATCTAAATTACGACGAGAAAAAATTGTAAATCAGCATAACACTACCTTCTTTAGTGTACCATGCCCTGTACAATTTCCACGTTTTTCATATTTTCAACACAAAACTTTATTATTTTGAAACGCGCTTTACACTACGTGACACTCTGCAATAACTTGGTGTAACCAAATATGATACATCTGTAGAATGGACCATTGTGAATCCTATTAGCCGAAGAACATGTGCATATGCCTTTGGACAAAGAAATAATACCCCTACTGGAACTTAAAAACTTCATTTTGTTTTAATATTTGTCTAAATCGTCCTGTTATTAATGACCCCTAGTGATCAAAAATCTGTCTTCATAAACGTAGGAACTTAATTGAATTGAAATTTCCTTACGAATCAAATATATAAATGTAGGGCTCGGACTCGGAGTTGATCGGAATGGCATTGCTAATAAATTTAGCATCTCAAACTGACTAATTTGAAAAGAAATTTGCCACAGAAGTTTTTGAACGGTTTTCAAAGCGTTAGTCTGGAGTTTGGGCCACAAGTGGTTATTAAAACATGAGCTTGGTGGCTATAAATTAGAAATTTAAGTTCTCCGAAAAAATGGAAAATATGGCCAAACTTTTGCTTTCAAAAACATCGATATAGCCCAATATCGCTAGGGTTGCTTTTCTTAGATCGGACCTTGTATGTTGCTTTTGGAAATGTAGGGTTTTACATCAATTGAACTTTGGCCGGCATCGGTCTATAATTGCGACGTTAAAGCAACAGACAGAGGAGCAGCTAGAGTCTATTAAAAATTAACTACTTAATTAACTACTTATTGATAATGACCCGCAAGAAGAACGTAGTGTTAGGCACTACCAATAAATGTTATGCACAATCAATAAATAACTCTCTTGTCTGCTACAAACAACTTCAGGAGAACCTAAAACATACATCAAAGCAACAACGATTAAGTAAATTTTTTAAGCCCAAAGTTCAAAAGCAGTTTAGTTACTCATGTTCTCTAAACACTTATATAAACTATTTGTAATGTTTCTTTTTATAAATAAATATGTATGATTCATCTTCGTTATGCGTCTTGACAGAACCTATTTTAAGTGTTCTTAAATAGAACGTTTTGTATAGGTTTGTGTAAAAATATGCGATTTGTTAAACGGCTTTTCTGTTGACGACCAATTTTTTTTGAAACGCATCTAGGCCCTATTACGATGTATGACTGTATTTTGTACCACAGGGTAGAGTATAGTAGAGTAGGGTAGAGTATAGAATTTTTAATCGATTAAACTTACAATTTTTTAAAAAAAAAAATTTGGTTTTTAATAAACAGTTAAAAACTTATATAAGTACGAGGGCGGAAAGTTCTTAGCCTATCAATGAAAGAGAATAGTAAGTTTTTCAAAAATATTTTTATTTTTCAATATAATCTCCTGAAACTTCAATACACTTAGTCCAACGCTTATCTAGCAATTTTATCCCTTGATTAAAATAGTTTTCCTCAAGGTCTTCAATATAGTGGTTTACAACTGTAATTGCATCTTCATTTGAGGTAAAACGCTTGCCAGCAAGGAATTTTTTTAGATTTGGGAACAGGTAAAAGTCACTGGGAGCTAAATCAGGAGAATAAGGTGGGTGGTCAAGCAACCCGTACTTTAATTAGATGATTTTAGCCATTGTTAAAACACTCTTGTGCGCTGGTGCGTTGTCTTGATGAAAAATTATTTTTTTGTGTTGTAAGCCAGGACCTTTTTCTCGAATTTGTACATTTAATTGATATAAAAGGTTGCAATACTACTCTGAATTTATTGTTTTACCCTTTTGCAGATAGTCAATCAATAAAATACCTTTGAAGTCCCAAAAAAATCGTTGCCATAACCTTACCAGCCAATTGAATTGTTTTTGCCTTCTTTGGGGCGCTTCCTCCAGCTTCAGTCCATTGTTTGGATTGTTCTTTTGTCTCTGGAGTATAGTGGTGTATCCATGTCTCATCAACAGTTATGAAACGACGCTTAAATCCATTTTATTTCGCTGAAAACGATCCAAACAAGCTTGAGAAATGTTCATTCTTATGCGTTTTTGGTCGACTGTTAACAAGTCCGGCACCCATCTTGCAGGAAGCTTTTTCATCTGTAGTTCTTCATGCAAAATTAAATGGACTCGATAATTTGAGATGCCCATGATATAAGCTATTTCACGCACTTTTATTCGTCGATCATTTAATACCATATCATGCACTTTGGCTACAATTTCTGTTGTTGTTGCTGTTTTTGGACGTCCACTACGTGGTTCATCTTCAATGCTTGTACGACCACGTTTAAAATCAGCAACCCAATTTTTTACTGTTGCATATGAAGGAGCACTTTCACCTAACACATTCACCATATCATTATGAATTTCTTGTCCCGATAAACCTTTTTTATGTAAATATTTAATGACACCACGCATTTCTAATTTTTCCATTGTAAAAAAATCGCGGATGCGTCTTTTGTGAACACCTGTTTCTATATGAAGGAGTTGCCGGATCGAAAATTTAACATGTGTTCATAGTAGAGATGGAAGTTTCCAAAACACTTAACTTTTTTCTGTTTATACCGCGCTTTTTGTGCTAGGCTAAGAAGTTTCCGAACCGCCCTCGTAGGTGTTACAAACATAAGCTCCAAAATACTTTATTTTGCATGAAAGTGTATGGTAGAGTATACATATGGCAAAGACTTAAACTTCAAATTTTTAACAAACAAATTTTGCCGTTTCTTTGATATATGTTTTTAATAAACAGGTTTATTAGACATTAAGTCGACACGCCGATTCTTATCTCCAGCTTGCATTAGCTATACAAGATATAAAATATAGTACATAGTAAAAATATAACGTAAGGATTCCAAACATTTCACGAAATATGCATTAATGATGGTAGAGTTTTAGTTTCGTTTGAGGCTATTTATTCCCAAGAATTCCTGTAAATTTCGCACTTTAGACAATTGAACAGAAATGGGACATTATTAATTCACAAGCAGTAAAAAGGAGGTATGTTTAGAACTGGTGACATTTTGCATAACGGACATTCGGTATTTTAAATATGAAGATACGATATACGAACAACGAAAGGGGATGCCAATGGGATCTCAAGCATCCCTAGTAATAGCCGACATCGTTATTAAAGAGCTCCTAGACAACTCACTTGACAAGATGACCTAAAAACCAAATTTCTCAACGAAATATGTAGACGATCTTAGAAATTTAAAAAAACGAAATTCAAAATACTCTAAATGTGTTTAATTCGTTCAACAGACAAATTCAGTTGTAATAGTACTGGACAGAAAATTGCCATATTTAGATTCAATTGTTTGTCGACAAGGCCAGTTATTAAAATTAGATTGGTACCAAAAACCTACAGCATTAGGCAGACTTATTAACTTTAGCTCAAATCAATTTTAAGGCAAAATGACTCCACACAAAACCATTACAGACCTACTGAGCAAATGCAGAATAAAATCCAATTCCTTAACTGACACTATAGATCCTGTAATGAAAATATACAAACCAACCATAGCGAGTTTTTCAGAAAGGCTTAGCCATTCTAACCTATATAACAAAGACAAACATCAGCTAACATTAAAGACAAACAAAATATAGTGCAATGGTGACAAGTCTGACATATACTAAAAGGTATATGTAGCTATTACTAAAACTAAGGTAAAGACAAGAATTTTGTCTTACAGACCTGACTCGTTACTAGGCCTATCGAACGAAAGACCGTGCTTGCGGCCTAATGCACATTGATCTGACTTCACCGACGTAAAAAATTGTAGCGCAGAAGATATACGCTCGAAATGCTTAACATTTCTGACGTACCTAATGAGAGGAGAATTAATTACAAAACGAACACAGATGGTACCGCACAGGTATATAGAAATGGGGTGCATTAGCGCAGGTGTAAGCTTAGAACGAAAATTAGTTGACAGCGATAATCAGAAGGACAACAGTGCCTTCCTAATTTAATTATTGTTCAAATATTATTGTGTTAATGTTTTGATTATTGAATGTAATCATGTTTTGTATTTTTTGGTAACAACCTCTGAAGATGGAGTCAATCGAAATATTGGAAAGAAATAAAAATTAAACCAAATACACAACATCTAGTTTAAATACATGACCTCAAGCCGAAAAGTAATTTTGAAAGATCATAAAACCAAAGGTCAACTATTCACTTACAACATTTATTTCTTTTTAATCACTATACTCCTATATGCGTATGATTGTTATTAAACCATTGCTGGGACCCAAGGTGCAGCATTTGGCCACTAGATCCCATAGGTCAAGAATCCAAGATCATAAAAAGATCAGCTATTCACTTAAAACAACTATTATCTTTTAATCACTATAAATGCGTATGATTGTTAGTAAACGATTGCTGGGACCCAAGCTTTTAGACACTAGATCATATAGATCAAAAATCCATTCCTATTTCGGATCACTTATTTGTTCCACTAATGATACCATCAAAATTCCTGTTTCGTGATCAAATAAAAAAAAAAGAATATCAGAGTTACTTTTATTCCCTTTAAGGAGTGTATTTTTCCCTTTTGTCTGACTTCGCTCACTTACAACTCCAAGCAGCTTATGATCTTAAGGCATTAACGTGCACTATTTCCTAGCTTTTGATGATTTCCCTTTCCTATCAACGGACAAACAGATGGACAGACAGACATGGCTGAAACACCCCCATTATTTGTTTTCGGATATTAATTTTACATCTCAACCCATTGGGGTCAGATTCTTCTTTGCTGCTCTGTAGTTTGCTTTCCTCACCTGTAGTTCGCTTTAGGCAAAAGGACATGGCTAAGATTTTTTCGTTGATACACACGCAACCATACTATGATCCCCACAACAATAGTGTGATTCACACTCAGCCATACTATGATCTCCACATTTTTAAATTTGGCAATAAAACTACTGTTACATTTCAATAATGTTAACATTGCGGCAGTCATACTATTGTTAAAATTAAATTCAAAAATCAATAATATGATTTCGACGAACTTACTTTTATTGCGGAGAGTATATTATTATTGCCGTGACCATATAGTAACCATATTTTTTCTCTGCGTGTTTAGAGTCTTGGACTCAAATTTTAAATTGTTGCAAACAGAATGACAAAATGAATATATTCATTCTAGATGGAAAGTATACAAATTATACAACACTTCGAGTGAGTAACCAGCAAGATCGGTTTCAATTGCGTCGTAAGAAAAGCCTTCGTACATACGTACCATGTTCAGTTCGCCGGCATTGTTTTCGAATATTGCATACCTGTATGTAAACAAAGCATCATCAAAATATTGTTTTATCGCCCTGTTTACTGAACAAATTGTGTTTTAAGTCGCACTCTTATCGAAATACTTGTAAATATAATAAAACCTATACGAGTTCAATCCTAAAATATTCAGGCTTATTCCGCAATAAATATTTGAACACGATTTCAATTTGAAACCACATTTAAATTGATAGGCACTTGCCGTGCTATTAACTTTAACACGATGCGACTGTTGTAAGCAGGTTCTAATTATACCCTCATCCTACAGAGTAAGAGGGTATACCGACAAAATGTCTAACACACCAAAAGAAAAAGCATTTTAGACCTCACACTTGCTTTGCAAATGCGTTTCATGGCATTTTAAGTAATTTGAGCCATGTCCGTCTGTGCGGCCGGTTTGCATGACAACTTTCAAAAGGAATCGTCTTTATATTTGTACATATAAAATTTATTAAAAACTGCTGAAATTGATCCATATTGTTTTGAAAATGGTCCATATTGCCACGCCACTCCTGGTACATCTCACACAAAATGTACCATTTCGCTCACTCAGAGACAATTGAACTTCAGAGACAATTGAAGCGTTGAAACATGAAATCGAAGTTGACGTTGAAGAGAATTGACTCGAAACAATCGAAAATGTACTGAAAAATTGGGTTGACTGATTGAATTTTGTCATTTAATAATGGAACACAGTATCATTCATATGAGGCAGTTGTGGTAGTCATATGAATGATACTGTGTTCCATTATTAAATGACGAAATTCAACCTTTCCAATTAAACCAGAAATTTGAAAACAATACTAAATACTTTAGCATTTCGGATCCGAAATTTTAAGTTTTTTATTAGGATAATTTTATTTTTTTTCGAACCATCACCGAACATTGACCACAAAAAAATCGTCGACCCCTCTACTTTTGAAAAAAGGAAAACCTATTACGGAAGGATAACTATACTAAAAAACGTTTCACGCCCTGTTTTAAAAGTAAATGACCATTAAAATATAGTACAAAATTGACACATTGGCCGTCTTCGATTGACAACTCGCCTAAGAGGTCGCTAACGCGATAACTTTACACTATTATGCATGAATAATAAAATGATTTTGCTTACAGAAAGCTATAAACAATTTGCGATAGAAAGTTAATTAAGAATAACCTTTAGCGAGTTAAAGCGAGCTCGGTTATTACTTGCTTATAATAGGTGTTCAAAATTTAAAAAAAATACTTTTTTCATATATAAATTTTTTTTTTCAGTTTATTACAAACAGGTTCCGGTTTAAAATGAAAAATGAATTCGGTCAACTGGCTCGGCAGGATCCCAATCTTTTACCAAACTGATCAATCAGATTTTTCAATAAACTTTTGTCAATAGTCGATATCTGTTCGATAATGTTGGTTTTAAGCTATTGAACTTGAACATCTTGTGGGATTATTGCTGTAAACTTTCGATTTCAAAAAATGCTAAGTGCCAAATCGCACGATCTTGGTGGCAAATTTACTTCTCCTCTGCGAGAAATAAAGCGATTTTCGAACTTTTCTTTCAACTGATCCATTGTTTCTCTTCCAGTTGAAACCACATATTCTCCTCGTCTTAATCTTCAATTTTTTAAAAATATTTTTTTTCCTTCAGTTTTCTTAGTAAATTGTGAACAAAATAAAAAGTTATGCACCGATTGTAATGAAATAAAGCTCATTTCATTCGTAATATTTAAAACTAAATGTTTTTAGAACAAGTATTGTGGTTTTTGTTTGAAGAACAAAAAACTTAGCTTTTTTTGAAGAACAAAAAACTTAGCTTTTTTGAAGAACAAAAAACTTAGCTTTTTTGAAGAACAAAAAACTTAGCTTTTTTTTAAAAATTGTGTTTTTTCAAGGATATCTCTGAAACCACTGTTGAAATTTAAAACCAATTTAAGCACGTTGTAAAGATGATTTTGTTTGCGATTTTTGAGATTTTTTTTTAACTAACAGATTTGTTGCCACAACCGAATTTTTGGCAAACGAATGTTGGTGGTTGCACGTACTATCCATGTATTCCATCGTTACAACCGAATGTTGATTGGGAATACAGCAATTTTCAGTAGACGGAACTGACAAGAAGAAGAAAACAATTATCGATAATCCTAACAGACTATGATGATTATTGGAACTGAATTTGTACATGTATTGGTTGTTGTTATAGATTGTCGGTTATAGTACTTCTTGAAAAAATAAAATATTTTACCGTCTTGTAATGGGTCAACTAATCAGAAAAAAATACGTTTTGGATAAATGTTTTCATAAGCATTGCAGTGATGCCTTAATCGGAAAAGAATTAATTAAGGCATATGTGACAGTGCATAGAGAAAGGGACCTAAGGGTACAAAAATCAATTTTCATTTTTTTTTCTTTTTTCGATGTGGACAACATCTGAGCATCGCATGAGACCGATCCAATGTCCCAAAAGTGCTCCCTCCCAGAGATATGCGCGTTTTATGAAAGTGAAGTCGACGGTTCTAAGCGGTCGACGGTTCTAGACGGTTCTCTCCTGAACAAAACTGGTTTTTAACCTTAGGTCCCTTTCTATTTTGCGCGTCACATATAACAATATTTATTGTCAACAAAATTGGTTGTTGTTTTGAATAATAAGGTGGTCTACCTATAGCGAAAACTCCGAACAACTCCGAGTAATGTCGAAACAGTTAAGCCTGTTTCTATATTCTAGAAAATATTTTGTTTTTATTTATATGGAAGTATCGTTTGGAGTGTCTAACCCAAGAAACTTTAAACTGTCTGGCCACTTTTTTCTTTTTTTACATTTTTGGAGATTTGTTTTCGTCGTATACAAAATTTTGGTTGTGACTTAAACCGATTAAATATTATAGGTTTTATATTTTGATGTTGTAATAACTAATATTATGTTATAACAGCTACTACAGAGAACTAACCTGTTGTCACCACCAATAATTGGTACCAAAGTAACACTGTCAGTTGACGCAACCAATAACTAAACTGAATTCGGTTTGTATAATTGGCTGTAAATTCCGTGATATGGTTGTAGCAACCATCATATGTTATCTCGAACCATATTACCATCAATACTATGGGATGTTGGTTATTGCAACAGAAATTCGGTTTATCCAACCGTATTATTGTAGTTCGGACCGATTTCCAACTGATTTTTGCTCTATGTGTAAATATGATAAACGGTTTTGAAGTTATTCCAATATAAGAAGTGGAAGTGCCTTCATTTTTGACATAACGTTATATCTAAAAATGTCGAAAAAAATCCATGTGCAGATTTGGACTCAGCCTCCTTCCCTGGTGTAAGATGCAAACATGCAAAGGCTTGTTTCAACATGTTGATCCTAGAAACTTCTCACATCCTCCTCGTACAATGTCGTAGGCCAGCAGTCCGTCAAGTCAGACAGTCCAACCATTCCGCCATTCATTCGTTCATTCATTCACTCACTCAGTCACTCGCTTCACTTTCTTTTCGAGGTTTTTGCGTGCTTGTGTGTGGGGCTGTTTCTGTTTTGGACCTCGCTAGCCAGTTGTGGCATGCCGATTAGTAAGCGTTTTAACGTTGAAGAGTTAACTAACGGGCAAACAATTAAGAGCTCTCCTTATTTTCCGTTTGACTTTAGTTTCGTTTACTTTTTCTGTTGTTGTTGTTGTTGTCGTACTAACTTGTCGCGGTCGTGGCTAATGTTCGCACACTCACATGTCACAGGGCATGGGGCATGGTGGCGTATGAGAATGCAGGAAGGTGGCAGGCGTAGTCGGACACCGTTGTCCCTATGATTTACAAACGGATTTAATTGTTTTCCATACACCCTTTTTGTGGTTGAGAATCTGGGGAATGTTTGACG
This sequence comes from Hydrotaea diabolus, assembly GCA_963513945.1. Classification (NCBI taxonomy): domain Eukaryota; kingdom Metazoa; phylum Arthropoda; class Insecta; order Diptera; family Muscidae; genus Hydrotaea; species Hydrotaea diabolus. Next base: position 121,252,133 of record OY740718.1, on the reverse strand, counting down.
AAACAACAACAAAAAAATACATATTCATTAAATTAATGTACTGGCGGTTGTTGCTGTTGTTATTGTTATAATTATTGTTTGCAATACAAAAAAAAAACAACAAAAACAAACACTCAACGAAAATATCAATGAAATTTCGTCATTCCTCAAAAACAAACAAATAATAGCTGACGAGTGCCAGCGCTGAAACTGAAAGTTCTATTAAAATAGCAAAAAAAAGCCGAAACAGAAACGAAAACACACACTCGCAGTCAAATGATTCATTATCGTGAATGACTTCACGCCAGAAAGAAAACACATACGCCGGAGAAAAAAAACAGAAACACTTTTTGAATTTCATTTATAAAAGTTGTTGCACAGCTGAAAACGTCAGAGACGCCCGGAAGAATATACAGAGAAATATTGGAATTTTAAAACGTACCATTTTTTTTTAAAAAAAAAAAAGAATTCTTTTGTTTTTGAACTGTTGGTGCGTCCAACGATATTCGATATCGTCGCGATAATGATGTTTGTCTTTGATTTGTTAAAACCCTTGCTGGTTTACGGCTTTGTTGTAATTTTTACAATATTGACGCACATATTCAAAACTATTGTTTATCAAGTACATTCAATAAATATTTGAACCCTCTGTGGGCGCTTCGCCACTCATATCTAGTAAATGTCGTTCTTTTCTTTTATATCTATCGTTATCGTTGTGAAGTAATACTAAAGAGAAAAAATAAAATGTTTTGGAAAAGTGTTAAATGGAAAAGAAAAAATATGGCACCGAGGTAAATATAAGACACTTGGCTTGGGAAGTTAATTACCTTCGCACTTGTTACCTGTTTCATTATCATGATTACCTTAGAAGAACATTAACGCTTTTTATTTGGCAAATATTTTGTTTTAAAGGCTTTCGAATTTTTTGTAAATTACTCAAAATAAAAAAAAAAATATTGTCCGATTTTAATGAAATTTTTTTAAAGTGTTTACTTCTATTGGGTGATCCATCTAGAGGTATTTTTTCAGAACAAAGAACAAATATAAAAATTCAAATCAAGTGTGGAATCTTTACTGGTAACACTGTGGAACATTTTTGGGGTTATTGTCTGGGGGGTGAGAAATTCCAAGTCAGGGTGATGGTACTAGGTCAGTATATTAAAACCCTCAAAGGGTTTTGCGTTCGTATGTGCCAGTTTTTTTTTTATGACCTTTTACATTTTTTCCTTATCTTGATGTTTTTTCGCTTAGTTGTAAAATGTTGGCAAAAACTTAGTTTGACATAACTCGAGAACGACTAGTTTGATTTTGCTGAAATAAATTGAGAAAAATTAATAATTACATTTTCTTTAATCCATTAATATACTGTTTCTTTACCAAATCAACATTTTTGCAATTAGAAATAAATTAATGAAGAAAATTTTGCCAAATTTTTTTTTTTAAAACATATAAATCCCAAACGGAAAAACGTGTAGTCTTATAACTTTTACGTAAAGTCACATAACCTATAAACAAAATGCGACATAGATCATAGAAATCGATTAACGCGTTCTGCTTTCATTTACAATTAAGTGCCATATAAATGTAATTATATGGCACATACGAACGCAAAACCCTTTGAGGGTTTTAATATACTGACCTAGTACCATCACCCTGACTTGGAATTTCTCACCCCCCAGATTGGCTGTTGTACTGTGTAATTTGAAAGGACATTTAATGGCATTTATATTTTGAAAATAATAACCTTCAAATGTTGGGCCGCAACTACGTCTCAGGGTTTCCATTCTGAGGGTCGAATTTTTGATGACTCGTTCGATCATTTCGATCGGCTTTAATGACATGCGTAATGTTGGCTTCCAAAAACTGAATCGCAGCTGGTTTGTCAGCATGGACTTTGGACTTTACGTAACCCCAAAGAAAAATGTCTAAAGGTGTGATATCACTCGATCTAGGCGGACAACTCACCTGTACAAAACGTGAAATTAGCTGCTTTTCGAAATGACCTCTCAATAGATTTATTGTTTGAGCAGCTGTATGGCAAGTGCTGCCGTCTTGTTGAAACCAAGTGTCGTTAAGATAACGGGCTTCAATTTCAGGTGGCATAAAGATCGATATCATGGCGCGATAGCGAGCACCATTCACGGTTACGTTCCGGCCATCATCGTTTTTGAAGAAATATGCACCGATGATTCCACCAGCTTATAAACCGCACCAAACCGTAGTTTTCTCTGGGTAGAATGGCACCTCTTCTTTTTGCTCTCAGCCCAAACGCGGCAATTTTGTTGTTGTTGTTGTAGCGGCAACTGTGTGCCGGGGTGACAGCCCTTGGCCGAAGAATTGCTGCTTCGGGTCAATCCGGTCCTTAGAACCGGCTGTCGTGGGATTTTTTGTTTATTGGCTTTGCCGTTGGGCCAGAAATAGGCTTCATCACTGAACAAAATATTGGTCGAAAACAGCGGATCTTCCCGTTTGTCAACGAACGTTTATTTCCATAATACAGTTGCCAACATTTGAAGGTAATTATTTTCAAAAAAAAAAAACCATAAAATGTCCTTCCAAATTACTAATACAGATTCCACACTTGATTTGAATTTTTATATGGATTTTTTTTATAGATGGATCTTCCTATATTTGGCAAATATTTTGTTTGAAAAGAAATCGAATTTTTTGTAAAATAATACGGCAGATCAATAACTCTGACTTTTCGAAAATAATAGGTTTTTTTTTGCAAAAAAATATGTTTCAAAATAATCTCCTTTAAGCTCAATACACTTAGTCCAACGTTTCTCCAATTTTTGTATCCCTTACAAAATAATAGGATTTTTCGAGGTCCTTAAAATAGGCATTTGTTTGATCAATAATTTCATCTTCGGAGCTGAATCTCTTTCCACCGAGCCCTTTATCTTAGGTTTGAAAATAGAAAATATTCACTGGGGGCTAAATCCGGAGAATATGGCGGATGAGGTCGCAATTCGTAACCCAATTCATGCAATTTTGGCATTAAGACTGCACACGTGTGCCCCCGCGCTTTATCTTGATGAAAAATAATTTTTTTGGCCATATGGGGTCGTTTTTTAAATTCTCGTTAAATGAGTCCAATAAGTTGTCATAATATTCGCCGTTTATTGTTTTTCCCTTTTAAAGGTAATCGATGTGGATTATCCCGCGTGTATCCTAAAAAACTGTTGCCACCACCTTATTGGCCGACTAAGTCACCTTGGCCTTCTTCGGAGCCGGTTCACTCGGAGAAACCCATTGTTTAGACTGTTGCTTGGTCTCCGGAGTCTTGTAATGGATCCATGTTTTGTCCACAGTTAAAAAACGCCGCAAAAACTCATTCGAATTGCGGTTAAACCACTCCAAACAATCCCTTGAAGTTGTCACACGATAACGCTTCTTAAACTGCTTTCTTAAACTCAACTGATCATGTAAGATCGAAACCACACTGCCATATGAACTGCGCATGACATCAACAATCTCGCGCACTTTTACTTTTCGATTGGCCAACACCATATCGTGGATTTTTTTTCGACATTTTGGGTGTATTGACCTCATTTGGCCGTCCAGAACGTTCAGCGTCATTTGTGCGACCACAACGAAAGTCAGTAAACCCCTTTTTTATTATTGAAATCGATGGTGCAGTCTCCGTTTTTTTCTTTCCTTTGTTTGATTGACGGTTTTTTCCGCAAAAAATAATGTCGAATAGAGTCGAAATTCACTTTCTTCCATTTTTAACAAATTCCACGAGGTTGTAAGTCTTGAACAGCAGTTAAACACAAACTAATTGCCGGACTCACTCAAAATTTGACAGTAGTCTATTAACAGATGTGACCAGTATTGCATTTCATATAACTACGAGGGAATTTGGAAGAGTCACGGAATTATTGATACGTCCTCGTACTCAAAATAAAAATAGTTGTCCGATTGTAATGAACAATTTTTAAAAAGATACATATTCTACAACCAATCGACAAATTTCCAACTCTTATTCGTATATATACTGGGTATATACTGGGTGGCCCAAATAAGACTGAAGATTCCCCGGTTTTTTCCAATTTTCCGGAGTATAAAACAAAATGTGACATTGTCAAATTAATTATTTAAACGTTAAATGCTAGAAAAACTATATATCAATGGACTTATTATTTGTAAACCAAACACCACTATTGGAAATAAAGAAAGAATCAATCAAGACTGAAGGGTCGAATGTATTCATAACTTACGGTGGTTCAACCAGCGTCCACCAAAGGTGATGTGTTTGCTTTACTTCGCGGATTCACTTTTCCTTCCCTCTATGACAAGCCTTATCTTATTAGCTTATGGAGTAATTGCGCTTTCAAAAAAAGCACGATGTTAATTGTGAGATATACTTGAGCCTCAAGTTTTTTGCCCAATTTAATTTGACACTTGTTTGTTTTAGTGTTTGACAAATTCAACCACGGAAGGCTTTTACGAAAATGAAACCTTTTTCGAAAATGGGCGGTTCAAATCAAAATGCTTTTCGTGCTCATCGTAATTTTTTTGGTCAGCAAAATCAACAAAAAGTGTCCAAAAACGGGAGAATTTTGCGCAAATTTCAGCAAACCGGGTGTGTAGGAAATTTGAAAACACCTGCGCGTGCCCAGTTAGTTCCGGAGGAAAGATTGATGTGTTTCGCGATAGAGCGGCCGAAAAGCCGTCAACATCGACTCGTCATCATGCCGCCCTACAATTGAACATCTCACGAACATCACTGACGCGAATTTTGTACAAAGATTCGAATTTACACGATAACAAAGTGCGCTTGACTCAAGAGCTGAAGCCTACTGCTCGTTTCAAGCATCTTCAAACCGCCGCATAGTTTGTTGAACAGACATACTCGTAAATAAATGGTGACTTTACAAAGACAAGGTACACTTTCGCCTTAAATGGATTCCCTAACAAGCAGAATTGACCCATTTAAGCAAACGAGAATTCACGAGTGATTGTTGTAAAGCCGATACATCCAAAAGAGTGACTGTTAGGTGCGGTCAATAGGCTAGCGGCGTCATCGGTCCGTACTTCTTCGAAAGGTGAGCCAAGCAGTTACTGTAAATGATGTTCGCTATCGGGAGATGATAACGGACTTCTTGTAGCCAGAAACTGAGGATATGGACCTAGACGATATGTGGTTCCAACAGGAACCGCATGCCACTTAGCCAACGGGTCTTTTGCGCGAGAAATTCAATGGTTGTTGTTGTAGCGGCAACTGTGTGCCGGGGTAACAGCCCTTGGCCGAAGAATTGTTCTTCGGGTCAATCCGGTCCACAGAACCGGCAGTCGTGGGATTGAGAAATTCAATGGTCGTGTTATCTCACGTCGTGGCGATAAAATAGGCCGCCACGATCATATGATTTGACAGCGTAAGACTTCTTTCTTTGGGGATATCTAAAAGAAAAAATTGTACGCCAATAAGCCAATAATAATAAAATGCTAAAGGATAAGATAATTCGGCACATTCACCACATTGAATATCCATTATGTCTCAGAATCATTGGAAGTGTGGACCATCGGATAGATGTATGCCACCACCCCGGGCGAGCATTTGGCGGATATTTTGTTTCACACATAATTGCCATAGATTTTTCTATCATAATAAATATTAAGATTATTCTATGAAAACTTTTTGTTTTTTTTTTTACAATGAACATCATGCATTTTAGTTGGACTACCCTTTATTTTGTATAATTTTTTTTCTCTTATGGTTTTTTATGCAGATATATGGTGGCTACATAGAAGGTGCAACAAAGCGTCTAAATTGTTAAATTTTATTATTCTTCTGTAACAACATGATTGGGAACAAAGTCTTCCGTTTTGAGGAACAGGAACCAGTGTCAGATTCCTGGGGCATTACATTAGCGTCAATTACACCCCTCCAGATGCACTAATTAGTGCGGTGTTATGGAAGATAAAGTTATCGGTCCATATTTTTTTTTTTAAAATGAGGAGGATCAATCATGTACAATTAACGGGGCTCTGAATAGGACTATGCTTGAAAATTGTTTGCGTCCACAAGTTGTTAATAATTCTAACATATGGTTCCAGCAAGATGGAGCCACTGCGCATGTAGCAATAGAACTTTTTCCTTAACCCTTAAATCTTATTTGGGACAAATTGTGGTTGCTCTAAGATCACACAATCTTGCTGTCTTATATTTTGGGTCCTAGTTTGGAATGTTAATTTGATGTTTTATTTTTTTTTAAAGGTTAAAGAGATAATATATATATTTTCCAAAGGAATCACAGTATTTTTTATAAATCAGCCTTCAAATAATAGCTTATGTTCCCTTCTCTATAAGAATTTCATAATATTTTTTTATAACCTCCGAAAAATAAACCAAAAAGCAAATAGTAGATATTTTGGGCTTGATTTGAGTTTCTCTTTTCCCGGACTTTTTAATTTCCCACGAAATCGGGAAAAAAAATTTCATTTCCCGTCATTATAAATTTTTTTTTTTAATGATTTGAAAATATTTATTCTTTTATTTGAATTATGAGCAGGTTTTTTTATTGTTTTTACTTTCGAACCTAATAAAGTTTGTATGCATAAGTGGGACGATTTTATGCATCAAATTGATAATAGGTCAAAAGAATTAAATTTTGGGTTTTTAAGTGCCAACAATTTTTAAGATAAAGCCGATTATGATACTTCATTAAAGTGGAGTAAAGTGAAATTTAAAACCTAAACATTTCCGGCTACTTAAGGGTTAATGCGACACAAAATACCTCAAATCAATCTTGGCTACAATTTTGGTTTCCAATCTGAACATAAATTATTTATTAACTTTTATTAATGAATTTTTTTTTTTTAAAAAATGACGAAGATACTCTTATTTTCTTTAGACGATCGAAACTAAAATGATAATAGTAGTAATTTAGTAAAACATTTTAACACAAAAACTACCCTTTTTAAAAACATTTATACAATATCATTAAAAAAGGACATGCTCAAACTGATATTAATTGGACAACATTTTAAACCTTCCATTCATTGAGTTTTTTGATTTATTGTGATCATTTTTTGTTACTACTTTTGAAAGAGGAATTACTCCACAAAAAAGATAAAAAGATTTGTTGCTGTCACTGATGGCAGAAAAGTACGCCAGCGTCTGGCAGACGCGACGTTTCGTCCTACTTTTCAATACCATTTTGTGTGCTGCCGACATGGCCTCTACTCGTTTTTTTCCTATTGCGAATTTACTCTAATCATCTAAGCGTCATTTCTAGAAGAAATCATTCACCGCCGAAAAAGTCCGGAGTTTTGTTGCATAGTGCAATATGTTACAACGGCGAGGTTTGGTTACTACAATAAATTTATCTGTTATTATTGGTACCAAAGAAGCATGAACTTTGTAATTGGTTAGTTGTCATAACCACCAGTTGCAGCAAGCAATAATTTTACTGAAATCGGTTGGTATAGCCGACCTGGTAGCTGTAAGTATCGTAATGTTATTGTAGCTACCATCTAGAGCTGCAGAACACCAAATCGGAAGTGGTCTTTGTGTAAGATATTCGAAAACATGGACCATTATGGTCCAATTTCACCAGAGGTTGGTTGCTCGTAACACTGTGTGAAACTTGGTTGGAATCGGATGTTATATGTGGCTTTTAGAGCTATAGGTTTTGAATTTGGGAAAACCCTATGTATGATATCAAAGCAAAGACCGATGTGGACCAATTGGTTGGTTTGTCCCAGACCGGACCACTGTACTGATGGAATGACGGATAGTCGGAGGGGCAGACGAATAAACAGAGGAACATGCGTACATCGCTCAAACAGATCTGAAAAATCGTAATTCTGAATCGATCGATATGCTTAACATGGGTTCTAATTTAAGGTTTTTCAACCATTGGCACTTAGTCTTAATAAAGATGGGTGTAAAGATGGCTTGGGGCGTTCGAACGCAGAATAATTCTATGCCAACCCGAAAAAGTATATAATTAATTTTTTGACCTATTTTTTCTTTCAGTATTTTTTTTTAGCATTATTGAAGATTTAACTGACACGAATTAACATTCGGTTGTACAGATGGCGTACTTGAAGTACACACAACCAAAATCATTCGTTTGGCAGAACAAATGGGTTGTGGCAAGGACAGTGTTGTCTGATGATTTTTTATAAGCGACGTGTAGGTCGGAATTATAAGCTGATCCAGTCTAAATTAATGATCCACTTTGGGCCTGATTGGTCCTTATTTTGGAATAGCTCCTACACAAGGGTCCCACTAGAAGCCACAAATTAACTACGATCTTGCTCAAATTTTGCATGGTTCGTTACGAGCGTCCAGTAAATATCTTTGTAAAAATTGGACTATATCGTTCCACTATTTTCTATCGTTGCACGCAAAGCCCCTTTCGATTTGAGGTCTTGCCACTTCACAAGTTACATTTTACTTCCGGTGTTGCCCCAATAAGGCGATCTGCATTTTAGGAAGTCTGGACAAAGGTATTTTCCGATTTAAGAACTTCCCGTTTTAGAGGTCACATATTAAATATAACCTTTCTGATATTTAGCACAGTGCGTTGTTATAGCTCAAAAACGAATTCTGTTTGAATTGAACCATATCAGTCTATGATTTTATATAGCCCACAAGGGTCCCACTAGAAGCCACAAATTAACTACGATCTTGCTCAAATTTTGCATGGTTCGTTACGAGCGTCCAGTAAATATCTTTGTAAAAATTGGACTGTATCGTTCCACTATTTTCTATCGTTGCACGCAAAGCCCCTTTCGATTTGAGGTCTTGCCACTTCACAAGTTACATTTTACTTCCGGTGTTGCCCCAATAAAGCGATCTGCATTTTAGGAAGTCTGTGACGAAGTCTGGACAAAGGTATTTTCCGATTTAAGAACTTCCCGTTTTAGAGGTCACATATTAAATATAACCTTTCTGATATTTAGCACAGTGCGTTGTTATAGCTCAAAAACGAATTCTGTTTGAATTGAACCATATCAGTCTATGATTTTATATAGCCTTCACACATAGGACACTCTCGACTTGAAATAAATTCGTTCTAGAAGTCAGAAATTAAGTCCGATTGAACTCAAATTTCTCACAATATAATTGGACCTTATTGGTTGATGGTTTTCTATAGCCCTCCCGATTGTGGTACTGCGGCTCTAGACGCTAAAACCATATATAATATTGGGTAATCCATCTAGATGTATTTTTTCAGAACAAAGAATAAATATAAAAATTCAAATCAAGTGTGTAATCTCTATTTTTACATTTTATGGCATTTATTTTTTGAATATAATTTCCTTCAATTGTTGGCCGCAACTACGCCTTAGGGTTTCCATTCCGAGGGTCTAATTTTGGATGACTCGTTCGAGCATTTCGACCAGTATGGCTTTAATGACACTCGTATGGTTGGCTCTCAAAACCTGAATCGTAGCTGGTTAGTCAGCATAGACTTTGGACTTTACGTAACCCCAAAGAAAAATGTCTAATGTCTAAATGTGTGATATCACTTGATAAAGGCGGCAAACTCACCTGTCCAAAACGTGAAATTAGCTGCTTTTCGAAACGACCTCTCAATAGATCCATTGTTTGAGAAGCTGTATGGCAAGTGACACCGTCCTGTTGAAACCAATTGTCAAGATTACGGGCTTCAATTTTAGGTAGCATAAAGGTCGATATCATGGCGCGATAGCGAGCACCATTCACGGTTACGTTCCGGCCATCATCATTTTTGAAAACATATGCACCGATGATTCGTCCAGCTTATAAACCTCACCAAACCGTGGTTTTCTTGTTGCTCTTAAGCCCAAAAGCGGCAATTTTGTTTATTGACTTTGCCGTTGAGCCAAAAATGGGCCTCATCACTTGTGGTCGAAAACAGTTTCTCACCATTTTCCATTATAAAGTTGCTCAATTTTGAGACGTTCCCGCTTTAGAAGTCACATATTAAATACGACTTTCTGAAATTTAGCACAGTGCGTTGTTATATTTCAAACACAAATTGTTTTTCCTTCAGTCAGAAATTATGTCCGATTGAACTCAAATTTCTCACGATATAATTGGAACTTACTGGGTGATGGATTTCTACAGCCCCCCATTAAAAAGACCCCTCCCGATTGTGGTACTGGCGCTCTACATGCTATAACCATATATATCTATAACCAACTCTGGTGAAATTTACCATATCGATCTGTGGTTCTCTACAGACCCTATTAAAAAGGTTCTTTCAAATGTGAGGGCCCCTCGCACTATATGTCCAATTTTGAGTTATGTGACAAATTCCGTACTAAAACGACGACTATTCTGTATACCACAGATGTATATGGTGTTATATAGTCGGCCCTATTTGACTGTGTACTTTTTTACTTGTTCATGACATGGTGGGGGGGATTGTTGTATTTGGATTCCCTGTTCTCAGTTAAATACGACAAATCTTCCCAATGCAAACAACTTTTACATTACTAAATAACTAAAAACTTTTTCATTTTGTCTACTTGCAGTGTTTACAAACATAAAGTGTGTGATGGATCGTGGCTCGGCCTAAGATACTCGCATTATGTACTGCTGCATATGACCAGAGATAGGAAGGCACAGTACTAACAAATCAAAGCTAGATAAGGAACGGGAAGCGCACAGATTGGCGTTGCTATAGTTTTACCTCGCCAGCTTTAGCTATAGCCAATGGAATCAAATCGCCGGGCATAAAACAAACATCGCTCGAACCCACCCTTTCTGCTACACACTCAATCGCAACTTGTCGCTGGCCAAAGGCAAAGGAGGTGACGGCAAAAGGTGTACAAGTGCGAATGGGTAACCGAGTTCGGTTGTGACCAACTAACTGGCTACGAATACTTAACAATGCGTTGATAGTTTCGACAATAAAAATTACCACCAAAGTGTAATCAGTTCGGGCATACGTGCGAGTGTGTGTCTATGCACGAATGTGTACCTACGTGTGTGGGTGTTGGGGACGACATAATTAACATTGTACTTATGGCTAACGTTTCAGTCATACGTATTCAATGGCCATGTTTGCCACGTCTCGAGGAGAACCGCTACTACGGAAAAATTCAAACGGCACAACCGATGCCGCCAGTGACATTCATATGAATGCCGCCATAGCCATCGAACAATTGGAGCAAATGAAAATCAGAAAATGCAAAAGTAAAATATTTCTAATTGTTTTAACCGCCCTCAGTGTAACGGGCTTTTTGACTTGGCTCTATATCGATCATACAGTGCCGGAGTTCAATCAGTATCGCCTAGTGAAGAGTTATGACAAGGCGGCGACTTTCGAAAATGTCACCGATAAAATACAAATCATTCTGCTGTGGAACAGTTTCTTTGGCGATCAGCGCTGGTCCCTGCCAGACGACCTAGTGGATCCATCGTTTTTTCGCCAGGAACTCAAGTGCCCCGTATCGAATTGTGTTATCACCAATCAGCGCGATTTGTTTCCCGAAATTCATATGTACGACGCCATACTGTTTCATGCGGCCCAACCGTTTTCGTTGATAAACTCAGTGCCTTCGCAGCGTAGCTGGCGACAGCTGTATGTATTCGCTCTAATGGAACCACCGGGCGAAACCAAGCATATACTTGCGGATGAAAACGATTTCTACAATTTGACAATGACATATCGCACCGATTCGGATATTGTGTGGGCCTACAATTGGTTTGTCGACCGTGAGACGGGAGTGCGTATACTGCCCATGCAACATCCACAATGGCGTCCGGTGCCCCTTTTCTACAACGACACCGACATTTGGGATCTGTGGCCGTTCAAAACTAAATTGGCCGCTTGGTTTGTGTCACACTGTGACACGCTATCGAGAAGGGAGAAACTTACGGCCGAATTGCAGAAATTTATTGAAGTGGATGTTTATGGAAAATGTGGAACTTATAAGTACGTATTGGTAAAAAAATGTTAAGGAGTATTTCAAAAAGCAGTCCGTTTAGTAATTGTAGAAATAATCGATCATAGTTCAAAAACCAGTGAAGAAATTTGTAACTCTTTCAGGACTATTTTCATTTATGTTTTATACACTCGATCTTAGAATGGATTGCGTACTGAATTTCTCAAAGCGTCCATATTTTAGACATAGAGCGGAAACCTCATAAATGTTTTTGCCAATTGAGGCAAAGCGTCAAACAACTACGCTCCTTTTTGAGGTATTAAGTGCGTCCCAAAGAAACAGTCCCCATTTTTGCCACTGTTCGATCACAAAAAATTATGATTTGTTAAGCAAATACTCAAGAACTGTGATTTTTCCAATTTAAATAAACTCGAATCCAAAAATGGATTCATTTTAAAGTTTTTGCTAAAGAGAAGGGCCGAAGGGACCCAAACATAGACTGTATGTTCAAATGAAGAGACAATCGATTAATGTGGACATATGGGTGGGTACTTAGATCAAAGCATTTTTCGTAACGAATCCAAATATGTATTTATATATACGGTGATCCATCTAGAGGTATTTTTTCACAACAAAAAAAATATAAAAATTCAAATCAAGTGTGGAATCACTATTGGTAATTTGAAAGGATATTTTATGGCATTTATTTTTTGAAAATAATTACTTTCAAATGTTATGGAAATGAGCGTTCGGTGAGAAACGGGAAGATCCGCTGTTTTCGACCAAAATTTTGTTCAGTGATTAGGCCCAATTCGGGCTCAACGACAAAGTCAATAAACAAAATTGCCGCAATTGGGCTGAAGAGCAACAAGAAGAGGTTCAAAAGGTGCCAGTATACCCAGAGAAAAACACGGTTTGGTGCGGTTTATAAGCTGGTGGAATCATCGGTGCATATTTTTTCAAAAATGATGATGGCCGAAACGTTACCGTGAATGGTGCTTGCTACAGCGTCATGATATCAGTCTTTTTGCTACCTGAATTTCAAGTCAGTAATCTTGACGATACTTGGTTTCAACAAGACGGTGTCACTTGCCATACAGCTGCTTAAACAATGGATCATTTCAAAAAGCAGCTAATTTCACGTTTTGAACAGGTGAGTTGGCCGCCTAGATCGAGTGATATCACACCTTTAGACATTTTTCTTTGGGGTTACGTACAGTCCAAAGTCTATGCTGACAAACCAGTTACGATTCAGGTTTTGGAAGCCTACCATACTGTGTCATTAAAGCCATATCGGTCGAAATGCTCAAACGAGTCATCCAAATTGGACTCTCAGAACGGAAACCCTGAGGCGTAGTTGCGGCCAACATTTGAAGAAAATTATATTCAAAAAATAAATGCCATAAAATGTCCTTTTAAATTACCAATAAAGTTCCACACTTGATTTGAATTTTAATATTTTTTTGGTCTGAAAAAATAACTCTAGATGGATTTACGGACTTATAGACCTAAAAACGGGTCATGTTCTTATATCTAAGGCTACATGTACCGGAAATATCAATGAACGAACTAACCTTGTTCACCGAAACCTAATCATTCGGTTGTAACAATGAATCTGTTTATTGGTGTATACGTAAATGCATGCTTTTTGCCAACTCTCCTTTTCAGTCTTGAACATCTTGGACGGAACTCCATCGGCACATGTAGCCATATTATTTTTAATCTGTGATTAGTACTGGTTTCTTCAGCAGAATCTAATATAGTCAGTTGATAGGAAATTTGTTCTATTTATAAACTCCTTTAAGATAACCCGTCTGACGTACCTTATTTGTGTTTCTAGTGGAGTTTCATACATTGTTGGGTCCTTAGGCTGATTTTTGTCTTTTCTATAGAATTTTCAAGCACCACATTTTAATCTTGTATGTCTTACCTGAGTTTTTTCCACAACATTCCATTAAGGAACAGGCGTGAAACTTCTAGCGAATCAGTTAACCAAAACCTACTGTTTGATGGCTATACTGAAGCTTTTGCATGATTAAGAGATTAATATCTTGATCTTCGACTTTACGCCGTCACGCGGAAATCACACAATGTTAAATGTTTTTACCCAGATTTGAACCTCGGTTTATTTGTGTGGTAGTCGTGTACACTAAAAATCACAAAATATTTTTATAATAGAAATTCAAAAGCCCAAAAAGTATCTCTTGTTAACCAAGAGATCTAAAAATTCTTTTATGGGTGCTTGAAAATTTTAGAAAAATAATGACCAACGTGGAGACAATTAGACTAAATTTTAAAATTTAAACTACGTTTACTTTTTTTATCTAATAATTTTGTTCTGAAGCTAATAGGGAGGGAATCTCTAACAAACATCAGACTTAAATTACTTTAGTTAAATTCAACACAATAAAACATAATCAATATATGTGACGCGCAGAATAGAAAGGGACCTAAGGGTAAAAACCAGTTATGTTCAGGAGAGCTATTTTAAAGATTTAAATACGTGTATCTTTGGTGTACCATCACTTTCATAAAACGCGCATATCTCTGGGAGGGAACACTTTTGGGGCATGGGATCGGTCTCATTCGATGCTCAGATGTTGTCCACATCAAAAAAAGTGAAAAATGATTTTTTTACCCTGTTATAAGTAGAAATGTTATCTGTAAAAACTTTGTCACATTGAAATATTAATTCAAAGTTGAGTGACATTCTTAGTTGTCAACAAACCATGATTCAGATTAGAACTCAAGTACACGGTAGGGAAAGTTTTTCAAAATTTAATTAAAACCGGCGAGATAAAAATTCCAGATTGTTTCATGATAAATTTAAAATTCCTAACACTGTGTACTGCACTGTGCTGGAAAATCGTAATATTCGGATGTATGAATTCTAAAACTTCGCGTCTATTCTTTAGGGTTCGAAGGAATTCGCTTATTTATCGTGTAAGAAATTTTTGAAATTTAATTTCTTTGTATACAAGAACTGAATGGCTTTATGCATCATGAACCGTTGATTTGGGAGTTTATAATTTGTAGACAAAAAAGAAATTTAAAAACTACTATAGGGTGGGCGATTTAAAATTTTAAATTTGAATCGGATGTATTTAGTAGGGACATAAATACGGTTACAACATTGGACACACCCATTTCAATAGTAGAACTGAACATACCCCGTTAATGTTATATGGGTTTTGAAAGTTATTCTCAATAGCGTAACGGGGTTTTAAAATTGTTTCAACTTTCATCATGGAGTGGTCAGATAATGGGAACCGTATCGCTGTAATAGCGCTTTTCAAGTGTGAAATGAAAAAAAACGATATTTTCGAAACGCTCCGGCCACTACGGATTAGCCGCATGTTCGTCTACCGATGCCTAAAACTGTTTGAGGAGACTGGAGATGTAAAAGACCGCCACCGGTCGGATAGCCCACGCTCTGTTCGAACACCGCATGTCATCAAAGCCGTTGAATCAAGAATTCACAGAAATCCGCTCCGAAAACAGAAAATCATGGCCCGTGAGATGAATATCACGCAGAAGTCCACGAGTCGAATCATTAAAAAAGACTTGGGACTTTCAAACGACGTAGCGGACATTTATTGACTGCAGCTTTAAAAAAAATAGGATTGAAAAATGCAAACGTCTTTTGGTGAAGCAGGCTGATGACTTGCACAGAAAAACTTTGTTCACCGATGAAAACATTTTTACAGTTTAGGAAAAATTTAACAAGCAAAATGATAGAGTGTATGCGCAGTCATCTAAGGAAGCATCTGAACTGATCCCAAGGGTGGAAAAGGGTCAAAGGGCCAGCTTCAGTAATGGTTTGGTGGGGTGTCTCTTACGATGGGGGCACAGACCTGCATTTCTGCGAACAAGGAGCCAAAACATCGGCCAATGTTTACCAAGAAACCGTTTTGGAAGCTGCTGTGAAGCCTCCTAAAGTGAGATTATGCTGTGAAGCCCTCATAATCTCACTTTATTTTAATACACTTAGTCCAATGTTTCTCCAATTCTTGTATCCCATCCAAAAAAATAGGATTTTTCGAGGTCCATAAAATAGGCATTTGTTTGATCAATAATTTTTATCGTTGTAGCTGAATCTCTTTCCACCGAGCCCTTTTTTTAGGTTTGGAAATATAAAATAGTCACTGGGGGCTAAATCCGGAGAATATGGCGGATGAGATACCAATTCGAAACCCAATTCAGCCGATTTTGCCATTAGACTGCACACGTGTGCACCCGTGCATTATCTTGATGATAAAGAATTTTTTTTTGGCGATTTGGGGCCGTTTTTTTTCTTAGATCCTCGTTAAATCGGTCCAATAAGTTGACATAGCATAGGCGGTTTATTGTTTTTCCCTTTTGGAGGTAATCGATGTACATTATCCCGCGTGCATCCTAAAAAACTGTTGCCATCACCTTATTGGCCGACAAAGTCACCTTGGCCTTCTTCGGAGCCGCTTCACCCGGAGAAACCCATTGGTAAGACTACTGTTTGGCCTCTGTAGTGTTGCAATGGATCCATGTTTCATCCACAGTTAGAAAACGCCGCAAAAACTTGAAATTCACTTTTTTCTATTTTTAACAAAAGCCACGAGGTATTATATTTTGAACAGCTGTTAAAGACAAACTAAATGACGGAACTCTGTCAAAGTTTGACAGTAGTCAATTAACACATGGTACTTGATAAGAGCAGTGTTGCATTTCATATAACTACGAGAGATGTTGGAAAAATCACGGACTTTTTTATATGCCCTCGTATATTGTACCATACATGTTTAATGTTCATGTTTTGATATAGTCCCCATACAAAATACGTCGACGTCTTTAATTTAATTTATTTACATTTTCCGCAATTAAGAAGCCTTTCGGCCGATAAAGCTAATTTAGTCCCATTCCTACATTCTAACTACCGGGATTTTTAAAATAGGTAGGGCAAGATGGCTGCAGCTAATGCAGGTTCTTTCCTTAATTAAATTTAATTTTTTACTGTGTTTACAAACAGAAATTCGATTTTTATAAGTATCGCTTTTTGTACATACATTTCCAATCTGAATTATTATATCTTACATATTTTTCTTTCCTCTATTCAGATGTAAACAATACTCCCCCGAGTGCGATCAGCTGCTGGACGTGAAATATAAATTTTATTTTTCCTTTGAAAATTCACTATGCACCGATTATGTTACGGAAAAACTCTATAGAATACTGAAACGTAATATCGTTCCCGTCGTCTATGGTGGCGCCAACTATCAACAATTTCTGCCGCCGCATTCGTACATCAATGCCGAAGATTTTGCTACGCCTGGCGAACTGGCCGATTATCTTGTGTACCTGTCCAACAATCCCGTCGAATATATGCGCTACTTTTGGTGGCGCCAACACTATGAACTGCGATTTTTTTCGCCGTTCTGTGATTTATGTCAAAGGTTGCATCAACCGCTGTATTTTTTGAAAACCCAAAGTTATCGTGATATCGAAAATGGTGGTTACAGGGTAGCTGTCGTTTTAAGTCTCGCATTGCGTTTTAGATCTTAGGTGGAAATATCATAGATTAGACTAACATGTATACTAATATCTTAATAGTTATAATATGTATATAAATATTTATTGAATATATTTTATATAAACACTCATACATAGAAACATTTATAGGCCTTAATCTATATGTGTATGTGTATAATGTGGTACGGGATTTTATTATTTTTAAATAAAACTAACATGGCAATGTTGTTAAATGTGTAGTTGAACATCTTCTCTTGAAAAGAAAACAAATGTAGTAATAGTGTCCAGTTACCATATAACTTGAAATATAACATGGTTGGCACTTTTAATATATATAGTAAGTACAATCTTTGTTCTTTTTTTTAGAAATGCATTATATTTTGAAAATGTTTACTGTAAATTATCTTCTGAAAGGTCAGTAAATATAATTGTTTTTTTTTTAAATGTTATGCCTATATTTTTTTGTTTATGTAAATATTTAAATAATACTTTATTTGTATAAATTTTTGATACTGATAAAATTGTTGAATTTGGGTCAGAATGTTGAATACGAACCTAACAATTTTTTTTTGCTCCAAAAGTATGCAAAACGCATTTTCGTTTGCCTAATTTTTTATTTGTAGCAAAATTTATTATGGCCCTAAATGAATTTTTGGGCTTGTAAGAGTGGTGTGTATTGTAGACCTTTTTATTATAAGTTGTACTCTTTTTTAAATACAGGGATAACAATTGTAATTGACAACAAAACGGTCGCATATAACTAAATTTGTGTTTGCATTAAAAACTTTTAATTGTGAGTTCCGTCTTCGTTTACAAGCTTTTGTCAACTAACATTTATTTTGTCGGCCATCTCGTTTTATTGTGTTTCGATATATGTTAGCATACTTGTCTGTGTCTGTTTTGTAATTTAGAACATCGTTGATATGTAAATTTTCTAACGTATATCTTCTCGCATAGTTTCTCTCCTCTGTTCATACATTGACGTCGTCGAAGTTTGGTTTATGCCCAGTCAATGTACAGTGAGCTGCTAGGGCCGTTTTTTGTTCGATGGGTTTGTATAACGCTTTTAAATCCGATTTGTAAGATGAAATTCTTGTCTCTAATTTGTTTTTTGTAGTGCCTTCATTCTGGCATGTGTTGGACTTGCCGCCATTGCTTATCTTCTTTACTTATTTCAGACTTTGTTTCACTAAGCAGTTTGTTTAATATGTTTTTCGATTTGTATGCCAGCTTATATTTTTCCCTGTCGTAGATGTTTGAATGCGTAAGTCGTTCTGAAAAATATGTCATGGTCTTATAAATCTTTGCAGTTTTATCTCTTCTTTCAGTGGCCCGTGGTTTGGTTGAGTTTCTCATCAGTGCCGTTATTGTTTTGTCCGGAAAGTCATTCAGCTTGAGAATTTGTCTTATTCTGCGTTGGTTTGACACGTTGAATTGTTCGTCGCTTATTTGTAGCTCTCCTAATAAAGTTGTCTTGGGTGCTAGGAATGGAAATTGATTAATATTCCATAGGCAGTTGGTTTCTGGTACCAATTTAATTTAAGCAGATTTCCTCGTCGAGTAACTATTGAATCCAGGTATAGCAACATGTTGTCTGTTTCCTCTTCCATAGAGAACTGTACTCATGTATTTTACGAGGGGTGCTATATATTTCTGGCCTAGCCAACACTTAGTGTTGCCTGGCGCCATCTGACATTTCCATTGGAAATTTTAACATTTTTTAGCATAAACTTACTTAGAACGCTTTGACGTACGACCATCATTTGTGTTGTTTACAGTGAGTTGAAAAAATCAATTTGGCAAACAAATGGAATTAACTCGTGAACATTTTCGTGCGATCATTTTTCACAAGAGTGCATCGATGAACCTAAATCTTTGTATGGCGATGAAGCACCATCCTTTAGCACTGTGAAAAACTGGTCTAATGAATTCAATCGTAGCCGACGCTCGCTCAAAGACGAAAGTCGTGAAGGTCGTCCAAAAACGGCCGTTGTGCCAGAGAACATTGATGCCATCGTGAACTGATAATGCAAGTTTGTCATGTAATGTACCGTGAGATAGAGGCATGCTTGGGCATTTTTTCCACCAGCATACATGCGATATTGCATGAACACTTGGCCGTAAAAAAGGTTTGTTCTCGTTGGATCCCGCACAATTTGACAATCGCTCAAAAAAAGGCTCGTGTCGATTGGTGCAAATTTTTTTTTTCAAAAATTACCATTGCTTTACTTCAATAGACGTTTATATGATCGTCAAAGGTAACGAATCATGGATAAATGCGTAAGAGCCTGAAACAAAACAGGTCGTCCAAGACCAGCCAAATCCAACGAAAGTTGTTCGTGGAAAAAGCACTTCGAAGCAAATGGTCGCCTGTTTCTTCGGCAAAACTGATCATGTGGCGACTGTTCCGCTTGAGCAACGTAGGAGGTCAATTCTGAGTGGTACACAACAATTTGTTTGTCTGAAGTCTACGAAGAAATTCGCTTAAAAAAATGCTCGTGTCGATTGGTGCAAACTTTTTTTTCAAAAATTACCATCGCTTTACTTCAAAAGACGTTTATATGATCGTCACAGGTAACGAATCATGGATCTATGCGTAAGAGCCTGACACAAAACAGGTCGCCCAAGACCAGCCAAATCCAACGAAAGTTGTTCGTGGAAGAAGCACTTCGAAGCAAATGGTCGCCTGTTTCTTCGGCAAAACTGGCCATGTGGCGACTGTTCCGCTTGAGCAACGTAGGAGGTCAATTCTGAGTGGTACACAACAATTTGTTTGCCTGAAGTCTACGGAGAAATTCGAAGAACGAACAAGAGAAGACGAATCATTGTGCACCATGACAATGCGAGCTCTCACACATCGGCTCAAACTTTTTGACCGGCCGAAACGTCGAATTGATGGGTCAGCCGCCGTACAGCCCTGACTTGGCACCCAATGACTTCTTTTTATTCCCGCACATCAAACAAAAAAATGCGTGGTCAACGATTTTCGTTGCGGGAAGTTGCCGTTGAAGCGTTCAAAAATCATGTTTTGGAGGTGTCTCAATTGGAGTGGAAAAAGTGCTTCGACAATTTCTCATTTTTATTATTAGGCCAGAAATATATATAGCATCCCTCGTATTACTCGGATCACTTTTTTTCTAAAAAAAAATGAAATCAATCGGTTTATGATGTAAAACCTAGTTCATGTATACAAAGAAATTTTTAGAAAATTCTCGTAAAGCTTTGAGGTTGTCCCCTTAGCGACCGCTTACTCGTTTAATAACACTGTGCGTAATTTTTTAAGTCATGGAAATTAACCATATACGGTCACCACTACGTGATATAAGTCCAAAAAAGACCCGTGTCTCCCAGTTTTGCCCAAAGTCATGCACTTTTTTAAGGGCCCCCAAAGATTTGGGGTCTCGGTGTCATATTAGCAAAAAAAAAAATTGATTGTTTTCTCAGGCTCATATCTTGCAAACCGTTCGGAATTTTCATTTCCAAAAGTTGAAGAAATTGTGAGCATTCTTCAACAATGTTAAGGTGAAGAAAAAACAAATGAAATTAAAAAATATTCGGGTAAATGTTTTACTTTTGCGGCTACCTAAGCGCTGCCTAAACGGTGTTAAGAATCATTCCTAGGAAGTTCTAGAAAGTTGTGTATTAAGGTACATCTTGTAGTTTATTGTTTCCTAGACCAACGGTTAGCTACCTATGGACTTGAACAGGGGAAAAAAAGGTAAAAAAATCGAAAGTTTTTGCAATTTAGACCATGAAGATGAGGTTTTTTTAATTTTATATGTTCACAATTTTTTGTTCTTTATGACAAGAGCTACAACTTTGCCTCAGAGATTCCAAACGGTTTGCAAGATATATGAGCCTAAGAAAATGATCACTTGTTTCCAAAAATGACACCGAGGCCCACAAAAAAAATACTTGACTTTGGGCGAAACTGGGAGACATGGGTATTTTTTTTTTGGTCTTTTATCACGGACACCACTCCGTATATGGTTTAATTTTATTTACGTGTTGCACTGTGTAAGTGAGTACCAATCGAGACCGCCTAATTTTTTTTTGCAAAAAAATTGTTTTTAATGTTTTTTTGAAATATTGTTTATTGCGATTTCATATTTTTTATCCGCAAAATTTTAAATTGGAATGGCTGTAAAAAAAAATACTGAATTTTTTTTTTGAAATCTTGGTTTAATTGCAAAGGTTGAACTTTGTCATTTAAAAATGGAACACCAAATTATTATTTAATAATGGAACACAAAAAGATTGGAACACAAATACAACTTGTACAATTTAATGTCTTTGGTCGGCACAAGATGAGGTTGTCGACGACGACATCTGGAATATCTAAATATTTTTTTTAATTATTTTCAGTTTAAAGCAAAATGACCGCAAACAAATCCGCATGTAATGCCATTGGTGCGGGAGATGCAAACAATTTTATTGAACCCCATTAGCGGAAGCTGTAGTGAAACTGCCACAGTTTCAGCAAAAGCTAAACCTGGAGGGTACTTTTACTTTTCAGGAAGTCCAATTCGAAAGCTAGGGCAATGCATAACAGCTTACTGTGATAGAACTTGTTCCCACGAGGCCAAAGATAAGTTAAATTACGGCAAAACATAAATGTAAGCTAAAATATACAGACCATTTTCTTATATTTTAATTTTATTTTTTTTCAGCACTTATAATTTTAAGTTTATTTATGCAAGACAAACGAATGGCTTTCCCAACATAATGTTGTATCCGACAATCAACTAGTATGACTCCTGGACATAAAATCTCTATGTTGATGCCAATTTGATTGTTATTGATATGATTCTGGATCTGGGTTTGATACTGAAGTAAAGTGTACATGTAAAGGCTGTTTTTATTAAATCGGAGGTAACATTTAAAACATCTAAAAATTCACGTCCAGGAAATGACAGACTGGTTTTCCGATTCAGTGTTTCTCCGGTAAGTTGAATATATCGCACTCCTATCTGAGTAGTTATATATTGTTTGTTCTCTTTATCACTTATCGACCCAATTACCTGACAAGAATTCAAGAGATCCGATTTTTGATTTACTTAAATTTTTGATTAAAAAAATTTATCGATAATTATCGATAAACAGTCATTGAAACCTAAGTTGGTGGTAATGAAATGCAAAGACGATAATTTGTACAAGATGTACGACATGATCTGTACTGAAAAACCGAAAAACCGAAGATAATTTAAATTCATTTTGGGAATGCTGTATTTTTGTGTTAAAAGTTGGTGAATTTTTGTGTTTAAAGTGTGCGAATTTAGTATTTTCTGTTGGTTGCGTTTCAATTTTGACTTTCTAGCTTTCTGGTGATTGTAAACCAAAAATTTGTGAGTTACAAACCGCCCACCTTGTACAATTTATCGTCTTTGCTTTTCTTTTTTTTTAATTAACTGATTTGCTTATCTTTATTACTCATCAATTAAATCAGCTGACAAAAATTTTAGAGATGTGATTTTGTAGTATCAAAATTATAGATAAATGGTCGTCGTCGTTATAGAAAACCAAATTGGTGGTAATGTTCATGTCGATAAAAATATAGAATAAGAAATATTTATTGAAATTTCGTTTTAAATTTTGGTTGACATAGGCAATGATTTAGAAACAGTGTTGGATAATACTCGACTAAATATGTACTATTATTTTATTCATCTCTTTGGACTGTGGGTTTACATTTAGATATTTGTCCGGCTTTAAGGCCAACGCACCGACGTTGATCTACCCATTCCACGCGATTTAAGTGGCCACGTTGACAGTTCAGATGCTGCATTTGGCAATTTGTCAAAAGTCTGCAGTTATTGGCTTTGCTGCGATAACAACTTGTGGTCTTGGTAGTATCCAAACATTTCAAGTCTCTGCAATTTGGTCGAATGGTAGGCCATGGACGCACAATTTTTGCACACGCCCCCGAACTATTAGGCTTCTTAATGTTGCTACAACGATTTAGGGCAACGGCGGCGAGAACTAAAAATAGAAAGTGTTAACAATTAAAGAAAGGCTTCTTTGGTGTAAATGTACGAGTACTTACGAGGTTGACGCAAAAGGCGACGATTGCAGTTCTCTCTCCTCAATTGGCATTGACTCAGGAGGTGACAACTCGATACACGTGCGTCGGTTGCACAGAGCAATAATTTGCTAGGGACATTCGTTCGACAGTTAAAACGACAGCCATCGGCAGTTACAGCCAGGATTAAAACTGAAAAGAGAACATATTATTTTAAATTGGATATCGAGTGTTTTTTTCACAACTCACTCGAAATGAGGAAAATCTTGATCATTGTTGGAGTTGGTTGCTTCAAGTAGGCTTGTTTAATGTTTAATGGTTTCAAGCCATTGCCTGGCTTTTATATACCGAAGTTTTCAATGTTGCGTCTGTGCGAATCAAAAGAATCATTGTTTTCTACAATTTGAATCTTTTTTTTTGCTTAATGGATTTTTATGAACTTTTAATACCATCTGTAAAAGCACAACAGGTGCCGGCATAATGTATTCGAAATGAAAGCCAATTTCTATGAAGAATTTGCTTCTTTTCGTGTGGTATTGAAATGAGTTGTGGAATTTAAACAGTTGCCAGGTGTTTTTAAATTCCTTCCTGAATATCCAGTTAAATATTGTGCTGATATCATCAAAAGGTATATTAGCACACCAGTGTCTATGGACCGGATTGAGCCGAAGAGCAATTCATCGGCCAAGGGCTGTCAGCCCTTCCTGCACACAGTTGCCGCTACAACAACATACGAGGGTTGCTATATGTATACCTGGCCTAGGCAACACTAAGTGTTGCCTGTCGCCATCTGACACTCATTGGAAAGTTTGAAATTTTTTAGCATAAACGTACTCAGAACGTTTTGACGTACGACCATCATTTGTGTTGTTTGCAGTGACTTGAAAAAATCAATTTGGCAAAAAAGTGGAATTAACTAGTGAACATTTTCGTGCGATCATTTTTCACAACTTTCGACATGGATTCGTAATAATTGTCGTGATACAAGAGTGAATCGATTAACTTAAATCTTTGTATGGCGATGAAGCACCATCCTATAGCACTGTGAAAAACTGGTTTAATGAATTCAATCGTGGCCGACGCTCGCTCAAACACGAAGGTCGTCCATAAACGGCCCTTGTCCAGAGAACATTGATGCCGTGCGTGAACTGATAACGCAAGATCGTCATGTCACATACCGTGAGATAGAGGCATCCTTGGGCATTTCTTCCACCAGCATACATTCGATATTGCATGAACACCTGGCCGTAAAAAAGGTTTGTTCTCGTTGGATCCCGCACAATTTGACAATCGCTAAAAAAAAGGCTCGTCGATTGGTGCAAAGAAATTTTGAAAAAATACGATCGCGGTGCTTCTAAAAACGTATATAAGATCGTCACAGGTGAAGAATCATGGATCTATGCGTAAGAGCCTGAAATAAAACAGGTCGTCGAAAACCAGCCAAATCCAACGAAAGTTGTTCGTGGAAGAAGCACTTCGAAGCAAATGGTCGCTTGTTTCTTCTGCAAAACTGGTCATGTGGCGACTGTTCCGCTTGAGCAACGTAGGAGGTTAATTCTGAGTGGTACACAACAATTTGTTTGCCTGAAGTCTACGGAGAAATTTGAAAAACGAACAAGAGAAGGCGAATCATTGTGCAACATGACAATGCGAGCTCTCACACATCGGCTCAAACTAGCGCCTTTTTGACCGGCCGAAACGTCGAATTGATGGGTCAGCCGCCGTACAGCCCTGATTTGCACCCAATGACTTCTTTTTATTCCCGCACTCGAAGAAAAAAATGCGTGGTCAAGGATTTTCGTCGCCAGAAGATGCTGTTGAAGCGTTCAAAAACCATGTTTTGGAGGTGTCTCAATCGGAGTGGAAAAAGTGCTTCGACAATTGGTTTGAGCGCATGCAAAAATGTATAAATCATGGTGGAGAATAATCTGAAAAACAATAAAACCATTTTTGATGATAAATATTCGCATTTTCATTATTAGGTCAGAAATATATATAACAGCCATCGTATTGATATAAGAGAGATCTCAGTTCTTTTTCTGATTTCTTGATTAGCCCAAAGTAGACCCTATTTGCTAAGACCATCGATCGTTCTTTTAATTTGTTCTTTTAAATTGTTCTTGGATTGGCGTGAAGTCATTGAATCACTGAAAAAGGTCTTCATTTCGGTGATGTTGTATTTCGTGTTTTTTACTTCATAAAGATTTTTGTTGCATCAATCTGAAAATCCTAACCAGAAATTATTCCTATTAAAACAATTTGAGTATTTATTTCTAATAGAGGCTAACTTCCTTCATTATTTTATTGAAATACTGACACGAACCAAATATAATTGGAAAACATCTGTTACCTATCCTATTGTGAAAATAAAACTCATTTCAATACAACACAAAGTGAAACAACTTCTTCTCACACAGTGCCTTTCATTGCGAGAACTTTATAAATATTTCAGCACGTGTTGAACATTTACAGATTGTATTGTGCTAAACGTACGTTAAAACCCAAAACGACTCATAACAATAACAAAAAAACATGATCGAATTGTTGTAAAACAGAGGCTTTTTGAAGCCCAAGAATCCGTAAACCATTAAAAACTTCAGTATATATAGGACTGCGAAGACATTAATCCATCAAGCACATCAGTTGTAACAACCAACATCGAAAATGATTAAGATTTCCCTCATATCGAGTAAGTTTTAAAAAAAAGATACTTTAACTTAAATTGAAACATATTTTCTACTTAGTTGTAATCCTGGCTGTAACTGTCTATGGCTGTCGTTTTAATTGTCCAACGAAGGTTCCCAGTAAATCCCTGCTCTGTGCAACCGACGCACGTGTATCGAGTTGTCACCTACTGAGTCCTTGTCAATTGAAGAGCGAGAACTGCAATCGTCGCCTTTTGCGTCGTCCTCGTAAGTACATATACTCGTACATTCAAACCGAAGTAAACCTTCTTCAATTGTTAACCCTTCTACTTTTAGTTCTCGCCGCCGTTGCCCTGAATCGTTGCCGCAACATTAAAAAGCCTAATAATTCGGGGGCATGTGCAAAAATTGTGCGTCCATGGCCAACCATTCGACCAAATTGCAGGGACTTGAAATGCTTGGATACTACCAAGACCACAAGTTGTTACCGCAGCAAGGCCAATAACTGCAGTCTTTTGACAAATTGCCAAATGCAGCATGTGAACTGTCAACGCGGTCACCTAAATCGTGTGGAATGGGTAGATCGACGTCGTTGCGCTGGTCTTAAAGCCGGACAAATAGAAAAATGCAAACCCTTAGTCCAAAGAGATGAATAAAATCATAATTTATAAATAATATAAATTACCTAATAAATTTTAAATAATACAATTTTTGTAACTTCAATAAAAATATTATTATTAAAAGAAAATTATTTAAAAGAAAATTAAAATAAAAACTACTGATTTGTATTGTAGTTTTTGCCTCGTATTAAAAAAGAAGTCTTATTGCACAATAGGTTAGAAATGATTAATGTTTTTAATTCAAAAAATTAACCCGTAAAACTCTTAATCAAGAGGGCTATTGGAAAGGTATACGTATATCATTTGCTTCAAGTAAAAAACCATGGTCTAATAAAGAAGGTAGAGTTATGCTATCAGCTACATTTTTTTCTCGTAGAAAATTAAACTTTCAAATTTGATATTTGACAATCTAAAGGTATTTTTTCAAAATAAAAAAATCAAATTAAATGTGGAATATTTGTGGTTTTTTTGAAATGACATTTTATGCCATTTATTTTTTGAATATAATTTCCTTAAAATGTTGGCCGCAACTACGAAAAGTTGTGGTTATAGGGTAGCTGTCGTTTTAAGTCTCGCATTGCGTTTTAGATCTTAGGTGGAAATATCATAGATTAGACTAACATTTATACTAATATCTTAATAGTTATAATATGTATATAAATATTTATTGAATATATTTTATATAAACACTCATACATAGATACATTTATAGGCCATAGTCTATATGTGTATAATGTGGTACGCGATTTTATTATTTTTAAATAAAACTAACATGGCAATGTTGTTAAATGTGTAGTTAAACATCTTCTCTTGAAAAGAAAACAAATGTAGTAATAGTGGCCAGTTACCATATAACTTGAAATATAACATGGTTGGCACTTTTAATATATTTAGTAAGTGCAATCTTTGTTCTTTTTTTTTAGAAATGCATTATATTTTGAAAATGTTTACTGTAAATTATCTCCTGAAAGGTCAGTAAATACAATTGTGTTTTTTAAATGTTATGTCTATATTTTTTTGTTTATGTAAATATTTAAATAATACTTTATTTGTATAAATTTTTAATACTGAT
The DNA here is from genome assembly GCA_963513945.1 of Hydrotaea diabolus. NCBI lineage: Eukaryota > Metazoa > Arthropoda > Insecta > Diptera > Muscidae > Hydrotaea > Hydrotaea diabolus. The sequence continues at coordinate 121,224,461 of OY740718.1, read as the reverse complement.
AAAATTGTTGAATTTGGGTCAGAATGTTGAATACGAACCTAACAATTTTTTTTGCTCCAAAAGTATGTAAAACGCATTTTCGGTTGCCTAGTTTTTTATTTGTAGCAAAATTTATTATGGCCCTTAATGAATTTTTGGGCTTGTAAGAGTGGTGTGTATTATAGACCTTTTTATTATAAGTTGTATTGAGTTCGTCTGGCTGTTAGGTCCTTCTTCAAAAACAAAACAAAACAAAAACAAATTTCTTTCGTTTTTACAATTGTTAATTTTATTTTCCACTATTTCGATCAACGTCGATGATCATCTTCAGGGAATCTGTTTTAAATACAGGGATAACAATTGTTATTGACAACAAAACGGTCGCATATAACAAAATTTGTGTTTGCATTAAAAACTTTTAATCTCGTTTTATTGTGTTACCATATATGTTAGCACACTTGTCTGTGTCTGTTTTGTAATTTAGTCTTTTCTCTGGTAGAACATCGTTGATATGTAACATTTCTAACGTATATCTTCTCCCATAGTTTCTCTCCTCTGTTCATACATTGACGTCGTCGAAGTTTGGTTTATGCCCAGTCAATGTACAGTGAGCTGCTAGGACCGTTTTTTGTTCGATGGGTTTGTATAACGCTTTTACATCCGATTTGTAAGATGAAATTCTTGTCTCTAATTTGTTTTATGTAGTGCCGACATATACCTTCTGGCATGTGTTGGACTTGCCGCCATTGCTTATCTTCTTTACTTATTTCAGACTTTGTTTCACTAAACAGTTTGTTTAATATGTTTTCCGATTTGTATGCCAGCTTATATTTTTCCCTGTCGTAGATGTTTGAATGCGTAAGTCGTTCTGAAAACCCCGAGATATATGTCATGGTCTTATAAATCTTTGCAGTTTTATCTCTTCTTTCAGTGGCCCGTGGTTTGGTTGAGTTTCTCATCAGTGCCGTTATTGTTTTGTCCGGAAAGTCATTCAGCTTGAGAATTTGTCTTATTCTACGTTGGTTTGACACGTTGAATTGTTCGTCGCCTATTTGTAGCTCTCCTAATAAAGTTGTCTTGGGTGCTAGGAATGGAAATTGATTAATATTCCATAGGCAGTTGGTTTCTGGTACCAATTTATTTTAAGCAGATTTCCTTATCGAGTAACTATTGAATCCAGGTATGGCAACGTGTTGTCTGTTTTCTCTTCCATAGAGAACTGTACTCATGTATTATACGAGGGATGCTATATATATATATATATATCTGGCATAGGCAACGCTTAGTGTTGCCTGGCGCCATCTGACATTTCCATTGGAAATTTTAACATTTTTTAGCATAAACTTACTTAGAACGCTTTGTGTTGTTTACAGTGAGTTGAAAAAATCAATTTGGCAAAAAATTGAATTAACTCGTGAACATTTTCGTGCGATCATTTTTCAAAACTTTCGACGTGGATTATCACGACAAGAGTGCATCGATGAACCTAAATCTTTGTATGGCGATGAAGCACCATCCTATAGCACTGTGAAAAACTGGTCTAATGTATTCAATCGTGGCCGACGCTCGCTCAAAGACGAAGGTCGTGAAGGTCGTCCAAAAACGGCCGTTGTTCAAGAGAACATTGATGCCGTGAGTGAACTGATAATGCAAGTTTGTCATGTGATATACCGTGAGATAGAGGCATCCTTGGGCATTTTTTCCACCAGCATACATGCGATATTGCATGAAGACCTGGCCGTAAAAAAGGTTTGTTCTCGTTGGATCCCGCACAATTTGACAATCGCTCAAAAAAAGGCTCGTGTCGATTGGTGCAAAATTTATTTGGAAAATTACGATCGCGGTGGTTCAAAAGACGTTTATATGATCGTCACATGTAACGAATCATGGATCTATGCGTAAGAGCCTGACACAAAACAGGTCGCCCAAGACCAGCCAAATCCAACGAAAGTTGTTCGTGGCAGATGCACTTCGAAGCAAATGGTCGCCTGTTTCTTCGGCAAAACTAGTCATGTGGCGACTGTTCCGCTTGAGCAACGTAGGAGGTTAATTCTGAGTGGTACCAAACAATTAGTTTGCCTGAAGTCTACGGAGAAATTCGAAGAACGAACAAGAGAAGACGAATCATTGTGCACCATGACAATGCGAGCTCTCACACATCGGCTCAAACTTTTTTACCGGCCGAAACGTCGAATTGATGGGTCAGCCGCCGTACAGCCCTGACTTGGCACCCAATGACTTCTTTTTCTTCCCGCACATCAAACAAAAAAATGCGTGGTCATCGATTTTCGTTGCGGGAAGTTGCCGTTGAAGCGTTCAAAAATCATGTTTTGGAGGTGTCTCAATTGGAGTGAAAAATGTGTAGGCCAGAAATATATATAGCAGCCCTCGTATTACTCGGATCACTTTTTTTTTCTAAAAAAAATTGAAATCAATCGGTTTATGATGTAAAACCTAGTTCTTGTATACAAAGAAATTTTAGAAAATTCTTGTAAAGCTTTGAGGTTGTCCCCTTAGCGACCGCTTACTCGTTTAATAACACTGTGCGTAATTTTTTAAGTCATGGAAAGTAACCATATACGGTCACCACTACGTGATAAAAGTCCAAAAAAGACCCGTGTGTCCCAGTTTTGCCCAAAGTCATGCACTTTTTTTTAGGGGCCCCAAAGATTTGGGTCTTCGGTGTCATATTAGCAAAAAAATTGTTCATTTTCTCAGGCTCATATCTTGCAAACCGTTGGAAATTTTCATTTACACTCTGAGGCAAAGTTGTAGCTCTTGTCATAAAGAAATTGTGAGCATACTTCAACAATGTTGAAGTAAAAAAATAAAACAAATGAAATTAAAAAAATTTCGGGATTTTTTTACTTTTGCGGCTTCCTAAACGGTGTTAAGAAGTTCTGAGACCTTAGGTTCATTTTTATAGTTGACCAACGGTTAGCTACCTATGGACCTGAACAGGGGAAAAAAGGAAAAAATCGAATTTTTTAAATTTTTTTTTTGTAATTTTGACCATGAAGATAAAGTTTTTTGATTTTATATGTTCACAATTTATGTTCTTTATGACAAGAGCTTTGCCTCAGAGAGTAAATGAATATTCCCAACGGTTTGCAAGATATGAGTCTGAGAAAATGAACAATTTTTTTGCTAATATGACACCGAAGACCCAAATCTTTGGTGGCCCTTAAAAAAGATTTCAAACGGTTTGCAAGATATGAGCCTGAGAAAATGATCACTTTTTTCAAAAATGACACCGAGGCCCATAAAAAAAGTACTTTACTTTGGGCAAAACTGGGAGACACGGGTATTTTTTTTGGTCTTTTAACACGTAGTCGTGTCCGTATATGGTTATATTTTTTCGTGTTGCACCAATCGAGACCGCCTAATTTTTTTTGCCAAAATTGTTTTAAAATTTGTTTTAAATATTGTTTATTTCGATTTCATATTTATATCCGCAAAATTTTAAATTGGAATGGCTGTAAAAAAATACTGAATTTTTTTTTGAAATTTCTGGTTTAGTTGGAAAGGTTGAACTTTGTCATTTAATAATGGAACACAAACTTATTCATATGACTTCCATCTTGTGCAATTTAATGTCTTTAGTCGGCACAAGATGAGGTTGTCGACGACGACATCTGGAATATCTAAATATTTTGTAATTATTTTCAGTTTAAAGCAAAATGGCCCCAAACAAATCCGTATGTAATGCCATTGGTGCGGGAGATGCAAACAATTTTATTCAACCCCATTAGCGGAAGCTGTAGTGAAACTGCCACAGTTTCAGCAAAAGCTAAACCTGGAGGGTACTTTTCAGGAAGTCCAATTCGAAAGCTAGGGCAATGTATAACAGCTTACTGTGATAGAACTTGTTCTGGATAAAGTAGCAGAACAGCCGGATCAGGAATCAGTAAAATCTGAAAGTACAAACAGAAGCAATGCTTAACATCCAATTTTAGTTAGCAGTAATTTGTGGAAAGAAAACTACTCCTACGAGGCCAAAGATAAGTTAAACTTTGGCAAAACATAAATGTAAGCTAAAATATACAGACAATTTTCTTATATTTTAATTTTATTTTCTTTCAGCACTTATCATTTTAAGTTTATTCATGCAAGACAAACGAATGGCTTTCCCAAAATAAAGTTGTATCCGACAATCAACTAGTATAACTCCTGGACATAAAATCTCTATGTTGATGCCAATTCGATTTTTATCTATATGAATCTGGATTTGATACTGAAGTAAAGTGTAAAGGCTGTTTTTTTTATTAAATCGAAGGTAACATTTAAAACATGACAAGATCTAAAAATTCACGTCCAGGAAATGACCGACTGATTTTCCGATTCAGTGTTTCTCCGGTAAGTCGAATTTATCGCACTCCTTTTTAAGTAGTTAAATATTGTTTCTTTTCTTTATCACTTATCAACCAAATAGCCTGACAAGAATTTAAGAGATCCGATTTTTGATTCAGTAAATTTATAGATAACCAGTCATCGTCGCTATAGAAAACTAAATTGGTGGTAATAAATTGCAAAGACGATAATTTGTACAAGATGTACGACATGATCTGTACTGAAAAACCGAAAAACCGAATTAAAATTCATTTTGGAAATTATTAAAATTCATTTTGGAAATGCTGTATTTTTGTGTTAAAAGTGTGTGAATTTTTGTGTTTAAAGTGTGCGAATTTAGTATTTTCTGTTGTTGGTTCAATTTTGACTTTCTAGCTTTCTGGTGATTGTAAACCAAAATTTGTGAGTTACTAAGCGCTGTATTTCTACGTTATTGCAAAGAAGAAGCACACCGCCCACTTTGTACAATTAATCGTCTTTGCTTTTCTTTTTTTTACTAAATAATTAACTGATTTGTTTTTCTTTATTACTCATCAATTAAATCAGCTGACAAAAATTTTAGAGATGTGATTTTGTAGTATCAAAATTATAGATAAATGGTCGTCGTCGTTATAGAAAACCAAATTGGTGGTAATGTTCATGTCGATAAAAATATAGAATAAGAAATATTTATTGAAATTTCGTTTTAAATTTTGGTTGACATAGGCAATGATTTAGAAACAGTGTTGGATAATACTCGACTAAATATGTACTATTATTTTATTCATCTCTTTGGACTGTGGGTTTACATTTAGATATTTGTCCGGCTTTAAGGCCAACGCACCGACGTTGATCTACCCATTCCACGCGATTTAAGTGGCCACGTTGACAGTTCAGATGCTGCATTTGGCAATTTGTCAAAAGTCTGCAGTTATTGGCTTTGCTGCGATAACAACTTGTGGTCTTGGTAGTATCCAAACATTTCAAGTCTCTGCAATTTGGTCGAATGGTAGGCCATGGACGCACAATTTTTGCACACGCCCCCGAACTATTAGGCTTCTTAATGTTGCTACAACGATTTAGGGCAACGGCGGCGAGAACTTAAAATAGAAAGTGTTAACAATTAAAGAAGGGTTACTTTGGTGTAAATGTACGAGTACTTACGAGGTTGACGCAAAAGGCGACGATTGCAGTTCTCTCTCCTCAATTGGCATTGACTCAGGAGGTGACAACTCGATACACGTGCGTCGGTTGCACAGAGCAATAATTTGCTAGGGACATTCGTTCGACAGTTAAAACGACAGCCATCGGCAGTTACAGCCAGGATTAAAACTGAAAAGAGAACATATTATTTTAAATTGGATATCGGGTGTTTTTTTCACAACTCACTCGAAATGAGGAAAATCTTGATCATTGTTGGAGTTGGTTGCTTCATGTAGGCTTGTTTAATGTTTAATGGTTTCAAGCCATTGCCTGGCTTTTATATACCGAAGTTTTCAATGTTGCGTCTGTGCGAATCAAAAGAATCATTGTTTTCTACAATTTGAATCTTTTTTTTGCTCAATGGCATATTAATTTTTATGAACTTTTAATACCATCTGTAAACGCACAACAGGTGCCGGCATAATGTATTCAAAATGAAAGCCAATTTCTATGAAGAATTTGCTTCTTTTCGTGTGGTATTGAAATGAGTTGTGGAGTTTAAACAGTTGCTAGGTGTGTTTAAATTCCTTCCTGAATATCCAGTTAAATATTGTGCTGATATCATCAAAAGGTATATTAGCACACCAGTGTCTATGGACCGGATTGAGCCGAAGAGCAATTCATCGGCCAAGGGCTGTCAGCCCTTCCTGCACACAGTTGCCGCTACAACAACATACGAGGGTTGATATATGTATACCTGGCCTAGGCAACACTAAGTGTTGCCTGTCGCCATCTGACAGGCCATCGTATTGATATAAGAGAGATCTCAGTTATTTTTCTGATTTCTTGATTAGCCCAAAGTAGACCCTATTTGCTAAGACCATCGATCGTTCTTTTAATTTGTTCTTTTAAATTGTTCTTGGATTGGCGTGAAGTCATTGAATCACTGAAAAAGGTCTTTATTTCGGTGATGTTGTATTTCGTGTTTTTTACTTCATAAAGATTTTTGTTGCATCAATCTGAAAATCCTAACCAGAAATTATTCCTATTAAAACAATTTGAGTATTTATTTCTAATAGAGGCTAACTTCCTTCATTATTTTATTGAAATACTGACACGAACCAAATATAATTGGAAAACATCTGTTACCTATCCTATTGTGAAAATAAAACTCATTTCAATACAACACAAAGTGAAACAACTTCTTCTCACACAGTGCCTTTCATTGCGAAAACTTTATAAATATTTCAGCACGTGTTGAACATTTACAGATTTTGTATTGTGCTAAACGTACGTTAAAACCCAAAACGACTCATAACAATAACAAAAAAACATGATCGAATTGTTGTAAAACAGAGGCTTTTTGAAGCCCAAGAATCCGTAAACCATTAAAAACTTCAGTATATATAGGACTGCGAAGACATTAATCCATCAAGCACATCAGTTCGAAAATGATTAAGATTTCCCTCATATCGAGTAAGTTTTAAAAAAAAAGATACTTTAACTTAAATTGAAACATATTTTCTACTTAGTTGTAATCCTGGCTGTAACTGTCTATGGCTGTCGTTTTAATTGTCCAACGAAGGTTCCCAGTAAATCCCTGCTATGTGCAACCGACGCACGTGTATCGAGTTGTCACCTACTGAGTCCTTGTCAATTGAAGAGCGAGAACTGCAATCGTCGCCTTTTGCGTCGTCCTCGTAAGTACATATACTCGTACATTCAAACCGAAGTAAACCTTCTTCAATTGTTAACCCTTCTACTTTTAGTTCTCGCCGCCGTTGCCCTGAATCGTTGCCGCAACATTAAAAAGCCTAATAATTCGGGGGCATGTGCAAAAATTGTGCGTCCATGGCCAACCATTCGACCAAATTGCAGGGACTTGAAATGCTTGGATACTACCAAGACCACAAGTTGTTACCGCAGCAAGGCCAATAACTGCAGTCTTTTGACAAATTGCCAAATGCAGCATGTGAACTGTCAACGCGGTCACCTAAATCGTGTGGAATGGGTAGATCGACGTCGTTGCGCTGGTCTTAAAGCCGGACAAATAGAAAAATGCAAACCCTTAGTCCAAAGAGATGAATAAAATCATAATTTATAAATAATATAAATTACCTAATAAATTTTAAATAATACAATTTTTGTAACTTCAATAAAAATATTATTATTAAAAGAAAATTATTTAAAAGAAAATTAAAATAAAAACTACTGATTTGTATTGTAGTTTTTGCCTCGTATTAAAAAAGAAGTCTTATTGCACAATAGGTTAGAAATGATTAATGTTTTTAATTCAAAAAATTAACCCGTAAAACTCTTAATCAAGAGGGCTATTGGAAAGGTATACGTATATCATTTGCTTCAAGTAAAAAACCATGGTCTAATAAAGAAGGTAGAGTTATGCTATCAGCTACATTTTTTTCTCGTAGAAAATTAAACTTTCAAATTTGATATTTGACAATCTAAAGGTATTTTTTCAAAATAAAAAAATCAAATTAAATGTGGAATATTTGTGGTTTTTTTGAAATGACATTTTATGCCATTTATTTTTTGAATATAATTTCCTTAAAATGTTGGCCGCAACTACGAAAAGTTGTGGTTATAGGGTAGCTGTCGTTTTAAGTCTCGCATTGCGTTTTAGATCTTAGGTGGAAATATCATAGATTAGACCAGGGGTGGCGAACCTAGGGCACGCGTGCCCGAGGTGGCACGTTTGATAATTGGGATGGCACGCGAACGATTTCCAAGTTAATTGGTTAATGGAATTGAATTGAAATGGTTAGGGAATGAATATGCGTCAGTCGTTTCAAACGACTGCTCAGCTGTTTTTTGTTTTCATTTACATACATATGTGCGTGCGAACGTGTGTGTTTCAAATTTTTCCTTCTCGTTCGCGTGTGTGTCATAGTCAAATTATGTTTACCGTAGTCTTTTTTGTCGTTTCATAGACTGTTCATTTTGCTTAGTATAATTAGCAACAACAACAAAAGGAATCGATATTTGCAATGCAGTTGTAAAAGCACTCACTGAAAGAGAAATAGATCTTTCCAAAGTTGTATCAGTAACGACAGACGGTGCTCGCAGTATGACTGGAGAGGAAAATGGTTTTATCAAGTTATTTACTGAACGTATTGGACATTCCGTTCTTGGCTTTCATTGCATTATACACCAGCAAGTTTTATGCGCAAAGCACGGATTTAAGTCACTGGAAGATGTTATGATTCTTGTAACAAAATTGGTCAATTTGATATCTGCTCGCGGGTTAAACAAACGAAAATTTTTAGAATTATTAAATGAGGTAAACTCAGTTTATAAGGGTTTACTTATGTACAATAATGTGCGATGGTAAAGTCGAGGAAAAGTTCTTCAAAGATTTGTTGAGTGTTTGGATGAAGTTAAGCTTTTTTTAATTAATGAGAATCTCATTGAAAAATATAACGAGGTACTAGACGTCGAATGGCTTTCAAAATACATGTTTTTTACTGATTTGTGCTTACATTTAAATGAATTAAATATTAAACTGCAAGGTGTAAACAAAACAATTATTGTTATGTTTGATTTAATCAAAGCATTTCAAGCTAAATTACATATTTTCGATCGTGACGTTATATCTTACAACTTCAAATATTTCCCAAATACAAAAAAATTTGCAGAAGAAAACCCAGATCAAATCAAATTAACAGAAGAATTTTCTGTAGTAATTCAATCGATAATCAACGAGTTTTCTGCTAGATTCAAACAATTTAGGACATTTGAAAAGACATCAAAATTTATTTTATATCCAGACACACTGTCAGCAGATGACGTCAATTTGGAGATTTTCGAGTGGCTAAATCTAGAAGACATTGAAATGCAATTAATTGAATTCCAATCGAGTTCGATAAGGAAACAAAAATTTGTTGATTTAAGAAATGATTTGGAAATAATTGAAAGTGATCGATTAACGAACACAATTAATAAAAATGCAGAAGAAGAAATAATGAGAACTTGGAACGCCATTCCAGAAATCTTTAGCGATTTAAAAAAAACTAGCAAGGGCAATATTATCTATTTTCTCATCTACATATGCTTGTGAGTCGTTATTTTCAGAAATGAATTTCATTAAATGTAATTCAAGAAATAGAATGACTGATGAATCCAGTTGGTCAGGTGTATTACTTAAAGTTACGAAATATGAACCAGATATTAAGAAATTGTCATCGAATGTACAACAGCAAAAATCTCATTAATAAATAACTAATGTGTATTTTTATTGACTTTATTTTTAAGAAAATCTGCTGTAATTTTTAAGCTGCTAATAAAATTCAGAAAAAAAGTTTGTTTCTATTTTGTTTTTTCTACTGCTTGGGCACGCCACAAAATCGAGAAAAAATATTTTAGGATTTTTTGCACGCCGACCCAAAAAGGTTCGCCACCCCTGGATTAGACTAACATTTATACTAATATCTTAATAGTTATAATATGTATATAAATATTTATTGAATATATTTTATATAAACACTCATACATAGATACATTTATAGGCCATAGTCTATATGTGTATGTGTATAATGTGGTACGCGATTTTATTATTTTTAAAAAAAACTAACATGACAATGTTGTTAAATGTGTAGTTAAACATCTTCTCTTGAAAAGAAAACAAATGTAGTAATAGTGGCCAGTTACCATATAACTTGAAATATAACATGGTTGGCACTTTTAATATATTTAGTAAGTGCAATCTTTGTTCTTTTTTTTTTAGAAATGCATTATATTTTGAAAATGTTTACTGTAAATTATCTCCTGAAAGGTCAGTAAATACAATTGTGTTTTTTAAATGTTATGTCTATATTTTTTTGTTTATGTAAATATTTAAATAATACTTTATTTGTATAAATTTTTAATACTGATAAAATTGTTGAATTTGGGTCAGAATGTTGAATACGAACCTAACAATTTTTTTTTGCTCCAAAAGTATGTAAAACGCATTTTCGGTTGCCTAGTTTTTTATTTGTAGCAAAATTTATTATGGCCCTTAATGAATTTTTGGGCTTGTAAGAGTGGTGTGTATTATAGACCTTTTTATTATAAGTTGTATTGAGTTCGTCTGGCTGTTAGGTCCTTCTTCAAAAACAAAACAAAACAAAAACAAATTTCTTTCGTTTTTACAATTGTTAATTTTATTTTCCACTATTTCGATCAACGTCGATGATCATCTTCAGGGAATCTGTTTTAAATACAGGGATAACAATTGTTATTGACAACAAAACGGTCGCATATAACAAAATTTGTGTTTGCATTAAAAACTTTTAATTGTGAGTTCCGTCTTCGTTTACAAGCTTTTGTCAACTAACATTTATTTTGTCGTCCATCTCGATTTATTGTGTTACGATATATGTTAGCACACTTGTTTGTGTCTGTTTTGTAATTTAGTCTTTTCTCTGGTAGAACATCGTTGATATGTAACATTTCTAACGTATATCTTCTCACATAGTTTCTCTCCTCTGTTCATACATTGACGTCGTCGAAGTTTGGTTTATGCCCAGTCAATGTACAGTGAGCTGCTAGGGCAGTTTTTTTTGTTCGATGGGTTTGTATAACGCTTTTACATCCGATTTGTAAGATGAAATTCTTGTCTCTAATTTGTTTTATGTAGTGCCGACATATACCTTCTGGCATGTGTTGGACTTGCCGCCATTGCTTATCTTCTTTACTTATTTCAGACTTTGTTTCACTAAACAGTTTGTTTAATATGTTTTCCGATTTGTATGCCAGCTTATATTTTTCCCTGTCGTAGATGTTTGAATGCGTAAGTCGTTCTGAAAACCCCGAGATATATGTCATGGTCTTATAAATCTTTGCAGTTTTATCTCTTCTTTCAGTGGCCCGTGGTTTGGTTGAGTTTCTCATCAGTGCCGTTATTGTTTTGTCCGGAAAGTCATTCAGCTTGAGAATTTGTCTTATTCTACGTTGGTTTGACACGTTGCATTGTTCATCGCCTATTTGTAGCTCTCCTAATAAAGTTGTCTTGGGTGCTAGGAATGGAAATTGATTAATATTCCATAGGCAATTGGTTTCTGGCACCAATTTAATTTAAGCAGATTTCCTCGTCGAGTAACTATTGAATCCAGGTATAGCAACATGTTGTCTGTTTCCTCTTCCATAGAGAACTGTACTCATGTATTTTACGAGGGGTGCTATATATATCTGGCCTAGGCAACACTTAGTGTTGCCTGGCGCCATCTGACATTTCCATTGGAAATTTTAACATTTTTTAGCATAAACTTACTTAGAACGCTTTGACGTACGACCATCATTTGTGTTGTTTACAGTGAGTTGAAAAAATCAATTTGACAAACAAATTGAATTAACTCGTGAACATTTTCGTTCGATCATTTTTCACAACTTTCGACGTGGATTATCACGACAAGAGTGCATCGATGAACCTAAATCTTTGTATGGCGATGAATCACCATCCTATAGCACTGTGAAAAACTGGTCTAATGAATTCAATCGTGGCCGACGCTCGCTCAAAGATGAAGGTCGTGAAGGTCGTCCAAAAACGTCCGTTGTTCCAGGGAACATTGATGCCGTGCGTGAACTGATAATGCAAGTTTGTCATTTGATATACCGTGAGATAGAGGCATCCTTGGGCATTTTTTCCACCAGCATACATGCGATATTGCATGAACACCTGGCCGTAAAAAAGGTTTGTTCTCGTTGGATCCCGCACAATTTGACAAACGCTCGTGAAAGAAGCACTTCAAAGCAACTGTTCCGCTTGAGCAACGTAGGACAGTCAATTCTGAGTGATACACAACAATTTGTTTGCCTGAAGTTTACGGAGAAATTCGAAAAACGAACAAGAGAAGACGAATCATTGTGTACCATGACCGGCCGAAACGTCGAATTGATGGGTCATCCGTCGTACAGCCCGGAATTGGCACCCAATGAATTCTTGTTATTCCCGCACATCAAGAACAAAATGCGAGGTCAGCGATTTTCGTCGCCAGAAGATGCTGTTGAAGCGCTCAAAAACCATGTTTTGGAAGTGTCTCTATTGGAGTGGCAAAAGTGATTCGAAAATTGGTTTGAGCGCATGCAAACGTGTATAAATCATGTTGGAGAATACTTTGGAAAACAATAAAACCATTTTTGATTATAAATATTCTCATTTTTATTATTCGGCCAGAAATATATATAGCAGCCCTCGTATTACTCGGATAACTTGTTTTTCTACAAAAAAAATATTTTCAAATCAAGCGGTTTATGATGTAAAACCTAGTTCTTGTATACAAAGAAATTTTAGAAAATTCTCGTAAAGCTTTGAGGTTGTCCCCTTAGCGACCGCTTACTCGTTTAATAACACTGTGCGTAATTTTTTAAGTCATGGAAAGTAACCATATACGGTCACCACTACGTGATAAAAGTCCAAAAAAGACCCGTGTGTCCCAGTTTTGCCCAAAGTCATGCACTTTTTTTTAGGGGCCCCAAAGATTTGGGTCTTCGGTGTCATATTAGCAAAAAAATTGTTCATTTTCTCAGGCTCATATCTTGCAAACCGTTGGAAATTTTCATTTACACTCTGAGGCAAAGTTGTAGCTCTTGTCAACAATGTTGAAATAAAAAAAAAAAATGAAATTAAAAAAAATTCGGGAATTTTTTTTACTTTTGCGGCTTCCTAAACGGTGTTAAGAATCATTCCTAGGAAATTCTAGAAAGTTTTGTACTGAGATCTTAGGTACATTTTTGTAGTTGATTGTTTCCTAGACCAACGGTCCAATTCGAAAGCTACCTATGGACTTGAACAGGGGAAAAAAAGTCGAAAGTTTTTTTTTGCAATTTAGACCATGAAGATGAGGTTTTTTGATTTTATATGTTCACAATTTTTGTTCTTTATGTAAAGAGCTACAACTTTGCCTCAGATATTTCAAACGGTTTGCATGATATGAGCCTGAGAAAATGATCACTTGTTCCCAAAAATGACACCGAGGCCCACAAAAAAATACTTGACTTTGGGCAAAACTGGGAGACATGGGTATTTTTTTTTTGGTCTTTTATCACGTAGTGGTGTCCGTATATGGTTATATTTTTTCGTGTTGCACTGTGTAGGCGAGTACCAATCGAGACTGCCTAATTTTTTTTGCCAAAATTGTTTTAAAATTTGTGTTAAATATTGTTTATTTCGATTTCATATTTATATCCGCAATATTTTAAATTGGAATGGCTGTAAAAAAAATACTGATTTTTTTTTGAAATTTCTGGTTTAGTTGGAAAGGTTGAACTTTGTCATTTAATAATGGAACACAAAATTATTCATATGACTTCCATCTTGTACAATTTAATGTCTTTAGTCGGCACAAGATGAGGTTGTCGACGACGACATCTGGAATATCTAAATATTTTTTAATAATTTTCAGTTTAAAACAAAATGGCCCCAAACAAATCCGTATGTAATGCCAGTGGTGCGGCAGATGCAAACAATTTTATTCAACCCCATTAGCGGAAGCTGTAGTGAAACTGCCACAGTTTCAGCAAAAGCTAAACCTGGAGGGTACTTTTCAGGAAGTCCAATTCGAAAGCTAGGGCAATGTATAACAGCTTACTGTGATAGAACTTGTTCTGGATAAAGTAGCAGAACAGCCCGATCAGGAATCAGTAAAATCTGAAAGTACAAACATAAGCAATGCTAAACATCCAATTTTAGTTAGCAGTAATTTGTGGAAAGAAAACTACTCCTACGAGGCCAAAGATAAGTTAAACTTCGGCAAAACATAAATGTAAGCTAAAATATACAGCCAATTTTCTTATATTTTAATAATTATTTTTTTCAGCACATATCGTTTTAAGTTTATTCATTCAAGACAAACGAATGGCTTTCCCAAAATAAAGTTGTATCCGACAATCAACTAGTATAACTCCTGGACATAAAATCTCTATGTTGATGCCAATTCGATTTTTATCTATATGAATCTGGATTTGATACTGAAGTAAAGTGTAAAGGCTGTTTTTTTTTATTAAATCGAATGTAACATTTAAAACATGACAAGATCTAAAAATTCACGTCCAGGAAATGACCGACTGATTTTCCGATTCAGTGTTTCTCCGGTAAGTCGAATATATCGCACTCCTTTCTAAGTAGTTAAATATTTTTTCTTTTCTTTATCACTTATCAACCAAATAGCCTGACAAGAATTTAAGAGATCCGATTTTTGATTCAGTAAAATTATCGATAAACAGTCATTGTCCTTATAGAAAACTAAATTGGTGGTAATAACTTGCAAAGACGATAATATGTACAAGATGTACGATATGAGCTTTAATGGAAAACCGAAAAACCGAAGATGAGTAAAAATCATTTTGAGGAGTGCTGTTTTTTGTGTTTAAAGTGTGCGAATTTGTGTGTTTAAAGTGTGCGAATTTGTGTGTTTAAAGTGTGCGAATTTAGTGTTTCTCTTTTTGGTTGCGTTTCAATTTTGACTTTCTAGCGTTCTGGTGATAGATAGTAAACCAAAAATATGTGAGTTACTAAGCGCTGTATTTCTACGTTATTGCAAAGAAGAAGCACACCGCCCACATTGTACAATTAATCGTCTTTGCTTTTCTTTTTTTACTAAATAATTAACTGATTTGCTTTTCTTTATTACTCATCAATCAAATCAGCTGACAACAATTTAAGAGATGTGAATTTTGAATTATCAAAATTATCGATAAACAGTCATCGTCGTTATAGAAAACCAAATTGGTAATAATGTCATGTTGATGTCAATATAAAAATATAGAATAAGAAATATTTATTGAAATTTCGTTTTAAATTTTAGTTGACATAGGTAATGATTTGGAAACAGTGTTGGATAATACTCGACTAAATATGTACTATTATTTTATTCATCTCTTTGGACTGTGGGTTTACATTTAGATATTTGTCCGGCTTTAAGGCCAACGCACCGACGTTGATCTACCCATTCCACGCGATTTAAGTGGCCACGTTGACAGTTCAGATGCTGCATTTGGCAATTTGTCAAAAGTCTGCAGTTATTGGCTTTGCTGCGATAACAACTTGTGGTCTTGGTAGTATCCAAACATTTCAAGTCTCTGCAATTTGGTCGAATGGTAGGCCATGGACGCACAATTTTTGCACACGCCCCCGAACTATTAGACTTCTTAATGTTGCTACAACGATTTAGGGCAACGGCGGCGAGAACTAAAAATAGAAAGTGTTAACAATTAAAGAAAGGCTTCTTTGGTGTAAATGTACGAGTACTTACGAGGTTGACGCAAAAGGCGACGATTGCAGTTCTCTCTCCTCAATTGGCATTGACTCAGGAGGTGACAACTCGATACACGTGCGTCGGTTGCACAGACCAATAATTTGCTAGGGACATTCGTTCGACAGGTCAAACGACAGCCATCGGCAGTTACAGCCAGGATTAAAACTGAAAAGAGAACATATTATTTTAAATTGAATATCGGGTGCTTTTTTCACAACTCACTCGAAATGAGGAAAATCTTGATCATTGTTGGAGTTGGTTGCTTCAAGTAGGCTTGTTTAATGTTTAATGGTTTCAAGCCATTGCCTGGCTTTTATATACCGAAGTTTTCAATGTTGCGTCTGTGCGAATCAAAAGAATCATTGTTTTCTACAATTTGAATCTTTTTTTTTGCTTAATGGCATATTGATTTTTATGAACTTTTAATACCATCTGTAAACGCACATGAGTTGTGGAATTTAAACAGTTGCCAGGTGTTTTAAAATTCCTTCCTGAATATCCAGTTAAATATTGTGCTTATACTTTGAATAAATAAAGCATAAACCCTTAATTAGAAACTTGCAAGCTTTTTAAATGCTAGTTTAATCACCTGAAAATAACACAGCTATTGTCGCGCGATAAAAATGTTTTTCATCAAAAGGTAGACACTGGTGTGCTAATACCAGTGTCTATGGACCGGATTGAGCCGAAGAGCAATTCATCGGCCAAGGGCTGTCACCCCTGCACACAGTTGCCGCAACAACAACATACGAGGGTTGCTATATGTATTTCTGGCCTAGGCAACACTAAGTGTTGCCTGTCGCCATCTGACATTCATTGGAAAGTTTGAAATTTTTTAGCATAAACGTACTCAGAACGTTTTGGCGTACGACCATCATTTGTGTTGTTTGCAGTGACTTGAAAAAATCAATTTGGCAAAAAAAGTGGAATTAACTCGTGAACATTTTCTTGCGATCATTTTTCACAACTTTCGACATGGATTCGTAATAATAGTCGTGATACAAGAGTGAATCGATTAACTTTAATCTTTGGCTCGTGTCGATTGGTGCAAAGAAATTTTGAAAAAATTCGATCGCGGTGCTTCTAAAAACGTTAATAAGATCGTCACAGGTGAAGAATCATGGATCTATGCTTAATAGCCTGAAACAAAACAGGTTGTCGAAGACCAGCCAAATCCAACGAAAGTTGTTCGTGGAAGAAGCACTTCGAAGCAAATGGTCGCTTGTTTCTTCTGCAAAACTGGTCATGTGGCGACTGTTCCGCAAAACAACAATTTGTTTGCCTGAAGTCTACGGAGAAATTTGAAAAACGAACAAGAGAAGGCGAATCATTGTGCAACATGACAATGCGAGCTCTCACACATCGGCTCAAACTAGCGCCTTTTTGACCGGCCGAAACGTCGAATTGATAGGTCAGCCGCCGTACAGCCCTGATTTGCACCCAATGACTTCTTTTTATTCCCGCACTCGAAGAAAAAAATGCATGGTCAAGGATTTTCGTCGCCAGAAGATGCTGTTGAAGCGTTCAAAAACCATGTTTTGGAGGTGTCTCAATCGGAGTGGAAAAAGTGCTTCGACAATTGGTTTGAGCGCATGCAAAAATGTATAAATCATGGTGGAGAATAATCTGAAAAACAATAAAACCATTTTTGATGATAAATATTCGCATTTTCATTATTAGGTCAGAAATATATATAACAGCCATCGTATTGATATAAGAGAGATCTCAGTTCTTTTTCTGATTTCTTGATTAGCCCAAAGTAGACCCTATTTGCCAAGACCATCGATCGTTCTTTTAATTTGTTCTTTTAAATTGTTCTTGGATTGGCGTGAAGTCATTGAATCACTGAAAAAGGTCTTCATTTCGGTGATGTTGTATTTCGTGTTTTTTACTTCATAAAGATTTTTGTTGCATCAATCTGAAAATCCTAACCAGAAATTATTCCTATTAAAACAATTTGAGTATTTATTTCTAATAGAGGCTAACTTCCTTCATTATTTTATTGAAATACTGACACGAACCAAATATAATTGGAAAACATCTGTTACCTATCCTATTGTGAAAATAAAACTCATTTCAATACAACACAAAGTGAAACAACTTCTTCTCACACAGTGCCTTTCATTGCGAAAACTTTATAAATATTTCAGCACGTGTTGAACATTTACAGATTTTGTATTGTGCTAAACGTACGTTAAAACCCAAAACGACTCATAACAATAACAAAAAAACATGATCGAATTGTTGTAAAACAGAGGCTTTTTGAAGCCCAAGAATCCGTAAACCATTAAAAACTTCAGTATATATAGGACTGCGAAGACATTAATCCATCAAGCACATCAGTTGTAACAACCAACATCGAAAATGATTAAGATTTCCCTCATATCGAGTAAGTTTAAAAAAAAAAAGATACTTTAACTTAAATTGAAACATATTTTCTACTTAGTTGTAATCCTGGCTGTAACTGTCTATGGCTGTCGTTTTAATTGTCCAACGAAGGTTCCCAGTAAATCCCTGCTCTGTGCAACCGACGCACGTGTATCGAGTTGTCACCTACTGAGTCCTTGTCAATTGAAGAGCGAGAACTGCAATCGTCGCCTTTTGCGTCGTCCTCGTAAGTACATATACTCGTACATTCAAACCGAAGTAAACCTTCTTCAATTGTTAACCCTTCTACTTTTAGTTCTCGCCGCCGTTGCCCTGAATCGTTGCCGCAACATTAAAAAGCCTAATAATTCGGGGGCATGTGCAAAAATTGTGCGTCCATGGCCAACCATTCGACCAAATTGCAGGGACTTGAAATGTTTGGATACTACCAAGACCACAAGTTGTTACCGCAGCAAGGCCAATAACTGCAGTCTTTTGACAAATTGCCAAATGCAGCATGTGAACTGTCAACGCGGTCACCTAAATCGTGTGGAATGGGTAGATCGACGTCGTTGCGCTGGTCTTAAAGCCGGACAAATAGAAAAATGCAAACCCTTAGTCCAAAGAGATGAATAAAATCATAATTTATAAATAATATAAATTACCTAATAAATTTTAAATAATACAATTTTTGTAACTTCAATAAAAATATTATTATTAAAAGAAAATTATTTAAAAGAAAATTAAAATAAAAACTACTGATTTGTATTGTAGTTTTTGCCTCGTATTAAAAAAGAAGTCTTATTGCACAATAGGTTAGAAATGATTAATGTTTTTAATTCAAAAAATTAACCCGTAAAACTCTTAATCAAGAGGGCTATTGGAAAGGTATACGTATATCATTTGCTTCAAGTAAAAAACCATGGTCTAATAAAGAAGGTAGAGTTATGCTATCAGCTACATTTTTTTCTCGTAGAAAATTAAACTTTCAAATTTGATATTTGACAATCTAAAGGTATTTTTTCAAAATAAAAAAATCAAATTAAATGTGGAATATTTGTGGTTTTTTTGAAATGACATTTTATGCCATTTATTTTTTGAATATAATTTCCTTAAAATGTTGGCCGCAACTACGAAAAGTTGTGGTTATAGGGTAGCTGTCGTTTTAAGTCTCGCATTGCGTTTTAGATCTTAGGTGGAAATATCATAGATTAGACTAACATTTATACTAATATCTTAATAGTTATAATATGTATATAAATATTTATTGAATATATTTTATATAAACACTCATACATAGATACATTTATAGGCCATAGTCTATATGTGTATGTGTATAATGTGGTACGCGATTTTATTATTTTTAAAAAAAACTAACATGACAATTTTGTTAAATGTGTAGTTAAACATCTTCTCTTGAAAAGAAAACAAATGTAGTAATAGTGGCCAGTTACCATATAACTTGAAATATAACATGGTTGGCACTTTTAATATATTTAGTAAGTGCAATCTTTGTTCTTTTTTTTTACTGTAAATTATCTCCTGAAAGGTCAGTAAATACAATTGTGTTTTTTAAATGTTATGTCTATATTTTTTTGTTTATGTAAATATTTAAATAATCACCCTGATTATGTAAGGCGTAGTTGTGTCGTATTTTAGACGTTTTTTAAAAATGGTATTATGTATGGCGAAAACGACAAAAATACGACTCTGAAATAAAATCTATTACAAATATTGGTATTATGTATGTCGTAATAAAATGTCAAATTGGGCATTTATTGGCGTTTAAGTTTTTGTGCCCGATAGCTCTAAACTGGCAAGAGGCTTCCATACAAACCTCAACAAAATCAACATTAAGGATGAGTGGACACAAATTTCACATAAACTAAATAATTTAGGTCCTCCTTTACGTCATGCAGACGGTTGGATGAAAGTGTAGGCCGATTTTAAGTTCAAATTAAAAAAAAAGTTAATCCACAATAAATCGGAATGTCGTGCAACAGGGGGAGGACCATTTAAACAATTTATTTTGTCCCCAACGGAGGAGGCAGCATCCACTTTGTTGCAATTAGAAACAATTATAAACCCTCGAAAAACAAATTTTGGTGCTCAGCCGAGAAGAAGCTCTTCGAGAGAATTAGAACCACCTGTTGCTGATGCTCACGTTGACGCGGATGAAGCTGAATATGAAAATGTAGAACCGCCCGTTACGTCACGGTCAGTTGGGAGTAACAAACAAAATAAAAAAATAATTGACAAGTCAGTGCTCCTGGAAGAACTGGAAGAACAATTAAACGTTCAAAAGGAACTTTACATTGAAGTTAAGAAGTCGTTGAAAAAAATTGAGAGATATAGCAGAAAAACATACAAATTAAAGGAAGAGAAGCTTAGACTGTACAAAACTGAACTAAAGAAAAAGGATCAGCATAGAAAAAATTTAATTCAACTAAGATCAGATGAAATTGAAATAAAAAAACGTAAAATTGAGTTAGAGGAACTTAAAAGCGGTTTTTATAATTAATTTTAAACTATTTATATTACTTTTAATTGAATTTCTTTTACTTTTAATTTCATATTGTTTTGTTAAATAATATATTCATATTAATAAAATTACTTAAAACTACAAATAAGGGTTAATTATTTAAGGAATTCATAATTCTTAATCTAATATTTGAAGCGATTCTATCTCCATTTGTTTCAGATCCTGTAGTTTCCGTTATTTTTGTTACCTGCTCAATTTCAGGTGAAGGCATATTATAATATATACATATATTATGCAAAGCTGCACAAACTGCTGTTATTTTTCCAGCCATATCTGGGGTGTAATGTAGTTGACGTGCTCCAAGTAAG
Source organism: Hydrotaea diabolus (assembly GCA_963513945.1). Taxonomy (NCBI): domain Eukaryota; kingdom Metazoa; phylum Arthropoda; class Insecta; order Diptera; family Muscidae; genus Hydrotaea; species Hydrotaea diabolus. The sequence continues at coordinate 121,203,543 of OY740718.1, read as the reverse complement.
CAACGGAATCTATTTTTTAGAACTCCAATGGCTCGCTCTACTACATTTCTCGTTTGCGAGTGTATTAAGTTGAAATGGCACTGTGGAGTACCTTCTTCAGCTGACCTAAATGGGGTTATTAAGTACGGCTCCAATGGATAACCAGCATCCCCTGAAAATAAATAAAATTCATATAATTGTATACATATTTTGTTAATAATACGAGTATTTTGACTTACCTAACAGCCATGTATTTGTTTCACCATTGTCGTATTTTTCTTTAAGTAATGGTTTTAAGTCACTGATATTCCATATTAAAGAGTCGTGAGCCGATCCAGGGTTGTGAGAAGAAATATACCTAATCTGTAATTTATGATCGCATACCTTAAAACAGATTTTGTAAATACACAACATTTAATTATTTTCATAACTTCTTTACCAGCATTACATTGAGGCTATAAAAGCCTTTTCGATTAAAATACTTGAAACGTTCATTGATACTTGGAGCTAAAATTTTGATGTGGGTTCCATCAATGCAACCTATAACACCAGGAAATCCAGTTTTTGAATAGAAATGTTCCTTTATTTGCATTTTTTCTGTTTCATCCATACTAAACGAAATCCATCTATGACAAATTTCATTGTACATTGCCTCAATGCACTCTTTAAAAACATTGCTGACTGTAGGTTGAGAAACCCTATATTGAAATCATTTCCAGCTCCTTTTTGGTAACTGCCTTCAGCGAGTATTCTCATTGTTGCTGCAAGCTTTAAAGTGTTTGGCACACATGTAGATCTGCATGATTCTGGCAATTTGGGAGATATTTTATCCAATACATATTTGAAGGCATCTTTACTTAACCTAAAATAACTCACAAATCTTTAAAAGAAAACATTTAGTTGTTGTAAATAAGCAATGCTTTTACTTACTTAGGATTTGGGAGCGAAAATATATTTGATTGGCTTCTTAATTTTCTTCGCATAATAACGAGTTCCTGAGTACTGAATTTATCTTCCTCATCAGAAGATGAGAAAGCTGACACACTTAACATTTTATAATTTAAATATTTAAACTTTTAAATTGGTAAAAATAAATTTGTATTTAAATTGTTTTTATTTGGAGAAAATCATATGTTTTTGACATTTCTTTACAACAGACTGTTTCATAATATTAAAAAAACTTTAATTATTGTTTTACCCTGTGTTTTTTCAATCTGTTACAAAATCTTTGCTGTCGAAAATTTTACATAATACCAAAAAATTTAAAAAACGACTACGACTACGCCTGCTGTCGGAAAACGACTACGCCTTACATAATCAGGGTGAATACTTTATTTGTATAAATTTTTAATACTGATAAAATTGTTGAATTTGGGTCAGAATGTTGAATACGAACCTAACAATTTTTTTTGCTCCAAAAGTATGTAAAACGCATTTTCGGTTGCCTAGTTTTTTATTTGTAGCAAAATTTATTATGGCCCTTAATGAATTTTTGGGCTTGTAAGAGTGGTGTGTATTATAGACCTTTTTATTATAAGTTGTATTGAGTTCGTCTGGCTGTTAGGTCCTTCTTCAAAAACAAAACAAAACAAAAACAAATTTCTTTCGTTTTTACAATTGTTAATTTTATTTTCCACTATTTCGATCAACGTCGATGATCATCTTCAGGGAATCTGTTTTAAATACAGGGATAACAATTGTTATTGACAACAAAACGGTCGCATATAACAAAATTTGTGTTTGCATTAAAAACTTTTAATTGTGAGTTCCGTCTTCGTTTACAAGCTTTTGTCAACTAACATTTATTTTGTCGTCCATCTCGTTTTATTGTGTTACGATATATGTTAGCACACTTGTTTGTGTCTGTTTTGTAATTTAGTCTTTTCTCTGGTAGAACATCGTTGACATGTAACATTTCTAACGTATATCTTCTCACATAGTTTCTCTCCTCTGTTCATACATTGACGTCGTCGAAGTTTGGTTTATGCCCAGTCAATGTACAGTGAGCTGCTAGGGCAGTTTTTTGTTCGATGGGTTTGTATAACGCTTTTACATCCGATTTGTAAGATGAAATTCTTGTCTCTAATTTGTTTTATGTAGTGCCGACATATACCTTCTGGCATGTGTTGGACTTGCCGCCATTGCTTATCTTCTTTACTTATTTCAGACTTTGTTTCACTAAACAGTTTGTTTAATATGTTTTCCGATTTGTATGCCAGCTTATATTTTTCCCTGTCGTAGATGTTTGAATGCGTAAGTCGTTCTGAAAACCCCGAGATATATGTCATGGTCTTATAAATCTTTGCAGTTTTATCTCTTCTTTCAGTGGCCCGTGGTTTGGTTGAGTTTCTCATCAGTGCCGTTATTGTTTTGTCCGGAAAGTCATTCAGCTTGAGAATTTGTCTTATTCTACGTTGGTTTGACACGTTGAATTGTTCGTCGCCTATTTGTAGCTCTCCTAATAAAGTTGTCTTGGGTGCTAGGAATGGAAATTGATTAATATTCCATAGGCAGTTGGTTTCTGGTACCAATTTATTTTAAGCAGATTTCCTTATCGAGTAACTATTGAATCCAGGTATGGCAACGTGTTGTCTGTTTTCTCTTCCATAGAGAACTGTACTCATGTATTATACGAGGGATGCTATATATATATATATATATCTGGCATAGGCAACGCTTAGTGTTGCCTGGCGCCATCTGACATTTCCATTGGAAATTTTAACATTTTTTAGCATAAACTTACTTAGAACGCTTTGTGTTGTTTACAGTGAGTTGAAAAAATCAATTTGGCAAAAAATTGAATTAACTCGTGAACATTTTCGTGCGATCATTTTTCAAAACTTTCGACGTGGATTATCACGACAAGAGTGCATCGATGAACCTAAATCTTTGTATGGCGATGAAGCACCATCCTATAGCACTGTGAAAAACTGGTCTAATGTATTCAATCGTGGCCGACGCTCGCTCAAAGACGAAGGTCGTGAAGGTCGTCCAAAAACGGCCGTTGTTCAAGAGAACATTGATGCCGTGAGTGAACTGATAATGCAAGTTTGTCATGTGATATACCGTGAGATAGAGGCATCCTTGGGCATTTTTTCCACCAGCATACATGCGATATTGCATGAAGACCTGGCCGTAAAAAAGGTTTGTTCTCGTTGGATCCCGCACAATTTGACAATCGCTCAAAAAAAGGCTCGTGTCGATTGGTGCAAAATTTATTTGGAAAATTACGATCGCGGTGGTTCAAAAGACGTTTATATGATCGTCACATGTAACGAATCATGGATCTATGCGTAAGAGCCTGACACAAAACAGGTCGCCCAAGACCAGCCAAATCCAACGAAAGTTGTTCGTGGCAGATGCACTTCGAAGCAAATGGTCGCCTGTTTCTTCGGCAAAACTAGTCATGTGGCGACTGTTCCGCTTGAGCAACGTAGGAGGTTAATTCTGAGTGGTACCAAACAATTAGTTTGCCTGAAGTCTACGGAGAAATTCGAAGAACGAACAAGAGAAGACGAATCATTGTGCACCATGACAATGCGAGCTCTCACACATCGGCTCAAACTTTTTTACCGGCCGAAACGTCGAATTGATGGGTCAGCCGCCGTACAGCCCTGACTTGGCACCCAATGACTTCTTTTTCTTCCCGCACATCAAACAAAAAAATGCGTGGTCATCGATTTTCGTTGCGGGAAGTTGCCGTTGAAGCGTTCAAAAATCATGTTTTGGAGGTGTCTCAATTGGAGTGAAAAATGTGTAGGCCAGAAATATATATAGCAGCCCTCGTATTACTCGGATCACTTTTTTTTTCTAAAAAAAATTGAAATCAATCGGTTTATGATGTAAAACCTAGTTCTTGTATACAAAGAAATTTTAGAAAATTCTTGTAAAGCTTTGAGGTTGTCCCCTTAGCGACCGCTTACTCGTTTAATAACACTGTGCGTAATTTTTTAAGTCATGGAAAGTAACCATATACGGTCACCACTACGTGATAAAAGTCCAAAAAAGACCCGTGTGTCCCAGTTTTGCCCAAAGTCATGCACTTTTTTTTAGGGGCCCCAAAGATTTGGGTCTTCGGTGTCATATTAGCAAAAAAATTGTTCATTTTCTCAGGCTCATATCTTGCAAACCGTTGGAAATTTTCATTTACACTCTGAGGCAAAGTTGTAGCTCTTGTCATAAAGAAATTGTGAGCATACTTCAACAATGTTGAAGTAAAAAAATAAAACAAATGAAATTAAAAAAATTTCGGGATTTTTTTACTTTTGCGGCTTCCTAAACGGTGTTAAGAAGTTCTGAGACCTTAGGTTCATTTTTATAGTTGACCAACGGTTAGCTACCTATGGACCTGAACAGGGGAAAAAAGGAAAAAATCGAATTTTTTAAATTTTTTTTTTGTAATTTTGACCATGAAGATAAAGTTTTTTGATTTTATATGTTCACAATTTATGTTCTTTATGACAAGAGCTTTGCCTCAGAGAGTAAATGAATATTCCCAACGGTTTGCAAGATATGAGTCTGAGAAAATGAACAATTTTTTTGCTAATATGACACCGAAGACCCAAATCTTTGGTGGCCCTTAAAAAAGATTTCAAACGGTTTGCAAGATATGAGCCTGAGAAAATGATCACTTTTTTCAAAAATGACACCGAGGCCCATAAAAAAAGTACTTTACTTTGGGCAAAACTGGGAGACACGGGTATTTTTTTTGGTCTTTTAACACGTAGTCGTGTCCGTATATGGTTATATTTTTTCGTGTTGCACCAATCGAGACCGCCTAATTTTTTTTGCCAAAATTGTTTTAAAATTTGTTTTAAATATTGTTTATTTCGATTTCATATTTATATCCGCAAAATTTTAAATTGGAATGGCTGTAAAAAAATACTGAATTTTTTTTGAAATTTCTGGTTTAGTTGGAAAGGTTGAACTTTGTCATTTAATAATGGAACACAAACTTATTCATATGACTTCCATCTTGTGCAATTTAATGTCTTTAGTCGGCACAAGATGAGGTTGTCGACGACGACATCTGGAATATCTAAATATTTTGTAATTATTTTCAGTTTAAAGCAAAATGGCCCCAAACAAATCCGTATGTAATGCCATTGGTGCGGGAGATGCAAACAATTTTATTCAACCCCATTAGCGGAAGCTGTAGTGAAACTGCCACAGTTTCAGCAAAAGCTAAACCTGGAGGGTACTTTTCAGGAAGTCCAATTCGAAAGCTAGGGCAATGTATAACAGCTTACTGTGATAGAACTTGTTCTGGATAAAGTAGCAGAACAGCCGGATCAGGAATCAGTAAAATCTGAAAGTACAAACAGAAGCAATGCTTAACATCCAATTTTAGTTAGCAGTAATTTGTGGAAAGAAAACTACTCCTACGAGGCCAAAGATAAGTTAAACTTTGGCAAAACATAAATGTAAGCTAAAATATACAGACAATTTTCTTATATTTTAATTTTATTTTCTTTCAGCACTTATCATTTTAAGTTTATTCATGCAAGACAAACGAATGGCTTTCCCAAAATAAAGTTGTATCCGACAATCAACTAGTATAACTCCTGGACATAAAATCTCTATGTTGATGCCAATTCGATTTTTATCTATATGAATCTGGATTTGATACTGAAGTAAAGTGTAAAGGCTGTTTTTTTTATTAAATCGAAGGTAACATTTAAAACATGACAAGATCTAAAAATTCACGTCCAGGAAATGACCGACTGATTTTCCGATTCAGTGTTTCTCCGGTAAGTCGAATTTATCGCACTCCTTTTTAAGTAGTTAAATATTGTTTCTTTTCTTTATCACTTATCAACCAAATAGCCTGACAAGAATTTAAGAGATCCGATTTTTGATTCAGTAAATTTATAGATAACCAGTCATCGTCGCTATAGAAAACTAAATTGGTGGTAATAAATTGCAAAGACGATAATTTGTACAAGATGTACGACATGATCTGTACTGAAAAACCGAAAAACCGAATTAAAATTCATTTTGGAAATTATTAAAATTCATTTTGGAAATGCTGTATTTTTGTGTTAAAAGTGTGTGAATTTTTGTGTTTAAAGTGTGCGAATTTAGTATTTTCTGTTGTTGGTTCAATTTTGACTTTCTAGCTTTCTGGTGATTGTAAACCAAAATTTGTGAGTTACTAAGCGCTGTATTTCTACGTTATTGCAAAGAAGAAGCACACCGCCCACTTTGTACAATTAATCGTCTTTGCTTTTCTTTTTTTTACTAAATAATTAACTGATTTGTTTTTCTTTATTACTCATCAATTAAATCAGCTGACAAAAATTTTAGAGATGTGATTTTGTAGTATCAAAATTATAGATAAATGGTCGTCGTCGTTATAGAAAACCAAATTGGTGGTAATGTTCATGTCGATAAAAATATAGAATAAGAAATATTTATTGAAATTTCGTTTTAAATTTTGGTTGACATAGGCAATGATTTAGAAACAGTGTTGGATAATACTCGACTAAATATGTACTATTATTTTATTCATCTCTTTGGACTGTGGGTTTACATTTAGATATATGTCCGGCTTTAAGGCCAGCGCAACGACGTTGATCTACCCATTCCACGCGATTTAAGTGGCCACGTTGACAGTTCAGATGCTGCATTTGGCAATTTGTCAAAAGTCTGCAGTTATTGGCTTTGCTGCGATAACAACTTGTGGTCTTGGTAGTATCCAAACATTTCAAGTCTCTGCAATTTGGTCGAATGGTAGGCCATGGACGCACAATTTTTGCACACGCCCCCGAACTATTAGGCTTCTTAATGTTGCTACAACGATTTAGGGCAACGGCGGCGAGAACTTAAAATAGAAAGTGTTAACAATTAAAGAAGGGTTACTTTGGTGTAAATGTACGAGTACTTACGAGGTTGACGCAAAAGGCGACGATTGCAGTTCTCTCTCCTCAATTGGCATTGACTCAGGAGGTGACAACTCGATACACGTGCGTCGGTTGCACAGAGCAATAATTTGCTAGGGACATTCGTTCGACAGTTAAAACGACAGCCATCGGCAGTTACAGCCAGGATTAAAACTGAAAAGAGAACATATTATTTTAAATTGGATATCGGGTGTTTTTTTCACAACTCACTCGAAATGAGGAAAATCTTGATCATTGTTGGAGTTGGTTGCTTCAAGTAGGCTTGTTTAATGTTTAATGGTTTCAAGCCATTGCCTGGCTTTTATATACCGAAGTTTTCAATGTTGCGTCTGTGCGAATCAAAAGAATCATTGTTTTCTACAATTTGAATCTTTTTTTTTGCTTAATGGCATATTGATTTTTATGAACTTTTAATACCATCTGTAAACGCACAACATGTGCCTGCATAATGTATTCGAAATGAAAGCCAATTTCTATGAAGAATTTGCTTCTTTTCGTGTGGTATTGAAATGAGTTGTGGAATTTAAACAGTTGCCAGGTGTTTTTAAATTCCTTCCTGAATATCCAGTTAAATATTGTGCTTATACTTTGAATAAATAAAGCATAAACCCTTAATTAGAAACTTGCAAGCTTTTTAAATGCTAGTTTAATCACCTGAAAATAACACAGCTATTGTCGCGCGATAAAAATGTTTTTCATCAAAAGGTATATTAGCACACCAGTGTCTATGGACCGGATTGAGCCGAAGAGCAATTCATCGGCCAAGGGCTGTCACCCCTGCACACAGTTGCCGCTACAACAACATACGAGGGTTGCTATATGTATACCTGGCCTAGGCAACACTAAGTGTTGCCTGTCGCCATCTGACAGGCCATCGTATTGATATAAGAGAGATCTCAGTTATTTTTCTGATTTCTTGATTAGCCCAAAGTAGACCCTATTTGCTAAGACCATCGATCGTTCTTTTAATTTGTTCTTTTAAATTGTTCTTGGATTGGCGTGAAGTCATTGAATCACTGAAAAAGGTCTTTATTTCGGTGATGTTGTATTTCGTGTTTTTTACTTCATAAAGATTTTTGTTGCATCAATCTGAAAATCCTAACCAGAAATTATTCCTATTAAAACAATTTGAGTATTTATTTCTAATAGAGGCTAACTTCCTTCATTATTTTATTGAAATACTGACACGAACCAAATATAATTGGAAAACATCTGTTACCTATCCTATTGTGAAAATAAACCTCATTTCAATACAACACAAAGTGAAACAACTTCTTCTCACACAGTGCCTTTCATTGCGAGAACTTTATAAATATTTCAGCACGTGTTGAACATTTACAGATTTTGTATTGTGCTAAACGTACGTTAAAACCCAAAACGACTCATAACAATAACAAAAAAACATGATCGAATTGTTGTAAAACAGAGGCTGTTTTGAAGCCCAAGAATCCGTAACCCATTAAAAACTTCAGTATATATAAGACTGCGAAAACATTAATACATCAAGCACATCAGTTGTAACAACCAACATCGAAAATGATTAAGATTTCCCTCATATCGAGTAAGTTCTTAAAAAGAGATTTTTTAACTTAAATTGAAACATACATATTTTCTACTTAGTTGTAATCCTGGCTGTAACTGTCTATGGCTGTCGTTTTAATTGTCCAACGAAGGTTCCCAGTAAATCCCTGCTCTGTGCAACCGACGCACGTGCATCGAGTTGTCACCTACTGAGTCCTTGTCAATTGAAGAGCGAGAACTGCAATCGTCGCCTTTTGCGTCGTCCTCGTAAGTACATATACTCGTACATTCAAACCGAAGTAAACCTTCTTCAATTGTTAACCCTTCTACTTTTAGTTCTCGCCGCCGTTGCCCTGAATCGTTGCCGCAACATTAAGAAGCCTAATAGTTCGGGGGCATGTGCAAAAATTGTGCGTCCATGGCCAACCATTCGACCAAATTGCAGGGACTTGAAATGCTTGGATACTACCAAGACCACAAGTTGTTACCGCAGCAAGGCCAATAACTGCAGTCTTTTGACAAATTGCCAAATGCAGCATGTGAACTGTCAACGCGGCCACCTAAATCGTGTGGAATGGGTAGATCGACGTCGTTGCGGTGGTCTTAAGGCCGGACAAATATCAAAATGCAAACCCTTAGTCCAAAGAGATGAATAAAATCATAATTTATAAATAATATAAATTACCTAATAAATTTTAAATAATACAATTTTTGTAACTTCAATAGGAATATTCTGAATTTAAAAGAAAATTAAAATAAAAACTACTGAATTGTTTTGTAATTTTTTGCCTCGTATTAAAAAAGAAGGCTTATTGAACAATGGGTTAGAAATGATTAATGTTTTTAACTCAAAAAAATTAACCCGTAAAACTTTTAATCGAGAGGGCTATTGGAAAGGTATATGTATATCATTTGCTTCAAGTAAAAAACCATGGTCTAATAAAGAAGGTAGAGTTATGCTATCAGCTACATTTTTATCTCGTAGAAAATTAAACTTTCAAATTTGATATTTGACAATCTAAAGGTATTTTTTCAAAATAAAAAAATTCAAAAAATCAAATTAAATGTGGAATATTTGTATTTCTTTTGAAAGGACATTTTATGCCATTTATTTTTTGAATATAATTTCCTTAAAATGTTGGCCGCAACTACGCTTCAGAGTGTCCAATTTTGGATGACTTGTTCGAGCATTCCGACCAGCATTAATGACACGCGTTATGTTGGCTTCCAAAACCTGAATCGTAGCTGGTTTGTCAGCATAGAATTTAGACTATGCGAAGTCCCAAAGAAAATAGTCTATAGCTGTGATATTACACGATCTAGGCGGCCAACTCACCGGTCCAAAACGTGAAATTGGCTGCTCTTCGTAATGACCTCTTAATAGATCCATTGCTTGGAGCCGTCCTGTTAAATCCAAATGTCGTCAAGATTACGGGCTTCGATTTCAGAAAGCAAAAAGTCCGATATCAATGCGCGACAGCGAGCTCCATTCACGGTTACGTTCCGATCATCATCATTTTTGGAAATATATGGATCGATTATTTCACCAGCCCATAAACCGTACTAGACTGACTATGGTTGCTCTTCAGTCAAAATTCAACAATTGTGTTTATTAGAGCGCTCATGAAATACATAGAAAATAAAAAAGTGTTATTCTTTCCGCTCCCCGATCATTTTCTAGTATATTGGGCATCAAAAATAATATCCGTGCAAAAATGTTTTCAATCGGATGGAAACGTCCGTAAACGACGTCCAACTTTGGTCACTTTGCCAGAAACCATCGATGCTGTGCGTGAACTGATTTAGCAAGACCGACATGTGACATACCGTGAGATTGGGACATTCTTAAGCATTAATATGACAAGCATCTTTAAGATATTGCATGTTCATTTGGCGGTGAAAATTTTGTTCTTGTTGGATCCCACATAATTTGACGAATGCTCAAAATAAGACTCGTATGGATTGGTGCAAAGAGATGTTGAAAAAGTATAACTGCAGTAGCTCAAAGGCAGTGAATAACATTGTCACAGGTAACGAATCATGGATCTTTGCATATGAACCCGAAACAAAACAGCAATCGATCGTAGGGGCCTTTCAAGACGAGCCAAATCCAACAAAAGTTGTTCGTAGAAGAATGGCAACCTTCGTGAATCGATTTATAAGGAAAACAATTTGTTGATACTGTGCCCATTGATTTTTCGAAAGCTTTTGGCACGAGGAAAAAAGTTCCACTACGGCATATCAAAGAAATCGTTTTCGAGGCGGCCAACTGATTCAAATCCCTTAGTCGCATTTCTATTCTCACGCGCTAATATGTTTATTTTTTTGTATGTGGCAATGTACTTAGTAGGGACATGAATACTGTTACACACGTTTAATGCTGTAAAATAAAAAGTACTGAATGTTTTTGGACCAAATATTTTTTAATATATTTATTGATGTATAATATAGTATCCAAAAAGAATCTACTTATTCGAATTGTCCGCCTTTTGCCTTTACACAAGCCTTAAGTCGCACTTGCCAGTCGTCAGTAGCTGCACGAACCTCGTCCATTAGAAAATTGGCCACAGCTCGAACCAAAGCAGTCTTAAGAGATCCAATGTTGGGGTATCTTTTGTGACAAACCTTGTCCTCTAAAACCGTCCACAATTTGTAATCCAATGGGTTCAATCTGGACTGCCTGAGGGCCATTGTTCAGAGGAAATGAACGCTGACAAATTGTGTCGAAGCCAGGCCTGGGACGTCTTAGCCTTATGTGCCGGCGCAGAATCCTGCTGGGAAGTTCATGGCTGGTTTTGGAACAGGGAATTGTTAAGAGGCTTCAAAACAGCTTATAAAACGGTTTCTTGGTAAACATTGGCCGATGTTTTGACTCCTTGTTCGCCGCAGAAATGCAGGTCAGTGACCCCATCGTAAAAGACACCGCACCAAACCATGACTGAAGCTGGGTGATGACCCTTTTCCACCCTTGGGATCAGTTTAGCTGCTTCCTAAGATGACCACGCATAGACTCTATCATTTTGCTTGTAAAATTTTTCCTGAACGGTAACAATTTTTTCATCGGTGAACACAATTTTTCTGTGCTTCACCAAAAGTCGTTTGCATTTTTCAATCCTATTTTTTTTAAAGCTGCAGTCAATAAATGTCCGGTACGTCGTTTGAAAGTCCCAAGTCTTTTTTAATGATTCGACTAATGGACTTATGCGTGATATTCATCTTACGGGCCATGATTTTCTGTTTTCGGAGCGGATTTCTGAAGTCTTTATTTAACGGCTTTGATGACATGCGGTGTTTGAACAGAGCGTGGGCGGCCCGACCGGTGGCGGTCTTTTTTTACATCTCCAGTCTCCTCAAACAGACATTTTTAAGCATAAACGTACTCAGAACGGTTTGACGTACGACCATCATTTGTGTTGTTTACATTGACTTGCCAAAAATCAATTTGGCAAAAAAATGGAGTTAATTCGTGAACATTTTCGTGCGATTTTTTTCACAACTTTCGACGTGGATTATCACGATAAGAGTGCATCGATGAACCTTAATCTTTGTATAGCGGTGAAGCACCATCCAATAAATCGCACTGTGAAAAACTGGTCTAATGAATTCAACCGTGGCCGACGCTCGCTCAAAGACGAAGGTCGTGAATGTCGTCCAAAAACGGCAGTTGTGCCAGAGAACGTCCCTAGTGGCCGGGGCGTTTTGAAAATATCTCTTTTTTATTTCCCGCTTGAAAGGCGCTTTTACAGCGATACAGTTGTCGTTATCTGACCACTCCATGGTGAAAGTTGAAACAGTTTTAAAATCCCGTTACAGACTAACGCTATTGAGGTTAGCTTTCAAAACCCACATGACATTAACAGGGTGTGTTCAGTTCTACTATTGAAATGGGTGTGTTCAAAGTTGTAACAGTATTTAGGTCCCTACAAAGTATGTTGAATAGTCTCTTAAAAAACGTTATATTTAAAGAAAACCAAGTTGACATATTAATTTTGGCCATTCCGAAGCTTATATACCCTCCATCGTGGATTACGGCCCAATATGAAAATTACGATTTTTCTTTGATTTGACGTAGAATTGCAAAAAAACAGAAACCAAAAAAAACCCTACGACAAAAACGGGTAAATCGACATGTCGCTTTCTGCTATTTTTAAGAAACTGACTGGCGGTTTTGGACATAAACGCCGAAATGTTGGTTTCGGTTTTAAACACTCGTAAACAGGGTGGGTGATTTTACATTTCAAATTAGAATCGGCTGTAAAAAGAAAGTACTGATGATTTTTTTAAATTTCTGGTTTTATTGGAAACGGCCTGGCCAAACTTAACAATTTGCCCACATGTTTACCCTAGTTACTGATATTTTGCAAATTTCGCTAATGCGAAACTCCATTTATTCGATTGCTCTCATTATTTTACTTTATCATTATTTCCGCATCTGTTGGCTGTTTTGTAGGTTGATTAATTTTAATAATCAAGCGTATTATTTGTCTATAAATACAAACAGATATATTGTTAAACATATCGTCAACGATAACACCTGTGCTGTTGAATACCTGGCGCATTCAGGACAATGCTTAAAGTTCTACTTATTATGGGTAAGCAACATAAAAAACAAAACCCTTAAATTCGTTTTAAATAAGAATAATTTCAGTTGTAATACTCGCCTTGAGTACTCATGCACGAAACATCCAACAATGTCGTCCAATATGTAAACCTAACGATTCGTCCAGAACGACACTGTGTGCTATCGATAGACGCGCGTCCAAATGCTACCGCATGAGTAAATGTCAATTTCGCGAGAATAATTGTCAACGTCGAGCTTCCAATCGCCCCCGTGAGTTTAAATGAAGTATCAGGTAAAATAATTGATACAAACTACAATTTCATTCTTCATCTTTCAATAGGTCTCGTAAATATTGCTGCAGGACGTTGTCGTAAGCTTAGGAAGCCTTATGGCAGTGGTCCGTGTGCCATTGCGATACATGCGTTTTGATCAGTTCATAAAACTTTCGCTGCATTGTTGATTGTTTAATGACATTTAAAGTACTTTACAAGTGTCATTTTAATAAAACTGGTGGCAATATTCCATAGTAGCTTTCAACTGTAGCCTTAATTTTAGCTCAGTGAAGTTTATTATTGTTACGCTCCGCTTTTCTTAGAAAAAGTTAATGATATTGAATTGTCGGCATAGAAAAGCCATGCCATAAATTTTCTGTGGGGATTGAACCTTTTTTAATGGGGTTTAAAATGGTTTTTAAAAGCGTCAGTGTGTTTGAGCCTTTATTCAAAATATTGCGGTAAAACTAATTTAATCGCTAATTAAACTACTTGAAATCGGGTTTAATTAGAAAGTCCCTTCTTTTCTTAACATTTCATTAAGAAAAATGCGGGAAACTTTTCTCATATCAATGAGCTATGTGCGAGATAACCCAATTGCCATTTTTTTTATCACAACTTTGAGCGTGGCATGGCTTGTTAGGCAAAATGCGTCTAGCTCGGAGTTCAGAAAGACGGTTCACATCGCTCTATGACAAGGACCATTTACTCATTATAATTTGAGCCTTATAAATATTCGGCTTCAGTCCTAAAAATACGTCTTGGTATGCTTCTCCCACACTTAGTAGTCTTATTGCCCTTTGTTATTGTTTAGTAATAAGGACTATTTTGCTCGTCAACCTATGATGGAGTGTATATTAGGCATAATATTTTTTTCACTTTTTCGGAATTTAAATTGCAATTAATATTATCGCTTTAGAAACGTTGACATTGCTTCTGGAGAAAAGCTTTGGATTCTACTCTTTTCGTATTTTTTTCCATACTTTAAAGAAAAAATACGGCGATAGCAGGAGCCGAACCACGACCTCTACAAGTACTTTCGTATACCTAAGTCTTTGCTGTCTATGCTATTCCAAGCTGTGACTTCTGACCATGACCATAACCGCGTAACTACTTAGTAGGGACATAAATACTGTTACAACATTGAACACACCCATTTCAATAGTAGACCGGAACATACCCCGTTAATGTCATATGGGTTTTGAAAGCTAACCTCAAAAGCAGTCTGTAACGGGATTTTAAAATTGTTACAACTTCCATCATGGAGTGGACCGATAATGAGAACCGTTTCGCTGTAATAGCGCTTTTTAAGTGTGAAATGAAAAAAGCGATATTTTCAAAACGCTCCGGCCACCAGTTTTATGCGTTGGTAGACGAACATGCGGCTAGTTCGTCTACCAATGCATAAAACTGTTTGAGGAGACGGAATATGTAAAAGGCCGCCACCGGTCGGGCCGCCCACGCTCTGTTCGAACACCGCATGCCATTAAAGCCGTTAAATCAAGAATTCACAGAAATCCGCTACGAAATCAGAAAATCATGGCCCGTGAGATAAATATCACGCAAAAGTCCATAAGTCGAATCATTACAAAAGACTTGGGACTTGGGGCCTTCAAACGACGTACCGGACATTTATTGACTGCAACTTTAAAAAAAATAGGATTGAAAACTACAAACGTCTTTTGGTGAAGCACGCTGATAAATTGCACAGAAAAATGTTGTTCACCGATGAAAAAATTTTTACCGTCCAGGAAAAATTTAACAAGCAAAATGATAGAGTGCAGGCGCGGTCATCTAATGAAGCATCTGAACTGATCCCAAGGGTGGAAAAGGGTCATCACCCAGCTTCAGTCATGGTTTGGTGGGGTGTCTCTTACGATGGGGTGGGTCACTGACCTGCATTTCTGCGAACAAGGAGTCAAAAGCTGTTGTGAAGCCTCTTAACATTCCCTATTCCAAAACCAGCCGTGGATTTTCCAGCACTATTCTGCGCCGGCCCATAAGGCTAAAACGTCCCAGACCCGGCTTCGAAACAATTTGCCAGTGTTAATTTCCTCTGAAGAAGGGCCCTCAGGCAGTCCAGATTTGAACCCATTGGATTACAAATTGTGGACGGTTTTAGAGTACAAGGTTTGTCACAAAAGATACCCCAACAATGGATCTCTTAAGACTGTTTTGGTTCGAGCTGTGGCCAATATTCCAATGGACGAGGTTCGTGCAGCGTTTGACGCTTGGCCAGTGCGACTTCAGGCGTGTGTAAATAAAGGTAAAAGGCGGACATTTCGAATAAGTAGATTTTTTTTGGATACAATATACATCAATCAATATATTAAAAAATATTTGGTCCAAAAACATTCAGTACTTTTTATTTTACAGCATAAAACGTGTGTAACAGCATAGAAAAAGGGACCCAAGGGTAAAAAAAATCAATTTTCACTTTTTTTTTTGTTGATGTGGACAACATCTGAGCATCGAATGAGACCGATCCCATGCCCCAAAACTGTTCCCTCCCAGAGATATGCGCATTTCATGAAAGTAATGGCACACCAAAGATACACGTATTTAAATCTTTAAAATTTGAATCGTCGATTTCACTTTCATAAAACGCGTATATCTCTAGGAGGGAACACTTTTGGGGCATGGAATCGGTCTCATTCGATGCTCAGATGTTGTCCACATCAACAAAAAAAGTGAAAAGTTGATGAAAAGTTTTGTTCAGGAGAGCCATTTTAGAGATTAGGTCCCTTTCTATTTGCGCTTTGAATCGTCGACTTCACTTTCATAAAAGGCGCATATCTCTGGGAGGGAACATTTTTGGGGCATGGGATCGGTCTCATTCGATGCTAAGATGTTGTCCACATCAAAAAAAGAAAAAAAAATGATTTTTTTTTACCCTAAGGTCCTTTTCTTTATGCGCTGTCACATATAGAGATGGACACGTGAGTAATTTTGGCTCAAGCGCACGCACGATCGCGACGTTAACATTTTGAATCACAGACGCTCACACACGACCATTTTTTTTTGCTCACGTTCACGCACGCTCACGTGAGTGAAATTAAATTTAACTCACGTTCACGCGTGAATCACCTGAGTCACGCAAAATAAAAAACTCAAAAAAAATAAAGAAATATAAAGCAAACATTATATTGTTTAAATAAAAAACTTAAAGTTATAATTATAGTTAATGATTATAAAACAAAAATTTAATTCAGTTTCTTTTTAAAAAATTAAGGTAATTTACAGTCTTTTGTAAAGCCGAATTTTTTATTGCAAGAGTTCGTGAAACACGAAATTTTTTCACTCACGCACGAAGATTACTTTTTTGGTCTAGTTCACGCACGTAGTACGTGAACGAGTAAACTTACGTGAGTAAACTTAGATTTTACTCACATCCACGCGTGATTCACGCTAATCACTTGATTTGTGTCCAGCTCTACGCGCAACACACAACTCAGGCGAAATACATAGACTCTACATTGGTACTTTTTATACCCTTCACCGAAATTCGGATGGTATACAAAGCACGTCTATTTGTTTGCAACATATCGAAATACTGATCGTCTTATATTCTAAGCCATGTTTCTCCGTGTGTCTGTAGAAAGGATGATAGCGGTCAAACGAATCAACTCTAGGATGCTGAAATTTTGTCTGATGATGGCTTTTAGTCATAAACTCTTTGGGATTGTAAAGGAGCGAAATTGGCCCAGGGAGAAAAAAGTTTCCCTTTAAGGAACTAAAGGTACATTTTTTGAGTATTTTTTGCAAATCATAAGTCGGATATCATGGCGCGATAGCGAGCACCATTCACGGTTACGTGCCGGCCTTCGTCATTTTTGATAAGATATGGACCGATGATTTCACCAGACTATAAATCGCACCAAACCGTGGTTTTCTCTGGGTATAATGGCACCTCTTGAACCTCTTCTTGTTGCTCTTCAGCCCAAATGCGGCAATTTGGTTATTGACTTTGCGTTGAGGCAGAAAAGGGCCTCATCACTGAACAAAATTTTGGTCGAAAACAGCGGATTTTCCCGTTTCTCACCGAACGCCAACATATGAACGTAATTATTAAAAAAAATTAAATGCCATAAAATGTCCTTTCAAATTATTAATAAAGGTTCCACACTTGATTTAATTTTTTTATTTTTTTTGTTCTGAAAAAAATACCTCTAGATGGATCATCCTTTACTAATAAATGGACACGTATACACCCATTTATATATAATTATAAGTTAGTGTACAAGTATATACTTGTATTATTGGCAAATTATATCGACAAAGTACGACGGTATGAGGTCAAACGGTTTTAATCTTTTTTGCAACCCTCTTATTTCATTAAGGTTGACTGCTTTCGGATTCACAAGGACCCTTAGCCTTGCATCATATTTTATGGCAACGGTTTTTTAAATTTTTGAATACTTTTTGTAAAAAACTAAGTTAGATTTTTAAAAAAATAATAAATTTTGTCTCAAACCCGAGACCTTCCGAATAAAAACCAGAAACGTCCCTTCAAACCTTCACCAGTCAAAAAGGTTATTACGAAGGATTTAAAAATAACTTTCGACTGTTTACATTTAATGTGACTTTTGGGAGTCACAAAATCCAACCGCAGCATTGAGAGTAAGATGAAAATCGATTCCTTTTTTGTTTTTGGCTATTTTTCACTAATTCGTTTTCGTTTTCGTTTTATTTTTGTATTGAATTGAATAACATAGTAAGGGGCTTGAACTTGAAAAAAAACGCTTTGGTTAACGCCACCTATATGTCATCTGTTTTTCTAATCCTACGCGGTAGTACAAATTTATAACAAATTTTGAAAGATTGTCAATTATATGGGCGTTGCTGAAGAAGAGACTTTAGATTAGATTCTCTTGCCATTAACATAAGGGCAATGGGTTTTTGTAGGTCACATGCCTATTTTGGTGGTTTCAGTTAGAAAATTCCCCTGTCTATGGGAGACCATATTTTGTGGTGGGTACTATAAGCGTACAACATCAACATAACCTAGTTTGAATTTAACGGTAATTCCAGAGGTACTTTCTATTTCGGGCATGCGCACTTGCCACCAGTTAACACTTTTATCATTGTCACGTATGCCAGAAGTTAATGCCGTTTCCTAGTGTGCTCTTGACATTTAGCAAACATTCCACCGATTCTCCAAATTCCAAACGCAAAAGTACAAGCATGCGCACTAAGACAACCACCAATGCAAATGTCAAATGTCACCTGAGGTAGTTTGGCAAGCCTCCACCATTGAATCCTTAAGGACAAATGTCAAAATCAAGCAACAAAAAATAATAAAAACAACAACTTGTAACTGTCAAACGCAACCACCACCCACCCCCCTTACGCTATGCTGGTCAACGGAGCTTTTTCGAAATGCGAAAACTGGAAGCTTTCCATGCCTATAACATGAAAACTTTAGCAAGGAAAAGAAATTTTCATCATTCAGTTGAGAATTTTCCGATAATTCATACGTGATACGTAACCCAAAGTGTAGATGGCAAAGAAAAAAGTGCAAAATTCAAAGGGGAAATAATTAAAAAATTGGTGAAATTACTGTGACAAATATAAACTTTTAATTGTTAAATACAAAGAGAGACGTAAGTTCAATGGAAAGGAAGAAATTTGCTATGAAAAAACCATGAAGATTTGATGTTTTTTCTGTGGAGAAGACAAAGACAAATTTCTGCCATAGATGGTTCTGGGGAATTCTTATACTTTTTTTCTTTTTTCAATTTGTCGTTGTTAATATCTTGAGTTGAGTCTTTTTTTGCTCGGGGAAGAATTGTTTAATTAATGCTTAGTACATTTTGATTTGGAACAATATTCGATTTATTCTGATGTGATTTATTTGTATGTTTGACGAAGGAGGAAAACAAAATTCGTTGGTAAAAATTCTTGGACAAAAGTATGAAAGTGTAAAAAATCGATTTTTCCCCATTTTCTGTGTGTGTGAGAAGGAATATAGATTTTCCTGTATCTGCTGTATCGTGTAGGAGAAAAAGTGTGTGAGTGTGCTTTTTTCGTATCTGCGTACTTTTACATCCGTATTCGTCGTATGTATTTCTCGATTCCCTTTTGTTACGTTCTACTATCGAAATAGCGGTATGAATTTTTTTATGACACACTTCGTGTCATAAGAGGTTGTGACGTTAGCGACGACGATGAGGATGATGACGATGTGCTGCTGGTGGTTGTAGTTGTGGCAGCAGTATTGGCTCGTGCTGGTGGTTGTGGTGATAAAAGAAACACATGTCCAAAGTAATGCAAAGCGTACCAGCCGCGCGCGCCCACCACGTGGTGAATTCGTGGTGAATCTATTGTTTATCAATCATTGTCTTAGAGAGCAGAACGAACAAAAGGTAGTGGAAAGCAAACCGAAACAGACAGCAGGGGTAGTGGCCCTGGGGTGGTGCATGTGTACTGGTATTTATGGTTTGTATTGACGATGACTTTGGTGAGTTGGCTAAAAATAAACCCTGAAACTTCCTTTTTAAATCGCATTGTGTCCTCAAGGTTGATTGATGGAAAGCCTTCATTATGCTTAGCTTCCCTTCTGTTCAGTGTTACATATGCATTTTTGGAAGAGTTGAACGTTTTTTTTTCCTTTTCCCGTTTACATCACTTGGAGATATCCTTCCGTGTTGATTTCATTTCAATTTTGTTTGTTTTCTTTTCGTTTTTTCTCTTTCATCCCGTTGCTTTGTAGACCGTTTTTCGATGTCTCCTCAATTAGAGAATGCTTAAGTTACCAAAAGGTTTAAAAAAGAAAAAGAAGAAGTCCAAAAAGGATCAAGAACTTTTCACCGAAGAAGAACTAGCAGAGTATAAACGCCAACTAAAGGCCAAGCAGGAAGCTGCTGCTGCTAAATCAGATGCTGGTGAATCCGATGCAGCATCCGATGTTGAAGGTTTAGCACCAACAGCTACAACATCCAATACTGCTTCGACCTCTGAGTTTGCGCAAGCCAACGCTACGCCAGCAGCTGCGTCCGCCCAAGACGAGGCTGCTGCTGCCGCTACAAACGGTTCTCAAAGTACCCAAAACACCGAAGACGACGAATGGGCCAAGTTTAAGGCTCTCACCTCCAAAGTCGACACTGTACTCCATAAGACCCAAGACGAATTAGATCACATCAAAAAGGAATCATTTTATCAGCGTCTTCCCTCGGCCGCCGAGAAGAAACGGCAGGAAGTAGAGGAGGCCGCTCGCCTTGAAGCCGAACGTTTGGATGAGGAGAAACGTAAAGCAGCCGAACTAGAAGCTCAACGTGACAAACTTGCCGAAGCTGTAGTCGAACTCTCCGAATCGGAAGGCGAGGAGGACGGCGAGGTTGACGATATTTTCGTCACCGAGTACGTTGATGCCATAACCAGCGGTGAACTTCAACTTACTATTGTACCCGATTCACCCGTACTCGATTTCGACGACGGCCCCGACCCTTTTGATACAGCCTACGCCGAAAAGGTTATTGTCGGTGCCGACAAGGCCAAGGGCAATAAGAAACTAGTTAGCCTAGGTGCGGCCGTAGAAGTTCTTTCTGGCCGCGTAGAACGGGAAAAGGCCTTAGAACTTGCCAAGCCAAAGCGTAAGCTACGCAAGGGCATCAAGAATCTTTTACTCAGCGATTCGGTTGATGTAGCCGATGCTGATGAAGACTTCATAGCCCCCGAGCCTGAGATAAATCTTTTGGATGTACTTTCGGATGATGTACCAGATGCGCCCATAGACTTGAGTGTTTCATTGCATTTGAGCTTTATTCAACCCAAGAAACCGGCTTCCGACGACGAAGAAGAGGCTGAGCCAGCCTTGCCCGATCTCTCAGAATTCGATACCCTTAAAGATCCAGAGGATGATGAATTTGCTGAATTAGCCGCCGAATCATTGAACAAAAAGGAAGAAGTCACAGTCATCAAAGAAATTCCCCTTCCCCAAGCGGAAGTACTTTCCGACTTTTCCGCTGCCGATTGGGCTGAATTTGAGCAATTACCAGAAGAACAAGAATCAGGTAAGCCGCTTTATTGTGGTACTATGCAAAATCAGTCTCTTACATATTTTTTTGTATTTTAATAATTCAAGGCAAACCAAAACGTCCTCCACCGCCCACCAGGCCGGCTACAGGGCCACATCTAGTGCCGGGTGCCATATACGTCAGTGACGACGACGAAGATAATCAAGACGACGATCCCTTCAATACCACATACGCAGAAGTTGTCATTAAGAAAACCACTGTCCTTGAAGAGGACGACGATTTTGATCCAAGAGCTGAAGAAAAAGCCGGACCTCCTGGTAGACCGCCACCACCAGCTGCCGTTAAGCTTCTTCCAGAACACACCGATTTTGAAGCCGAGGATTTCGATCCATTCGACACCTCTGTGGCCGGAGTTATTATAAAAGAATCGAAAACTACTTTAAAAGAGTCTTTGAGTGATCCCGACTTTGATCCCCGAGCAGAAGAGGAACCCCCTAAGCCCGCTGCTGTTCCGCCACCACGACCACCAGCCATACAGGCAAACTCAGACGCCGATTTTGATACCGCCAGACGTAAGTCGTCTTTAAGTTTGAGTTTAAAAAACAAGGCGGTTGGTTTTCTGGTACCCAATCCGGATTTATTGGGAGCTGCTGAAGGCGCCGGCAATAACAAAAAACCCCTTACGCCATATTACGCACCGGCTGACGCATCTTTCAGTGAAAAACAAGAGGATCCATTTGACACCTCATACGTCCCGGAAGCAAAGCCTTCGGACGTTGAATTGAAGCATTTGGAAAACGACCTGCTAACAAAGCCCACACTAAAACATAGTATTTCGGATCCAGATTTCGATCCACGGGCTCCTCCAACACCAGTGCCCGCCGAAGATCTCCTGTCCGTAAAGGACAACATTGACATCAAGGTATTAACTCCAGCCCAAGAGAGCAAAGATTTAACCGACGATCTAGCCGCCGAGTACGTGGACCCCTTTGATACATCGATTGCGGCGAACCTACAGCCAGGACAGGCGGAACTCAAGCTCTTAGAAAGTGAGTTGCTGCCAGAGAGGAAGTCCGACATACCCACGGGCGTCATCGATATACAAAGCGACGCGCAGGAGTTGGGTTTGGGTGACAAAGTTCTAACACCTCAATTGCCACACAAGCAAATAGTTGTGCCCCAAGACATAGATCCATTTGACACTTCGATTGCCGAAAATCTTCAACCGGGAGAAACTGAAATTAAACTTTTAGAAAACGAACTTATTGAGCACTAAAGCTTTTCAAAGGCAACTCACGACACTCACACTAATACAAAATGGCGAATCCCTTCTTAATGGACGATGACTTGGGCGGTATGGACGATGCCACCGTCAATCCATTCCTTGTACAGTCCGGAGCTGCAGATGCCGGTGAAGATAATCCGTTTAGTGCTGACTCCACGGCTAATCCATTTGCTTTCGGAGATGATGGAGAGGGCGATAATCAGGTGGGCGATATTGATCCGGCTATGAGCTTTTTCGGTACCACCATCGAGGCCGAAGATGATGTTTTAAGTATTAAATCAACAGCGGAAGAGGAAGATGAATCCAAGAAGGGGCCACCTCCCAGACCGGTGCCACCACAAACTCAGGAGCTTATCACCACAGTTTCCAATCAAATGGATGAGACTAGTTCGGAACTGTTGGGTCGCATACCGGCCACTCGTTCGCCTAGTCCAGTTTCAATGAGAGACTTACATTCACCCAGCCCCACGCCGGACAGTGGTCTAGCAGATCTATTAGATTGCACCGATAGTGGCTCATCGGGCAATACACAAGGATTCGACGTTGATTTAATGGGCTCAGGTACGCATAATGCGCCAATTGATAATCCATTTGGCATACCAACCGGTATTGCCAATATTCAGGGAGCTGCTCCCATGCCTTCGCCAGCTAAACAACAACCTCCTCGACCGCCGCCACCAAGACCCGCTCCTCCCCGACCAGCACCACCCGGTATTCCGGGTCATCAGCCTCAGCCTCCACCACCTCCAAGACCGGCGCCACCTGCAGCAGTACCAGCTCCAAAAGGAGAAAAAGCGGCCACAGCAGACTCTGACGATCTATTCGATATGTTTGGCACGGCGCCACCACCAAAACCGCCTCCTCCTAAAACCAAAGAGGACATTTTAAGTTTGTTCGACAAACCCGCTCAACCAGTGGCCAAACCGGATTTGTTAAGCGATGACCTCGAATTAGATCCTACTGCTGCTGAACCAGACACCACGGAAGACACGGCTGACGATCCTATTTTCAATTCGGTGCTTACACGACCCGACGATAGCACTCACAATATAACGTCAGAGCCGCAATCGGCTACCGCAAAACATTCCCTGGCCAATCGAATTGCACCCCAGGAACTTACTAACAAACAACGAGCCCCAACACCGGATATTGAGATAACAACGGTAGAGGATTTGCCCAGGTCCGATGACGAAGATGAACCGGAACCCCAGCCGCAACCACAAAAACAAGTTGAGCCGGAAGAGGAACCAGAAGCGCAGGCAGAACCAGAACCCCAACCCAAAGTGGAGCCGCTAAAAGATGTTCCAGTTATGGTGATAGAAACTGAACCTACTCCACCTGCCGATGATGAAGATGACGAAAAATCAATTGTACCTAAAGCGGCGGAGTCCGATCAAAGTCCCCCGACAGAATCAGCACAGTCTCATGCAGCACCGGAATCGTCCGTGGATGGTGCTATGTCCGACGTGGCTGCCAGCGATCACGACTTAGAATTCAATCAACATGTGGTCGAGGATATGGATACCGGCTTAGATTTTGCTCCACCCAGTGGTACTGGCTCGGCCAATCCATTTGCCAGCCCCGATGAGGAAGAGGAAACGTTTCCTCCTTCCGAAATGGTAACAAATATTTTTGCCGCTGACGAGACCGGTGCAGAAGACGTAACACAAAATATCTTCACCTCAATGGCTGACACTGTTTCAGTAAGCGCAGCGGAGAATATCTTCACTTCAATGGCGGACACAACATCGGTAACCGCTGCAGAAAATATCTTCACCTCTTTGGCGGACACGGCATCAGTGGCAGCGGAAAATATATTCACCTCAATGGCAGACCCAGTGGCCATATCCACAGCGGAGAATATCTTCACCTCATTGGCTGACACAGTGTCCATATCCACAGCGGAAAATATATTCACTTCAATGGCTGATACTGGGTCCGTCGTTCCCACTGCGGCGATAAATATATTTGCTGCGGATCCGGAACCAGCAGTGGAAACCACACAGTCTTATGTTACGAATATTTTTGCTGAACCCGATGAATTTGATGCTTTTGCGGCTAAATTTGAATCGGTCAAGAAGGACAACATCAGTATTTTGGATGGATTCGGGGGCGGAGGTGGCTCCGGTGCTGTGACACCAACAACGGGAGATGGTAAGTAACCAGTAGTTATAGATTAAATGTAATCCTTCATACTCTATTGATTAACTTGGCGTTTTTCTTCTTTCAGCTTGGGGTGATAGTGCTTTTGGTACACCCAAATCTGGCAGTGACGCTTTTGGCGGCTCAGCAGAAGGATTCGGCAACGATGATGACGAGTTCTATGCCATGCAAGCTCCTGTGCGCTCCGAGTCTGTGGAATCAGTGGAAAAAGACTTCAATGTGGTTATACGACCAAAAACCGAAGGAGCCAGTGCAGTGGCACCCCAACTGGCACCGCCTCCACCAACTCGTGCAGCTCCTGCGGGCCAGTACTCCAGCGATGCATCACCTGCGGTTAATCCTTTCGAAGATTCCGGTTTTCCTGCTCCCCAAGAAGTCGAACCCACACTAAAACGCACAGATTCTCAAGACACTCCACAAACGCCCCTCTTCGATGAGGATGTATCTCAGCCGCTGGAAGAGTTCCCCCGTCTCAACTACGTCGGACCCGGTTGGGAAATGCAGCTACGCCAACCGAATAAGAAGAAGATCACAGGCCAAAGGTTTTGGAAGAAAATATTCGTACGTCTGGCTATACAACATGATGTGCCCGTCGTACAACTGCTCAATACAGCTTCCGACAAGCAACCATTCCAAGAACTACCCCTACAACCCTCATATTCCGTATCCGAAATTGGAGCACAGCAATACGACCAATTTGGTAAGATATTTACCATGAAACTGCAGTACATCTTCTACAAGGAACGACCGGGCGTGAGACCGGGTCAGGTAACCAAAGCCGAAAGGATTACCAATAAACTCACAAAATTTGCACAATACGCCATAGCGGGAGATTACGAGGGCGTCAAGGAATTCGGCAGTGATCTGAAAAAACTGGGCTTGCCCGTTGAACATGCCCCACAATCGTCGCAGCTCTTTAAAGTAGGCTCCATGAACTACGAGGATATGAAACAGTTTTCGATATGCATCGAAGAGGCCTTATTCCGTTTGCCAGCCCTGAGAGAGCGAGCCTTGACGTATAAAATGGAGGAAGTGCAAGTGACCGCCGTCGATGAGATTGTCGTCGAACAGGATTTCGAGGGAAAGATTCTCAAGCAAATCGCCCGGGTGAGAGTATTCTTTTTGGCTTTTCTAACCGGTAAGTTGGATAAAATGCGAATACTTGTGCCAAGAAAACGAGTTATCGTTGGTTTCTTTTGCAGGTATGCCAATTATTGAGTTGGGCGTCAACGATATGTGGCGGCAGGGCAAAGAAGTTGTGGGTCGTCATGACATTATACCCGTGGCGACCGAAGAATGGATTCGTTTGGAGGCTGTGGAATTCCACAGTGTGGTTTGTCAGGATGAATACGAAAAATCTAGACTAATTAGGTAGGTGTTCTCGTGATACGTACTGCATGCTGTCATTTTGTTTGGTGTTAATGTTATGTCGGTCCCCTGCAGATTCCAGCCCCCTGATGCAAATTATATAGAATTGCTGCGCTTCCGTGTACGACCACCTAAAAATCGTGAACTTCCTCTACAACTCAAGGCTCAGTGGATTGTTACCGGCAACAAGGTGGAGTTGCGAGCCGATATTTTAGTGCCAGGTTTCACATCACGTAAACTGGGTCAAATTCCTTGCGAAGATGTTTCTGTACGTTTTCCCATACCCGAGTGTTGGATATACTTGTTCCGCGTTGAAAAACATTTCAGGTGAGTTGAGGCCGTAGGGCTGAAAATCGTATATATTGTAATTACAATTGGAAGTTTGGTAAATGAAATAGGATTTTCAAGAGGTTGTCAATGGAACAGGGACTATGAGAAAAAATGTAGACTTTTAACGCTCAGTTTTTATAATTGTCAGTGTGGTGAGAATCAATGGAAATGAATTTTTAATGACACACTGAAAAGGTAGATTTATTTCTTCTATAAAATGGGATTAAGTGAACGTGTATTTTTGGTGTTATGCAGTCAATATAATATCCACAAGATTCAAATTCCCCTATAATGAGTACAATTACCCCCCCCCCCCCCCCCCCCATAATATATTTCCCTCGCGATTTCTAATCGTCGATCCTTGCACATTTTTTCAATTTTCTTGGATCGGTGCACCTGATTCAAAACAAATTCAATATTCCGGGATATAAACTACCCTTTAATTTAAGATAGGATATGTATTTCCCCAAGTCATCCCAGTAACCTACCAGCCGGTCTATATTTGTTCCACCTATTGCGCCTTAATGAAGTTTTAGTCAATAATATAAAAAAAATATTTTTTGGCTTCAAAAATAACATTGAATTTAATGACAAATCCATATTTTTTGCTTTAGTATAAGTGAGATGTTTCGCAAAATCGAAATGCAAATAAGTTTTTCTGATTATTCTAGCCCTTATTTATGTAGGTGTAAAGTATTGTGCAGAAAATAAGGTGGAAACGACGAACGAGATTTACAAAATCGTAAAAATTAGCAATTAAACATGTCGGTTAATTCGTTTGGGCTGACCTTAAGCTTGCCTACCTTTATCCGTCCTAGTCGCAATTTCAGCTGCTTCAAAAAATAATCCATATCTGGTTTGGTAATGAAACAGTTTGATTTAAGGTACCATTTGTCCATGCTGGTCGTGTTTTTGGACCATAATCTTCGTTTTGTGGGACCTTATGGTCCGTGGGCGCTATCTTTATGTTATAAATAAAGATTTTAAAAATCACACTACATTTGTGTCCATAACTGAAAAGAACTAATTTCTGGTCCCTTATGATCGATGGGTCCGAGTACTTATACCATCCGCATCCTAAAAAAAGATTCGTTATTGCATTTTATATAATGTGAATACTCATATGTCGATAGACTGGACGTCTTTAAGACCCAATGCAATCGAGCACAAATTTAAGATGGATAATAACTTTCGATTTGTAATGAAATTTACTTTCATGCTATCTGTTGGTCGTAAATTTTGGGCTCATATAATCCCTGCGCCCGAGTTCTAATTTCAGGCAAAACGTCTGACATTTGATCAAATATGAGTAATCATTTGTCCTTCTTTATTATAAGGTTATATTGTCTTCTGTACTTGCACGCTGACATTTGTTTTTGTTTTCTGGTTGGCGTAATGATAAAGCGATTAAAATTTCATTTTCCTAACATACGAAGGCTGTGTGTAATTTTTTTCGCAGTGTCCTTTTACATTCATTTCCATAGGTCTGATGTGTTAGCTTAATGTAAGACCGAGGTACGTGAGGATTCTCATCCAAAGGACTTCCACGTTTTTGGGTACCACAGCCTATCTCTTTTTACTTCCCACAGAGATCTTGTCTTATATGCACGTAGTGGCATGGTGTTTCAGAGCCAGACATTCCGATTATTTGTTTGTTAACAAAAGTCCAAATTCCGAAAGGAAGGCTTGTCTCAACGGTTTAGAATCCTTTCTGATTTAATACCAAAAGTTCGGTAATTGTGTGTTTCGGTTTTAAATTTAAAATCGCAAAAATTCAAATCCAGTGTTTCCTTTAGTAGTCATGACCAGCTGCAGAACTTCCTTTCCATTTGTTTCTCTGTGAACCGAAGCAACTTTAACAAGGTCGTAAATGTATTTTGAAGTGATAATACTTCAAATGCGGTATTACGAGTATCAAAATAAATTATTTTTTTTTTTTTAATATAGAACATAATGAATGTACTCGTCTATTGTCGCTTGTGGGCTAAACAAGCAGCTTAGACTTTGTTTCACTTAGACAAATATTTTCCCAAACAAATACTTATTTGGCTTTTTGTGCAAAACCAGGGATTTTATTTTAAAATCGTAAGCATGATACCAACCGATTTCAATTCGGATAGTCTTTCGATGACCGAAACAGGGTACACAATCATATTTGCGAACGTCTTGTGAATGGGTAACCGGAACAGGTTCCATACATTTTTTTGAGTTGTCCGTGTTGCAAACGGAATGGAAAGTTTACTTCACACTAAATTTTTTGGACTTGTTCAACAAAGTATTTTCATTGCATAGTTTTAGGATGGGTAATTGGCTTTCAACGTTGTCATCTAATATAGGTGGTGTTGTTGGTTAAGCCTCTGGAAAGCAAAACTGCAATAACAAAAATGTTAACAAAAAGTGGCAATTTTAAGAACGTCTCTAGAAAAAGCATTGACGTACGATTCTTAAATAAATATTTAAAAAAAATATAATATGCTGTAGCATTTTTAGAACTTAGCCTGAATAGAGATTTATATTCGATAATTATCCAGGCTAAGAAATAAAAGGCATACAGAATTTAATAATAATAATTTTTCTTTTGAAGAGAAGTACTTCTGGACTATTTCTTTAGACACAGAATATACACTTTTTGTTAACAAATAAGATAACTATTAAGAGTTTGCTATCCAGTCTTATCTATCGAGGCTTAACCAAAGACAACACTGTTAGTTTTGGACCGCCTTGTCCAACTGACCCTTTAGGCGTTAATATGTTGGAATAGTTTCATCGCTATATACATATGTATATCTACTACTATTGCCATATCCGTCAACAGGTTTCCATTTCGATCTCATGCCATTATTTGGACTCACAGGCTGATGTTTGACTTTTAAATGTACTTTTCGGTGTTATTTAACGTTTGGAACCACTTTTTTTCCATATCAATTTCTTCCCACATACGCAATTTCATTTTTTCTCCTAAAAGCGTCGAACAACTTATATTCCCTAGCCCTGCTTAATCTCTTAGAGGCTTTGTGATCTAACACGCATACTCCTGCTAGTACTTTTTCCATTTTTTAGACCACAACAAATTTATAATCTCTAAAGATGTATAGGCAATACGGGTTGGGACTAACAAAATATAATATAAAAAATTTAAAATAACGTTTGGAACCACTTTTGCATATCGCCCCCCCCCCCCCCCCCTTCCTGAAAAGGTGTGAATAGGTTCTACAGTGGGGTTGTCATAAAGCAACCCGAGGTTTCACAACAGTCCTTAAAAATAGAGTTTAATATTTTCCAAGAATGTTTCGGCAGCTAAATAGAGGAACCTTGTAGTTAAAGGTGCGAACATATTTGGTGCATTGTGGGACTCAGTAGCGACACATTTTCAATGATATTGAGAATTTTTTTCGACACTCTTTTCTTATAAGTACCGGGTACCACGACTTTAGTATCGATTCCGAATAAAATCCAAGAGAATATACAATTTTTTTAAACACTTTGGATTAATTTTTGAAAATCTATTGGAAAATCTATGTCAATACTGTAGTTTTGGCAGAAGGTGGCGTAGTATTCTGTGCACTGTGCGATTAGCAGGAAGTCTGTTCATATGATATACTTAGCAAAAACTTCTGCAGAAGCTGTAACGATTATAACAAGGAAGAATATGTAAATCATATACTCGAAGAGGTTGCTTGAGTGCTGTTGACTTTTTTTGCGAAAATGTTTCTAAAGCTCCTCAAATCACACTCATTCTTTGTTTTTCTTGTTTTCTTCTCTTCCAATATTCGTGTGTATAACCAATTCGACATAAGCT
Organism: Hydrotaea diabolus; assembly: GCA_963513945.1. NCBI lineage: Eukaryota > Metazoa > Arthropoda > Insecta > Diptera > Muscidae > Hydrotaea > Hydrotaea diabolus. Next base: position 121,173,387 of record OY740718.1, on the reverse strand, counting down.
TTAGATGTGGCTTAGAGGGTCATCGCGACAAGTATTTTGAATTTGTGTCTTTCCAGGAATAACAAAGGCCGCATATGAATTGGATATGAATCTATCTCATTCAGTCTATGCCATTGAAGATTTTTACCTTTCATTTACATCTTAGTAGACATTTATAGCATATCACTTTAAAAAATATGGATTTTTTTAAATTTAATATTATTGGAACTAATAATCTACATACAAGGTCCATGGGTCTATTCAGTGGATTCAAAACTGCCTCCATCTGAACCAATGTTGCTTCTTGAACATCCCCAACTACCTTGAGAAAAGGGAGCTTAAGGGTTTTCGAAAGACAGATATACTGACTGACTTGCCTGGTACAGTGGGGAATTTTTGGGGGGAGGGATTGTAGAAAATGGCAAGGACAAAATATAATTCGCTTCCATCTCACAGTGTCTACGTTAAGCTAGGCCAAGTCTCCAACATAGGAATACAAATGATTTTATTTTTTTTAACTAATAATTACAACTTTTTATAATCCCACAATTTCATTGAACACAGCCTACTACAGTTTTGACTTTTTAAGTCAACTGGTTTAAAGCTTTGAAAATTCGACCAGATGTATATTTAAGAGCCGCTTCAAAGATATATGTACCCACAAAAACACAACTTCATTGTTCATAAAATATACAAAAACAACAAAAAAAACATACTACATACACATATAGGTAATCACAATTTTTTCCTTCACTTTTTCTCGTCCTCTGCTTAGTCTTTCAGGATCATCATGGCCAAATATGAATCAAAGGTAATGTTTTAATCGAGTCACAAACGACACTCGATTACTTAAATGTTAAATGTTCAAAGCAAAAAAAACAAGTATTCAAAAATACAAATTTTGGAATACATTTTCCCGTTTTAGGAATTCTAGATTCGTCCAACCAAATTTCAGCATTTTTGTTAACCTTTTTTCGTTTCTGTTTACAATGTCCTTATTTACTGCAAAATTTCATTACGATATGCTCATGCAATACAATTTTTATTGGTGAATACAAATTGGAAAGAAAATTTTCAGTTTCCTAACGGGTTTTTTCCGGAGAAAAGTTTTTCGGACTTGCAGTCTTAAAACTGATATCTTTTAAAAAACGTTAATACCCCTACCCCATGACACTAAACAATCCTAGAAGATGCACCTCATGGCAACTTTCAAGAGAGATGTCAACCCATACAGTCCCCAATTATGAATGCACACTAGTCTATTTTTTGTATGGAAACTATAGAAAATAGCGTAAATAAGGCACAGGAGTAGAAGAATCTTGAGTCCCAAAATGCACGGTAGTTTATATAAATATTTTGATAGAATTTTTCAACGGCAATGGGTTATTTTGTTTTTTTTATATAAAAAACGTGTATATTCTTGAGAAATTTTGGAATCCATAGGAGGAAAACGTAATGCTCTACACTTTGGAGAACTTGATAAAACTACCCTAGACAATTGTCTTTATGGCATTCATCTAGGCCAGACGAATAACGGATGGCAGCGCGCACGCACAGTGGTTCATGAGAGCATAGTGATAATACATAGAGGTTTGAAACTAAAGGGTTTTCCATTAAGGACATAACAATTTTATATTTTAATAAAACCCAGAATATTTAAGATATTAAGTTCACATTTATTCCAGGTGTAGTGCAAATGTTACATTTAAAGAACGAAATTCAGTTCTTGCCATATGACCACCACGAGCCCTTGTACAGCGATCTATTCTTTGGACCCAATTTTCCATCACTCTTGCACACATTTCGACCGAAACGTTAGCAATTAAGTTCACATTTATTCCAGGTGTAGTGCAAATGTTACATTTGAAGAACGAAATTCGATTTGGTCATAAGACCACCACGAGTCCTTGTACAGAGATCTCTTCTTTGGACGCAATTTTCCATCACTCTTGCACACATTTCGACCGAAACGTTGGCAATTTCTTTGAATGTTGTCTCTGATCTAAAGTTGTTAACATAGACTTGATGTGACCCCATAAAAAGAAATCCAATGGCGTTAAATCGCATGAACAAGGTGGCCATTCGACCGGACCATTTCTTGAATTTCAAATTCGTAAACGTGCTATCACCGAATCGTAAATCGATTGTAACGCGTGCTGTGTGGCTAGTGGCGCCATCATGTTGAAACAACATATCGGAGATGTCAAGCTCATTCAAATCTGGCCAAAAATAATTTTTTAACATGGCACGATGGCGCTTTCCAATGACGGTAACATGACGATTGTTTTCATCGACGAAAAAATTCGGACCAATCACACCTCCGGCATGAAAACTACATCCTACAGTAATTTTTTTAAGGATGCAATTGTGTCTCTTGAAGCACATGTTTGTTGCTTTCCAATAACGCATATTTTGTTTATTGACAAAACCACTCAGCCAGAAATCAGCTTCATCGCTCATCCTGTCGGGTGAGACGATTATTACGGCCGAAAATTGGAGTAAGCGCTCTTAGAATCCGACTCAGAATTTCGGTAGTAATTTTTAATTATTTCCAAACGCTGCTCGTAAGTAAACTTTACCATGACTTAAATGTGGACTTTGACTAACGTTTTGATACTGAAAGATCAATTAAAATATTTGAGGGTGTGTTGACATAAATGTATGAAATTGTTATGTCCCATTTGGAAAACCCGTTACAAAACCAATGACTAAATATGTAGGATGGTTCTAATGTTCCGAGAAGCTAGGCTTTAAGAAACGACTCTTTTCAAATACTCTCGAAAGCGCAGTTTGTAAAAGAACTGACTTGTAAAAAAACTTACAACAGTTTTTTTTATTGAAAGTAAGGATAGACAAAATATCGATCAACTGATTGAGCAGAATGTACATTGGACCGTACCTAAAAAAAATTTCGTCGTACACCTTCCAATATAAAGAATTGGGCCACATTTATATCAGACAATTAAACCTTGCACAAAATCACTGAACTTTTGCAAAAGAAGAATGTCGATAATTCTAGCAGCACAAGTTTTAAAAAATGTTTTTTGTTTATTTTGCCGAACTTAGGGGTTGTCATTTAAGTTGTTCGTGTATCATGAGTGTTAAAGGGTGATCCATATAGAGGTTTTTTTTATGGCGTGAATAGCACGCGTCATGTTGGCTTCCAAGACCTGAATCATAGCTGGTTTGTCAGCATAGACTTTGGACTTTACTTAGCCCAAAAAAAAATTCTTTAGGTGTGATATAACACGATCTAGAAGGCCAACTCACCGGTCCAAAACGTATAATTAGCTGCTCTTCGAAATTACCTCTCAATAGATCCATTGTTTCAGCAGCTGTATAGCACCGTCCTGTTGAAACCAAATGTCGTCAAGAATAAGTGCTTCAATTTCAGGCAGCAAAATATCCGATATCATGGCGCGATAGCGAGTATTATTTACGGTTGCGATCCGGCCATCATCATTTTTGAAAAAATATGGAGCGATGATTCCACCAGCCCATAAACCGCACCGAACCGTGGTTTTCTTTGGGTATAATGTTAACTTTGGAACCTCTCTGGTTGCTTTCAGCCCAAATGCGATTATTTTGTTTATTGGCGTTGCCGTTAAGCCAGAAAAAAATTTTGGTCGAAAACAGTGGATCCTTCTCATTTCCAAAATACAGTTGCGCAATTTGGAGACTTTGTTGCTGTGTAAGTCTTTTCATGATGAAATGGCAAACAATACTGAAAATAAAAAAAAAAATAAGTTAAACACAGCTCATGCGTAATCTGTGAAAAAACCCTATTGATAAAAATACCTCTAGATTGATCACCTGTTTCTTTACTTTTTTATGTTTACCTGTAAGGTTGTACGGTCTAATGTACATTCAAAGGTTCATAAACATTTTCAAACGCCGTACATTTACAAATTTAAGAAAACAATTTTTTATATTTTTTTTTTCTAAAAAAATTTAAATATTTCTAAAAAGTTAAGTTGGCTAAATAGTTCGGAAAATATATCCTTGATTGTTCATTACAATTGGACCAAACCAACCGACATTTTTGAAATTCTCGCTGTTCGAATTTTGTGCATTCAACTTTAAATTTTGTGCACCTTCGGCTCAAGAAAGCGATTGCAATATATTACAATATTAAAATATAATTTTATATTTTTCTTTAGTTTAAATTTTTCGGTATGCAAAAATTATAAAAAAAATCAGCGAAAATATTTTCCATATCTTTTTTTATCTCTATATAAACTTCAGACGTCCTTTGGCAGTCTAAATTAGCCGGGTTGGATACACTTAGCTTATTTTGTTTCGTCTGATAAAAGTTCGAAACCTAGTTGTTACTCTATAGTTTCCCCCAAATAATATAAGAGCTGAACTGAAAGGTTTTTTTAAATAAATTTGTTGAGTTTCATTCACCATATCTATAAAATTGTTCATTAAATGGAAACGATTTTTTCTGAAATATATGAATACTACAAATTTACACCCACGAAATACCTAATCGTTAACTTTAGTTTGTTAAAGTTATAGATTTCAAACTTTCAAAAATAATTATTTTATTCTTGTCCACATTTAAGGATTAGCGAAACCAAAGTTTCTGACTTCATTAAAATGACACAAAGCTACAGTTTTTAGTGCAATTTTTAGTACCTGTTTAAAAACTTTGATTTAAAAATTTAATTTTCGGCTAAGAAATTACATTGCAAAACAGAACTTTACCAGAAGTCGTGGTCTAAAAAGTGCGTTACTTAAAGTCATTTTTCACTTCTCAAAACTCAACTTACAGTTCATTGGAAGCTTATCAATAATTTTCGAGATCTACTCGTATGTATATTTACTACTAAGTTTTCTCAGAAAAAAAACACTATGGACTTGAGACAAAAAGAGCTCCATTACCAATATAGACAAGCCCATACGATTTTATTCGATTACAACTGTCAGCGGTAGAAAAAATTTTGTAACCAAATATTAAAGGGAGTTTTACTAAGACTCTCATTAATCAAAATCGTAGATTTTGATGTTTTAAAATATTTCATTACAGACTCTGGACGATCAAAGAAGAGTCAAAGTCTTAAGCGAATGCGACGTGGGTAAATCTACACTTTGTGCAGTCATTGTTTGCCTCCCTTTTTGTAAATTACTCTGCCATTTAGAACCATAACTAAAATCATTAGATATTTCTGGGGCCAAAGGGAACTGTACTGTGATTTATTTGAAAACTTGCCAAATTATATTTGTCATCCAAGCTCATGATCATATCATAACAATGTACATTACACCCATTTACTGAATCAGGTTATGAAGACATTTAAAAAAAAACAGAATATCATCTCTTACCGTTTAGGAGATAAATGGAATTTTAACTATATTTTCTTTTACAATATATCGACCGTTGCATATGTATTATAGAATAATAAGTAAAAATTTTAAATTAAAATTAAAAATACAAAAATACGAAATCCAAATTAATGGAATTTTATGCCGAAATACTCGTATAAAGACAGCCGAAAGTTGCGAATGTGGCAGTAAGGATACCAGTCAAGTATCATCTGAGATTGAATCCACTGACCTTTAAACAAATTGTACGAAGTATAAATGGTATCGCCTTAAAACCCCTTATCTTTTACATTAAGCTTCATTTTATTGTGGCCCTAAACCCAACTGTTTCCGAATGCCCATAATATCCAAAGCATCTGACTCATCGTTAACTATATCTGTGGATGGTTTAGTACTTTATTTCAATTTGACCTTTGACTTCAGACATGACTGGCGTCAACTTAGGCATGTGTTGACAGTTTCCACCAGTAGGTCACGAATCAAGGAAAGAAGAAACAAAAGAAATAATTGAACCTTGAATGATTCATTTATTGTTAGTCCATACATACAGAGTTAAATGATTGGATGTAGTTACATGTCGTCAGAACTTCATGGGGTTGTTGTATGTTTGAACTAGAATGTCCTCAAAGAATATAAGAAAGTAATGAAGAAAAAGCTAAATGGATTTCCTTGAGATGAGTAATCTACCAAAAACTATACCGACATCAACTCATATATGTAGGTGACGATGTAAATGCATTTAATACTTTCTTTTCATTTCAAATTAAAAGAAAACTGTGTCTTTTTTGGTTTTTAATCTGAAATAACTCAATTATGCAATTAACTAACATAGCTAAAAAAAAACAAATAAAAAATTTAAATTGGTCTTCTAAGAAAAATCTAGTTTTCTTCTAGTTCTTAAGTAGAACGTTTTAACCTGGAAACAAAAATTTTTGCCCACTTTTTTCTAATTTCTTTAAAAAAAATGAACCAAAGGGACACGCTAAAATAATAAATATAAATTTTTCGTCTACGATGAGACCTACTTAAATTAACTTGTTACTTTTGTGAAAAATATATAAATACTCAGTATTCTTGAAAAAAGGACGAAAGGATAGCCAAACTAAGAGATAGAATGTTAAATTGTTTTTTAATTTATTTCATACAGTATTGCATTGCAAAATGAAAACTTCCTCGGACCCTGTCATTTTGAGGATATACTGTACTCAGCTTAGTCGTCCATTCCTCGTCAATTACGCAATTACAAGGGTTGCTATTTATATTTCGGGTCCGGCAATAAAAACACAATAATAAATCATTGGAAATAGTCGATTGCTGTTTTCTTACATGTTTATATGCATAGATTCATGATTCGTCACCTGTGACAATGTTATACACTGCCTTTGAGCTACCGCAGTTATACTTTTACAACATCTCTTTGCACCAATCCATACGAGCCTTTTTTTTGAGCATTCGTCAAATTATGTGGGATCCAACGAGAACCAATTTTTTTCACGGCCAAATGAACATGCAATATCTTATTGATGCTTGTCATACGAATGCCCAAGGATGCCTCAATCTCAGGGTATGTCACATGTCGGTCTTGCTTAATCAGTTCACGCACAGCATCGATGGTTTCTGGCAAAGTGGCCGAAGTTGGACTCCTTCACCAAATACATCCTGGAGCGAACGGCGTCCGAGACTGAACTCATGGTACCAGCGATTAACAGTGGTTTTTGATGGTGCTTCATCGCCAAAAGTCAAAACAAGTTGATTTAAACACTCTTGTCTCGATAACCTACGCTGAATATCGTAAAAAATCATCGCACGAAAATGTTCACGGGATAATTCCATTTTTTTTGACTGAGATAAATTTTTCAACACACTGTTAAAAAAACAATTCGCCCTCAAATTCTGAGTTAAGATATGCTAAAAAATGTCAATGTTTCCAATGGAAGTTCCAGTTTGCATCTGGAACACTAGTATTATCAGGACCCGAAATATAAATAACAACCCTCGTAATGGCAGTCTGAAGTCGTAGCTGGCTTATCTACAATGGTTTTTGACTTGACAAAACCACACAACCTAGGCGGGCAGTTAACAGGTCCAGCAGGCGAAATAAGGTACTCACTGAATGTGGGGCCAATAAGGACATTGTATCGCGAGCTATGTGTGCCTTCCTCAGTACCGCCTTGCATCTATCATCGACATCAAGGGCTTCAATTTTAGACAAAAAAAAGTTTTTAAGCATCATGCGGTAGTGCTCGCCACAAACGATTATGTTCTGTCTATTAATTTTTTCAACATATACGGAACAAAGATTCCACAATTCCAAAGACCCCACCAAAAGTCAGTTTAGCACTACAGGCTCCATCTTTTTTTATTTAAATAAAGTACATAGCGACTCTAATTTGCTGTTTCGTGTACTCTGACGGTTGTCGTTTTGAGACGTGAGCGTGAACCTCATCGGCACTTGTTTTCGAAGAGCCTCCACCTTAAGTTGCTCCCGAGTTTAGATTCCTCCGCTCTAGAAGCTACAAATTTAATCCGATTTTGCCCAAATTTCACAACAATAGTAAAATTATACGATATCAGTCCTTGTTTTTCCTAAAGCCCCAAAGAAAAAATGTCTGCCGATTCGCACCATAACTGTCTGTCTATTAAAAATACTGATAAAATTGCCCTCATACAAATGTCCCTCCCAAATTAAGGCCCTGTCGCTTTACAGGCCGCAGTTAATATTCAATCGGCTCCTGTTTATACATACTCTCCCTTCGAGCACAGAACCGAGCCGACCTATAATTGTAAGCGGCAACGGCGCGATAAATATGTGAATGGCGGTTAGATGGCTTGTTGGCTGAATCGGTCAAAAAGAAGTTTTCATATGTAATTTTTCAGTTCGTTAATGTGAAAAACACTAATCGCACAAGAAAAGACTCGTAATTGGGATATTGTCAAGATTTTGCTATGTTAAATAATTGATATGCACAATATTTCACAGGCTATTCTAAAAAGTTTGCCAGATATTTATCAAATACAATTTTCACTGCAATTTCACAATTTTTCCTTGATACATTTTTACTTGAAAAGTGTTTTTTAGCATCAGGCTTCTTATGGCAAGATGTCACCTTTCTCGTGTGTTTAAGTCATAAACGTAAAAAGATTTTTTTAACTAGCTGGAAAGTGGAGTGGGCCAGGTATCAACTTCCGAGTGTAATCCATATATGTGACGCGCAAAATAGAAAGGGATCTAAGGGACCAGTTTTGTTCAGGAGAGCCATTTTAAAGATTTAAATACGTGTATCTTTGGTGTACCATCACTTTTATAAAACGCGCATATCTCTGGGAGGGAACACTTTTAGGGCATGGGATCGGTTTCATTCAATGCTCAGATGTTGTCCACATCAAAAAAAAAGTGAAAATTGATTTTTTTTTACCCTTAGGTCCCTTTCTCTATGCGCTGTCACATATATGTATGCATAACAATGGGTATACAAATGTTTTTTCATATTTTAACAACAGACAGTTACGCTATAGTGTAAAACGAACCAAATACCAGGATAATTCAGTTGGTAAAACATTGCTTTAATTTCAGCTACTGATCATTTTGTTCCTACTATGCTTTACTGCGAGCAAACAGAGCATAAAAGTCAATCAAAAGTTATATTTCCTTAACATCAGCTGTTGATTTTCGGCCGCTTTGAGCCGTCGGCAGTGGCGTCGACGTAGGACTACTAATAAAAGACGGCGGCGGCAAGCCGCCGATTGGCTTAGGCTCGACTCGGGTCTCTGCCTCCGATTTTGGACCGTATAGCTTTATAGGCATTTTAAATCCGATCTTGATCATTGTACATAACGCTTTATCTAGCCTTGGTGAAATGGGACCAATAAGTCCCTTATTTTATAGAGCCCCCCATTAAAAAGGTCCTTCCCGATTTGAGGCCCTGTCGAAGTAACGTTTTTAATAAGACTCTACTTATACTCCTTGCAGCAGCGATGGGGTTTCTTTATACCATCGACGAGACAACCAAAGTGTAGTGAAATAACCTTAGGGTGGGTCTGACAATTAAGCCGTGCGATTTTGACCGGTATGGCGTCAATGTCACGCGTAATATTGACTTCCAAAACCTAAATCGTAGCTAAACCAGCATAGACTTTGCGCATTCCCAAAGAACAGTCTTAAAGTGTGATATCACACGATCTAGGCGGCCAACTTAATGGTGCGAAATGTGAAATTATTACGGTTACGTTCCGGCCATCATCATTTTTGAAAAAATATTGACCTACGATTCCACCAGCCCATAAACAGCACCAAACCGCGGTTTTGCGGTGTGAGTCTTGTCATGATGAAATGGCATACAACACCGAAAAGACAAAAATAAAGTTTAACACAACTCACGCGTAATCTGTAAAAAACCTATTGAAAAAAGTATCTCTAGATCGATACTCCGTCACAAATTTGAAGAAATATGGACCGATGATTCCTCCAGCCCATGAACCGCACCAAACCGTGGCTTTCGCGGTGTAAATCTTTCCATGAATAAATAGCAAATTCTGAAGAGAAAAAAATAAGTTTATCACAACTCACGCGTAAACTGTGAAAAAACCCATATTGAAAATAATACCTCTGGGTTGATCACCCTTTATGCGTTAGAGTGATTGAAAATTGGAGCTCTACGATTAGTGTCATCGTGCCACGGCCGACATTAGTCCATATAAGTATAATAGCCATAGGCGTAGGAACGGGGGTGCTGGGGTGGGCTAAGCCCCCCCCAGAACTCTTTTAGCCCCCCCCCCACCAGAATTTTTAGATAACGTCCAAGTGAAATTTGTGCGTCTATAAATAACCAAATATGTTTTGATGCTATTAAATAATACAAGAAATTAGTTTTAAAGTGTTTGTTAAACAAATCGTACAGCAGGCGGCAATGGTGGCTCCATCTACCTATTTATATAAACAATTGATTGAATCATATATTATGCCGCTACACCTACACAACACATTATCTTTGTGTATCACGACTGGCGATACAGCTGATCGTGTAAACAAAAGCAAAAAATCAATCATTAATCAAGTATTTTTGTGGAAACGTGAACAACATTGTAAGCTAACCGTGTTAATTTCATCGCAATATATGTAATTGTTTAGCAAATATATTCTAAGCAAAACTCTGCAATCGGTAAGAATTACTATTTTTAAGTATGTATACATTCTCCTAAGCCTTCTGAATTGTAGACATGAAGAAAATTCAAGATATTAGATCGTTTTTCAAATCAAAAAATATTGCAAAAAATGGCGAAAACGCTGAAGAGTCCAACTCAATAAATTTGGTACATGGTGAAAAAGCTGGAACATCCAAGCTGACAAATGTTGCTGTTGATAGAGCCATTACTAAACCAACCGAAGAAATTAACTTAGAAGCAAGTATTACAGAAGAACGTCCTAAAACAAATGACCATAATGTAGGAGCACCAAATGATTTAGGTAAAAAGGAAAGTGGACCACATCAGCCACAAATGAAATTTAATAAAGTCATGATTGATGGACAGAACAGATCCTTTTCTGCTAAATACTATGATGTGTATGAATGGTTGGAATATAGTGCTGAAGTAGAAAAGGCATTTTGTTTCGTTTGCCGCAACTTTGGCCTTAAAGAATGTCGAGAACAAAATGAAAAGTTTGTAGTGTCAGGTTTTGATAAATGGAAGAAACTTAGTGAAAGCTTGAAAAAACATGATAAGTCTGCCCATCACACACAGTCTTTTCAAACGTACAAAATGTACAAAATTTCTTCTCAAAATGTACACAGCCATATTATTCAGCAACATACACTACAAATAAATGAACATCGCGAATATATAAAGAAAGTTATAGATATATTATTACTTTTGGCGCGTCAAGGACTTCCTCTTCGGGGGCACAGAGAAAGTGAAACCTGCAGAAATAGAGGCAATTTTTTAGAACTTGCAAAGCATTCCGTCAAGAACGATTCATCGTTCAAGTCTAATTTCAACAAAAGTACAAATTACTGCAGTCCTGAAATCCAAAACGAATTACTTCAAATATCTGCCAACGCTGTAATCAATATAATAGTTCAAAAGGTTGAGTCGTGCGGATTTTTCTCATTGATGGTGGATGAGGCCAGATGTTTTAAAGAAGAACAACTATCGATTACAATAAGATTTGCCGTCGATTTAGAAGTAGAAGAACATTTTGTAGGATTTGTGGACTGTTCTGTAAGTAGAGATGCTATTTCTTTACAAAATCTTATTTTGGATTTTTTGGAAGAAAAGAAACTGGGAAATCTTCCAATAGTTGGACAGTCTTATGATGGTGCAAGTGTAATGTCAGGTTACAAGAATGGATTGCAAATGAAAATAAAGCAAAATCATCCTCAAGCTATTTTTATCCATTGCCTGGCACACAAGTTAAATTTGGTCATTGTGGATTCCTGTTTTAATATAAAATCCAGTTCAACATTTTTTAATACTCTAGAAGCGTTGTACTCACATTTTTCAAAACCTGGAAACCATAGCGATTTGAAAAGAATCAGCAATGCTTTGCAAATAAAAAATTTGGAAATACATAGTCTGAGTACAACTAGGTGGAGCTGCAGATATGAAAATTGTAGATCGGTTATTACTAACTATATTGGTATTAAAGATGCTTTAGAGGAGGAAGCAAATACTGTTCGAGATACAAATGGCGTAGAAGCTTTAGGATTATTACACTTAATCACCAAACCAGATTTTATTGTAAACCTTCACGTATTTCATAGTACTCTCAAAGTAATAAATACCTTGAGCAAATATTTTCAAACTCAAAATTCAAGTTTAGGAGAAGCATATGAAACGGTGATGGCAACAATTAATACATTTAAAGATTACAGATACAAATTTAATGAAATTTGGAAAGATATTGAAAATTTTGCAAGCGAAAATGAAATTTCATTAGAACCTATAAGCCGTTCAAAAAGAAAAAAATCATCCACATTGCATAAAGATTTTTTGGTAGATGCAACAGTCGGTAAAAGTACATTTATTGATTTGCCTGACAATACGACTGCATCTGAATACTGGAAAATAAACATCTACTATCCGATAATCGACAACATTACGGCAAATTTGGAGTACAGATTTGAAAGTCTTCCATTAGCTAAAGCAGTGAATTACTTTGGAAGGCTTGATTTGAAAGGAGCTTCTGAGTTCATTGAAAATTACAAAGAAATCCTTCGGATTGATGTAGATTCACTTTCAGCCGAAACTATCGTGTTAAAAAATCTTTTAAAAGTTCAATATAAAAATAATCCCATCAATTTGGATATGCTGAAAGAAAAAGTTGACAAAAATATATACCCAAATATATTCAAACTTCTACAAGTGGCCTTAAGTCTCCCAATAAGCTCTGCTGGCTGTGAGAAAAGCTTTTCTGCAATGCGTCGAATAAAAACGTGGCTAAGATCAATGATGCACCAAGACCGATTTTCAAACTTAGCTATCTTAAATATTGAAAATGAAATAGTAAAATTTTCTATAACTGCCGATGATATTCTTGAAATTTTTTCAAAAAAGAGACGAAGAACCGGCATTTAATGCTATCATGATTTATTTATTTTTTAATACAATTATTATTTTTTATTTTTAATAGAAGTCTAAACTTTATTTATTTTATTTAATTTAACTTTTTTAAAGACTAAACTTTTTTCTATTAATATCATTATAATTTATAATTTAGTTTATTGAATTCATTGTTTAAGTTTCGTTTCTTTCATAAATAAATAACTAAAATCCAAATCTAGGCATTATTTTTGAATTTATACATTTTGAAATTCAGTGAGTTGAGTGGGCCTATAGCCCCCCCCAGAAAAAATCCATTCCTACGCCAATGATAATAGCATGAAATAAATACAGAATTTCGCGAATATTTCACACAGCATGATTTATTCAATTCCAATATCGGCCTATCATTGTTAGAAGTAGCAAGTGACCCTAATTGGTACAATACTCAGAATACATTACGACCCATTATGCGAAGTGTCAAGATACGTTTCCAAATATATCCGCAACGGTAAGAGATAATGCACGTGAGGGCTCTAACAATGAACACATTCCAGATGCATCGTTTGTATACACATTGGATTCTGTAACCCTTATTTTACTTGTTAAATGTTATCCGTCCTGACGAATGCACTAACACTTTGATGGAATATTTTGTATTCATGAGGTATTCTATTGTCTTACAAAACTTTCTTGTAGATACGGTTCGGTAAAATCAGCCCACAGACGTACAGGCAAAATCAAGGGCATCGAACGTATCTTGGGGGCGGTTGACACTCTGCAAGAGTCATTGATAGAGGTGACATCGGGCCAGGCCAAATATGAACATCATCACAGAGCCATTGTTTGGCGTTGTCCACGATTGCCAAAGGAAGGCCAAGGTAAGCAAAAAAAAAAGCAAAAATATATTAAAAAAAGAATAAGAAATTATATATAACGTTTTTGTTGTGTGTTCCATTTCTGCAGGCGCCTACACTACACATCAGTTGGTTTGTCGCATGGCCTTAACCTCCTACGATCAAATACCCAGCGAATTGGCACCCTATGCCTTTGTGGAATTCACCATGCCAGCCACACAGGTCTCACATACAACCATACGTTCCGTAAGTGTACAGGAGTCGGATGCCGACGAGCCGCCCGAGAAATATGTCAGATATTTGGCAAGGCATGAATACCGGTAAGTAATACAAACAAAAAGTAAACCCTTTAGGGTTCACTTCTTGCCAACGAAGTAAGTGGCTTTTTTATTTTTGAAAGAGTGCTTTTTATTTTAAAATCATATTAGATCAGGTTTCTTGTTGTTTGTCATATGGGGAAGGATAAGTAAGTCAGCGAAGATAAAGCAAACACATTTCGGTCTGGTAGACGCACGTATCGCCGTTGATGTAGGACGGGTGCCATATACGAGTTTGTGTGCTGCCGAAAAGGTCTCTACTCAATTAACGATCTAGATATGTGAAAGCGCATAGAGAAAGGGACCTAAGGGTAAAAAAAAATCAATTTTCCTTTTTTGATGTGGACAACATCTGAGCATCGAATGAGACCGATCCCATGCCCCAAAAGTGTTCCCTCCCAGAGATATGCGCGTTTTATGAAAGAGAAGTCGACGATTCTAAGCGCAAATAGAAAGGGACCTAATCTTAAAATGGCTCTCCTGAACAAAACTGGTTTTTAACCTTAGGTCCCTTTCTATTTTGCGCGTCACATATACGAAACATGGCTTGATTTAACATATGCGAAGTATTAAGTCAAAGAGTGAGGACACAGACGATTCACTGAAACAATTCCTATCATATTGGCAGACTGTCCGACTACCGTTTTTCAGTACGAGAACATTTACTTTCATATTGTTTCTCATATTGTTTTTGATTCTTAAGAGTGACCAATAGTTAACTATCTTGTGAGTTCATGCTTCCAAAGAGCTCCCTCACAAACGCCCCTACCAAATTAAAATATCGTGCTCAAATTTTGCATCATCCACTATTGGAGAATAAATTTTAACATTGGTGAAAGTGAATCTTATTCCTCCATGTTCTTCTGCAGCCACATGCAAAGGTTCATCCCGATATAAGGTTGTGTCCAGAAGCCACATTTTATTTCCGATCTTGTTAAATTTTAGTTAAGTTTCCTGCTTAGTGGGTATACGAATTATATCGAGTTCACTGTACTTATATTTAAAAAATTGACCCGTTTGTTTATGAGAGTTCTATTATAATGGAAGCATAAGTACATGTCCATACAAAGATTCTTCCCAATGTCTGACCCTGGCGGCTAAGAAGACACGTATTAAATTCGATCTTTCTAATTTCTTCGATCTAAACAGAGTTTTTTCCCGGCTTAAGTTTCATGCCATCTAGAAGTCACAAACCTAATCAGATTGTGTTCAAATATTGCATGGTACATAACGTGCGAACTGTAGTCAACCTCGTTGAAATTGAATCGTATTGGTTCATGCATTTTTCTAAAGCCGCTTTAAAAAAAACACTCCCTATTTGACCTCAAGCCGCTCCACACAACCGATCTTGGGTACATTTATTATAGTGAGCTACGATTTACTTAGTGAGTTTGTATAACGGCAAAAGCTTTTATGTAGGACCCGTGAATGAAAATGCGAATATTTATCATCAAAAATTGTTTTATTGTTTTTCAAAGTATTCTCCAGCATTCACCAATTGTCGAAGCACTTTTTCCACTTCGATTGAGACACCTCCAAAACATGGTTTTTGAACGCTTCAACAGCATCATCTGGCGACGAAAATCGATGACCACGCATTTTTTCTTGATGCGCGGGAATAAAAAGAAGTCATTGGGTGCCAAGTCAGGGCTTTTCGGCGGATGACCCATCAATTCGACGTTTTGGCGCTGGTTTGAGCCGATGTGTGAGACCTCGCATTGTCATGGTGCACAATGATTTGTCTTCCCTTGTTCGTTTCTCGAATTTCTCCGAAGACTTCAGGCAAATAAATTCTGGTGTACCACTCTGAATAGACAGTCCTACGTTGCTCAAGCGGAACAATCGCCACATGAACAGTTTTGCCGAAGAAACAGACGACCTTTTGCTTCGAATTTGGCTCGTCTTCGAAGACCCACACGTTCGATGGCTGTTTTGTTTCGGGCTCATACGCATAGATCCATGATTCGTCACCTGTGACGATCTTGTAAATGCCTTTTGAAGCACCGCGATAGTATTTTTTTTAAAATTTCTTTGCACCAACCGACACTAGCCTTTTTTGAGCGATTGTCAAATTGTGCGGGATCCAATGAGAACAAACCTTTTTTTCGGCCAGGTGTTCATGCAATATCGAATGTATGCTGGTGGAAGAAATGCTCAATGATGCCTCTATCTCACGGTATATCACATGACGATCTTGCATTATCAGTTCACGCACGGCATCAATGTTCTCTGGCACAACGGCCTTTTTTGGACGTCCTTCGTCTTTAAGCGAGCGAAGCGCCAGTTTTTACAGTGCTATAGGAAGCTGCTTCATCGCCATACAAAAATTTAAGTTCATCGATACACTCTTGTCGTGATAATCCACCTCGAAAGTTATGAAAAATGATTGCACGAAAATGTTCACGATTTAATTCAATTTTTTTGCCAAATTGATTTTTTCAAGTCACTGTAAACAACACAAATGATGGTCGTACGTCAAAACGTTCTAAGTACGCTAATGCTTAAAAATGTCAAATTTTCCAATGGAAATGTCAGATTGTGCCAAACAACACTTAGTGTTGCCTAGGCCAGAAATATATATAGCAACCCTCGTAATTGCTTTTTTAATTTCCGCTCATTGTTGTCGCTTAGAGTCGCATGGTGTTGAAAACTTAAAATTCTTTGTGGATGTTACACTATGGTTACCGCAACAATAATATGTGCTCTACAATAAAAGCAATGTAACAATAGTATTATTGTTAAATTTAGAAAAGAAAATATGGTTGTAGGAACCATATAAACATGGTTGGTGGAACAAAAGTATTATTGTTTAAAATTTACGTTAACAATAATATGATAACGGCAATCATACAGTATGGTTGTGACTATGAACAAAACAAAACTGTTTTTTTAGAGCATACATGGATGTGTGTGCGTATGTTTTTTTGATATACAAAAAAAAACATATACACACAATACAGTGAATGGTTGTTGTCCATTAAAAAAAAACAACAACAATCGGAAGGTAGTTCGAGGGATTTTTATTTTGTTTACTTTGTTCGGTGAAATACTCTAATACCGATTGGTTCTCGTTTATTTAAAATCTGCCTGCACTTAAGTATATAGCCATTGATCATGGTTTAATCACATTCCTAACTTGGTGTCTACGGATGGTTGTGAGGATCATAATATGGTTGTGGCGATAATAGTATGGTTGAGTGTGAATCATACTATTGTTGTGAAGATCATAGTATGGTTGAGTGTGAATCATACTATTGTTGTGAAGATCATAGTATGGTTGAGTGTGAATCATACTATTGTTGCGGAGATCATAATATGGTTGCGTGTGAATCATACTATGGTTGTGGGGATCATAGTATGGTAATGTGTGAATCATACTATTGTTGTGAGGATCATAATATTGTTGTGCCACAACCATATACTTAACATTAGTATGATCCTCTTCGAATATTGTCACCCCAACCATACTTTTTTTCTGCATGCAGTTGACAGCTCTACCAGCCAATTTAATTGTACTTTTTTATATCTTCTGGGCAGACTGTGTTTTTGGCAAAGCATCTATCATTTTTATGGGAAACATTTCTTATCAAACTCATGTGGTATTGGTTAATTTCGTTGCACCCATCTATGACTTCCACAAATATAAAAAATTTGCATTTTTCAAGTTTCATCCTCTGAAGATGACAGACAGAAAAACTATCTAAAACTTAATAAGTGCATCTCAAATTACCAACATTTCTCAAATTAACTTTTGAGCCCTTCGTTTAGACAAAACCAACTGATCCCTGTGTAAAATGATCTCATGAATCCGAAATGTGAGTCCGTTTTTTATTTTATTAATTTTTCTTCTGCAAAAAAGAGTGGGAGAACTCCAGCATTAGAATTGCCAACGTTTTAGGCAACTTAATGAAGAAAGTTAGAAAAGTTTCGTTTTCACGATATTTCAAAAATTATACGTGATAGGACTGAATTCAGGAGATTAATTTACATGAGTTTTTTAAGGTTTCGTCCAAGGTTTCGTCATTATAAAAAAACCCTCATTTATCTACTTAACAATTAACCATTTGACAGATATGCTAAAGTATTGCCAAATTAATAAACTGCAAACTGAATACGCGGGAAAGGCCTATTAAAAGTAGCAAAATTGTAATCTTGTTAAATTGAACGTGCCTCTTGTTTACCAGATCTTGTTAAAGTTTCAGTCAGAAGCGATGAGTTTTTTTTATATGCCACAGTAGTGTAGGGTATAATATAGTGGGCCCAGTTTGGTTGTAGGCTGTTTTCTTGATTTTTTCATATTCTGATTACCCGATATTGTACGACATCGCGTGCGATAATATTTTTTTTTCGAAATCGTCGACCCATTTTGAAGACGATGGTATATTTTAGTTATTTATCCGCCACTTCCATTAACTTGTACCGCCTTTATATTCCATAAAACAAGTTAAATTGTCTACGATTTTCGTTCAAAAACGGAAACTCAACTTTTTTTTCGTGTTTTTAAAAAGTTTTTTAATTGCTCTGTTCTAATTGTGATCTGTGTTTTTTAGGGTGGGCATTGAGACGACCCATGGAGAATCAACCAATGCATATTTGGCCGCCACCAGGCCAATACGTGAGGAACCGACTACGCCCAAGGCTGCAGCATCACCAGTGCCACCACCCAGTGACTCGGATTCGGATTCCAATTAAGTTGCGGCAACACTTTTAAAATGAATGTAGAACAAACAAACATTGCAAAGAAATTTAAGAAAATCCGAAAACAAACCCCAAACAACACATACAGTATTTTGTTGCTTAACGGAAGGACTTTTTTGGAAAGTTTTTTAAGAAACCACACATACAAAAACATATACTCAAGCAAAGGAAAAAAAACGACCGAATGGAAAGAACCGAAAGAAGAAATTAAATCATTATTTAATAATTAATATGTAACTGCTAATCGATCTTAAATAAATTAAGCTTATATTAAACAAAACAAACTAAAGTTCCAAGTATAAAACAAAATTAAATAATTGTTAAATGTTTAAAGTAAACAAACAAACAAATGAAAAATCTCCTAAAATTCCCTAATATTTTCCCTTCAAATCAAAACCAAAGAAAAACTAAATTACATAAAAGCAAACAGCCACCACCAGCCACACCGCATTGAAAATCATACTCAGTGGAGAAAAGTTTGGTTTTCCCAACTCCATATTTCTAATGTTTTGAAAAAGAAAACTAAATTCAATTCAAATCAAACCAAATTCCTTGTTTTTGAGAATTAAATTGTTCAAAAAGATGCTCTACTATCGGCAAGACAACAACAACATATACTTAGTTGACAATAACATTATTAAGATTTATGTATGTCAGAAATACATTAATACATATTTACTATATACATACATAACTACATACAATACATATTTACATTTACCTAAAGAAGGTTATAAAGAGGAAAAATTACACACTGTAGCGAATTACAACGGGCACATAATATTTAGTTAAAAAGTGTGTACAAATAAAAAATAAAATTTAACCGAAAACAAATCTAACGTAAGTTGTAGTTTGTTTTTCTTTTAAGCCGGAAAACCCGAAGAAAATGAATTGTACTACAAGACAAACGGAAAACCAAAGAATAACACGAGTTAAATCTAGTCATCTTTTTTAAAAAACCCCATTTAACATGTCAGCAAGAGCATAACTAGTTATACATACCGCATAATCGTACATATTAACATAACGTAACATTTACATAACATTAACGTAACGTATCATAGCATTCCACCAACATCACTCTCACACTGTCCAAATACGAGTGCGGCATAATCCACGTAATGCTAAAATTGCAAACTAACAAAAACAGCCCTATTAAAAATGTGAAACCGTATAAAAAAGCAATTAATATCTTGTGCAATATTAAGATAACAAAAAAGAAAAGTTACATAGAATACAACAAACAATACATAGGACATTACAAACATACATACATATATAAATGTTATTGAACAAGCCACAACAACAAATTAACTAAAACAAGTAAATACATAAATAAAAAACCAAATTAAAATTGAAATAATAATCGTTAAAACATCACCGAAACTTTGTTCTAGTAATGCTTAAGGGAATTTCTAAACTTCTGTACTCTTTCAGGCTTCTATTCTTCGTCTTAGGCGCTTTCAAGAAGAAATTTAGTTCATATAGTCATTCATATAACTGACCAAATATTTTACCTACCAAACGACATTCCCAGAATTAATGTTTAATAAACATTCCTTTTAAATTTTGAGTTTTTTTTTGCTCCAAATGAATGAGTCTTAGGCTATGTTAACACTTTTAAATTTAAAACGTTTAACGCTTTATTGGGATTAAAGTTAGTACGCAAATACACTAGCCAGAACTGTCACAAGTAATCGGGATTATAATTACTAATTAAGGCCTAGCATAAATATCGATACGATGACTCATTAAAATTATTGCATATAAAAAATCGATATTTGCAACAAGATTTCCTGTAATTGTCGTGTTTTAATTGACAAACTGCAAATTTCTTTTTTAGTTCAAATAAAAAGCCTGCGATAACTTTTCTGAGCATAGGAAACTTAGCTGGACATTAATAGAAACATTACCCATTAACACAAACTGAATTGGAGTTGCGATACGTGTTTATACGTAGGCAGCCACTTATCGAGATTTGAGTTGATGCAAATTGAAGAGAGAATTGAATTCCGATTCTTTAGTTCAAATTGAAAGCGTGCGAGAACATTTCCGAGTGCAGATGACTTAGCTGGACATTAATAGAAACAGTTACCATTAACACGAACTGAATTGGAGTTGCGATACGTTTATACGTAGGCACCCACTTATCGAGATTTGAGTTGATGCGAATTGAAGTGTCCATCTTTTTAGATCCTTACACAATCGTTATTGGCTTCTAAAATTTGGCATTCAAAATTAGCTTTTTGACACTTATGAAACTTCTTATAGCAAGCCATGTAAGCCGTGTTTTAATTGACAAGCGAAAAATTCCGACTATTTAGTTCAAATAATAAGCCTGCGATAGCTTTTCTGAGCTCACTTAACTTAGCTGGACATTAATAGAAACATTAACCATTAACACGAACTAAATTGAAGATACGTGTTTGTACGAGGGTAGCCATTTATCGAGATTTAAGTTGATACGAACCGAAGAGTCCATCTTTTCAGATCCAATATACACTCTTTATTGGCTTCTATAATTCCCCACCTTCTTATAAAACTTCTCTTAGCAAGCCATGTAATTAAAACATTAAGAAGGGTATATACGTGTTTTAATTGACAATATACGTGTTTTAATTGACAAGCGAAAAATTCCAATTATTTAGTTCAAATTAAAAGCCTGCGAGAAATTTTTGAGCTCAGATTACTAAGCTGGACATTTATAGGAACATTTGATACTAAACATGAACTGGGACTGAATTGCAGTTGCGAAACGTGTTTATACGTAGGCACCCATTTATCGAGATTTGAGTTGATACAAACTAAAGAGTCCAACTTTTCAGATCCAAAACACACACGTAATTGGCTTCTAAAATTTGGCGGTCAAAAGTATCTTCCTTCCACACCTTCTTATAAAACTTCACTTAGCAAACCAGGAGAAGTCCTATAACAACCGTGTTTTAATTGACAAGCGAAAAATTCCGATTATTTAGTTCAAATTAAAAGCCTGCGAGAACTTTTCTAAGCACATACATTTATAGCTGGACATTTATAGGAACATTTGATACGAAACATGAACTCGAACTAAAATGGAGTTGCGATACGTGTTCAGAAAATTTTTAGACGTAGGCACCGAACTAGAGAGACCACTTTTCAGATCCAATATACACTCGTTATAAGCTATTAAAACTTGGCATTGAAATATTCAAAAATACTTTTTTTCCACACTTTCTTATAGAACGTCTTTTAGCAAGCCTTGTAATGAAAATAGTAAAAAGGCCATATACGTATATACAAAGATATCCGTTAATCGCGATTTGATTTAACATGAACTAAAGAGACGATCTTTTTAGATCCAATAGTTACTCGTTATTAGCTTCTAAAATAGTACGTATCATAACGGATTAACAACGATAAGAATCGTTGGTTCAAAGTCCAGCAGAGATAATTTTTAAAATATGTATGAAACAAAAAAAGGAGTAATTTTAAATAAATTTCTCAGTAAGAAAACTTTTTTAAATGTTTTAGCCATACAAGAAGATCTTATTTTGCAAGCCTTCAACTATAAGGGAGCGCGGAAGGCACTGAGCTGCTCTTACTCTGTGTCTACTTAAAATAATACTCGTAGTTAAATGCAGCAAGCATGCGAAGGTCCCGCAATGGCTTTTCTTTTGACGCTGCGGTATAATGAATTAGTTCCTTGTAACATTGAAAAATGAAAGGAGATAGGCTCAAACAAAACTTGGTACAGTGTTTAGGTTTAGGCCAGGAAAGAAGTGTATTAAAATTTAGCCATATCGGTTCATGTTTTCCTTTTCCGATGAATAACAAAAGATCCTAATCCGGGCCAAAGCGGAAAATATAAGTCAGTTTTATTCATATTGCCTCTCCCTATAAAAACCACTGTACACCGTGGAAAAATAGTTGGAAGACGATTGGAACTACAGTAATTCCATTGCAAAAGAATTTCGGTTACAATCACCAAATGTTTACAATCGTAATAGATGTTCGGTTTAAAATAACACAAGATGATAAATATGATCATCGTATTGTACACACAACAAATTGTTCGGTCATGCCAACGAATTGCGGAAAAGGAATTTAGTTGCCCCAACTGGCGATTGTGGGAACCACTGGCTATGCCAAAAAAATTTTCTTGTTACCAAAATTGCATCATAATCAACAACGGGTGGTTAAATTTTTTTCTTGGTTTGAATAGCCACTATTACAAATATATAATTCGATTATTACTGATCTTAATGTTTATCAGTGAAAATCTTCCATTGTCATTACCATATGTGACCTTCTACGAGAAAAGGGACCTAGTGCGTCAAAAAGCGGGTTTGGACTTGGAGTGGTTTCTGGTACCTAAAAGGGTGTAGAATAAGATATAATGAAGTAGATTTCTGATACAAATTTATTTACCCCATAAAAACGTACAAAACGAACTTGGGAAAATCAATAAAAATGAGAAAAACATTAAAATTTGACTTTTTGATTTCTTGGTATTAAAATAGTTTTTTTTTGTCAGTCTTCGATTTTTTTTGGAGTTTGGACTCCTCGGTGTTTCTTGATCTGGTACTTCGATTTTCTTTCGTTTGACAATTTCGGTTTTTTTTCTTTTTTCGGCACTTTGACTTCAGCTTTCTTTTTCTCGTGAACTTTAAATGCGTTTTTCTCACGGAGAAGGTCACATATATGTCTTAGAATACTTGAGTGTTTAAGCAAGCAGTTGTTTGTCTATTTCACCGATATTTTATTTCCAATTATTGAAAATTAAAAAGCAAAAACTAACAATAGGTCGAAGTCCACATTAAAGTAGAATACTTGAGATACAGGTAACCTCAATCAATCGGTTGGCAAACAAATTCGGCTGTGGCAACGAATCTGTTCTCTGTGTGTGGTTAAAGGTCCCGCCGCTATAGAAACAATTGTTATAACCGTTTGCAGCAATAAAACAGATTGCGTTATAATGGACCTATAATTAAAACTTTTCATATTTTCTTTAATTTCCCATTTAAAAGGTCTGTCTAGATTTAAAGTCCTGGTACTGTAGAAGCCACATTTAAAATCAGATCTTTGTAAAATTCCGCTGCACAAACAATACTTTAGATCCAAACTCGAAGAAAATAAACAAAGTGCGCGATGTGACCAATATCGCTCTTATTTTCTTATTTATTATTTCCCTGTAAGTCATGCCACTCAAATTTTAAATTTGCATTTTAGATCTTAACTTTGAGATATAAAGCAGAGTGCGAGATGTGGGCCTCTTAACAATGAGACAATATCGGTCTTATTTTCTTATAGTCCACTTTAAAATGTTCCCTCTAGGTCCTGCCACTTAAATTGTACATCAGATCTTATTTTTTTTATATGACCAACACTCAGGGGATGCCCCTAATACGGGTTGGGCGATTTATCGTAACATTTTAAATTTGATTCGGCTGTAAAAAAGTGCTGATAATTTATTTAAATTCCTGCTTTTATCGGAAAGGTTGAACTTTGTGTTTTAATAATGTAAAACCAATCGATGCGTTTTCCTTCGCCTAATGGCCTGAAGATTGTTTGGCAGGAGATCAAGAGTTTTACCAGAAATTCGAGTTTTCAGATGAAGCTTTTTTCATCTCGGTGACTTTGTTAATAAACAAAATTGCCGCATAAAAGGGTTCAGAGACGCCACACGTGACTATTGAGAAGCCAATACATCCACAACGAGTCAATGTTTGGTGGGGATGCCCGACTAAATCATTGCCCCATTTTTCTTCGAAAATGAGCAAGGAGCCGAATTTAAAGTTTTTTTTTCTTACAAATTCAAAATCATCACATTGGCGAAATTTGGTTTCAACAAGACGGGGCCACATGTCTCATGTATATCCTGTAGATGGTATACACTGAATTTTTCAATTAAGCGTTGTTCTAAATATTTCTTAAAATTAATTAATTTTTATATTTAGTTTTTCAAGTTTTCTAAACTCTTTCAATACATTCATATTTAATAACTAACTTGCATTGATATAATGCGGCTGTTGTAACGTGTAAAAAAATCCTTTATTCCTTTACAGAAATGGCTAATTTACAAAACATTCTTTCCTTAATAAATTACGAACAAAAAGTTTAAATAATAGAAACAAATACTAACTAAATATTAGCGTCAAACAAAATGATATTAACCACAGATAAGAACTACCCCCCATCAAGCATAAATACTTTCAAATCAATTCCATTTCTCGGCTATAACTTTTTTCCAACAATCTTCGACTTACTAGTGTAATGAAAACGTATAAGTATTCTCAAATTAACACTTTTGATGTGAATGTATTTTTGATTGAATTTAAAACCCCAATACAAGTCACTCCACTCACAAGCATGCATTAAACACAGCATTTAATAAAAACAAAAATTGTTAAAAAAAATTTAGAACAATGATATGATATTGAATATTATGTATTATTTTAAATGTTATTTACTATAAAACGAATTTAGGTAAATCGTTATTCATCATTTCAAAATATTAAAAAACTAAAAATTCATAAAATCAAGCAAAACCACAGACAACTCTAAAATCTTTCTACTCCTCATAATATGTTCTCAATATAAAACTCAAAACTTCACCAAACTCCATAGAGGAAAACCATTAAAGTAAAATTAAATATTTATCAGCTAAAAACAAACATAATTGTGTAAAAATCTAAAATATTTAAATGAAATAAGTCAAACAAATTGCAAAAAAAAGAAGAAAAAAACACTCAGCATGACTGTCTTAAGTTTATTGGAGAAAATGTATGATGATCAATGAAAAATTTAATTGAGTTATTTAAACAAAAGCGTATGTTATACATAGTATTAATGAAATAATAAAGACAAAGAAATGAAGAAAAAACAAATATTTAAAAAATGATATACATACTATACATATTACGTACATACATACCTAAATAAAGAAAAATAATAATGATAAAACTAACAAACCAAATATAAATATTATGAAGATTATTACAAATAAATAGTTAATTGATGAAATAAAAATTACAAAAAGTTTGCTTTTTTATTATTGAATATGGGTGTAATGGTTGAGGCACACCAACGATTTTTTTGTAACGCTGCGTATTTTTTGTTTGGGCAGAACATACAATCAATATATAGCTGGGCTTTTCTACGCCTACACTCCAATACCATTGACTTTTTGTAAATATGCAATATATAGGTGATCAATCTAGATATATTTTTAACCACTAGGGATTTTTTTCACAGACTACGAGTGAGTTGGTTAAAACTTTATTTTTTTTCTTTTCAGTATTGTTTGCCATTTCATCGCCATAGCGGTCGAAATTCTTGAACGGGTCATTCAAAATTGGACCCTCAGAATGGACACCCTGGGGCGTAGTTGCGGCCAACATTTAAAATAAATTATATTCAAAAAATAAATGGCATAAAAAATCCTTTCAAATGAACAATAAAGATTCCACACTTGATTTGATTTTTTGAGTTTTTTATTTTGAAAAAATACCTCTAGATTGATCTATATATTAATAGTGAGATCCATCCAGAGGAATTTTTTCAAAACAAAAAAAATAAAAATTCAAATCAAGTGTGGAATCTTTATTGTTCATTTGAAAGGATTTTTTATGCCATTTATTTTTTGAATATAATTTATTTTAAACGTTTACCAACTTTGTTGGTAATTTGGAAGGACATTTTATGGCATTTATTTTTTTAATATAATTTCCTTCAAATGACGGCCGCAACTACGCCTCAGGGTTTTCATTCTGAGGTTTGAATTATGGATGACTACTTTACGTAACCCCCAAAAAAATGTCTTAAGGTGTAATATCACTCGATCTAGGCGGCCAGCTCATCTGTCCAAAACGTGAAATTAGCTGATTTTCGAAATGACCTCTCAATAGATCCATTGATTGAGCAGCTGTATGGCAAGTGGCAACGTCCTGTTAAAACCAACTGTCGACAAGACTACGGGCTTTCATTTCAGGTAGCATAAAGATCGATTTCACGGCGCGATAGCGAGCACCATTCACGTTAATGTTCCGGCCATTATCATTTTTGAAAAAATATGCACCAATGATTGATTCCACCAGGTTATAAACCGCAAGGTTTTCTCTGGGTATAATGGCACCTCTTGAACCTCTTCTTGTTTCTCTTCAGCCCAAATGCGGCAATTTTGTTTATTGACTTTGCCGTTGAGCCAGAAATGGGCTTCATCACTGAACAAATTTTTGGATCTTCCCGTTTCTCACCGAACGCTTATTTCCATAATACAGTTGCAAACATTTGAAGGAAACTATTTTCAAAAAATAAATGCCATAAAATGTCCTTTCAAATTACCAATAAAGATTCCACACTTGATTCAAATTTTTATATTTTTTTGTTCTGAAAATATACTGAAAATATAACTGATTTTCAGACATCCGGAAATACAGGGTAGACCAAAAGCTACCATGGGGTTAAAAACTTTAATAACTTTTTCGTTTGCATATTTTTTCAGATTACATCATGAAATTTAGCATGATGATGAATTTTAGTCATAAGCTATTTGGGATTGTAAATGGGCGAAATCGGACCAGAGTAACTAGGAGACTTTACTGAAAGTACCGCGTTAAAAGTAAAAGTACCGCGTTAAAAGTACACGTCTTGGCCCATCACGTATAGTTTCCTAGATCGTGAAAAATAATTTTCTGACTTTTGTCATTAATTTGCCTTAAACTGCAGCAAAAAATATAAATTCGGATTATAAAAAAATTTTCAGTAGTTGGAGCTGAATTATCGGCGGAGCATAGGAAGTATCCTAACCTCCAAAAATGAATTTTTTATCTTAAAATCCACATGCCGCACTGGTTCAAATAAAATATTAAGAATTTCCATCAGAGGCAAAAACTGTTTTATTACACACTTGAAGTACTCAAAAAAATATAGGGAGGTTCTTATTGAGGCAAAGGTGGAAATGATGAAAGAATTTTACTAAAAACAGAATTGGTCTGTAATAATCGTATTATTTTATTAACACCTATTTTAACCAAAATCAATTTACCATTATAAAACTCTTCACCAACAATTAGTTACAACAACAAAATGTTTGCAAAATTATCAACTGCTAAACCTCCAGTAGTGGCAACTAGATGCCTTTGCCGCATTTCATTGGTATGACTGATAAATTAGTTTAGTGTACAAAATGATAATCATAAATAACATCTTGTGGTATTTCGAAACGAATAACCTTTACAATTATAAACATTTGGTAATTGCGACGGCAATTCTTTATTTGTAACGGACTTTTTGTACTTTTAACTGATTCCGAACCAACTTTTTCTCTGTGTGTAGCGTCATCAAAGGACATACTTGTATCGGGTGAACAATATAAAGGTATTTTTTCAAAATAAAAAAAAAAATCCAAAAAAAACAAATAAAATGTGGAATATTTGTGGGTCTTCGAAGGGACATTTTATGGCATTTATATATAATATAATTTCCTTTAATATAATTTCCTTTAAATGTTCGCCGCAACTACGCTTCAGGGTGTCCATTCTGTGGGTCCAAATTTGGACGACTTGTTCGAGCATTTCAACCAGTATGTCTTTAATAACACGCATAATGTTAGCTTACAAAACCTGAATCGTCGCTGGTTGGTCAGCGTAGAATTTGGACTTTGCATAGCCCCAAAGAACGTGAAATTGGCAGCTCTTTGTAATGACCTCTTAATAGATCCATTGCTTAAGCAGTTGTATGGCAAGTGGAGCCGTCCTATTAAATCCAAATGTCGTCAAGATATTGTGGTATTTTGAGTAATCCGGAAAAATGCACTACTGTACTCGATTCGGAAAAAAAATAATTTGTTAAATCTTTTTTAGCACTAAGCCTGGTTTGAGGCTTATACTCGATAGTTATCAAAGCTACGTACTAAAATAGCACTTAAAAATTAGTTTTACCATTTTCTTTTAAAGAGTCTATTACTTTTTGACTTTTCCTTAAGACACAAACGGAATTGGCACTCTTTGGTTTAGAATGCTTTTGTAGGTTAAAATTTAATTACAGTCAAACCTAGATTAGTGCGATCGCAGGGGTTCGCCTGTTTATTCCCACATAAAGAGGTTTACCACTAATACCGTTTCCCACGTATCCAGGTAATTTGATTTTTATCCCGCTTATAAAGGCAAAGCATGTTTTTTTGAAAAAGCTTTTTGTGTGCGAATATTTCATAAATTCTATATGTTGGTATTAAATTCAAATTCCATAGTTAATTAAAAGTGATTGCAAGAAAAATACTCGAATAATTTTAGAATCATAAAAAGTAAAAGAATTGATGTGATTTAAGTGACCTGAACTTACATAAAACAAAAATATTTTAATTGGAAAAATAGCCAATATATTTATGATTTAATATATTTCTTAGATAAAATGTGTTATTTTAGTTAGTTTAATTTCTTTTACAGAATTTTCCAAATCATTAACTTTATTAAATACGCCTGGATTAGTTATATTTGTTATCAAAGTACTGGTGTACATATTGTTTTCAAGGCATTTAATAGTCAGTTTTTTGGCGTCTGACTATATGGCATATTACTATTGCCAATATCTATGCTCCTTTACCTATGATGGAAGGTACAAAAATACGTAGGAGTCATTCAATCGGATATAGGCCAAAATATCGAAAATGCCGACTAACAATTTAGACTTTCGGCGTCTTAGAGTAACCACCTTTTTATCAATATCTTTAAAAGTTAAAATAGAGCGTTTTTATAAAATTCGCTTGGATACGAGGGCTGCTACATATATCTCTGGCTTAATAGTGAAAATGCGAATTTTTATCATCAAAAATGGTTTTATTGTTTCTCAAAGTATTCTCTAGCATGATTTATACACTTTTTCATGCACTCAAACCAATTGTCGCAGCACTTTTACCACTCCGATTGAGACACCTCCATAACATGGTTTTTGAACGCTTCAACAGCATCTTCTGGCGACGAAAATCGTTGACCACGCATTATTTTCTTGCTGTTCAGGAATAAAAAGAAGTCATTGGGTGCTAAGCCAGGGCTGTACGGCGGATGACCCATCAATTCGACGTTTTGGCCAGTCAAAAAGGCGCTGGTGTGAGCCGATGTGTGAGAGCTCGCATTGCCATGGTCCACAATGATTCGTCTTCTCTTGTTCGTTTTTCGAATTTCTCCGAAGACTTTGGGCAAACAAATTGTGGTGTACCACTCAGAATTGACCGTCCTACGTTGCTCAAGCGTAACAGTTTTGCCGTAGAAACAGGCGAACATTTGCTTCGAAGTGCTTCTTCCACGAACAAGTTTCGTTGGATTTGTCTTGTCTTCGAAGACCCACACGGTCGATGGCTATTTTGTTTTGGGCTGATACACATAGATCCATGATTCGTCACCTGTGACGATCTTATAAACGTCTTTCGAAGCATCGCGATCGTTTTTTTTCCAAATTTCTTTGAGCGATTGTCAAATTGTGCGGGATCCACGAAGAAGAAACCTTTTTTACGGCCAGGTGTTTATGCAATATCGAATGTATGCTGGTGGAAGAAATGCCCTAGGATTTCTCTATCTCACGGTATGTCACATGACGATCTTGCATTATCAGTTAACGCACGGCATCAATGTTCTCTGGCACAACAGCCGTTTTTGGACGACCTTCGTTTTTGAGCGAGCGTCGGCCACGATTGAATTCATAAAACCGAGTCACTGTAAATAACACAAATGATGGTCAAAACGTTCTGAGTACGTTTATGCTAAAAAATGTCAAACTTTCCAATCGACATGTCAGATGGCGCCAGGCAACACTAAGTGTCAAATGTCTGTAGGCCAGATATATATAGCAACCCTCGTAATCGTCAAATCAACAAAATATAATTTTAGTCGGCAAATATCGATCTCGCCATATTTGTCGAGATATCACCAAACCAAAAACGCACAACTCAAAAACTTCCTTAGTAAATAGTAACAACAAGAGAGAAAAGAGACAAAAATCGTACTTTTGGAGGTACAGCATGAAAAGGGAGGTAGACGAGTAAATTCCCACTTATAGATTTACGAGTAAATTCTAAAAAATCAAGTCCCATTTTGAAGTTCAAACTCCTGCTTAAAGTGTTTTTTTTTTTTAATTTTTCTGTTCAAAGTGTGCAGGGACCGCCAAAGCTTAGTATGAAGGTCCCACGTATCCAGGTTCGACTGTATTTATTTATCAATCCAAAAATTATTTGTTTAACACCAACAGAGCAAACAATATTTCTGACAAATTTTCACTTTTCACATATTTGTACAAACAAAAAATTGCTCATTTTGTGATTTAGCCACACGAGTATGTACATACGAGTATAAGTAAATAATTTATTAGAACAATTAGAATTACATCAAGTAAATAATGCCGTCGGCAATATTAATAATTTAAAAAGTGAAATAAATCCAATTAGTAAAGTTGACCTGTGACAAAAGCACTCGTATAAATAAACATTTTGTCATGGTGCAGAATCGTTGGACCGCGGGCTAATTTAAAATATTTTCTAAACGAATTTATTATCAATTTAAAATCAAAAGATATTCATTTATCTATGTACAAACATGTATTACTCGCATGCATGCTTTATTGGCACATATCAGGCAGCATTTGTAAATAAGCTGGAATAGATTAAACTCGCATTGGATGGACTTTGATTTAAAAGAGTGAATTTAAAACTGGCGTTTAAGTTTTTATTTCCCTGTAATTTTATGTTAAAATTATGTGGTTAAGGGAAGTTAATGACATGTTCCTTAATAAAGAAATATTGCTAAACCTGTTCTCCTTCTTGCGCATTTATAGATTTGCTTTAAACTGGCAAAATTTAAACGAAAGAAACAAAACCCAATTTTTAATAAAATATAAAACATGATTTCTTGCTCTCTTTGTTGTAGGAAACACTTTAAATCCTCTTACAACGTACTTAGCAGACATTACTACAGCATGTAGGAACTCTCACCCTGGCCCTCACCCTGACCCCGACACATACAGACGCTTGCTTATATGATGCGAACCGAACGGAAATGAACAAAGTTTGTCCAACACTAGCGAAAAAGTTCCAAAGGCCACAGATAGAAATGTTAAAGCAAAAATTTAACAATACGTACACGGAGAAAAATATGTACCAATTACGAGAGTAATTGAAATCGTATATGGACTTCAATTATATACTTGAATCAATTACATGTTTACTAATTATTTGAAAAATTAATGCTTAGTACGAGGGCATATCAAAAATTCCGTGACTTTTCCAACTTCCCTCGTAGTTATATGAAATGCAGCACTGCTCCCATCAAGTGTCATCTTTTAAAAGACTACTGTCAAATTTTGAGAGACTTCTGTCATTAAGTTTGTGTTTAACAGCTGATCAAAACATGCAACCTTGTGGATTTTGTTAAAAATGGAAAAAAATTGACTTTCGAGTGCTCATTAAAGATTATTTTTTGCGGAAAAAAACCGTCAATTAAAACAAGGGAAAAACTTGATAAATACTATGGAGACTTTGCATCAACGATTTCAATGGCAAAAAGTGGTTTACTGACGTTCGTTGTTGTCGCACAAGTAAAAACGACGCTGACCGTTCTGGGCGAACAATTGAGGTGAATACACCCGAAAAAATCTACGATATGGTGTTGGCCGATTGAAAAGTAAAAGTGCGTTAGATTTTTGATACCATACGCATTTCATATGGTAGTGTGGTTTCGACTTTACAAAATCAGTTGGGCTTAAGAAAGCTGTCTGCAAAATGCCTGCCGCGTTTGCTCGCAATTAAACATAAACGTAATCGTGTGACAACTACAAAGGATTGTTTGGATTTGTTTAACCGCAATTCTAATGAGTTTTTGTGGCGTTTTGTAAAAGTGGATGTTATATGGATCCATTACAACACTCCGGAGACCAAGCAGCAGTCTAAACAATGGGTTTCTCCGGGTGAAACGGCCCCAAAGAAGGGTAAGGTGACTTTGTCGGCCAGTATGGTGATGGCAACAGTTTCTTGTGATGCACGCGGGATACGAAGATTGCTATTTATATTTCGGGTACCGCAACATAGCACAATAATTTATCATTGGAAATGGTTTATTGTTTTTCAAAATATTCGCCTTTAAGATCAATACAATATTGCATGCACACAAACCAATTTTCAAGCACTTTTTCCACTCCGAATGAGACACCTCCAAAACATGATTTTTGAACGCTTCAACGGCAAATCAGGGCAGATGGATGGCCCATCAATTCGATCTTGAGTAGCCAAATAGCTCATCGTTTTAGCTGATGTGTGAGAGCTTGCACTGTCGTGATGCAAAATTATCCGACTTCTCTTTTTATCTTTCCTCATTTCTTCGAACACTGTTGGCAACGAGATGGTTGTAACCACTCAGAGCTGACCTCCTACGTTCCACTAAAGGCACTGTGGCAACATGGCTGGTTATACCAAAAAAAACGCAATCATTTGCTTCGATGTACTTCTTCTTTAACGAACAACTTTTGTTGGATTTGGTTCAACTTGAAAGACCCAAAAGTTCGATTGCTGTTTTGTTTCGGGTTCATATGCAAAGATCCATGATTCGTCACCTGTGACAATGTTATTCACTACCTTTGAGCTACCGGAGTTATACTTTTTCAACATCTCTGTGCACCAATTCATACGAGCCTTTTTTGAGCATTCGTCAAATTACGAGGGTTGCTATATGTGACGCGTAAAATAGAAAGGGACCTAAGGGTAAAAACCAGTTTTGTTCAGGAGAGCCATTTTAAAGATTTCACTACGTGTATCTTTGGTGTATCATCACTTTTGGGTCATGGGATCGGTCTCATTCGATGCTCAGATGTTTTCCACATCAAAAAAAAGTGAATATTGATTTTTTTACCTTAGGTCCCTTTCTCTTTGCGCTGTCACATATATATTTCAGGCCTAGGCAACACTATGTGTTGATAATGCAAGATCGTCATGTGATATACCGTGAAATAAAGGCATCCTTAGGTATATGTTTCACCAGCATACATTCGATATTGCATGAACACCTGGCCGTAAAAAAGGTTTGTTCTCGTTGGATCCCGCACAAGTTTACAATCGCTCAAAAAAAGGCTCGTGTCGATTGGTACAAAGTAATTCTGAAAAAAACACGACCACTGTGCTTCAAAAGACGTTTATAAGATCGTCGCAGCTGATAAATCATGGACCTATACGTATTAGCCCGAAACAAAACAGCAATCGACCGTGTGGGTCTGCGAAGACGAGCCAAATCCGACGAAAGTTGTTTGTGGAATCAGCACTAAGAAGCAAATGGTCGCCTGTTTCTTTTGCAAAACTGGTCATGTGGCGACTGTTCCGCTTGAGCAACGTAGGACGGTCAATTCTGAGTGGTACACCACAATTTGTTTGCCTGAAGTCTTCGGAGAAATTCGAAAAAGAACAAGAGAAGACGAATCATTGTGCACCATAACAATGCGAGCTCTCAGACATCGGCTAAAACCAGCGCCTTTTTGACCGGCCAAAACATCGAATTGATGGGTCATCCGCCGTACAGACCTGACTTGGCACCCAATGACTTCTGTTTATTTCAGCACATCAAGAATAAATACCTGGTCAACGATTTTCATCGCCAGAAGATGGTGTTAAAACGTTCAAAAACCATGTTTTGGAGGTGTCTCAATCGGAGTGGAAAAAGTGCTTCGACAATTGGTTTGAGCGCATGCAAATGTGTATAAATCATGCTGGAGAATACTTTGAAAAACAATAAAATCATTTCTGATGACAAATATACGCATTTTCATTATTAGGCCAGCATTATATGTAGCTGTCCTCGTATGTGGAATCTAAGGAGAAAAATTTTTTTTCCAAATGAACATGCTATATCTTATTGATGCTTGTCATACTAATGCCCAAGGATGCCTCAATCTCACGGTATGTCACATGTCGGCCTTCCTTAATCAATTCACGCACAGCATCGATGGACGTCCTTCACGAACTTCATCCTGAAGCGAACGGCGTCCGAGACTGAACTCCCGGATCCAGCGATTAACAGTGGTTTTTGATAGTGCTTCATCGCCCAAAGTCGAAACAAGTTGATTTAAACACTCTTGTCTCGATAAACCACGTTGATTTAAACACTCTTGTCCCCATAAAGCACGATACCGATCAAACGAATCAACCTTAAAAAAGGTTCCCTATTAAGGGACTAAAGGTACCACGGTAAAAAGCACACTTTTTGAGTATTATAACGCTTCGAAAGATTAATACTGCGAAAGTGTATCAACGAGAATTTTGAAACGTGCAACAAGAAATATTCGAATCAATTATTTATGATGACTCCCTACATCATTATTGCCTTTATTGCCTTTACTCGATGAAGAATATGACACGTTTTGTGGAAAATCTACAAAATTTCGAGGGTAGCATAATTCAACATATGTGACGCGCAAAATTGAAAGGGACCTAAGGTTAAAAAACAGTTTTGTTCAGGAGGGCCATTTTACAGATTAGGTCCCTTTCTATTTTTCTGCAGTATAAATGTATAAATTTATGTATTGTTTGTTTTACACCTTAGATTTAAGTTTATTCATACACTCTACTAGTTTAATTAGTAATATTTTCTTCACATTCATGTTATTAAAACAATACACTATAATTTTAATTTTTCGTATATTATTGTATACTTAGTAGGGATAAATACTGTTACAACATTGAACACACCCATTTCAATAGTAGAACTGAGCATACCCCGTTAATGTCAAATGGGTTTTGAAAGCTAACCTCAATCGCGTTAGTCTGTAATGGGATTTTAAAATTGTTTCAACTTTCATCATGGAGTGGTCAGATTATGAGAACCGTATCGCTGTAATAGCGTTTTTTAAGTGTGAAATGAAATAAGCGATATTTAGATCAAAACGCTCCGGTCACTAGGGATTAGCCGCATGTTCGTCTACCGATGCATAAAACTGTCTGAGGAGACTGGAGATGTAAAAGACCGCCACCGATCGAACACCGCATGTCACCCCGTTAAATCAAGAATTCACAGAATCCGCTCCGAAAACAGAAAAGCATGGCCCGTGAGATGAGTATCACGCAAAAGTCCATGAGTCGAATCATTAAAAAAGACTTGTTGCTTGGGGCTTTCAAACGACGTACCGGACATTTATTGACTGCAGCTTTAAAAAAAGTGGGATTGAAAAATGCGAACGTCTTTTGGTGACGCACGCTGATAACTTGCACAGAAAAATTTTGTTCACCGATGAAAAAATGTTTATCGTTCAGGAAAAATTTAACAAGCAAAATGATAGAGTGTATGCGCGGTCATCCAAGAAAACTGATCCCAAGGGTGGAAAAGATCATCACACAGCTTTAATCGTGGTTTGGTGGGGTGTCTCTTACGATGGGGTTTGGAAGCTGTTGTGAAGTCTCTTAACAATTCCCTGTTCCAAAACCAGTCATGGACTTTCCAGCAGGATTCTGCGCTGGCCCATAAGACTAAAACGTCCCAAGCCTGGCTTCGAAACAATTTGCCAGCGTTATTTTCCTCTAAAGAATGGCCCTCAAGCAGTCCAGATTTGAATCCATTGGATTACAAATTGTGGACGGTTTTAGAGGACAAGGTTTGTCACAAAAGATACCCCAACATTGGATCTCTTATGACTGCTTTGGTTCGAGCTGTGGCCAATTTTCCAATGGACGAGGCGTGCGTAAAGGCAAAAGGCGGACATTTCGAATAAGTAGATTCGTTTTGGATACAATATACATTTGGTTCAAAAACATTCAGTACTTTTAATTTTACAGCATAACACGAGTGTAACAGTATTTATGTTCCTACTAAGTATAATATTAGCATAGAACGAGACACAACCTGGAGAAAAATTGGGCGGCCTCGTCCACTTTAAAAAATTGCATTTATGGGCAAACTAATGGACCGATCGTAATAAACAGAATGCCATGCCACCGCCCGTACAGCTCTTAACTTAGAATAACCATATCACGTGAACTAATACCGATATGACGATAGTTGTTCGCATATATGAAAAAAGCACAACCTGCTAGAGAGGAGAAAGGTGCTATGCCCCGTAAACAAACATGTTCATATTGTACCGAAATCCATGATGGAAGATGTACAAGCTTCAGTCCGACAGAACTTAATTTATCCACTTGTATATGTTCGACCATGGGGACTATAAGCAATGTAATTGCAACTTCTGTCATTTCAATAGAGAATCCACTGTGGAGGATATAAAAAATTCAGTCTGGCCAAACTTTACGACTTCTTTCTCTTTGGTGTCTGAATTAACTGACATGGGCATTAAAAATTTGTGTTTTCAACATGACGGTATCACTTGTCTCACAGTGCATTGCTAAAGATGTTTTTAGGATGCAATATTTCACGAAACAACGAGTTTACATATTTCCGTGATTTTTAAAAACAAAATTCTGTCCAATAATGTTTTTGCTATATTGTCAAAAATTTAAATCGAGTGGAAAATAACAATTATTTAAAAAAATAAAAATATTTGTTAATGTACTTTTTCCGAGGTATTTTAAGTTCCTAAAAGGGAAACTTTTTTCCTCTGGGTCGATTTTGCCCATTTACAATCGCAGCTTAGGGCCATAAGCCATCATCATGCCAAATTCCAATACAAACGCTAAAGTCCTTCCAACGGACGAAAGGAAAGGACTGCGATCAATAACACTCGCAACAATGGTCAACACAAACTTTGCGACAGAAGGTTTAATAGTCAACATTAGTTGATTTGGGGATGCTGATCACGAATCTGGCCTCCGATATGTCAGTTTAGCTCTAGTTCAGGAGATATGCACATAAACCGTTATTTTCGTTTTTTGAATAAAATGAACCCTATCTGCTTTATTTGTGAACCGGCGGCATCCTAGGGCATTTCCTCCACCAGCAGAAATGCCCGGAAAAAGTTTTGTTTTCCGTAGATTTTGACAATCCCTAATGTATAACGCATGTATGAGTACATCTACAACACACACACTCTGTGCTTTTGCATCTGTGGTTTTCAACGAAAGCCCATGCGAAACGGAATTGGTGGATATGATATTGAGCTAGGAAGATTGCTCTTCGCACAGTTCGAAGACTATAGGCAAAGGGTAATTCTCATTAATCATAGTGAGACTCCCGCATAAGTCATTTGATTTGTAGCCGAAGTAGTCGTTGCCAAAGACTGCTGAAGAAAAACCTTGGCGGGTTTAGAAACGGCTGTACAGTCTGCCTGGCAACCGTTGCCAATACATTTCACCAATTTTTGTAGTTGATTCTGAAAAAAAACAACAAAAAGGTCTCGAACTAGAATAAAAATTGTTCAAGTCATAATAATGATAAAAGACCGAATAAATGTAAACAAAACAAAAACATATTTTGAAAAAATACGATCGCGGTGCTTCAAAAGACTTTTATAGGATCGTCACAGGTGACGAATCATGGATCTATGCGTTCGAGTCCGAAACAAAACATCAATCGACCGTGTGGGTCTTCAAAGACGAGCCAAATCCATCGAAAGTTGTTCTTAGGAGAAGCACTTTGAAGCAAATGGACTCCTGTTTCTTCGGAAAAACTGGTCATGTGGCGACTGTTCCGCTTGAGCAACGTAGGACGGTAAATTCTGAAGATTTTGGAGAAATTCGAAAAAAGAACAAGAGAAGACGAATCATTGTGCACCATGACAATGCGAGCTATCACATATCGACTCAAACCAGCGCCTTTTTGACCGACCAAACGATGGGAAATCCGCCGTACAGCCCTGACTTGGCACCCAATGACTTCTTTTTATTCCCGCACATCAAGAAAAAAATGCGTGGTCAACGATTGTCGTCGCCAGAAGATGCTGTTGAAGCGTTTAAAACCCATGTTTTGGAGGTGTCTCAATCGGAGTGGCAAAAGTGCTTCGACAATTGGTTTGAGTGTATAAATCATGCTGGAGAATACTTTGAAAAACAATAAAACCAATGTTGATGATAAATATTCGCACTTTCATCATTAGGCCAGAAATATATATAGCAGCCCTCGTACACATATTTTGATACTCTTCATTATATACGTAGAATGGAAGCATAAGTATGATTGTCATTCAAATTATAACATTTCGAAATATTTATCTGCTTCAAAATAAAGTATATATGTGACAGCGCATAGAGAAAGGGACATAAGGGTAAAAAAAATCAGTTTTCATTTTTTTTTGATGTGGACAACATCTGAGCATCGAATGAGACCGATCTCATGCCCCAAAAGTGTCCCTCCCAGAGATATGTGCGTTTTATGCAAGTGATGGTACACCAAAGATACACGTATTTAAATTTTTGAAATGGCTCTCCTGAACAAAACTGGTTTTTACCCTTAGGTACCTTTCTATTTTGCGCGTCACATATACTCGTACTATTGTTCATTATAAAATTCTAGCACGATCTAGCCATTTCCGTCTGTGGACAGAACGTATAGTGAAGTTCCATAAAGATGTGCAGGGTTAAAAATTAAATGAACATATAATGGAGGGGATATAAAAAAATGGTCTTTGTAGATCGGTTTAACAGGAAAAATTACGTGCGGTTACCAAGTTGGAAATTAAATTTTAAAATAATTGTACTCAAAAAAGTGTACATTATCCGAGAAACCTTTAATCGCGTAAAGGGAAACTTTTTCCTACCTGTGTTAATTTCGTCCGTTTACAATCCCAAATAGCTAACGTCTATTAGCCAGTATCGCGTACAATTTCAGGGTACTTATTTAATTCGTTTGAACGTATTGTGCCTTTAACAGATACGCAGACACACGGACGGGCATGGAATTTCATCTAGGAATTATACGCCGAACAATAATGAATATCATACACACTTTATAGGTTCTCCGATCAATTGTCCAGATTTTGTATGACAAACTTGGTATGCAGTTCATACTTCGTTGGCGTGCATGCCATTGTCTAATTTAGCCCATGGAAAAGGGTTAACATAATGAATTCCACACAGTTGAGCGTAACGATGTTTTTACATTGGCAGACTTGTCTTTTGTCCGGGAATCAGGAAAAAATTTAAAAAGAAATTTATATTTCGGATGAAAAAGCAACAACGTTATAAAAATTGTTTTTTTTTCTCGTTTTAAACGCTTCTGAGACAAGGCAGCAACAACAAGTAGACATGTGAAAAAAGGGAAACGGAAGTTCGAATGCTTGAACTTCAATGATAAATTATTTAAACTTTGGCGTAGACATGTTACACTCACACACTCAAAGCCACATGCAATACATCCAGTGTTGCCAGGTATTTTTTGAACCTTCCCCCTAAATATTAAAAAAAACCCCTAAATTGTTCTAGATTTTTTTCAAAAACCCCCAAAAATCTTTAGGAATTTAAATACGAACAAAATTCAAATTTTGAAAACAAACCTGTAGTGATGCACTCCAAATTAAAACTACAAATGCTATTTCACAAAAAAATATAATAATATGTAATTCAGGTTCAAAAACAGGTACAAAAAATAAATTAAATTATTAATATTTTAAAGCAATTTAAATAAACGATGTTCACATACAAAATTATATAACTAATAAATTAAATTTTTAAAGTAGAGAAAAAAACCAACAACAAAATACATTAATCAGGAAATATAATTATATGTTATACTTTGGAAAACATATTCAGCCTTATTACGGTTGTCGAAGACGAAAATCGAGAGCAGTCGAAGTCGTTGTCGATTTCGATTATTTTTGGTATTACGTAACTTTTTCGACTCTTGTGATTTTGTAATAGATTGAAAAGTAAAAGATGTGCTATACTGTCAAAACAATGTTTACTTTTTACATAATTGTCCGCCAAAGGCAACATTGAAATTTTCTCAAGATAAAATAAAATAAATATAATAAAAAAAATATGTTAAGTTTGGAACATTTTTTTTCTTCGGATGAAGACGACGAGGCATACACAGAATGTGATATGAGTGCCTTGCGTAAGGAAATAAGACAGAATTCGGACATATTTGCAATGCCCAATTCAAAGTAAGTTTTGAAATTGAGAAATGAGTTAAAATTTATAATCCCTATCTGCACTTAAGTTTCATTGGCCTTTTTAGATTGAATAAAGATGCTTTTAAATACGTCTTGGAAAACATATCGGGTAAATTGCAAGACCCAATAAAGTCGTCTGCTGTTCCCAAAGAATTGAAGTTGGCGGTAAACTTTATATCAGCGGTCGACATCAGATAAAAGTTTTTTGGTAAAATACCGCAAATTTACCCAATGTTGAAAATAGATAAATAATTTATTTTAAACAATTTTGTTATATTTATTTATTGTCGAATATAAAATGTCAAAAAAATGTGTTAAATTTCAAATTAGTTAACGGCGTGTTAGCGGATGAAACCAACGGCTAACAATTGTTGTCAATTGAATGCGGCGACGTCTCTAGTCGTATGGAAAAAATTGATCGACTGTTTTAGCCAACTTTGACAGTCGTTTTCGTCTTCCGTGTTACGAAAATTGTAACAGATTGTGCATTTTCGACAACCGTAGTACCGTTTTCCAAAAAAATCGACATTCGACTACGTCTTCGACAACCGTAATAAGGCTGATTACGTTTTCGAACTATTCGTCGCCAAAACAGTCTAAAATGTCCAAATCTTCTTCAGTTGCAGTGTACATATTGTTTGCAGTGAATGATTTTATCATATCACTTGTAGGTGTAAAATTATGACACCCATTATTTAGTAAATATTTAACTCTTAAAATACTTTCCGCTGTTGCAGTCAACATTCGATTTCTTAATTTGTCCTTTGTTATGTTGAACATTGAAAATGCTCTTTCAACAGAAGCATTTGAAAAAGGGAGCGAAAGTAATGCGCATGCCAACTTGCTGATATTTAGAAACTTAGGTTGGCCTCCCGCATCTTTTTTTTCTCCAACTTCATGCCAGAACTGTTCTGGATTTGATAAATTCTTCCACTTTATATGGTGTAGACTATTCCACTCGTTTATAGTGTCATCAATGTCATTCACTATATTTTTAAAGTGAACGACAACTTCAAGTATGTCAGGTTTCATTGCGTTTTGTGCATTATCGGGCGAAAATAAAGAAATTTTTTCCATGATATTAATATTTTCCGGAAGTCGTTCGCGGAATTGCTTGCATAGCTCAATAATTAATTCCCTACAGTTTTTTTTTATTTCAATTAAATCTTGAGAGGGCAGTAATGAAGCAACTTGCGTAAATGCATAGCCCATTTGAATGGTCTCCGTAGGCATTAAATATTCCGTAAATTCAAAACTTATTATTGAGGACTTATCCTGATCTGCCAATATATCGGGGTGTATAATTCTTTTTAAAAGTCCAAGAAAACACTCTTTCAAATCGTCGAACAGTTTTAGTGGATCACTATGTTCTCCTTGAAATAGGGTATTAAGCCTTATTACGGGTTTTAAAGCATCTTTTAGGAAAATAAAGTAGAGTTTATTTGCATTACTATACATTTTTGATAGAATGCTAGCAGTAAAACATTTTTCGTGAGTAGCTGCTATTTTAAAATGGAGCTCCAAGGCCTCCCATTGCTCCAAAATTTTTTCTATGGCTGCATATCTGGCAAACCACCGTGTGCCACTGAGTTTATTAATTTTAGCCGGAG
Organism: Hydrotaea diabolus; assembly: GCA_963513945.1. NCBI lineage: Eukaryota > Metazoa > Arthropoda > Insecta > Diptera > Muscidae > Hydrotaea > Hydrotaea diabolus. The sequence goes on along the minus strand of OY740718.1, from coordinate 121,131,063 downwards.
TTTTGTCAGCTATTAGACGATATAGCGACGAATATTCCATTTGTCGCTTACTACTATTGCAAAACCAAGCATTTGTTTCCCGCATTATAAAATCAATTTCAGATGGTAAAGATTTTTTCATTGCCTTTTCTGCAGTAAGATGTAGTGAATGGCAAATGCACTTTACGGTTACCATGTGTGGAACTATCTCCTTCAATCTAGTGCTTACGGAATTTCTTCTACCTACCATTGAGTTTGCCCCGTCCACTCCAATACCCATAAGATTATTAATATTCACTCCATCACCTTTTAAAGTCGCCGTTATAATTCCAGTTATAGCTTCTGATGATCCACTCTCAATATTAATCAACCGGTAAAAACTTGACTCCACTCTTCCTATAGTTTTGTCAAAATATTTCACTATCACACATAAAACTTTTGCTGTGTCTATTGATGTACTTTCATCTATTATGAGGGAATAGTATGTGCTCTCCAACTTTGTCAATAGTTGCTTCATAAATTCTGGGGCAAGAACATACTTTATTAGAGCAGTGCATTTAGTGCGATGAAGTCAAATATCCATTAATGTTTTTGAGTCCTTTCCAATTTGCTTAATCAATTCTCCAAGGTGGTCGATACTCCTTACTGAACAATGCTCTGCTACAAAAGCTGCAAGTTTTAGTTCTGCTATCTTTCGCCCATTTGCTTCGGCTGGACTAAAATATGTTGAAACTGGCACAATATCTTTTTTTGAAGAAACAAATAATTGATGTTTTTTGGTTTTTGCATGAGAAGCTAAATCTTTTTTATGGGCCTTAAGAATACACTTGCAATATTTACAAAATGCATGTTGATCGTCTGCCAAACATGGTGCAAGCCAATCTAGCATTAAAGAACATTTACTACTTTTAAATTTAAAAAATATATGCCTTCATATTTTTTTAATTTTACCTTTGAATTCCTCTTCTTTTTCCCACGCCTTCTTGTATTTCTGGTAGTATTTACTTTCCTTTGACATCGTTAACACACAGCACTCTTGTTTACATTGAAATGAATAAATTTCGCCAACACTTGATATTGTAGTTGTTGGAAAGCAATGAGAGCATGAGAATGTGGCACACATCCACATAAACACATATAAACAACAAGTTTGACAGAAAGGAACGGCAGTCAGCTGGGCTACTGAGCCTATGATTGTATCATGATTTAAGTCTGTGAAATCCCGTTTTATTTTGTTTATAGATATGGTTGATAAATTGCGTATTGTTCTTTGAGTATTCGTTGTTAAATACGATAAATATCAACCAACGTACAAATTATAGCTTGTCAGTGGTGGTAAGAAAAGTGTGCTGGTACTAAATAATTGGTATGTATATGTACTGAACATATTCATAAGGTGCTAATTTAAAAGTTAAACTTTTGAGTAAAAGATAAATCTAAATCAACAAATTTAAAATTTAATTATTACCCCTAAAAATCCCCCCAAATGAATTGACCCCCCAAAACGCCCCCCAAACTTAAAAAAACCCCTAAATTTGGGGGGAAAACCCCCAACCTGGCAACACTGAATACATCCTCCATTGTACCCACATAATCATACCTAAGCTTGGCGCGCACACATAGAAACACACACACGCACATAAGGATGCCAAAGGAAAATCTGCCATAGAAACACCAGATCCGGTGTCCATTGAAATGAAAAATTTGAGTTTAGCTCGAGTTTTAGTGTTTTGAATTTATTGTTTCTGCTGCTGACGAAGAAGCGTTTCGTTGGCGTGGCAAAGGAAATATGATAAGATTTGTATTGTATTTGGTTTTGGAAAAAAAAAACGTAAGAACTGTTATGGTTTAACTTCTTTAGCTGTCCCAAACCATCCATTCGCTGGCTCGTTCGGGTTGGCTCATACCACCGTGCCCACATCATCATCATCATCGCTTCTTGGCCGCACTCACACATACGCAACAAATTCATTTTCCATGTCGAATGGTGTACGTTTTTTCGGTCTTCTTTCAGTCTTAATGCAACCGCATGTATTTTTTTGCTTGTGTGAGTGTGTGTGCAAAAATCTACATACCAAATTTTATTAGGGGGGAACTTACAATGGAGTGATGAAATTTCGAAAACAATGTGGACATGTACGTATGTGTGATACCATTTGTCCATAACCTGAACAATTTTTTGACGGCGGATAAATAATCGGCGAATCATCTGGACGATGAATTGAATCGCTGCGAATATCATTGGCAAATAATACGCGAATACCCATTCGTGTGTGGCGATTCGAGTTTTCGATTGAATATCGAATTTCGATGTCTTGAGGTATTTTTTTCAATAGACTTTTTTCACAGATTTCGCGTGCGTTGTGTTCAACTTTATTTTTTTTTCTTTTCAGAATTGTTCGCCATTTCATCATGGAAAGACTTACACCGCTACAACGTCTCAAAATTGTGCAACTGTATAATGGAAATAAGCGTTCGGTGAGAAACTGTTTTCGAGCACAACTTTGTTCAGGGATGAGGCACATTTCTGGCACAACGACAACCTCAATAAACATAATTGCCGCATTTTGGCTGTAGAGCAACCATAAGTGGTTCAAGAGGTCCCATTATACCCAGAGAAAGCCACGGTCTGGTGCGGCTTATGGGCTGGTGGAACAATCGGTCCATATTTTTTCAAAAATGATGATGGTCGGAACGTAACCCTTAATGGAGCTCGCTGTCGCACCTTGATATCGGACTTTTGGCTTCCTGAAATTGGAGCCCGTAATCTAGAATACATTTGAATTTAACAGGACGGCTCCACTTGCCATACAGCTCCTCAAGCAATGGATCTATTTAGAGGTCATTACGAAGAGCAGCCAATTTTACATTTTGGACCGGTAAGTTGGCCGCCTAGGTCGTGTAATATCACAGCTATAGACTTTTTTCTTTAAGGCTACGCAAAGTCCAAATTCTATGCTGACACACCAGCTACGATTCAGGTTTTGGAAGCCAACATTACGCGTGTCATTAAAGCCATACCGGTCAAAATGCTCGTACAAGTCATCCAAAATTGGACACCCTTAAGCGTAGTTGCGGCTAACATTTAAAGGAAATTATATTCAAAAAATAAATGACACTAAATGTTCTTTCGAAAGAACCACAAATATTCCACATTTTATTTGATTTTTGGAATTTTTTTATTTTGAAAAAATACTTTTAGATTGATCGATCACCCGTTAAAAAACAGCTAAAAAATGTAAAAAAAAAACCATTTTTCATTAATAACATGTTGCGAATCATAGGAATATTATTAGGAATATTGGTAGCTAAAGGAGGACAAATACCACGCTTTTCAAAAAGAAGGGAGGACGGAAGGACAGTGATCAAAAGGAGGACATGTCCTCCGAATGAAGGACATATGGTAACCCTGTGTACACACCAAGTTCGGGACGAATTGCAAATGCTTCTCAAATTCTTTTGCCCAATCAATGTCGGCGTTGTTGATCGCCAGGAAGAATTGCCAATTCATCGCCTCGTGGATTATTCCTACACAAATCGTTCAACTGTTTGCAGGGTCGAATTAGAACAATACATACAACTAGAACGCACGATGATTATTATAAATAAAACCAAAAGTTTTCAAACAGTTACCTAAATAGTTTTTATTATGGTAGAGGGATCTCTGACAATTATGTGTAAGACAAAATATCGGTCAAATCAATGTCGTTAATTTGATCTTGGATTGCTCTTGGTTTATTGACGTAAACTTTTTCTTTTAAATATCCCGACAGAAAGAAGTCCAACGGCGTCAAATCACATGATCGTGGAGGCCAATTAATTTTAAAATGTGCGAAAATGGGAAGTTAATTTTTATACTCGTCAACCTTTGGTGAAGTGTATATAAAGGGTGTTTTTTAGACGTTTGGCTTTCAACTTGGCCATACTTTTTTCGGAGTTGGTTTTTTTTGGCAGCTGTCATTTATGCTCAGTTTGGTTTGCCATTTCATTATGAGTAGACTAATTCCGGAACAACGTTTGCAAATCGTGTTAAATGGGTCCAAAACGAGATGGCCACAGATCCTGATTTTTACAAGAAAATTTTGTTCAACAATGATGCTCACTTTTTGTTGAAAATTGAGAGACGCCGCTACATCCTCAATAAGTCACTGTTTGTTGTGCAGAGGGAAAAATCGGTCCATATTTCTTCAAAAATGAAGCCGACCACAATGGTACAGTCAATGGGGAATGCTATAGAGCCATGATAAATGACTTTTTCATGCCTGAATTGGAGGACGTTGTTGTGGACGACGTTTGGTTCCAAGAAGACTGCGCTAAATGCCATACATCTAACGAAACAATCAGTTTATTGAAAGAAACCTTTTTTTGGTGAGCACACCGTGGCCTCCAAGATCGTGGCGTGGCCTCCAAGATCGTGCGATTTAACACCGCTGGACTGTTTTTGGCGGGGCTATGTGAAGTCGCTTGTCTACGCAGATAAGTCCGGCACGATTGACGCCTTGTAAGAGAATATTCGGCGCGTTATTACTGATATACGTCTTAAATGCTGAGAAAAAAGTGATCGAAATTGGGCCTCTAGGCTGGCGGCGGCCGCTTGCCCGAAATCAGTTTTAAAACATAATGGCAAACCCTTATCTTTATAATAAAGCTAAATTCTTGGCTATAACATTAAATTATATGAGTTTTATTTCCTCTTTCAAACCACACGTCTAAAAAATATACTTTAGAGGTTTGTCATTTCGTTCGTAACATCTCAAAATATTTATATTTTATTGATCTTCCTAAGATGATCTAACCATGTCCGTCTGCCTGTCTATTGGTTTGCCATTTCTCTGTTGAAAGCATAATTTAGTCCAAACGAAACGATCTAAAGACTTTTATTTCAACTGATTTATTATGTCTTATATAGGGTGGGCGATTTAACATTTTTAATTTGAATCGGTTTTATTGGTAAGGTTGAACTTTGTCATCTAATAATTGAACAGTATCCGATGGGTTTCGCGCCGCCTAATGGGCTGTAGATTATTTGGCAGGAGATGAAGAACTTTACCGAAAAAGTGTTTTCAAATGAAGCTCATTTTCATCTCGGTAGCTATGTCAATAAGGAGAATTGCCGCATATGGGGTTCATTGAACTCACACGTTACTATTGAGAAGCCAATACATCCATAACCAGTCAAAGGTTAGCGTTACCGCGCCATGCTCAACGAATTTTCATTTCCAAAAATTCAAGAGGATAACATAGACGACAATTGGTTTCAACAAGAATCCATTAAGGATAAATGTAACGCAAAAGCATCCAGAGATGATTGCAGCGTTGAAACATGAAATCGAAGAAGCATTTGAAGAGATTCGAGCTGAAACAATCAAAAATATATTGAAATATTGGGTTGATCGGGTGAGGTACTACTAAGCAGTTGTGTGTCATAGGTGCTTTACTTTATGTTACCTTAAAACGGGCCGTTTACCCAAAAATAGCAATAAACTGTCAATATGGACAAATGGATGCTGAAATAAGAGCCAATCCTACTGCGAATCCAAATATGGAGTTATTTTGCAGTTTAGCAAAGATGAGGGTCAGACGCGTAGTCCCAAAGGGACCCAAAATACGGCCCTTATGTTCAAAAATGGAACAAATGTGTATTTGTTTTAAAGAATTGGCTAAAATTTGTGTCGGAACCATAGATCCATGGGACCTAAAAGACAAGACACTTCCGCAGCAAATTCACTGTGGAGGGAATATAAGGTTCCGCCTGGTCATACCTAACAAAGTTTTTATTTCTTTTATATAATTTCAAGGTCTACACGTCTTTGTTTGACAACACTGAAACTTATATTTATACCCTGCGGCACTCTGTATGCTTAGTTGGCACGTACTAAATACCTCGTGACATATAACGTCCCGTTTGCTTAAAACTAGCAATAAATTGTCAATATGGAGCCAATTCTCAAATAAGAGCCAATTCTACTGCGAATCCAAATACGCACTTATTTTGAAGTTTTGCAAAGATGAGAGTTAGACGCGTGGTCCCAAAGGGGCCCAAAATACGGCTCTTATGTTCAAAAAATGGAACAAATGTGTATTTATTTTAAAGAGTTGGCTAAGATTTGCGTCGGATTCATAGACCCAAGGGGGCTAAAAACGGGACACTGTAATAGCGAATTCACGGTGCAGAGTATATAATACTCAAAACAAACATACAAACTTGGACCAATTTGGACAATAATGGCCCATTTTTCGATATAGCCCCCACATAAACGGTTTGGGAGCCAAATACCGGTTTCCGGTATACTTGTGTATGGACATATTGCTATCACATAACAAAACCTTTTCTCACGAGTCCAAAATAATATTATTCTGAAATTTCCGTCTACGGAAAATCTGACCCAGTTAAACGGAGGTGCAATTTAAAGAAATAAATAATTTTTATATATGTATATTTTTTAGCATAAACGTTCTCAGAACGTTTTAACGTACGACCATCATTTGTGTTGGTTACAGTGACTTAAAAAAATCAATTTTGCAAAAAAATGGAATTAACTCGTGAACATTTTCGTGCGATTATTTTTCACGACTTTCGACGTGGATTATCACGACAAGAGTGCATCGATGAACTTACATCGTTGTACGACGATGAAGCACCGTCCTAAAGCATTGTGAAAAACTGGTTTAATGAATTCAATCGTGGCCGATGCTTGCTCAAAGACAAAGGTCGTGAAGGTCGTCCATAAATGACAGTTGTGCCAGAGAACATTGATAATGCAAGATCATCATGCGACATACCTTGAGATAGAGGCATCCTTGGGCATTTATTCCACCAGCATACATTCGATATTGCATAAACACCAGGCCGTAAAATAGATTTGTTCTCCGTGGATCCCGCACAATTTGACATTCGCTCAAAAAAAAGGCGTGTCGATTGCATCGGTGCATCAAAAGATGTTTATAAGATTGTCACAGGTGACGAATCATGGATCTATGCGTATGAGCCCGAAACAAAACAGCAATCGACCTTGTGGGTCTTCGAAGATAAGCCAAATCCAACCAAAGTTGATCGTGGAAGAAGCACTCCGAAGCAAATGGTCGCCTGTTTCTTCGGCAAAACTGGTCATGTGGTGACTGCTCCGCCATAGGAGGTCGATTATGAGTGGTACACCACAATTTATTTGCCTGAAGTCTTCGGAGAAATACGAAAAACAACAAGAGAAGACGAATCATTGTGCACCATGACAATGCGAGATCTCACACATCGGCTCAAACCAGCGCCTTTTTGACTGACCAAAACGTCGAATTGAAGGGTCATCCGCCGTACAGCGCTGACTTGGCACCCAATGACTTCATTTCAATCCCGCACACCAAGAAAAAATGCGTGGTCAACGACTTTCGTCGCCAGAAGATGCTGTTGCAGCGTTCAAAAACCATGTTTTGGGGTGTCTCAATCGGAGTGGATAAAGTGCTTCGACAATTGGTTTGATTGAGCGCATGCAAAAGTGTATAAATCATGCTGGAGAATACTTTGAAAAACAATAAAACCATTTTTGATGATAAATATTCGCATATTCATTATTAGGCCAGATTGTATATAGCAGCCCTCGTGTTCGTGAATAAATATATTTTATAACATTTGTCGAAGCAATGGTAATTTTAAAATAATGATCTCCCTAACCCATCGAAAACTTTGGCGTCGCCTACTTGCGATTTTCCACAGCATCATGTACTGAGTTAAATTTTACAGTCAAGCAAAACATATAAAAATACTTGTTTTTTGATCATTTTGCTGAGAATCCCTCCTGATATACACTTTTATGGGGTCTACGATAGAAAATTCGAGGTGTTGCAAACGGAATGACAAATTTAGTATACGCTCTATCCAACAAACTCGATTGTAATAATTAATATTCGCTGCTTTATGCTACCCATGATGCAAATTGTTTAGATTTTGCTTTCCCAAGGTTGCTAGGGTCAGAAATATGGGCGCTGGAAAAAATTATCACGAATCGTCATACTCGTAATATGAACATATTATGCTCCATTTTTTTAAGATTTGATTAGTTTTACTCCTCCCTTCTTTTTGGAAGACCTGACAAATTGGCGCACAACATCAAATCCTATCACTCCAAATTGTCCAACATTTTTCTTCACATATGATACAAAACATGAGTATGAGTATATTTTATACTTATCCTGTAGACGTCCCAAACACACACAGGCACTCACACTCAAACATAAAAAACACAAGCTCACACACCGAGGACCAAACTAATACATGCAAGCGTAATATGAGTACGTAGACGTAATGCGAGTGAGCAGGGCTGTATAAAGGAATATTATGCGTATGTACGAGTAGAATAAGGATTTGAAAGGGATTTACCATTGGATTTGTGTATTTCGACTTTTAAAATAAATGTACATTCATGTTTTAACATTATATGAGGTCGTCTTCCACTCTTTGTCCGGGGGTTATTGCGGTGCCCTAGTAGCTGTAGCGCCAGTGGTTGCCTCGCATTATTCGAGACGATGGATGATGATGACTCGCTGTATAGTGGGGAAAGGATCCTTCGCTGGAGAAGGGGGATTTTAGGTTTAATGCTGGCAAGTATTTATATAATTCTTTTTATGTTTTTCCATTTGTTTTCTTGTAGAGAAATGAAATTTAATTAAATTAAGTATATAATTTGTAAAATGACACATTGTAGAAAAACACATACACACACACGCGTGTAGGTTTGAATGTACATATGTACACTTGTTGGCACACACAATCGTATAAACGTGTATAAATTTCGCTATAATTCTCAGCTTTGGTAAGTGTGTGTGAAAAAGTCCATAAACGTTAAATAAATGAATGCTGATGAGTTCCTTTTATACCAACCACCGAAGGGTATATTAAATCTGACATTCCGTTTGCAACACGACGAAATATTGAGCGAAGAGCCCATAAAATACGAGTCCATGTGGCTGTTGAAAGCACGATAGTGGTTAAGCTTATCAACCTGGTCATAAGCTGTTTGAGATTGCAAATGGGCGAAATCGGCTTAGGGGGAAAAGTTCCACTTTAAGGGACTAAAGGCACCTTGGTTAGAAGTACAGCTTTTTAATTTTTTAAATGGACAAAGGTTAAAATGGACACTGTTGGCTAAAACACACTTAATACTTCAAAAACGGGCATACTTGCTGGATTTTTGGGCTCATGTGGCCATAAAAACAATCCGCATGATCAAAACGAGCGATCAATAGGAAATATGGACATAAAGGTACTCAAATGAAAGTAAATTCCAAATAAAGGGTGGGCGATTTAACATTTTAAATTTGAATCGGCTGTAAAAGAAAGTATTGATAGTTTTTGCAAATTTCAGGTTTAATCGAAAGGTTGAAGTTGTATCATTCATTTGACTACCACAACAGGCTCGGCAGTACCTTATCCGATCAACCCAATTTTTCAGTATTCTTTTTTATTGTTTCGGGTTGAATCTCTTCATTGGCAACATCGATTTCATGTTTCAACGCTTCAATTGTCTCTGGCCGATTCAAATTGAAAATATTAAATCGCCCACCCTGTACAGAGTAATTTTGAAGTTTTGGCTGAGATTAGGGGCGTATGCATGGATCGAACGGGTCCAAAAAAAGGACATTTTTTTCGCTTTAGTAGAGAAGGTAGAGTGCATATAACATTCGGCCTGGCCGAACTTAACAACGTTTTAACTTTTTTTCAAAAGTTATTTAACGGCGTAACAATGGTGCAAATAAAGAATTGTGAATTGTGTGGCGAAAATACCCGTATCAGAGTTTAAGCCATCGTTTCTGGTAGCACGTTGAAGGCAGTATGGGTCGTTCTAAGGGTACATTCGAAAATTTTAGTGCGCAAATTTATGTGCGGTTTCTAATCTTTGGTTTATGCCAACCATATTCTTCAAACAAATTTGTGTTTTGATGTGGTTTGCTTTGATCATGTATCATTCAGTGTCCGAATTTTATGAGTACATCCCAGATAATAAAAATTTGCTATAGTACAGGGGAGGGGCGATGAAGAAAAATCGCCATGACCGATACATTAATTTAAGAATATATTACTTTAGTTGTGTACTTTTCACTATAGGAGTGTATTTTTAATTTATAGACACCACGATATCCGCCAAACGAAACTAGAAGCGGCTTGCATTTTTGCAATCTCAAATAGCTATAGGGGTTTCCATTAAGGACATACACATTTTATATTTTAATAAAACACTACATATTTGAGAAATATAGTTCAAGTTTTGGCAGAGGTAGTGGAAATGTTACATTTAAAGAATGAAATTCGATTTCGGGCATATGACTACCACGAGCCCGTGTACGTCGATCTTTTCGTTGGACTGGAACGTTGGCAATTTCGCGTTGAATGTTGTCTCGGTGCTCGTCTAAAGTTTATGCCTTGTTGGCATATACAAATGACTTAATGTGACCCTCTAAAAAGAAATCCAATGGCGTTACATCGCATAAACGAGGTGGCCATTCGACCGGACCATTTCTCGAGATAAAACGTTCACCGAATTTGCCTTTCAGTAAATCGATTGTACCACGTGCTGTGTGGCTAGTGGCACCGTCGTGTTGAAACCACATATCGCCGATGTCAAGCTCATCCAATTCTGGCCAACTAAACAAATTCTAACACGATAGCCCTCTCCATTGACGGTAACATTACGATTGTTTTCATCGACGAAAAAATACGGCCCGCACAGTGGTCGAAAATTTACATTAAGCGGAATTTAATTCGAAACTATGCAAAGTCAGTGGCTAATGCTTGAATTCGACTATGGAACACATAAACAAATAAATATTACAAAATTTTATTGAATTTTAGGATTTTTGATTTTTGATTTTTTTTTGCATTTCAGGAACAAATAAATGAATGGAAATTTATTTGTTCGTACTCTGAATAAGAGCTGTTAGAACTAACATCGTCGTCTTGCATGTTTTGATCTGCAAGCTAAGTTTGTACCGCTTCATTTAATTTTATATTATTCCGCAAGTAGTTTGCAGGTCTCTTAGATATGGAGGATATAACTGGATCCGAAGAAAAAAGAAGCGCGTGCACCAAATCCTCCATTGTATTTTCCCTTGAATTTTTATGGTGTTGTCTGTAGTCCTTGCTTCGTGCTTCTTGCGCTTCTTCCGACATCATACCAATTGTGAGGGAACCATTACTTATGATATCAGCGCCGTGTATTAAATTTTATGCACGCAAAGATGGCATATAGAACCATGGATATGGGTTTACGAATAGTTCTGCTGTTTTCAAACAATACGAGGGCGGTTCGGAAACTTCTTAGCCTAGCACAAAAAGCGCGGTATAAACAGAAAAAAGTTAAGTGTTTTGGAAACTTCCATCTCTGCTATGAACACATGTTTCGATCTGGCAACTCCTTCATATAGAAATAGGTGTTCACAAAAGACGCATCCGCGATTTTTTTACAATGGAAAAATTAGAAATGCGTGGTGTCATTAAATATTTACATAAAAAAGGTTTATCGGGACAAGAAATTCAAAATGATATGGTGAATGTGTTAGGTGAAGGTGCTCCTTCATATGCAACAGTACAAGTTTGGGTTGCTGAATTTAAACGTGGTCGTACAAGCATTGAAGATGAACCACGTAGTGGACGTCCAAAAACAGCAACAACAACAGAAATTGTAGCCAAAGTGCATGATATGGTATTAAATGATCGACGAATAAAAGTGCGTGAAATAGCTAAAATCATGGGCATCTCAAATGATCGAGTCCATTTAATTTTGCATGAAGAACTACAGATGAAAAAGCTTTCTGCAAGATGGGTGCCGGACTTGTTAACAGTCGACCAAAAACGCATAAGAATGAACATTTCTCAAGCTTGTTTGGATCGTTTTCAGCGAAATAAAATGGATTTTAAGCGTCGTTTCATAACTGTTGATGAGACATGGATCCACCACTATACTCCAGAGACAAAAGAACAATCCAAACAATGGACTGAAGCTGGAGGAAGTGCCCCAAAGAAGGCAAAAACAATTCAATCGGCTGGTAAGGTTATGGCAACGGTTTTTTTGGGACTTCAAAGGTATTTTATTGATTGACTACCTGCAAAAGGGTAAAACAATAAATTCAGACTACTATTGCAACCTTTTAGAACAATTAAATGTACAAATTTGAGAAAAACGTCCTGGCTTACAACACAAAAAAATAATTTTTCATCAAGACAACGCACCAGCGCACAAGAGTGTTTTAACAATGGCTAAAATCAACGAATTAAAGTACGAGTTGCTTGACCACCCACCTTATTCTCCTGATTTAGCTCCCAGTGACTTTTACCTGTTTCCAAATCTAAAAAAATTCCTTGCTGGCAAGCGTTTTACCTCAAATGAAGACGGAATTACAGTTGTAAACCACTATTTTGAAGACCTGAGGAAAACTATTTTAATCAAGGGATAGAATTGCTAGATAAGCGTTGGACTAAGTGTATTGAAGTTTCAGGAGATTATATTGAAAAATAAAAATATTTTTGAAAAACTAACTATTCTCTTTCATTGATAGGCTAAGAACTTTCCGAACCGCCCTCGTATATGCGAAAAACGTCAGTATTAACTTTATATCCGCAAGCCATAGTTCGTAATATAACGCTGAATCTGGAGATTAGTTCCTCATTAACACCTGTTAGATCTGCAGATAATTGCGGTTGCTGGAAAAATATTCTAAATGAATTTCCGTTATTAGCATTTCCAGAACCTGGCGTAGGAATATCAACTAATATGTTTATTTCTTTCATTAACTTTTCTTGAATATTGTATTTAGTTTCAATATACACGAGTTTGTCATTTTTTATAGGCAGTCTAAGTATAACCAATATGTAAAATGCATTCAAAGCACCATATGCAGGCGTGTAATGTTGACAAACCATATTTATACATATTTGTATTAAGGGGTAGATTTTTAATGGCATCCAAATCGTTCATCACTTTTGGGGGGGATCCGCAGATGCCACACGTTTGTGACGACGATCCTGCAACTACACTTTAAACTTTTCCGTCGATCATTGTCATGTGAAAATGATGATGGATTTGAAAAGATTCAAACACTGTTGGGATAATTTTCGTTATCTGAACTCTCACGTTATCAATTTCAGCACTTATTAAGTCAGACGATTCTTTTTTACGAATCATTTTAATTAGTCTGCAAAACCGTGTCGAAGAAGGCCGTGAATTCTGCCACATAATAGGAGATCCAATCTGCACTTGCAATGGTAAAGGCATCCAAATGGATCCAGCTACAACAGTTTTGTTTTAATCTTTGATGCCACTTCAGCATTCATTAGGGACACTACTTCCGATGTATTTCTTTTTCCAGCCTTGTATAAACTGACGCTAGTCGCCACCACAAGTTCGTCGCAAGAATTTTTATTAACTAGTGGTGCAACTTTATGCGCTTGGTTTTTAAAAATGCATTTTGTGAACTCCTTAGGCGGTCGTCCAGCATTATTAGAACTTGTTGGGTCAATTAATTAAATATCACCATCCAACCAATCTTTATTACTTTCTTCAAAAAAATCTAAGGTCCTGCTGCAATTTTTCCATTTATCCACTAATTTGCTTATAAAGCTCCTTAATTTTTTTTTTGAATTCCGCGGCATTGCTCTTCATTATATTTGGTTTTATCTATTATATTAGTAATTACATAGGTTTCCACAGCCCAACATTTTTTAGTAGGTACGCTGTCATTGTGCCAAATTGAAAAAAGGGTTCGCTTTGAAACAATCAATGATCAATGCCTAAAAAGTGCATTTATCAGTAAACTTGCAGACCGTTTAGGACGATTCACACTCTTAATACGAGGGCGGTTCGGAAAGTTCTTAGCCTATCAATAAAAAAAAGAATAGTTAGTTTTTCAAAAATATTTTTATTTTTCAATATAATCTCCTGAAACTTCAATACACTTAGTCCAACGCTTATCTAGCAATTCTATCCCTTGATTAAAATAGTTTTCCTCAAGGTCTTCAAAATAATGGTTTACAACTGTAATTGCATCTTCATTTGAGGTAAAACGCTTGCCAGCAAGGATTTTTTTTAGATTTGGGAACAAGTAAAAGTCACTGGCAGCTAAATCAGGAGAATAAGGTGGGTGGTCAAGCAACTCGTACTTTAATTCGTTGATTTTAGCCATTGTTAAAACACTCTTGTGCGCTGGTGCGTTGTCTTGATGAAAAATTATTTTTTTGTGTTGTAAGCCAGGACGTTTTTCTCGAATTTGTACATTTAATTGATCTAAATGGTTGCAATAGTACTCTGAATTTATTGTTTTACCCTTTTGCAGATAGTCAATCAAAAAAATACCTTTGAAGTCCCAAAAAAAAAACTGTTGCCATAACCTTACCAGCCGATTGAATTGTTTTTGCCTTCTTTGGGCACTTCCTCCAGCTTCAGTCCGTTGTTTGGATTGTTCTTTTGTCTCTGGAGTATAGTGGTGGATCCATGTCTCATCAACAGTTATGAAACGACCCTTAAAATCCATTTTATTTCGCTGAAAACGATCCAAACAAGCTTGAGAAATGTTCATTCTTCTGTGTTTTTGGTCGACTGTTAACAAGTGCGGCACCCATCTTGCAGAAAGCTTTTTCATCTGTAGTTCATCATGCAAAATTAAATGGACTCGATCATTTGAGATGCCCATGATATTAGCACTTTTATTCGTCGATCATTTAATACCATATCATGCACTTTGGCTACAATTTCTGTTGTTGTTGCTGTTTTTGGACGTCCACTACGTGGTTCATCTTCAATGCTTGTACGACCACGTTTAAATTCAGCAACCCAATTTTTTACTGTTGCATATGAAGGAGCACTTTCACCTAACACATTCACGCATTATGAATTTCTTGTCCCGATAAACCTTTTTTATGTAAATATTTAATGACACCACGCATTTCTAATTTTTCCATTGTAAAAAAATCGCGGATGCGTCTTTTGTGAACACCTGTTTCTATATGAAGGAGTTGCCAGATCGAAACAAAATTTAACATGTGTTCATAGCAGTTTCCAAAGCACTTAACTTTTTTCTGTTTATACCGCGCTTTTTGTGCTAGGCTAAGAAGTTTCCGAACCGCCCTCGTAGACAAAATAAATAAACAAAAGGAGTTTTGGACTGAATCCGACTGAATCTCAAAAGTTCCACTCCACAAAACAATCGTAAAGGCCATTTGAAATATTCTATTACAATGTTAAATAAAACATTAATTTTCTATTACGCTATGTGAACACAGGTCACAAACAATAATAATTTTCGTAAATACCCACCTTTTACTTCAAATAGTCACCTTAAGTTACAAAACTACAGATCAATTGCAATTGTTTCTCAAAATTTGTTCACTGTGTAAAAATGTGCCAATTTTTTTTAGTTTAATATCTTCAACTTATGTCACATTTGAAAGCTAACAACTATGCGAATATGGATAACAAAGCAAAACGTCAATGGGTGTTGTTAATCAGTAACAAGTTGTACATCACCGGAATTTAAATTTTAAAATTTGAACTAAATTTAAATTAAGGATGAAGGTCAAGATCTTTTCGCAAAATACGCAACAGTGTGGTTTAAGAAATGCCCTATTTCTGAGAACGATATGGAATCGACTGATTTAGCTCACTTTGAACGGGTACACTTACCGCTACGATATTTTCGCCGCTTTAAGTGGTACGGCGTCTCTTTGGCGCCGGAACATTTAAAGTGCAAATTTGGATCCGAATTTATCCACTATAGCAAGCACAGCCTTTCGGATAGGACGATTATTACGGCTGAAAATTGGAGTAAGTGCTTTTAAAGTTGCGACTATCTTCTCAGAATTTTGCTAGAAATTTCAATGATTTCCAAACGTTTTTCGTAAATCATAAAATTTTTAACTTCGACTAACGTTTGGGCACCGAAAGATCATTTCAAATGTTTGAGGGTGCGTTGACATAAAGATACTAAATTATGATGTTCCTATTGAAAAACCCGTTAAAAGCTGTACATAAAACATTGACAAATTGAAGTAAATTTTACAAAAATTTCAAATATATAGAGTGGTCCAACCAAAATACTCGATGTTAATTGTGAGTCACACATTAACGTCAAGTTATTGCCCAACTCAATTTGATATTTCTTTCTTCCATTTTTTGACGAATTGAACCATTGAGAGGTACACAGTTGAGAATCGCGTTAAGATTGTTGAAGCATTTGAGAAAATGCGCGTTCAAATCAAAATGCATTTCGTACACTTCGTAATTTGTATGGTCAGCATAATCGATCAAATGAGTCCACAGTGGATCGACTAACTAGCAGAAATGCCGCATTTCGGTAAATGAGAATTCACGAGCGATTGTTGAAAAGTCGATGCTAAATTTTGAAAAGAAAAAGAGTAAGCCAAGAAAAATTTAGGAGCTAAAGGATAAGATAATTCGGCACGACATTGAACCTTCATTTTTTCTCAGCCATTGAAAAAATGGACCATCGGATAGAGGTACACCACCGAAGTTGTAGCGAGCATTTGGCTGATATATTTTTACATATGTGGCGCGCAAAATAGAAAGGGACCTAAGGGAAAAACCAGTTTTGTTCAGGAGAGCCATTTTAAAGATTTAAATACGTGTATCTTTGGTGTACCATTACTTTCATAATACGCGCATATCTCTGGGAGGGAACACTTTTGGGCCATGGGATCGGTCTCATTCGATGATCAGATGTCCACATCAAACAAAAAAAAAGGAAAAATTGATTTTTTTACCCTTAGGTCCCTTTCTATATGCGCTGTCACATATAATTATCATATAATCTTCTATCATAATAAAAAATATTAAGAGAATTCTCTGAAATTTTTTTTTCTAACGGGTGTTTTTTTTAAGACTTTCGATTTTCAATCTGGCCTCATTTTTTCGGAGTTGGTCTTTTTGACAGCTGTCACTTGATTAATGCTCAGTTTGGTTCCGTAATGTATAGACTTACTCCGAAAAAACGTTTGCAAATCGTCTAAATTTATTACAAAATTAATTACAAAGTAGTGATTTGGTTCGAGCGATGCATCGCGCGCTGTGTCCAATATTCGGGGTCGGTAATTCCAGCAACCTTAAGTCGGATTCGCACCACGTTTACACTAGAGGATAATGCGCATCCTCAGATACACCGTACAGTGCGTACCGAAGGCGCTTTGCTGCTGTGGAGCAGAGTTTCGAAGAAGACCCGAATGAGTCCATCCGCCATGGCGCGCAGCAGATAGAGCTGTGCCCATCCTCTTTATAGAATATTTTGCGAAAGGATCTTGGTTTGCGGGCTTACAAAATCCAACTGGTGTAAGAGTTGAATCCGAACGACCATCAAGCGCGTCGCACGTTCGGTGAATGGGCCCAAAACAAGATGGCCATCGATCCTGAATTTTCCAAGAAGATTGTGTTCAGCGATTAAGCTTATTTTTGGTTGAATGGGTACGTCAATAACCAAAATTGTCGCATCTGGAGTAATGAACATCCACAACTCCTTATCTTTATATTAATTCTTGGTCATATCTCATTAAACTACTTTAAAGGCATTTTATTTCTTCTTGAAAACCACACTTGTACCCTTTACTACGCAAAATTTTACCGGTTTATTTTTGCGATCTTCTTTTTAATTGCAAGAATAGATGGGCTAAAGTACGAACGGACATTTTTAAATCGACTAAGAAAAAAGGCAAATAGTCCTGAGTTCGGCCTGGCCGAACCCTATGTGCCCTCTATCGTACCCCATGTGTCCATGTACCCATGTGTCTCTAATATAAGCCAAGATTTGCGCTAATTTAAGTACCCACAAGACCATATTGGCTATAACTCCATCCAGCAACTATACCCTTTTGGAGGTATGTAGAGCGTCTGAACACACAGTATCTATTTTAACCATTATCCGTCCACACAAAAAATTTGATTTGTTAGGCAAATAGCGAGGTACCTTTTGTCCCTTAGAGGGACACTTTTTTCCCCAGAGCCGACTTCGTCCATTTACAATCCCAAACAGCTTATGACCATAAACCTTTGTCATGAAAAATATAAGGGTCCTAGGATAATTCGCTTGACCGCCATCGTGCTTTCAATGGACGTCTTAGAATTTTACGACTATCAATAATAATATATGTGGCACCCTGTCTATTATTATTATTGTTTTCGTTTAGTTACTAATCAACATTGTTATTACTGTAAACAAACATGACGTTTGTTACAACATTGAATTTTCCTTCTTCTTAATTTTGATCTCATCGAGTACACATCGTAAGGCGCGCCTAATACTTATAATTATACTTTTCGTTTCTCTTAGTATAAGTTAACCATACTTTAATATTCAATAAAATTGAAACCTGAATTAAATACTACACACCACGAGATTCATTTATAGGTAATTACAAGAATTACCAAAGTGGTGACCCCGACGTGATCTCGTGGTGTTGTAGCAGCGTTTTTTGCCAAACCGTTTTTCTGCAAGCCGAGACGTATGAGGTGCCGTTAGGTTTTCGTACAAGCGAGGCGTTGGCGAACAATCGAGAACCCGCGTGTGCAGTTGTGTTTCAGTGACATCGGTGTGATTTCCTAACCTCAAAAAATGAACAACGACAGCGGTTTGCAATCTGTGGCAACAGAATCCGACATGCAAAATGACCAGAGAGGTGCAGTAGGGTCTATGTCACCAGTCGGTAACGTTACTGTGGTGTACGCCAGACTACCATTGCCGCAGATGGCCAGCTCTAACATCGAGTCATGGTTTACCACAATGGATTTCTGGTTCACGGCTTCCGGTATCACCGCCGACAAGCAGAAAACAGCGACAATTTTGGCAGCACTGGACCCAAGCGTCATATCCCAGCTCACGGATCTGATTGCAGGAATGCCTCAGACCGATCGATATGAGTTCATCCGAACAAAAATAATTGAGCATTTCGCTGACAGTGAGCAACGCAGACTCAATCGCCTTTTGTCCGAATTGCCACTTGGGGACAAGAAGCCTTCGGAACTCTACTACGAAATGAGACGTGTTGCTGGTAACACCCTTGGTGAGGCTGCTCTAAAAGGTTTGTGGATTAAACGATTGCCGGACGTCGTACAACCCGTTGTTGCCGCCTCATGTGGAGCCGCCACTGAATTTACGAAGATTGCCGACTCCATAGTAGACGCAATTTCTCCAAATCACATCCACGCAGTCTCTAAACATGGCCCGAGCGAATTCGATCAGTTAAGGTCAGCCGTCAAGGACCTAACCAAACAAATTGAAAAGTTGCAAATTCGCTCACGTTCTCGCACTCGTCATCAGTCTCGTGTTGGAGCTTCCCGTAGCCGTGCCCGACACAACTCGTCATCAAACGCACCACCTGCAAACACAGCCACTGATTATGATGCGTGCTGGTTCCACCGACGTTATGGACGTAACGCCCGAAAGTGTAGAAGTCCCTGTCGGCATAAACAGGGTTCAGTGAATACGGTTTCATCTGATTCCGTAGGGACTTCAGCCTGAAGCCAGATGCGCGTGGCGAATGTTAGCGGAAATTCTGCCACGACTCGCAAAGTATTTCGCTTACAGGTAAAGGACGAACTTTCTAAAAAAAATTTTCTCGTTGACACAGGTGCAGATGTTTCCGTCCTTCCACTGTCATCAAATTCACCAGACGTCAAAATAACATCCACCAAATTATACGCCGCGAATGGTTCGTCTATAAAGGTCAGAGGCGAGAGACGAATCTGTTTAGATCTTGGTCTTCGTCGGAAATTTGAATGGTCTTTTGTCGTAGCTGACGTCACAAGCCCAATAATTGGTGCCGATTTTTTACGATTCTACGATCTCCTAATCGATTTGCGCCGAAATCGACTTATCGATAGCAAAACCGATAGCCATTCGACTCCGATTACGTTTTCTCGACTTAACGCCGCCGAAATCAATACGTCCAATCAGTTTTCCGACATCCTGATCGAGTTTTCTGACGTTACGAAACTGTCACCGCTCGGATCCGTCACGAAGTCTACAATTTTTCACCGCATCGAAACCGAAGGTCAGCCGGTTCATTCCCGACCACGTCGACTGTCACCAGAAAAGCTAGCTGCAGCACGAGCTGAGTTCGAGTTTCTGATGAAAGTCGGTATCTGTCAGCCGTCTAGCAGTAACTGGTCAAGCCCGTTACATATGGTCAGGAAAAGTGATGGTTCCTGGAGGCCATGCGGAGACTACCGGGCGCTGAATGCTCAGACACTTCCTGACCGATACCCTCTACCATATTTAACGGACTTTACCAGCAATTTAAGTGGAATGAGTGTTTTTTCCAAAATCGACCTCAAAAAAGCATTCCATCAGGTGCCGATTCACCCCGATGACGTTACAAAGACCGCCATAATGACACCGTTCGGTTTATTCGAGTTTAAATTTATGACCTTTGGACTCTGCAACGCGGCGCAGACCTTCCAAAGGCTCATAAACGAAGTTTTGCGTGGTTTGGACTTTGCCTTCCCATACATCGACGATATTTGCATCGCATCATCATCTCTCGATCAGCACCGATTCCACCTTAAGACGGTTTTCCAGCGATTGCGTGAGAACAACTTGGCAATAAACGTAGCAAAATGTGAGTTTGGCAAAACAGAGCTGAAATTTCTTGGTCATCTCGTCGACTCACAAGGAATTCGCCCTTTACCCGAAAAAATAGCAGCAATTAAAGACTTCCCGAAACCTACGGTGGCTAAGGAACTGAAAAGGTTTATCGCCATGATAAATTTTTATAGGAAGTTCCTACCACAAGCCGTTAAACATCAGTCACAACTGCAAGCGTTGATTAATGGTAACGTCAAAAACGACCTAACACCCGTTTCTTGGACCCAAGACACAGAAGCCGCTTTCGTCAAATGCAAAGAGGAGCTAGTCAACGCAACGCTATTAGTGCACCCAGTTAAAAATGCAGATTTGGCCTTATATGTCGACGCATCTGATACAGCAGTTGGTGCCGCACTGCATCAATGCGTAAATGGAGATCTAGAACCATTAGGATTTTACTCCAAGCAGTTAACGAGTGCCCAGCAGAAATACAGTACCTACGATCGCGAGTTGACTGCTATGTACCAAGGTGTGTGCCATTTCAGGTACATGATCGAAGGAAGAAAATGCCATATTGTCACCGATCATCGACCTCTAGTCTACGCTTTTCGCCAAAAACTTGAAAAAGCATCGCCTCGTAGAGCTCGACAGCTTGACTTCATCGGTCAGTTCACCACCGACATTCGCCATACGCCGGGTGAAGAAAATGTGACAGCTGATTTTCTCTCACGCATCCCATCGCTCAGTCAAATCATCGACTATCCGAAAATCGCCGCAGCGCAACAGAATGACGACGAGCTTCATGAATTACAAACAGGTATCCACTCTAATTCACTTGTACTAAAATTTTTTACAATTACAGGCACTGACCTTGAACTAGTGTGTGACACATCGACGAGCAATATTCGCCCCTTCATACCAAAGGCATTTCGAGATCAAATATTGTCCGTCGTACATGGCTTAGCTCACCCTGGAGTTCGTACAACGACGAAACTTTTGACATCCCGATTTATATGGCCAGCGATTAGAAAAGACACTGCTAACTTTGTTCGCAATTGTGTAGCATGTCAACGTGCAAAAGTTCAACGCCATACGAAGTCACCGGTTTCAAGGTACGTGCCTCCAAAAGAACGTTTCTCGCACATTAACATCGACATCGTTGGACCGTTTCCACTCTGCGAAGGGCAACGATATTGTTTAACAATAATCGACCGTTACACCCGTTGGCCCGAAGCCGTTCCTATGCCTGACATAACTGCTGAAACAGTCGCCAAAGCTATCCTCTTTCACTGGATTGCTAGATTTGGTGTTCCAGCTCGAATAACATCCGATCGTGGTAGGCAATTCGAATCTGCCGTATTTTCCGAATTGACCAGGACAATTGGCGCATCTCATCTCCGTACTACACCGTACCATCCGCAATCAAACGGTATCGTCGAAAGATGGCATCGAGTCTTCAAAGCAGCCATTTTGTGCAGCGATCCAGCAAAGTGGGTGTATAGTTTGCCTTCGATCTTACTTGGTCTCAGAGTCGTTTTCAAGCCGGACATAAATGCTTCACCAGCCGAACTTGTTTATGGGACGACCCTGCGAATTCCTGGCGAATTTTTCAACCCCAGTAAACCATCTGAACCCACCAGTGAAGCCGTCTCACAATTTCGTGCAGCGATGCAACAGTTACGACCGACCGACACGTCACATCATTCCGAAGCAAGAGCTTTCGTAAGTCCTGCACTATATTCTGCAACTCACGTTTTTGTTCGAAATGATTCGATTCGCCCATCATTGACTCATCCGTATGATGGCCCATACTCTGTCAAAGCGAAATCCGCGAAGTTCTTTACGATTGTCATCCGAGGTCGTTCAGTCAACATCAGTATCGACCGTCTTAAACCAGCCTTTTCTGCTAACTCAGACCTGGATATTTCTGACGTGCCGATTCAACAACCAGTCATACATCATGATTCCTCATACCCCAGTCTTGAACAAGACGTCACACCGGACGAACCTTGTCATACTGAAGAAACATCAGAACCAGACACAACTTTAAATTCGTCGCAACCAGTTCACCATAATACTTCCGCGGTTCCGACGAAATCTACCCGTTGTGGCAGACGTGTTACGTTTCCACAAAGATTCAGGTAGCTTTCCTCTAGCGGGGGAGTACTGTGGCACCCTGTCTATTATTATTATTGTTTTCGTTTAGTTACTAATCAACATTGTTATTACTGTAAACAAACATGACGTTTGTTACAACATTGAATTTTCCTTCTTCTTAATTTTGATCTCATCGAGTACACATCGTAAGGCGCGCCTAATACTTATAATTATACTTTTCGTTTCTCTTAGTATAAGTTAACCATACTTTAATATTCAATAAAATTGAAACCTGAATTAAATACTACACACCACGAGATTCATTTATAGGTAATTACAAGAATTACCAAATATATATATAATCGTACTTTATAGGGCTTTCGATAAATATTTCGTCGTGTTTCAAATGGAATCACAATTTAATATACCATCCACTCTTTGCTGGAGGGTTAATAATTCCTAGTAGAAGAGTATAATTATTAAAAGGTCATTCGCACTTTTATTTGGTTATAAACATCTGCAGAAACTTATAATACCACTGTACCACAGTTTGGAAAGTGTTTAAATAGAAAGTTATTTTTAAATTATTTTGTTTTCCAACCACTGTGCTAGAGTCGGTTCCGTATTGACCTATTCATTCTTCGGCCAGGCCAGATCAACAACAACAGCAACCAATTCAATTGTATTTCAATTAAAAACCTTTAAACAAGGTTTCCATTTAATTAAAATTTTGCATATGGGTGGTTAAATTTTAAGGGCTGATGATGAATGTGAACCACACCTAAACGTCAATTTTTTTCTGGATTTCATTTGGTATTTCTTAATTTCAGACTAATTCAATTTGAAACATGAAGAGATACACAAGCGAGCAACGGGTCAAAGTTATTTAGGCTTATTATGAAGAATATCATCTTCAGTGATGAGGCACATTTTCACCTCAGTGGAATTGCCGCATTTGGGCGAATGATAATGCAAGAGTGAATGTCGAAAAAACAATGCCCCCACAAATAGTGACTGTTTGGTGCTGTTTATGGGCTGGCGGCATCATCGGGTCGTATTTTTCCAAAATGAGGCCAGTCAGGCAGTTACTGTGAATGGTTTTCGCTATCGTAACTTTTTATGACCCGAATTGGAAGATATGAATGTGGACGATATGTGTTTTCAACAGGACGGTGCCACTCTCAACACAGCTAACGAAACAATGGCTCTTTTGCGCGACAAATCAACATCGACCTTTAAAATTTAACCACCGAATTACAAAATAGACTTTTTAAGATGTCGATAAGCGAGTGCTCACTTGATTTAAAACCTTTCATTAAAATAAAATTTTAAGATGTCGACAAGCGAGTGCTCATTTCATTTAAAACCTTTAATTATAATAAGAATTTTAAATAGGAACACCTTGACTGTCTATAAATTGACGTGTTGTTCAGAAATACCATGTTACAATAATACAGGTAATGCGACAATTATCTGTTGATTTTTTGCCTTTTTATTTGTGTTTGTAAACGAAACTTCAAGGATACTTTCAAAAACTTGAAATCACATTTGAGTTAACCACCCTGTAGGAAATATCGATAGTAAATCTGTGCGGATTCGCTATTGTCATTGTCATCAGCACTACTGACCAATTATACCCCAGGCAATGCTTTCTGCTGCTATAGACATTTAACATGTGCTTGTCATTGAGAATCCACAGTGCGAACTTATTGGAACCAGTGATTCTCTACTTCTTTGTCTAAATTGGAATTTTTTAATCAATTGTTACATTATTGACTATGTAACGGGTGATCCATCATGAGGTATTTTTTTCAATAGCCTTTTTTCACAGATTTCGCGTGAGTTGTGTTCAACTTTATTTTTTTTCTTTTCAGTATTGTTTGCCATTTCATCAAGGAGAGACTTACACCGAAACAACGTCTCAAAATTGTGCAACTGTATAATGGAAACGAGTATTCGGTGAGAAACTGTTTTCGAGAACAATTTTGTTCAGTGATGAGGCATATTTCTGGCTCAACACCAACGTCAATAAACATAATTGCCGCATTTTGGCTGAAAAGCAACCACAAGAAGTTCATGAGGTGCCATTATAGCCAGAGAAAACCACAGTCTGGTTTATGGGCTGGTGGAATAATCGGTCCATATTTTTTTAAAAATGATGATGGTCGGAACGTAACCGTGAATGGAGCTCGATGTCGCCTTGATATCGGACTTTTTGCTTCCTGAAGCCCGTAATCTAGAGGACATTTGGATTTTACAGGACAGCTCCACTTGCCATACAGCTGCTTAAAAAATGGATCTAATAAGAGGTCATTACGAAAAGCAGCCAATTTCACGTTTTGTACCGGTGAGTTGGCCGCCTAGATCGTATACTATCACAGCGATAGACTTATTTCTTTGGGGCTACGCAATTCTATGCTGGCAAACCAGCTACGATTTAGGTTTTGGAAGCCAACATTACGCGTCTCATTAAAGCGTAGTTGCTGCCAACATTTATAAGAAGTTATATTCAAAAAATATAATTTCCTTTAAATGTTCCTTTCGAAAGCTCCACAAATATTCCACATTTTATTTGATTGACCCTTAGAATGGACACCTTGAAGCGTAGTTGCGGCCAATATTTAAAGGAAATTATATACAAAAATAAATGGCATAAAATGTCCTTTCGAATGAACCACAAATATTCCACTTTTTATTTGATTTTTTGAATTTTGTTTTTATTTTGAAAAAATACCTTTAGATTGATTACCCGATAATTCTTTTGGGATCATATAGAGATCTTGGAACTATAGATTCAGTGGTACATTGTTATAATCGAAGTCAACACTTTTGGTTTTTTATAGATGCTCACACTAGAACAGGAGAGGATATTTTTCACATATTTTTTTCTCGAAATTTAATTTTCTGCCGCCTAAAAAAGTAAAAAATAAAAATCGGAGCTTTATTCGTTAACTATATCTTAACCATTCCGATACAATGTGTACTCTTAAAGGCAGAATACACAGTGTAGATGCTGCTTTGACAATGTCAACAAAAAGTCAACCAAAAAAAAGCAGAAATGGTGTTGACTAAGATACACTTGACCCAGGCTTTCTACAGGGAATCTAGTTTACGGACATAGGGTATAAAAGGTGTGAAAAGGTCCATATTTCCAGAGTTACGGGCCCCCAAAGTTTGAAAATATATATCGGGTCTAGAAGTATTTTTTTCAAAAAAAAAAAATACAAAAATTCAAATCAAGTGTGGAATCATTATTGTTCTTGTTCGAATATAAATGTTATGCAATTTTTTTTTTAATATAATTTCTTTCAAAATATTGCCACAACAACGCATCTGGATGTCCAATTTTGAATAAATCATTCGAGCATTTCGACCGTGAATGACACGCGTAATGTTGGCTTCCAAAACCTGCATCGTAGCTGGTTTGTCAGCATTGACTTTGGACTTTACATAGATAGCTCCAAAGAAAAAAGTCTAAAGGTGTGATAGCACACGAACTAGGCGGCTAACTCACCGGTCAAAAACGAGAAATTAGCTAGTCTTCGAAATTACCTCTCAATAGATAATTTGTTTGAGCAGCTGTTTAGCAAGTGTCACTGTCATGTTGAAATCAAATTTCGTCAAAGTTACGAGCTTCAATTTGAGGTAGCAAAAAGTCCGATATCATGGCGCGAGAGCGGGCACCATTCACGGTTCCGTTACGGCCATCATCTTTTTGGAAAAATATGGACCGATGATTCTACTAGGCCATAAACTGCACCAAACCGTGGGTTTCTCTGGGTATAATGACACATCTTGGACCTCTTCTGGTTGCTCTTCAGTCCAAATGTGGCAATTTGTTTATTCACGTTGCTGTTGAGCCAGAAATGGGCCGTATCACTGAACAAAATTTTGGCCGAAGCCGGTTTCTTAGTTATCGCTCATTTCCATTATTCAGTTGCACAACTAGGAGACGTTGTTGCGGTGTAAGTCTTTTCATGCTGAAATGTCAAACAGTACTGAAAACAAATATAAAATAAAGTTTAATACAACTCACGCGTAATCTGTGAAAAAAACCCCTATTGAAAACATACCTCTAGATGGACCAACCTTTATGCGTATAGTTTCCTTATTTTTTATTGGATCAGGACGAAATTGAATTTGTTGGAAAGATCATCAAACTATCGGTTATATTCGCAATCCATTAACCCAATGCAAGGCGACACTCGATTTTGTGCTTTTAGAGAATGATTTTTGGAAATTGGGACATGGCTAGAGGACATTTTTCAAATGATTTTCAAAATCAATTTTCTACGGCCAAAAAAGTTCACGTACACGCAGAAAAAAAGTATTGTTGGGGTAACAATATTCGAAGAGGATCATACTATTGTTGGGTATATGGTTGTGACACAACAATATTATGATCCTCACAACAATAGTATGATTCACACTCAACCATACTATTATCTCCACAACCATATTATGATCCTCACAACCATAGTATGTTTCTCATACAACCATAGTATGATCCTCACAACCATAGTATAATTCACACTCAACCATACTATGATCCCCAAAATTATTTATTAGGATTGGTTATTGTTGTTATTCAAAAATAGAGTTTTTTATTAAGTGTTATTTTAAATTGCATTACTATTAGTTCATAGCCAGAATTGAAGCCATGTTTTTATTAAACATTTCATTCAAGAAACAAAAATATATATTCCAACGGTCAAAAATACTTTTAGTTGCCAGCAGGGGTGAATGCTAATTCACCATCCGTAGACACCAAGTAACGAATGAGATTAAACCATGATCAATGGCTATATACTTAAGTGCATATACTTAAACGAAAACCAGTCGGTAGTAGAGTATTTCACCCAACAAAGTAAACACAATAAAAATCCCTCGAACTACCTTCCGATTGTGTTGTTTTTTGTAATGGACAGCAACCATTCACTGTATCGTGTGTATGTGTTTTTTTGCATATCAAAAAAACATACGCACATACACACATTCTCGTACATGCATGTTCTATAAATGCTTTTTTGATATGTTCAATGATTGTTCATAGTCGCAACCATACTGTATGATTGTAGTAATCAAATGATTGTTAACGTAAATTTTAAACAACAATACTTTTGTTGCACCAACCATGTTTATATGGTTGCTACAACCATATTTTTATTTCTAAATTTGGCAATAATACTATTGTTACATTTCAACAATAGCAATATTGTCGCAATCATACTTTTGTCACAATTAAATACAAAAAACAATACTATGGTTGCGGCGAACATGCTCTTATTGTAGAGAACATATTATTGTTGCGGTGACCATAGTGTAACCATATCTTTTCTCTGCGTGTAGTTATATCCGTGAACTATATAAGACCTTCCGATACATTGTGTACTTTCAAACAGTCGACAAAAGTGGTGACATGAATCACATGACCACAGGTTTCCTTCCGGGCAGCAACTTTGTCAACTTCGTTGTATACCAGAAAATAATTGCCAGTTTTTGAATGTTTTATTTGTTGTACCTGATGCCACTACCTGTATTGTTGTGCCATGAGCAATACCATATTTTTTCAAAACTAAAACCCCCAAAATTACCAAAAAAAATCGGATATTTTTTAGAATGAATAGGAATTTAGCAACGTTTGTCTCCACACTATTTCATTTATTGTAATCTAGCAGACAGCCTACTTCGTACGCTTTATGGCCACCTTAAATCATATCACCCGCTGGTTTTATAATCAATTCGTAAACAGTGACATGCGGCGGTGAAGTTAATGCAAACATAACGGCTCTGGAAACGTCTTCCGGCTGCAGTATGATGCCATGGCATATCTTCTTTTGCTCTTCCGTAATCAATTCCGTATTCACTAGACCAGGACTAATGCTCTGCAACAGAAGGAAGATGAAAAAACGCATTTATTTTTTTGCCTAGCAATGCAATTCGCCTTCCGAAAAGAGAGAAGCCGAATAAAAAGTCATTACCGTAACTTTAGTACGTGTTCCCAGAGCACGAAACTCTTGACGATAAATCTCGTTTATCGCCGTCAGGGCATACTTCGTTGCTGGATAAATGTTCCACGACGGCAGATGACCCGGTATCACTGGCACATTATGCCCCAAAATGCTATTGATTAAAATAATATGACCGCCACCACCGACGCCACCAGCCGATTGACCATTCGCCGTAGTCGCAGCAGTAGCTGACTCTTGTTGCATGGAGGCAAACGCATGCCGCGTACAGTTGACGACTCCCATAATATTGGTTTGCATTATTTCCTGTATCTGTTCGTTCGGCATCTGGCACAATTGCCCCATGCGCAAACAGCCGGCGTTGTTGACCAGCACATGTACGGGTCCGTGGGCATCGGTAATTTCTTTAAAGACCCGTGCCACATCGGTGGCATTGGCCACATCGCAGCGTATGGCATGCATGCGGTCTTGCTCTTCTTCGCTCAACTGTTGCTTGAGCTGCTCAACACGGTCGACACGGCGCGCCAGACCGACAACAATCAATTGAACTTTTAATAAATCTCTGACTACGGCTGCACCGATGCCCGAACTGGCCCCAGTGACCACAGCTAGTTTGTATTTTAATTGTTCCATGCTTTGTTGCATTGCAGCCGCTGACTGACTGTACGTCCGTCCCTTCGTCTGCCAATGAAGTGAGTGTTGCAGTAGTTTCAAGTGTTTGGCGTAAAGAACAACCCGAGCAGTGCGTGTTTCCAACGCAAATGCTTGCTGCGAACTGATTTGCTGGTTTATAGATTGTTACGCTTTTGTTATCGAAAAAAAAGCGACCGACCGCCCTCACGATATTAGAAAAAAAACACTTGGCTTGGCGAGAGTGGCAACCACATGGGCCAACCACATTCCGATATATCAGTTTTCAGTGCAAATACGTACGTGTCGGTTTGAGAGGGTATAGATTTCCAAAGTTTCGTAATTGATGCTGCGATGTACATTTGTAATAATTGAAAATTCAGTGTACTGGTTTGGGTGCAAGCCAAGATTACAACTTCAATTGTTTCTAATGTTTAAAAGCAGAGAAGCTAATTATTTTCTAGAATAAAGATATAAACAACTTAACGAAAGCCCTTGAACTTTTCAGCAGAAACGTATTGTTGAGCTCAAAAGAGTTTCTCTTTGGACACAAATATGAGGACCATTCATCATTAGGTAGGTTAGGTGAATTGTGTTCTGAAATTAGTGCATTATGATTGATTTTAAATATTAGAAAAATGCGACCACATCGGTCCACGTTTTCAGATACTCCCCATACAGGGTCCTTTTGAATATGAGCCCTTGCCGCTCAAGTCTGGTAAAATTGGACTACACTGAGAAGAAAAAAATATTATATAAGGTTAACTTACCCAAAAATAAATACGATTTCGAGTCTACGTTATATAAGGTAAATTTCAACATTTTGTTGACTGGTATTTAACAATAATAATAGTTAATTTAACTATTCTATGGTTGAATTTTTTCAACATGGAAATGGTTAATTTTATTATTATTATTGTTGTTTTAACAATGCATTGTTGAGTTTTTTAACCATTAAAAGTGTTACTATTAAAATAACACTGTGGAACAAATTCAGGTTAGCAAAAGTTAGGTCGATTCTGAGAGTGAGGGGTGAAAATATAGGCTAAATTAGAAGACCCGACCTTCGAATTTTGCAGTCAAATGCCCATTTTCAGCATATTGTTTATATGGTTTTTTGGCTATAACTTGTCGACTAATTGATATTTTTCTGTAAAATCTGTAAAACCAAAATATGGCTGGAGACCTGTCCAACAATTAATTTTTTTTTTAAAAAATGATTTAGAAAATGTTTGTGGTGCTTATGAAGCAAAATGTTGGAAAAATTATTTTTTTCATGCTTTTTGAAAATATTTTCCACTAGTCTTTTTTGCTTTCTGTTTGATCTATAATATGCTTCTCAGTTTCTTCAATTAATTTCATTTGAAACGAAAACAATCATAATTTAAAACTTGCGTTTTCCAGCAAAATATTAATTTACTTCTCATTTCTTATGTATCAATTTTGTTTAGTGTTAGTGATAGAGATTGTTATAGAAATCATATTTATTGTTAAGTTAACCAATTATTGGTTACCTCTTTTAACCAGAAATATAGTTACTGTTATAATTTTTATAATTAAATTAACCAACTAATTATGTTTTTGTTTACATTTGTTCGGTCTTTTTTTATTATTATGACATGAAAAGTTTTTATTCTGGTTCGAGAACTTTTTTTTGTTTCCTTTCGGAATCAACTAAAAAATTGGTGAAATGTATTGGCTACGGTTGCCAGGAAGACTGTACGAGTACGAGTACAGTTGTTTCTAAGCCCGCCAGGGTTTTCTTCAGCAACGATTATACGGGAGTCCCATTATGATTAATGAGAATTACCCTTTGCGAAAAGTATTCGAACTATGCGAAAATCAATCTTAATCTTTATATCATTGCGCTATGAATATCATTGCGCTATGTAGATTATGCAGCTAGCATTTGCATTTGGTGATGACTTTTTAAACGAGCGAGATAAATTGCCTTATGATCTTTCTCACAATTACAAACGTTCAGAGCAGAGGAAAAAAGGAAAAAGAGTGGGGGGATAAGACAGTCGCAATCGTTGCAACATCGTGTAACTTAATTCTGAACTTTGTATAAAACAAAGCTGATCAAAAACGTCAATACAACAGAGCCGAATGATCTTTAAATTTTTGTTTATGTCGCACATTTTTCTGTCTCTCTCTGGAAAAAACCAACCATATATAATGTTCACTTAACTATTTTGTATGAACATTTGACCTTATACTTATAAACCGTTATTTTGTCTTCGTTATTACACATTTACCATGAAAAATTTAACCAGACACTTGGTTATAAAAATCATTGTATTTTCATTGTATTTTCGGCTCATTACATTTTTATACCCTCCACAAATATTTACAAAATTTGTCATTCCGTTTGCAGTACCACAAAATATTAATCGCAGACCCTATAAAGTATACTTATATATAAATAATTGATCTAGCCATCTTCTTAAATTTAAACGACGATAAATAATTTATATATATTTTATAGTCTTCGATCAATATTTTGTGGTGTTGCAAATGGAATGAGTCCGGCCGTCCGTGTGTCTCTTGAAAGCACGGTAGCGGTCAAATAGGATCCTGAAATTTTTCATTAAGATCAAAAGGTGTTTGGGATTATAAATGGGCAAAATTTGGGGGAAAAATGTTTCCCTTGAAAGCTCTAATGGTACACGCAGAGAAAAAACATGGTTACTACATGGTCACGGCAATAATATGTTCTCCGCAATAAAAGTATGTTCATCGCAACCATAGCATTGTTAACTGAATTTATTTTTGACAATAGTATAATTTCTGCAATATTAATATTGTTGAAATGTAACAATAATATTATTGCCAAATTTAAAAATGAAAATATGGTTATAGCAACAATATAAATATGGTTGGTGCGACAAAAGTATTGTGTTTTGCAATTTATGCTAACAATAATATGATTACGGCAATCATACTGTATGATTGTAATTTTTCTTCATTTAAATGTGCTTTTAAGAACAAATGTTATTGCTACGGATCTAATGCAATAATAGTATACTTTTTTATCGAAATTAATTTTTTTTAAACAAGCTGCTTTGGCTTTGTTTAACAGAAATATTTTTTAATAACAACGCTTACGTTTATTAAAACTTATTTTTTTCATCTGTGAAATAAATCACTTCCTATTAATTTAAATTAAATGTATATTTGAATAAATTTCATAATTCAAATCTGTTGTTGACAACTTAACCAAATTCTAATAAATTATATTGGTGTGATCATACTATGTTTGTAGGAATTATAACATGGTTGCGTGTGAATCATAGTATGGTTGTGTGAATCATACTATGGTTGTGGGGATCATAGTATGGTTATGTGTGAATCATACTATTGTTGTGAGGATCATAGTATGGTTGTATTTGAATCATACTATTGTTGTGAGGATCATATTATTGTTGTACCACAACCATATACCCAACAATAGTATTATCCTCTTCGAATATTGTCACCACAACCATACTTTTTTTCTGCGTGCAGCCGCCTTAATTCGTATTGGGAACGAATTGATGCGAACATTCCGGTTGTTTGTCCCGCCTGCAATCAGAACCACATGACGTTCTGAACCTTTTAAAATGTCCGGGTACCATGTTTATATGGTTGCTACAACCATATTTTCATTTTTAAATGTGGCAATAATACTATTGTTACATTTCAACAATATTAATATTGCTGCAATCATACTGTTGTCAAAGTTAAATTCAAAAAACAATACTATGGTTGCGACGAACATGCTTTTATTGTAGAGAACATATTATTGTTGCGGTGACCATATAGTAACCATATCTTTTCTCTGCGTGTGCACCATCCTGATCTAAGCTTTGGCAGAATCACGCGCGCCATGACAGCGATCTTTATGCCACCTGAAATTGAAGCCCGTAATCTTGACGTGACTTGGTTTTAACAGGACGGTGTCACTTGCCATACAGCTGCTCAAACAATGGATCTATTGAGAGGTCATTTCGAAAAAAAAACTAATTTCACGTTTTGGACAGGTGTGTTGGCCGCCTAGATCGAGTGATATCACACCTTTAGACATTTTTCTTTGGGGTTACGTAAAGTCCAAAGTCTATGCTGATAAACCAGCAACGATTCAAGTTTTAGAAGCTAACATTACGCGTGTCGTTAAAGCTATACCGGTCGAAATGCTCGAACGAGTCATCCAAAATTGGACCCTCAAAATGGAAACCCTGAGGTGCAGTTGCGGCCAACATTTGAAGAAAATTATATTCAAGAAATAAATGCCATAAAAGAGTCCTTTCAAATTACCAATAAAGATTCCACACTTGATTTGAATTATTATATTTTTTTTGTTTTGAAAAAATACCTCTAGATGGAGGACCCTATACAAAGACACCTCTATCTACAAGCTACATTTTAAATAGAATACTGTAGAAAGTTAGCAACGGGCGTGACGTGTAACCTAAAATTTTTATGAAATTTTAAAAGTCATCATGATATTTGGTACCACTGTGCAGTACTATACCAATTTCTAAAAACCGAACCAATATTTATAAAAACGAATGTCCGTATTTTGCTCTTCATTAATAGAGTTCCTCTCCAAAAATGATTTATATTAAAATATGTACATAGTATTTAAATGGTTTGGGTGGCTTCAATTTATCCATTTCGCATCGACTACGTGCAGAATCAGATCTCCACCAGCCTACCACCAGTATGTAGGCGTGTGGTGGCTCCTGCTGTTGAGAGGACCTCCTCGCACACATTCATAGTGTACGTATGTACGTTCGTATTCAAAATGTTGCAACCATCATTTCACTCAACAAGGACGTGTGTCTGGTGGCTGTGGTCTCACATGTCAAATATTTCATTTATTCAAAAGTTATCGCATATGAATGAGTGACTTTTTTTTCGTTACGGCTGGGTTTCGTTTTCGGTTCATATTCTCATGAGGAACGTGATGAAAACATGCTGTCAGTATCTTTGAAATACAACCAAAACAAAAGATTAGAAAAACGCCACGTTTTTTGTTTTCCATATGATACGGTTGCTGCTGCAACACGTCAACATGAAAGAAAATGATTTTTATTTTTTGGGCAAATCTATTTTCTTGTTTTTTTTTTGGGTTCTGTCTCCGTGATACGTACACGTTTGTGCAAACGTGGTGGCATGTATTTTATAGAAATCGGGTTGGATTTTTTTCGGCTTCAGTCCAATTAAACATTTGCATAACATGATTCCTTTGTCACACTGATAGTGGGTGTGATATTTTGTATAGGGTGGGTGGATTTAAATAGTTCTTCGTCAATTGTGGCTTGCAAATTGGAAGCATAAAAATAAGACGGATATTGCGGTTTAGGAAACTATTGGAAATTGATGGACCGTACTTGAGAACAGATGTGGTTTGGTCAACCTGGTTGATTCTTGTATGAGATTAACCAGGGAGCACACCTCAAAATGGAATTTGTAGTAAACGGGACGAGGTTGTTAATTGGTTGTAAGGGTAGCTGATGAAAGCCGCTAAAAAAAATTTAATGACTTTTTTTTAATGGGTGATCCAAGTAGAGATAATTTTTCAATAGCACACGTGATCTGTCAAAAGACAGATCACGTGTGAGTCATGCTGTCATGTGATTTTTGTTTAGTATTATTTGGCATTTCATCATGGAAAGGCTTACGCCAACGTTTACAAATCGTTCAACTTTATTACCAAAATTCACGTTCTGTGAGGAGTGTTTTCGAGCCAAATTTTGTTCAGCGATGAGGCCCATTTCTGGCTCAATGTCGCATTTGGGACGAAGGGCAACCAGAAGAGGTTCAAGAGCTTCCACTTCAACCAAAACAACAGTTTGGTGTGGTTTGTGGGCCGGTGGAATAATCGGTCCATATTTCTTCAAAAATGATGCCGGTGAGAACGTAACTGTCAATGGCGACCATTATCGTGCCATGATAATCGACTATTTGATGCCTGAAATTGAAGTTCGTGATCTCGGTGACATTTGGTTTCAACAAGACGGTGCCACTTCCTACACATCGCATCAATCGATGGATTTATTAAAGAACACTTCGGTGAGCAGATAATTTCACATTTTGGGCCGGTCGATTGGCCACCAAGATCGTGTGATATCACACCGTTAGACTTTTTCCTAAAGACTAAAGTTTATGCGGACAAACCCGCTTCGATTCAGGCCTTGGAGCAAAACATCACGCGTGTCAGTCGCCAGTTACCAGACGAAATGCTCGAACGAGTCATCGAAAATTGGACTCAATTAGACCATCTGAGACGTAGCCGCGGCCATCATTTGATAGACATTATATTCAAGAAATACATGCCAAAAAATGTTCTTTCAAATGATAATAAACATTCCCCATTCAATTTGAATTTTCTGAGTTTTTTTTCTTTCAAAAGTAGGGAACCTTAAAAGATCAACAATTGCAGCAAGGCTTTCTGAAGAGGGTTGTCACGGACTCGAAATCATGATAAAAGTAGTGTGCAGCCACGAAAATCAATGTCACTTTGCCATTTTGTTAAAAACTTCTATGTAAATATAGAAGCAAGAGGTCTTGAGTCGGTTTAATCCCTGTTCGATAACACTCGTTATTTAATGAATCTTGTAAATTTTTATTTATTGTGTAGATTGATTTTTAGATTCGCCAAAAAAGGATAACTGCGACACTGAAACAACAACTTGGATTGCCCACCGCTATCACGAACAGGAGTCCGAAGTTTCGCTTCAAAGAGAGTATAGGCGCACGTTTGGCGGCAGTCCTCTGAGCAGATAATGAGACTTGTTAACAATTTTGCCGAGCATGTGACAGTCAACAAAAGAACTTTCCATCGAAACCCTTCAGTTTGGGTGGAAGAAACAATCGCTGCTGCCATACAAAACAATCCAAGAGTTTCGACAAGAAGCTTATCTGTTCAAATGGGTTTAACAGACAGTCATTGGTGTCAATTATGCACTTAGATTTGGACTTATTCCCATATATAATTCAAATGGCCAACAAACTGAACGCAGCAGACTTCCCGATTTACTTGGAATTTTGCCAGAAGATGCTTCAAAAGGTGGAAGAGGACGGAAACAAGTTGAACTGTCTTTTCACGTCTGACAACATAAACAAACAAAATGGTCGAATATGGAGTGCTTCCTTCTAACCCACAGATATTCCATGAGACTGAATTGCATCTACTTCGTGTCACAGTGTGGTGTGCAGTTTTATTACGCTGCATTGTCGGGCCCTATTTCTTAGAAGAAAACGGTCAAACAGTAACGTTTACTGGAGAACGTTACTTGAGTATGTTGAGAGAGTTGTTCTTTCCAGAATTACGCCGAATGAGCATTTCTTTCAACTCTGTGTGGTTTCAGCAAGATGGTGAAACTCCTCAAATAGCCCGGACTGTTATGACAGAATTGCGAAGAAAATTTGCCAATAAGCTGGTATCCAGAAACTCCACATTCCGTTGGCCCCACAGGTCGCCTGATCTTACTATACCTGACTTTTTCTTGTGGGGCTATTGCAAACACGAAGTCTACAAAGCATTAAAATTCCATTATTTTTGAAACTAATTAAGCTACATTTAAATAAATTAAATGAGCTTTAACATGAATAAAAGAAAAATAAATTCTGTACACCGAAAAAAGTTATTTGAGTTTCTTAATGTAACTATATTTATACCCTATTCATTGGTTCAACCCACAATCATTAATAATAATTTAACTCAGGATGGTGCGTGTATCTTTTTAATGTAACTGCCAATATGAGCAGCAATAAAAAAAAACAGGATAACGTTTGGCGACTACTATTCAAAAGACTCCGCGGCTCTGTTCTGAGTTTGAGCAAGGTTGGACTGAATATGTGACGTAATTTGTACTTCATGGGTTCAATATAAAAATATAGACCGATGTAATCAAATTTCACCAGGGTAAGTTTTTTGTGGTCATAGATGGAACAAAATGGTTGATTGGCTTGGAAATATGGAGTGAAGTGCTTTGGGGTTTTAAAAACTGACTTCCAAAGTCTGATACATGGAAATTTTTCGAAAAGATATCGCCCTTCAGTTTAGTTTGTGCGTCAATTTGTGAAGCGATTTCATGAAAATGGATCGGTTTTGGACAAACCAACCCGAGTACGTTCTCGTCCAGTGAGTTTAATTGAAAACATTGCTGCTGCGGCTGAAAAAAAATCCAATAGCTTCTATCAACAACATCAACGTTATCAAGAAGTGAACATTTCTCGCATTTCTTTAAGACAAATTTTGCATTAACACCTCGGTATTACGACTTACAAAGCTCAATTGGTCCATGAACTGAAGCCTCATGACCATCCGATGCATTTTCGCTTCACTCAATGGGCCGAAGATTGTTTGGCAGGATACAAAGAATCCTGATTTCAGATGAAGCTCATCTATCTCGGAGCAATTTTAATAAGCAAAATTGCCGCATATGTGACGAGCAAAATAGAAAGGGACCTAAGGTTTAAAACCAGTTTTGTTCAGGAGATCCATTTTAAAGATTAGGTCCCTTTCTATTTGCGCTTAGAATCGTCGATTTCACTTTCATAAAACGCGCATATCTCTGGGAGGGAACTCTTTTGGGGCATGGGATCGGTCTCATTCGATGCTCAGATGTTGTCCACATCAAAAAAAAGTGAAAAGTTGATGAAAAGTTTTGTTCAGGAGAGTCATTTTAAAGATTAGGTCCCTTTCTATTTGCGCTTAGAATCGTCGACTTCACTTTCATAAAACGCGCATATCTCTGGGAGGGAACACTTTCGGGGCATGGGATCGGTCTCATTCGATGCTCAGATGTTGTCCACATCAAAAAAAGCAAAAAAATGAAAATTGATTTTTTTTACCCTTAGGTCCCTTTCTATATGCGCTGTCACATATGGGGTTCTGCGGACCCACACGAAGCCAATGCATCTATATCGACTACTGTTTGGTGTGGATTTCGGGCTGACGGCCATTTTTCTTTGAAAATGAGGAAGTAGCCTCCGTTATCCTCAGCGCTGAGAGTTACCGCATTTTTACCGAATTTTTGTTTCCAAGAATTCGTGATGACATGGACGACATTTGGTTTCAACAATACAAGAGCCACATGTCACACCGCCAATGCAAACATCGATATTTTACGCACTCTTTTTGCAAATCGAATAATCAGCCAAATTGTGATGTTAATTGGCCGCCTCGGAACTGTAATTTTTAGCACTTTTGATTATTTTTTATGGGGAGCCATTAAAGGTCAATGTTACGCAAAGCATCCAGAGAAAATTATAGCGTTGAAATATAAAATCACAGTTGAGATTGAAGAAATTCGACCCTAAACAATCGAAAATGTACTAAAAAACTAGGTTGATCGGATGATGTTCTGCTTAAGCAGTTATAGTAGTAATATGAATGATATTGTGTTCCATTTTTAAAAGACAAAGTTCAACCTTTCCAATAACACGAGAAATTAAAAAAGATATCAGTAATTTTTTTTATAGCTGATTTAAATTTAAAATGTTTACTTGCCCACCCTGTAGAACAACGATGTTGTTTTTAAAGTAGCTCGAAGCTCATCTTTTGAAATTTGAGCAAGATTGGAATTGATTTAACCAGCCTCAACCCGGATTAGGGGCATTTTGTGTGGAAAAGTTTCTAAATCAGCTTTTTAAATGGACCGTACGAGGGTTGCTATATATATTTCTGGCCTAATAATGAAAATGCGTACATTTATCATCGAAAATGGTTGTATTGTTTTTCAAAGTATTCTCCAGCATGATTTAAACACTTTTGCATGCGCTCAAACCAATTGTCGAAGCACTTTTTCCACTCCGATTGAGACACCTCCAAAACATAGTTTTTGAACGCTTCAGCAGCATTTTCTAGCTACGAAAATCTTCGACCACGCATTTTTTTCTTGATGTGCGGGAGTAAAATAAAGTCAGTAGGTGCCAAGTCAGGGCTGTATGGCGGATGACCCATAAATTCGCGTTTTGGCCGGTTAAAAAGGCGCTGGTTTGAGCCGATGTGTGAGAGCTCGCATTGTCATGGTGCATAATGATTCGTCTTCCCTTGTTAGTTTTTCGAATTTCTCCGAAGACTTCAGGCAAACAAATTGTGGTGTATCACTCAAAATTGACCGCCTATTTGCTTCGAAGTGCTTCTTCCACAAACAACTTTCGTTGGATTTGGCTCGTCTTCGAAGACCCACACGGTCGATTGCTGTTTTATTTCGGGCTCGTACGCATAGATCCATGATTCGTCACCTGTGACGATCTTATAAACGTCTTTTGAAGCACCGCGATCGTATTTTTTAAAATTTCTTTGCATCAATCGACACCAGCTCTTTTGAGCGATTGTAAAATTGTGCGGGATCCAACGAGAATGATAAATTTTTGCGGCCAGGTGTTCATACGAATCGAATGTATGCTGGTGGAAAAAATGTCTAAGGATGCCTCTATATCACGATATGTCACATGACGATCTTGCACTATCAGTTCACGCACGGCATCAATGTTCTCTGGCACAACGTCCGTTTTTTGACGACCTTAGTCTTTGAGCGAGCGTCGGCCACGATTGAATTCATTAACCCAGTTTTTCACAGTGCTATAGGATGGTGCTTTATCGCCACACAAAGATTTAAGTTCATCGATGCACTCTTGTCGTGATAATCCACGTCGAAAGTTGTGAAATATGATCGCACGAAAATGTTCACGAGTTAATTCCATTTTTTTGCCAAATTGATTTTTTCATGTCACTGTCAACAACACAAATGATGGTCGTACGTCAAAACGTTCTGAATACGTTTATGCTAAAAAATATCAAACTTTCCATGTGACATAGCAACCCTCGTATTTGCCAAATGCATTGTTTTAGTGATCTAAAACATCTCGCGCATTATTCTCTTTTTATTGAGCCCAGTATTGGGCACATCGGTTGGATGGTTTTTAAGTCTATGGCGGATAGAGATAGAGAAATGTATACTCCACATTTGAATCTGTATTATGTGGAATTCTCCTACAAATCGCATGTGGCTAGTTGGAGAACTGTTAAATGTACTGCTCAGATGTTACATTAAAAATACTAATTAAAGATCGGGAAAATTGTTTAAAACTGCATAACTCTGAGACTTTAGAAAATTCTTGCGCTTTCCAAAAGGACTTAGTTCATCCAATAAGTTTCTCCATACCCGAGGTTGCCAACTTCGGAGCCGTG
The DNA here is from genome assembly GCA_963513945.1 of Hydrotaea diabolus. NCBI lineage: Eukaryota > Metazoa > Arthropoda > Insecta > Diptera > Muscidae > Hydrotaea > Hydrotaea diabolus. Next base: position 121,090,632 of record OY740718.1, on the reverse strand, counting down.
CTATGCTATTTTGGCTAGGGTCTACAAATGTTCCTTTAAACTCGAATGCTTGTTATAGATAGCTGTGTAATTAATTAATTGGGTATAGCCAGAAAGACTGATTAATGTCACTTTTACTTGATAATCACCATTATGGTCTGAACCACGGTGTACTATAGCACTGGAGTATGCTATAATGTGAGTACTAACGCTCCTCAAATAAACTGTAGGACTCAATTTAAGGATGAGCTGAGCTACTTCACATATAACTTTATTAAGGGTTGAGGTCTTACTAAAACCTCTGCTACTATTTTGGTCGTAGCATCCTGTTGAAACGCAAGTCCACATCAAGCACTTTACCCATGATTTAGGTGGTAAACCACAGCCACCACAAAACTCCCCTAAGTGCCGTTCTCAAACAGGTCAGGATGAAATAGCAGTTCTAGGGGCTCCAGACCTCTCGCGGCAAAAAAGTTAAATCTCTGGTCCGACCTCGTAGCACACGTTTACTTCCAGTTTTGGCGCCGCCAATCCTGACTGGTGGCTTTAATGACTAGAATTGGCAAGAATTCGCTCTATGTTTACCCATAAACAAAGAGGATGAATAGGATTATTCAAGATGTATTTTAGTCTTGCAGAGCAGCTCTTGGAATCACCTAAGGGAAACCAGGTGATCCCCCTCGTCCCCTGCGGGTGCCAGAAAGACAATCCGGCTAACTTTACGGCTAGATCTGGACCTACATATGTACATATAAGATTGGGCTAAGGCTAGAGCTGAATGCGGATTACAACGATAGGTAGAATATCCACTTTGCAAGCAAAAAATTATCTTCTTGGATAAGGTCGATATTTTTTCCAGCCAGCAAGCAGAATTGCCATAACTGGACCGACCAGAATCTACAAGCATTCATCCACGGTTTATGTCATGGCGTCATTATCGGACCGTACATCTTCCGAGATGACAGGAGTACTCGTATCCGTCAATGGTTCTCTATATAGTGCGACTATGCGTACGTGCCATACAAAAAAACAACGCTCGAAGTATTAAAGGAAGTATACTCGTAGGACGACTTGGTCATCTCTTAGGAAGTGTTTAACAATTGGACGCCGTGAAAATGCGACTTGAGATCCCTCGACTAATTTCTCTGGGCCAACATCAAGTTTGTAGTCTTCGCTTAAGAGTAGACTACAAATGTTAATAAGAGGGTTGCCACAAAATAGACAATTGGAATGTTACATTAGAAAAATCTGCTGAAAATGCAACGGGTCGAAATGACAGCGGTTTAAAAATTTTGGGATTGGTGGTCGGTGGGTACTAGGATAAAATTGCTTATTTCTAAACCAGTGGTCGGACCTGTTCACAATTACCTAAACAAAGCCCAAAGTTTCTACCGTTACTCTCCGAATGTTCAAAGCTCTGCCATTTCGCCACTTGCATTTTCGGCCATGGTGATAGATGGACACATTTTTATGAACAGAGCCAAGAAATACGCTGGTGCAATTTGTCCAGTCGTGAATGAAGCATCCTGTATAATATTAATTTTGCAAACTAACCAGAAAATGTTGTTTTAAATTAATATTTCATTCATAATCGCACTATAATTATTTCAATGTTCCATTAAAAAGCTGTGAGGCCCTACAAGTGATATGACCGAGAGTTTTACTATACCAAGAGCAAAAAATGACCTATGCAATGCCTGTCATAAGGTAGCACAGTGGTATTTTATCCTTGAACTTGTTCATGAAAAACACAAAAAAAAACAAATGCATTCGCACAAGTCCAAATAAAACGATTCTTTTTGTTATCGTACACGAGCGTAAAACATAAAAGTTTTTTGATTATTTTTCTTCCTACATCGCTTATAACCCGTTGAATAATACTTTTCCTTCTCAAGTTTTCATCAAATTTACATACAAATACATTAGCGTATACGAGTACATGTGCCGTTTATTTTCACCTTAGGATAAGTCGACTTATTGTATGAAAAGGGAAAGATATTAATAAGTCAGAACTCCGATATAGCTTTTAATCGGGGGAAAATATACGCGCAATAAGTCAACGATTATTGGTGTGTGGATGTTGCGTAACTGTCACACATGTAGCGCTGGCTCAAACGATGTATAACTTTCTCCATATATAGAAGTAGCTGGGAGTTGTCGCCTAAAATCGATTTATTATTTGGTGAATTAAATTGGAAGGTGAGATAAGAAAATAACTATAGAGGGCTGCTATATATATTTCTGGTCTAATAATGAAAATGCGAACATTTATCATCAAAAATGGTTTTATTGTTTTTCAAAGTATTCTCCTGCATGATTTATACACTTTTGCATGAGCTTAAACCAATTGTCGATGCACTTTTTCCACTTCGATTGAGACACCTCCAAACCAGATTTTTCTTCTTGCGACAAAAATCGTTGACCACGCATTTTTTTCTTCATTGTGCACCATGACAATGCGAGCTCTCACACATCGGCTCAAACCAGCGCATTTTTGACCGGCCAAAACGTCGAATTGATGGGTCATATACCGTACAGCCTTGACTTCGCACCCAATGACTTCTTTTTATTCCCGCACATCACAAATGCGAGGTCAACGATTTTCCTCGCAAGAAGATGCTGTTGAAGAGTTCAAAAACCATGTTTTGCAGGTGTCCTAATCGGAGTGGAAAAAGTGCTTCGACAATTGGTTTGAGCGCATGCAAAAGTGTATAAATCATGTCGGAGAATACTTTGAAAAGCAATAAAACCATTTTTGATGGTAAATATTCGCACTTTCACATTTAGGCCAGAAATATATATAGCAGCCCTCGTATAGCCGGTCATTTTTTGTTTTAGCTGCAATAAGGATCACTTGTGAGAGTATTAAACCGTGTAAATCAAAAATGAGGATTCTACACAGTCTTTTGCGAACGTGTAACAAGAGACTTCCAGGTATAGATCAAAATACCTAGCGTTCATTTCTCCAAAGTCTTGACGTGCTTCGAGTACATATTAACTGTCCAGCTAATATGTTACAGTGTCGTTCGAGCTTCCTTTTGTGCATCATCTAGATATCTTGAATTGCATCTTTGACGAGGATTATTTTTTATATATCGGTGAATATTATTATTCCTCATGGCTGTCAATCGCAATGATTTTCTATTGCTTGGGTCAGACAATTTACTTGTTCAATGGTGCTGTAACCTTTCCGGAATCTAATTTGATGGTCTGGTATTATTTACATTAACTTATTTTTTTGACTCTGTTGTTGAACCATTCAAAACCATTTTTTACTTCTTTTCCAAGTTTTGAAAACAGACAAATACCTAGATAAGAGAGGCGTCTGTCCTTCAAACTTATTATAAGACTTTAGGACTACGTTGACTCCGACAGTCATCCATTCGTAGAAGCATATTCTAGAGCCATCACGTAATCAGAGTCATCTTTCAGATTGTTATACACATCGCTGTGGTCAAATCAACAAGCAGAGTAAAAATATGGTTAGTATATGGTCACGGCAATAATAATATGTTCTCCGCAACAAAAGTATGTTCGTCGCAACCATAGTATTGTTTATTGAATTTAATTTTGACTATAGAATGATTTCCTTAATATTAATATTGTTCAAATGTATCAAAAGTATAATTGTCAAATTTAAAAACGAAAATATGGTTGTAGCAACTATATAAATATTGTTGGTGCGACAAAGTATTGTTTTTTGGTTTTAATGTTAGCAATAATATGATAACGACAATCATACTGTATGATTGTAATTTTTCTTCATTTGAATATGCATTTAGAACAATATTATTGTAAAGGATCTAATGCAATAATAGTACTTTTTATATGAAAATTAAAATTTTCAAACAAACTGCTTTATCTTTGTTTAAGTCTAAATATTTTTAATAAAAACACTTATGCATTAAAACCGATTTTTTCTATTGTTAACTAAAGCTACATTTACACGATTGAAGACATTTTGAAGTCTTATCAAAATATTGAAAATTTATTTTGATGTGCTATTTACACGTTTCAAAATTTTGATCAAAATATTTTTTCAATATCTTTCAAAATATTTTGATGAAATTTTGATCAAAATTTTTTGAAGCTAATTTACACTATTGTTAGTTGTTATATTGACAACATTGACTTTGATCAACTGTTTTGCTTTTTTTGTGAAATAATTTAATAGTTATCAGTATATAAACATCATCAGACGCATATGAATATTTTATAAATAAATAAATTTATTTATAAGTATGGACGACGACGCAATTATCATAGCATCTACATTTTTAATATTGGAAGAAGAAGTAGCTGATGATAATGCAAAAAAAAGAAGAAAACAAAAGACGCATTGGGTGCGACCTTTTCTTTTGGAAGGCAATGGTGTGTATGTGTCTTTTAGGGAGCAATTGAAAAGGAATGATCCTGACCTGTACAAAAACTTTGTGCGAATGTCACCAGATGATTTTGATTTTTTGCTAAATCTCGTCACCCCATTAATAGAAAAGGCCAATACTAATATGCGGGAATCTATATGCCCCGGAGAACGCTTGGCAATTACTTGTTTAAAAGATCAAGATCATCGATATGCAATATTGTGCCTGAAGTCTGCAATGCGTTATATAAAGTATTAAAAGATGAATTTTTAAAGGTAATTATTATTTTAATTGATTATCAAAAAACAAATCAAAAACAATATCTATTGATACAGATGCCAGCAACAGAGGAGGAATGGGAGAGTATTTCCCAAAGTATAAATGAAAAGTGGAATTTTCCTAATTCAATCGGTGCATTAGATGGAAAACACATCGATATTATAGCACCAGCACACTGTGGAAGTGCATATTTCAATTATAAAAAGAACAACAGCATTGTTTTGATGGCGCTTGTGGACGCGAACTACAATTTTGTTTACATCGACATTGGTGCAAAGGGCAGAGAGTGATGGCGCTTGTGGACGCGAACTACAATTTTGTTTACATCGACATTGGTGCAAAGGGCAGAGAGTCCGATGGCGGAGTATTCAGCAGATGTTATATAATAACATGTTGAATTTGCCGCAACCGAAACCATTGCCCGGTAGACAAAAACCTATTCCATATGTAATTGTTGCAGATGATGCGTTTCCCTTAAATTCCAATGTTATGAAACCATATAGTTTTCGGAATCAAAACACGAAGGAAAGAATTTTCAACTACAGGTTGTCCAGATTTAGGCGTGTTTCGGAAAACGTGTTTGGATTAATATCAGCCCGATTTCGCGTTGTCAGAAAAAAATGGAGCTATCCCCACCAAATGCTGTCAAAGTTGTTCTCGCAGTATGCGCATTACACAATTTTTTGAACAAACGCAAGTGCGGTACCTATGCACAAACAAGAGACTACGACCAAGTGAATGCAGATGGATCTATAACGGATGGACGATGGCGTGAAGAAGTGCGGACTGAGAATATTTTGTCTTCGATTGAACCATTATGCAATCAAGGTCGTCAAAGCGAAACAGCCAAGGTCATTCTACAAGAATTCACGGAATATTTTTTAAATGAAGGAGAAGTTCCATGGCAATACAAGCATATTTATTAAAAATTAATTAAAAACCCAATTAATCGAAATAAAAAGTTCAATTCATTTATTTGGCAACTTAAAATCACATTTTGTTTCTATATAAAAAGGACATTTTTTTCAAATATAAAATAATAAAATTTAAAACAAAGTTATTGGTTTTCCTGTGGTTCAAATGAGTCGATGACGTTATTAATTAGGCTTCTCAGTCTGAAAATATAAGTTCGTATTTAATATTATTTGAGTACTATGCATTTCAAACTCACCTGCGACCATCTGACTCTGAATATGCAGAAAGCTGCTGCCCAACATACTCTCCATAGGCCTTTTGCCAACTTATGTCTTCTTTACCTTGCGACACTTTCTGCGATAGGAATTGGCCAAGTTTTTCATAAACTTTTGAACGCTGACAGTCGATTGAATTACTTTCTTCCACTCTTCTACGCTTTGCAGGAGTGGAGCTTGTAAGAGAACATTGAGAATCCGAAATCTGCAACTGCTCTTCAAAGTCATCCCCATCCTCAAAAGCAGCATTAATTAATGTCTCGAAGTTAGACTCTGTACCTCCTGATCCACGATTTCTCACCGTATCTAAAAAGTGTAGAGCTGCAAAGTATTCATATTTGGATACATAAGTAGCGCCACCTTGTCCACTTTTGGAGGTATTTATTTTTTTGTGCTCCGCCTTCAATATATAATAAAACTTGTAAATGTGAACAAAACATCAAAAAAAAAATAACAATTTACATTATAGCGTGATCGCACAGCGTTAAATTGTGCTTTGCAGTCGGCTATATAATGATTTGTTGCAGCAGCAATTTCTGACCAGCACTTCTCCTTTTCGTTTCGGTTTCGGTACCCATCCACTTTAAAATTCCATACAGGCTCGCGCACTTCCACCATTTCGATGAAACGTATCATTTCATCTCCTGTCCACTTTTTCTGCTGCTTGCGATTGTTACGATTATCGTTTACGTTATCACTTTGAAAATATTGATAATTCGAATAATAATATATGGACATAGTTATTAGATATGTAATACTTACCAGCTCATATTAATTTATTATTTTATTCTAATTTTATTTAAGAATCTCGAAGAACTTCTAATTTAAGAATTTCTAATTGTTCTAATTTTTACGAATTTCTAATTCAAAAACACATGAAATGTTTTGATTCAAAATAATGAACATGCTGTCAAATTATTTGTAGTTATCATATTTGCCAGATACGATTTTGATGCTTGTTTACACGGCGTCAATAAAATCTTTAAAAGTTTTGTTCAATAAATTTTGATCAATAAATTTTGAAGAAATTTTGCTGTTTACACGGGTTTGAAGCCTTTTGAAGAGCAATATTGAAGAACATTTCAATCGTGTAAATGTAGCTTAAGTCACTCCTATTATTTTTAATTTGATGTATTTTTGAAAAAAATTTAAATTCAAATCTTTTGTTGACAACTTAACCATAGATTTAAACTTAATTCCAATAAATAATTTCGGGGATAGTAGTATTATTGTGTGTGATCATACTATGGTTGTAGCGACCATAACATGGTTGCGTGTGAATTATACTATGGATGTGAGGATCATACTCTGGTTGTATGTGAATCATACTATTGTTGTGAGGATCATAGTATGGTTGTGAGGATAATAGTATGATTGCATTTAATTCATACTATTGTTGTGAGGATCATAATATTGTTCTACCACAACTATGTACCTAACAATAGTATGATGCTCTTCGAATATTGTTATCCCAACCATACTTTTTTTCGACGCGAACCACGCTAGAAGACATGTACCTGACTATCCTTTCAAAATGTTCGTCGAAATCGAACAAAATTGTTTCTTATTATATTTATTTAGGAGCTCAGTGCGACGCCCTAAACTACCGACTTAATTAAGTCGTTTTTCCATTTGAGTACAAATTTGAACTGATCGCTCAAAACTGCACTATTTGCTAATCTTAATTGAATCTAATTAGTACAAGTCAGTAAAATTACTTAAATCTCACCTAATAGAACTTAAAAAATAAAATTTGTTCATTGACTTAGACCGTTTTCAAAACTAACGGTTTACGTACTCGTTTGCATGTGGGTTTGAGCTTAAAATGGGAAACCGACACAAAAAAGTTGGTTTTTTTAGTTCTCGTAAAATAAGTTTCCTATGGACGAATGTGAAGGTCATTCCGCATTAAGTATGCATGACTTATATGTGAGTGAGCGCTCCAAGTCCATTTGATCAAATTCAGTTTCATAAGGGTCAAGTGGAATAGTTTTTTTCCCTCATGATTGTTTGGCTGAATTAAATTCTTCACACAATAGATTTTGCATGAAACTCGCACGTATCTGAATTCTAACGAGATTAGGTTGTCATCTGAATTTATTTATTTTATTTTGTGAGAGTCTCATCGCAGATTGCGATACGAGGGGCACACTTGCATGGAGATTGTGGTAGGGATAAAGCTAACAAGCCTTAAGAGCGGTAAATAAGGTTCTTTAAAATATAGTTGGGATATTCATGAACCGAAGTATATCGACGGAATTGACATATCGTTTAATGTAACTGATAAATAAACGTAAAGGCAGTGGCAGGCTTATTTTCATTTCGATGGCAGTTAACAATCAACGCAGCTGCATCTGGGTAACTGGAAATCCATACGTGACTGCCAATGACGATGTGGTATGGATTTTAGGTCATGATAAATAAATCACATAGACTTTTGCGATTGTGGGTTTCAGCAAGTTCATATACATCACATTAAACAATCGATATTTTCGTACATACAGAAAAAAGCTTTGTTGCCACAACCTATTTTTTTTGCCAACTGATTGATTGAGGTTTTTTTTATCCGTACAACCGAATGTTGATTGTTGCATTGCAATTTTAGTAAACGGAACAGAAAGGATCAATAAAAGTAACATTGTACAAAAAACTGAAATATTTTTTCAGGATCTAAATATCCATATATTGACTTGTATAAGTAATTTAAAAGTCAAAAATCTGTTCACCTTCATACTAAACTTTATATGTACTCTAAAACACAAAGACGGTTATGTCGTTTTGTTAATGATACAATGGAGATATAAAAATATTTTTACACAGTTTTTTTTTTAAATAAAAATTTTTAAGTTTTTCGGGTGTTTGTTTTGATCAATTGTTGTTTTAATGTTTGAAAGAGTAAATTATTCCACAATTTTATTAGATCAGATGTGTTTCCCATACGATAAACAACAACAATCCTGATCTAATTGGCTTGTGGAGAAATATACTATTACAAAAATTTAAGATTTTGAGTTAATACTACTTTGTTGAACAAGTATTCCGTTACAACAATTATTTTTCTTCAAATATTAATATCTTCCGCATTTATTTGCTGTGATCAATCTTGGGAGTTATGGTCTAAAAAGCTGAGACATCTCATAAAAAAAACGTAAAAAAATTCCAAAAATTCTATCTTAGAAGAAAACTTTTTAAAATTCATTTTCGTATTAAGGAAGCCAAAATATATAGGAAAAAATATTTAGAGCTCTAAAACAAAATGGCTGTAAAATAGTGTAATTAACACAGGATAGAGGTGCTTTATCCTCTGAATAGAAAAATGGTGTACTTCTTTACCTGTAAATTTTATACTAGTAATGTGATTATACATGTTCGATATCCTTCATTTGGAGGACCATAACGACAAAACAAAATTGATTGACCGAACAAACAAACCAATATATTTTATGCTTAGTTTATTTAAAGATACTTATTTAGGGTTAGCCATTTATATGCGTTTCCATTTAAATTTGTTATTTTTTATGATAGCTACAATCTTCTTTTCTGGCTTTAGTATACAAATGAAAATGTAAGCATCGAGGCCATTTTTGAGATGTGTCTAATGTGTGACAAAAATTAATTACACTTTTTGCTGAGCAACAGTCAGAAGAGTAAGTATACTTAGTTCCAATGAGCATTTTGTAGTAGCCATATATATTTTTATTCAAAACTGACTTTGTTCTATTTGTATACGGTGTAGAATAGTTCCAAGCTTTAAAGGATTCAATTACGATTCTATGGAAGCTTAGACCGAATACATTTACGATATTGGCAGTTGCTGAGCTAATTTCGTAAATTTGTCATTGTAACTTGTTCGAACTATTCATAGGGTGGTTAAATTTTAGGGGCCGATGTTGAATGTGAACCACACCTAAGCGTCAAGTTTTTTTCTGCATTTCATTTGATATTTCTAAATTTCAGACTAACTCAATTTGATCAATGGAAAGATACACAAGCGAGCAACGCGTTAAAATTATTCAGGCTTATTATGAATAATCAATTTTCGAAGAAAATCATCTTCAGTTAAGTGGCACATTTTCACCTCAGTGAATTCGTCAATAAGCAGTATTGCCGCATTGGGGCCTATCCAAGAGTAATTGTAGAAAAAACAATGCACCCACAAAAAGTGACTGTTTGGTGCGGTTTATGGGCTGGCGGTATCATCGGGCCGTGTTTTTTTCAAAATGAGGCCGGTCATGCAGTTACTGAGAATGGTGTTCGCTATCGTGAGATGATTACTAACTTTTTATGGTCCGAATTGGAAAATATGGATGTGGACGATATGTAATTTCAACAGGACGGTGACACTTGCCACACAGCTAACGAAACAAGGGTTCTTTTGCGCGACAAACTCAATGACCAAGTTATTTCACGACCTGGCGATGTTAATTGGTGTACATCGATAAGCCAGAAACAATTTAAGAGCTAAAGGATGAAATAATTAGGCACAATAACGGCATAGAACCTCAACGATGCTTCAGCGTTATCGACAATTTGGACCATCGGATGAAGGTATGCCGCCGAGGTCCCGGCGGCTATTTGACCGATATTTTGTTCAATACATAATTCAAACATACCAATATTATCATAATAAAAAGAAATGATAATAGTTTCCTAAATAATTAGTGTTTTATTCGAAATCAACGTCGGCCCTTAAAATTTAGCCACCCTTTAAAATGCGGAGACAAAGGAGACCCAGACTCTGATCAAGTAAGGAAGAGATGAGAATCCTTGGAATTGCCAACTGCAGGCTTAGAAACAGTTTATTGTGAGTAAAACCAACTGTTTTGGGCTCACACTCATTCTAAAACGCGATTCGTTTTGATCTTACTTTGATATCTTAAATAGAATTGGAAATAAAACTACTTACATTCAATTTATGTCGAGTTACGAGTTCGCTGTAAGTGTCTATCCATATGGTTCAAATTTCGATCACTCTTTTAAGTGATGCCATCTGTATCTTGAGAATTACGCGAGAAATGTTGGCTTCCAAGTCTTGAATCGTAGATGACTTATTGCCAAAACTTTTTGACTGCACAGAACTCCAAAGAAAAAATAAGAGATGTAATATCACACGATCTAGGAGGCCGGTTGATAGATCCGCAACGCGAATTAAGGTACTCACCAAAATGATTTCTCGATAAAACCATCGTTCGGAGCTGTGAGTGCCGTACGGCCGTTTTGCTAAGACCAGATGTTGCCGACATGGTAGACTTTAATTGCAGGCAACAAAACGTCCATTACCAGGGTGCAATAGCTCTCGCTATTGCCGGTTATATTCTTTTCGACATAATTGCAAAAGAATTACGGACTGTTGATGCTGAAGTAGTGCAATTTCGGGTTGTAACGATATTAAAATTCTCTGCCCAAGTATCGCAATTTTGTTTTTTGGAGTAACCATTCAGCCAGATATTCAATGATATTCGGTGCGAAAACAGCGAACATTCATTCAACTATTGCAGAATAATTTGGAGACGTTATTGCCGTTTTCCATAAGGAGATGAAAACTTGACACCAGTCATGCGTGATCTGTAAAGAAAATATTAAATTAAAGAAAATATTATATTACATTGCAATCACACTATAAAAATCATTTGATGCATTTGAATACCCTATATTACAGAATATAGGGTATTTTGACTTTGTCATTCCGTTTAAAACACATAGAAATACTGTTTGTAGCCCCATATAGTAACGCGTGATCCATTTCGAGGTTCCATACTTTTTAAAGAAAAAACACAGAAAATTCAAATTGAATGGGAAATGTTCATTATCAATTGAAAGAACACTCTTTGGCATTTATTTTTTGAAGATTGTGTCTATCAAATGTTGGCCGCGGCTACGTCTCAAAAGGTCAAATTGAGTCCAATTTTCGATGACTCGTTCGAGCATTTCGTCTGGTAACTGGCGAATGACACGCGTGCTGTTTTGCTCCAAGGCCTAAATCGAAGCGCGTTTGTCCACATAAACTTTAGACTTTACATATCCCTACAAGAAAAAGGTTCAAAGGTGTGATATCCACGATCTTGGTGGCCAATCGACCGCCCCAACATGTGAAATTATCTGCTCACCGAAGTGTTCTCTCAATAAATCCATTGATTGATGCGATGTGTGGGATGTGTGGCGCCGTCTTGTGGAAACCAAATGTCGCCGAGATCACGAGCTTCAATTTCAGGCATCAAACAGTCGGTTATCATGTCACGATAATGGGCGCCATTGACGGTTACGTTCTCACCGGCAGCATTTTTGGAAAAATATGGACCGATGGTTCAACCGGCCCACAAACCAAATCGTTGATTTTTCTGGAGGAAGTGGCAGCCCTTGAACCTCTACTGGTTGCTCTTCGTCTCAAATGCGTCAATTTTGCTTGTTTACATACCCACTGAGCCAGAAATGGGCCTCATCGCTGAACAAAATTTGGCTCGAAAACGTCGGATCTTCTTGGAACTTTTCAAGAGCCCATAGAGCGAAGCGATGTCGCTTGGGAACGTCGGGCGGCTTCAGTTCTTGCACAAGCTGTATTTTGTACGCTTTCAATTTAATTGAAAATGCGCCAAGTCGTTCCATACGTCAATCCGAGTTGCTGCGAATAGCGCCGAATCGACTCTCCACGGTCTTGGTGTACACTCTCAGCTACGGCCGCTATATTTTCTTCACTGACGTGGTCTATTCGGTCGAGTACTATCCAATAATGAATGCTGGACCTCAAGATGGGCGATGTTGTTGCGAATTGTACGCTAAGTAGGCCAATTATGTTGACCTAAAGTTGAACGAAGTGCACGAAACACATTCCTCACAGAACGTGAATTTTTGTAATAAATTTAAAAGATTTATAAACGTTGTTCAGGCGTAAGACTTTCCATGATGCAATTCGAAACAATACTAAACAAAAATAACATGACAGCATGACACGACTCACTCGTGATCTGTCAAAAAAAGGCTATTGAAAAAAATATCTCTACTTGGATCACCCATTATATATAAGTATATTCATATCTAGCCATGCCCGTCTGACAGTCCGCTTATTAGTGGAAAGCAAACTATTGGTCTATTGAAGCCAGGTGGGTGAAATTTTGCAGAAGCATGTGTTGATGTGCTGGAGGGGATTGTACTTATATTGATATGGAATATGGAAATTGGGCCAGATTGGTCAATGGGTAAATATTTTCCTAACTCAAAAACTGGGTCTTCCTCTGGAAAAATCAACAGCCCTGAATTTATAAACACAATATTCCATGAACTATTAGAAAGATAAAAAGAGGGTATCAAGCCCCTTTTTGAAATCGCGTTTATGACGAAAGTAATGGACGTATCGTTTTAAAATTTTAACAGAATGAAAACATTAACTAAGAAATTAAAATAAACTGCTTTTAAAAATTTGGACAAGGGGCGTGGCAAACACAACACTAAGATGAACCGTTTTTTTTAAGTTTAGTGTAGTGTGGTCGTGTCTTATTAACTAAAAGAGATATGGCAATGATATTTTATGGCAATGATATTCGGAACATATGATGTTGGACCAAAACACATATTGGTGGATAAAAGGGCCCCGTTAAAAATCGAGTTTATGGCTTAAGTAATGAAACGCACTATCGTTATAAAATTCTATAAGAATAAAATCAATAATTATAATACTTAGTAGGGACATAAATACTGTTACAACATTGAACACACCCATTTCAATAGTAGAACTAAACATACCCCGTTAATGTCATATGGATTTTGAAGCTAACCTCAATAGCGATAGTCTGTAACGGGACTTTAAAATTGTTTCAACTTTCATCATGGAGTGCTCAGATAATGAGAACCGTATCGCTTTTCAAGTGTGAAATGAAAAAAGCGATATTTCCAAACCGTCCCGCCACTAGGGATTAGCTGCATGTTCGTCTACCGATGCATAAAACAGTTTGAGGAGACTGGAGATGTGAAAGACCGCCACCGGCCGCCCACGCTCTGTTCAAACACCGCATGTCATCAAAGCCGTTAGATCAAGAATTCACAAAAATCCGCTCCGAAAACAAAAAATCATGGTGCGTGCGATGAATATCACGCAAAAGTCCATGAGTCGAATCATTAAAAAAGACTTGGGACTTGGTGCTTTCAAACGACGTACCGCACATTTGTTGACTGCAGCTTTAAAAAAAAATAGGATTGAAAAATGCAAACGTCTTTTGGTGAAGCACGCTGATGACTTGCACAGAAAAACTTTGTTCACCGTTCAGGAAAAATTTAACAAGCAGAATGATAGAGTCTATGCGTTTAAGGAAGTGTGGAAAAGGGTCATCACCCAGCTTCAGTCATGGTTTGGTGGGGCGTCTCTTACGATGGGGTCACTGACCTGCATTTCTGCGAACAAGGAGTTAAAACATCGGCCAAAGTTTACCAAGAAACCGTTTTGGAAGCTGTTGTGAAGCCTCTTAACAATTCCCTGTTCCAAAACTAGCCATGGACTTTCCAGCAGGATGTTGCGCCGGCTCATAAGGTTAAAACGTCCCAGGCCTGGCTTCGAAACAATTTGCCAGCGTTCATTTCCTCTGAAGAATGTCCCTCAGGCAGTCCAGATTTGAACCCATTGGATTACAAATTGTGGACGGTTTTAGAGGATACGGTTTGTCACAAAAGATACCACAACATTGGATCTCTTAAGACTGCTTTAGTTCGAGCTGTGGCCAATTTTCAAATGGGCAAGGTTCGTGGAGCCATTGACGATTGGCCAGTGCGACTTAAGGCGTGTGTTAAGGCAAAAGGCGGACATTTCGAATAAGTAGATTCTTGTTGGATACAATGTACCATCAATAAATATATTAAAAAATATTTGGTCCAAAAACATTCAGTACTTTTTATTTTACAGCATAAAACGTTTGTAACAGTATTTATGTCCCTACTAGGTATTATAAAAGACTATATTGGGTGAAAATTTGACAAAATGACGGGCCACCGCTCATGAAACACTGAACTTTGAAAGGCCAAAACTCGTGAACTACAACCGATGTGACAATAGTAGTTGGTTGGTAGGAAAAGAAGAACACTCTGATAGAAAAGAAGCTAGTGCGACGCTTCCTTGAAAAAATTTTCATATTGGACCGTAATCCATGATGGAGGGTATATAAAATTCGACACAGCCGAACTAAATTTTCCGCTTGTTTTGTCCCACAATAGTGGACACAAGTTTTGAATCCATAGTGTTGCTTTGTGTCGCTCAACTTTAATTATTGCAAAAAAATTTTAATTTCCGCTGTCAATTTGTAGTTTCTTTCAAATTTTGTTTTGGCAAACACTAAATTTTGTTAATTCCTTTTGCAAGCACACAGACACAGGGAGCCATAAGTGAATTTACTAGGTTTGGCTGTATTTGTTTGCTTTCTTTTCGCCCTTCTCATTTCCGTTTGTCATAAATTTTCTTCATTTTTTTTGTCAGTGTGTATGTTTGCTTTGTTTTTACTCTCTTCGTATGACATCTCCACAAATTGCCGGTCGAGCTCCAGTTAGCCCACGATGGGAGATGGGAGGAGGGTACGAGCAATGCTCTGGCCATGCTTTTGGGTGAAAATTTTAATTGTTGTTATAATTAGATTATGACGTCATTTTTGCGGGTCATAAATTTAGTTTCCATTCTACCCTGGCATTTGTTACCCATATTCCATTAGGGGCATCGGTCGTTATGGTATCCTAGCTTATGGCTGGTGTGCGTACATCTCCCTTCTACTCTCTCCCTGCACTCTCTGTGTGTGAGTGTGTGGGAAGGTCCTTTTAGTTTTGCCAGTGTTTATATTTCGCCAAATCGCAGAAATGAAAATGTTCAGCTGTATCTGTTCGTGTGTGTGTGAGCGTGGCCCACAGCAGGTTTTCATTCCACACGGTCATATTTTATGGACCACATGTAGGCTTTTCCCCAATTTCTCCAGCTAAATGGGCAATAGTGTGTGAATTCTTCTGCGGTGGGGGCTTGGTTGGGGTATGCATGTACGTAATTATGGGACACGTTTGGTGGTTGTGTCTTTGTTTGTAATTGAGTCTATTTTAAGGACAATTTGTAAACCATTATATACTTTTAATATCATTTTGATAGTTGACATTAATTATCCCACATTTGTTTTTTGCGGCACATGATAATGGCTTTGTTGCAAAATTGCTAAAATATACTTACGTTAAATCTGTTTATGTACGAGTATGTGAATTTACTGCACTTCTTTTAATGTCAAGCGACATAATTGTAGTTTGCTGGTGTTGCAAGATAATGGTGGTGTAGATAAGTTTATGCAGTACTTTTGGTAAGTTTATAGATCTAAAATGCTTCAATATCATATCATATTAAAAGAAGATACCACAATGTGGCGCAGGTTATTATAACTCCATGTAGTGTTTCCGTTAATAATTCCCCCGATAACCCATCAAGGATCATATGAGGAACTCTCCCGAAATCAATCAGCTTTGTACTGCCTGACTGGATCCTAATGATTAATGCTAGAACCTTTTATAAGAAATTTTCACATGGCTTAGAGACCAATCTCGTACTCATCCTAAGTATTTTTAAAACTTAACTTTTTAGCCTACATTTGGTTTATTTATGATGACAATAAAACATATTTTGTATACAGTAATAGCAATGCCTATAGACGGGGTCTATAGGCTTATATAGTAATAGCATTTGATTTTTTTTTTAAATGCGAAAATTTCCTAAAAGTTGAGTGGAAGTTTTAAGCTACATTTCTGATTGTTTAGATGTACAACACACCTTCTAGATTTTAAGTAATGCCAATTTGAAATGACAGGCCACTGCTTGCTCGAGGGTTTTATTAATTTTACAAGAAGAAGAATATTTTTTTGTCGATTTAAATTAAATAGGAGTGGACAAATAAAGCCTTTAAACCCAGCCTTTAAACCCTCCATCATGGATTCCGGTTCAACATAAACATTTTGTCAAAGGGCGTTGCCCAGCCTCTTTTCTATCTAGCTGTGTTTCTTTCGTTATTAACAGTATACTTGTACGAGGGAGACCGCAAAACTAACTGGCCTGGCACATTTTCTGTTTTACTAGCAACTTTTTTTTTGTTTTTTAAAAGCAATCTTTTATAAGCCATCTGTCAAAATTTCCGAAATATTTAATGATTATTTTCTTTGTTACAGGTGATTGAAGTAAACATGTTTTATAATTTTTGAAAAATGGAAAATAAAGACTTTCTTGCGGTAATTAAACACTTTTATATGAAAGGTTATACGCCACAATTAATCAAAGATGAATTGGATTCTGTTCATGGTGATAATGCACCTTCATACTCCACCGTGAATCCTGGGTTCAACAATTTAAAATGGATCGTTCAAGTACGGAAGATGAACAACGCTCTGGAAAATCGAAAACTGCTACTACTATTGAAAACATTAGAAAAATATTTAATGAAGTAACTAAAGATAGATGAATAAAGCTCAGAGAACTTGCTGATATTGTTAAAGTAGACGAAAAACAATTTTGGAGTATTTTACAAGATGAACTCCACATGAAAAAGCTATCCGCAAGATGGATGCCGCGTTTGTTGACTTTGCCCCAAAAAATAGTCCGTTGGACCAATTCCGAGGAGCTTTTAGCGATTTATCAGCGTAATTCAATAGAGTTCTTGCGCCGATTCATAACTGTTGATGAAACATGGATCCATCACTACATCCCAGAATGCAAAGAACAGTAAAAACAATGGATAGAAGCTGGTAAAAGTGCTCCCAAGAAGGCGAAAACTGTTAAGTCAGCAGGAAAAGTAATGGCCACAGTATTTTGGGATGCAAGGGGTATAATATTTATTGATTATCTTGAGAAAGGAAAAACTATAAATAGTGAATATTATTGTGCATTATTGGATCGGTTGAGTGAAGAAATCAAGATAAAACGACCGCATTTAGAAAAAACAAAGTTCTTTTTCCTCAAGATAATGCTCCTTCACACACTGCATTTTTAACTCAACAAAAACTGGCCGAATTACGATTTGAAATTGCTCCGCATCCACCATATAGTCCAGATTTAGCTCCTTCTGATTATTTCTTGTTTCCAAATTTAAAAAAAAATTCTCGGTGGCAAAAAATTTTCGTCCAATAGCGAGGTTATTGCTGAAACTGAGGCATATTTTGAAGGTTTTGAAAAATCTTATTTTTCGGATGGAATTAAAAAAAACTTGAAAAACGTTTGATGAAGTGTATTGGGTTGGAAGGAGATTATGTTGAAAAATAAATAATAATAATTCCAAAAAAACGGTTCTTTTTATGTTAGGCCAGTTACTTTTGCGATCGCCCTCGTATTAAAGATGGGATCTTCATTTTCCCTCTGTTCAACATAATCTCTATTGCTGCACGAACCTCGAAGGAGATTATGTTGAAAAATAAATAATAATACTTAAAAAAAAAAACGGTTCTTTTTATGTTAGGCCAGTTACTTTTGCGGTCGCCCTCGTATATACCAACTACTATTGTCATATTGGTATTAGTATACCAGATATAGCCTTTCAAAGTTTAGGTTTGTTTGGGCGGCTCTACGCCCTTTTGTTGAATTTGATCACATTTTAATTTATAATAATATGACTACTTCATTCTGTGAAAATTTTATATAGATCGCTCCATTATTAATTTTTTAATGGGATGTGACCCGCATACTTTTTCCCCACGATGTGTTTTAATGCGTGCCAATATCATATGTTCCATATATCATCGTCATTTTTTTATAAGTTGATGAGATATTGTCTATTAAAGTTCAGGTTTGTGTGGGTGCCACTCCCCCTTCTCTTATTTTACCATAACATAGTCTATAATAAGTTCCTAGTCATTGATTTTACGCTCTTATAATTTTATAAAGATCGGTCCATTGCTTTGGCCATTAATGAGAATTTTTAAAGGGGTCTGGCACCGTCCGCTTTTCCTCCTTGTGATGGGAACATTTTTTACTTCTTAACCCTTATGGTCCATTTTCGACACCAACCATTGCAGTCCATCAACACATGTTTCTGCAAAATATTAGTCGTCTAGCTTTAATAATACAAGCTGCCGTTTGCTTACCACAGACAGGTGGACATGACATGATCATCTTAAAATTTTACGACGATTCAGAATAAATATGCATTTGGCATGAGAAAAACAGTTCTACTACGATATATTAAAAAAATCATTTTTGTTTAAATATAAGTATAACCTTTCCAAGGTGACATACAATACATATACATTGCCACATACAGTACAATATAACATATGAGCACGCGAGAATAGAAATACGACTGAGAGAATCGTATTTTTATTATCTACTAAAAAAACCTTAAAAATAAAAGCTGAGAAAAAGTAAAATAGTTGACATTTTGGCGCCTCAAAATGATATTTTTGATAAGTCGCAGTGGAACTTTTGGAACTCATGCCAAAGCTATCGAAAATCGATAGTACAATATCGACAAATTTTTGTTATTACAAATCGGCTCACCCTAACATACTTAATTGAAACGAGATGTTGCAAACGCACTGACAAAGTGAATATGCCCTCTATCCTATGATTGAGGGTGTAACAAGTGGACAATTCGTAAGTTCGGCCGGGTCAAAGCTTTTATACTATCAACCATAGTTTGCGTACAGATTTTGTGGAGGGTCTTTACCCTAGGGCCCATGGACCACGCCCATAGGCTATTGTCTCCAATTCAGCCAAATTGTAAAATGTAAATGTAATTCAGATTCTCAGAAACTGTACTGTTTCCGTGTCCTGATATGTCCATGTTCGAAGGGACCTTATTTGTTTCTTGGCCCCAGGTCCCGTACGTACAGGCTCATAGGCCTATAGGTGAGCCCTTAAGCTCACCCAAATCGTAATAATTTACGTCCTATTCAGAATTTTTAGAAAATTCCACTATTTCTGTATACCCAAATGTAAAAAAGAACCTATTTTTCGTACGTGGACAATTGTGCAGAAGCATGGGTCGCCGAGTTGTCTTAAAAATCCAAGACGATCCAGCTACAGGTCGCACTGCTGAAGCTAGTGTGCTTCAATTTGCAGTTATTGTGTTCATGCTCTGAAACGGTTGGTAAAACGGACCGGATCGGTCAAGCGATAAAAACAAGAATTGAGTAAATCTCTGGAAGGCTCACTATATTTGTAGTGATTCTTGCTTATAAAGGGTGGTCCATCTAGAGGTATTTTTTCAGAACAAAAAAAAAATATAAAAATTTAAATCAAGTGCGGAAACTTTATTCATAATTTGATAGGACATTTTATGACATTTATTTTTTTTGAAAATAATTACCTTCAAATGTTGGCAACTGTATTATAAAAATAAGCGTTCGGTGAGAAGCGGGAAAATCCGCTATTTTCGACCAAAATTTTGTTCAGTGATGAGGCCTATTTCTGGCTCCACGGCAAAGTCAATAAACAAAATTGACGCATTTGGGCTGAAGAGCAACAAGAAGAGGTTCAAGAGGTGCCCTTATACCCAGAGAAAACCACGGTTTGGTGCGGTTTATAAGCTGGTGGAATCATCGTTGAATATTTTTTCAAAAATAATGATGGCCGGATCGTACCCGTAAATGGTAATCGCTATCGCGCCATGATATCGATGTTTATGCTACCTGAAATAGAAGCCCGTAACCTTGACGACACTTGGTTTCAACAGGACGGTACCACTTGCCATACAGCTGCTCAAACAATGCATCTATTGAGAAGTCATTTCGAAAAGCAACTAATTTCACGTTTTGGACAGGTGAGTTGGCCGCATAGATCGAGTGATATCACACCTTTAGACATTTTTCTTTGGGATTACGTAAAGTGTAAAGTCTATGCTGACAAACCAGCTACGATTCTGGTTTTGGAAGCCAACATTACGCGTTTCATTAAAGCCATACTGATCGAAATGCTCGAACGAGTCATCCAAAATTGGACCCTCAGAATGGAAACCCTGAGGCGTAGTTGCGGCCAACATTTGAAGGAAATTATATTCAAAAAATATATGGCATTAAGAGTCCTTTCGAATGAACAATAAATATTAATTTGAATTTTTATATTTTTTTTGTTCTGAAAAAATACCTCTAGATGAATCACGCTATATAAGCTTCAGTCTGCTCAAACTTAATTTGTCCACTCGTTGAGATTTAACTTAGACTGCGGTCGTTCTCATGGACGATTAGGCAGTGTTGCCATGTTATCCCTTTTCCGGCTAAATCTAAAGTTTTATTTTCATCTAATTGTACTAAAAAACTAATACGCCTACAAAATTGTTTTGTTCTGTTAGCATTTACAACTATCACAAATTTAGGTTTAAATCCAGAAAAGACAAAGCGGTGAAGTTTCTATCTCGCACAATTTCTTGAACAGTTTTTGTATCATTTGACTTGGGAATACCTCTGACGCTATATTTGGGATACCACAAGTTATTTCATCAGAATCATACCTTTCTCGATTTGGACAAAAAATAGTACCAGTAGTCGAATGTCGAAACTTTAAATGCCACTTTTTAATCAAAAACTAATCAGTTGCCATTATATATACAATTTAGCCTTTAGCCTGATGAGTTGTCAACTATGCCTTTGGGCTTAAAAATGGCCGTTATGTTCAAAGCTAGCGACAACTTGGAAATATGGACAAGTAAGTACTACTTTATAATTAAAGCAAATTGCACCTCGAATCCAGAATGGATAGTTTTTAAAATGTATCTGAACTTGGTGTCGGTCTCGTAGACGAGAGGGACCCCAAAGACGGATGTTCTAGTCACAGGGGCCAACAATATTATATTTGTTACTTTGGCATGAGGAAAAAAAAGTTCTACTACTCCACTTTAGTTTTTAAGGTTTTTCTAGTAGGTAATAAAAAATATATATATTTTTTGAAAATATTACCTTTTCAAGGTGACATTCAATACATACATACTCGTACAGTACAATATAACATCCCAGTAAACCAAAGTTGCCGACAATGTCTGATATCAGGCATTTCTGAACAATATCTGAACTCTATCGAGAATTCTTACCGAAATCGTTACAAATTCTGTTCGATTTGTCTGAGGATTTTTTATTTATTATGTTAAGAAATATCTGAACGAATTCGGCCCGAATTCTGTTAGACTTGTCTGTGGGATTTTTATTAATTTTTTGTTCAGATTTCTCTTATCGAACTCACAACGAGTTCTGAACTATTTATCTGAGGTAGTCTATTCGTTTAATTTTTTTGTTATTTGCTTCATATTTTACAGTTGTTGTTCTTGTGTTCAGGCAAGTCGGAACTAATTCTGAACGAATTCTTAACTGTTTTTTAACTGTTTCTTAACTGTTTCTTAACTGTCTGATGCTTTGTTTATATTTCAAATTCAAATTCTGAACGTTTGGTTAGCTTAGCCGTGCGAGGGATTTTTATTGTGTTCGGAGCAAAACTCTACTGCCGGCAGTTCTCGTTAAATGCACAACTGGTTGCCCTTAAGTGTTTAGCCACTTAACAGAGTTACAGCAAAATTATTGCTTGCGAAACTGCAGACACCCCTGCTTGTAACTAAAAGTCTTTTCGAACGCTTTTTGAAAATGTTTTACAACTTTTTTTTTGTAGAACAAAAATATGTTCTTCTCTTTGATTGTTTACATTCAGAATTTACCATGACAGAAGCTCAGAATTCGGTTTGAAATGTCGGTAAAAACATCAAAATTTAATAAGACTTAATGCCAGAATTCTGACCGAAGTCGTTCGGAATTAGTTCAGAATTCGATACGAGAAATCGAAATTTCCTTTCGAGTTTCCCAAGACTACAGTTCAGAATTCGGTCAGAAATCAGTTCGAAATTTCATTTTTGATATGTCGTAGTTAATCTTTTTCTGTCATGCCAAAAGCTATCGAGATCACTACATCAACAAATTTTTGTCCTTAGAAAACGCCTCACCCTATTGTATAATATTTGGCTTGGCCGAACTTAACGCTTTTTTACTTGTTTGTTTGAAAATGTTTTTCCTAACGTTGTAATCTAATCCTCCTGTAGAAGCCACAGCCACCACGTAACCCCCGAAGGGCCATTCTTAGTTGATTAGACAAGAACAATTGTTTTTAGGTTTCCTAAACATTACAGCCACAGATTAGGTATCGTTACTACTTTCAGTTAAAGATTTTCACCTGAGGATGAAAAGGTTTAACTAAGATGTGTTGAAATCTAGCAGGGGACTGTAAGATTACCCCTTAACTTCAGACAGCCAATATATAAAATCAAAATATTAAGAGACGATAGCTTCGCTAATCCAAAATAGAAACTCTTGTGCAAATTACAAGCTCTCTACTTCTAGCATAGTTAATCTCGACTTTAGTGCTTACTATTAACTAAGTCGAAGTGATGAAACCAAAACAAATTCTTTTCATTTGGGGAAACATTCAACCATCTCCTTTATCCCCAAAACGTCTGTTTAGCATTTCATCGACATTTCCATTGTAAGCCAAATTCTGTTGACAGGTTACAGGTGCTTCATTAGAACAATGATGACTTCAGGCCCTCAAAGGTCGTTATTCCAAATAATTTTATTCTTCTTCGTCTTGTGCAGCATGGAACATACACTGCCCCGCAGTTCGTCGCTTCTTCTCCTTTCCATTAACTATTATCTTCTGCTCGACAGCAACTGCTGTAACTTCCTTTTTAACAACTCTTGAGGTACTGCGAGGTACTTTTCTATGAATGCGACGAATGGGCGCGAGTGTGTGTGTTAGTCTGGAAGTAGTTACCCAGCAAACAATAATAGTTTCATGGAAAATGGTGTGCACAAGCTGGATAGTCAATACTATATATAACTGACAGAAAATAAGAGAAGTTTTCCTTTCTAAAATGTAAGGGAATTTACAGAAGTGGATGATTTCCTTATACAGAAAGCGATGCTTCTAACTAACTAAATCCGTTCTCAAGAATTTTCTAATTAAGAAAGAATAAAATTCGTAAGAGCAAATTTTGTTTATTTTTATTTTCATTCTAGTTTAAATTTTTGCTGGAGACGTGGGACCATCAGGGAAAGCGATTCTAAGAGCAGAGTTTAGATTTCAGGAATTTAAAATTCGTTGCTGGGTATGTTTTTATGTATGTCGTTGTTTTCATTTATGCAAACATACTTTTTTACCTTTTTATAGGTAAAGGCATCCAACCATCGGTATTTCGTACAGGAAACAATGGATGTTAAAGAACGAACTGAGACCCTAACATGTATATAAACCTGTACATTTTGGGACTAGGTATTTACAAGCGTATGCAAGTCTGTCTGTCTGCACAAGTGAATGCGTTGGTATTGTTCGAGTGCTCTTCTGTTAACTACTCATTTCCGCTTATTGTGCAAGAATGTACTTGTTCTCCTTTTCGAGTTTAATTCCCCGAACATTTCTTTGCTTTTGTTCTTTTAAGGCACCATTGTACGTTGGAAATTCGCAAAGAAAGGCATGCATGTGTTCGAGCTACATTTTAACTTAAACGGCGAACTTTGATGGAGAAGGGACGTAAGCAAAAAATCCGTAAACGTTAAATCTTTAGTTAACTGAAAACAAAAATATGTGTGTTAACAATTTGTATACCCTGCACCATTCTGTGGCACAGGGTATTATTAGTTAGTTTCATTTCAAATGTTTGTAAGTACCAAAAAATAGTTGAGCTAGATCCATCTTTATTTTGTCTGTCCTTTCTTCCGTCCCTCTAAAGCTTGTAATCAAACTACAGTTTGCATTTGTTGTCCGAGTTTTATGAAATTTGACAGAAGTAAGTTTTATTTCACAGAGTAAGGAGGATTAGATTTAGATATAGCTCCAACATTTATGGTTATTCGATGTTTTTATCTCTAGAAGCCACATTTTACCAACAATCTTGATGAAACGAGGAAGTTTTTTGGGACAAGGAAGAACGTATTTTAAATTGAAAAAAATCGGTGTAGATTTAGATATAGCTCCCTTACATATGTGTTCCTCCGATTTGATGTTATTAACACTATAGGATAGGCAGCTTAAAATTTTAAAATTTGAATCGGCTGTAAAAAAAGTGCTGAAATTTTTTCAAATTCCTGGTTTTATAGGAATGGTTCAACTTTGTCATTTAATAACACAGTACAACAGCCAATCTGGGGGGTGAGAAATTCCAAGTCAAGGTGATGGTACTAGGTCAGTATATTAAAACCCTCAAAGGGTTTTGCGTTCGTATGTGCCAGTTTTTTTTATGACCTTTTACATTTTTTCCTTATCTTGATGTTTTTTCGCTTAGTTGTAAAATGTTGGCAAAAACGTAGTTTGCCATAACTCGAGAACGACTAGTTCGATTTTGCTGAAATAAATTGAGAAAAATTAATAATTACATTTTCTTTAATCCATTAATATACTGTTTCTCTACCAAATCAACATTTCTGCAAAAAAGAAGAAAATTTTGCCAAAAAAATTTTTTTTAAAACATATAAATCCCAAACGGAAAAACGTGTAGAGTCTTATAACTTTCACGTAAAGTCACATAACCTATAAACAAAATGCGACATAGATCATAGAAATCGATTAACGCGTTCTGCTTTTATTTACAATTAAGTAACTTCACTGGCACATACGAACGCAAAACCCTTTGAGGGTTTTAATATACTGACCTAGTACCATCACCCTGACTTGGAATTTCTCACCCCCCAGACAATAACCCCAAAAATGTTCCACAGTGTAATAGAACAGCATCCTTCGCTCAATGGGCTGAAGATTGTTTGGCAGGAGATCAAGAATTCAAATAAAAAATCGTGATTTCAGATAAAGCTCATTTTCATCTTAGCGGCTATGTCAATAAGCAATATTGCCGCATATGGGGTTCGGAGAAAACACACGTGACTATTGAGAAGCCAATGCATCTAAAACGAGTCACTGTTTGGTTTGGATTTTGGACTGGGTGCATCGTTGGGCTATTTTTCTTGGAAAATGAGCATGGATCTACGTTACCGTCGACGATGAGCCTTACCGCGCCATGCTTAACGAATTTTCGTATTCAAAAATTCAAGAGAAAGACAGGGGCGATATTTGGATTCAACAAGTGGGACTAAATGTCACACAGCCAACGCACTGTTTTTGAAAATCGAATAATCAGCCGAAATTGTGATGTCAATTGGCCGCCTCAGAGCTGCGATTTGATCCCTTTGGATTATTTCCTGCACGCAGAGAAAAAAACATGGTTACTATATGGTCGCGGCAATACTAATATGTTCTACGCAATAAAAGTATGTTCGTCGCAACCATAGCATTGTTTTCTAAATTTACTTTTGACAATATTATGATTGCGGCAGTATTAATATTGTTGAAATGTAACATTAGTATTATTGCCAAATTTAAAATTGAAAATATTGTTATAGCAACCTTATAATTATAGTTGGTGCGACACAAGTACTTATATTGTTTTTTGCGTTTTATGCTAACAATAATATGATTACGGCAATAAAACTGTATGCTTGTAACTTTTCTTCATTTGAATATGCTTTTTAGAACAATGTTATTGTTACGGATCTAATGCAATACCAGTACTGTTTATATGAAAATAATTTTTTTTTAAATAAGCTGCTTTGGCTTTGTTTAACAGAAATATTTTTAATAAAAACGCATACGTTTTTTAAACTTTTTTTTCTACTGTTAAATAACTCACTACTATTATTTTGAATTTAGTGTATTTTTAAATAATTTTCATAATTCAAATCTTTCGTTGACAACTTAACCCAATTCAAATAAATAATATTGGGGATCATACTATTGTTGTAAGAATCATAACATGGTTGCGTGTGACATAAATACTGTTACAACATTCAACACACCCATTTCAATAGTATAACTGATCATACCCCGTTAATGTCATATGGGTTTTGAAAGCTAACCTCCATAGCGTTATATCTGTAACGAGATTATAAAATTGTTTTAACTTTCATCATGGAGTGGTCATATAATGAGAACCGTATCGCTGTAATAGCGCTTATCAAGTGTGAAATGAAAAAAAAACGATATTTTCAAAACGCTCCAGCCACTAGGGATTAGCCGCATGTTCGTCTATCGATACATAAAACTGTTTGAGGAGACTGGAGATGTAAAAGACCGCCACCGGTCGGGTCGCCCACGCTCTGTTCGAACACCGCATGTCATCAAAGACATTAAATCAAGAATTCACAGAAATCCGCTCTGAAAACAGAAAATCATGGCCCGTGAGATGAATATCACGCAAAAGTCTATGAGTCGAATCATTTAAAAATACTTGGGATTTGGGGCTTTCAAACGACGTAACGGACATTTATTGACTGCAGCTTTAAAAAAAAATAGGATTGAACAATGCAAACGTCTTTTGGTGAAGCACGCTGATAACTTGCGCAGAGAAATTTTGTTCACCGATGAAAAATTTTTTCCCGTTTAGGAAAAATTTAACAAGTAAAATAGATAGAGTGTATGCGCGGTCATCTAAGGAAGCATCTGAACTGATCCCAAGGGTGGAAAAGGGTCATCACCCAGCTTCATTCATGGTTTGGTGGGGTGTCCTTACGATGGGGTCACTGACCTGCATTTCTGCGAACAAGGAGTCAAAACATCGGCCAAAGTTTACCAAGAAACCGTTTTGGAAGCTGTTGTCAAGCCTCTTAACAATTCCCTGTTCCAAAACCAGCCATGGAATTTCCAACAGGATTCTGCGCCGGCCCATAAGGCTAAAACGCCCCAAGCCTGGCTTCGAATAATTTGCCAGCGTTCATTTCCTCAGAACAATGGCCCTCAGGCAGTCCAGATTTGAACCCATTGGATTACAAGTTGTGGACGGTTTTAGAGGACAAGGTTTGTCACAAAAGATATCCCAACATTGGATCTCTTAAGACTGCTTTGGTTCGAACTGTCGCCAATTTTCCAATGTACGAGGTTCGTGCAGCTATTGACGATTGGCAAGTGCGACTTAAAGGCAAAAGGCCTTTAAGTAAAGGCAAAAGGCGGACATTTCGAATAGGTAGGTTCGTTTTGGATACAATATACGAGTACATCAATAAATATATTAAAAAATATTTGGTCCAAAAACATTCAGTACTTTTTATTTTGCAGCATAAAACGTGTGTAACAGTATTTATGTCCCTACTAAGTATTGTTGTGAGGATCATAATATTGTTGTACCACAACCATATACCTAACAATAGTATTATCCGCTTCGAATATTGTCTATAAGGATAAATGTTACGCAAAGCATCTTAAGATAATTGAAGCGTTGAAACATAAAATCGAAGTTGCTATTAAAGGGATTCGGCCCGAAACAATAGTAATTGTATGAGGTACTGCCGCGCCAGTTGTGGTAGTCATATGAATGATATTGTCTTCTATTATAAAATGACAAAGTTTAACCTTTCCAATAAAACCAGGAATTTGAAAAAAATTATCAGTACTTTTTTTTACTTTCTATTTAAATTTGAAATGGCCCAACCTTTATATTACATCGAATTTTGTTAAAATTTGGCACAATTTAGTCCCTGGTACCTATGACGATCACTGTTGAAATTGGAAATCGTCGGTTTAGACCATAGCTTGGGAATTTCGATTAGAATTAGAAATCATTACGATTAGAGAAATAAAATAATCTAATCATTAGAATTGAATTTTGATAAAAATTTCAGATTACTAATTGATTTGATTAGAAATAATCAAAAATGTAATCACAATTAGTGACGATTAGCATTTGTAATCGAATCTAACCAAAACTAATCCAAAAAATAATTGATTAGATTTCTTGATTATTTTTGATCAATCAAATCTAATAAAAAATAATCAAGAAATCTAATCAATTATTTTTTGGATTAGTTTTGATTAGATTCGATTACAAATGCTAATCGTCACTAATTGTGATTACATTTTTGATTATTTCTAATCAAATCAATTAGTAATCGTCTAAAATGGCTAACTAATCATAATTAATCAATTTTTCAGCACAATTAAAATTTCTAATCCAATTCCTAATCATTAGGATTTCTAATCATTATTTCCAAGCTATGGTTTAGACTAAGATATATATATCAAAATATTTTACCAAATACAATGACATTTTTTCTCAACTTTAATAAAACATTAGTTTTGATATGTGGATAAATTTAAAGCCCGTTCCAGAAGTGCAGGGTCGGTGCCACGGCGACTTAAGCTTTTTTTACATGATTTTATTTAATTTTTCGGATTCGAGCAGTGCCAAGTAGTTTCAAGCGAAATGGAACGGAAGTTATATGTGCCTATAAGAGCTGCATGTCCTGAAATCGGGAAGGGCCATTGTATAAGGGCTACACAAAACTGTCGCCAATATGGTTCAAATTCACAAGTTTATTATTTGTCGCTCATAAGGTACCTTGTAAAATAAAATTGGGTATAATTTGTGATCAATCAGGTTCTCAAATTGGAAGGGACTTTTTTGGGGCAATTCTAAAACGTGGACCGTATAGACGAATTTCACAAGAAATTGGTAAATGGTTCGTGTTATGATGAGTGCAAAATTTGGTGGAATAATTTCATTGTTTATGCACGCAGAAAAAAAGTATGGTTGTGGTGACAATATTCGAAGAGGATAATACTATTGTTGGGTATATGGTTGTGGTACAACAATATTATGATCCTCACAACAATATTATAGTTCAAATACAACCATACTATGATCCTCACAACAATAGTATGATTCACACATAACCATATTGATCCCCACAACCATAGTATTATTCACACTCAACCATACTATGTTCTCCACAACCATAGTATGATCCTCACAACCATAGTATGTTTCATATACAACCATAGTATGATCCTCCTAACCATAGTATGATTCACACGCAACCATGTTATGATCCCTACAACCATAGTATTATCACACACAATTATACTATGATCCCTAATATAGTTTATTAGAATTTGTTTAAGTTGTCGACAATATTATTTATTAGAATTGGTTCAAGTTGTCACAAATAGATTTGAATTATGAAAATTATTCAAAAATATATTAAATTCAAAATAATAGGATTGATTTATTTCACAGTAAAAAAAAATAAGTTTAAATAAACGTAAGCGTTTTTATTAAAAAAAATCAGTTAAACAAAGCCAAAGCAGCTTGTATATTTAAAGCATATTTAAATGAAGAATAATTACAATCATACAGTATGATTGCCGTAATCATATTATTGTTAACATAAAACGCCAAACACAATACTTTTGTCGCCATAAACCATATTAATATTGTTGCTATAACCATGTTTTCATTCATTATTATTGCCGTGACCATGTAGTAACCATGTTTTTTCTCTGCGTGTGGATACCCACATATCCCTTAAATAGGACGACGCTGATGGTAAGTGTGCACTACGATCGTACTTATACATGTTAAGCCAGGTTCAGCATCTAAAAATATTTTCAGAGTCTGGTTTAGACAGTACGTCCTGTACACAGATTAGTGATTTGTTCCTAAATGGGATGTTGGGGGACTTAATTTAGGATATATCTCCGAATTTTAGGGGAGGGGTTTTGGGCACCACGGCCTCAGAGCAAACAAATCGTTATATTAATGCTTTATTCAGATTCGTGAAGAAATTTCATTGATTTTGAGTTCCCATATGTCGTTTGTTAAAAGGGCAAGATTTCAATATCGCTAAATTAAAATAACTGATGAATTAGATAATCTAGATCTTATATAGGTATATAAAAGAACTAGAGCTTTCAATCATTTCTCGGACATATATAAGTATAGACAAACGCCCTAAAACACATGTGTTCTCGCTAGACTTAAAAGACCCTTTGATGTTTATGCAGTGGAAGATTGACTTGCAAGTGAAGCTAACCTATAATAACCCCTCCCACTGATTGGTATGAATGGAACATAAGAAGTATCGAATCAGGTTTCTTGCTGTAGTTGTTGCAACGTCTAATTACAATGTTCGGTTACTTTTTTACAATGTTTTTGCTCTCGACATTCCCATGGGTTATTTATTAACAATGACAATGTTGTGTGTTATTAAAAAGATACTCTTGGCATAAAAACAAGACTCCGATGTCGACGCCCTGCACCACACCTCCTCACCCCTCTATTCATTGCAACAGCAAGTAAGCAATTACTATTAAATTGCACTCACTCGCCACTCGAATGTAACGAATAAATGTTCGTCTACGTCTACTGGGCGTTGGGGAGAGGAAGTGCTTGGTTGCGGGGTGGACAAGTTTTAAGTTTTTTTTATGGTCATAAGGTTTACCACAGAACAATACTGCTGTTAACCGAAACCATATAACATTGACATTATAGTATGAGTATTTGCACACACACACACATATGTATGTTTGTATGCACCCAGCTCGTATGTGTGTCGGTATTAAGCGGTGGTAAGCATCCGTAAACTGGCCTGGCCGGCGGCGGGCCTCTAGATAGTAACACAAGGTTCCCTTAGAAAAATAATTAGAGACATCATAAAGCAGCTACACTCCTTTTTATCGGAAGGTCCAAAGGTGGGTTATAAAGCGGTTTATTTTAAATCAAAAATTTTGAGTAGGTAACGCTGCTTAATTTAACTATTGTTTTAACAGCTACTAATTATTCTTTTTGCTTAGTTTGGTTCGCTATGTCATCGTAGATATCTAAAGGAAAAACAACGTTAGCAAATTGCTGACATTTAACTCAACAAAATAATGACTGTTCGTCAAACATATCGCACACTTCTTCGATTACATGGTAAATTGTACATCAGAGCGGCTAGCTGGAATAACCATGGATCCACCTTGGACCAAAATATTTTAAAATTTTTGGTAATAGTGCATTGTTCTTGGTAAAATCCGTCAAACATATATGTGGGAGTTATATCTAAATCTGAACCGATTTTAATTTCAACAGCATCCGTCCTTGGCTTAAGGAACTAACTTGTGGCAAATGTCATACAGATTGAAGTCAATATCGTCGTAGTTCCCAGCAGCCCTATGTGTAATTTTAATTTTCAATTTCAATAGCGTTTATTAATTATAGAGAGTAATAGAGTTATGAGAGTTCAGATTTTATATATTTTTTTCAAAATATATAAAGGATAATAATTTGTAAAATAATTAAGGTTATCTTAGTGATGAGTAACATTTTAAAAACCTAAGTGAAGAAAAACAAATGACTAAAACGTTTCTAAGTTTTACCTTTGCTGATACAATTCTGATAGTCTCTGAAGCTTCTATTCAATCAGCTTAATACCACTTGTATCATGCAGTCTTCTGGTGGAATAGAACCATGGAAAATTAAAAATCCATTTTAAGATCTTGTTTTAGGCGACTTGTAGTTTCTTAACATGGGTTTTTCCAGCTCATTTCCAGACAAAGGCTCCGTAAAATATTATAGCGTTAAATATGGTTTGGCAAGTAGCGACCTCCTTCCACCTGATGATAAAATGTCTGCCGTAAATCCATTGTTTACTAACGCAAATGAAGTTTTGAATGTCATTAAAGAAACCGTGCATCCAGGTAAAGCACCTGGATATGATCTTATCACGCCTAAAATGTTATTGGAACTTCCCTATATTGCTGTGAAGTTCTGGCAAAATTATTTAACTCTATTTTGAGACATGGTTACTTTCCTAAAGTGTGGAATATTTCTCTGATTCAAATGATTTTAAAGCCAGGAAAGGAAAAATCAATACCTTCCTCATACAGGTCGATCAGTTCACTTCCCTGCTTATCCAAACTATTTCAAAAAGTTATTTTGTCGAAAATAAAACCGTTCCTCGTGTCAAATACCAGAATACCAGAAGGTTTCCGGGAAGGTCACAGCACCATCGAACAAGTAAACCGTCTGACCCAGGCAATTGAAAAATCATTTGAACGGCACGAAAATTGCTGCGCCGTATTTCTGGATGTTGCTCAAGCATTTGACAAAGTCTGGCACTTTGGCTTGACCTACAAAATTTGAAAATACTTACCGGCAAATACGCATCGAATTATTGAGTCTTACTTCGAAAACCGCAGATTCAGAATCAAATGTGGACAACACGTCACCGATGACCGCGAAATACTAGCAGGTGTGCCCCAGGGAAGCGTCCTGGGGCTTATCCTTTACCTCCTGTTTACCGCAGATATCCCTACCAGCCCAAACGTGCCAACATCCACTTTTGCCGACGATACCGCTATAATGGCCGCACATAAAAAACAGGATATTGCATCTATGAATCTAGGTGTACATCTCAGACGAGTAGAATCTTGGCTCTCTGACTGGAGAATAATAGTCAATGAGGCTAAATGCACACTGGTAACTTTCACACTGAATTTTAGCACTTGTCCGACATTGAAACTAAACAATATCCCTATTTCTCAATCTGATCATGTTACATACCTTGGAATCCACCTGGATCGCCAACTCACCTGGAGAAGTCATATCGAAACCAAGAAAACTCAACTGAATCTTAAGGTAGATCAACTTCACTGGCGAACTCAAAACTAAGCCTTGAATATAAGGTCCTACTATACAACAGTGCAATCAAACCTATCTGGCTATACGGTGCCCAGCTATGGGGCAAAGCAAGCTCGAGCAATCTTGACAAAATCCAAAGAGTCCAATCGAAGACATTGCGCCACGTTACCGGTGCCCCTTGGAATGAAAACATTCACCGAAACTTAAAAATACCTCTCGTTAAAGAGTCTTAAATGCTACGTCACGTGGCTTAAATGCTCTCATACGTGATCCTTAAAACAGTCAACACGAAAACGTACAAAACCTAAATTACGTCGTCCACACTGCTATTTTAGAGTTATCCGTTACACATACATAACTAGAGTTTTTCACTCTACATAATATCGCGAACACTCTGTAAATGACTGTAAGGGTCTTTTGGCCCTTTATCACGAGGTTTAAGCCAAACCAGGTTTAAAATTCTCAGACATGTGATCCATACCAGTTATATACTATTTTGCTCAAATTAATTAAAATTCCTGCCAAGATCCACATAACAAGAAATCCATACTAGGATTCATTATTGAATTATACTTAAGATTCGTATATTTATTGTTAGGCTCCTTTGGAGCAGATTTAATAATTCAAATAAAGCTTATATAAAAAAAATATATGGTTTTAAATAGTATACAAATATAGTATACAAATAGCTTAATTTTGATTTCCTGTTTATAAATGGATATAGAACTCGTGTTCTTAGGCTTATTTTCTCAACAGTTGTATATATGTGTTCTGCAAATTTTAACTTTGAGTCCAGAATTAGTCCTAGGTACTTCACTTTATGACCTTGATATATCTTTGTGTGGTAAAGCATTCTTTGCGTTTTTGAGTGAAGAAATTGCTTAGGTTTTCGCACTGTTTAGTATTATTTTCCATTTAAATACTCGTAAGTATTTTAATACAATACGAGTATCTATTGACCTTTGAAGATTTGATATTACTTAAACAGTCTCCGATAAAACATCAGATCAAATTAGGACGGTATCATCGGAAAATATAGATGTGGTGCAGTTAGTAAGAGAGAGAAAATCTGAAGTGTAAATGTTGTACAAAACTGCAGATAAGCATGAGCCTTGTGGGTAACCAACTGTTATAGATACTTTGCGATTACTTAAAAATAAGTGATGCATTTTGTCTGACACAACTGCAACTTTATAGAATGCAGGAATTTCTTTTGAGGCTTTCTGCTTGTGATAAACTTTGAGATCAGCACAGTAGGATAAAAGTAGTTTTATAAAGTCTCTACCATCGGATAGCAGTACTTAGTAGGGACATAAATACTGTTACAACATTGAACACACCCTTTTCAATAGTAGAACAGAACATACCCCGGTAATGTCATATAGGTTTTGAAAGCTAACCTCAATAGCGTTAGTCTCTAACGGGATTTTAAAATTATTTCAACTTTCTTCATGGAGTGGTCAGATAGTAGAACCGTATCGCTTTTCATGTGTGAACTGAAAAAAGCGATATTTTCAAAACGCTCCGGTGACTAGGGATTAGCCGCATGTTCATCTACCGATGTATAAAACTGTTTGAGAAGACTGGAGATGTAAGAGACCGCTACCGGTCGGGCAGCCCACGCTCTGTTCAAACACCGCGTGTCATCAAAACCGTTAAATCAAGAATTCACAGAAATCCGCTCCGAAAACAGAAAATCATGGCCCGTGAGATGAATATCACGCAAAAGTCCATGAGTCGAATCATTAAAAAAGACTTGGGACTTTCAAACGACGTACCGGACATTTATTGACTGCAGCTTTAAAAAAAATAAGAGTAAAAATTGCCAACGTCTTTTGGTGAATCACGCTGATAACTTGCACAGAAAAATTTTGTTCACTGATGAACAAATTTTTACCGTTTAGGAATAATTGAACAAGCAAAATGATAGAGTGTATGCGCGGTCATCTAAGGAAGCATCTGAACTGATCCCAAGTGTGGAAAAGGGTCATCACCCAGCTTCAGTCATGGTTTGGTGGGGTGTCTCTTACGATGTGGTCACTGACCTGCATTTCTGCGAGCAAGGAGTCAAAACATCGGCCAAAATTTACCAAGAAACCGTTTTGGATGCTGTTGTGAAGCCTCTTAACAATTCTCCGTTCCAAAACCAGCCATGAACTTTCCAGCGCCGGCCCATAAGGCTAAGACGTCCCAGGCCTGGCTTCGAAACAATTTGCCAGCGTTCATTTCCTCTAAAGAATGACCCTCAGGCAGTCCAGATTTTTATAGGACAAGGTTTGTCACAAAAGATACACCAACATTGGATCTCTTAAGACTGCGTTGGTTCGAGCTGTGGCCAATTTTCCAATGGACGAGGTTCGTGCAGCTATTGCCGATTGGCCAGTGCATCTTAAGGCGTGTGTAAAGGCAAAAGGCGGACATTTCGAATAAGTAGATTCTTTTTGGATACAATATATAAGTATATCGTCGTAGTTTCCAGCAGAAGGCCTGTGTCTACATTTTCCATTCTTTTATTGTCACTTTTAGTAGTCCTTTTGGTCATACATGTACCCACCACATCGTTTGTATATATCTTTATCTATTCAGGATTTTAAAAAAGGTCTATGTGCATGTCTTTATAGAAATTATCATTAAATTTTTGTAAAAGGTCTACGTGTTTTTCTTCACAAAGGCCTTTTACATTTCATTATCAATAATTTTAATTAGTCTTTTATATATTAGCCATATAACTGACAGCAACGAAACCCCAAAGCTTTGAACTCGTTTATAACTCCGCTAAAAATCGATGTCACAAAATATTACAGTCTACAATCATTAATATAGTTAATGCCTGAAGATTACCATTCGTTTTAAGATAGCCTTTTGCACTAACTTCGGAATAGATTTTTATCTGAATTACCCCTTATTTTCATGCATGTTATTAAATATATTGTTTATACCATTATAGCAATATTAATTAATATAATTAAAAAATAAATTCAAATAATATTAATGAGCAACAAGTACAAATGGCATTATACCCTTAAACCTATACCCTCTACCATCGACTATGTTCAAAGCTAGAATCATAATAATCAGCCATCTTTGTATATGAGCTAAATTAAATCATGGGCCAATATGGTCCGGATCCCTGACTGTTAATTGTCATTCTATAGAACTACTTTGTACTAAATTTTGTGTCTTCCAGAGCCTAAAATCAGAAGAGACCTTTTCATGAGGCCTGTATAAAATCATGGGCTGATATGGCCTACACTATAAAGAGTTAATTCCTGCGCCATGAAAATACTTCCTGTAAAATTCCGTCAAGATTGGACTATAAATACAGTTTCTAGAGCGGCGATACCTAAACTCGGGAATGTATTTTGTATGGGGGCTATATCAAAACATTTATCGATTTTGCCCATATTTAATTCTTAATATGCCTTGTCTAGAAAACAGTTTCATACATAGTTTATGCAGCCCATGTACCTACTTTTATACAAAATACCCCCAAAAATGTATAATTTTTACAGATGTAGTTTGAGAATCTTTTTTTCTCTGAATTGATTTGGTCCGTTATGAATCCCAACCAACTTGCTATAACATTACATTTCTCTGCATAGTTTAGGCTTTCTAGGTGTATTATTGTGATTGCTATCTTGCTTTCAACAAACACACTGATGGATGGACGGTCGAACATCGCTAGAGCGTCTAGTACACCCCATCCTGTGGTAGAGGATATGAAAAGGCCTATGTGGAAAATTATCAATTTTTTTTAAATCCACAAAATGCAATAAAAAAGGTTTATACTCGTATTGTTTTGTCACACAAAATCGAGCCTTAAACTTTTTTTTGAAAAAAAAACCTGGCAAATCTTTATACTATTTTTTCTTTTATCCAATCCACTACAAGCACTACTTTTCGAATATTCCGCACCCGACTTTGGGGACAATCCTTCAACACAAGGCCAACATTGTTGAAGGAATTCGAACGCTACAGCCTCACATTTTGAAAGATGTTATAGAAAATGCTCGACAACGAGCTCATCATTGCAAAGATGAAAACGGGTGTCATTTAAGTGACATTATTTTTCATACTTAGTGTAAAAAAATTTCAATATTGTATATAATATAATCTGAGAAAAAAATAATCGAAAAAGTTATTAAAGTTTTTAACCCCATGGTAACTTTTGGCCCACCCTGTACAATGCTTAACTGTTTCTGTTTACAGATTTCACAAAGTTAAACCAAAAACAACAGGTCAGCTAAGACAATAAATTTTTGAAGCTTTTTTTGAATACAGCTCTTTTTTTAAACTTTCAAAAAAAAATTAATAAAATAATTGAGAAAAATATTTTTTTAAGTTTAGCTTATTTTTTCATTTAGCACCTTTTTGAGTTTCGGCACTTTTTTGTAGGTTTATGGAAAGACTATACTTATGTATTTAAAATGTAAAATGATGCCATCTTTTATTTAATTTAGCTCCATTTTTGGTCATTAAATATATTAAAACCCCCAAAAATGAAAAGAAACAAATTATGAAAAATAGAGAAAAAATTTTTTTAAGTTTAGCTCCTTTTTAATTTTGAGACTTTTTTCTTGTTATTTGGCACTTTATGTGTAAGCTAATGGCAACACTGCTTCTTTAAAAGCCAACACATTTTTTTTGGCTTTTTTCTATACACGATTAGCCAGAACAACAACCAAAATTAAATTATTCCCGAATACTGCAAGCAAATGACGATAACAACAGTGAGCGAAGCGTCAACAACAGAAAGAAACGACAAAAAATAATTTATGTAATTGACGTAAATGTAAACAAAATATGTTAAATAACAAAGTTTAAACTTCCAACATGATAACAAGGTAGTGTTATGCTATCAGCTGAATTACAATTTTTTCTTGTAGAAATTTAAACTGTCAAATTAAAAATTTGACAAAAGCAATTCTTGAAGTTTGTAAGGATAAAATTTCTGTATTAAACATTTACAATAATCGTCAAGCATTCACAAAAATGTATTTTTGGCATTTTCTTTTAAGTGACTTTGAGTTAAGCGAACTGTTTATTTGTTGTTGGCCTAGTGCCTATACCTAGTTTATTGTACCATGCTTTTCAATAAGACCAGAAATTTGAAAAAAATATTATTACTTTTTTTACAGTCGCTTCAAATTTCAAATGTTAAATAGCGCACTCTGTATATCTCTTTTCGAAGTGCCAGAGGTAGCCTTTTAGACTATGAAAAGGTAGTTCGTATCGATTTGCTGCTTGTGGGTCTTTTTCCTGAATTTGGCAAAAAAAGAGTCAATTTCGTTGCTAATACAAACATGAATTGGTTGGAGCTGGAACTTAAAGTTTGGTAGTTTTAAGTTCTCTTATTTCGACGGCGAGTCCATGATGGACAGTTTATAAGATTCGGTCGAACGCATTTTTTACTCGTTTTTTAGGAGGCCTTGGCAATTTCGTTGCTGGTTACGTAGACCCGCATGCACATATAAAAAACGCAAAAAAAACACTGAAGTCCAACAATAATAGCAACCAAACCGAACATATTGTATGTTACAAAAACAACGTAAACATTTTGTTGTTGCATTTTTTGTTTCTATTTGCATGTGTGAATGTCTGTGTGTGAGTGTAATTGTTGTTAAGTACAAAATTGTGTTACATATTAAATATTAACCCAACGACAGTAGCAACAAAAAAAAACGCATAAAATCCAAAAAAAAAAAGAAACAAAAGAACTATTAAAACCTGGGGTGAATGAAAAATCGTTACAAGTTTAATGTCCATGTATTCGGGCCATAAAAGTAACACCTTTAAATGACAGTGTGACAATAATTTAAGCACCAACAAAAAATAACTTCTTGTTTTTATTGTTGTTTTACAATTTTAATCTTAAAGCGCGAAAATTGTGCGTGCGAAATGTTAATAAACGAGGATTAAGTTCTCATTGGCGTATACGTATTTTTTTCTCGAAAATAAATAAGAAATGTCATACGTCCCCATGTCCATTATATTTTATGAAATTGCAGGATAACGAAATATTTGCGTAATAATTCTTTCAATTCAAACTTTTGGTAATCAAAGCATTATGAGAATGTACACTGTTGCAGCGAAGATACTGTTACGTTTATTTTGGCAATTGGAAGTAAAAAGCTTTAGATTTGAACTGATCACCAGGTACGAGTAATTGGCTTCGTGAAGAAATTTCATTGTAATATGAAGTGCTATGGAGTCGTAGTTTCAAAAATTTGCCGAAGTCGCAGCAGGAGTCAAAAAAAAAATGTGCTCGACTTCGACATTTTACATTTTAGTATTTTATGAGACGAAACAAAAATTATTTTTAGACAGACGATATGTACAAATTAATAAATCATAGGTTAGCTTAAAGTGAAGATCTGTGCGAAAAGATTCACTTTGTTCAACTGTCCATTTTGATACCACAAAAACGGCTAGCTCCCCGTTTGTCCAGTAACAAACGACACGTGAAAAGAAGATCCTGTTGCCCAAAAGCCAAATAAGATGAATCTAAGGCATTGTGTTAAGATTAATGCCAGTAGGCATGCCAGAGGTTATATTACTCCCCACTATGAAAAGAACAGCTATTCTGCTACTTTTATTTTACACATCGATGGTTACTAAGCCTCCGCGCTTAGTCCAAATCATTGGAGTAGGCTCAGAACCTGCTTGACTGTTACATTTTAAAACATCAGTGTTAAGTCGACCATGCGTACCATGCGTTCCTGGCCGATTATTGTATGGCCAACAATACCAGGAATATCAGATATCGTGTTATGATTAACGCTGACACTCATCGGAAATTATGGAAGCTTTCCTAATCTTACTGAAGTGCGGCAGCAGCCTGCCTTTTAATGAACAGCACATGTAACATTAAATGAAGTGCGCGGTCTAGCCATTTCTTTATAAAATATCTAGAATCTTACATTATGTAGGTTTTAGAAAGCCTTCCGCAAAATGAAATTGGCATTATTGGTCTCTCTTCAAAAGTATACAACCAGCAAACATTGTTCCATTGATTTCCTAATGTCCGAACCTTTTAAAGGCCAGAGCACACTGCGTATTTTTAAACTTCCGACTGAACTTTCTGGCTTAAATTTTAGTTTTAGAATAAATCTTATTGTTCAGTCCTCTACGGTAGAAGGGGCATACCACACCGGTTCCCATTCCATAATTTCATTTAAAACAAAAACTATATATAGTCAAAGTAGGAGTCCGGAGTCACTGCAAGACCCGGAGTCCAAGTCAGAGCGGATGTGTCCGATTTTTGCAAAACTGGTTATATGGTTACCTTAAGTCGATGTATAAGTATATTAGAGTTCGGTTTTTGGTCCCGGTCTATTCAATGAGTTAATATGGGCCAGAAATGGTTCGCAATCCATACTTTACCAAATTTGATTGAAATCAAAATTAATATGGGTGTACACATTGAACAGGGGTTAACCGGCTCGAGACCTATTGCATCTACATTTTAATAGAAGACAAGTTTTAAGAAAATGACAAAGTGATATTGATTTTCGTGGCTGCACAATGCTTTTATCGCGATTTCGAATCCGTGGCTATCATCATCTGAAAACATCGCAGCAATTTTTGAAAGGAAAGCTGAAGTCTTTATGACCAGGTTCTCACCAAACGTATGAGAACTACTGTTGTAAATCTCACCTTTCAAGATTAAACAATTGCCCACGAAAAAAAATAGTATGGGTGTTATAAAGGGGGACACATCAAAACGTGGACCCACATTCATCTGAGCTGGTCACTGATCGATCGTAATGAACTGTGTAAAATATCGATAAGATTAGATGCAATTTGTGCATTCTGGAGCCAAAGCCATAAAAAAAATCGTACTTATATGTGTAGGAGTTACATCAAGTTCGAAGCCGATTTTTCAAATGCGTCCATCCTTATAAGAAAAAGTAGTTCTGCCATATTTCGTTACGATCAAACCATAATTGCAACCAGTGTTTAAATTAAAAACATTAGGCAGAGAGCACTAAAACAGTTACAAAAACAATTACATATTTTAATTTTTGTTTAGGTCTTATTATAAGTATATTTTGTTAGGAAATAAATGATCAGGTGCGCCTATCTAGTTGCAGTTATCGAGGCTTTCTTAAAAAAACAACTTATATTAATCTTGAAACTAAATAAGGCTTCATTAAAACAAGCATATGTGTCTTCAGTTCGACAGGTTTAGACCATGAAAACAGCGGACTTAAAGAGATTAGAATTTTGGAAGCTTGGACCTACTTTGCCTCGAATAGGATTGTCTAAAACAAGTCTTCAATTTCTGCTTTTGGAAAGACCGAAACAGATTATACTCTCTACCATGAATTGCGTTCTAGTATGGCATTGGCAGTATTAGAGGAAACGGTTGTTGGCCCATGTTAGGGAGGATCTTATTCTCGAAAACTTATGTACGAGTACCTATGTATAATAAGCCGATGGATGCGGATCTTTAGCCAAATCTTAAAAAAAAATATCATATTTGAATTCGTAAAAAAACCCACTTTTCCGATTAACCATAAGTGCATTTACAAAAGAACTAATTTCTCGGGGCGTAGGGACCAGAGACCCAAGTTCGAGGATTCAAATCTAATCGAATCGTATTACAAATGTGTACATTTGTATTGTTTTAAATAATTACTTGTAATAGTTAATTTTTCGGCCCATATAACCCGGCCAGAGTCCTTAATTGGCCCAAATTTTCTATATAAGTATACACGCAGAGAAAACATATGATTACTACACGCAGAAAACAAGTATGGTTGTGGTGACAATATTCGAAGAGGATAATACTATTGATGTGTATATGGTTGTGGTACAACAATATTATGATCCTCACAATAATAGTATGATTCAAATAAAACCATACTATTATCCTTACAACAATAGTATGATTCACACATAACCATACTATGATCTGCACAACCATATTATGATCCTCGCATCCATAGTATGTTTTATATACAACCATAGTATGATCCTCACAACCATAGTATGATTCACACGCAACCATGTTATGATCCCTACAACCATAGTATATAATCACACACTATCATACTATGATCCCCAATATAATATATTAGAAATGGATTAAGTTGTCAACAATAGATTTGAGTTATAAAAATTCTTTTAAAATACATTACTCGTAAATTCTAAATAATTGGAGTAATTTATTTAACAGTAGAAAAGATAAGTTTAAAAAAACGTAAGCGTTTTTATTGAAAATATTTCAGTTAAACAAAGCTAAAGCAGTTTGTTTAAAACATTTTAACTTCCATATAAGAAGAATTATTATTGCATTAGATCCGTAACAATAACATTGTTCGAAAAGCATATTTAAAAGAAGAAGAATTTCAATCAAACAATAAAATTGCAGTAATCATATTATTGTTAACATAAAACCCAAAAAACAATACTTTTGTCGCACCTACCATATTTATATTGTTGCTATAACCATTTTTTATTTTTAATTTTGGCAATATTGCGGCAATCATACTATTGTCAAAATTAAATTCAGTAAACAATGATATGTTTGCGACGAACATACTTTTATTGCGGAGAACATATTATTATTGCCGTGACCATATAGTAACCATGTTTTTTTCTGCGTGTACATGTTCACGGTGTACATGCGTGTACATTAAAGTATGTTCGTCGCAACCATAATATTTTTTTTGAATTTATTTTTGAAAATAGTATGATTGCGGTAATATTAATGTTTGTTGAAATGTAACAATAGTATTTTTGCCAAACTTAGAAATAGAAATATGGTTGTAGCAACAATATATATATATTGTTGATGCGACAAAAGTATTGTTTTTTTGGGTTTTATATTAACAATAATATGATTACGGCAATCGTGCTGTATAATTGCAACTCTTCTCAATTCGAATATGGTTTTTTTAAGACAATGTTATTATTACAAATCTTATGCAACAATAGTATTTTTTATATGTAAATAAAATTTTTAAACAATCTGTTTCGGATTTGTTTAACATTCTTAATAAATAAAACGCTTAGGCTTTTTTAAACGGGGTTTTTCTACTGTTAAATAAATCACTCCTATCATTCTGAATTAAATGTATTTTTTAACAATATACTCACTAATAGTCTCTTTTGTTGACAACATAACCCAATCCTTATAAATAGTTTTTGGGATAATAGTATGGTTGAGTAAGATCATACTATAGTCGTAGGAATCACAACATGGATGCGAGTGAATTATATTATGGTTGTAAAGATTTTACTATGGTTGTGTGTGAATCATACTATTGTTATGAGGATCATAATATGGTTGTGGGGATCCTAGTATAGTTCTGTGTAATAATACTATTGTTATGAGGATCATTATATGGTTGTGGGCATGAGTATGAGAATAATACTTTTGTTGTGAGACTCATAACATTGTTGTGCCGCAACCATATACCCAACAATAGCACTATGCCCTTCGAATATTGTTATCTCAACCATACGTTTTTTCTTCGTGTACTTAGATATATATGTGGGTTTGTAAGAAAATATCAGTGAACTCCAGAGGGTCGATTATTGGGCCGCTTGTGCCCAATGACCATTCTTATTAATGGAACATTTAATGCCTCGATGCCTGCGTGAAAACTTCCAAAAAATTGTGTCCTTACTTTCAATTTTAAACTCTCAATAGGTATTGTCCTCTTTTGACCGATTTTTTCCATTTTCAATACGTCAAAAGACTTTAGATCTTTTTGTTCTTCGAATAGAATGATAGACGGACAGGGCTGTATAGTCTTTAAAGTTAATGACGACCAATAACATATTTAATCCTCCGATAAGTGAGAAGGTCCCTGGGGATATTTTTCCCTTTTTAAAGTTAAATACCTCTATGATGGTCCATGGGAAGTATTCCCGATCCCAATTGTATTCCAAGGATATTTCATATAATGGGTGATCCAAGTAGAGATACTTTTTTCAATAGCCTTTTTTGACAGATCACGTGTGAGCCGTGTTAGCGTA
Source organism: Hydrotaea diabolus (assembly GCA_963513945.1). Classification (NCBI taxonomy): domain Eukaryota; kingdom Metazoa; phylum Arthropoda; class Insecta; order Diptera; family Muscidae; genus Hydrotaea; species Hydrotaea diabolus. Next base: position 121,046,433 of record OY740718.1, on the reverse strand, counting down.
AGTCATCATGGAAAGACTTACGCCTGAACAATTTTTACAAATCGTTCAACTTTATTACGAAAATTCACGTTCTGTGAGGAATGTGTTTCGTGCACTTCGTTCAACTTATGGGCCGTAGCTGAGAGTGTATACACCAAGACCATGAAGAGTCGATTCGGCGCCGTTCGCAGCAACTCGGACTGACGTATGGAACGACTTGGCGCATTTTACGTCGAAATCTTAAATTGAATGCGTACGAAATACGGCTTGTGCAAGAACTGAAGCCGCCCGACGTTCCCAGGCGACATCGCTTCGCTCTATGGGCTCTTGAAAAGTTCCAAGAAGATCCGACGTTTCCGAGCCAAATTTTCTTCAGCGATGAGGCCCATTTCTGGTTCAATGGGTATGTAAACAAGCAAAATTGCCACATTTGGGACGAAGAGCAACCAGAAGAAATTCAAGAGTTGGGACTTCATCAAAAACAAATAACGGTTTGGTGTGGTTTGTGGGCCGGTAGAATCATCGGTCCATATTTCTTTAAAAATGATGTCGGTGAGAACGTAACCGTCAATGACGACCGTTAACGTGCCATGATAATCGACTATTTGATGCCTGAAATTGAAGCTCGTGATCTCGGCGAAATTTGGTTTCAAAAAGACGGCGCCACTTCCCACACATCGCATCAATCACTGGATTTATTGAAGAAACACTTCGGTGAGCAGATAGTTTCACGTTTTGGGCTGGTCGATTGGCCACCAAGATCGTGTGAGATCAAACTGTTAGACTTTTTCCTGTGGGGATACGTAAAGTCTAAAAATTATGCGCTTCGATTCAGGCTTGGATCAGAACATCACACGTGTCATTCGTCAGTTACCAGCTCGAACGAGTCATCGAAAATTGGACTCAACGGATGTACCATCTGAGGCGTAGCGGCGACCAACATTTGATAGATATAATCTTCACATTTTCAGCATATATTAAAGGAAACCCTTTAATAAGAAGAAATAAAAACAACAGGACTTAGTTATATCTAAGTATTAACTAGTACCTGTAATTTAGGCCTATAAAAGAGATAGATATACCGTTACTAAAATGTATTGTATTGATTGCCAATATTTGGAAAATTAATTGCCAAATATAGAAAAAAGATGTTAAATTCTCAAATTAAGTGCATTTAAGAATCAAAAGAAAAACTTGTAATTGCCATCTATTCACAGCTTTTGTCCCAAATGTAACGTGTGGTATATAACATAACATACAACATATACAAATTTTAGTATACGACTATATTCCCCGAGAAGAGGATAATGCATCAAAGAGAAGTTTTTATTATGAATAATCGAGAAATTCAAAGAAATGTAGAAATCTATATAAGGCCGTATCGAAACAAAATGCGTTAATACAAATGCGTTATTACAGCTATAAGATACCAAGCAGTTATTTCTTGGAATTACGCTTTGTTGTACCCAATTGGTCCCTTGTATATTTTAGGAAAATCTACTAGCTTAAAAGATAATTTTTTTCAGTTAATGGTTTTCACATTGCAACTCAATTGTTAACGAGCTCTGACCGCTCCAAATCGATAAACATCAATCTTTATTGAGGACCATTGACGTCAGGCTTAGAGATAAATCTATTTCTTGTTAAGTCAACTGTATTTACAAGTCGGAACCCCCCGCTTAAAAGTTGTAAGATGTTCCTCCCCGGAGGTAAACCTGGGCTTACTGGCGTGATGTAATAATAATGTAGCCATCCAATAAGCTGCACCAAATAGGAAATCTTTGTAGATTCAGAGAAACTTTGCCCAATACTTGTGTATATGTGACGCGCAAAATACAAAGGGACCTAAGGTTAAAAACCAGTTTTGTTCAGGAGAGCCATTTTAAAGATTCGGTCCCTTTCTATTTGCGGTTAGAATCGTAGACTTCACTTTCATAAAACGCGCATATCTCTGGGAGGGAACACTTTTGGTGCATGTGATCGGTCTCATACGTTGTCCACATCAAAAAAAAAAATTGATTTTTTACCCTTAGTTCCCTTTCTCTATGCGCTGTCACATGTACTTAGTAGGGACATAAATACTGTTACAACATTGAACACACCCATTTGAATAGTAGAACTGAACATACCCCGTTAATGTCATATGTGTTTTGAAAGTTAACCTCAATAGCGTTATTCTGCAATGGGATTTTAAAATTGTTTTAACTTTCATTATGGCGTGGTCAGATAATGAGTACCGTATCGCTGTAATAGCGCTTTTCAAGTGTGAAATGAAAAAAACGATATTTTCAAAATGCTCCGGCCACTAGGGATTAGTCGCATGTTCTTCTACCGATGCATAAAACTGTTTGAGGAGACTGGAGATGTAAAAGACCGCCACCGCTCTGTTCGTGTCATCAAAGCCCTTAAATCAAGAATTCACAGAAATTCGCTCCGAAAACGGAAAATCATGGCCCGTTAGATGAATATCACGCAAAAGTCCATGAGTCGAATCATTAAAAAAGACTTGGGACTTTCAAACGACGTACCGGACTGCCAGCGTTCATTTCCTCTAAAGAATGACCCTCAGGCAGTCCAGATTTAAACCCATTGTGTTACAATTTTTTTTATCCCTTGCTTGGCTTTGCTTAATCTAAAATGTGTGATAGATATATGAAAAACGGACAAAAAGCCAAACTTTTTTTCAGATTTATGATTTTATGTAAGAGTACAGGTAGTATCGATGCTCCTTTCCGCTTAACGCGCTGCTGAAATTTTCGATGAGTTATAGCGGATGTTGTTTTCAAATTGACACCGCGGACACGGTAAAGATATTTTAAAGGCCGAAGATGTGTTTAAGGGTAATCACTTAGAGCTAATTAATGTGTTTTTGAAAAAAATATTTTTTTTTTCAATATTGTCTCTTTCATTATCTATTTTTACTTTCTCCCACATTAGCTCCAGAATAATTTAATGCGATCTAGCAAAATACAGAGTTGTAGAAGAAAATGTTGTTGCTGGATGCATTGCGGTTGAGGGGTATTATGAGTTTGTGATAATGTTTGGAATACCTAAAGAAAGTGTTTAGATCTGATCGGATTTTAATAGATATAATTTTTTTCGATATTTAATTTACAATCTGTCTTGCGAATAGATATAATTGTAAATAATTATTGATGAGGGTATTATGTTGTTAATCCTGCCCGACTTAAGACTTTCCTTAATCCTTTTATAGCCTTTTCACATTTACTGCGTTTCAGCTGAAACGCCGGCGTTTCAGTCTCTTTCGAGGAATTCCGCGAAACACACTTAAATTTCCATACAAAACAAAACGCAGGCATTATGCTCTTTTTGCTGTAGTTTGTTTGAAACCACAGTAAAAATGAGAGAAAGCCCAGTGTTGTACTCCAATAGTAGTTAAAAAAAGCAGTAAAATGAAAAAAATTGCATTGCTGGTTCAAAGCAAATGTCAGAAAAATGAGGGGAAAAAACATCTGTTTATTTACATTTCTAGTTTGCTTTGTGGTTGTAAGTACTTATTGCAATAAGATCTATGACTATAAATTAAAATTTTTCTTTTTTAATAATTACAGCGCAGTCATACAATGATATAAACTCTACTATTGTACAAATTAAATTCATTTTTTGATATTATTTTATCTTTGTTTGTTTGTTTTGTTTACACTCAGTACAGAAAACACAAAAGAGAAATGAGAAATGTCACATGAAACCACAGTAGTTTAAAAAAGCATAATGTGAACACCATGGTTTCAAACGATTTCAAGAGAGCGAAACGCCGGCGTTTCAGCTGAAACACAGTAAATGTGAAAAGGCTATTACTTGTTTTTAATAATAATGTTTGTGCGAACAAATGAAGATACAATTTAGCCCCTATTTTCGCCGCATGTTAACAATTCGGGAGCAGCAAAATCTTTTTTTTAGTTCACCTTCTAAAACCAAAATTTCTGGGAAATTTATCAACCAATTCGGAAAATTTTAAAATTGGGATAAGTCAACTATTTTTTATTTAAAAATATAATTGTATAATTTTTTAAATTTGTCTACAATATAATAAGAAATGTTTTTAAGGACATACTCTTGAACTGCGGTTATGGTTCAAAAATCATAGACAAGAAATTATTTGTGATGTAACTTATTTATGAACAAAAACTGGAATTAAAGCTAAGTTATGTAAAGGGTGGTTCATCCATAATGCAATGTGTTAATTTCAAGTCACGCCTTAACGTCAAGTTATTTGCCCAATTCAATTTGACATTTCTTTATTTCAGAGTTTGACAAATTCAACCATGTCATGGTACTGAATTGAGAAGCACGTTAAGATTGTTAAAGCGTTTTACGAAAATGGGCGCTCAAATCAAAATTCATTTCCAAGTTGACATTTGGTCAACTTTTGGTTAGCAAAGTTGACCAAATGTGTCCACAGTGGAAACGGTAACAAGCAGCATTGCCGCATTTAGGCAACTGAGAATCCAAGAGTGATTGTTGAAAAGCGGATGTATCCACAAAGACTGACTGTATGGTGCAGTTTATGAACTGGCTGCGTCATCGGGCCGTACTTCTTTGAAGATGATGTCGGCAGTTACCAAGCAGTTACCGTAAATGGTGTTCGCTAAAGCGAGATGATAACGGACCTCTTGAGGTTATGGACCTGAACGATATTTGGTTTCTACAGGAAGGTGCGATTTTCCACACAGCCAACGAAACAATTGCGCTTTTGCGCGAGAAATTTAATGGTCGTGTTATCTTACGTCGTGGCGATGTTAATTGGACGCCACGATTATGTGATTTGTCACCGTTGGACTTGGGAATATTTGAAAGTAAAAATGTGTACGTCAATAAGCCAAGAACAATTAAAGAGCTAAAGGATGAAAGGAGCAAATAATTTGGCACATTTACGACATTGAACCTCCATTATGTCTCAGAGTCATTAAAAATATGGACTATAGGATATAATTATGCTACCGAAGCCGTGGCAAGCATTTTACCTATATGTGACATGCAAAATAGAAAGGAACCTAAGGTTAAAAACCAGTTTTGTTTAGGAGAGCCATTTTAAAGATTTAAATACGTGTATCTTTGGTGTACCGTCACTTTCATAAAACGCGCATATCTCTGGGAGGGAACACTTTTGGGACATGGGATCGGTCTCATTCGATGCCACATCAAAAAAAAGTGAAAATTGATTTTTTTTACTCTTAGGTCCCTTTCTCTATGCGCTGTCACATATTATGTTTTACAGATAATTGTCATAGATCCTTCTATCATAATAAACATTATTAAGATTATTTTCTAAAAACTTTTTGTTTTATTTCAGTAAACATTGTGCATTTTAGTTGGACAACCCTTTACATACAACCTAAAAACTAATAAGGTACGTTTATTTATTTACACTTCATTTCAAAGAAGTAAAAACGTCGGTAAGTTCGGCTTGGCCTTACCTCAACCGTTTCCTACACTACTAAAGCACAAAAAAATTGATACGTTTTTTGGGCCCCTCGGCACATGCGTCCATCCCTAATCTCACCTAAAACTCCAAAATTACACTATGTAAGTGCCAAATTGGCTTTAAATAGAGTACCCACATGGTACCCGTTTGCGGCACGTTTTTTAGGCCACATAAACCAAAGAGTCCAGGGACTATGCTCTTTTTTAAGGTACTAAGTTTTTACTTACTAAAGTAATATTGTCTGTCCACAAAACATTATAACTTGTTAAGCAAATACTCAAAAAAGTGTACTTTTCACCGATGTACCTTGGCCTATTTCGTATATTTATAATCACAAACAGCTTATGACCATAAGCCATCATCAAGCAATATTTCAGGCTCCGAGATTGATTCGTTTGACCGCTATCGTGCTTTTAACAGACACTTATGACATGGCTAGATCGTCTTAAAATTTTACGACGATTACTTTATAGGGTGTCCGATTATTACCTAGTGGTGTTGCAAAGGGTATGCCAAATTTAATATACCATTCACCCTTCTGCGGAGGCTATAAAATTCTTTCGATGTATCGATTTTTTTTGTTGTGAACCGAACCACAAAACCGTAATACTCGTATATTATCGGGTCATGGTTCGGATCGGGAATTTTTTTCAACAGTGGTTTAGATCAGGCTTTGGTTCATAAATAAAAAAAGTAATATGGTTCGCTTCAAAACCGGTTAGGGTTCGGGTCGGTACGCATCCTAGGTTTCTGATGCTTCTACGCAGGGTCCTTTAGTGTGATAGGCGCCCGCACAACTCAATCAATACGACCTATTGTTCATAAAAATACATACAGATGTTTATGCTAATAGAATGGTGTATACATGTATGTACGTAACACATACTTATGTATATGCGCACATATAAACACACATAGACCATGTGTGCTGTTTACCTTTTTAGCATACCTAATACACAGAAATGTGGTCAACATATGTTGGCGTTTCTTACAAATTTGCATAAATGCTTTTCGGCGTAAAGAGGAGATACACACACCCAGCAAACATTTTTGATTGCGAAAGAGTCTCAGGAATTCGCCTGGATGATGAATACAGTCGTGGCGGTTATCGCCAGGGAATCGCCTGAGCATCACCTGGAAAGTAGTGGCACCCTTCGAGCGATTTGCAAGGAAGAATCGTGTGCGTTGCACTGTGCAGAAAATGAAACAAATCGCCAAGATTATTCCTTGGCAACTCTGAGTATCAGCTGGAAAGTAGTTGTACCCTTTCGGGCGATTTTTGAGGAAGAATAATTTGCGTTGCATGGTGCAGAATATGAAACTAATCGCCAAGATGATTCCTTGGTAGTTCTTTAGAATGATTCTTATTGAATTACGATATTCATTTATGAGATTCGTAAATCAAACTCTGGGGTGAATCGGTAGCAACTAACCAGAAAAATTAACTGACAATAAAAGATCAATTCCATAGAACTTTTTCACGAAGTTAAACAAAGCATAAGTTTGTGATAAAACTAATACAAAATTTTTTTCATTCATCACTCTTTATTTTTATTCTTCCTTTTGCCAAAAACCTTCCTAAGTATATAAAATTAAGAATATGTTTCTTTTAGTTTTTTGAACTGTTGTTATTGCTTTTGAGAGAGGAATTACTCTACAAGCTATTAAGGTCAGGTTTGTTGCTTATAGGAGCCTAAACTAACGAACCGATCTTTTAGAAATTTTCACAGAATAGCGCTGTATGACCGGTGATAAGAATAGGCTACATCGATTTTTGATATCTCAGTGCCACGCCCACACCCATAAAATTTTAAAATAATCATAACTCACGAACTGTAAGAGCTACGAAAATAAGCTAATGGTATGTACCGAAAACAGTCTAGGTGAAAAGCGCTTCACTTTTTTGAAAGCGCTGTAGTCTCTCAATTTGAACAGTATGCTACAGTGGACATAACAATTGTCACATGCTATAAACGAAAGCGATTTTAAAGGGAGCGAGGTACCGCCCTCATATCCAAATACTAAAAGTACCCAAAACTCATAAACTATAATAGTTAGAACCATCAGACGCAGTATACACTTTTTTTAAGAAACGAAAAATTTTTGGTGGGAGGGGGGGCGTGGGCGGTATCAGGACCTTTTTTTTAAAGCGCTGTCACGCCAATAATATCAGCTTAATCATTTTGAAAATGTAGTAGAATACGACTGAGGACCAGAAGATTTTCACATACTGTAAATGTATACGATTTGAAAAAGAAGATTGGCACCGCAGACAAAGCAATACATGTAAAACACCGAAAGGTCATAGACCATCAGAGTTAGGAACATCCGATTCGGTATATGTGACGCGCAAAATAGAAAGGGACCTAAGGGTAAAAACCAGTTTTCTTCAGGAGAGCCATTATAAAGATTTAAATACGTGTATCTATGGTGTACCATCACTATCATAAAACGCGCATATCTCTGGGAGGGAACACATTTGGGGCATGGGATCGGTCTCATTCGATGTTCAGATGTTGTCCACATCAAAAAAAAAAGTGAAAATTGATTCTTTACCCTTAGGTCCCTTTCTCTATGCGCTGTCACATATACTTAGTAGGGACATAAATACTGTTACAACATTGAACACACCCATTTCAAAAGTAGAACTGAACATACCCCGTTAATGTCATATGGGTTTTGAAAGCTAACCTCAATAGCGTTAGTCTGTAACGGGATTTTAAAGTTGTTTCAACTTTCATCATGGAGTGGTCAGATAATGAGAACCGTATCGCTGTAATAGTTCTTTTCAAGTGTGAAATGAAAAAAGCGATATTTTCAAAACGCTCCGGCCACTAGGGATTAGCCGCATGTTTTTTTTCTTAAAGGGGCGTGGCACCTTTCACACATTAGTAAGCTTTAAATGAAATGAGCGAGTTAGGTATTTAAGTTTGGAACATCAGACTTGCTGAATATACTATTAGTGTGTAAAGAAATAAGCTATAGGGAAAAAGTGGGTAGTGACACGCCCCTTTTTCAAAAGCGGTGTTAATCCCATAATTAGAGGTAGATCGTCTCGCAATAACAACAGTTTGCTATCGTGGGCCAAAATTTAGAATATATACTACGAGTGTCTAAAGAAAGAAGTCTTGCGGAAAAGAGGGCAGATTCATGCCCCCTTTTTAACACTATTTAATGATAATAAAATATAATTAAATATAATAAAAAGCAGATAATTTTGAAATGTGGACAGTTTGCTAGTGTGGAATAGGAAATTCTTTTATAGATACGATTTTGTGGCTTAGTTTTTGAACTATTTATATGTAAGGAGTGCCAATTGTTTTGCAAAGGGTGTGGTGCTGAACAAACACCAAAAAATGTTTAATCATCTTACTCGTAAACTATTTACGTACGAGGGCTGCTATATATATTTCTGGCCTAATAATGAAAATGCGAATATTTATCATCAAAAATGGTTTTAATGTTTTACAAAGTATTCCCCAGCATGAATTATACACTTTTGCATGCGCTCAAACCAATTGTCGAAGCATTTTTTCCACTCCGATTGAGACACCTCCAAAACATGGTTTTGAACGCTTTAACAGCATCTTCTGGCGACGAAAATCGTTGACCACGCATATTTTTCTTGATGTGCGGGGATAAAATGAAGTCATTTGGTGCCATGTCAGGGCTGTACGGCGGATTACCCATCAATTCAAAGTTTTGGCCGACCAAAAAGGCGGTTGTTTGAGCCGATGTATTGGAGCTCGCATTGTCATGTTGCACAATAATTCGTCTTCCCTTGTTCCTTTTTCGAATTTCTCCGAAGACTTCAGGCAAACAAATTGTGTTGTACCACTCAAAATGGACCGTCCTACGTTGCTCAAGCGAAACAGTCGCCACATGACCCGTTTTGCCGGAGACACGGGCAACCATTTGCTTCGATATGCTTCTTCCACGAACAACTTTCGTTGGATTTGACTCGTCTTCGAAGAACCACACGGTTGATTGACGTTTTCTTTCCGGCTCATACGCATAGATCCACGATTCGTCCCCTGTGACGATATTATAAACGTATTTTGAAGCACCGCGATCGTATTTTTTCAAAATTTCTTTGCGCCAATCGACACGAGCCTTTTTTTGAGCGATTGTCAAATTGTGCGGGATCCAATGAGAACAAACGTTTTTTACGGCCAGGTGGTCATGCAATATCGAATGTATGCTGGTGGAAGAAATGCCCAAGGATGCCTCTATCTCACGGTACATCACATGACGATCTTGCATTATCAGTTCACGCACGGCATCATTGTTCTCTGGCCGGTTTTGGACGACCTTCACGACCTTCATCTTTGAGCAAGCGTCGGCCACGAATGAATTGATTAAACCAGTTTTTTACAGTGCTATAGGATAGTGCTTCATTGCCATACAAAGATTTAAGTTAATCGATGCACTCTTGTCGTGATAATCCACGTCAAAAGTTGCGAAAAATGATCGCACGAATATGTTAACGAGTTAATTCCAGTTTTTTTCCAAATTGATTTTTTCAAGTCACTGTAAACAACACAAATGATGGTCGTACGTCAAAACGTTCTGATTACGTTTATGTCAAACTTGCCAATGGAAATGTCAGATGGCGCCAGGTAACACTTAGCGTTGCCTAGGCGAAAAATATATATAGCAATCTTTCAATCTACAGCAACATAGAACTACCTATACTTATATAAAGGAACTGATAAATTAATTCTTAACATAACAACGGATAAAATTTTGAAAAGTTCTTGAATTTTACATAGGCATACCAGTAGTACTACGGTAAGATCCCATTTATTAGAACATAATTTTTAACTAACATGTTTTTTTTAATATTTCTCCAAAATCTTTTGAGTGGCGATGCGCTCCGGGTTACTGTGTACAGCTAAAATTACCTTTTTTGGCAAGTTTTCTTTCATACTTATTGCTTTAACGTTAGTTTCTCTCAAAATGAGACTGCATTGCTTTTGGCGATCTCAAAGGGATTCAGTGTGGGTCTCTTAGAATGCAATATTATCGCTTAGACGATACAAAGCATCGCATAGGTAATTCAAAAACGATCGTGCATCTTTCTCTCAGATTATCGCTTATATATTGGTCTACGATTCATCGTAAAATAAACGCCAGGAAGAATGACCAACAACAACCAATCCCACGACAGCCGGTTCTATGCACCGGATTGACCCGAAGCAGCAATTCTTCGGCTAAGGGCTGTCACACCGGCACACAGTTGCCGCTAAAACAATATCAACCAATGAAAATGCTTCGCATCGACAAATAATACTTTAGTTGCGTAGAATCGCGGTAACCGAGCTCGAAAGAAAAATCATCCAGCATTATCTAACTGTTATCTGAGCGATTCTGAGGCTTGAAAAACCATCGCTTAGGCGACCCATCCTCTAAAGTTCGTCAATACGATTCGCGGAATATTCGCACGGGTGTTGAAGTATCCAACAATCGTCAAAATGTTTGTATGGTGTGCACATGAATCCTCACATGGATGGATCACTGAGTGAGTGTGCGCGCGTGTCTGTGTGTGTTGCATCTCACAGTGGCTCATACAAAATGATTTGTATATAGAAATTAGAATAAAACAAGTGTTGAAAATTGCATGCAAATTGTTTTGTGTTTCCCTTAGCCGCACCTCCTCCACTTCCTGTCTCCTTGACACACCCAACACGACCCGCCGGCCACTATCAAAAGAGAAAACAAAAAAGGATTGCGACCGCAACGATCTGCTACTGTTTAAGGAAAAGTGGCAACATAAGAAATGTACATATTTTAAAATGTTTTCTGCATACATTTGGGCGACTGCCTTTGGTGCAGGGTAGGGTGCCATGTTTTGGAGGTACAGCTGTTTTGTGATGTTCCTCTTCTTTCTTGGCTTCCTTTGTGTCTTTTCATTTTTTTGGGTTTTTGGCCATAAGTCAAATTTGCAATTTCCTATGCAAATTTGTTGCAAATTTCCTGTAACACACACACACACACTAACTCATCTACTACCAGTATAATGGCAGCAGGGATACCAAGAAATGAAGAGATGTGAGTGTTGCTGTGCACGCGTGGAAAATGCTTAAGGAATAGCATAAATAAAATGGAATGTTTTAAGAAATGATTCAATTGAGTTATGGCACAATTTGGAAGTAAAGCCATTTCCTTTGAATTGAAAATGTTTGTCTGCTGTAAATTGATTGGTGTATTACTAAAGAAAAACATTTGTTCGCTAAGACCACTACGGAAAAGATATATCTTTAGATTTTAATATCAAATTGCTGCTAACTGACTTAAACAAAAAATTCCTTCAAAATTATTCTCTTGTCGTCGTTTCTTTTCTATTCATAAAAATAATAAAATACTACATACAATAATTAAAATACTAACTAAGATGAGGGTAAATGCTGTAAACTCAAAAACTGTTAAATATGTTTGAGGTTCGGTTACACTCTGCGACAAATGGTAAGGGTCAGTGATCGGTTTGGAATGAAACCACCGGGGAAAGTTATATTGGTAAAAAAAAAGTCATACGTGTTCCAGCGTTTCGCTGGGTCTCATCTAGGAATCGAGATATATCGATTTGAAGTTAGTAAGTATCGTATAGGGGAATTTGTCACGTTTTTGGCTCTTTTGTTTGACATAACTTGAGAACCACTCGTCCGATTTAGCTGAAATAAATTTTAAAAAACCAAGAATTACAATTCCCTTAATCTGTTCATATATTATTTTCCTTTACAAGTAATAGTTTCCAAGTTAAAAATAAGCGCATGAAGAAAAAATTTTTTTTTTTTTATTTTTTTTTTTAAAATAAAAATAATATATGAACAGATTAAGGGAATTGTAATTCTTGGTTTTTTAAAATTTATTTCAGCTAAATCGGACGAGTGGTTCTCAAGTTATGTCAAACAAAAGAGCCAAAAACGTGACAAATTCCCCTATACGATACTTACTAACTTCAAATCGATATATCTCGATTCCTAGATGAGACCCAACGAAACGCTGGGACACGTCTGACCTTTTTTTGACCGATATAACTTTCCCCGGTGGTTTCATCCCAAACCGATTGTGGCTGTCGCACAGTGTTATTATGTGAAAAAGTGGTCGCTAAGGTGATAACTTTAAGACTTTGAAAAGACTGTGAAATTTCTGTGTATACAAGACCTAAACAATTCCTTCAACCATAAACCGGCAGATACGGAAGCTTGGAGTTTATAGAAAAAAATATTTTAGAAATACTACAGGGTTTTCCATTAGGGACACAACAATTTTATATATTTATAAAAAACAGAATATTTAAGATAATGAGTTCAAGTTTATTTATTTCAGGTGTAGTGCAAATGTTACATTTTAAGAATAAAATTAGATTTAGTTAATATGACCACTACGAGCCCATGTACGAGGGTTTCTATATATGTGACAGCGCATAGAGAAAGGGAACTAAGGGGTAAAAAAAATCAATTTTAATTTTTTTTTCCTTTTTTCGATGTGGACAACATCTGAGCATCGACTGAGACCGATCCCATGAACCAAAAGTGTTCCCTCCCAGAGAGATATGCACGTTTTATGAAAGTGAAGTCGACGATTCTAAGCGCAAATAGAAAGGGACCTAATCTTTAAAATAGTTCTCCTGAACAAAACTGGTTTTTAACCTTAGGTCCCTTTCTATTTTGCGCGTCACATATATATTTCTGGCCTAGGCAACACTAAGTGGCGCCATCTGACATTTCGATTGGAAAGTTTGGCAGTTTCTAGCATAAACGAACTCAAAACGTTTTTACGCACGACCATCATTTGTGTTGTTTACAGTGACTTGGAAAAATCAATTTGCCAAAAATGGAATTAACTCGTGAACATTTTCGTGCGATCATTTTTCACAACTTTCGATGCGGATTATCAGGACAAGAGTGGATCGATGAACTTAATTTTTTGCATGGCGATTAAGCACCATCCTAAAGCACTGTGAAAAACTGGTTTAATGAATTCAATTGTGGCCGAAGCTCGCTCAAAGACGAAGGTCGTCCAAAAATGGCCTTTATACTAGAGAACATTGATGCCATGCATTAACTAATAATGCAAGATCATCGTGTGACATACCGTGAGAAAAAAGGCATCCTTGGGAATTTCTTCCACCAGCATACATTCGACATTGCATGAACACCTGGCCGTAAAAGTTTGTTCTCGTTGGATCCCACACAATTTGACAATCGCTGAAAAAAGGCTTGGGCCGATTGGTGCAAAGAAATTTTGAAAAATACGATCGCGGTGCTTCAAAAGACTTTTATAAGATCGTCACAGGTGATGAATCATGGATCTATGCGTATGAGAGCAATCAACCGTCTGGGTCTTCGAAGAAGAGCCAAATCCAATGAAAGTTGTTCCATTGAAGAAGCACTTCGAACAATAGTCGCCTGTTTCTTTGGCAAATCTGGTCATGTGGTTTTTGAACGCTTCAACAGCATCTTCTGGCGACGAAAATTGTTGACCACGCATTTTTTTTGTATGCGGGAATAAAATGAAGTCATTGGGTGTCAAGTCAAGGCTGTACGGCGGATGACCCATCAATTCGACGTTTTGGCCGGTGAAAAAGGCGCTGGTTTGAGCCGATGTGTGAGAGCTCGCAATGTCATGGTGCACAATGATTCGTCCACGTCAGAATTCGTTTGCCTGAAGTCTTCGGAGAAATTCTAAAAACGACCATGACAATGCGAGCTCTCACACATCGGCTCAAACCAGCGCCTTTTTAACCGGCCAAAATGTCGAATTGATGGGTCATCAGCCGTACAGCCCTGACTTGACACCCAATGACTTCTTTTTATTCCCGAACATCAAGATAAAAATGCGTGGTCAACGATTTTCGTCGCCAAAAGATGCTGTTGAAGCGTTCAAAAACCAGGTTTTGGAGGTGTCTCAAAAGAAGTGGAAAAAGTGCTTCGACAATTGGTTTGAGCGCATGCAAAAGTGTATAATAAATCATGCTGGTGAATACTTTGAAAACAATTAAACCATTTTTTATGATAAATATTCGCATTTTCATTATTAAGCCAGAAATATTTATAGCAGCCCTCATACAGCGATCTATTCTGTGGATCCAATATTCCACCACTCTTGCACATATTTCGACCGGAACGTTGGCAATTTCGCGTTGGATTTTGTCTCTGAGATCGTCTAAAGTTGTTGGCTTGTTGGCATAGACCAATGAATTCATATCGTGATGTCAAGATCTTCAAATTCTGGCCAAAAATAATTTTCTAACATGGAACGATAGCCCTCTCTATTGACGGTAACATGACGATAGTTTTCATCGACGAAAATACATTCCAATAACACCTCCGGCATGAAAACCACACCACACAGTAGTTTTTTGCGGATGCAATTGTGTCTCTGGAAGCACACGTGGGTTTGTTGCTGTCTAATAACGCATAATTTTTACATTGACAAAACCACTCAGCCAGAAAGGAGCTTCATCGCTCATCCTGTCAAGTGGGACGATTGTTACGTACGAAAATTGGAGTAAGCGCTCCTAAAGTTGCGACCACCGACTAAGAAGTTCTGTAGTAATTTTAATGATTTCCAAACGTTGCTCGTAAGTGAACTTTACCATGAGGAAAATGATGACTTCAACTAACGCTTAAACACTGAAAGATCATTTAAAATGTTTGAGGGTGCGTTGACATGAATATACGAAATTGTTATGTCCCTATTGGAAAACGTTAGGCGAGTAATAGCCGAGCTCGCTAAAGGTCTTTCTAGAATAATTTTTTTCCTAAAATCTTAAAATTTTCAACAAAAATATATTTTTAATGCAATTGTAAATGTTGTTCTGTAAACCTAAACATTTTCCTATTTTTGTGGAATGGTGTAAAGTTATCGCATTATCGACCTCTTACTCGCTACATAATCGAATTGATCTAAATGCTAACATTGGGTCGTTATTCATTGCTTTAAGGTGTTATAAACGTAAGCACAAAGTCTCAATTTCCTACTCTTAACTGTGGTGTTTGATCAGAAAAAAATAATCAAAAAGAAGTAACGCGAAATGATTTCCAAATACCTAAATAGGGAAATTTAGTTTGTTTACTTACCCACTCAAAATAAACTGAGCTTCGTTTAAAATTATGGTGTTTTCAGCATAACATCCAGTTGTTCTTTTGTGCAATTAATGTACGGCTGACGTTACTGATCGTGTGGCTTAATATTCTGCATTAACTGAACTTGGAAAATCGTAAAAGAAAAATTCTGCAAGCCCATTTACTTCGAATTTTAAAATATTGATCTTCAGTGCTTTTCCAGCAGTATCGATATTCTCATTTGAACGACCGAGATGTTGGAACAGATCAGATGTTGCAAAATCTATTAAAAATAAAATAAAATATAGTTGAAAAAAATTAAATTAAAAGACTATGTATAGAAGATTGTCAGATTAGGATTAGCTAGAGGAAGAAAAAAGTATGATTGGGATGACAATATTCGAAGAGCATCATCGTATTTTTGGCACAATAATATTACGATCCTTATAACAATTATATGAGTCACACCCATACCATTGTTATGATCCCATTCTATGATTCCCACAATAATATAAAGATTCATACTCAACCATACTATGATTGCCACAACCTTATTATGTTCCTCACAACCATAGTATGTTTCACATACAACTTTAGCAGATCCTTAAAATAATAGAAAGTATCACATACAACCATACGAGTTCTATAATTCTCCGAACCATAGTATGATTCTCACAAGCAAAGTTTGACTCTCACAACCATAGTATGATTCACACGCAATCATGTTATGATATCTACAACCATAGTATGATCCCACTGAACCATACTATGATCCCCACAATTATTTGTTAGGAGTGAATTATGTTATTATTGAACAGTCTAGATTTTATTTAAGTAAACTATTTAAAATACATTTAATTCGAAATAATAGGAGTGATTTATTTAACAACAGAAACATTTTATTTAAAAAAACGTGTTTCCCTTATTAAAAATATTTCAGTTACTAGTCAGTTACCAATCCAAAGCAGTTTGTTTAGAAAAACTTGTATTAACTGATAAAACGTACTTTTATTGCGAAAGATTCGCAGCAATAAAATTATTGTGTACAACCATATTACAAATACAGGGAGATTTAATCACGACTGAACAAATATCAACAGCGTACTCCTTGGCTTATTTCATAAAAATATGTCCACCTACGACAATGTCCGAAAATGCAAGGGGGCGAAATGGCAGCGGTTTGAAAATTATCGGATTGGTCGTTAGAGGGAACTAGAGTAAAATTGCAAAGTTCTGATCTATAAGTAGTTGCAAAACCAAATAATTAAGAGCTGTTATTTCGCTACTAAAAAAAAACAACATTTTGAGGTAACATTAAGAGGTAGGTACGAGGGCGGCCGCAAAAGTAACTGGCCTAACATAAAAAGAACCGTTTTTTGGAATTATTATTATTTATTTTTCAACATAATCTCCTCCCAACTCAATACGAGTACACTTCATCAAACGTTTTTCAAGTTTTTTAATTCCATCCGAAAAATAAGATTTTTCAAGACATTCAAAATATGCCTCAGTTTCAGCAATAACCTCGCTATTGGACGAAAATTTTTTGCGACCGAGAATTTTTTTTAAATTTGGAAACAAGAAATAATCCGAAGGAGCTAAATCTGGACTATATGGTGGATGCGGAGTAATTTCAAATCGTAATTCGGCCAGTTTTTGTTGAGCTAAAAATGCAGTGTGTATTATCTTGATGAAAAAGAACTTTTTTTTCTAAATGCGGTCGTTTTATCTTGATTTCTTCACTCAACCGATCCAATAATGCACAATAATATTCACTATTTATAGTTTTTCCTTTCTCAAGATAATCAATATATATTATACCCCTTGCATCCTAAAATACTGTGGCCATTACTTTTCCTGCTGACTTAACAGTTTTCGCCTTCTTGGGACCACTTTTACCAACTTCTTTCTATTCATTGTTTTGACTGTTCTTTGCATTCTGGGATGTAGTGCTGGATCCATGTTTCATCAACAGTTATGAATCGGCGCAAGAACTCTATTGGATTACGCTGATAAATCGCTAAAAGCTCCTCGGAATTGGTCCAACGGACGATTTTTTTGGGCAAAGTCAACAAACGCGGCACCCATCTTGCGGATAGCTTTTTCATGTGGAGTTCATCATGAAAAATACTTCAAACTTGTTTTTCGTGTATTTTAACAATATCAGCAAGTTCTCTGAGCTTTATTCGTCTATCTTTAGTCACTTCATTAAATATGTTTCTAATGTTTTCCATAGTAGGAGTTAGCAGTCTTCCTGAGCGTTGTTCATCTTCCGTACTTGAACGACCTATTTTAAATTGTTGAACCCAGGATTTCACGGTGGAGTATGATGGTGCATTATCACCATGAACAGAATCCAATTCATCTTTGATTAATTGTGGCGTATAACCTTTCATATAAAAGTGTTTAATTACCGCACGAAACTCTTTATTTTAAAACTTGTTTACTTCAATCACCTGTAACAAAGAAAATAATCATTAAATATTTCGGAAATTTTGACAGATGGCTTATAAAAGATTGCTTTTAAAAAACAAAAAAAAAGTTGCTAGTAAAACAGAAAATGTGCCAGGCCAGTTAGTTTTGCGGTCGCCCTCGTATATCTTATAAGAGCCATTTTACCAAAGTACCCTCCGACCACCATCCCTAAAATTTTCAAACCGCTGCTGTTTCGCACCCTTGCATTTTCGGGCATGGTCGTAGGTCGACATATATTCAATGACCCAACCGTTGTTAAGTTTGGCCGGAATATCTCTTCCTCTGTTGAGCCAATTTTCAAAAAGAGTAATTTTTTCCGAGATACCTTTAGTCCCGTAAGGGGAAATTTCCCCCTGCGCCATTTTCGCCTATTTACAATGGCACAAAGCTTATGCATTTCAGCGTACACAATTTCTGGGATCTAGATTTATTTATTTGACTACTATGATGCTTTCAATAGACACACGAACGGGCGGACATGGCTACTTTAGATCATCTTAGAATTTTAGGACTATCAATTTTTTACGCAGAAAAAAAGTATGGTTGTGGTGACAATATTCGAAGAGGATAATACTATTGTTGGGTATATGGTTGTGGTATAACAATATTATGATCCCCACAGCAATAGTATGATTCAAATACAACCATACTATGATCCTCACAACAATAGTATGATTCACATATAACCATACTATGATCCCCACAACCATAGTATGATTCACACTCAACCATACTATGATCTCCACAACCATAGAATGATCCTCACAACCATAGTATGTTTCATATACAAACATAGTATGATCCTCACAACCATAGTATGATTCACACGCAACCATGTTATGATCCCTACAACCATAGTATGATCACACATAATTATACTATGATCCCCATTATAATTTATTAGAATTTGTTTAAGTTGTCGACAATAGGTTTGATCCCCAATATTATTTATTAGAATTGGTTTAAGTTGTCAACAATAGATTTAAATTATGAAAATTATTCAAAAATACATTAAATTCAAAATAATACGAGTGATTTATTTCACACTAAAAAAAATAAGTTGAAATAAACGTAAGCGTTTTTATTAAAAATATAAAAGTTAAATAAAGCCAAAGCAGCTTGTTTAAAAAATTTTAATTTCGATAAAAAAAGTACTATTATTGCATAAGATCCGTACCAATAACATTTGTTCTTAAAAGCATATTTAAATGAAGAAAAATTACAATCATACAGTATGATTGTCGTTATCATATTATTGTTAACATAAAACGCTAAACACAATACTTTTGTCGCATCAACTATATTTATATTGTTGCTACAACCATATTATCATTTTTAAATTTGGCAATAATACTATTGTTACATTTCAGCAATATTAATATTGCAGCAATTATACCATTGTCAAAAATAAATTCAGTTAACAATGCTATGGTTGTGACGAACATACTTTTATTGCTGAGAACATATTATTATTGTAGTGACCATGTAGTAACCATGTTTATGCTCTGCGTGTATAAACATATTGTCGTAGTTCCCAGCAGAAGGCCTATGTGTAAGTATTAATTTTTTTTATTGTCGTTTTTAGGAGTCCTATTGGTCATATATGTACCCACCAAATCGGCGTTTGCTATCTTTATTGGTTCACGATTTAGAAAAAAGTCCTATGTGCATTTCTTTATAGAAATTATCATAAAATTATTGTAAAAGGCGTATGTGTTTCTCTTCACATAAGTCTTTTCAATTTTTAAATCAATAATTCTAAATGGTTCAATATGGTCCAGATCCTTTACAGTTAATTGCTATTTCAAAGAGCAACTTTGTACTAAATTTTGCACAGGTCAGTCAATGTGGCTTCCAGAGCGTCAGAACCTAAAATCGGGTGGTACCTCTATATAAGAGCTGCATAAAACCATGAACAATATGGTCTAAATTATAAACTGTTAATTTCCATGCTAAGGAACTATTTCGTGTCGAATTCCGTCTCGAGATCAGACAGTAAATCCAGTTTCTAGAGCGCCGGTACCTGAACTCAATTAGGACTTTGTATGAAGGCTTTATCAAACGATTTGACCCATATTCAGTCCTAAAACGGCCTTGTCCACAGTGATTTTTACAGCTGTTGTTTGAGTCATTGTACGGAGAACCTTTTTTTCCTTTATATGGATTAGATCCATTATAAATTCCAAACAACTTGCAACAATAATACATTTCTTTTACAAAGTTTGGACTTTCTAGGTTGATAAGTGCGACAGTGCACTGACGGGCGGACGACCAGACATCGCTAGAGCGTCTGAGAATTGATCGCTGATCAAAAACATATTGACTTTAAAGGGTATTAGATCAATATTTTGAGGTGTACCAAACGAAATGCCAGATTTGGTACACCCCCATACTATGAAAGAGGATATAAAAAGGTCTATAAGTTTGCCAGAAAAGGCCTATGTGATATTTTTGTATATATGTTTAGCTCGTTTGTTTTATTTCGG
Organism: Hydrotaea diabolus; assembly: GCA_963513945.1. Classification (NCBI taxonomy): domain Eukaryota; kingdom Metazoa; phylum Arthropoda; class Insecta; order Diptera; family Muscidae; genus Hydrotaea; species Hydrotaea diabolus. The sequence continues at coordinate 121,025,977 of OY740718.1, read as the reverse complement.
TCTGTTGCTTTTACACATTGAACAGGGATTAAACCGGCTCAAGACCTCTTGCCTCTATATTTAAATAGAAGACAAGTTTTTAACAAAATGGCAAAGTGGCATTGATTTTCGTGGCTGCACACTACTTTTATCATGATTTCGGGTCCGTGACAACCCTCTTCAGAAAACCTTGCTGCAATTGTTGAAATTAAAGCCGAACTCTATAAGGAACTCTATGTATATACTTATATTGTTGTGCCATTCAAAATCGCGTTTTAAACTCTATTTTTTTTAGAAAAAACGTGGAAAATCTACATATGTTTCGACTGCAATTACTAATTTTCGGAATTTTCTTTTTATCGAAATGACACATATGCCTTCTGCTGGGACCACCGATGATATAAAGGGTGTCCCAAGAAGAACGCAATTTTTAAATCTGGCAACATTCGAAGTGTCATTGTTTGACATTTGAACAATTGTTATTGTTTGTTAGTAGAAGGTACGAGGTTAGTAAAAATGGAGCGCTACACGAAAGGGAGTTCGTTAATTGGGTATTGGAGAGACAACATGAAAATGCTGATTTTGCCGATAAAATCATCTTCAGTGACGAGGCCCATTTTCATCTTGATGGCTTCGTCAATAGGCAGAATTGTCGCATTTGGGGTGCGGAAAATCCTCGAGTGATTCACGAGAAGCAAATGCTTCCTCAACGTGTCACTGTGTGTTGGGTTTTTGGGCTGGAGGAATCATTGGACCTTTTATTTATGAAAATGAGGCAGGTCAAGCGCAAACAGTCAATGGTGTTTGGTATCGTGAAATGATAACCAGTTTTTTCTTGCCTAGAATTGAAGAAATGAATGTGGAGGGCATGTGGTTCCAACAAGACGGCGCCACATGTCATACAGCCAGAGAAACAATTCAATTGCTGCATCAGTCATTTCCCGGTCGTGTTATTTCGCGTTTTGGAGATCAGAATTGGCCGTCTAGATCGTGCGATTTAACACCATTAGATTTTTTTCTTTGGGGTTTTTTGAAGTCGATGGTTTACGCGAATAAGCCGACGACTCAAGTCTTAAAAGACGAAATTGGACGCTGCATTAATGAAATACCGCAGCATTCATGCAAAACGGTCATTGAAAATTTCATTAAAAGATCGCGTGCATGCCAGCAAAGCCGCGGCGGCCATCTGCACGATATATTGTTCCATACATAACCTCATTCTGTCTACTTTACGATATAATAAAGTTTCACGATTTTTTCTTAAATATCTGTGTTTTATTTAAAATTTAAAAATTGCGCTCTTCTTAGGACACCCTATATATTTAATTGGGTCTCCGATAAATATTTCGATGCGTTGCAAACGGGATAACACATTTGATATACACATCATTCTTTAAATTAGCACATCAGCTTTTATGTTTCTTAAAAAATTATTCTCCTTCATAACAAAGGACTTTGCACATAAGACGTTTTTAGTTGATTGCTCAGATATACATAGAAATAAGAACCCAAGACATTCAGACTAATTGAGAACTTTTCAATTTGAAAATTACCAAACAGTTTTACTTTTATCTCACTAACACCGCCCCATGCGCCGTTGTTTATTTGTACAAACAATTGCACTCAATTAAGTTGAAACCATTGCCGAAATCCTTTAACAAATTCCTTTCTAATACCAACACATTTATAATGATGCGCTATTTTTTTTTTTGGGGAATAAAGAGAGAAATAAAAAAAGACGATGTAGGAAAAAAAGAGCAAAAAGAAATTTGTTTTATTTAAGTTTCCCTCGAAATCTAAGAGTTTATGTCTCATTCGTTTTATTTGCTCAAAGGATTTTCTTTTTAAGCCTAATAAAGTGTTTACTTCTTTCATCTATTTGCCTAACTACTCGTAAGATACGAGTATGTGTGTATAAGGGAGCGGCAGGATACCACTGTGGGCTGTGTCTGTGTACGTGGGAGTGAGTTTGTGTGTTAGTATTCACTATAGGCATTACTAGAAATTCACTTATGTTGAAAAAGTAACATACTTGAATTCCCTCAGATACCCCATACATACACACATACGTTGGCACGAGTATGTGTGTGTGTGTGTAGGGACGATGGTATGGGTGTGTAGTCGAAATCGCTGCCATTTATTCTGAAATATGCGAATGTTTGTTAGTTAAAGTACTACTACGTAAGTAAATATGCAATCAGTGAAGATTTTCCACCGAAAACAGAAGACGGCGACATCATTGTACAGCGTCTACGGAGAATATAAAAAAGCATACGTAAATCTACTTAATTTTGTAAGAGAACATTGGTAAATAACACGTGGTTTTGTCTGTTTTCTTCTTTCGCAGTTGTGATGGCATAGATATACACGTTTAGGTTTCCTTCCAAGACCGATGGGAAATTGAAAAACAAATGCAAGCTGCTAAGTATTTTTTAAACAGATTTTATTTCTATATTTTTGTTGATCTTTCAAGAATACCTTTAAAACGGGTTTAGGTTTAAACTAGGCGCAGTGCACACTGGTCCCACATGTCGCATTTGTAAACAAAAATGCAGTGTTTTTTTCCAATCGTTTAAAAGAACTATGAACATTTTTAGAAAACGTATCCTCCAAGGGTTGAACGAGCACTTGACAACATTATTTTGACAGTTTTTTTTAAAGCATACATATGTTTTCTTTGAGGTATGATGGTTTCCCATTCCATTGCAACAAAATTTATCTACTGGAACAAGGGCTGTAGAGTCGGAATTAGGGTTGGACTATTAAAAATTAAAACGGAGTTGTATATGCAGCCAAAAAGATGTTCCCCACTCTGAACCCCCACAAATCAAAAAAAAAACATTAAAAGGAAACAACTGAATTTATTGCTGTGAACTTTTTTTTTATTTTTTAAATATGAAAAGGCACTTTAATATGTGTGTTGGAATTTCTATACATTTATCGGTACTCGGTACTACAAAAAAAAGTAATCAAAAATTTACACATAGACATTCTGCTGGGAACTACGACGAAATTGTTTGAAGTGTTTACACTATGTTATGAGTGCTTATGCATTCGGAAGGGTTTAATCATCCTTCTCATAAACTGTTAAAATAGGAATAAAGTATTAAGTTTGTATGCAATCTATATTACATTAAGGCAACATATTTATTTTAGAAAAGTATGTGGTATAAATTAAACGGTCCCACTAACTATTAAACTACTACAAGAATATACTTAGTAGGGACATACATACTGTTACAACATTGAACACACCCATTTCAATAGTAGAACTGAACATACCCCGCTAATGTCTTATGGGGTTTGAAAGCTAACCTCAATAGCGTTAGTCTGTAACGAACACCGCATGTCATCAAAGCCGTTAAATCAAGAATTCACAGAAATCCGCTCCGAAAACAGAAAATCATGGCCCGTGAGATGAATATCACGCAAAAGTCTATGAGTCGAATCATTCAAAAAGAATTGGGACTTGGGGCTTTCAAACGACGTACAGGACATTTATTAAATGCAGTTTAAAAAAATAGGATTGAAAAATGCAAACGTCTTTTGGTGAAGCACGCTGAGAAATTGCATAGAAAAATTTTGTTCACCGATAAAAAAATTTTTACCTTTCAGGAAATATTTAACCAGCTAATGATAGAGTGTATGCGCGGTCATCTAAAGAAGCATCTTAACTGATCCCAAGGGTGGAAAAGGGTCATCATCCAGCTTCAGTCATGGTTTGGTGGGGTGTCTCTTACGATGGGGTCACTGACCTGCATTTCTGCGAACAAGGAGTCAAAACATCGGCCAAAGTTTACCAATAAACCGTTTTGAAAGCTGTTGTGAAGCCCCTTAACAATTCCCTGTTCCAAAACCAGCCATGGACAGGATTCTGCGCCGGCCCATAAGGCTAAAACGTCCCAGGCCTGGCTTCGAAACAATTTGCCAGTGTTCATTTCCTCTGAGAATGGCCCTCAGACAGTCCAGATTTGAGCCCATTGGATTAGAAATTGTGGACGGTTTTAGAGGTCAAGGTTTGTCACAAAAGATACCCCAACATTGGATCTCTTAAGACTGCTTTGGTTCGAGCAGTGGCCAATTTTCCAATGGACGAGGTTCGTGCAGCTATTGGCGATTGGTTAGTGAGACTTAAGGCGTGTGTGAAGGCAAAAGGCGGACATTTCGAATAAGTAGATTCTTTTTGGATACAATATACATCAATTAATATATTAAAAAAAAATAGTTGGTCCAAAAACATTCAGTACTTTTTATTTTACAGCATAACACGTGTGTAACTGTATTTATGTCCCTACTAAGTAGATTCCACACTTGGTTTGAATTTTTGTATTTTTTGTTATTTTGAAAAAATACCTCAAGATTGATTACCCGATATTAAACGACAACATAAATATATAAGAGAACAGAGGGAAAATGAAGATCCCATCTTTAATACGAGGGCGATCGCAAAAGTAACTGGCCTAACATAAAAAGAACCGTTTTTTGGAATTTTTATTATTTATTTTTCAACATAATCTCCTTCCAACTCAATACACTTCGTCAAACGTTTTTCAAGTTTTTTAATTCCATCCGAAAAATAAGATTTTGCAAGACATTCAAAATATGCCTCAGTTTCAGCAATAACCTCGCTATTGGACGAAAACTTTTTGCCACCGAGAAATTTTTTTAAATTTGGAAACAAGAAATAATCAGAAGGAGCTAAATCTGGACTATATGGTGGATGCGGAGCAATTTCAAATCGTAATTCGGCCAGTTTTTGTTGAGCTTAAAATACACTGTGTGAAGGAGATGAAAAAGAACTTTTTTTTTCTAAATGCGGTCGTTTTATCTTGATTTCTTCACTCAACCGATCCAATAATGTACAATAATATTCACTATTTATAGTTTTTCCTTTCTCAAGATAATCAGTAAATATTATACCCCTTGCATCCCAAAATACTGTGGCCATTACTTTTCCTACTGACTTAACAGTTTTCGCCTTCTTGGGACCACTTTTACCAGCTTCTATCCATTGTTTTGACTGTTCTTTGCATTCTGGGATGTAGTGATGGATCCATGTTTCATCAAGAGTTATGAATCGGCGCAAGAACTCTATTGTATTACGCTGATAAATCGCTAAAAGCTCCTCGGAATTGGTCCAACGGACGATTTTTTGGGGCAAAGTCAACAAACACGGCACCCATCTTGCGATTAGCTTTTTCATGTGGAGTTCATCATGTAAAATACTCCAAACTTGTTTTTCGTGTATTTTAACAATATCAACAAGTTCTCTGAGCTTTATTCGTCTATCTTTAGTCACTTCATTAAATATTTTTCTAATGTTTTCAATAATAGTAGCAGTTTTCGGTCTTCCAGAGCGTTGTTCATCTTCCGTACTTGAACGACCCATTTTAAATTGTTAAACCCAGGATTTCACGGTGGAGTATGATGGTGCATTATCACCATGAACAGAATCCAATTCATCATTGATTAATTGTGGCATATAACTTTCATATAAAAGTGTTTAATTACCGCACGAAACTTTTTATTTTCCATTTTTCAAAAATTATAAAAGTTGTTTACTTCAATCACCTGTAACAAAGAAAATAATCATTAAATATTTCGGAAATTTTGACAGATGGCTTATAAAAGATTGCTTTTAAAAAACAAAAAAAAAAGTTGGTAGTAAAACAGAAAATGTGCCAGGCCAGTTAGTTTTGCGGTCGCCCTCGTAGCTGAAGAGTTGTGTGCCAAGTTCGAAAAAAAGACAGGAGATAGCGAGTGAAAGAATAACTCGCCCATGTCCTTCCGCAAATTTGCCGCCTACCTTCAAAAACGAAACACTCTTGACCACTGTGGCATACTTCCAATGTTCGTGTATTTACTTTACATGCATTTGCATTTTTTTTTAGAAAAAGGGCTTAGGCAAATTTTAAATAATCATTCTTCTATAAGCTTTTGCCAATACTAGTAGGCAAAATAAAATGTTAGCATTTCTTTAAAAACTGTCTTTAATTTGTCTTTTACTTTTTTGTTGTTTCTTCTCCGTCTGTTTGCGTTCTGCACGCACTTGTGTGTCGAATATTCACATTTTATATGAGCGTATTCTGGGGCTAGGGACTGGCATTCAGGGGTAGAAAAAGTACTTTTAGTGTTTGATTAACTGATTGGGAATAAATCTATTTGATATTTATTTACCCCCAACATGGAGTTTGTTTGAAATACTTGAAGGACGGCAACAGAAAAAAGGGTTCCAGTCAATAACACTCGGTACGGAGCAGAGCATCTGAAAATGTTTTTGATAAATTGGAATCATTAAACAAGGATTGTACAAATGACTCCCAATAGGTAAAGTTTTGTTTAAAGGGAAAAAATTCACTCGTCATAACAAGCTGATGTTTAGGCGTTTCAAAGATCAAGAAAGTGGAGTAATAAATCAAAAATTATACTGTGTGTTTCGGTGCTGATATCGTTTAGGTCTGCGTTCTATGCAAATGCACATATTTGATTCTATACATTTGTATAAAGTTCCATGGTTTTAAATAAATCAGTACTTCAACAAAAAAACAAAACTGTCGTAACAGCTTGAATGACTGCCGTACGTGAAACTGACTAGGAAATGAAACTTAGTACAGCCGCATTCAAGTAATTTTGAACAATACGCCAATCGTATTGCTTTAAACTTTTTTATATCACTGCTTATCTGTACGAAAGTGTGTATATAATTTTGCATTATAAAATTAAATAAAAACTTTTTACAGCTTCAGAGAGCGCCGATGTTAGCAAATATTAATTCTTATCAACGCAAACGCTGAGAACTTATAAAAGTACGTTTGTGTACATACTTAATGGAGCTTCTATTTCTTTTAGATACAATTCACTTTGTTTGCTCTAATCTAAAAAATCTATAGGTCAACTAAAAATAGATTGTGGTCAGTTATATGGCGATGCCATACCCCCTTTTTAAAAGCCCTGTACCGCCAATAATAATAACTGCTACTGTGGACCACAAGATTGTCGCTTTTTATAATCGGCTATGATTTTAAAGGGAGCGTGGCACCGCCTACTATAAGGGTTAAACTACAAGGTTAGGAACTCTGGCTCACTACAAATAAATATGCCGCCAGATGCAGTAGCACGATATGTGAATAAATTTGTTAATAGTTGTGGAAAGCACATGATAATCATACTCGTAGATGTATAAAACTAAATTGCGGGACTTAAAAAAAAACGAAAAATCACAAATACTGTTATTACGTTTCGAATTTTGAAATGTATGAGAAAAGATAGTAATCGCGACGATTTCGGATTTATGATATGGAAATACTTTTGAGAATCTATCTGAATCACTCGAATATGTTGAAATTTATGGACACAAACACAGATAAAAAATCAGTTGAAAATTCGTCCGGTTGAATAAACCAAATTTCTGTTCTGCAATAACCAATATTCCATAGTATTGACGTTAACATGGTTAGAGATATCATATGATGGTTGCTACAACCATATCACGGTATTCACAATCTCTGTTTAGGTGGCTGTTGTAACATAATATTGGTTATACCAACATCAACAAATTAACCCTATAATATATTATCGGTTCTAGTCACAACAAAAATTTTATATACGACAAAACATATTTCAAAATCTCCAAAAACAATACAAAAAAATAAAAAAATCAAAAATGGTCAGCCAGTTTTAGTTTCATTAGTTAGTTGGTGAATGCTTCCAAACGATACTGCTACTAAAAAAACGAACCAAAAATAAAAAAAAAATCCAGAGTATAGAAACAGGCTTAATTGTAATTTAGCGAAATTACTCAGACTTGATAAGAATTTTCGCCATATACTTAGTAGCGACATAAATACTGTTACACACGTTTATATTTTTTAATATATTTATTGATGTATATTGTATCCAAAAATAATCTACTTATTCGAAATGTCCGCCTTTTGCCTTTACACACGCCTTAAGTCGCACTAACCAATCGTCAATAGCTGCACGAACCTCGTCCATTGGAAAATTGACCACTGCTAGAACCAAAGCCATCATAAGAGATCGCATGTTGGGGTATCTTTTGTGACAAACCTTGTCTTCTAAAACCGTCCACAATTAGTAATCCAATAGGTTCAAATCTGGACTGCCTGAGGGCAATTCTTGAGACAAAATGAACGCTGGCAAATTGCTTCAAAGCCAGGCCCGTTTTAGCCTTATTGGCCGGTGCAGAATCCTGCTGGAAAGTCCATGGCTGGTTTTGGAACAGGGAATTGTTAAGAGGCTTCACAACAGCTTCAAAAATGGTTTCTTGGTAAACTTTGGTCGATGTTTTGACTCCTTGTTCGCAGAAATGCAGGTCAGTGACCACGTCGTAAGAGACCAAACCATGACTGAAGCTGGGTGATGACCCTTTTCCACCCTTGGGATCAGTTCAGATGCTTCCTTAGATGACGCGCATTCACTCTTTCAGATTTCATGTTAAATTTTTTGCTGAACGGTAAAATTTTTTTCATCGGTGAACAAAATTTTTCTGTGCAAGTTATCAGCGTGCTTCACCAAAAGACGTTTGCATTTTTCAATCCTATTTTTTTAAAGCTGCAGTCAATAAATGTCCGGTACGTCGTTTGAAAGTCCCAAGTCTTTTTTAATGATTCGACTCATGGACTTTTTGCGTGATATTCATCTCACGAGCCATGATTTTCTGTTTTCGGAGCGGATTTCTGTGAATTGTTGATTTAACCACTTTGTTGACATGCGGTGTTCGAACAGAGCGTGGGCGGCCCGACCGGTGGCGGTCTTTTACATCTCCAGTCTCCTCAAACAGTTTTATGCATCGGTAGACGAACATGCGGCTAATCCCTAGTGGCCGGAGCGTTTTGAAAATATCGCTTTTTTCATTTCACACTTGAAAAGCGCTGTTATAGCCATACGGTTCTCATTACCTGACCACTCCATGATGAAAGTTGAAACAATTTTAAAATCCCGTTACAGACTAACGCTATTGAGATTAGCTTTCAAAACCTCTATGACATTAACGGGGTAAGTTCAGTACTACTATTGAAATGGGTGTGTTCAATGTTGTAACAATATTTATGACCCTACTATGTATACTAAAGGGTGGTCCAAAAAATGCACATTATATTTTTAATTGACAAACAAAACACACATATTGTGGAGGCGACTGCCCAAGGCCGAAGAGTGTTTGTTTTGGGTCAATCCGGTACATAGAACCGGCAGTCGAGGAAGGCTAACATTCCGGGCGTTTGTCTTGCATGCCATCACGGACCACATGAAGTGCTGCACGTCTTCAATTGCCTGGCCACGCCCACTCAGCTGACCCCCTGGCGTCGGTGGAATACTTAATACATTGTTCTTACAAAAACAACATTATATATTTTTTTATTATGATAGAAGGATCTATGACAATTATGTGTAAAACAAATATTGGCCACGGCTTCGGTTGCATATGATGGTTGCAATATACTCGTATATCTCGGGCCTAATAATGAAAATGCGATTATTTATCATCAAAAATGGTTTTATTGTTTTTCAAAGTATTCTCCAGCATGATTTATACACTTTTGAATGCGCTTAAATCAATTGTCGAAGCACTTTTTCCACTCCGATTGAGACAGCTCCAAAACATGGTTTTTGAACGCTTCAACAGCATCTTCTGGCGACGAAAATCGTTGACCACGCATTTTTTTCTTGATGCGCGGGAATAAAAAGAAGTCATTGGGTGCCAAGTCAGGGCTGTACCGCGGATGACCCATCAATTAGACGTTTTGGCCGGTCAAAAAGGCGCTGGTTTGAGCCGAATTGTGAGAGCTCGCATTGTCATGGTGCACAATGATTCGTCTTCTCTTGTTTGTTTTTCTCCGAAGACTTCTCCGAAGACTTCAGGCAAACAAATTGTGGTGCACCACTCAGAACTGACCTTCCTATGTTGCTCAAGCGTAACAGTCGCCACATGACCAGTTTTGCTGAAGAAACAGGCGACCATTTGCTTCGAAGTGCTTCTTCCACAAACAACTTTCGTTGCATTTGGCTCGTCTTCGAAGACCCACACGGCCGATTTCTGTTTTGTTTCGGCTCATACGCATGGATCCATGATTCGTCACCTGTGACGATCTTATAAACGTCTTTTGAAGCACCGCGATCGTTTTTTTTTAATTTTTTTTGCACCTATAGACACAAGTCTTTTTTTGAGCGATTGTCAAATTGTGCGGGATCCAACGAGAACAAACCTTATTTCGGCCAGGTGTTCACGCAATATCGAATGTATGCTGGTGGAAGAAATTTCCAAGGATAGAGGCACGGTATGTCACATGACGATCTTGCTTTATCAGTTGACGCACGAGATCAATGTTCTCTGGCACAACGGCCGTTTTTGGACAACCTTCGTCTTTGAGCGAGCGTCGGTCACGATTGAATTCATTGAACCAGCATTTCACAGTGCTATAGGATGGTGCTTTATCGCCATACCAAGATTTAAGTTCATCGATGCACTCTTGTCGTGATAATCCACGTCGAATGTTGTGAAAAATGGTCGCACGAAAATGTTCACGAGTTAGTTCCATTTATTTGCCAAATTGATTTTTTCAAGTCACTGTAAAAAACACAAATGATGGTCGTACGTCAAAACGTGCTGAGTACGTTTATGATAAAACTTTCCCATGGACAAGTCAGATGGCGCCAGGCAACACTTAGTGTTGCTTGGGTCAGAAATATATATAGCAACCCTTAAGACATATATGGTAACAATAAGTTATGATTAAAATCAAAAGGCTGAAAGCAATGATATTGCAAATGAATATTTACAATTATTAATGTTAGATTAGCGGCTAAGGTATAATTACAAATATAGCTAAACCTTTATGCAAAGAGTTCTTAAAAATGAAGCTTGAGGGTATATGTGACGCGCAAAATAGAAAGGGACCTAAGGTTAAAAACCAGTTTGTTCAGGAGAGCCATTTTAAAGATTAGGTCCCTTTCTATTTGCTTAGAATCGTCGACTTCACTTTCATAAAACACGTATATCTATGGGAGGGAACACTTTTGGGGCATGGAATCGGTCTCATTCGATGCTAAGATGTTGTCCACACAAAAAAAGGAAAAAAAAATAAAATTGATTTGTTTACCCTTAGGTCCCTTTCTTTATGCGCTGTCACATATGTAAATCGGACCATCTGACTGAATCTTGCATACTTTTAAAAATTGTCTACGGAAAGTTGTAATTCCATACATAAGCATTTTCAAAGGGTTGAATCTTAAATAAACAATGCAATTTTTCTTCCCAATGTATTGCACTTTTACAATTTAATCTGCCTACAATATAAACACTTATGAGCAAAAACAAAAGCTTCCATTAATAACACGCAAGAGCGTAAGTGGTGTCGCACACTCGCTGCGATATGATAAATTAAGTTATGTAATACGTGAAACGACATTGACGACGATATCAATTGCAGTCAGTTTTTATGACTCTGGCTCACTACAAATAAATATGCTGCCAGTAGCACGAAATGTGTATAAATTTGTTAATACTTGTGGAAGGCACATGATACACATACTTGTAGTTGTATAAAACTAAATTGCGGGACTTGAAAAAACTAAAAATCAAAAATACTGTTATTACGTTTCGAATTTTGAAATGTATGAGAAAAGATAGTAATCGCGACGATTTCGGATTTATGATATGAAAATACTTTTGAAAATGTGTCTGAATCACTCGAATATGTTGAAAATTATGGACACACACAGATAAAAAAATCAGTTGAAAATTCGTCCGGTTGAATAAACCAAATTTCTGTTGCAATAACCCATATTCCATAGTATTGACGTTAACATGGTTGGAGATATTATATGATGGTTGCTACAACCATATCACGGTATTCACAGCCAATAACCCAGTTTTACAAAACGTATTCAGTTTAACTATTGGTCAACTGGTGGTTATAGCAACCAACCAAATGTGATGTACATGTTACTTAAGTACGAATAATTGGTGGTAGGAACAGATAAGAATTTTGTAGTGAACAATCTCTGTTTAGGTGGCTGTTGTAACATAATATTGGTTATACCAACATAAAAAATAAACCCTATAATATTTTATCGGTTCTAGTCACAGCAAAACCTTTGTTTACGACAAAACCTATTTCAAAATCCCCAAAAAAAATCCAAAAAAAAACAAAGCAAAAATGGTCAGCCATTTTTAGTTTCTTGAGTTAGATGGTGAATGTTTCCAAACGATACTGCCATTAAAAAAAACGAACTAAAAATAACAAAAATCAAGAATATAGAAACAGGCTTAATTGTAATTTAGCGTCATTACTCAGACTTGATCAGAGTTTTCGCCATGTACTTAGTAGCAACATAAATACTGTTACACACGTTTATATTTTTTAATACATTTATTTTTGTATATTGTATCCAAAAAGAATCTACTTATTCGAAATGTCCGCCTTTACATACGCCTTATGTCGCACTGGCCAATCGTCAATAGCTGCACGAACCTCCTCCATTGGAAAATTGGCCACAGCTCGAACCAAAGCAGTCTTAAGAGATCCAATGTTGGGGTATCTTTTGTGACAAACCTTGTCCTCTAAAACCATCCACAATTTGTAATCCAATGGGTTTAAATCTGGGCTGCCTGAGGGTAATTCTTCAGAGGAAATGAACGCTGACAAATTGCTTCGAAGCCAGGCCTGGGACGTTTTAGCCTTATGGGCCGGCGCAGAATCCTGCTGGAAAGTCCATGGCTGGTTTTGGAACATTGAATTGTGAAGAGGCTTCACAACAGCTTTCAAAACGGTTTTTGGTAAACCTTGGCCGATGTTTTGACTCATTGTTCGCAGAAATGCAGGTCAGTGACCCCCATCGTAAGAGACACCCCACTAAACCATGACTGAAGCTGGGTGATTACCCTTTTCCACTCTGGGATCAGTTCAGATGCTTCCTTAGATGACCGCGCATACACTCTTTCATTTTGCTTGTTAAATTTTTCCTGAGTGGTAAACATTTTTTCATCGGTGAACAAAATTTTTCTGTGCAAGTTATCAGCGTGCTTCGCCAAAAGACTTTTGCATTTTCCAATCCTATTTTCTTTAAAGCTGCAGTCAATAAATGTCCGGTTCTTCGTTCGAAAGTCCCAAGTCTTTTTTAATGATTCGACTTATGGACTTTTGCGTGATATTCATCTCAAGGGCCATGATTTTCTGTTTTCCGAGCGGATTTCTGTGAATTCTTGATTTAACGGCGTTGATGACATGCGGTGTTCGAACAGAGCGTGGGCGGCCCGACCGGTGGCGGTCTTTTACATCTCCAGTCTCCTCAAAAAGTTTAATGCATCGGTAGACGAACATGCGGCTAACATTAAAAACACCCATTTCAATAGTAGAACTGAACATACCCCGTTAATGTCATATGGATTTTGAAAGCTAACCTCAATAGCGTTAGCCTGTAACGGGATTTTAGAATTGTTTCAACTGTCATCATGAAGTGGTCAGATAATGGGAACTGTATCGCTGTAATAGCGCTTTTCCCACTAGGGATTAGCCTCATGTTCGTCTACCGATGCATAAAACTATTTGAGGAGACTGGAGATGTAAAAGACCGCCACCGGTCGGGCCGCCCACGCTCTGTTCGAACACCGCATGTCATCAAAACCGTTAAATCAAGAATTCACAGAAATCCGCCCCGAAAACAGAAAATCATGGCCCGTGAGATGAATATCACGAAAAAGTCCATGATTCAAATCATTAAAAAAGACTTGGGACTAGTGGCTTTCAAACGACGTACCGGACATTTATTGACTGCAGCTTTAAAAAAAATAGAATTGAAAAATGCAAAAGTCTTTTGGCGAAGCACGCTGATAACTTGCACAGAAAAATTTTGTTCACCGATGAAAAAATGTTTACCACTCAGGAAAAATTTAACAAGCAAAATGATAGAGTGTATGCGCGGTCATCTAAGGAAGCATCTGAACTGATCCCAGAGTGGAAAAGTGTAATCACCCAGCTTCAGTCATGGTTTAGTGGGGTGTTTCTTACGATGGGGGTCACTGACCTGCATTTCTGCGAACAATGAGTCAAAACATCGGCCAAGGTTTACCAAAAACCGTTTTGAAAGCTGTTGTGAAGCCTCTTCACAATTCAATGTTCCAAAACCAGTTATGGACTTTCCAGCAGAAAAGTCCATAACTGGTCCGCCGGCTCATAAGGCTAAAACGTCCCAGGGCTGGCTTCGAAACAATTTGCCAGCGTTTATTTCCTTTGAAGAATGGCCCTAAGGCATTCCAGATTTGAACCCATTAGATTACAAATTTTGGACGGTTTTAGAGGACAAGGTTTGTCACAAAAGATTGGATCATTGGATCTCTTATAGCGGCTTTGGTTCTAGCAGTGGCCAATTTTCCAATGGACGAGGTTCGTGCAGCTATTGACGATTGGCCAGTAAAGGCAAAAGGCGGACATTTCGAATAAGTAGATTCTTTATGAACACAATATACATCAATAAATATATTAAAAAATATTTGGCCCTTAAACATTCTGTTTTTTTTTATTTTACAGCATAAAACGTGTGTAACAGTACTTACGTCCCCACTAAGTACATCGATGCCCCTAGAACGAAAAAATACCTCTTAGATTCAGGCAATTTTGTTTTGTTGCCTAGTTTTATTAGCTTATTAGACACCTACACGCAGAGAATAAATATAGTGTCACCGCAACAATTATATGTTTTCTGCAATAAAAGTATGTTCGTGGCAATCATAGAATTGTTTTTTGAATTTTATTTTGATAATAGTATGATTTCGGCAATATAATATTGTTGGAATGTAACAATAGTATTATTGCCAATTTTAAAAATGAAATTATGGTTGTAGCAACAATATAAAAATGGTTGGCGCGACAAAAGTATTGTTTGTTGACTCTTATGTTAACAATAATATGATTAAGGTAAGTTTTCTTAAATTAATTATGGTTTTTAGAACAATGTTATTGTTACGAATCTTATGCATTGATATAACTTTTAATATTTAAATAAAAAATTTTAAAACAAACTGCTTTGGATTTTGTTATTTTATATATTTTTAATAAATGAGAAGCTTACATTATTTACAACGGATTTTTTGCTGTTAAAAAAATCAATCCTTTTATTTTGAATTAAATGTACTTTAAAACAATTTACTTAATATAAATCTCTATTGTTGACAACAAACCCCATAGTATGGTTGATTATACCTCTTAAAGGTGTAATTATATTTCTAAATTTTCACATTACATCCATGTACATTTGTATCGGGTCTGTGTAAAAACATTTGGGGATCCGATAGATATTTAACGATGTTAGTTCTACACGCAGAGAAACGATATGGTTACACTATGGTCGCCGCAACAATAATATGTTCTCTACAACAAAAGCATGTTCGTCGTAACCAAAGTATTGTTTTTGAATTTCATTTTGACAACAGTATGATTGCGACAATATTACTATTGTTGAAATCTAACAATAATATTATTGCCAAAGAAATGTACATTTCTTAACAACATGAAACTGAGGTACTCGCTACAAAGTTATTTTGTTTAATTTAGTTATTACTGATGATGTTCCTCAAAGAGGAACGAAATATCGAATAAAGAGAAAAATATAACAAAAAATAATAACCTTCGCCTCGAGCTCGATATAATAATTAGTTAGAAAATTTAAAATAAAGGCCGAATACAAAAATTTAAATTACGTAACTGCCAAATTTAGAAATGAAAATATGGTTGTAGCAACCATATGAACATGGTTAGTGCAACAAAAGTATTGTTGTTTACAATCATACAGTAAGGTTGCGACTATGAACATAACAAAACAGGTTTAATAGAGCATACATGTATGTTTGTGCACACCATACAGTGAATGGTTGTTGTCCATTAAAAAAAAACAACAACAATCGGAAGGTAGTTCGAGGGATTTTTATTGTGTTTACTTTGTTCGGTGAAATACTCTACTACCGACTGGTTCTCGTTTATTTAAAATCTGCCTGCACTTAAGTATAAAGCCATTGACCCTGGTTTAATCACATTCATTTCTTGGGGTCTACGGATAATGAAGTAGCATTCACCCCTGCTGGGAACTAAAAGTATTTTCGACTGCCGTTTGAAAATATATTTTTGTTTCATGAATGGAATGTTCAATAAAAATATGGCCTTAATTCTGGCTATTAACTTATTGTAATGTAATTTAAAATAACTTGCTTGATAAAAACCTCTATTTTTTTTAATAACAACAACAATTTTGGGGATCATATTATGGTTGAGTGAATCATACTGTTCAACGATGTCGCGTTGAACCATACTTATTTCAATATTATTTAAATTCATAAAAAATATAAAAATGTATTTTATATAATTAATCATGAATTTTAGACATAAGCCATTTTGTTATTACATTGAAAATGAATTCTAGACATTTTAATCCATTTATAATGAATTTCCTAACTTTCTTGTAAAATAACATATCAAGCACCTTTCATATGTAATGACCCATATGTTTTGTACGTACATACTTATTTTTGCAATCTCGAAATATGTACATATGTACAAAGCATCGGTCATTGAATTCCCTTTGATACATAGACATAACAAAAGGGAATATAGAAAACAAATGTTTCAATCGACTTCGTTTCTCATCTTGGAGAAAACATAGCAACAACAAACATGCAATCTCCACTCACACATACACCCACATATATGCGTAGCGGGATCGCATGGGCATTGTTGTTGTTTCTTTTTCGTTGATGGTCTGATCATCCACTTTTTGACAAAAAAGTGGAGACAGACAAGTCAGTCAGTTGTCAACCTTTGAAACAGTGGTTTAGTTTTTCGTGACTTAAAATCGTAAATTAAAATCTATAAGGAAAATTTAGCTTTGTGAAATAAATAACATATAACATTGTAGTGACCTGAAACAAAAAAAACAATAAAACAAATTGTAAACGAAAAAACCTGAAACCAAAAAATAAAAACAGTGTTTTATTAAATAAATAAAAAACGACAAGAAAACAAGTGACAATAGAAGAACAAAACGACATCACCCATCAAACATTTTGGTCCCATCGAACCGGACATTTGTGTTTAAAAAGAAAAAAAATTGACATTATTAAAACCGTGCGAAAAAGTGTGTGAAACTATCCCAAAAAACTACAAAACAAACTCAAGGGATAATAGTGACATTTATACAAAAAATAATAACCTAAAAACAGTAAAAACAAACAGAAAACGTTTGGACTTTTGTAACAGAAGTTACGAGACTTCAAATTACAAAAACAAAAAATTTGCTAAAAAAGAAGTTGTGGTGTACTTTCGATATTTTGCGTACCGTTATAACGGCACCATCGAAAATAAATCAACGCTCAACGATAAATTTGTTTTAACTTTGTAAAACTGTTTTAAAGACTTTTTTCTCTTTTCATCTTTCATACATAAATTGCATTGGAATTTTTGGCACACATAGACTTGATAAGCAGCAGCGACTTCACCAGAAGCAGCAGCAACTTCATCTAAAGTAGCAGTGACTTCACCAGAAGCAGCAGCGACTTCATAACAGCAGCAGAAACCACATAGACTTCCCTAGCAACAGGTATTCAAGAACAAGAACTTCAAAGTAAGTACATACATACATACGTGAGCGTAACTTCTTTGACCTTGCAAATCACCACCGGTAAATTTGCGAATTTCTTGACCATACCCTGATCTACTTGTAAAGCGCGACTTTAAAATAGAGCTGCCAGATCAACAATTTTTATCGATTTTTTGGGGACATTTTGGAAATTGCTTTTTTTCAACTCGATTTTTTGAAAATTCGACTTTCAACTTTGATTTCTTCAACGAACATCAATCATCATAGACTCTTTTCCAACTTGTTTAAATTTTTTAACATAACAACGGTTTAACCATGGATCTCCTCGATAAATTCACAAATTCCTATAATGATTTGATAGATTTTGAGGAAACCCAAGCAACTAGTGTCACTGAGGACAACGTTCATGCCCTCGAAGTTCTTAGGGTTCACTTGGATTATCTATGGACCCAAGTCAAACGTGCGTATGAGACCTGTAGGGATTTTAAAGCAACCGAAGGGGAACAGACTATAGACCTGAAAAAACTTAGAGTAAAATATCGTGAAGCCCTCACTGCCTATAAAAGCACCCTTTCGACAATAAATGCAGAGATCGATGTACTCACCCCTACAAAAAATGCAGTTGAAAAATCAGAGAGACCTTCGGAAAATTCGACACCAAATCAATATTCAATTAAACTCCCAGCATGTGATACAGACATTTTTTATGGAAGCTATAAAACCTGGCCAACGTTTAGAGACCTCTTCTCCGCCATTTATATAAAAAATCCTAGACTTAGCAAGGTGGAAAAACTGTACCACCTAAACCAGAAAACGGCAGGGGAAGCAAGGGAAATCATTTCGCTCATACCTCTTACTCATGAAGGTTTTGACTTAGCCTGGAAAAACCTGGTAGATCGGTATGAAAATATGCGACTTCAAGTAAACGAGCAAATCAAGCTACTTTTTACTTTGCCTTCAGTCTCAACAGACTCCAGCTGTTCACTCAAATCGCTTCAAAGAATCGTAAATGGTTGCCTTCAGACCCTCAAAACTTTAGATGTTAATACTTCGACTTGGGATCCAATCCTAGTATTTTTATGCTCTGCAAAAATTCCTAGACCTTACCTAGAAGAGTTTGAGAACACCTTACAGGATTGTTCAAAAATGCCAACTTGGGAAGAATTCGATAGATTTCTGACTCACAGGTTTAAGACATTAGAATCAGTGGGAAACATTCAACTGACATCCTCCAAATCCGACAATTTACATCACGATATCCGAAAATCGAGCTCCAAGGACAAAAAAGTTCATTCGTTTCAAACAAATTTAAATCAAGTACAGAAACCAACTGGATCCAAACCCAAAAACAACCACAGCACACCTCGAACCTATTCAGACCTCTCACCTTGTCAACTTTGTAAAGAAATGCACTTTTTACGAAACTGTCCGACTTTTTTAGAAAAACCCGTCAATGATCGCATTCACACAGTAAAAATTAGCAGATCTTGTTATAATTGTCTCGCACAAGATCACGGTGTCAAAGAATGCAAAAGCAAATTCAGTTGTAGAACTTGCAATCTGCGACACCATACCCTACTTCACAAAGACGGAACCCAACCTAGCTCTCAGGAGAAGTATGCCGACGTACGACCTAGTACCAGTACACAGGCATTCACTACAACCATACAGTCCACTTCAAATTCAAACTTGCAGGACATCAAGTCCTTAACTCTACGCGATGATCAAGACTTACACTCGGCCAATCAGTCGCGAGAAACCTTGCTTTTCACAGCCTTAGTTGAAATAGAGAACAACGGACAGAGATACAAAGCCAGAGCAATCATTGATCCTGGATCACAATCGACTTTTATCTCTGAGAAATTAAAAAATAAACTTAGACTTCCTTCAAAGCGAAACCTAATTCATGTCTCAGGACTTAGTCCCACAGTCACAGAGACATCAACCAAAGCATGCCTTTTTACGCTGTGCTCTCGGGTGGAAAAAACCTTCAGATTAGATGTCTGGGCACCAGTTCTCAAGACCTTGCCATTTAATTTGCCACCCAAAAATCTAGATATGGAACTTCTGAACAGAATTACACAACGACCTTTAGCAGATCCTCACTTTAATATCAGCCAACCTGTTGACATACTTATAGGACTTGACATAGGGCCATTTATTTTCGACCTGGCATCACCAATGCATTCCTTAGGATCCCTTTTGACACAAAAAACAGTATTCGGCTGGATTGTGGGGGGACCTGTGGAAAAATCAACTAGACCCAAGACAAACATCTCATTATGCAATACTATTGCCCTTGATAGACTTCTCACAAAATTTTGGGAGGTGGAGGAAACCCCAAAACCAATTTTGAGGTCAGAAGAAGACTTAATCTGCGAGAAAAACTTCAAAGATACGACCTACAGGAATAGCTCAGGACGATATGTAGTCACCCTACCCTTTCGAAATGAAAATGAAATTGGACTTTCACGAAATATTGCAATGGCACAATTTCTCCGTATGGAAAAGATGCTCAGTTCCAAACCTGACATCAAAAATCAGTATGATCAAGTCATTCTTGAATATCTCGACCTAGGCCATATGAAGAAAGTTCCTCCACAGAACATAAACAAGACGCCAAGTTATTACCTGCCTCACCACGCAGTAATAAAACCTGATCGCGTTACTACAAAACTTAGAGTTGTCTTCAACGCATCATGCCCGACATCAAATAAAATGAGTTTAAATGACATATTATACCCTGGTCCAACTCTACAACAGGATCTAGTAGTTCAGACTTTAAAATGGCGATTCTTTCGATTTGTTTACAATGCCGACATTACAAAAATGTATCGGCAAATTCTAGTTAGCCCTTCAGATACTCAATATCAACGGATTTTGTTTAGAAAATCCCCTAATGAACCCATAGAAGATTTTGAACTTCAAACTGTGACATTTGGAGTAAATTGCGCCCCATTTTTAGCAGTTAGGACTCTTCTGCAGCTGGCAGAAGATGTCCAAAAATCATTACCGCTAGCTACAAAAGTCTTGGAAGATAACATGTATGTAGATGACGTCCTAGCAGGAGGACATACCATCGACGAGGCAGTCGCTTCAAGGAAACAACTAATTACTGCGTTGGGATCGGCAGGATTTGACTTAATGAAATGGACCTCAAACGATCCACGAATTATTAACGACTTACCAGAAAAACAACTTCTATCCATTGACTGTTTACATCTTTCAGAAAACTTGGGCACTAAGACATTAGGCATCAAATGGAACATTGCATCTGATTCATTCTCATTTCCACAGCCAAATATTGACCTTAAACCGACCTACACAAAACGGGAAGTCCTTTCAGCAATAGCTAGATTTTTTGACCCGTGTGGATGGTTAGCACCTGTCATTATCATAGCAAAACTTATCATGCAGCAAATTTGGCTAGACAAAGTCGGATGGGACGATGGACTTACGCCCTTGACTTGTATTACATGGCAGAATTTTATCAAAAATTGCCCAAACATCCAACATCTACAGATTCCACGTTGGATACAATACACTCCTACAAGCACTGTTGAAATCCATGGATTTTGTGACTCCTCGGAAAGGGCATATGCTGCGACCTTATACATTCGTCTCCAACAGGGAAGGGAAATCCATACCCACCTTCTAGTTGCCAAGACTCGAGTTGCGCCTATAAAAAAGCTTTCTTTACCTCGACTTGAACTCTGCGGAGCCGTTTTACTGGCAACATTAGCTTCTTCAGTACTTCCAAATATCCATCTCCAGACTTATGACCTATATAATTGGACAGACTCCACAATCGTCTTAGCTTGGCTAAAGAAACCACCTTGTGCCTGGAATACATTTGTAGGGAACCGAGTATCCGAAATCACGGACAAAGTTGGAACGACGTCTTGGAAACATGTCCAATCACGTGACAATCCTGCTGATCTTGCTACCAGAGGATGCTCATCCACCGACTTAGAAAATCACGACTTATGGTGGCATGGACCTCCATGGTTGAAAATGCCAAAACATCAATGGCCAGAACAAAAACCTGGGGCTGATACCAATCTCGAAGAAAAAGCCGTAAAACTTTTTGTTACAACGACATTTGAAGACCCACTTGAGCGATTTTCTACTCTATCTCGTGCGTATCGCGTATTATCTTACGTATTTCGATTTTGGAGAAATACCGGGACTAATAGACGTCACCTTAGGACAGTCTCAAGCGAACTTTCTTCTGAAGAAATCAACTTCGTCAAATCCCGACTTCTCCTTATGACACAAAAACATCACTTTGCCGAAGAATATTCTCAATTATTACAAAAATCAAAAATTGCATCAAGTAGTTCACTTTTGACTTTAAATCCATTTATGGATTCACATGGAATTATTCGTGCAAATGGACGATTATCACAATCCCCAACTTTGACATATAGCGAACGACATCCAATAATTCTACCATATACTTGCAGATTATCTCGGCTTCTTGTAGAGCATGCCCATAAAATGACTTTACACGGAGGTAATCAGTTAATGGTACGCGTCTTACGTACAGAGTTTTGGATTTTTCGTTTAAAACCATTAGTCAAAGTGATTATAAATCACTGCAAACCCTGCATACTATATAAGAAGCATACCCAGACACAGATCATGGCATCATTACCTCCTGAACGCACTACTATCACGAGACCTTTTCACAATACCGGAGTAGACTTTGCAGGACCTTTCAATATCCGAAATTTTACAGGCAGAGCTTGTCTAGTTACAAAAGGTTACGCCTGCATTTTTGTCTGCTTTTCCACTAAGGCTGTCCACTTAGAAGCAGTCAGTGACCTCTCAACCCAAGCTTTCCTTGCCGCATTTGCTAGATTTATTGGCCGTAGAGGTTGCCCTGCACAGATCTTTTCAGACAACGGCACAAACTTCGTTGGGGCAGCTGAAATGCTGAGAAGAGATCGAGAAGATTTCATTCAACAACTTCAAACCAGAGTCATACAACAAAACTGTACTCAGAACATTGAGTGGAAATTTATACCTCCAGGAGCGCCCCACATGGGTGGACTTTGGGAAGCGGGAGTGAAATCCTTCAAAACTCATCTTCGTAAAATGATGCCAGACATGAAATTTACCTTTGAGGAATTCTCAACGATCTTAACACGCATCGAATCTTGTTTGAATTCTCGACCTTTAAGTCCTGTCAGCGACGATCCAAATGACCTTTCTCCATTAACCCCTGGAAATTTTCTAATTGGTACCTCCATCTTAGCACCAGCCGAACCTGATATCTCACAAGATAATCTCACGCTTGCCAATCGTTGGAAACGACTTAAAATTGTCTCTCAACAATTCTGTCAACGTTGGAAGGCTGAGTACTTAAAAGAACTACATCGTCGATATAAATGGAAACGCCAACAAGAAAACGTCAAAATTAACGACCTTGTAGTCATCAAAGACGACAAAACGTCTCCAAATGAATGGAAATTAGGTCGTATAACAAAACTATACCCAGGACCTGACGAAAATAGTCGAGTTGTTGACGTACTAATCTCAAACGGAACAATTCGTAGACCTATAACTAAACTTATACCACTCCTCTCAGAATAACTATATGTAACCTCCAATACCTTTAGTTTTACCGTCACTCATAACTTTCTCTATTCACAGATGTCCTCCAAGGGAAACGACGGCAATCGACCAAAGTATTGGACATATTCGTGCGGATTGTGTAGACGAGATCACGCCATCAAGACTTGTCCTCGATTTTTGGCTCTTGACCCAGCAGACAGATTTGAAGTTGTTTGTGACCATTTCTATTGCATTAACTGCCTGGCCATTTCACACATCCGTTCAGAGTGTCACACAAATCTGAGATGCCAAATTTGTAAAGAAAAGCACAACACCCTTCTGCACTTTTCTCCACAATTGAAAGAATTGGGAATCAGAAGTTCAATACGAGCTCAACAATCCGAAGAACAAGCACCAAGACCTCATTCACAATCAAGAAGACATCAAACGCCATCCGTCAGAACTCAGGCAAACGAAACCCGTTCTCAATCACAAGACACACAACGTCAGTCACGCGCATCGAGACCTACAAACAGAGTCACAACTCGAATTGTACGCAGCGCATCGGAATTCAAGCTGAAGCCCAAAGCCAGCCTTCCATTTAGCTGGGCTAAGATCTTCATCCCAACAGCACACATCAAAATTGCCATTCCAGGCGAAACTGAGGCTTGGCACTTGATTCGGGCAGGTATCAACTTTTACTCCCCGGTATCCAGAATCGCTGTAAGTCTGCAAACTCGACTCGGACTTGAAACTTTCCACCACAACGAAGTACGATTTGCGAAATTTCAAGCCAAAGGACGTCTACCTCGCCTAAAATGGGCCAAAGAAGTTCGTGCCATGCTCACCAATGACCTACCCCGATCACCATATGAGAAAGCCATCAATGAGGACCCCACCATCGGATTTTCACCAGACTGTCTTGCTGATCCTGACCCAAGAGGCAATATTCCAATCGAGCTTGAACTAGCAGCCGATGAAATACCGAGCCTTTTCCGAAATGGGTCAATCGACTCGACTCTCCAAAACATTTTAGCCCAGCAAACCGCTATCGGATATGTTTTCATCGGTCCAGTAGGCAAAATCTGGTAATTCCACACGGAGGGGCCGGCATGTTCAACGATGTCGCGTTGAACCATACTTATTTCAATATTATTTAAATTCATAAAAAATATAAAAATGTATTTTATATAATTAATCATGAATTTTAGACATAAGCCATTTTGTTATTACATTGAAAATGAATTCTAGACATTTTAATCCATTTATAATGAATTTCCTAACTTTCTTGTAAAATAACATATCAAGCACCTTTCATATGTAATGACCCATATGTTTTGTACGTACATACTTATTTTTGCAATCTCGAAATATGTACATATGTACAAAGCATCGGTCATTGAATTCCCTTTGATACATAGACATAACAAAAGGGAATATAGAAAACAAATGTTTCAATCGACTTCGTTTCTCATCTTGGAGAAAACATAGCAACAACAAACATGCAATCTCCACTCACACATACACCCACATATATGCGTAGCGGGATCGCATGGGCATTGTTGTTGTTTCTTTTTCGTTGATGGTCTGATCATCCACTTTTTGACAAAAAAGTGGAGACAGACAAGTCAGTCAGTTGTCAACCTTTGAAACAGTGGTTTAGTTTTTCGTGACTTAAAATCGTAAATTAAAATCTATAAGGAAAATTTAGCTTTGTGAAATAAATAACATATAACATTGTAGTGACCTGAAACAAAAAAAACAATAAAACAAATTGTAAACGAAAAAACCTGAAACCAAAAAATAAAAACAGTGTTTTATTAAATAAATAAAAAACGACAAGAAAACAAGTGACAATAGAAGAACAAAACGACATCACCCATCAAACACATACTATGGTTGTAGGGATAATAGAATGGTTGTGTGTGAATCATACTATGGTTGTGTGTGAATCAAACTATGGTTGTGAAGATCATACTATGATTGTATGAGAAATATACTATGGTTGTGAGGATCATAATATGGTTGTGAAGATAATAGTATGGTTGAGTGTGAAACATACTATGCTTGTATGAGAAAAATACTATGAATTAATATGGTTGTGATAGTATGGTTGAGTGTGAATCATACTATTTTTGTGAGGATCATAGTATGGTTGTGGGTGAATCATACTATGGTTGTGGGGATCATAGTATGGTTATGTGTGAATCATACTATTGTTGTGAGGATCATAATATTGTTGTGCCACAACCATATACCCAACAATAGTATGATCCTCTTCGAATATTGTCGCCCCAATCATACTTTTTTCTGCGTGTATGTGCAAACTAATGCCTAAATGAATAAATGTTATTGAAATCTAGTAAAGTGTGCAACTCTTAGGTTAGTCCTTACATCGGAAAACACATTTGTTTTGAAGCTTTAATAAAAAATATATTGATGTCACCCACCTTCAATACGGATAGTCCTTTTTTTTTTTTTTCATTCATTTATTTAATTCCATTTCATATGTTATTACTACAAATAAACAAATAGTATAAGTATATATGTCTTTGATAATGCACTGTTCCATATTCGGACACTCAAGCATATTTAATTGATGTGCTATAGAATTTGTTTTACAATTAAATTAGTTTAGAAAAATATACCGATGACAATCGTTTGTTATAATTTATTGTAATGAAAAAAATAGGAAAAAACATTGCTTAAATTTCTTTTTTTTTATATAATAAAATGAGTCAGTATGCTAAAAAAGGGTTATGTGTCAAGCCACCAAAACTTTTGTGTATTTGACCGATCGTTACGATCTTTTCGAGTTATACTCATGTCAAATCTTGTTTCATTGTTATTTATTATATTACTATTAAAAGCTTTAACATTCGCTCTTCTGTACAGATGATAGAACATTGGTACACCCAGATTATTCTGAATGTATCCCATTCCATCTAGATATAAGAAGGCTTCTGGTGGGACATAACCCGTTTCTAGGGTTTTACTTATGTATACGTCATCGACATAATAAGGAGCCATGATTAGGTTATTAATATTACATCCAGTACATTTAATGATATGGTTTCTTATAATATTTATAATGAAATTATCAATTCTATTAATATTAACAGCTTTATATAAGCGCTTATTTGATATATATTGTTGGAAATTGCTACCGGATGATCTATAGAGAGAGGTACACGATCTTAAACAACTTCTTTCAAACTTTCTAAGTTTTTCCATGTAGGCCGGTGAAATGTTGAACCAAATAGGTCCACCATAGCACATTATGGAGCGAACCATCGATGTGTACATTAAGAGTTTTACGTTTCTGTTGAACAGTTTTGAAAAAAAGATATGTTTATATGCAAAAAACGCGTTTCTTGCTTTCCTGATCTGATTGTTGATATGAACATTGAAATATAGAAATTTATCGAGGTAAATGCCTAGGTATTTGACAATTTCTTTAACAGGTATGGTATTATTATTTATTGTTGATTGAATACGAAATGCCTTCCAATTCGTCCTTACGTTCCAATTACATTTATCAACCGGTGGTCGAAAGAGAATCGTCTCGCATTTATCTGTATTAATTTTCATGTTCCAATCGATAGAATATTTTTCGACTAAATTAAATGTTTCTTGCAATTTGCTATTAATGTATTCTATTCTGTCATCAGATTGGTAAATTACAATATCATCTGCAAATCCGATTATGCAATCCAAATTATTTATCAATTCATGAATATAAAGATTAAACAGAATTGGAGCATTCACTGTTCCTTGCTGGAGGCAATTTGACATTTTAAATATTTGAGAGCTCGTACTTTTCCCATTACATATTTTGTATACAATTTGTATATTAAACCTGGTATCCATATACTATCGAATGCTTTCTCAAAGTCAATGAGACAAGCACCTGTACATAATTTCTTATTCCAATTCCAGTGTATGTTGGAGACTAATAAGTTGATCGCGTGGATTGTAGAATGCCTATGCTTAAAGCCGAATTGCCTATCACAAATTAAATTATTATTCTCACAATGCTTCATAATAATATTATTGGTGCACATTTCAAAGATTTTGCTTATGTTAGGCAGTAGACTGATAGCTCTGAGATTCTTTGGATCAGTAGAATCCTTATCTTTTTTAGGCAATATAACTACCTTTGCTATTTTCCAGCTTTTCGGAAAGAACGAATTATTAAGCATGTTGTTAAATAATGTTAAATATTCAAAAATCAATATGCTTGGTACTTTTTTCAAGATGATATTTGGTATTTTGTCTACGCCAAATGACAATTTCCCCTTCAACTTCGAAAATATGTAGATAATATCATCGCGAGTGATAAAATAGTTTTCTGCGGTGGAGCTATCGAGATCATTTGACTTTCGATCTTCATTGAAATCTACAATTCTGGCCTGAGTGCTGTCATGTCTCATTTTTGCCTCCAAAAATGAGTTGAAACATTCTTGTACTTCTCTGTGTATTTGGTTCGAATTGTCGGTATTCTTTGATGAATAAATAGATTCTAAATATGCTCCCATAACATTCAAAATACTGTCCTCATTCCTTAAAACGTATTTATCTGAGCTAGGGTCTATCTCTAATGAACGAGGATTAACATCTGATCTATGTAGCAAGCAAACGTCGTTCGTTGGAATTTTTAATATGTTCAGATTGGAAGAATTTTGACATTTCAATTGTTTTTTAATTTCGAAAAACATTTTGGATGGTTCCGAAGAGCTTATTATTGATAGTTTTCGTTCCAAACATTTATTCATTGAAATAACAAAGTTGTCTTGAAGAAGCTTTCTTATCAGTTTTAATCTGTTCTTCAGATAAATATGCAGAGTGGGTGGGAGTACATTCTGCATTCTATTGTGTTTTTTTATGGCTGTAACAATTCTGCTTTTCTCTGTGTGCAGTTTTCTAATGATTGGATTTATTAAATGTTGCAATCGATCTTTATTTCTAAATGACGGAACACTTTTCCCAATTGCATTTATTATAATATTATTTAATCTATCTAAATGAAAATCTATCTCATAATTAGATAAATTTCTGTTGTTTGGAATAAGAGAAACACTGTTTATAGCAGTCGTTATAGATTTTTCGAGCTTCTTCCAGTTCGTTTTTTTGTAATCCAGAGGTGAACTTTCATTCGCCTTCAAAAAGTCAAAAGGCTCCAAATTTGGGTTCTTGGATATGATTATCTTTAGCGCATTATGGTCGCTGTCGTAGTCTATCGTTTGCAGACAATTTGTACTATTATTTTCCCTATGAATAAAAATTCTACTGTCAGCAATGTATATCTAAAAAGGAACCACTACGTGGATATGATGGATAAACAGAAGCATATAATTTTCATCTAAATTGAATCTCTTTATCTGATAGCCATTCATTCAATGAGATACCTTTACTATTGTTAACTGGATTACCCCAGTTTGAGTGCTTGCAGTTAAGGTCACCAGCCAATACATAAAAATTATTCACATCGTCAAGTTTTAAACAATCAAAGAGATGCTGTAAATCATTTTTCAGGGTTGCATTATTGTTTCCCGCTGGATAGTATGCTGATATAACATACATTTGCTTATTAGCCGGCAAAGGTATTTTAACTATACAAGTTTCAAGATGTCTGAAACTGGGGGATGTGAACTCAGAAAATTCTTTAAAACGTATACCTCTCTTTATTAAAATGCCGGTACCTCCTCCAATTGTAGTAGAATTTCTATCTTTCCTTATAAAATTATAGTTTTCAAAACCTATTTTATGTCTAATATTGAGTTTAGTTTCATTAAGCAAAACAACATCAGGATTAAATTTATTTCAAAACCTAAATTTTCAAAACCTATTTTATGTCTAATATTGAGTTTAGTTTCATTAAGCAAAACAACATCAGGATTAAATTTATTTAAAAACATTTGTAGGTCGTATCTTCTATTTAGTCTTATAAGAGAATTTACATTAATTTGAACTATAAAAAGATTTTTTGATATAGTCTGAACTGAATCTTGATCATAATCCATTAAACATTCAAGTCGAGAAGTGAATACAAAGTATCTATTCTTGATGCCTGACTTTGTAATTGTTTCTGAAAATTTGAAATTTGATTTGCTATGTTTTGAATTGATTGTTGAAGATTTTGGAAGAAATCATTATTATTAGGGTTATTATTTGAAGATGTAATATTGCCAAAATTCTCGGTATTTGTTTTTAATACGTTGGCAAAACTTAAATTTTGGTTAACATTAAGAAACTTCTGACTTCGATTCTGTCCAAGAACTTCTCTTCTCTCTTTGCCTCAGTTTTTTGTATGCCTCGCAACCTTTGTAGGAAGCAGGGTGACCATAACTTTTGCAGAGTACGCAGTAAAGTTTCTCTCGTTCATTTGCGTCTACATTAGACACATTGCATTTGCCCATCTCCTGTGACTGGTTGCATTTAACGCATTTCGGATCCAAAAAGCAGTTCGAAGCGCTATGGAAAAATCCCTGACACCTTCGACACTGTGGGATTTCTTCTTTCCTTAGCGGCTCCCATTTAATAACTCTGTACATTATTCCTGTTATTGATTTTAGGTCCTTGATCGTTCCTTCAGGAGCTATCTGTACCACAAAAATTGGGAGGATGTGGCCCTCCTTTTTTGACTTGTTCGTGTTGAATGGATTTACTTTTATAAATTTTAATGTTGCAGTTTCAAACTTGCGTAGTTCATCAAGTATTTTTGTAGGAGCTATGTTGGCACTCAACCCCTTAAGTATGAATGTTTTAATTTTAGCACATTTCGGCGTATAAGTGAAAAATTTTGTGTTAACTTTTTTTAAGTGAGACTTTACACGAATATAACTTTCTAAAGAAGTTAGAAATAAAGTATTTTTTTTTGGTATTATCAAATTGTTTAATTTGAAAATCGTTTATGTTTAAACCATTTATTATGAAGTCTATTAACTCATTTGTCTCCACATCGAATACATTTATTGGTGGGATTTTTTCTTTTTTGTTTTGGTTATTTTGTTTTGGAGTTTCTGCTTGAGCACTTTGCGGTGTTTTGTTGCTAGTTGATGCTGCACATGTCTGAGACAGCGGAGTATTGTTGTTTTGTGAGAGCGAGTCACTATAAGATGATGATTGATTGTTTACATTACTCTTTTGCACATGGTCTTTGAATTTTTTTAGTACTGATTCGTCACATTGAAAGTTGTCTTCAATGTCAAGCACTGAATAGTAGTTGCTCTTTAGGTGTTTGTTTTCGTTCTCCATACTGTCACTGTTTTTTCTTTTTCTATCATTGATCAGATTAGTTGTTTTTGTCTTTAATAAAGTTGAGTTGGGAGCATTGCTCACACTCATTTTATTTAAAGCCTAATCAAATTATAGTTTATTTATATGAATTTTATTTTCACAAAACACTTATAGTTGGTGTATGATGCAAATAATAGATTAACGTTCAAAACAATCTCAATAAATTCTAATTTACGACCGGCACACACAGTACGTCTGTACATCATGACGGTTACAATAGAACTCCCCCGGATAGTCCTTGCTATATGAAAGCATAAATCAATTTTATCCACTTTCAATATGAATCGTCCTTGGCCAAAGCCTAAATAATGTAAATAGTTACATCGTGGTCGGTTCGTATTTGCGATCTGCATTGTGATTGCAAAAACGGGTGGTCTTTAGGGCAAGTCTTAATTGATTAAAAAAGTAATTCCGAGTCGTTCGGTATAAATTTGTGTTGCTCTAAAACACTTTTTGTTGAGTGTTTTGAAATGCAGTAATACCTTGCATCTCTCTGGTAGAGCGTGGTAGGGTTTTAATAAACAACCGTGCTTTTATAGCAAAGAATTTTGCATCACTTAATAATAACCTAGGCACATATGGGGTGGACATCAATATATCGTATTCGCATTTGATGTAACTTTTTAGTTCCTACATTACACACGTCTCTTAATATGAAATGACCTTAAAGATCTGCTATAAAGAAATTTGCATACGGACAAGTGTGTGTGTGAGGGGATTTGTACGTATGTAAAACGACATCTGTTTTATATTCTAGACCTCCAATTTCCACTTGTCTTCGTCCCCTGCAAACCGCACACTTTCACCAAACCGAATTTGAAATGCATTTTCGCGCACTCACTCCCAGCAAAAACGGGAAGCTTTCGAACGCCAACGACAAACGAATACATTCACAAATTATCTTTTGCCGTTTTCATTTTCACGATGAAATTGAATTTTTAAAAATGCAATCATCGTGGCAAAGCGTCTCAGTTGCAAAACAGTTTTCAGCGCGTAATCATCATCATCTTGTAACAACTAGAAGCTGAAGGAAAAAAAGGATCGAATTGAAAACGCAAACAAACGATAACCAACTGGCGAAAATCGAAAAACGTTAATAACAATACAAACCGCAGCTACAGCGACCGCGCATACAAATGGAACGTTGGCAAAATCGCGTTGCTGTCGTAACCGGTGCCAGTTCGGGCATCGGTGCTGCTATAACCAAAGATTTGGTTAATGCCGGCCTGATTGTGGTCGGATTGGCGCGTCGCAAGCAGCGCGTTGAAGAAATTCGCTCCAGTTTGGGCGCCAAATTACAAACCCGTTTACATGTCGTCAAATGCGATGTTTCCGATTTGCAGTCCGTCAATGAAGCATTCGACTGGATTGAGCAGCATTTGGGTGGCGTTGATGTATTGGTCAACAATGCCGGCACCTACACAGCCGGCCAGCTCCTGACCAGCGATGTTGGGGTCCTGGAGCAAACGCTGCAAACCAATGTCATGGGTATGGTGTACTGCACACGTCGTGCCTTCCAATCAATGCAGAAACGTGGCGTCGACGACGGCCATGTGGTGCTGATAAATAGCGTACTCGGGCACAGCGTTTTCAATCCACCACCAGAAACGATGGCACACTTCAATATCTATCCGCCATCCAAGTACTGCATAACAGCCTTAACGGAGATTTTGCGACAGGAATTTCGTGATTTGAAGACAAAAATTAAAATAACGGTAATGTTGAGGATAGGCCAGGGACAGATGAGTTCCGTACCACCCCCTATAGGTATATTTGTTTTAATGTCGACGTCCACTGTGTTTGTGTTTATTTTTGCAGAGTGTTAGTCCCGGCCTGGTGGACACCGAAATAGTACCGGACACTTACAAGGGATTACCCATGCTCAAGGCCGACGATATTTCTGCTGGTGTCTTGTATGCCCTGGCCACACCTCCGCATGTTCAAGTGCATGAGCTGACTATTAAGCCGGTTGGAGAACAGTTCTGAACGACGTTGACCATTCAAATCAATTTTCAACTTTTTTGTCAACAATTCAATTAACAACATAAAGTGATAAGTGCCAGTCAAGTGCTAGTGGCTAGAATTTCTAATTGATGTCTATTGCATGGTTACGAAATAAATGTAATTTTGAGTAACAGCACAAACAGTTGGCGCATTCAAAAGAATATTAAGTTGTTTAACGTCAACTAGATTTTATTTATATACGAATTATCTTGTGGGAGATTATACTTAAAAAGTACTTGAAGACGTTTTTATATTAAGATAGGCGCACGGAAATATGGTTTGCTAGAGATATCATAATAGATATGTCAGTCTTTTGATAGCAGTTGCAAATATTTAAAATGTGCATCCAAACCAATTTTTTTTCAGGGGAGGCGGTGCGAAACAACGTATGCTACAACTATTACAGAACTCGGCTGGTAAGACGGCATAAGTTTGTGTGATGATCTATAGGGTGTTTCGATAGTCACTTCACTACCTCATCGTTATATTAAAGAACACAGAACTTCTCTCCAATTACGAGGGAGGTTCGGAAACTTCTTAGCCTAGCACAAAAAACGCGATATAAACAAAAAAAAGTAAGTGTTTTGGAAACTTCCATCTCTGCTATGAACACATGTTAAATTTTGTTTCGATCTGGCAACTCCTTCATATAGAAACAGGTGTTCACAAAACACGCATCCGCGATTTTTTTACAATGGAAAACTTAGAAATGCGTGATGTCATTAAATATTTACATAAAAAAGGTTTATCGGGACAAGAAATTCATAATGATATGGTGAATGTGTTAGGTGAAAGTGGTCCTTCATATGCAACAGTAAAAAATTGGGTTGCTGAATTTAAACGTGGTCGTACAAGCATTGAAGATGAACCACGTAGTGGATGTCCAAAAACAGCAACAACAGAAATTGTAGCCAAAGTGCATGATATAGTATTAAATGATCGACGAATAAAAGTGCGTGAAATAGCTAATATCATGGGCATCTCAAATGATCGAGTCCATTTAATTTTGCATGAAGAACTACAGATGAAAAAGCTTTCTGCAAGATGGGTGCCGCACTTGTTAACAGTCGACCAAAAACGCATAAGAATGAACATTTCTCAAGCTTGTTTGGATCGTTTTCAGCGAAATAAAATGGATTTTAAGCGTCGTTTCATAACTGTTGATGAGACATGGATCCACTACTATAATCCAGAGACAAAGGAACAATCCAAACAATGGACTGAAGCTGGTGGAAGTGCCCCAAAGAAGGCAAACACAATTCAATCGGCTGGTAAGGTTATGGCAACGGTTTTTTGGGACTTCAAAGGTATTTTATTGATTGACTACCTGCAAAAGGGTAAAACAATAAATTCAGAGTACTATTGCAACTTTTTAGATCAATTAAATGTACAAATTCGAGAAAAACGTCCTGGCTTACAACACAAAAAAATAATTTTTCATCAAGACAACGCACCAGCACACAAGAGTGTTTTAACAATGGCTAAAATCAACGAATTAAAGTACGAGTTGCTTGACCACCCACCTTATTCTCCTGATTTAGCTCCCAGTGACTTTTACCTGTTCCCAAATCTAAAAAAAATCCTTGCTGGCAAGCGTTTTACCTCAAATGAAGATGCAATTACAGTTGTAAACCACAATTTTGAAGACCTTGATGGAAACTATTTTAATCAAGGGATAGAATTGCTAGATAAGCATTGGACTAAGTGTATTGAAGTTTCAGGAGATTATATTGAAAAATAAAAATATTTTTGAAAAACTAACTATTCTCTTTCATTGATGGGCTAAGAACTTTCCGAACGGCCCTCGTAGTAAGTGGTGCACGATATAATTCCAGACCGGTAGTAGGTCCTCTTAGTCCTCTTAAAGACGCTTTTCAGCTTTTTTTTAGCTTAGAGATTAAACTATTACTCGTAAAGTCCAGCATTAACGGGGTGAAAAATGTGACGCTAAAAGATATGTAAAATGTTTTTACCCAGATTTGAACGTATAGAGTGATCCATCTAAAGGTATTTTTTCAGAACAAAAAAAATATAAAAATTCAAATCAAGTGTGGAATCTTTATTGGTAATTTGAAAGGACATCTTATGGCATCCTTTTTTTGAAAATAGTTACCTTCAAATGTTGGCAACTGTAATATGGAAATGAGCGTTCGGCGAAAAACAAGAAGATCCGCTGTTTTCGACCAAAATTTTGTTAAGTGATGAGACCCATTTCTGGCTCAACCGCAAAGTCAATAAACAAAATTG
This sequence comes from Hydrotaea diabolus, assembly GCA_963513945.1. Classification (NCBI taxonomy): domain Eukaryota; kingdom Metazoa; phylum Arthropoda; class Insecta; order Diptera; family Muscidae; genus Hydrotaea; species Hydrotaea diabolus. The sequence goes on along the minus strand of OY740718.1, from coordinate 120,991,285 downwards.
CCGCATTTGGGCTGAAGAGCAACAAAAAGAGGCTCAAGAGGTGCCATTATACCCAGAGAAACCCACATTTTGGTGCGGTTTATAAACTGGTGGAGTCATCGGTGCATATTTTTTTTCAAAAATGATGATGGCCGGAACTTAAACGTGAATGGTGCTCGCTGTCGCGCCTTGATATCGATATTTATGCTACCTGAAATTAAAGTTCGTAATCTTGACGACACTTGGTTTCAACAGGACGGTGGCAATTGTCATACAGCTGCTCAAACAATGGATCTATTGAGAGGTCATTTCGAAAAGCAGCTAATTTCACGTTTTGGAAGGTGAGTTGGCCGCCTAATTCGAGTGATATCACACCTTTAGACATTTTTCTTTGGGTGTCATGTAAGCCATACCGGTCGAAATGTTCGAATGAGTCATCCAAAATTGCACCCTCAGAATGGACACCGTGAGGATTAGTTGCGGCCAACATTTGAAGGAAATTAGTATATTCAAAAAATAAATGGCATACAATTTCCTTCAAATGAATAAAAAAGATTCCACACTTGATTTGAATTTTAGTATTTTTTATTTTGTAAAAAATACCTGTAGATGGTTCACCCTATATTTATAGGGTACATTACGATAATATGGTACGTACTACCCTGATCTTAGACAGATAATATCTAATAAACTATTTAAGATATAATACTTGGACGATATTTGGGACTTATGATGTTTGCATGTCACGCGCCTCCTTGAAATAACTTTCAAATTGGATCGGAATCCATTATGGAAATATGATCAATGTCGGATTTAAAATGCTGGGTTTAATGTAAGCATTGTTAGTTATACGTCGTTTAAAGCTCGACCGAATCGACCGAAAATCGAGATGGATTTTCAAAAGGTGTTAAAGTGGTCACTCAGAACGTTCTGCACTAAACTTGATCATAATCGCGATCAAAATGCGGCTCTGTGGCTGCAGGTTCGGATATCGAGAAGGATGTTAGCATTAAATCAAAACACGGATCGATATTTACCTATTTCAATAGGGTTCGTTTTTCGCACTACAAACAAACCAAATGTGAAAAGCTTATTGAAATCGGAACATATTAGCGACTAGCACTTTGATTGCATCAATAGATGTAAAGACGGATCGCTAATAATGTAGGGTTTATTTCTATAACTGTAAGGTGTCTGCAAAGTCTATTAACCGAAACGTTTCCAATCGAGAAAGGATGAAACTGAAGTTTTTTGGTTAGATTTACTTTTATGTCACGTACGACGCGTGTCCTTTTTGTTCAGTCCCGAGATTTGTCACATGGTATCTGAGCAGTGCCAATAGACGATTTCTCAAATGACAAAGACATGTAAAAGATACCGGGGTTCTCTTCATATACTCGTACTTGGGTCGATACTGGGACCGGTCCCTGTCCATGAGCAGCCAATCATGTAACTGGTTCTGAACCGGTCCAATTCCCCGTAGTGGTACGAGGGCTGTTTATATATATTTCAGGCCTAATAATGAAAATCCTAATATTTATTAGCAAAAAATGGTTTTATTGTTTTTCAAAGTATTCTCCAGCATGATTTATACACTTTTGCTTGCGCTCAAACCAATTGTCGAAGCACTTTTTCCACTCCGATTGAGACATGGTTTTTGAATGCTTCAACCGTATCTTCTGGCGACGAAAATCGTTGACCACGCATTTTTTCTTGATGTGCGGAAATAAAACGAAGTCATTGGGTGCCAAGTCAGGGCTGTCCAGCGAATGACCCATCAAAATTTGACGTTTTGGCCGGTCAAAATGGCGCTGGTTTGAGTCGATGTGTGAGAGCTTGCATTGTCATGGTGCACAATGATTCGTCTTCTCTTGTTTGTTTGTCGAATTTCTCCGAAGACTTTAGGCAAACAAATTGTGGTTTACCACTTACAATTGGCCGGCCTACGTTGCTCAAGCAGAACAGTCGCCACATGACCAGTTTTGCAGAAGAAACAGGCGACCATTTGCTTCGAAGTGCTTCCTCCACGAACAACTTCCGATGGATTTGGATCGTCTTTGAAGAACCACACGGTCGATTGCTGTTTTGTTTCGGGCTCATACGCATAGATCCATGATTCGTCACCTGCGACGATCTTATAAACGTCTTTTGAAGCACCGCGATCGTATTTTTATCAAAATTTCTTTGCACCTATCGACACGAGCCTTTTTTTGAGCGATTGTCAAATTGTGCGGGATCCAACGAGAACAAACCTTTTTTACGACCAGGTGTTCGAGCAATATCAAATGTATGCTGGTGGAAGAAATGTCCAAGGATGCCTCTATCTCACGGTATGTCACATGAGGATCTTGCATTATAAGTTGACACACAAGATCAATGTTCTCTGGCACAACGGCCGTTTTGGGACGACCATCGTCTTTGAGCGAGCGTCGGTCACGATTAAATTTATTAAACCAGATTTTCACAGTGCAATATGCTGGTGCTTTATCGCCATACAAAGATTTAAGTTCATCGATGCACTTTGTCGTGATAATTCACGGCGAAACTTGTGAAAAATGACCGCACGAAAATGTTCAAGAGTTAATTCCATTTTTTTGCCAAATTGATTTTTTCAAGTCACTGTAAACAACGCAAATGATGGGCGTACTTCAAAACGTTCTGAGTACGTTTATGCTAAAAAATGTTAAACTATCCAATGGAAATGTCAGATAGTGCCAGGCAACACTTAGTGTTGCCTAGGCCGGAAATATATATAGCAACCCCTATCTTCAAATAATGAGTGATCCATCTAGAGGTATTTTTTTCAGAACAAAAAAAAAATATAAAAAATTTAAACCCAGTGTGGAATCTTTATTGGTAATTTGAAAGGACATTCTATGGCATTTATTTTTTGAATATAATTTTGTTCAAATGTTGGCAGCAACTACGTCTCAGGGTTTCCATTCTGTGGGTCCAATTTTGAATGACTCGTTCGAGCATTTCGACCGGTATAGCTTTACTGACGCGTAATGTTGGCTTTCAAAACCTGAATAGTAGCTGGTTTGTCAGCATAGAGTATGGACTTCACGTAGAGTTTGGACTTCAAAGAAAAATGTCTAAAGGTGTGATATCACTCGATCTAGGCGGCCATCTCAACTGTTTAAAACGTGAAATTAGCTGCTTTTCGAAATGACCTCTCAATAGATTCATTGTTTGAGCAGCTGTATGGCAAGTGACACTTTCCTGTTGATACCAAGTGTCAAGATTACGATTAATTTCAGGTAGCATAAAGATCGATATCATGGCGCGATAGCGAGCACCATTCACGGTTACGTTCCGGCCATCATCAGTTTTGAAGAAATAAGCACCGGCCTATAAACCGCACCAAAACGTGGTTTTCTCTGGGTATAATGGCTTCTCTTGAACCTCTTCGTGTTGCTCTTCAGTCCAAATGCGGTAATTTTGTTTATTGGCCTTGCCGTTGAGCCAGAAATGGGCCTCATAACTGAACACAATTTGGTCGAAAACAGCGGATCTTCCCGTTTCTCACCGAACGCTCATTTCCATAATACAGTTGCCAACATTTGAAGGTAATTATTTTTAAAAAATTAATTCCATAAAATATACTTTCAAATTACCAATAAAGATTCTACACTTGATTTGAATTTTTATATTTATTTTTTTTGTTTTGAAAAAATACCTCTAGATGGATCACCCATTAGTTGGGTCGATACTGGGACCGTCCCTGTCCATGAGCGACCTATCATGTAACTGGTTCTGTACCGTTCCAATCTCCCGTAGTGGTGTTGCAACTATTAGCACCAAGTCATAATAACCTGTACCACAATGAGTTTGCATCTAGCAGTCATGAGAGACGGTCGTGTTTCTCATAACTTTCTTCATTTAATGGTTTTTGCAGTGTTATTACCCTTTAATTGTTCTACCTTGTTGTGGATAAAAATTACAAGTGTACAGCAATAAAAAAATACAAAAAAACATTTTAGAATCATATTATTTGATTGTTAAATATGAGCGAGCTTAGTAGTCAAGACTCTAACTTATTAAAAAGTAATAAAAGTTCTGTTGAGAATAAAATAAAACGAAAAATTATAAACATGACTGACAATAGTCAAAGCAAACATTTAAAGAGTAACTACTACTCAATTCTTCTTGATGACGAATTTGAGTGCGATGAAGAATTTCTCTCTTAATACAAAGAGCATGTGCAAGAGCATTCACAAGTGCAGGTGCACCAAACATCAAATAAAACATCTACTTTACTGAATGACACACAAGCAGACTCAAGGTCATCGACAAAGCCAGCAGCAGCATCAAGCAAATGGGCTGCCCAAAGTGCAAGCAACCAGAATTTGAACAAAAACCAAAACAAAAAAGAAAAGATCCCCCAATAAATATTTATTATGTGGACACCAATTAACTGATCTCGTTTATAAAAAAGGGCCTGAAAATCAATGATTTTTAAATAAGAGATCTAAACAGCAAAAATAAAAAAAATACTTACATTTAAACTCTATGACCAACTTTACAAGGGTCTAAAACTATTACCAAAAAACAAATACAAACTTTTAGAGGGCGGTTCGGAAACTTCTTAGCCTAGCACAAAAAGCGCGGTATAAATAGAAACTTCCATCTCTGCTATGAACACATGTTAAATTTTGTTTCGATCTGGCAATTCCTTCATATAGAAACAGGTGTTCACAAAAGACGCAACCGATATTTTTTTACAATGGAAACATTAGAAATGCGTGGTGTTATTAAATATTTACATAAAAAAGGTTTATCGGGACAAGAAATTCATAATGATATGGTGAATGTGTTAGGTGAAAGTGCTCCTTCATATGCAACAGTAAAAAATTGGCTTGCTGAATTTAAACGTGGTCGTACAAGCATTGACGATGAACCACGTAGTGGACGTCCAAAAACAGCAACAACAACAGAAATTGTAGCCAAAGTGCATGATATGGTATTAAATGATCGACGAATAAAAGTGCGTGAAATAGCTAATATCATGGGCATCTCAAATGATCGAGTCCATTTAATTTTGCATGAAGAACTACAGATGAAAAAGCTTTCTGCAAGATGGGTGCCGCACTTGGTAACAGTCGACCAAAAACGCATAAGAATGAACATTTCTCAAGCTTGTTTGGATCGTTTTCAGCGAAATAAAATGGATTTTAAGCGTCGTTTCATAGCTGTTGATGAGACATGGATACACCACTATACTCCAGAGACAAAAGAACAATCCAAACAATGGACTGAAGCTGGAGGAAGTGCCCCAAAGAAGGCAAAAACAATTCAATCGGCTGGTAAGGTTATGGCAACGGTTTTTTGGGACTTCGAAGGAATTTTATTGATTGACTATCTGCAAAAGGGTAAAACAATAAATTCAGAGTACTATTGCAACCTTTTACATCGATTAAATGTACAAATTCGAGAAAAATGTCCTGGCTTACAACACAAAAAAATAATTTTTCATCAAGACAACGCACCAGCGCACAAGAGTGTTTTAACAATGGCTAAAATCAACGAATTAAAGTACGAGTTGCTTGACCACCCACCTTATTCTCCTGATTTAGCTCCCAGTGACTTTTACCTGTTCCCAAATCTAAAAAATTCCTTGCTGGTAAGCGTTTTACCTCAAATAAAGATGCAATTACAGTTGTAAACCACTATTTTGAAGACCTTGAGGAAAACTATTTTAATCAAGGGATAGAATTGCTAGATAAGCGTTGGACTAAGTGTATTGAAGTTTCAGGAGATTATATTGAAAAATAAAAATATTTTTGAAAAACTAACTATTCTCTTTCATTGTTGATAGGCTAAGAACTTTCCGAACCGCCCTCGTATATTGGTCTATAAATTCCGATGTATGCATTCCACGTGGCACCTTCAAGTACTAGAATTATAGCCCTCAACAATCTGTGTCCTTTGCACTTAATTTAATCAAAATCGCAATTCAAATGGCCTAACTATCGGCGAAATTACGTCGAAAAAGCACATTTACGGCAGTTATCGGGCAATAACTCCCGATATGTATATCCCACGTGGAGCCTTCAGAGATTTAAATTGGATAGCTCTAACTAAGATCTTTCTATTGCAGTTAATTTCATTAAATTCGGTAATCAACTGACTCTAATATGGATTATAGTATTTCAAAAATATATATTTACATCCGATATTGTGCTATAACATCCGATGAGTATATCTGACGCGGATCCTTAAAATATCAATATGATAGCCCCTAAAGAGGTCCATCTTTTAACGTTAATCGCACTAAAATCGACCTAGAAATGAGTAAAAAAATTTAAAACCGACAGCCGAAAAATCAATAACACAATATAACTCTGTGAATACAAACCCCTCAGATACCAAAATAATGCCTCGACCATGATATATAATATGGGCGCTGTAATATACTATACAATCCCCAAACATTTGACCGGCTTTATGACATGTTGGTCGTAACTTAATTTTAAATACGAACTAACATGAGAATAAGTTGCTAACATTGTGTTTTGTACTACTTTTCTATTAGTTGTGAACAAATGTAATAAAAACTATATTTTTAAAAAATAATAATTTGATATTTGTATTAAAGAACTACTAAGCAAATAATTTTATAATTTTGAACATTTTTTGCTTCATAACTCAACGTAAAATTATTACTGTTGCTGTGAACAGAAAACGGGGTTAAATCTTTATATATTTCTTTTGGAAAATCGCGTTTTAATTGCCACTTTTGCTTTGTAACTAAAAATAATTAATCAAAACCAGACACACCGAAGTGATAACACCTTATACATCTATAATGGTAAAGTTAAAAATATCACCGAATATTGACACGAAATTATATTTAATTTCGTGGCCAATTTTCCAATGGACGAGGTTCGTGCAGCTATTGACGATTGGCCAGTGCGAGTGAAGGAGTGTGTAAAGGCAAAATGAGGACATTTCGAATAAGTAGATTCTTTTTGGATTATACATCAATAAATATATTAAAACATATTTGGTCCAAAAACATTCAGTACTTTTTATTTTACAGCATAAAACGTGTGTAACAGTATTTTTGTCCCTACTAAGTATATGATTCCTATTTTTCTACGTCTTTTGGATGCCGGGGTTTAAGATGCAGGCCATTTCTATGCGAATAATATTTTAATATATGCCTATATATGTTTTAAATTGGTCCAGGATTTTATTCTGGTATTATGCCTTATTTATATAAATTTTAAATTGTTTGAACAGTTTTATATTAGCGTGCTGTAAATTACCACCATGACATTTAGCAATTTTTAATTTCAAGGTTCTCTATACATCATTTTCTCCGCTCAAGCGTGACTAGCCTAACTTGGGTGAAAGTTAATAGTTTTCCGTAGTCTAAGCAGAAAAAAAGTTAATTTTCCAAAACTCATTTAAACTAAACAACACAGCGAAAATTGAAAACGAGCATAAACTCCTTTGATGGAGGATACAGACGACACATGCACTTGGCTGGCTGGGCGTGTGTAATGTGCGAAGTGAAAACGGCAGGAGCACAACTTCTTATTACCGAAACACATGAGTATGTATTTCCGTTCACACACACGCTATTACAACGCACATGACATTACATTATCTTGTCACTTGACAGCTACTAAAACTAGAAAATATGCAAAAAATCCTTATGAGAAGGAACAACAACAATAACATCAGTGAACCCAAAAACCCGTATGTTCTACTCAACTACAAATTCGTGTAGACACACACACACTCGTACGCATTTGCCATGACAATAAGGATATCGGCCCTGGTATCTATGCAGACGCCAACAATTGCGAGAGCAACCACGAACCTGAGGAACGTAGTTTGCAATAATGCCAATAAAGAGCTCAAGATACGGCTGCTCCTTCATCTTTATGGTGCAAACCATGAGGCTGTCAATATTGCATTTGACATCACTTGCAAGTTGCAACATTCACAAACCAGAGTTGCCAGTCGGCCTAGATTATGCTTGTGTCATAGGATTCAATTCAGTTAGTTAAGATGCAAGATGAACAAGTTTGTTAAGCATTGGTTTAAAGGTTTGCCATCTGTTCGGTCTATAAAAATTCTGTTGGACGAGAAGACTTTCTGTTGCCATTACCCAATGCAGGGTGGAGCGCGATAATTTGCTTTTTTGCACGGCAGTCTGTGGCGGCACTGTTGGTCGAAGAGAGTGGAGAGTGCACGTGTCTTATAGTGGCTGACCGGAGATTTGTAATTATTTGCCTTTCACTTGCCATCATGCATTGGACACGTGAGAAGATGTCATTTTGTGTTGAAGCGTATTTTTCAAATGCGCACTCGATCATTGCTGAGCGTGCATTTCGTTTACGATTCCCTGTTTCACCATGCGGACGCGTTCCCGGAGGCAATTTATTGTAAATTGGGTAACTTCTTTAATAACAGCAGGGAATGTGTCATGTGTACGAAAGGGACCTGAAAGAAGGATAACAACACCACAAAACATCGAGGGAGTTAGAGCAGCAGTACTGCAATCTCCAAAACGCTCTGCTCGGTAGAAATCACTTGCTCTTGCCTTTCTAGCCTTTTTTTTGCAATTAGAGGATACATGGTTCCATCAGGATGGTGCCACAGCACACACAGCGAGGGTTAACATGAATTGTTTGAGGCAAATGTTTCCTGGACGTCTTATCTCTTGGAGGGGTGATGTGAACTGGCCGGTACGCTCACCAGACTTAGCCACATGCGATGTTTTCCTTTGGGGTTACCTGGAGTCGAAGGTGTATATCAACCGTCCCCACACCTTGTAAGACCTAATTAACAATATTGAGGCTGAAATTGGCAGAACACCAGTCGACATGCTTGTTAGAGCACATGAAAACTTCAGAAAACGTATGCAGCAGCATGGGGATAGCAAAGGTCGACACTTGCCAGATACACTATTTAAAACAATGTAATTTTAAAATTCCCTTACTGTTCAATATAATTTAAATACAAAATAATTTTTTCTAAGGCTCATAATTTTTTTATTTCATTCCCAAATAAGCAACATTCCACGCTCCACCCTGTACTAACAATCAAAATGGAAATTTAATTCGTATTACTATCGATTGTAGCTTTGACAATACTGTCGCAGAAGTGACTTTTTATTCAGTTATATTAATCGAATGAAGTGAAATGAATGTGTTCTCAGAACCGACAGGTGTGTCAACTACTACTAGTTGAGCTAGGATTTGTTCGTAGTTCCTAACAATGGGTAACGACAACAAGTAATTTCGTTTTAATAATAACTTTGTATTCCTTAGCTCAAAATCAAAACCACAAATAAAGGGTGTTTCAAATAAGACGCACGAAATTGATTATAAATAAAACAAAAAGCTTTAAGAGAATTATCCTAATTATGATCAATATCATAATGATGATACGAGTACTCAGAATGTTTTGACGTACGACCATTATTAGTGTTGTTTACAGTGACTTGAAAAAATCAATTTGGCAAAAAAATTAAATTAACTCGTGAACATTTTCGTGCGATAATTTTTCACAACTATCGACGTGGATTATCACGACAAGAGTGCATCGATGAACTTAAATCTTTGTGTGACGATAAATCACCATCCTATAGCACTGTGAAAAACTGGTTTAATGAATTCAATCGTGGCCAACGCTCGCTCAAAGACGAAGGTCGTGAAAGTCGTCCAAAAACGGCCGTTGTGCCAGAGAACATTGATGCCGTGCGTGAACTTATAATGCAAGATGAGATAGAGGCATCCTTGGACATTTCTTCCACCAGCATACATTCGATATTGCATGAACACCTGGCCGTAAAAAAGGTTTGTTCTCGTTGGATCCCGCAGAATTTGACAATCGCTAAAAAAAGGCGCGTGTCGATTGGTGCAAAGAAATTTTAAAAAAATACGATCGCGGTGCTTCAAACATCGTATATAATATCGTCACAGGTGACGAATCATGGATCTGTGCGTATGAGCCCGAAACAAAACAGCAATAGACCGTGTGGGTCTTCAAAGCCAAATCCAACGAAAGTTGTTCGTGGAAGAAGCACTTCGAAGCAAATGGTCGTCTGTTTCTTCGGCAAAACTGTTCATGTGCACGCAGAGAAAAAACATGGTTACTACATGGTCACGGCAATAATAACATGTTCTCCGCAATAAAAGTATGTTCGTCGCAACCATAGCATTGTTAACTGAATTTATTTTTGACAATAGTATAATTGCTGCAATATTAATATTCTTGAATTGTAACAATAGTATTATTGCCAAATTTTAAAAATGAATATATGGTTATAGCAACAATAGAAATATGGTTAGTGCGACAAAAGTATTGTGTTTTGCGTTTTATGTTAACAATAATATGATTACGGCAATCATACTGTATGATTGTAATTTTTCTTCATTTAAATATGCTTTTAAGAACAAATGTTATTGGTACAGATCTAATGCTATAATAGTGCTTTTTATATTTTTAAACAAGCTGCTTTGGCTTTGTTTAGCTGAAATATTTTAAATAAAAACGCTTACGTTTATTTAAACTTATTTTTCAACTGTGAAATAAATCACTCCTATTATTTTGAATTTAATGTATTTTTGAATAATTTTCATAATGCAAATATTTTGTTGACAACTTAAACCAATTCTAATAAATAATATTGGGGATAAAATCTATTGTCGACAACTTTAACAAATTCTAATAAATTATATTGGGGATCAGAGGATAATTGTTTGTGATCATACTATTGTTGTGAGAATCAAACTATGGTTGTATATACTATGGTTGTGATGATCATACTGTGGTTGTGGAGATCATAGTATGGTTGAGTGTGAATCATACTATGGTTGTGGGGATCATATTATGGTTATGTGTGAATTATACTATTGTTGTGAGGATCATAGTATGGTTGTATTTGAATCATACTATTGTTGTGAGTACCATTATATTGTTGTAGCACAACCATACTTTTTTTCTGCGTGTGGCGGCTGTTCCGCTTGAGCAGCGTAGGACGGTTAGTTCTGAGTGGTCCACCACAATTTGTTTGCCTGAAGTCTTCGGAGAAATTTGAAAAACGAACAAGAGAAGACGAATCGTTGCGCACATGACAATGCGAGCTCTCACACACCGGCTCAAACCTTCGACGTTTTGGCCGTTCAAAAAGGGGTCATCCGCCGTACAGCCCTGACTTGACACCCAATGATTTCTTTTTATTCCCGCACATCAAGAAAAAAATTCGTGGTCAACGATTTTCGCCGCCAGAAGATGCTGATAAAGCGTTCAAAGACCATGTTTTGGAGGTGTCGCAATCGGAGTAGAAAAAGTGCTTCGACAATTAGTTTGAGCGCATGCAAAAGTGTATAAATCATGCTGGAGAATACTTTGAAAAACAATAAAACCATTTTTGATGATAAATATTCGTATTTTCATTATTAGGCCAGAAATATATATAGAAGCCCTCGTAGAAGGGTGGGAAAAAACATTGGCCAATGCTCGCCACGGCTCGCCAATGGTCCATATTTTCAATGACTCTGAGACATAATGGAGGTTCAATGTCGTTAATGTGCCGAATTATTGTACCCTTAAGCTCTCGAATTGTTCTTGGCTTATTGACGTACACATTTTCTATTAAATATTCCCAAAGAAAGAAGTCCAAGTGTGTCAAATGACATGGTCAGCGGCCACATAACATCGCCATGACCCACCGTGGGATGAGATAAAAAATGGAAATAATTTAGCCGTTTCTAAACCAACAGCGGATTTTGGTGAAATTTCACACAATTGTAGAAGAGGTGTTATCGAGCTTAAGTTTTTAGTTGGAATCTCCACGATACGTAGATGCGGAGTTACAGGGCTTCCAAATTAGGCGCCTCGAGCTTAAACAATTTTAAAACGCATGTAACTTTTGTATTTGTGAACCGATTTAATTGATTTTTTCTAAAGAATCTACTAGTCAACATCTACACAAAAGATTTTTACACCATTATCTTGTTGTAACCTCATCCCTGTGTGCGTCGTGAGTCATTGAATTTCTCGCGCGAAAGCGCTTTGCTTTATAGGATATGTGACAAGTTGCATCAACCTGTTGGAACCACATATCTTCCAGATCAAAAACCTTAATTTCTTGCCACAAGAAGTACATTATCGTCTCGCGATGATGATTTTTATTCCTAAAGAATCTACTAGTCGAAACCTACAAAAAACTGCGTTACACGCATACATTGTCTTGTGCAATCTCACCCCACTGTGCGTCGTGAGATAACACGGTCGTTAAATTTCTTGCCCAAAAGCGCCAGTGTTTCATTGGATGTGTGGCAAGTGGCACCATTCTTTGGGAACCACATATCGTCCAAATCAATATCCTCAATTTCTGGCCACAAGAACACCATTCACGAATCGAGGTTCATGGCTCTTCTGCCACACTATCGCGAACAACACCAATGTTTTTCGCAGAACGAACTAGACGAGCATGTACAGGTGATTGCATATATCCTAGAGACACGTTTTGCTGAATTTTGCACACAATTCTCCCGATTGTGGACACATTTGGTCGATTATGCTGACCAAAAACATCACGAACTGTACGAAATGCCTTTTTCTAACTCTAGAATCAACAGGCGGTTATACCGATTCACTGGGAGTGCAATGAAACACACTCTTTCGACTCTTTCTTCGTGTGTATAAAACAATAATTCAAGAATGATTAGAGGTAGTCCCCGAAAAGCTTCTGTTAAAGACGATGACCACATCAATTTATTGTCAATTCGAGACCCATTTAAATCTGCTGAAGGATCAGATCTGAGTTGGGAGATCCTGTTTTCACTAGTAATATTAGACGCCGGCTAGTTGAAAAAGCCGGTCGGAAAAACGTCCAGGAATGCCCCATTATCGACTATTCGGCATCGGCGAAATCGTACGGTATTTGCCAAATCGCACATACATTGGGAAGGTTCAATTCTTGGCTCTCTCTGTACTCTGGACGAACCCAAAATAAATTTAATTGACAGTGATGGAAAACTTTGGGTCAGACGCCCTAAAACGAAACTTATGTTCGCGTATTGTAAAAAAGTGGTTTCAGGATAACGACATTGATGTTATGACATGGACAGCTCAATCTCCGGATCTAAATCCAAGAGAAAATTTGTAGAAAGTAGTGAAGGATAAAGTTACACCACAAAATTTAAGTATTAAGAATGAATTATGGGAAAAAATCAAAAGTGCATGTTATTCTATAAAAAAAAACTTGTCAGGATTTTTTGGAGTCAATGCCACGGAGGTGTAAAAAATTATGGTTATACCACAAAATATTAGTTCAGAAGTCGAGTCTACTCGTATGTAATTAATTCCGCTTAATTTCAGATATTTTTATTATTCTTTAATTTTTGTAATACTGACCCTATTTTTTGTCCCCTTGAAACCAATAGACCTTTATTAAGTACATATTTATTGGCCAGCTTTATCAGTTATTTTGTTTCGGAACTAATATTATCCTTTTCGCTTTTGGTGAGGAAGATAAATTTCTTAGACATCTCGATTATAATAGGTGATCAATCTAGAGGTATTTTTTTCAAAATAAAAAAAATACAAAAATTCAAATTAAGTGTGGAATCAATATTGTTCATTCGAAAGGACATTTTATGACATTTATCGTTTGAACATAGTTTCCTTCAAATGTTGGTCGCAACTACGCCTCAAGGTCTTCATTCTTAGGGTCTAATTTTGGATGACTCGTTCGAGAATTTTGACCGGCATGGCGTTAATGTCATGCGTAATGTTTGCTTCCAAAACCTAAATCGTAGCTGGTTCGTCAGCATTGGATTTGGACTTTACATAGCCCGAAATAGCTACAGTAGCCCCTACTAAGAATAACCGCTATTGATCAACTGCAGTACAGTACATCTAACAAAAACCACGAATCAATAAAAGGCGTTAGCCTTTCTGAGCTGGCTTAGATAATTTTCCTCCAATATACGCATATTACCCTCATAATTTGGCAACCCTATAGACAAAACGCGGAACTACTCTTTCGCTTTATTTATCGGGTAGACGCGACGGCAAATACCTACATACACGTCCACATACACAAATGTAGACTGCCAGACGTCAGTGGCAGCCTGTATAAAGAGATAAATTCTATACAATATTTTGTCGAGTTTGTTAAACTTCTGCTAGTTCATGAGGAGGGGAATCTAACGATTTTGTTTTATTAAAGTTTATTTATAAAGTTAAGTTTTAATCGAATACTATATTTCTTCACTACATCAATCTTAAGCATAAGCTATACATAAAAAGTTCATGATGATGTTTGAAGCAACCAGGTTTACTTAATTCGATTTTCAACCAGTCTCATTAAAACGAGACGCTGGTTTAATACGGGTCGCCATAGGACGACGGAACGAGGTTCAAAGTCGGGAATTTCAAACATTTTAAATATTTAAGTAAAACTGTTAGCGTCGGTAGAAGTTTTTTTTTAGAACCATGAAAACGTGTTGCTGTTTGAAGTCGGCTTTTAAAAGTAAGTCTCGGTCCCGTTAATGACAAAAAGATTTTGGGCAAACACCCTTCTACACGCACAAAGTCTTTAACATCTAAATTTTGTTAATCCAATATTTAATGCATATACCATTCCCTCAAAGTGTGGTTTAAGTTTAGTCCAAAATATATTATGCCAGGTGCTCTTCATAGGTTCTAGAACTCTATGCAAATGCATAGAATTATCTTTGCTCAACAACCATTTTGCAAAAAAAAATCTGTGTTTATATTGCATTTTACTGGAAATGCATATTTTGGTAAAAAAAAACACATTTCCTGGCTATTTTGTTAAAACAAAGCGTTTAAATAAATATTTTACTTAAATTATCATAGTTTTAGCATGATTTTGTAAAAGTATATAAAAGTATAAAATAAAAAAATTAAACATTAGCATGAGAGCACAAATAACAAAAAGCAATTCTATATAGACATCAAAACTAGTAAAAAAAGCTAAAGTCGGGCGTGACCGGTTACATTATACCCTGTCCTTCTGGATGTTCAGAAAAGACACCTGAAAATAAGTTTTTGGACTCACCTATATTAACGCAGTTTTTAAAAATAATGTCAAATTTGATTGTGTGCAAAAATTTTATTTGTTTTTAGTAAAATCGGTTGAACATATGTGGAAGCTATATCTTAATCTAAGCCGATTTTCTTATGTTTTCATAACATCGGTCATTGCTCCAAAAACTGACTTGGGCCAATTTATGAAGATTGGATGTAAAATGTGGCTCCTAAAACTAAAGGCCGTGTGGTTTTCAATCTGGCTACGTGTTTTTCAATCCCTTCATTATTATAAAAATCATTAATAAAATTCTCTGAAACTCTTTGTTATATTTACAATCAACACAGTGCCTCTTAGTTGTACTACTATTTATTTAGATTTGTAACTTTCATTGTAAATGGATACTCTTATGACTCCGAATGGTAGGGAAGGGGGTTTTGGACCCTAGGGCCACAGGGCGCCATGACCAGGCACATTTATAGGACGTTTAATCTGTTCATATCTTCCTTTAAGTTAACCATTTATGTAGTGAATATTATATATATTCCTTTTCTCCATTTCATTTTGTCCATTTTCATTTTTTCTGAATCCTCCTATGTAATGTGTTTTTCCCTACGCTTCTTTTTTATGTTTTGAGTATAAATTAGGAAACTTAAGTTTTTATTTCCAGATTCCACGTAGTTTTGTTTTGCATTGGGATGGTACAATGTTACCAGAAATTTGTGGCAGGAAAAAGTTGATCGCTTGCCAATCATAGTCTCATCTTAGGTCATCGATAAACTACTTGGCATTATAAAGTTAAAATCTTCGAGTGGAAAAGAAATATCAGATGCCGTGTTTAATTTAATAAAAGCATATTAAATGCTTGATCTAGTTGAAATTGTCTGCTTCGAACAAAACGGTGATGCTGCTCTGCTTGAAGGAAAACTACGAGGGCGGTTCGGAAACTTCTTAGCCTAGCACAAAAAGCGCGGTATAAACAGAAAAAACTTAAGTGTTTTGGAAACATCCATCTCTGCTGTGGACACATGCTAAATTTTGTTTCGATCTGGCAACTCCTTCATATAGAAACAGGTGTTCACAAAAGACGCATCAATTTCAAACAATTTTAAATTACTGTCTAGATAACTTAAATCAAGCTCGTAGCAGACGCGACTACAAAAGAATTATTACAATTAGTTGCCAGTTTTCTTGGTGGTACGGTGCCGAATTTGAACACCTTTCGTATACCTGGTGCAACTTCTCATGCTCGATGGATGTCAAAATCTATTTAAGCACTTAAAATGTATTTGTTTCGCAATGAATTCAATATGACCCAACAAGAGCTAAACGGTATATGTAGTGTCTGTCTTTTTATAGTTCGTATTTATGTAAAAGCCTAGTTTGGATGCACTAAAGCAACAGAAGCACTAAATCAAGACCTAAACTTAATTAAAAATATAATAGCTTATCCTGAAAGGATAAGCTTTGCTACAAGAAATAAGCAATCATTTGTGGTATTTGTCGGAAGAAGCAGTCGATCTATCATTCTTCGATCCTAATGTAAGTGTTGCAATTAAAAAGAAATGGTTCAGGCAATTAATTTTAAAGCAAATACAGGACAAGTCCAAGCGAATAATAACTAATCCAACAAATATCGATTCATTTGCGCAAAAAGATTTAAGCGATTTTGTAAATTCCAATGCACACGCGCTCATTGTTCGCTTAGAAATTTCAAAAGAATTTTTGCAAGTCGATCCGTCGGATTGGAATGAAAGATTTGACTACGCTCAGGGATCACAAATATATAAAAACTTGTCTGTAGTGAATGATGCAGCTGAAAGAGGCGCTAAATTCATTACAGATTATAATAATAAATTTACCCACAATGAAGAGGAGAAACAATTCCTTTTTATACCCGCACCACATAGTGGTATGGGGTATAATGGCTTAGTGCTTGCGTTTGTAACACATCGAAGGAATCGAGTTAGAATACCGGGACCAGAGAGAAAGTTGCTCAGAATTACATTTTGAGTCGATCTAGCCATGTCTGTCTGGCTGGCTGGCCGGCTGGCTGGCTGGCTGGATGTAAAGATGTCCATCTATTCTGATAGACCCCCCATACAAAGGAACTCCCGGATTTGGTCCAAATCCAGTTGATGTCGCGTGTATTGGTCAACAAATTAAAAAAATATGCCATTCGATGTAGAACTGACCACAAAATGTAAAAAAATAGTTGGACCCGCCTCTCGGACCTACGGGGCCTTCAGAACCCAAAAAATGGACCCATGATTTTAAATATAAGTGTGACCCCTTGAATGAAAGGAAATTATCTTACAATTTTAAATACAGAAAAAAATTCGACCTGTTTGGGCCCCAGGGTCCATTAGGAGGGTCCAAAAGTTTCGGTTTACCCGGATTTTAGTGTGACCCCTCAAATGACAGGGAATTGCCTCAGGACTTTAAATATGTCAAGCCAAATGATTTATCTCGTCCGTGGGAGGGCACAGGGTCCGAAAACAAGGTATGAAAATGTGGACCAACTATAATTGTTATACCCTCACCACATAGTGGTATGGGGTATAAAGGCTTAGTGCTTGCGTGATAGATACAGATAGAAATAGCGACGAGTGCTTTCGATTAACAGGAGACTTAATCACATGTATAGTGGTGTAGGTATCATAGAGTCGGCCACGCCCGACTATAGCACTTACTTACTTGTTCAAGTATAACATTGATTGTCCCACTTTAAAAAAGACTTCACTATTTAACTAAAATAATATTAATGTTACTATGAGTATGTAATTAATAAAAATATTTCAGTTTATTCTTAATTTTCAAGTAAATGTAAATAAAATAAAAAAATATATTTTTTGCCTTATTTCTCACAAAAAAACAAAAAGGTGGCACGGCTAAAAATTATCCAATCGTTGTTAAATTTTTTTTATGCTTTTTGAGACTAAAACGAAGCTCTTGCCGTAACATATATTCGAAAAAAAAATTTTCCATATAAATAAGGACCACACTAGACGGGATCTTATTTATATGGACAATCAGTAAGAATGCTTTTTTTAATATTAAAATAAAAACACTTGTTTTTAGAGATAGTTTTGATTTTAGAGATGATTTTAATTTTATTGTAAAGAAGATATGTTCCGATTAAGTATGGAAGAAAATATTTGTTGAATAACCCCTCAGCTCTAATGAGTGGCCATTACTCTTCATCAAATTTTCCATGTGACAAAACGATTTCTAGATTATTTTAAGAATTCTGATGTGAACTGGTCACCAAAATCATGAGATCTAACGCCGTGAGTGTTCTATTTGAAATTTTGAGAAATCTCTTGTTTGTGCGAATAAACCAGAAACAATTTTTGAGATCAAATCCGAGATCCAACGCGACATCGGCGAGATACAGGCAAATCTGTATGAAAAAAGTTATCAACATTTTCGTGAAAATGTAATGGCCTTTTACCAGGGATTTAACGGATATTTTATTTCATAATTAATCTTTACATTACAATGAAAGCAGTCAACTATCTTAAAATATAAGCGTTTTTATTTTAAAACAAAAAAGTGAATTCTTACCGAGACACTTTTTAAAGCAATACATTGGTGAAGAGTAAAAAAAATATCCTACACCTTTATACGAAATCTTGTCAAGATCTGATTTAAAATGTCACTTCTAGTGGTCAAGAACCTAGGGATCGTTTTTTAAAGGGGGTTATGTGAAACATGATCAATTACATGAACATGATGGTTCTACGCTTCGCATCGTGCGCTTTTGTTCCATTAAACAAGATCGGATTTAAAAATGTGGCATGTAGAGTTGCTGGGCTCAAAACTAGGAGCTTGGCCCTCCACCGACCAAATTTTACTAAATCCTTATGTAGCTAGAAGAGCGGCGGCACAATAAATCAGGAAGAGTTATTGCATGAAGCATTATTGTCCACTTCAAGCAGCGTTACTTATATATATCTTACGCTATGCTTAAATTGAGCAAGATTAGATTTAGTATTTGTATGTGCATGCAGAGAAAATATATGGTTACTATATGGTGACGGCAACAATAGTATGTTCTCTGCAGTAAAAGTATGGTCGTCGCAACCATAGTATTGTTTTTTGAATTTCATTTTGACAATAGTATGATTGCGGCAATATTAATATTGTTCAAATGTAACAAAAGTATTGTTGCCAAATTTAAAAATGAAAATATGGTTGTAGCAACAATATAAATATGGTTGGTGCGACAAAAGTATTATTTCCATGGGTTTTATGTTAACAATAACATGATTACGACAATCATACTGGCAAAACCTTAATTTTTTTTTTAATTTGACAATGTTATGTTTACGATTCTAACGCAATAAGTAATAAAAATTACATTTTTTCAAAAAAAACTACGGCTTAGTTAACTAAAATATTTTTAATAAATGAATTTTTTTACTGTTAAATAAATCACTCCTATTGTTACATAACTTACTTAATAAAATTCTTTATTGTTGAATAACAACGTATTCCAGTCTTTACAAACCATTTTGGGGATCATAGTATGGTTGTGCGTAAGTCAAACTATGGTTGTGAGGATCATACTATGGTTGTACGTTAAACATACTATGGTTATGAGGATCATAATATGGTTGTGGGGATCATAGTATGGTTGAATGTGAATAATAATATGGTTGTGGGGATCATAGTATGGTTGTGTGTGAATGACTCTATTGATATTGGTGCCACAACCATATAACCAACAATAGTATGGTGCTCTTCGAATATTGTTACCCCAATCATACTTTTTTTCTGCGTGTGGGTTCCGGAGCTGCAGGCCGTCAAATCGGAAAGGACTTTCGTGTAGGAGATATTGACTTGTCGGAACAAATTTAGCTTAATTTTCGAAAGGTGGAATGAATGCTTCTTAAGCAGTAGGGCCTTTAAGCGAAAAGGGTATTTATTATTATTGCTATAAAAACCTAGTACTGGCTGGACCAAATAAGACTGAAGGGTTTACCAAAAAGGTTACGTATTATTTCCATTAAGGGCCTTGCTGAATGCACAGTGGTTCCATCTTGCTGGAACCATATGTTAGGATTATTCTTAACTTGCGGACGCAAACAATTTTTATTCATAGTCCTATTCAAAGCCCCTTTAATAGTTTCTGGTTGACTATCCTCTTTTTCAAAAAATATGGACCAATTAATTTTTCAACCATAGCACCAAACAGTACATCTGGAGGATTGTAATTGACGCTGTTTCTCAACACGGGAAACTATGTGTGAAGTCACATTGATACTAAGTGCTGTTCTAATATTAAAATTACGACGATAATTTCGTTAAGGTAATAGACTTGCCAGAAGAATAATAAAATTCAATAATTTTGACGCGTTGCTGTACATTATATGTACACGCGAGCAGATTTGTTGCCACAACCGAATTTGCCAACCAAATGTTGGTGGTCATTGTACGTACTATCCGCGAATTCCATCGCTAAAACCAAATGTTGATTCAGTATACGGCAAATTCCAGTAGCAGGAACTAACAGTATCGCTTGAACAGGCAAAGTATCGGTAACCCTAACTTATAAGGATGATTAATGGAACTCAATTGTACATATAATGGTTGTTGTTATAATTATTGGCTATACTCTCTAAATTCGGTTGTCGTTATCAAGTGCTTTAACTGAACCAACTTATGGTTACATTTTTGTATTTGGTTATCTAACCGAAATCAAAAAGTTTTTCATTTAATTTTTATATTTAAAAATTAAAAAATATTTATTCTCTTATTTTAATTATGAGCAGGTTTTTTTTTAATCTTGATTATTACTTTCGAATCCAAAAAAGTTTGTTTTCCCAAGTGAATTTTAAGATAACGCTGAATATGATAATATATAGGTGAAGTTAAATGGAGTTTAAACCTTAATATTTCCAGCTACTTTTAGGTTATTGCGATACAAAATACTTTAAATGAATGCTTAAAATCTAATTTTTGGCTACTGATGATAAAAAATAAATACTTTCATATTGGTCATATTTTGTAGGGTAATAAAAAAATAATTGTGGTAAAAAACTGTTGGAGACCCTCAACCGACACTACCTCATAAAAATTTGTTTTTTATTTGGAAATACCCGTTCAGTTTCTTGAGCAAAATCACTGAAATTTTGCAAATACTAATCTCAATATAGGCGCAATCATCTATGTAAAAACGGTTTAGATTGGCCACCA
Source organism: Hydrotaea diabolus (assembly GCA_963513945.1). NCBI lineage: Eukaryota > Metazoa > Arthropoda > Insecta > Diptera > Muscidae > Hydrotaea > Hydrotaea diabolus. Next base: position 120,970,080 of record OY740718.1, on the reverse strand, counting down.
TTTCTTGTACCTCCGATACAAACGGCCTTATGGGCCTTGAGAAATAATATGACTATAACTCACCACTAACTTGACCTATCGAAATGAAATTTTACACATCAAGATTTCTATATACAACACACTTCTACGCTGAATTCGGTTGAGATCAGAAAATTCCTACTGGTACCTCCCACACAAACGGTCTCATGAGCCTTGAAAAATAATATGACAATTACTCACTACAAACTTGACCTCTCGAGATGAAATTTTCTACATAAAGATTTTTATATAGAACACACCTCTGCGGCAAATTCTGTTGAGATCGGAAAAGTCCTACTGGTACCTCCCACACAAACGGTCTCATGGGCCTTGACAAATAATATGACAATTACTCACTACAAACTTGACCTATCGAGATGAAATTTTGCACATTAAGATTTCTATATAGAACACACTTCCGCACTAAATTTGGTTTTATTTGGAAATCTGGTGGAGGGTATCCAAAGTTCGGCACAGCCAAACTTAATATTTTTGCGTGTTTTTTTTTTGAAAAGGTACGAAAAGATCCAGTTTATCCTAAAAATAACAGTATCTAGTATTAAGTAGAACAATTTACCCATAAACGAACATTTTTAAAATCTTTTGTAGATAAATAATGAATATTCGACTTTTTGTATCTATAAGATGAACTAATTTAATATTTAAGCCCAAGGTAATTTATAAAATAAATTTTAAAAAAGAACACAACCCAACAGAAATTAATTATAGAACATAAAAATACTTTTTTTTTTATAATGTTTATTTATTGAAATTAAATAAGCTTAGACTAGCTATTCAAATTCTAGATACCGTTGGTGCGCATCTAGAATCAATACATTCCTACAAGGAAATTGATCCTGACAACAGACTGCATGTTGATGTAGATTGCTGTTTCACCAGATTTTTGGAAACAAAAATGGAATACGAAACGAGCCAATCATCCTTGACAACTTTTAATCTAAACAGAAGAGCTAACGACATAGATGAGGATGACAATGATAATTATTTTGTGACGAAGGATTCGTTAGTATATATATTTAGAAGTCTCAGAAATAAACTATCATCTGGAATGGATTGCATTCCGAACATAGTATTGAAAAACGTTCCTGACGAAATTATTTTCGAATATTGTACCCTCTTCAACAATATGTTGAACAATTCCTATTTTCCACGCGCGTGGAAAGTTGCGAAAGTTGTTATTCTGCCTAAGAAAGATAAGGATGCAAGTAATCTCAATAACCTCCGGGCTATTAGTTTGCTTCCGAACATAAGCAAAGTGTTCGAAGTTTGCGTCAATAAATGCGTGACAAGCTTCTGCGGAAAAAATCAACTGGTCAGTAATAGACAGTTCGGATTTAAATTCAAACATTCCACTATTCATGCAATACACCTGCTTGTCTCGGATATTAATTGGAACTTAAATAGGGCGCTATATACGGGAGCCTGTTTGATAGATTTCGAAAAAGCTTTCGACTGTATTTGGATTCCAGCGCTAATATACAAATTGTTAAGATATAAGATGCCCAACTGTCTGGTTGTACTTTTGCATAATATGTTGAACAACAAAACATTCTTCGTCTGCAATGGAAGGCAGACGAGTACCCGCAAATTTACTGTAGTTAATGGACTTCAGCAGGGAACGGTAAATTCTCCAATTTTATTTAATCTTTTTCTCCTTGATCTCTTGGGAAAAATTGATAATATTATCGCATTCGCCGACGATATAATCATTTATCACCCTGACAGCAGGGTGAGAAATATTAATGATGGATTGAAATTGAAGCTAAGGATAGTTGAAAAATATGCCGAAGATTGGAAAATGAAAATAAATTTCGATAAATGCGAAACTATTCTCTTTCGTCCCCCAGTGGGTAGATGTAACTATGATATCAGAAAGAATTGGAAAAAATTCGGACTGAAATCAAAAACCAATACGCTCATACCGAATGAACATACTGTCCGATATTTGGGAATATATCTGGATAAGTTTTTATATTTCAATGATCATGTAAATACACAAATATCCAAAGCAAGGAGGGCATTTTTTGCCTATAAGAAATTGTTTTATTCGCAATACATTCAGCCAAATGTTTAAATAATATTATACCAATCCCTCATTCGACCTATCTTGACATATGGTTGTCAGATATGGTTTAACATCTCTCCAGCAGAGAGTTTTTGAAAGAAAGTGCCTGCGTACGTGCACTTCGTTACATAGATCCAGAGAAAGCGAAATACATCTCAAACCAAAGACTATACAATACAGCCAAAGTGAGCAGAATTGATAATCTTGTTATTCATCTAATAAGAAACCACATTGTGAAATCCACCGAGTGCTATGAGAATAATTTAATAATGGCCCCATATTATGCCAATGGAGAGTACATAAGCAATTCCCTACAAAGGGGATATGTGCCACCAGAGGCATTTGTTTTCCTCGACAGTAATGGTTTTTTTTCAGAATGAAAGAGGCATTTCTATATTCTACCACATATATAGAAGAGCAAATGTAAAAGCAATAAACTGCAAAGAAATTACAACAGAAAATAAAAGATTTGATACCAGCATTTACTCGGGTGATAAAAATATTTTGCCAAACTTAAAATACAATAAATACTGGTGGCTGAATTAGCACCTCCCTTTTCAGATTTCTTTTTACCTTCTGATCTCTTTTTATTATATATTTTTTTTGGATAGTATGAGTGATGTTTTTGAAAATGTTTTTCTTCACATACAGTTTAATTACTTCATGAATTGTTAATATACTTATGGATATTAATTCTTAATAAAAAAGATATTATACTTAAAAATTATATAATTATACTTGAGAGCCCGAATATGGGACTTTGTATATAGCATAAGTTATACATACTATTTGTTTATTTGTAGTCTAAACATAAAAATACTTAAACTCCCGTTATTGAATCATTTTTTTTACTTTTTCGAAAAAAGAAAACTCAAATCTTAAAAATAAGATTTTAAGATGTGTTAAAAAAATTAACTCCATACGATTTTACTAAAGAAACCTCACCATAAAAATTCGCTCAAACGAAGGAATATTTACTACTTTCAAACTTATTTCATATGGTAGAGAGTTGCAAAATAAAAATTTCTGCGATCCATAAAAAATAACTGGGACCAATCAGGTCCTTTTGAGATTTATAATAATCTTTCGTACACCCCCCGAGAAAGTCCAAAATTTTGTTGCATAGTGAATTATGCTTCAACAGCGAAATAAACTGTATTTGGTGACAACAAAGTATTAATCTGTTGTCACTCCCAATTGTTGGTACCAAAATAACATGTTGGTTAGCACAACCACCAGTTTTTTCAACCAATAGTTTAACTGAATTCGCTTGGTATAACCTACTTTTTGGTTGTTAGTTTCGTAATATTATTCTAGCTACCACCTAATGTCGAACCATGTAACTATAAATACCATCGAATGTTGGTGATTGCAACAGCAGAAATGTTTATCCAACCATATATTTGTTGTTCAGATTTACTTCCAACTGATTTTTTCTCTATGTGTAGCCATCATATATCTTAACAGTAAATTATACGAGTACAACTGCAAAAGAGAAAAAAATTATATACGAAAAAAATGAATATCTTTAACCCTTCAGTCTTATTTGGGCCACCCTATACAAGCAGAAAAAAAACATGGTTGTGGTGACAATATTCGAAGAGGATAATACTATTGTTGGGTATATGGTTGTGGTACAACAATATTGTGATCCTCACAACAATAGTATGATTCACACATAACCATACTATTATCCCCACAACAATAGTATGATTCACACTCAATCATACTATGATCCCCACAACCATTTTATGATTCACACTCAACCATACTATGATCTCCACAACCATAGTATGCTCCTCACAACCATAGTATGTTTCACATACAACCATAGTATGATCCTCACAACCATAGTATGATTTACACTCAACCATGTTATGATCCCTATAACCTTACTATGATCACACACTATTATACTATGATCCCCAATATAATTAACAATACGAGGGCGGTTCGGAAACTTCTTAGCCTAGCACAAAAATCAAATGTTCACAAAAGACGCATCCGCAATTTTTTTACAATGGAAAAATTAGAAATGCGTGGTGTCATTAAATACTCACATAAAAAAGGTTTATCGGGACAAGAAATTCATAATGATATGGTGAATGTGTTAGGTGAAAGTGCTCCTTCATATGCAACAGTAAAAAATTGGGTTGCTGAATTTAAACGTGGTCGTACAAGCATTGAAAATGAACCACGTAGTGGACGTCCAAAAACAGCAACAACAACAGAAATTGTAGCCAAAGTGCATGATATGGCATTAAATGAACGACGAATAAAAGTGTGTGAAATAGCTAATATCATGGGCATCTCAAATGATCGAGTCCATTTAATTTTGCATGAAGAACTACAGATGAAAAAGCTTTCTGCAAGATGGGTGCCGCACTTGTTAACAGTCGACCAAAAACGCATAAGAATGAACATTTCTCAAGCTTGTTTGGATCGTTTTCAGGGAAATAAAATGGATTTTAAGCGTCGTTTCATAACTGTTGATGAGGCATGGATCCACCACTATACTCAGAGACAAGAACAATCCAAACAATGGACTGAAGCTGGAGGAAGTGCCCCAAAGAAGGCAAAAACAATTCAATCGGCTGGTAAGGTTATGGCAACGGTTTTTTGGGACTTCAAAGGTATTTTATTGATTGACTATCTGCAAAAGGGTAAAATAATAAATTCAGAGTGCTATTGCAACCTTTTAGATCAATTAAATATACAAATTCGAGAAAAACGTGCTGGCTTACAACACAAAAAAATAATTTTGCATCAAGACAACGCACCAGCGCACAAGAGTGTTTTAACAATGACTAAAATCAACGAATTAAAGTACGAGTTGCTTGACCACCCACCTTATTCTCCTGATTTAGCTTCCAGTGACTTTTACCTGTTCCCAAATCTAAAAAAAATTCCTTGCTGGCAAGCGTTTTACCTCAAATGAAGATGCAATTACAGTTGTAAACCACTATTTTGAAGACCTTGAGGAAAACTAGTTTAATCAAGGGATAGAATTGCTAGATAAGCGTTGGACTAAGTGTATTGAATTTTCAGGAGATTATATTGAACAATAAAAATATTTTTGAAAAACTAACTATTCTCTTTCATTGATAGGCTAAGAACTTTCCGAACCGCCCTCGTAATTGGGTTAAGTTGTCAACAATAGATTTGAATTATGAAAATCATGCGAAAATACATTAAATTCAATATAAAAGGAGTTATTTATTTCACAGTAGAAAAAATAAGTTTAAATAAACGTAAGCGTTTTTATTAAAATTTTTTTAGTTAAACAAAGCCAAAGCAGCTAGTTTAAAAAATTTTAACTTCGATAAAAAAAGTACTATTATTGCTTTAGATCCGTACCAGTAACATTTGTTCTTAAACGCATATTTAAATGAATAAAAATTATTAAAGATTGCCGTAATCATATTATTGTTAACATAAAACGCAAAACACAATACTTTTGTCGCACCAACCATATTTATATTGTTGCTATACCCATATTTTCATTTTTAAATTTGGCAATAACACTATTGTTACATTTCAACAATATTAATATTGCAGCAATTATACAATTGTCAAAACTAAATTCAGTTAACCATGCTATGGTTGCGACGAACATACTTTTATTGCGGAGAACATATTATTATTGCCGTGACCATGTAGTAACCACGTTTTTTCTCTGCGTGTATCTACATACTGCAATTTTACCAAGTTTTGAGCTCCAAAAACGAACTTTGCTTAATTAACGTCAGCGTGCCACAACTTGACAATAAATTACTTAAAAGTTTTAATAAATCACATCATTCAGGTTTCGCATTTGTCCCTTATGATTTGTTTAGCTTACACTGCTGCATGTTAAGGTACAAAGAGCGTGATTTCATCGCTCAATTATTGGCATAACTCGTTGCAAATACGCTTCTACCACATTTTGCTCGCATGCCAATGACACTGATGATGTTGTAATAAACAAAGCGATTTTCAAGCAAAGCAAACAATGTTATCATCATCGTTTCTCCAAGGTACCATCAGCATCACCACCGTCACTACCATCATCGTCAGCGACATCACTATAAAAGGGATGGATTTACAGCACAGATAGCAGGAAATTAATAAAATTATAATGCCTGAAAAGTCAGGTGGAGCAACAGCCGTTTCAACAACACATTTACAAACGCGCTGTGCTCGACAGCGTTCGGGAAATTACTTTAGGCTTAAATCAGAATTATGGCATCGTGTTTATCCTATTCGCACTTAACTCGTACAAACACATACTTTATATACTACGATATATATTTATAGACATTGGCGCATATCCTTCAATATTTTGGTATATTTTCACCAAATTGTTCTTGTTTTCCAATTTCTTTTTTTCTTTTAGCCGTCTATCCACCTCAAGTTGTTAAAGGGAAAAATACAATAACAGCCAACGACCATGAAAGGCGATTCACTTTTATTCATAATCGATATTCAATTTAACGGTAGCTTAATCAACGTGATTGCATTTTTCCCCTACTCCATCATCAATGACTTTATGTGAAGTAACCAAAAAAAAAACAGATAAAAAACGAATAACAACAAAAAAATCGGTGCCAAAACGAAAACAGATTTTTAGTTCTTTTTATCCATCAACACCATCATCGACGTCGAATGACGAAGATAGAATTTCAACTTGTCATGCATGCATAATAAGTCATACATAACTAAGAACGGCAATAACCTTTACACCACTAAAGGTGCTTTAGTCAGACCCTGTTATACCCTGCACCTCAGGAATTGCAGAAATCTCAACCGAAAACAGGTCGGGACGCCAGGCTCAAAATTTACCCTGATTTTATTACTGATGTCATTTTAAATTTGTGAGAAAATTTTCTTTGTTTTTGGGAAGTCAACTGGTTACACAGTGTGACAGAGAAAAAGATAAAAATATGTATATGATATCATTTTGTAGATCTTGCTGAGTACACCAAGAAACCGGTTTTGAAATTTCCCAAACACCTCCAAAAACTGGAGTTACGGGTAAAAAACCGCTTTTCGAATCTTACGCACCTATTTGCCAGTAACTTGTTTGAATACCAACCAATTTTAAGTTTTCACCAAATTCCACTGCCTAAATCGCTACCTAAGGATTTCACCCTGTCGTTTTGACAAACTTAAATCGCAAATTCACATCTAGACTTCTTCCCAGAAAACCTGGGCTCGTTCAGTGATGAAAAAGGCGAACACTTTCATCAAGAAAGAATTACAATGGCAAAACGTTTTGAAGGAAAATATAAAATAAAAATGATTTCCGAATATTGCTAATCGCTTAAACGGGATGCTGATGATGTTCATTTAAAAAGAAAACGGTCAAACAAACTTTTCTAAGTAGTATTGCCAAAAATTGTATTTTTAAAAAAATATTGTTTTTATAAAAGTTGAATAACTCAATCAGTTTCTAACGGATTTTTAAAAATGACACCGAATTATATTAGCAAGACCACTCTCTTTATTATATAGTTCAGAAATTGTTCTGTTCCGCATAAAAAATTCTGTGTAAAAACGCATCCAAAGTTAAAAAATTACAAATTTTTTTTAAAAAAAATGAGTTTACAGAAAAAACTCAAAGATTGTTTTCAGTGTGATTTTAAAATTGCACGCACTATTCGAAAGACCGCAGTTTCTTCTTTCCAAATCAGCTTAACTTAAAATCGGTTGATATTCAACCAAGTTACTGGAATAAAAGTACGTAAGATCCGAAAAACCGGTTTTTTACCCGTACCCTCAGATTTTGGAGGTGTTTGGGAAGTAAGATCTACAAGAAAAATAATATCACTCTCCAGGTATTTTGACTTCATTATTTTTTGTTGCACTGTGTTATTTGTCTTAGGCGGTCGGTTTTTATGAAATCTTATTTATCGATTAACCGAAAAAATCGAACCGAATTATCTACTTCAAATTCTGAGCACATAACTAATAAGGTGCATTTTGGGCATGAAAAGTGCCTGCCCACGAAGAGTGGATTCGTTGCCACAACCGAATTGTTTTGTCAACCAACTGGTTTGGGTTGCATGAACTATAAAGTTTTCAACCGTACAACCGGACGTTGATTGGTGTACCGTAATTATAGGTAAATGGAACTGAAACTTTCGGTACAAAGTGTTTTTTTTTTTCAATCTACTTATCTACATATTTTACTCGTAACGGGTGATCAAAAATACCTCAATTTTTTCAATAGGCGTTTTTTCAGATATTACGCGTGAATTTTGTTAAACTTTATTTTTTTGTCTTTGAGTATATTTGCAATTTTATCATGGAAAGACCTAACGATGTTCGTGCGCGTTGCCGTTTCAGAGTTTGGGCTCTTCAAACGCCAATAAACAAAGTTGCCGCATTTAGGCGGAAGACCGACCTGAATATAGTGTCATTACATCCAGAGAAAATCACAGTTTTGTGAAGTTTATGGGCTGGTGGAATCATTGGTCCTTTTTTTTTTAAAAATTATGATGGCCGGAACGTAACCGAGAATGGTGCTCGCTATCGCGCCTTGATATCGATCTTTATGCTACCTTAAATTGATGCCCGTAATCTTGACGGCATTTGATTTCAACAGGATGGTGCCACATGCCAGCTACCTAAACGATGGATCTTTTGATCGTCTAGAACTTGTGATATTACACCTTTAGACTTTTGGCTTTGGGGCTACGTAAAGTCTAAAATCTATGCTGACAAACCAGCTTCGATTCAAGTTTTGGAAACCAACGTGTGACGTGTGACATACAGGTTGATTTGCTCGATCTATAAATAGCATTAACTGTACTTTCGAATGAACAATAAAGGTTACAGACTTGATTTGAATTTTTGTATTTGTTTTATTTTAAAAAAAATAAGTGAAGCCACTTATGTTTTTATATTTCAAATTACCCTTAAGCTTTAAGACGTTAAAGTCGTTTGGTATATGAAAGAGTGAAGAAAAAAATGTAAGATTTGTCATAGAAAAAATTTTCTTTGTTCTCAAATAAAAAATTAAAGAATTTTAGCTAATTCTATTTTGTTGATTGAGCAAATGCATTAACTCAACCATATGTGTCAGCGCATAGAGAAAGGGGCCTAAGGGTAAAAAAATCAATTTTCATTTTTTTTTCTTTTTTGATGTGGACAACATCTGAGCATCGAATGAGACCGATCCCATGCCCCAAAAGTGTTCCCTCCCAGAGATATGCGCGTTTTATGAAAGTGAAGTCGACGATTTTAAGCGCAAATAGAAAGGGACCTAATCTTTAAAATGGCTCTCCTGAACAAAACTGGGATTTAACCTTAGGTCCCTTCTATTTTGCGCGTCACATATATGAAAGAAAATATACCACAAGTTTTTTGTGGATATAATAAACTGTTTGTTTCAATCACCAATAATTGATGACAACAATTATTTTTCTGCAAAACTTTTGAGATCCCATAACCACTAGTTGTGGAAAATATTATTTTTGTTGCTTTTCATAGGTATGACCGATCGATTAGGTGAGTGCACAATATTCTCGTATTTGTAATATTTTTATTCTAGAGGCGTGGCCCTATTTTCCCTAAAAGAAATAAAAAGGTCTTTATACGGGTTGATTTATTCAGGACTGGCCAAATTTCAAAAGGGTGTTGCTTGGCTCATTTCATGAATATATGTCCATTTGCAACCATGTCCGAAAATGCATGGGGCGAAATGGAAGCGGTTTTAAAATTTTCGGATCGGTGGTTAGAGGTTACTAGGGTAAAATTCCTAGTACTTCTAAACCGGTGGTCGGTTATTTTTTCTCTTAAAAGCTCGATTTTTTTTCTCTTAAAAGATAGCCCTAACTCTAACCAATCCGAAAATGTTGAAAGTCCTGACATTTTGCCCTCCTTGCATTTTTGGGCATGGTCGTAGATGGACATATTTTTTTAATTTCGAATCTAATAAAGAAAAATTGTAACGATTTTATGCATAAAATTGGTAATGTGGGTAGAAAAAATTAACTTTGGGTGTCCAAAAATTTGGCTGTCCAAAAATTGGAGATGTTCAAAACTTTTAAAATAAAACTTATTATGATACATAATTTAAATGATGTAAATTAAAAGTTTAAATCTAAATATTTCCGGATAATAAAAGTTTTATGTTACACAAAAAACTTTAATGTTTTAAGTCTTGGCTGCAGATATGAAAAAAGAATATATGTGACGGGCAAAATAGAAAGGGACTTAAGGGTAAAAACCAGTTTTGTTCAGGAGAGCCATTTTAAAGATTTAAATACGTGTATCTTTGGTGTATCATCACTTTCATAAAACGCGCAAATCTCTGGGAGGGAACACTTTTGGGGCATGGGATCGGTCTCATTCGATGCTCAGATGTTGTCCACATAAAAAATAAAGTGAAATTTGATTGTTTTACCCTTAGGTCCCTTTCTCTATGCGCTGTCACATATACTGATATTAATTGGACAACATAGTTTCATTCAAAGAACGAAAAGACCCAAATATAAAAGTTAGGTTGTTGTTCTTTGAAAATAATGTCCGCACGATTTCACTTAGGACATCTCATCACGACAATTTTGTAAAACGAAGGAATATTTACTACTTTTTATCTAATTCCAAAAAAAATAAATTCTTGGTCCATAAAAAGAACTCAGACCTACGAGGGCCGTACTTTTGCGAATTTTCCATAAGCACCTAAGCCTTTCATTTCAAGAAGAAACCATTCACCCCCCGAGAAAGTCCGAACTTTTGTTGTATAGTGTACAACAAAGAACTGAACGGGGTTTGGTTACTACAAAGATTGTATTTGTTGGCACGACTAATTATTGATACCTCAGTAATATTTACCACATAATTGGTTGGTTGTCATAATATCCCGTAGTGATAAGCAACAGTTTTACTGACATCGGGTGGTATAACCGACTTATTGGCTTTAAGAATCGTAATATTAATAAAGCTACCATCTTATGGTAAGTCGAACCATACCCCCATCAATACCATAGAATGTTGGTGATTGCAACAAAAAGAATGTTTATCCAGCCGAATTTTAGTAGTTCGGATCGATTTCCTTCGTTGAAGTTTAAACAGCCGTCATCTAGAAGTGGTTTAAATCCTTTTGAGTTTATTTTAACCTTAAAAGGAGCAAGATTGTTTACAGTTTCTTTCATAGTGTGACACCTTTAGACTTATCTTTTTCACTCTATGGAATGTAAATGATGTATGTCATGGTCAATGGAGTTATTTTACGAGACTTTATACCTAACTTAACAGGCCAGTTTTCCTATTTGATGAGTCAGACATAATACTTATACAAAAGATTCCATTCAACAGTGATGGATTTATTCAGATTATACGTACTATCTGCTGTATGTTTTTAAGGTTGCCGGTATTTTGGAGTAATTGCTGATCTGATCTCATTCTTTTTGGAATGGACGTTCCACAGCTGAATTCCATTTTCACTGCAATTAAATTAATGCTAGGAGGCCGTTTGCAACAATATGAGTTTTGATTTTTTATTGCATCATCTCAAAATATTGAATATTGATTAAACTACTAAATGTACGTGGGAAAAAGTACACTTTTTGAGTATTTGCTTAACGGTGTAAGATTCGGCCTGACCGTACTTTGTGAAGTTTTCTTTTTTTATTGTTGTAGCTTATATAATTGGCACCTCGCGACAGGTTTAATAATGGAATAAAAAAATTAATATACCCAAATTTTCCGACAACACTCAAATATTATTTTTTTTGATGGCCTTCGCTGAAATATTACCTGTAATCGTCGTTCTTCATGAATATTGAAAATGGCCAATAATATTCGCACCTTATTAAATATATACTCATATATTCTGTTGCTCAACAGCCTGAAAAGAGCAACCACGGCAACACCAATCATCCATTCACACTGCCCACACAGCATCAGTTCCATTGTTCACACAAGCGATTGAGCGTTTTACTCCTACGCGTTCTTCAACTGCGTTTATAACCTGCTTCGCGGAAAAGCTTTTGCTTTCATATAAAATTCTGTTTTTTTTTTCTTGTCAGCGAGACTTTCGTCGACAATGGGCGGCTAACTTTAGCGTTAGTGGGTTCAGAGCTTCAGTATGTAAAGAGAACAATACTGCTGTACCAAAGGTTACTTTATTTGCCACATGTCAACTATAGTGACAAGGCGTCATTTTATATCCTTGTGATGACGTGGTGATTTGTTCTTCTTTTCAAATCAAAAAAAAAAGTTAGTGTAACTTCTTTCAAGAGCTGTTTATAATTGTTTTAAAATTAAACTAAATAATTTGAATTAAAATATTTTCACCACAAACATTATTTTTTTAGATTACTTCTTACACGCAGAGAAAAAATATGGTTACACTATGGTCACCGCAACAATAATATGTTCTCTACAATAAAAGCATGTTCGCCGCAACCATAGTTTTGTTTTTTAAATTTAATTTTGACGATAAAATGATTGCGACAATATTGCTACTGTTGAAATGTAACAAAAGTATTATTGTCAAATTTAAAAATAAAAATATGGTTGTAGCAACCATATAAACATGGTTGGTGCAACAAGAGTATTGTTATTTAAAATTTACGTTAACAATAAATTTGATTACGGCAATCATACAGTATGGTTGCGACTATGGACATAACAAAACGGGTTTTATAGAGCATACATGTATGTGTGGGCGTATGTTTTTTTGATATACAAAAAAACACATAAACGCCATACAGTGAATGGTTGCTGTCCATTAAAAAAACAACACAATCGGAAGGTAGTTCGAGGGGTTTTTATTGTGTTTACTTTGTTCGGAGAAAAACTCTAAAACCGACTGGTTCTCGTTTATTTAAAATCTGCCTGCCCTTAAGTATATAGCCAATGATCATGGTTTTATCACATTCGTTACTTGGTGTCTACGGATGGTGTATTAGCATTCTCCCCTGCTGGCAACTAAGAGTATTTTTGACGGTTGGAATATATATTGAATGAATGAAATGTTTAATAAAAACATGGCCTCAAATCTGGCTATGAGCTAATAGTAATACAATTTAAAATAACATACTTAATAAAAATCTCTATTTTTGAATAACAACAATAACCAATCCTAATAAATAATTTTGGGGATAATAGTATGGTTGAGTGTGAATCATATTATGGTTGTGGGGATCATAGTATGGTTATGTGTGAATCATACTATGGTTGTGGGGATCATAGTATGGTTATGTGTGAATCATACTATTGTTGTGAGGATCATAATATTGTTGTGTCACAACCATATACCCAATAATAGTATGATCCTCTTCGAATATTGTAACCCCAACCATACATTTTTTCTGCGTGTATATTTTGAAATTATAGGTTTGAGCTTGACTAATGACAAGGAGTCAAGAGATGCGAAAATGAAGCCGAAATCGGTTAAAAATAATGGTATTAAATCATTGATTATTATAACTAATTTTTAGTACATTCTGGTTAAACAGAAAGTAGCTTAACACAAAAAAGTTTAGTCGGGGTTACAATACTCGTATTCGAAGAGCATCGTTCTTTTGTTGTAGCAATCATTTAAAAAGTTCTCATTTGTTTTAAGTATTTTTTTCCTAACCATAATATTATCAGCCACAACCGTAGTATAATGTACACATCTATATATATAAGGATCCCAAAAGCTCTTCCAGATTGTGTTGAAAACTGGATTATACTAATTGTAAAGCATATTCAAATTTGAGACTATGTTTCTACTCGTAAAGACTTTTACTTGTAAACCGAACCCTAACCACTTTTAAACCGAACCATATCACTTTAATAGTCTATGAACCCTCAAAAATTTCAATCAAGTCATTGGTCTCTGCCAACAAGCCAATAACTTTATACGAGCTCAGAGGCAACATCCAAAGCGAAATTTCTAACGTTCCGCTCGAAATGTTTGCAAGAGTGGTGGAAAATTGGGTCCAAAGAATAGATCGCTGTACTCGTACACGGGCTCTTGGTGGTCATATGATCTAAATCGAGATTCATTCTAAAAATGTAACATTTGCACTACACCTGAAATAAATTTGAACACTATATCTTAAATATTCTGTTTTATGGATAAAGGGTGGTTAAACTTTAAGGGCCGATGTTGATTTTGAATTAAACACAAATTATTAAGGAAATTATTGTCATTTCTATTTATTATGATAATATTGGTATGGTTCAATTATGTATGGAACAAAATATCGGCCGAATGGCCGCCGCGACCTTGGCGGCACACCTCCATCCGATGATCCAAATGTTCGATGACGCTAAGGCATAATTGGGGTTCTATGCCGCTAATGTGCCGAATTATCTCATCCTTTAGCTCTTGAATTTTTGCTGGCTTATCGACGTACACCTTTTCTTTCAAAAAAACCCCAAAGAAAGAAGTCCAACGGTGTCAAATCACATGATCCTGGCGGCCAATTAAAATCGCCACGGCGTGAGATAACACGGCCATTGAATTTGTCCCGCAAAAGAGCTATTGTTTCGTTAGCTGTGTGGTAAGCGGCACTGACCTGTTGAAACCACATATCGTCCACATCCATATCTTCCAATTCGGGCCATAAAAAGTTCGTTATCATCTCACGATAGCGAACACCATTCACAGTAACTGCCTGACCGGCCTCATTTTGGAAAAACTACGGCCTGATGATGCCGAAAGCCCATAAGCAGCACCACACATTCACTCTATGTGGGTGCATTGTTTTTTCCACAATCACTCTTGGATTATCATTCGCCCAAGTGCGGCAATTCTGCTTACTGACGAATCCACTGAGCTGAAAATGTACCCCATCACTGAAGATTTTCTTCGAAAATTGATCATCCACTGTTGCCATTTTTTGTCATCATTCTGACCGTTGACACCGTTTGGAAAGGTGAAGAGGCTTTAGTTCTTGAGTCAATTGCATCTTGTAAGGGTGCCATTTCTTGCCACCCTTCTGACTATTGATGACGTTTGGAATGGTCAAGAGGCTTTAGTTCCTGAGTCAATTGCACCTTGTAAGCGTGTAACTGCAAGTCTTTATGCATAATGTTCGTCAACGACGAGCGTAAAAGGTGCAATTGTTGGGCATGCGGACGAGTTGAGGTGGACGGCTCTTCAGCCACACTATCGCGAACAGCAGCAATATTTTCTGCAGTACGAGCTGTACGAGCATGCACTGGTGTTTTCACATCTCCTACAGACCCGTTTGCTCAAATTTTTGCACATCTTTCGATAGTACGCACATTAAGACGATTATTTTGACCGAACAAATCACGAAGAGCACGATATACATTTTGATTTGAACGCCCATTTTTTTAATAAACCTGAATAACTTTATCGCGTTACTCGTTTGTGTATCTTTCCATGGTTCAAATCGAGTTAGTCTAAAATTAAGAAATATCAAATGAAATGCAGAAAAAAACTTGCCGTTTAGGTGTGGTTCACATTCATCGGCCCTTAAAATTTAACCACCCTTTATAAAAAAAAATGTTACGTTCTTAACGGAAAACCCTGCTTAAACGGCAGTACTCTTAAGAGCACACAAATTTCACAAATTTAACGAACACTACTGACAGAATAATTTTTTTTAATGTGTAACTACCATCGTCGACCAGAGACAACTTATCACGACATTCCTTACGCTTATAACGGCGTTCTGCCCTAAGCTTATTTAACGAGGGATGTATGTATTGAGGCATGTATATAGGGTGATTAATCAAGAGGTATTTTTTCAATAGGGTTTTTTACAGATTACCCGTGAGTTGTGTTAAACTTTATTATTTTCCTTTTCAGTATTTTTTTGCCATTTTATCATGGAGAGCAATTGTATAATAGAAATAAGCGTTCACACCTTTAGACTTGTTTCTTTGGGGCTTGTGTCTTTGCTGACAAACCAGCTACGATTCAGGTTTTGAAGCCAACATGATGTGTGTCATTATGGCCATACCGGTCGAAAAGCTCGAACTAGTCATCCAAAATTGGGCCCTCAGAATGGACACCCTGAGGCGTAGTTGCGGCCAACATTTGAAGGAAATTATATTCAAAAAAAATAAATGGTATAAAATATCCTTGTGAATAAACAATAAAGATTCCACACATGATTTGAAGTTTTGTATTTTTTTATATTACCTTTGCATTGGTCCAATAAATATACTAAGTAGGGACATAAAAACTGTACTGAATGTTTTTGGACCAAATATTTTTAATATATTTATTGATGTATATTGTATCCAAAAAGAATCTACTTATTCGAAATGTCCGCTTTTTGCCTTCACACACGCCTTAAGTCGCACTGGCCAATCGTCAATAGCAGCACGAACCTCGTCCATTGGAAAATTGGCCACAGCTCGAACCGTCCACAATTTGTAATCCAATGGATTCTAATCTAGACTGCCTGAGGGCCATTCTTCAGAAGAAATGAACGCTGGCAAATTGTTTCGAGGCCAGGCCTGGGACGTTTTAGCCTTATGGGCCGGCGTAGAATCCTGCTGGAAGGTCCATGGTTGGTTTTGAACGCGGAATTGTTAAGAGGCTTCACAACAGCTTCCAAAACGGTTTCTTGGTAAACTTTGGCCGATGTTTTGACTCCTTGTTCGCAGAAATGCAGGTCAGTGACCCCATCGTAAGAGACACCCCACCAAACCATGCCTGAAGCTGAATGATGGCCCTTTTACACCCTTGGGATCAGTTCAGATGCTTCCTTAGATGACCGCGCATACTCTCTATCCTTTTACTTGTTAAATTTTTCCTGAACGGTAATTTTTTTTCATCGGTGAACAAAATTTTTCTGTGCAAGTTATCAGCGTGCTACACCAAAAGACGTTTGCATTTTTCAATCCTATTTTTTTTAAAGCTGCAGTCAGTAAATGTCCGGTACGTCGCTTGAAAGCCCCAAGTCCCATGTCTTTTTTAATGATTCGATACATGGCCTTTTGCGTGATATTCATCTCACAGGCCATGATTTTCTGTTTTCGGAGCGGATTTCTGTGAATTCTTGATTTAACGGCTTTGATGACATGCGGTGTTCGAACAGAGCGTGGGCGGCGCGACTACCGGTGGCGGTCTTTAACATTTTCAGTCTCCTCAAACAGTTTTATGCATCGGTAGACGAACATGCGGATAATCCCTAGTGGCCGGAGCGTTTTGAAAATATCGTTTTTTTCATTTCACACTTGAAAAGCGATATTACAGCGATACGGTTCTCATTATCTGACCAATCCATGATAAAAGTTGAAACAATTTTAAAATCCCGTTACATACTAACGCTATTGAGGTTAGCTTTCAAAACCCATATGACATTAACGGGGTATGTTTAGTTCTAAAGGTACTCTTCATAAAATTACATTTTTATTATTTGTTATTAATGAGCTATGCAGGGAAAATATTTTTCCATTCAGCTTATATTTTGCAAAAATATTTGAAGACATTTTTTTTAATACCACACCACTACACCATAATAGACATTTACATTTGACTGGTAATCGTTTAAATTCAGAAAGTAGACACGTTGCTGTTGCTTATTTTTGTCGAAAATTATTGACTTGCGAATATCCGTAATGCCACTTATAGGAGTTAGGCCACTGCCCTCGTACTAAAATCTGCACATTATAACGGATGGCACTGACCTTTGTTTTAATAGCCAACAAACAGACACCACTGAAAAATTGCCGCCAAAAAAAGTTTATGCATACATACATAAATGTATGAACATTAGGCTGGGTCAGGGTGATAGAAGGTAATTTGCAGTCACCATTGGTTGTCATATCGCCACAGAAGGATTCGTTTACATCACCGCGAAATATAGAACGGATAACCTTCTAAAGTTATATTCTTAGTAGGGATATAAATACTGTTACAACATTGAACACACCCATTTCAATAGTTGAACTGAACATAACCCGTTAATGTCATATGGGTTTTGAAAGCTATCCGCGATAGCGATAGTCTGTAACCGGATTTTAAAAGTAACTTCACTTAATTTTAAATAAAAGCAGAACGCGTTAATCCATTTCTATGATCTATGTCGCATTTTGTTTATAGGTTATGTGAGTTTACGTGAAAGTTATAAGACTCTACACGTTTTTCCGTTTGGGATTTACATGTTTGAAAAAAAAAAAATTTTTTTTGGCAAAA
The DNA here is from genome assembly GCA_963513945.1 of Hydrotaea diabolus. Taxonomy (NCBI): domain Eukaryota; kingdom Metazoa; phylum Arthropoda; class Insecta; order Diptera; family Muscidae; genus Hydrotaea; species Hydrotaea diabolus. The sequence goes on along the minus strand of OY740718.1, from coordinate 120,951,874 downwards.
TTTTCTTCATAAATTTATTTCTAATTGCAAAAATGTTGATTTGGTAGAGAAACAGTATATTAATGGATTAAAGAAAATGTAATTATTAATTTTTCTCAATTTATTTCAGCAAAATCGAACTAGTTGTTCTCGAGTTATGTCAAACTACGTTTTTGCCAACATTTTACAACTAAGCGAAAAAACATCAAGATAAGGAAAAAATGTAAAAGGTCATAAAAAAAACGAACGCAAAACCCTTTGAGGGTTTTAATATACTGACCTAGTACCATCACCCTGACTTGGAATTTCTCACCCCCCAGATTGGCTGTTGTACTGTGTAATGAGAACCGTATCGCTGTAATAGCGCTTTTCAAGTGTGAAATGAAAAAAGCGATATTTTCAAAACGCTCCGGCCACTAGGGATTAGCCGCATGTTCGTCTACCGATGCATAAAACTGTTTGAGGAGACTGGAGATGTAAAAGACCGCACCCACGCACGGGGCGCCCACGCTCTGTTCGAACACCGCATGTCATTAAAGCCGTTAAATCAAAAATTCACAGAAATCCGCTCCAAAAACAGAAAATCATGACCCGTGAGATGAATATCAACCGAAAGTCCATGAGTCGAATCATTAAAAAAGACTTGGGACTTGAGGCTTTCGAACGACGTATCTAAGGAAGCATCTGAACTGATCCTAAGGGCGGAAAAGGATCATCACATAGCTTCAGTCATGGTTTGGTGGGGTGTCTCTTTCGATGGGGTCACTGACCTGTATTTCTGCGAACAAGGAGTCAAAACATCGGCCAAAGTTTACCAAGAAACCGGTTTGGAAGCTGTTGTGAAGCCTCTTAACAATTCCCTGTTCCAAAACTAGCCATGGATTTTCTAGCAGGATTCTGCGCCGACCCATAAAGTTAAAACGTCCCAGACCTGGCTTTGAAACAATTTGCCAGCGTTCATTTCAGTCCAGATTTGTACCCATTGGATTAGAAATTGTGGACGGTTTTAGAGGTCAAGGGTTGTCACAGAAGATACCCCAACATTGGATCTCGTAAGACTGGTTTGGTTCGAGCTGTGGCCAATTTTCCAATGGACGAGGTTCGTGCAGCTATTGACGATTGGCCAGTGCGACTTAAGGCGTGTGTAAAGGCAAAAGACGGACATTTCGAATAAGTAAATTCTTTTTGGATACAATATTATACATCAATAAATATATTAAAAAATATTTAGTCCAAAACATTCAGTACTTTTTATTTTACAGCATAAAACGTGTGTAACAGTATTTATGTCCCTACTAAGTATATTAGTTATCGTTATAAAATTCTAGGACGATCTAGCCATGATAGTCCATTATTTAGTCCTCATGTGTGTCTCTTTTAAAGCGTCATAGCGGTTTAAGGAATTTAGCCAGAATACTAAAATGTTTTACGATGAAGGCTTGTAGACATAATCCATTTGTGGCTGAAATTGGACTAGAAATTTGGCTTTGAACGAACAATGGTTCAAGTTAAGACCCAGAAAACCCGAACTCTTTTAGACCAGGCTTTCACCAAATGAATGAGAACTATTGTAGTTAATCTCACTTTTCAAGTCTTCTTCACACAATTGCCCACGAAAACACAATTCACTCTTACTACCTCTACAGAGACTCCACTTTGAGAGCCATCAATAGATTTTTAAACGTGTTGAGAGAGCCTTCTCTTAAAGAGTACGCGTTTTCTTTCAACAATTGCTGCGAATATTTCTGATGAAGGTCGCCAAGGACTAGAAATCGCCATAAAAGCAATGTGCAGTTACGAAAATTAATGTCATTTTGTCATTATGTTAAAAACTTGTCTTCATTCAAATATAGATGCAAGGGGTCTCTTAATGCGTAAAAGCAAAAGACCGAAATAAAACAAACGAGCAAAACATATGAAAAACATTATTTTACGTGACCCACTCTTATATACAAACAGACAGATAAACAAAACGAATAACAACAGATACGTTTTTAAAATTCCAATTGTTTTACCAATTACCGAAAATCTTCTCTAATGGTTTCATTCTAATGCTGCGAAAAAGTAATGGTTAAACCATTTCGGACTGAGTTGTTTTCTCCCTCTGCTAATAGTTGTTTATTTAAAATTAAAATTCGAGTTAATTTAGATTAATTAGATATAGATTAATTAAGTGGATAGCGTTTCAATTTGGTGAAAAGGGCGGAAAGATAAATCCATGCGACTTGATCTTGTACTCAGGTCTTCTTTGTATTTGCACTTATGCCACTGTAGGGAAAAAGATACGAGGGCGACCGCAAAACTAACTGGCCTGGCACATTTTCTGTTTTACTAGCAACTTTTTTTTGTCTTTTAAAAACAATCTTTTATAAGCTATCTGTCAACATTTCCGAAATATTTAATGAATATTTTCTTTGTTACAGGTGATTGAAGTAAACAAGTTTTACAATTTTTGAAAAATGGAAAATAAAGAGTTCCGTGCGGCAATTAAACACTTTTATATGAAAGGTTATACGCCACAATTAATCAAAGATGAATTGGATTATGTTCATGGTGATAATGCACCATCTCCACCGTGAAATCCAGGGTTCAACATTTTAAAATGGGTCGTTCAAGTACAGAAGATGACCGAAAACTGCTACTACTATTGAAAACATTAGAAAAATATTTAATGAAGTGACTAAAGATAGACGAATAAAGCTCAGAGAACTTGCTGATATTGTTAAAATACACGAACAACAAGTTTGGAGTATTTTACATGATGAACTCCACATGAAAAAACTATCCGCAAAATGGGTGCCGCGTTTGTTGACTTTGCCCCAAAAAACCGTCCGTTGGACCAATTCCGAGGAGCTTTTAGCGATTTATCAGCGTAATCCAATAGAGTTCTTGCGCCGATTCATAACTGTTGATGAAACATGGATCCATCACTACATCCCATAATGCAAAGAACAGTCAAAACAATGGATAGAAGCTGGTGAAAGTGGTCCCAAGAAGGCGAAAACTGTTAAGTCAGCAGGAAAAGTAATGGCCACAGTATTTTGGGCTGCAAGAGGTATAATAATTATTGATTATCTTGAGAAAGGAAAAACTATAAATAGTGAATATAATTGTGCATTATTGGATCGGTTGAGTGAAGAAATCAAGATAAAACGACCGCATTTAGAAAAAAAAGTTATTTTTCTTCAAGATAATGCTCCTTCACACACTGCATTTTTAACTTAAAAAAAGGCCGAATTACGATTTGAAATTGCTCCGCATCATGTTGATTAAATCACGACTGGGTGATCCAGATTTAGCTAGTTCTGATTATTTCTTGTTTCCAAATTTAAAAAAATTTCTCGGTGGCAAAAAATTTTCGTCCAATAGCGAGGTTATTGCTGAAACTGAGGCATATTTTGAAGGTCGTGAAAAATCTTATTTTTCGGATGGAATTGAAAAACTTGAAAAACGTTTGATGAAGTGTATTGAGTTGGAAGGAGATTATGTTGGAAAATAAATAATAATAATTTCAAAAAAAACGATTCTTTTTATGTTAGGCCAGTTACTTTTGCGGTCGCCCTCATACATCTGGTCATTCAGAGAACGAAGCTGATATGGAATCGCCGTCGGCTCCACTAAGAAACAATCGACGTAGGCTGATATTCGACTGGACTCGTTGACTGTGGAAAAAAGAAAGAAACTTTCATACCAGCACATTTGTACGAGCCGTTTTAAATTACTTGTTACAACTCGATCCACGCATGGGACCAGTGAGTTCATGATATCCCTTAGGTAATTCCAAGTGCTCCCCTGCAAGATTAAAATACATCTCGAGTAATCCTAAATATCCTTTATGTTTATGAGTAACATTGAGCAAATTCTTGGTGTAGACATTAATGTTACCAGTCAGAGTGTGTGGCGCCCAAACTAAAAGAAGTCAGGTGCTAAGAGGTCACATCAGGGAATCAAGACTGGGAGTTTAAGGAGCTTCTGGATCGGCTGTTCTAGCTTGACCTGATTGGCAACGGCCCTTCGGGGAGATTCGCGGTGGCTGTGGTTTACCACCTAAATTGAGGTAATGAGAACGCTTGGCTTTCGTATCAACCATCTGCTACGACCCAAAAGAGAAGCAGATGTTTTAAATAGACCCACCCCACACTAATAGGGAGGTGAATTTGGGTTCTTAAATTCGGTCTTCGCCTAATCGATTAATCGACTTTTGGGTAAAAAAGCCAAAGTCGGTAAGTCGACTTTATTTTTTAAAAAAGTCCAAAAGCCGACTTTTTCGAATTTTTATTGTAACTTCAAATATTTTTAATTGTCATCCAAATAATGCGTATTGCATAAAATTATGATGCGCTTTAATATTTTTCTCCGATTGAGATACAAGGACAAATCCATGATTCCGTGACTTTTCGAATAAAACACATTTTTTTTGCAAAAACAAAGTACATTTTTCAACACAATCTCCTTTTAATCAATACCAATTAGTCCAACCTTTCTTCAATTTTTGTATCCCTTCCAAAAAAAAAAGGTTTTTCAATGTCCATCAAATAGGCATTAGTTTGATCAATAATTTCACCGTTGGCGCTGAATCTCTTTCCACCGAGCCATTTCTTTATGTTTGGAAATAGGAAGTAGTCACTGGGGGCGAAATCCGGAGAATATGGTGGATGAGGTACCAATTCGTAACCCAATTCATGAAATTTTGCCATCCAGATTGCAGACGTGGGCACCCGTGCATTATCTTCATGAAATGGTAATCGAGGCACGCATCTTGCAGACAGCTTTCTTTAACCCAACTGATCATGTAAAATCTAAACAACACCGCCATATGAAATGCGTATGGCATCAACAATCTCACGCACTAGTACTCTTAGATCGGCCAACACCATATCGTGGATTTTTCAAAATTTGCAGGTGTATTGACCCCAATTGGCCGTCCAGAACGTTCAGCGTCATTTGTAATGGGTGATCCAAGTAGCTATACTTTTTTCAATAGATTTTTTTGACAGATTGCGTGTAAGTCGTGTCAAGCTGTCATGTTATTTTGGTTTAGTGTTGTTTGGCATCTCATCATGAAAAGACTTACGCCTGAAAGCGTTTACAAATCGTACAACTTTATTACGAAAATTTACGTTCTGTGAGGAATGTGCTTCGTCTACTTCGTTCAACTTATGGTCAACATAATCGGCCTACTGAGCGTACTATTCGCAACACCATCGCCCATCTTGAGACCCAGCATTCATTATTGGATAATATTCGACCGAATAGACTAGACGACGTCCAGCACGCAGTGAAGAAAACGTATCGGCCGTAGCTGAGAGTGTACACCAAGAACGTGGAGAGTCGATTCGACGCCGTTCGTAGCAGCTTGGACTGACGTATGGAACGACTTGGCGCAATTTACGTCGAAAACTTAAATTGAAAGCGTACAAAAAACAGCCTGTGCAAGAACTGAAGCCGGCCGACGTTCCCAAGCGACATCGCTTCGCTCTATTGGCTCTTGAAAAGTTCCAAGAAGGTCCGACGTTTTCGAGCCAAATTTTGTTCAGCGATGAGGACCATTTCTGGCTCAATGGGTATGTAAACAAGCACAATTGCCGCACTTGGCAGCAGTGGCAGCTCTCGAACCTCTTCTGGTTGCTCTTCGCCAACCAGAAGAGGTTCAAGAGCTGCCACTTCATCCAGAAAAAACAACGGTGGAATCATCCGTCCATATTTCTTCAAAAATGAAGCCGGCGAGAACGTAACCGTCAATGGCGACCGTTATCGTGTCATGATAACCGACTATTTGATGCCTGAAATTGAAGCTTGTGATCTCGGCGACATTTGGTTCCCACAAGACTTCCTTCCCACACATCGCACCAATCAATAGATTTATTGAGGAAACACTTCGGTAAGCAGATAATTTCACATTTTGGGCCAGTCGATTAAACCTTTTTCTTGTAGGGATAAGTAAAGTCTAAAGATTATGCGGACAAACCCGCTTCGATTCAGGCCTTGGAGCAAAGCTTCACGCGTGCCATTCACCAGTTACCAGTCGAAATGCTCGAGCGAGTCGAAACGAAAATTGGACTCAACGGATGAACTATCTGAGACTTAGCCGCGGCACACATTTGATAGCCATAATCTTCAAAAAATAAATGCCAAAGAATGTTCTTTCAAATGATAATAAACCCCATTCAATTTGAATTTTCTGTTTATTTCTTTAAGAGTGGGGAACCTCGAAATGGATCACGCGTTACTTGTGCGACCACAACGCAAGCCAGTAATCTCCTTTTATACAATTGAAATCGATGGTGCATTATCAAGCATTTCCCTTGACGGTTTTTTCCGCAAAAAATAATGTTCAATGAGCATTCGAAATTCTCTTTTTTTTTAACAAAATCCACAGGGTTAAATGTTTTGAACAGCTGTTAAACACAAGCTAAATGACGGAACTGTCTTGACAGTAGTCTATCAGACGGTACTTGTTGGAAGCAGTGTTGAATTTTATATAACTACGAGGGTAGTTGGAAAAATCACGGAACTACTGATATGCCCTTGTATATATAAGTTTTATTTATATGCCGAGGTTTAAAACTTTTCCTTAAAAAATGTTCTAGATTCATACAGAGCAATTAGTCAAGTCGGTAAGTATACTTACACTAAACTTATATTTAGCTGTATAACAAGTTTAGTTTATTATTTATTTAAGGCCAACTGATTAACACCAAAATCAGAAATTCTCGAATAACTATTCAAGGCAAAAAAGTTACGAAAGGTTTAAAAAACATTTGCATTAAGGAAATTGAATTTTAAACCTTCTGTAAAATTGTGTAAATGTGGTGCTTAATGTTTGGAAACTGAAGACTCCAAAAATGTTAATGCAGTATACACAATTTGTATTACCTGTAAACATAGGGGCCTTTAATTAGGCAAAAAAAATTCGAAATTAGTGATATCACGAAAACCAATGTCGAGTAGTCTCTCTTTTAACAAAATATATTCGCCCAATGCCGGCCTGTAAAAATGAAGTGTTGAAAAGTAATTTGAGTCTGATTTGAAAAAATAAATCATTTTAAAAATAAAAAAACTTGTAAAGGGTGTCTTAAAAAACAATTATTTTTAGTTTTTATTTATTGGATGACATGTTCCGATTAGAGATGAAACAACATATCCGTCAAGCTGGCCCCCACGGATGGGATGATAGGCCATTACTGAAACTGTTCATGACTTCATGAATCATTCAATGACTTTTACCGATGACGCGTCGGATCTCGGATTTAAGCCCAGAATTTAGTTCTGGGTTATTCGCATAAACCCGAGATTTCGCAAACCCTCAAATTTTTTCTTGTGTATGTGAAAAAATCAAAAACAAATCGTGTTGCCTTTAATGTCTCTTATATTTCAATTGGTGTCTTTCGTATTACTGCCGTCCTAAGAAAGAAAGTCACATGCGCCAAAATTCATAAATGGAGATAAGGTCTGATTCGGACCGTGAATGAGCTTCTGATTTTTATGTAAAACATAAAGGAATCATTTTCACCTGTAAATGACTTAAAAACGTTAAGCTAAACGGTCACATCTACCACAGCTAGCGTGTTTCGTAGTCAAAAAAAAAATAAATATCTTAAAACAACTACAATGGATATGTGACTTTCTTTCTTATGAGTGCAGATTAGAACTGATGTTTTCTAAATTTCAAATAGAATGTTTAAATTGAATTTTAATATTTTAATGGAATTTTTGAGTTTGTTATAATAAGGTTGTCCAAATTTGAGGTATCATTTAAATTTTGCTGGTATTTTTGGTGTTCACTTAACCAAATTAATCATTTTTTACCAGAACCTATTTCTAATAAACTGAAATGAAAACATTTTCAGTTTCTTAAATAACGTATTTTTTTATTTAGATGATACTCGTACCTTAATTTTGTTGAACTTCTATTGATAAAGGTTTAGTTGCTGAAAAGCAATTGCTTGCATTGTATTTACGGACCACAATGGGTTAAATTTAAATTGTTGGTTTTAATTAAAAACTATAAAATATATGAATGAAATTAATAAAACGCAAATTAAATAAACCAACATTTGCATATTATTGACAATCGATAAGGATTTCTTTTTCAAAAACAAAAAACACAGCACAATCTAACAAAATGCTTAAGCAAATTTAGCAATTTTTATGGAAATGTATGTTCATTTGTACAACATTATTTAAAAATTGTAGCAAACGTTATGCATTTTATGTGTGGTAAATTCTTGTCCAATTTATTAGAGTTGACTATTGAATTGTTGGCACATTTGCGAAAACAATTTAATATTAAATTATTTTAATATTAAATGAATAAAATTTATGTGATTCCATTTAAAAGCATCTGGAATAAAGACTATAAGTCCTATGTTCTATACTTCTTACATGTTTTAATTTCGTTTTCTGTTTGGGGATTGTAATCGCAAGTAATATTGCAACATTTAAGAAATACAAAATTCATCACAATATCGAAACGAATCTTTTATACCCTCTTCTGCAGAAACAATTTAAATATCACGTTAAAAGTGCAGAAAGATGTGGCTATTGATTGTTTGTATTGTAGCTCAAATCCAAATTTGAAAGGAATTACTTTTCATTAAAAAAATGTTTTTATTTTATCCCTGAAAATTTTTCAAGTAAACAATTCCTCTCGAGTTAAATCATACACCGTGTTTTCTTTCAGTCGTCAATCTATATGTGCATATTTAGTTAAGCTATAGATGAAGCATTTATACAGGGGTTTCCTATAGGGACATAACAATTTCGTATCTTTATGTCAACGCACCCTCAAAAATTTTTATGATCTTTCAGTGTCAAAAAGCTAGTCGAAGTCACTTACATGCTAAGTTGAATTACGAGCAACGTCAAGAGAATCCAAGAGTAATTTTAGAGCTACACGCAGAAAAAAATTATGGTTAGGGTTACAATATTTGAAGAGGATCATACTATTATTGGGTATATGGCTGTGGCACAACAATATTATGATCCTGACAACAATAGTATGCTTCACACTCAACCATACTATGATATCCACAACAAAAGTATGATTCACACTCAAGCATACTATGATCTTCACAACAACAGTATGATTCGCACTTAACCGTACTATTATCTCCACAACCATATTATGATCCTCACAACCATAGTATTTTTCTCATACAACCATAGTATGATCCTCGCAACCATAGTATGATTCACACGCTACCATACTATGATACCCAAAATATTTATTAGGATTGGGTGTTGTTCACCATCCGTAGACCCCAAGTAACGAATGTGATTAAACCATGATCAATGGCTATATTCTTCAGCGCAGGCAGATTATAAATAAACGAGAACCAGTCGATAGTCTAGTATTTCACCGAACAAAGTAAACATAATAAAAATCCCTCGAACTACTTTTCAATTGTTGTTGTGTTTTATAATGGACAACAAACATGTACTGTAACGAGTATGTTTTTTTGGTATATCAAAAAAATCATACACACACATACATGTATGCTCTATAAAACCTGTTTTGTTATGTTCATAGTCGCAACCATACTGTATGATTACCGTAATCATGTTATTATTTAAATTTTAAACAACAACACTTTTGTTGCATCAGCCATGTTTATATGGTTGATACAACCATATTTTTATTTCTAAATTTGGCAATAATACTATTGTTACATTTCAACAATATTAATATTGCCGCAATCATACTGTTGTCAAAATGAAATTAAAAAATCAATACTATGGTTGCGACGAACATGCTTTTATTGTAGAGAACATATTAGTGTTGCCGTGACCATGTACTCGTAGTAACCATATTTTTTCTCTGCGTGTACAATACATCAACAAAAAGTTAGGTTTGGTGTGGTTTGTGGCCCGGAGAAATCATCTGACCATGTATTTTTGAAAACGAAAATGGTTTCCGCAGGATGGTGCCACTTGTCACACAGCAAGATCAAAAATGGAACCTTTGAAAGATTTTTAATGATCTTTCAGTGTCAAAAAATAGTCGATGTGACTTACATGGTAAGTTCACTTACGAGCAACGTTTGGAAATCATCAAAAATTACTACCGAAATTCTGAGTTGGTGGTCGCAACTTTAAGAGCGCTTACTCCAGTTTTCGGTAAAGCTCATTTCTGGCTGACTGGTTTTGTCAATAAGCAAAATGTGTATTATTAGACAGCCACCAACCCATATGTGCCTCAAGAGACACTACAATTACTGTGTGGTGTGGTTTTCATGCCGGAGGTGTGATTGGGCTGTACTTGTTCGTTGACGAAAAGGTGTGATTGGGCTGTTCTTGTTCGTTGACGAAAACAATCGTCATGTTATATTCAATGCAGAGCGTTACGTGCCATGTTAGAAAATTATTTTTCGCATTACACAGGGATTAAACCGGCTCAAGACATCTTGCTTCTATATTTAAATAGAAGACAAGTTTTTAACAAAATGGCAAAGTGACATTGATTTTCGTGGCTGCACACTGCTTCTATCATGATTTCGGGTCTGTGACAACCCCCTTCAGAAAGCCTTGCTGCAATTGCTGAAAGTAAAATCGAACTCTATAAGGCCAGGCTCTGCCCAAACGAATAAGAACTACTATTGTAAACCTTACTTTTCAAGTTTTCTTTACAAAATTAGTTTTCATTCATTTGGGGAGAGCCTGGCCTTATAGAGTTCGGTTTTACTTTCAACTATTGCCGCAAGGCTTTCTAAAGAAGGTTGTCACGGACCCGAAATCATGATAAAAGTAATGTACAGCCACGAAAATCAATGTCACTTTGCCATTTTGTTAAAAACTTGTCTTCTATTTAAATATAGAAGCAAGAGGTCTTGAGCCCGTTTAATCCCTGTTCAATGTGTAAAAGCAACAGACCGAAATAAAACAAACGAGCTAAACAAATTATTTTTCGCCAGCTTGACATTACTTAGTAGGGACATAAATACTGTTATAGAAGTTTTATGCTGTAAAATAAAAAGTACTGAATGTTTTTGGACCAACTATTTTTTTTGAATATATTTATTGATGTATATTGTATCCAAAAAGAATCTATTCGAAATGTCCGCCTTTTGCCTTTACACACGCCTTAAGTCGCACTGGCCAATCATCAATAGCTGCACGAACCTCGTCCATTGCAAAATTGGCCACAGCTCGAACCAAAACAGTCTTAGGAGATCCAAGTTGGGGTATCTTTTGGTTCAAACCTTGTCCTCTAAAAACGTCCACAATTTGTAATCCAATGGGTTCAAATATGGACTGCCTGAGGGCCATTCTTCAGAGGAAATGAACGCTGGCAAATTGTTTCGAAGCCAGGCCTGGGACGTTTTAGCCTTAGGGGCCGGCGCAGAATCCTGCTGGAAAGTCCATGGCTGGTTTTGGAACAGTTAATTGTTAAGAGGCTTCACAACAGCTTCCAAAACGGTTTCTTAGTAAACTTTGGTCGATGTTTTGACTCCTTGTTCGCAGAAATGCAGGTCAGTGACCCACCCTATCGTAAGAGACACCCCACCAAACCATGACTGAAGCTGGGTGATGACCCCTTTCCACCCCTGGGATCAGTTCAGATGTTTCCTTAGATGACCGCGCATACACTCTATCATTTTGCTTGTTAAATTTTTCCTGAAGGGTAAAAATTTGTTCATCGGTGAACAACATTTTTCTGTGCGTGCTTCACCAAAACACGTTTGCATTTTTAAACCTATTTTTTTAAAGCTGCAGTCAATAAATCTCTGGTACGTCGTTTGAAAGCTCCAAGTCCCAAGTCTTTTTTAATGATTCGACTCATGGACTTTTGCGTGATATTCATCTCACGGGCCATGATTTTCTGTTTTCGGAGCGGATTTCTGTGAATTCTTGATTTAACGGCTTTGATGACATGCGGTGTTCGAACAGAGCGTGGGCGGTTTTTTACATCTCCAGTCTCCTCAAACAGTTTTATGCATCGGCAGACGAACATGCGGCTAGTCCCTAGTGGCCGGAGCGTTTTGAAAATATCGCTTTTTTCATTTTACAGTTGAAAAGCGCTATTACAGCGATACGGTTCTCATTATCTGACCACTCCATAGTGAAAGTTGAAACCATTTTAAAATCCCATTACAGACTAACGCTATTGAGGTTTGCTTTCAAAACCCATATGACATTAACCGGTTATGTTCAGTTCTGCTATGGGTGTGTTCAATGTTGTAACAGTTTTTATGCCCCTACTAAGTAGTAAAACACATATTTGTTTGTTTGTTTTTCGGCGTTGGTTTTTTTATTTATAAGTATATTCCTGGATAAATGTCTATCTAGTTTAAAACTCATATAGTGTCGAATTCCATATTACGTTTCTTGTACAAAATTGCCTTAATTAGTTAATGCACACGTTAAGCAATAATTTAAGCACCTTTATCAATTTGGGTGTGTTTATCAACCGCACTTAGTTATTGCAACGGTCGCTAATATAGAACTGTGTTAAATTTAAGCACAATTTCTTTTCAATTGAATTGGTCACGGATTTAATTCTTGACTGCTAGGGCGGCAGAACCAGATATACATATTGATCGCTTATAAAGTACCATGCCAAAGTTGAACATGAGCTATAGAGGTTGCTGTGTGGGGCAGCAATTTAAAACCACGGACCGATTTGGTTTAATTTCACCAGAATTGGGTGTCTATCGGTCGTAACGTTCATCGCCAAACTTAGTCCGATACGGATTTAATATGTAGGAAAAACATTCGTATAACATAAAAACGTTGGGTTCGAGCTAGTCCCAATCCTTAAATATAAACCAAGTTCATCAACATCGGGCTATAATTGTGATCTGATCTGACAGTCATCGCTTAATGGAATCAGATAGTGATTCTTAACATAATAACAAAAATGGAACCAGTCCAATATAATCACCAAAAAGTAACACAAAAGGATTTTCTAATGTCTAAATACATATGGAAATTTTGTTTGTTTACTTACCCTTTCAAAATAAACTGAGATTCGTTGACAATTATGGTCTTTTTTCAGCAAAACATGCGGTTGTTCTCCAATGCAATTAATGTACGGTCGACGTTACAGATGGACGTTTAAATAAAATTTCTGCACTTAATTAACTTTGACAATCGTATAAGTCAAATTCTGTAGGCCCATTTTCCATTCATCGCCCAGCATTGTCGATATTCTCATTTGAACGATCGGAATGTTCTTTCAACTTTTGCAAAATCTATAAAAGAAGTAAAAAAGAAGTAAAAACTTTTAAAAAAGGGTTTCAAATAAAAGGATTTTATTAATTAAAGATCTTCAGATTAGTGATAGCTATACGAAGCAAAAAAGTATGGTAAGGGTGACAATATACGAAGACCATCACAGAATTGTAAGGCATAAGGTTGTGGAAAAACAATATTATTATCCTCTTAACAATAGTATTATTCACACACAACCATACTATGATTCTCACAATCATATTATGATTTTCACAACCATAGTGTTTCACATACAACTATAGTATGATCCTCACAGCTATCATATGTATCACATACAATCATAGTATGATTCTCACTACCATAGTACTTAGTAGGGACATAAATACTGTTACACACATAAAAAGTACTGAATTTTTTTGGACCAAATATGTTTTACGAGTAATATATTTATTGATGTACTTAGTAGGGACATAAATACTGTTACAACATTAAACACACCCATTTTAATAGTAGAACTGAACATACCCCGTTAATGTCATATGTGTTTTTGTTTCAACTTCCATCATGAGTGGTCAGATAATGAGAACCGTATCGCTGTAATAGCGCTTTTCAACTGTAAAATGAAAAAAGCGATATTTTCAAAACGCTCCGGCCACTAGGGATTAGCCGCATGTTCGTCTACCGATGCATAAAACTGTTTGAAGAGACTGGAAATGTAAATGACCGCCACCGGTGGTCGGGCCGCCCACGCTCTGTTCGAACACCGCATGTCTTCAAAGCCGTTAAATCAAGAATTCACAGAAATCCGCTCCGAAAACAGAAAATCATGGCCGGTGAAATGAATATCACGCAAAAGTCCATGAGTCAAATCATAAAAAAGGCTTGGGATTTGGGGCTTTCAAACGTCGTTCCGGATACTTATTGACTGCAGATTTAAAAAAAAAAATTGGATTGAAAATGCAAACGTCTTTTGGCGAAGCACGCTGATAACTTGCACAAATATGACAACATTTTTACCGTTCAGGAAAAATTTAACAAGCAAAATGATAGAGTGTATACGCGGTCATCTTAGGAAGCATCTGAACTTATATCAAGGGTGGAAAAGCGGCATCACCCAGCTTCAGTCATGGTTTGGTGGGGTGTTGTTGTTGTTATAACAACAATATATTTATTTTGAAGTCTCGTTCGTCTATGGCGGATCTGCTTCGATATCCAGGTGGAGGAAACGCGCCATTTGAACTGGATGCGTCGACAGAGACCTGGGGGTCGGCTGAGTGGGCGTGGCCGGACAATTGAAGAGGTGCAGTACATCATGTGGTTCCTGATGGCAGGCAGGACAGATGTCCGGAACGTTAGCATCAATTCGTACCCGGTAAGAATTAAGGCGGCTGCACCATTCAGATCTTAGCTGCGGCAGAACCACGCGCGTCTGCCGAGGTAGTACCTTCTCCTCAGGTGAAATCTCCGGGGGATGTTCTCCTAGCACTACATTCACACGGTAGCTGGGTACTGCTGCTGCGACATCATCGGCGTGAATGTTGTTCAGATTTGCCTGATAGTTTCGATGATCTAACGGTTCTCTCTTATACCGCTGGACCTCTCTCTCTAGATCATGAAGATCGTACCTGATCAGCCTGGGTGGATGCATCCTGTTCAAGGATGATGTTGATTGGTGGGGTGTCTCTTACGATGGAGTCACTGACCTGCATTTCTGCGAACCAGGAGTCAAAACATCGGCCAAAGTTTACCAAAAAACCATTTTGGAAGTTTTTGTGAAGCCTCTTATCAATTCCCTGTTCCGAAACCGGACATGGACTTCCCAGCAGGATTCTGAGCCGGCCCATTAGGCTAAAACGGCCCAGGCCTGGCTTCGAAGCAATTTGCCAGCGTTCATTTCCTCTGAAGAATAGCCCTCAGGCAGTCCACATTTGATTACAAATTGTGGCCGGTTTTAGAGGACAAGGTTTGTTACAAAAGATACCCCAACATTGGATGTCTTAAGACTGCTTTGGTTTGAGCTGTGGCCAGTTTTGCGATGGACGAGGTTCGTACAGCTATTGACGATTGGCCAGTGTGACTTAAGGTGTTTGTAAAGGCAAAAGGCGGACATTTCGAATATGTAGATTCTTCTTGGATACAATATACATCAATAAATATATTAAAAAATGTTTGGTCCAAAAACATTCAGTACCTTTTATTTTTCAGCATAAAACGTGTGTAACAGTATTTATGTCCTTACTAAGTATATTGCGGAAAAAATATTATTGTTGCCATGGCTATATAAGTATAGTAACCATATCTTTCCTCTGCTTACGGTGCTTGAACCAGTGTTGCATAAAGTTTTCGAAATCTAAACACTGAAACATTTTTGGATAAGTTAAAATATGAACTTGAGTTTTAGTAATAAATCTTTCCGTTCGTAAGTCTCATGGATTCGGGCTTAAGTTTAAAAAAATCTAAAATTTTCAAAATTTTAATTGCTTTCACTAATCACATGTCCAAGTTTTGTATAGCAGGATTAAGGTGTCTTATAAAGATTGGTTAGACCACATATTAAGAAAACTCCAAAGAACTAGAATTCATTTTGGGGCCATTGACCGAAAGGAGCTGCATATTAATGGTGTGACTGGACATCTAACGGGTGATTAGTCTAGATGTATTTTTTCAGTAGGGTTTTTTCACAGCTTATTTTTCATTAGGGGTTTTCCCACAGATTATGCGTGAGTGGTGTTAAACTTTATTTGTTTCTTTTCAGTATTGTTTGCAATTTGCAGAAATTGAAGCCTAACGATGTTCTTGTATGTCGCCGTTTCAGTGCTTCGAGAAGATCCGTTTTTTTGACCAAAACTTTTTCAGTGATGAGGCCCATTCATTTCTGGCTCAACGGCAACGTCAATAAACACAATAAACAAAATTACGCATTTGGGCTAGGGACCCAGAGAAAACCACGGATTAATGAGATTTATGGGCTGGGATGGTCCATGTTTTTTCAAAAATGATGATGGCCGGACCTTACCGTAAATGGTGCTCGCTATCGCGCCATTATATCGAACTTTTTGCTACCTAAAATTGAGGCCCGTAATCTTGATAACATTTGGTTTCAACAGGACGATGCCACTTGCCATACCGCTACTCAAACAATGGAACTATTGAAACTTTATTTCGAAGAGCAGCTAATTTACGTTGGCCGTCTAGTTCGTGTGATATCACACCTTTAGACCTTTTCTTTGGGGCTACATAATGGCCTACGTCTATGCCGACAAATTCAGGTTTAAAAAGGCAACATTACTCGTGTCATTAAAGCTATACCGGTCGAAATGCTCGAACGAGTCATCCAAAATTGGAACCACAGAATGGAAACCCTGAGGCGTAGTTGCTGCCAACATTTAAAGAAAATTATATTCAAAAAACATATAGCATACAATTTACTTTCGAATGAACAATATAGATTCCACACTTGATTTGTATTTTTCCTATTTTTTATTCTAAAAAAATTCCTCTAGATTGATTACCCGATATTGTTTCGTTGAAAGCAAAGTGCATAATTATCTAGCAATTAACTTGCTACAATACCCAGTTGTAGCAAATTCATCAGTTTTTGTGCATAATCAGCTTAAAAATTTAAACAGCTACTTCGAAGTTCCAAATATAATTGAAATGATATTCCTAAGTTGTTGCTTAAATGTCTTGCGTTCCATTAAAACTTTGAATGACATCAGTCCAAGGCACATTCAATGTGTCAATTTGCACCAGTAATTATCCATTTGTAAGATCTCTAGCTGCATATATCTACTAGGCTTTACTTAAGTCTTTTCTAATTGCCCTTATTTACTTATGCAAAATTTCCACATTATTTTCTTCATCACTTTTCAATCGATTCCCATGCCGTACGCAGAGCAGCCACGGTCCTTATCTTTCATGCATGCCTCCCTTCTCCACTTATCCTTATGGTCCATAAACTCGATGTTTAACTTGTTCTGTCGAGTTAAAAGAATTGATTTTAAATTATTTGTCATGATGCATTTTACGCCAGCCATGAGCATACGATGTTACAATAATTTCCAATAATATTGAGTAAACAGAATTTATGTATTTGGAAAATTAGATTCACACACACACACACACTCAACGCATTATCCAAGGATATCCCACACATGGTCATGTACGAGTATAAACTAGCATCGAAGGATTCTTGCATACTAAAATTCGAAATCGTAAAGACTTGTCGTGTCTTTTTGCAAAAGGGAAAAGTTTATGCCAACTGCCAACATGTTCATTGATTTCACAAATAATTGTTACAGAATTTCATGAAAAGTTCGATTGTAACTGCCACTGCTACTGCAATATGTGAACAGATATTTACGGATATGTAAAGTGCAAAAATACGAGGTAAGCAATGAGAAGAAATTACATTATTATTGAATAATCATAAATTAGTATAGCTATAACAGAAACTCTACTTTCTTCCATAAAAAAAATCGCAAGCTCTCTAATCTAGTGAGGCCTGTAACTTCTTGCACTTGTATTTCTTCTAGAGGGTACGGTACCTTTCCGGTTAATTTAAGGGCAATCATCGTCTGATGAGTTTCTTGTTGGTACGTTCTGAATTATTCGTCCGACATGTCCCAGTCAGAACAGTCATTATTCCCTCCATCGTAGGATACAGAGTATACTAAATTTATGATTCGGTTCCCAATACCTCGAAATATCGATTGGACATCCTATAAACTATATATCCTACTGATCGTCGTAAAATTCTAAGTCGATCTAGCCTCATCCGTCCGCCATATGTGACGCGCAAAATAGAAAGGGACCTAAGGTTAAAAAACAGTTTTGTTCAGGAGAGTCATTTTAAAGACTAGGTCCCTTTCTATTTGCGCTTAGAATCGTCGATTTCACTTTCATAAAACGCGCATATCTCTGGGAGGGAACACTTTTGGGGCATGGGATCGGTCTCATTCGATGCTCAGATGTTCTCCACATCAAAAAAGAAAAAAATTTAAATTGATTTTTTTACCCTTAGGTCCCTTTCTTTATGCGTCCCTTTCTTTATGTCACATATGTTGAAAAAATGATAGCGGTCAAACGAAACAACCTAGAAACCTGTAATTTTGAACGATGAATCGGGATGGTGCCTTATAGTCGGTAGCTGTTTGGCATAGTAAATGGGCCCAGGAAGAAACAAGTTTCCGCTTAAGAAGTATTTTTTTGGAGTATTAATTCAACATATTATCCTTTTTTTTGATTGAACTATGGCTTCACTGGGGGTCTTTAGTTGAGACGCACTGATTATGTGAGAGAGGGACAGAGTGTCTGGACCTTTCGGCTCATGTGTCAAAAAGGATGTCTCCTGTGGTCTAAAGAAACGTTTGCTATGGTCATGAAAAGTTAATCAAGTTGCATTTAAATTCGCTCTATGCATGTATTGGGTTTTCCAATAGGAACAACAATTTGCATCGTTATGACAACGCACCCTCAAACATTTGTAATGATCTTTCAATGTCAAAACGTTAGTCGAATCAATATTTTCATCATGGTAAAGTTCATTTACGAGCAACGTTTGGAAATCATCAAAAATTTCTACCGAAATTCTGAGTCGGTGGCTCTGGCAAAGTTTCACAAAAATCCAGAATTTCATCGCAAAATCATCTTCAGCGATGAAGCTCATTTCTGGCTGAGTGGTTTTGTCAATAAACAAAATACGCGTTATTGGACAGCAACAAACCCACATGTGCTTCAAGAGACACAATTCAATCCGCATAAAAATACTGTGTGGTGTGATTTTCGTGATTTTTCGTCGATAAAAACAATTTTCGTTTTACCGTCAATGGAGATCGCTAACGTGCCATGTTAAAAAATTATTTTGGCCAGAATTGGATGAGCTTGACATCGCTGATATGTGGTTTCAAATTCGATAAACGTGTTATCTCGAGAAATGGTCCGGTCGAATGGCCACCTCGTTCATGCAAGTTAACGTCATTGGATTTCTTTTTATGGGGCCACATCAAGTCATTGGTCTATGCCTACAAGACCAACAACTTTAGACGAGCTCAGAGACAACATTCAACGCGAAATTGTCAACGATTCTAGTCGAAATGTGTGCAAGTGTGGTGGAAAATTGGGTCCAAAGACTAAATCGCTGTACACGGGCTCGTGGTGGTCATATGACCGAAATCAAAACTCTATATCTTAAATATTCTGTGTTATATTAATACGAGTATATAAAATTGTTATGTCCTTAATGCGAAACGCTGTGCTTCCAAAATCTGCTTGTGCTGGGACGGGAGCACCGTATATGCACAAAAGCAGAATATGGCATATGGTCAAAACAAGCGGTAATTATTTAATAAAAAACATATGGGTACTAAATACTAAAAGCAAGCTTCTACTTCTATCCTAATATAGATATACGAGGGCGGCTCGGAAACTTCTTAGCCTAGCACAAATAGCGCGGTATAAACAGAAAAAAGTCAAGTGTTGTGGAAACTTCCATCTCTGCTATGAACACATGTTAAATTTTGTTTCGATCTGGCAACTCCTTCATATAGTAACAGGTGTTCACAAAAGACGCATCGGCGTTTTTTTTACAATGGAAAAATTAGAAATGCGTGCTGTCATTAAATATTTACATAAAAAAGGTTTATCGGGACAAGAAATTCATAATGATATGGTGAATGTGTTAGATGAAAGTGCTCCTTCATATGCAACAGTAAAAAATTGGGTTGCTGAATTTAAACGTGGTCGTACAAGCATGAACCACGTAGTGGACGTCCAAAAACAGCAGCAACAACAGAAATTGTAGCCAAAGTGCATGATATGGTATTAAATGATCGACGAATAAAAGTGGGTGAAATAGCTAATATCATGGGCATCTCAAATGATCGAGTCCATTTAATTTTGCATGAAGAACTACAGATGAAAAAGCTTTCTGCAAGATGGGTGCCGGACTTGTTAACAGTCGACCAAAAACGCATAAGAATGAACATTTCTCAAGCTTGTTTGGATCGTTTTCAGCGAAATAAAATGGAATTTAAGCGTCGTTTCATAACTGTTGATGAGACATGGATCCACCACTATACTCGAGAGACAAAAGAACAATCCAAACAATGGACTGAAGCTGGAGGAAGTGCCCCAAAGAAGGCAAAAACTTCAATCGGCTGGTAATGTTATGGCAACGGTTTTTTGGGACTTCAAAGTCATTTTATTGATTGACTATCTGCAAAAGGGTAAATTCAGAGTACTATTGCAACCTTTTAGATTAAATGTAGAATTAAATGTACAAATTCGAGAAAAACGTCCTAGCTTACAACACAAAAAAAATATTTTTCATCAAGACAACGCACCAGCGCACAAGAGTGTTTTAACAATGGCTAAAATCAACGAATTAAAGTACGAGTTGCTTGACCACCCACCTTATTCTCCTGATTTAGCTCCCAGTGACTTTTACTTGTTCGCAAATCTAAAAAAATCCTTGCTGGCAAGCGTTTTACCTCAAATGAATATGCTGTATATGTGTTCCCTCCCAGAGATATGCTCGTTTTATGAAAGTGAAGTCGACGATTCTACACAAAAGATACACGTATTTAAATCTTTAAAATGGCTCTCCTGAACAAAACTGGTTTTTACCCTTAGGTCCCTTTCTATTTTGCGAGTCACATATAATGTCCGAAACAAACGATGTTTTCACTTATTTATGCCAAACTCAGACTGGTGAACTAAAGCGTGGTCCAACTATAATGCACGATGTTAATTGTGAGTCACACCTTAACTACAAGTTTTTTGGCCAACTTAATATGATATTTCTTTGTTACAGTGTATGAAAAATTCAACAAAGAAGAGGTACACAATTGAGCTGCGCGTAAAGATTGTATAAGCCTTTTACGAAAATGGGCAGATTTAAGCAAATGAGAATCCGCGTGTGATTGTTGAAAAGCCGATGCTTTCACAAAGAGTGACTATTTGGTGCGGTTTATAGGCTGGTGGGGTCGTCGGGTCGTACTTCTTCGAAAATGAGGTCCAAGCAGTTACCGTGAATGGTGTTCGCTATCGCGAGATAATAACGGACTTCTTGTGACCAGAAATTGTGGATTTGGACCTGGACGATGTGTTCTTTCAACAGAAGGGTGCCACAAGCTACACAGCTAACGCGACAATAGCTTTTTTGCGCGAGAAATTAATGGTCGTGTTATCTCACGTCGTGGCGATGTTAATTGACCAACACGATCATGTGATATGAAACTGTTGGTCTTCTTTCTTTGGGTAGATTTTAAAGAAAGTGTACGTCAACAATTCAAGAGTTAAAAGTTGAGATGATTCGGCACAATGCCAACATTGAACCTACATTATGTCTCAGTCATTGAATATATGACCCATCGGAGGTATGCCACCGAAGCTGTGGCAAGTATTTGGCCAATATTTTGCTTCTTGCATAATTCTCATAGATCCTTTTGTCGTTGTAAAAAATATTCAGATAATTATCTGCGAACTTTTTGTTTTATTAACAATAAACATCGTGCGTTTTAGTTGGGCCACCCTTTAGATGTATTGAAAATAAGAAGCTGAATTTTCCCAAACAATCCGACAAATGGTTGACAACTCTAAATTTTAACAGAAGAAAAAAGAGGTCTAAAACTGGTAAGTAGTTGGTCTAACAGTGGTCTGAAAAGGCGTTTACTTAAGCTAACATGTTGGCATGTAATCATTAGTTTTAATATCAAGGATTCTCGTATCTTACCCTACTTGGTCTAACATTGGAGTATTGTTCTTTTGTTTCTGCGGTTTTTGTAAAAGTTTTATTCTAAAAATTGATTTTATTTACCCTTAGGTCCCTTTCTCTATGCGCTGTCACATATGACATAGCATAAACCTCATGTATAAGTACATAAATCCCAAATCGAAAATTTGTCTTGTGCCGATATTTTTTCGGATATCCCCATCTTCGGTATTGGGATTGTGTTCATTTATAATAATCAATTTTCTTGTCCAAAACTGAATGCATTTTAGCCCGGCCGAAGACCAGCATCTCAGGAAAAAGTTTTCATTTAGGAAAAGTTTGTTTAGGATCCATAGGACTATTCTCATATGAAGTCACACCTGTGAATATTTGATTCCTCGATTTAAGGGTTTTACCCATTTTCAGATGGTAGGGATAAATTTCATAAGGTTTTAAAATTCCGAGTCTCCATATAAGGCCTGTCCATAGTCAAAGGTCCTAAAGCTTGGTAGAACGCCGAGTACACAGAAACAAGGTTTTATTAAAAACATGTGGACAAATTTCTATCATTAAATCTGGTCCATCGTGGCATCTTTTCCATCATCAAGTGTTTCTTTCACACCCTGAAGAACAACAACCCAATCGTCGTATGGGTATCAGTGCAAAGATATGGGTTATCGAAGCTCATATGGGTTATTTCCAATTTTAACACAACCTAGTCCATAATAATTCGCAAATCGTTGTTTCCACTCTGTAAAACTGTTGAAATGCTTTTTGTATTGCATTGACCATTATTGTTTTTCTTTTAAAGGGGCGTGGCACCGACGACAATCGCCAATTTTATATGTTCTAAATATCATCGTCAGGTTGACTTAGTCCCTTTATGTGGAAAGTATTAACTTCTGGACTGAACTGACCCATTTTCAACACCAACCGTTTCATGTCGTCAACAAATATATACTTATACAGAAACAGACAAAACAATAAGGTCACAAGCTATGCACAAAAATTAAACCAATATAAATCAAACTTATTTCGTTATTCCAAATATTTTTTCTTAAAGTTTTTGTTAATACTGAGTGGCTCTTAGTACGATTATCTGGCAACGATCTGTTGTTTATACGAATATGAGACATGGACCATAATGATAAATGTCACATGTAACGAAGGGCAAATAAATAACGTCAACGGTATATAATTACAATAAGAACGCATCATAATTTACTAGAAAACCAACTTCTAATAGTGAAACGTATTCAGTTTGTGTAAAATGCACATCTTGAAAATTTTTTTTAAGAGTGACAAAACATTTTACCGACGCTGATCGTTCTATTAGTGCAATATAAAACCTTAAAGCCATTGCTTACGTCAAATTACATAAACTATTAGCAGGTCACAACATTTTATTGTTAACGCCTTACAAGAAAAAGAATAAACATATACTAAGAGGTACCCCGAAAAACTTCTGCTACCCTTCTGGGAACCCGCTTAAATCTGCTGAGCCGATCAGATCCGAGTTGGTAGTCCCCGTTATCACAAGGACTATTAGACGCCGGCTAGTGAAAAAAAATCTGTTCGGAAGAACGTCCAGGAAAGTCCCATTGACTAAACGGTATCGGCGAAATCGTACTGTATTTGCTAAATCGCTTCTAAATTGGAAAGTTTCAATACTTGGCAGCAAGTGGAAAAATGGAAGAATATAAAAATAAATCAATAAATCAAACTTTGGGTCAGACGCCTTTTTTTCGGTTACACAACTAAAACCGTAAAGCATGGAGGAGGAAATATAATGGTTTGGAGATTTTTTTTCTTGTGGGGCCAATATATTGGATCAAAAACATAATGGATACAAATGTGTACTGCCACATACTTAATGAAGTGAAGCTGTCGTATGCCGAATGTGAAATGCCCCTAAAAAAGTGGCTTCATTTTAACGACGTAAATGGTATGACATGCCCAGCACATCTCCGGATCTAAATCCAATAGAAAATTTGTGAATAATAGTGAAGGATAAAGTTGGACCACAAAAATTGAATAGAATATCAAGCAAAACTGCCTGATATTCTATTCCAAAGAAAACGAGTCAGTATTGGGTGGAGTCAATGCCTTTGAGCTGTAAAACTGTTTTACAAAATATAGGCTATACCACAAAAGACGAGTCTTTTGTGGCTATATCACAATGGATCTATTGAGAGGTCATTTCGAAGAGTAGCTTATTTCACGTTTAGGATGGATTTTTGGTTGGCCGCCTAGATCATGTGATATTACAACTTGAGACTTTTTTCTTTGGGGCTACGTAGAGTCTAAAGTCTATGCTGACAGGCCAACATTACGTGTGTCTTTAACGCCATACCGGACGAAATGCTCAAACGAGTCATCCAAAATTGGACCCTCGGAATGGACAGCCTGAGGCGTTGCGGCAAACATTTGAAGGAAATTATATTCAAAAAATAAATAGCCTTAAATGTCTTTTGGAATAAACAATAGAGACTCCGCAATTGATTTGAATTTTTGTATTATTTCTATTTTGAAAAAAGAATACCTCTAGATTGATCACCCGATATGCCTTCTCCTCAGAATACCTCTTAGGTACAAGTCGAGTAGGCAGTTTCAAAGGGCTAATGAGTAAAGTTTATTTGACACTCTTTCTCCAGATTTAATCCCTACTTAATTTGTAATATTTATGCACACTGCCTATGAGTACTGCGAACCCCTATTTAGGATATATTTAATAGAATTTTTTGCCAGAAAACAAGTGGAAAAGAGCCAGTAAAAAGAACGTACAAAAATCCTGGATGTAAAATTGCGGCTCTACTACCGATTCGAAAATAAGCGTTGGTTTGTTCACAACAAATGAATTTTTTTCTAAAGGTTCTTTCATTATCATAACGATCTAGCCCATTTAAAATTCCAAGCAAATGATCGCCGTGCTAAATTTCAGACTCCTAGCTTTATTTGTTTGACCGATATCGTGCTTGCTATAGCAAAACTAATGGACGGACATAGCAAGAACATCTGTTACGACAATCAAAACTGTAGCTACCTCAGAGAGAAAAGGAGCTAAGTGTTTGCTAAATTAAGTTTTTTGACGCTGTTCAGTTAGATCACGTACAAATGGATCGATTTGGACACATAGACCCAAAAAAAGCTTTGTCTTCTTGACCAGCTTTATCGTGAAAGCGTCACGATACTACGCCCAGCCATACTTCGATTAAAGTTAGTAAAAAAAGCTAAGCGGGCGTGGCCGACAATATTATATTCTATACTTGTTGATCTACAGAAAAACCATCTTAAAATAGGTTTTTCTCTCAAATTAGTGAGCTGCGCACGATTCAATTTTTAATCCCACTGGCTTAGAGAAATATATCTTACTCGTAAAGCCGCCGGTTTTTATGAAGTGGAAACCCACAGCTAAAAAAATATTAGATGTTCTTACCATATATATGGCTGCTACAACCATATTTTCATTTCTAAATTTTGAAATAATAGTATTGTTACATTTCAACAATATTAATATTGCCGCAATCATAATGTTGTCAAAATTGAATTTAATACTCAGAAGAAGAGTGTTTGTAATCTTTTCCGCTTAATTTCAGATGTTTTTTATTATATTTTTAATTTTTGTAATAAAGAACCTATTTTTTGTCCCCTTGAAATCAAAGGACCTAACCCATTTTTATGATTTTTATTGAATGAAGTAAACAATTTCGATTTGTTTAAGTAAATAAGAAGAATGAATGTGTTTGTCAATAAAGCGAAATGGAGTGTTAAACATATGCCATTATAAACAACACTTTTTGCAATTTATTTAAAATAAAGTGAAATGACCCTTTGTCCGTCACTGTAGTTATACTTAATGGGATTTCCATTCAGTATTTCGAGGTGTTGCAAACGGAATGACAAAGAGAATAGGGTATGATATACCTATAAGTATGATGGTTCTTGCAATTTCTTAAAAATAAAGTGGAGTGACCGTATTTTTTTGTCCGTCACTGCACTTTATGGGATCTCCATTCAGTATTTTGAGGAGTTGCAGACGGAATGACAAATAGCATATATCCGTTACCTGTGATGTAGGGTACAAAAATGAGCCCGCTGGAAAAAACATTTAAAATACGTTAAATTATGCATACCCATTTTGAGGGTCGATTGGGCCGATATCAAAACGATAAAACTAACATATTTTTTTAATATAACTTTTGAAAATATAATGCAGGCCTTTTTAACCAGAAAAACGCAAAAAATGTCCTGTTTGTAGTATAGATTCTCACCAAAGGGATGTCAGTCTTAATAAACATATCGAATATGGAGATTAAGAACGATTTCGTTGCGGACATAGTCCCCATCACGAAAATTGGGATTGTGTCTGGTCACGTTTTCTGTCATCATTTCTGTTGCCGAACAACTTAATCTCCTTATATTGACGTCTTTTCGAGGGTGTCTTCTTTTCTTAGAATAGATGGTTCACCTCGACCCACTTTCTGTTTACAGTTTTACCTCACCTATTACACTTCCCTCTTATCGATATGATATTGTAGTCAAAGTGTTCAATGAAATCTGGCTATTGCTGCCATGAAAATGATTATGAGCGAAGGGGCATTGATGCCACTGCTGGCTGCTCTTGTTACCACATCATTAGATAATTGTTTCTCCATCATTACTCCTACGTCTCTGTAAAGGATTCTTTCCATTTGCATGTTTGAGTTTGATTATATATACGGCCAAACTCCTTTATCTGCGGGGTTTTGTTTGTACAATAGATTGTGCTGCCATTTAAAACAATTCCAAAATCAATACTCGTATTACTTGCTTCCACTGAAATAGCACTGCGGCGAATCAATTTTTTGCAATAGCAATTAAATGGTCTAGAGCAATGTTTGAGTTGCGTTATTGCGAAAAACAAAGTATGGAGCTCATTGGATCATCTGCAATTATGAGCAAACATGAGCAGTGTTTGTTTTACAAACATTTGCAAAGTGCAAAAAACTCCACTGGTCTCACATACTTTAGGTGTTCACTCATGTTCACTCCTTTGTGGTTTTTATTTGGTGGAAATCGCGGCGCATTAGGAGGAACACAAAGGGCTTTGTTTGTTGCACTGTGTTATGTTCTGCTTGCAACGCTTAGAAATACTGATTGCAAACCTCATAAAGTAAGTATATTAATTCTAAATCGCCGCACAGTTGGGCATTTTAGAACTATGGGGATTTTTTGGAAATATTTTGAGATTTTTCGGAACTAAACAAATCAGGTAACCTGCTGATTCGTATGTATTGGGTTTCTAAAAGTAGTCTGTATATATATAATTTTAGATTTGTAAATTTTAATATATATAGGGTGGGCTATTTAAAATTTGAATCGGCTGTAAAAGAAAATACTGATGAATTTTTTTTAAATTTCTGAATTTATTAGGTTGGGTTGAACTTTATTATTTAATAATGGAACATCATCCGATGCTTTTTTGCTTTTTTGCCAATGGGCTGAAGATTGTTTGGCAGGAGATGAAGAAATTTACCGAAAAATCGTGTTTTCAGATAAAGATCATTTTCATCATTTTCAAGAGAATGACATGGACGACATTTGGTTTCAGCAAGACGGTGACGCAACCAACGCAGCCATCAATATTTTACGCACTGTTTTTGAAAATTGAATAATCGGCCGAAACTGTGATGTCAATTGGCCACATCGGAGCTTTGATTTGAGACCTTTGGCTGATTTGGCAGAAATCGAAGTAGCCATTGAAGAGATTCGACCCGAAAAGGTTCTCAACCTTTTGCAACCTTTGCAATAAAACCAGAAATTTGAAAAAAAAATTTAGTCAGATATAAAATCGCCCATCCTTTATATCTTCATAACCCCAAGAGATAGGAACTTTAAAGCGTGTTGTTTCTGTATTACCTTGGAGATAACTACAATCGAAATCGACATATAAGACTGTGAAGAATTTATCGCAGAAGAGGTAGTAAACTTGGTCTGCCAAAAACAAGGGATGATTTCAAACAGAGTGTCCCCACCCAAATGCTATACTACTTTAAAAAACTGACTCCTCCCCTTTTATTTCTTTATACACTCCATAAGGAAAAGACTAATTATCATATTTATTATCACGATTTTTGTAGGACAGCCACCTCTCCGCCACAAATTTTCTATACAAAATCTCGCTCAGAATCTGAAAAATTTTCCATAGGAGAATTTGTCCGGAATTATAGCAGTTTTTGTAGGAAAACTTTTATAGCGGATAACTTTTGCAGAAGCTGAGTAATTTTATGGATGAAAATTCTATAGGAAAAGTTATAGGAAAATTTGCTTAGGATCTGAGCAATTTTCTATAGGAAAATTTGCTCAGGATCTGAGCAATTTTCTATAGGAAAATTTGCTCAGGATCAGAGCAATTTTCTATAGGAAAATTTGCTCAGGATCAGAGCAATTTTCTATAGGAAAATTTGCTCAGGATCAGAGCAATTTTCTATAGGAAAATTTGCTCAAGATCTAAGCAATTTTCTATAGGAAAATTTGCTCAGGATCTAAGCAATTTTCTATGGGAAAATTTGCTCAGGTTCTGAGCAATTTTCTATAGGAAAATTTGCTCAGGATCTGAGCAATTTTCTATAGGAGAATTTGCTCCGGATCTGAGCAATTTTCTATAGGAAAATTTGCTCAGGATCTAAGCAATTTTCTATAGGAAAATTTGCTCAGAATCTGAGCAGTTTTCCATAGAAAAATTTGCTCAGGATCTGAGCAATTTTCTATACGAAAATTTGCTCAGGATCTGAGCAATTTTCTATACGAAAATTTGCTCAGGATCTGAGCAATTTTCTATAGGAAAATTTGCTCAGGATCTGAGCAATTTTCTATAGGAAAATTTGCTCAGGATCTGAGCAATTTTCTATAGGAAAATTTGCTCAGGATCTGAGCAATTTTCTATAGGAAAATTTGCTCAGGATCTGAGCAATTGTCTATAGGAAAATTTGCTCAGGATCTGAGCAATTTTCTATAGGAAAATTTGCTCAGGATCTGAGCAATTTTCTATAGGAAAATTTGCTCAGGATCTGAGCAATTTTCTATAGGAAAATTTGCTCAGGATCTGAGCAATTTTCTATAGGAAAATTTGCTCAGGATCTGAGCAATTTTCTATAGGAAAATTTGCTCAGGATCTGAGCAATTTTCTATAGGAAAATTTGCTCAGGATCTGAGCAATTTTCTTTACGAAAATTTGCTCAGGATCTGAGCAATTTTCTATAGGAAAATTTGCTCAGGATCTGAGCAATTTTCTATAGGAAAATTTGCTCAGGATCTGAGCAATTTTCTATAGGAAAATTTGCTCAGGATCTGAGCAATTTTCTACAGAAAAATTTGCTCAGGATCTGAGCAATTTTCTATAGGAAAATTTCCTCAGGATCTGAGCAATTCTCTATAGGAAAATTTTCTCAGGATCTGAGCAATTCTCTATAGGAAAATTTGCTCAGGATCTGAGCAATTTTCTATAGGACAATTTGCTCAGGATCTGAGCAATTTTCTATAGGAAATTTTGCTCGGGTTCTGACCATTTGTTAGTAGGAAAATTTGCTCAAGACCGGAGCAATTTTGAGTAGGAATTTGCTTAGAATCTTGAATTTACCTACACTTCACTACTCCGTGGTAGGGCATATTATCTCTAAGTGCTGATGATTGTAACACCTTAAAAGAATGAGTATAGGCCCCAGTGTTTGTCCACCGATCGATTAATAATCACTATCAGACTCCATTGTGTGATGTTAGTCCATATATGCGTCTTACGTTGCAACCAAAGTACAGCTCGCAATTATGAAACGATTTCGATGAACATTCTTTAAGTTTTGGACTTAAGATGAACCCTATTGAAATTGGTCTATGATTTTGAAAAGCTTTCTTAGTGTGTTCGGAATCTAGGCTATAATTTTATCAGAACTTTAGGCATTTTGCTAAGAAAAATTTGCTCCGCTTTTGAGTTGTATCGAAATGTGGTCATTATTTAAACTTTGAAATACTCGTACGAGTAGTTGAAAATCTCAACAAATTTAAAATGCCAAAACTCATTATAAGTTTTCTAGTGTGCACACTCTGCACGATGGCTATTGAATTTAAACGCAAGCATTACAAGTAAAATGTCACATCTAGTTGTCACAGTTTGATCCTTTATGCAGCTGCATCGGAATTCAAATAATTTACTTCCTTCGTCATTCACTTGGCTTTGTGCTATTTGTAGACCGTTCAAAGATTAATCCGCACTTAAATAAAAATTCAAATTAACTTATTATTAAGTCAATTTAACAACATTATCTAAAAGTTTAGAACTTTGCAACGACAACCACCGTTTCCAACGCCACCGAACTGCAAATGAACCAAATTTACAAATCGTGCTAAACATTCTAAAAAGGACGCACATACACACAGGGTAGACATGGACGACAGAGAGGACGTCGAACGTATTCTGGCCATAGATTTATTCAAAACACGTTCATCTCACTTAAGCCTACGTGAGTACCACAATCAAAGTAAAGTTCCTGTCATAAAATGACAAATGCGCTGCATTCAGGAGCCAAAAATGTGCTCAACTTAAAAAAAAAAAAACTTTCATGAGCAAATGAAAAAAGAAGGAACGCTTTTAAAAACTAGTGCCGAGAACGAAAAAAATATTATCAAAAACCTTAAAGAAAAAAATTATACGTTTTTATGAATTTTTTACTATGGCAATGTCGTGTACTGACCGTCAGATAGAAAGACCGAAACTAAAACGATAAAATTATATAAAATTTGAATACAAAGTCAGCCCGAATTATTTACACAAAAATCTGTGTGTGCCTGAAGATATGTATCTGTGTCACACTCATACAAACACAACATCTAAAAATTCATAAGTGCCAGCAATGAGAGCACGTACGTCTAAACTGACATTTATAATGTGCACTTTTTTCCATGTCCTCTCAAATGTCTGAACTTAAGCCATGTTACTACATTGTTTACCCTACAACCCGGAGAGTGGGAGAAATTAAAGACTCAAATCTTTTGACAGAAAAGGGATCACAAATTATAGAAACAAAAGTGCGCATTTTGAAATCGGCTGCTGTGGTGATAATTCTCAAACTGTATTCCGTATCATGACTGAGTTGTTTCCGTTGACCAAAGAAAACAAGGGTCAATGGCATAAATTATTTCCTGTATTGAATAGTATTTGGTCAAAGCTAAATGGCATAACACATAATTTCTATCTCAAACAATATATATTTTTTTTTGCAAAATTTATTACCTTTTAGGAAAATCGGAGTTAGTCGCAAAGAAATAATTTTTTTTTCAGCAGCTGAATTTATCTCTAAAAGTCATGCAAAAGCTTTACTTATTACATTTTGATCGAAATACTAGTAAGTACGCCTAACTCAGAGCCAGCTTAGTGCATTTGATTCGGTGGTTAACATTTTGAAATACATTCAAATTAGGAAAACTGCAAAATCCGAGGTCGATACACAATTTGCACGAGCTGAATGGCGGATGTTAGTGTGGTTTGGACCATAATTTTCTAAAAATCGTGGAAAGAAATGTGTACACTAGAGTACCTCAAAACAAGTTGCATGTGATGATTGATATGTTTTAGAGCGATTCCCAAAATATTTCGCATCTAGCTATCGGCAGGACCAGTTTCTAAACATGATTAAAATTACGTCATTAACATTCATGATTTTATACTTTGGATGTAATTAATGACTTGGACTTTGACTCTAATAATGTTAAAATTTCTTTTACGCCTGAGATACGAGTATTAAAAGTTTCGAGCAATTTTTTCCTCAGATAATTTCACTATACTTAGTAGGGACATAAATACTGTTACACACGTTTTATGCTGTAAAATAAAAAGTACTGAATGTTTTTGTACCAAATATTTTTTAATATATTTACTGATGTTTATTCACGCAGAAAAAAAGTATGCTTGTGGTGACAATATTCGAAGAGGATAATACTATTGTTGGGTATATGGTTGTGGTACAACAATATTATGATCCTCACAACAATAGTATGATTCAAATACAAACGTACTATGATCCTCACAACAATAGTATGAATCACACATAACCATACTATGATCCCCACAACCATAGTATGATTCACACTCAATCATACTATGATCTCCACAACCATAGTATGTATCATATACAACCATTCTATGATCCTCACAACCCTACTATGATTCACACGCAACCATGTTATGATCCCTACAACCATAGTAGATTTAAATAATGAAAATTATACAAAAATACATTAAATTCAAAATATTAGGGAGTGATTTAGTTCACAGTAGAAAAAATAAGTTTAAATAAACGTAAGCGTTTTTATTAAAAAATATTTCAGTTAAACAAAGCCAAAGCAGCTTGTTTAAAATTTTTTAATTTCAATAAAAAAGTACTATTATTGCATTAGATCCATACCAATAACATTTGTTCTTAAAAGCACATTTAAATGAAGCAAAATTACAATCATACAGTATGATTGCCGTAATCATATTATTGTGAACATAAAACGCAAAACACAATACTTTTGTCGAACCAACCATATTTATATTGTTGCTATAACCATATTTTCATTTTTAAATTTGGCAATAATACTATTGTTATATTTCAACAATATTAATATTGCAGCAATTATACTATTGTCAAACATAAATTCAGTAAACAATGCTATGATTGCGACGAACATATTTTTATTGCTGATAACATATTATTATTGCCGTGACCATGTAGTAACCATGTTTTTTCTCTGCGTGTTGTATTCAAAAAGAATCTACTTATTCGAAATGTTCGCCTTTTGCCTTTACACACACCTTAAGTCGCACTGGCCAATCGTCAATAGCTGTACGAACCTCGTCCATCGCAAAACTGGCCACAGCTCTAACCAAAGCAGTCTAAAGAGATCCAATGTAGGTGTATCTTTTGTGACAAACCTTGTCCTCTAAAACCGTCCACAATTAGTAATCCAATCTGGACTGCTTAAGGACCATTCTTCAGTGGAAATGAACGCTGGAAAATTGCTTCGAGGCCAGGCCTGGGCCGTTTTAGCCTAATGGGCCGGCGCAGACTCCTGCTGGGAAGTCCATGTCTGGTTTTGGAACAGGGAATTGTTAAGAGGCTTCGCAACAGCTTCCGGTTTCTTGGTAGACTTTGGCCGATGTTTTGACTCCTTGTTCGCAGAAATGCAGGTCTGAAGCAATACTGAAGCTGGGTGATGACCCTTTTCCACCCTTGGGTCAGTTCAGATGCTTCCTTAGATGACCGCGCATACACTTTATCATTTTGCTTGTTAAATTTTTCCTGAACGGTAAAAATTGTTTCATCGGTGAACAAATTTTTTTTGTGCAAGTTATCAGCGTGCTTCACCAAAAGGCGTTTGTCTTTTTCAATCCTATTTTTTTTAAAGCCGCAGTCAATTAATGTCCGGTACGTCGTTTGAAAGCCCCAAATCCCAAGTCTTTTTTAATGATTCGACTCATGGACTTTTGCGTGATATTTATCTCATGGGCCATGATTTCTGATTTCGGATCGGATTTCTGTGAATTCTTGATTTAACGGCTTTGAAGGCATGCGGTGCTCGAACAAAGCGTGGGCGGCCCGACCGGTGTCGGTCTTTTACATATCCAGTCTCCTCAAACAGTTTTATGCATCGGTAGACGAACATGCGGCTAATCCCTAGTGGTCGGAGCGTTTTGAAAATATCGTTTTTTTCATTTCACACTTGAAAAGCGCTTTTACAGCGATACGGTTCTCATTATCTGACCACTCCATGATGAAAGTTGAAACAATTTTTAAATCCCGTTACAGACTAACGCTATTACGGTTAGCTTTGAAAACCCATATGACATTAACGTGGTATGTTCGGTTCTACTACTGAAATGGGTGTGTTTAATGTTGTAACAGTATTTATGTCCCTACTAAATAAAATGTAAGAAATTGATTTTTCGACAAAAAACGCTTTATTTCAAATCCGAAGAATGGAGATTTTAAAGAAACCATTGGGGTCTAAAAAAACCAAACCGAACTTAATTCTCTAGTATAAACAAATCCAAAAAGTATTCTCATTTTTTTGTGCAAGCCAAACAAATTTTATATTCGGTCTCCGATTTTCCATTAATACTGTTTGCTCAAAAACACATGGTGTTGGATCCAAATTGTTCACATTTCTATAACAGCAAAAGTTTATCAATTGGTGAGAATATGTGACGCGCAAAATAGAAAGATACCTAAGGGTAAAAACCAGTTTTGTTCAGGAGAGCCATTTTAAAGATTAAAATACGTGTATCTTTGGTGTACCATCACTTTCATAAAACGCGAATATCTCTGAGAGGGAAAACTTTTGGGGCATGGGATCATTCTCATTCGATGCTCAAATATTGTCCACATCAAAAAAAAAGTGAAAATTGATTTTTTGTACCCTTAGGTCCCTTTCTCGATGCTCTGCCATTTTAAAGATTAGATCCCTTTCGATTTGCGCTTAGAATCGTCGACTTAACTTTCATAAAACGCGCATATCTCTGGGAGGGAACACTTTTGGGGCATGGGATCGGTCTCATTCGATGCACAGATGTTGTCCACATCAAAAAAAAAGTGAAAAGT
This sequence comes from Hydrotaea diabolus, assembly GCA_963513945.1. Taxonomy (NCBI): domain Eukaryota; kingdom Metazoa; phylum Arthropoda; class Insecta; order Diptera; family Muscidae; genus Hydrotaea; species Hydrotaea diabolus. The sequence goes on along the minus strand of OY740718.1, from coordinate 120,917,395 downwards.
TGATGAAAAGTTTTGTTCAGGAGAGCCATTTTAAAGATTATGTCCCTTTCCATTTGCGCTTAGAATCGTCGACTTCACTTTCATAAAACGAGCATATCTCTGGCAGGGAACACTTTTGGGGCATGGGATCGGCCTCATTCGATGCTCAGATGTTGTCCACATCAAAAAAAGAAAAAAAAATGAAAATTGATGTTTTTAGCCTTAGTTCCCTTTCTCTATGCGCTGTCACATTTATTAAATCATTTTTAGCAGCTTCCTCTTCAAATAATATAATTTGAAGAGAAACGCGTCGCAGGTGGCGAATGATTAACGCGCAACTAAATGTTAATAACACTCATACGCTTCGATCTTCAAGTACTTTTGGGTATTTAATTAAAATAATGTAATTAAGGGTTTTAAAAGGGTTTTAAATATATATATATATATATATATATATATATATATATATATATATATATATATATATATATATATAACCTAAAGGGACTTTAATTAGTAATTAGTCTCTTAGGAGGGGGCATGGTGGATTAGAACACACTACTTGAGAGGATTTGCCTTTTGCCCGTCCGTACGATTTTACGTAAACTCTACTTTCCTTTTCTATTGAAAGTAGCACCGAGTCTGGAATCAGCAATGCACCGTCTCATGTTATTACATTTGCATTCAGTTCATACATTGAACTAATATGTCCCGTCCGTGTACTGAAACATTGATATACTCGTACTTCACATTAGGGTTTTCCTCCGTTTTCATAAAGTCACTCGTTCTGTACTTTACATGAATTCCAGCCGGTCGTGGAACGCGAGTGGTATCTTTGAATACCCACTACCACAGTTGGTGCGCACAGATATGAATGTATCTTATGGTGGAACATGTGGCGGTGGTTACTAGTGCCAGTGCTATGAGCTATACCATTGAGGCTTATTAGGAAATCTCAGCACGTTTTCGGAAAATGTGAAATTTTCGCTAAATGTTTTGTAAATGTTTCCGCCGACCAACTTTGTAATTAGTTGTAGTCGTAGCTAAATAAAACTGTTGTTTCTCCAAAATGTACCGCCTCTTTTTTAACAGCAGAAAAAAGGTTTACACAAAAACCGAATCAGAAAAAATGCTAAGTAAATTAATAAAACAGTCTCTGTGGGTCGTTTGAAGTTGTTGCTAACCACTGTTGCTGTCGCTGTCCTAAGACACACGATAATAAAACTTTATAATCGCTGTAATGGCCCATTTTTCGCCGGCATTTATGCCGTTAAGTTCCATCGCTTTTAATCTTTTTGGCATGCTCATAATGTCTGCTTATTATCTGTTGTTCGCCTTGTTTTTCTGGGTGTGTGTGCGTGTGGACGTGAGTGTTTTTCACTATAAACATTTTGACCAGTAGTTCTTTCTGCGATTTAATCTGGGATATACAAATTAAAAACGTTGCTTATATAATTCTCCGAGTAACACATTCAGAAAAAAGACGGCACGATCTAAATGCCAGAGTGTATAAGTTTTTGGTTTAATTGTTTGAGGCATGAGAGATTATACAAAAATATTTCGCACGCAAATTAAATTTTATCATTATTGCAACATTCAGAAATATTGTCGATTATTAGGGGAACTCTTGGTTGATTTTATGTCTATAATTAGGCATTTTTGAATATTTGCCTAATCCAATTTTGGATTTGTTATTTAGTAGTAGAAGTTGTTGGATATGCTATCGATGCATTAACGCTGAAAGCATAAAAGCTTAATTAATAAAGTACAAAACATTTTCGGTTGGCAACTCGCTAAGAAGGTCGGTATCGTGATAACTTTACACCACTATGTAACTATTTAAAACTAATATTGTTAACAGAAAACTATAGACAATTTGCCAAAATTTAAAACCGATTGGTAGCTCCTTTCAAGAGTTATCGCTCGAACCAGCTGCACAGACGGACCTGGCTCAATTGACTTAAAAAGTCATGAAATGGATTTTGTCAAAACAAATGTAGGGTCTAAATTTTTTTTCGGTGCGTTACAGTTTTCGTCCTTCCCAATTAAAATATACCTTCTCATCCAGTAGGGTGTGGGAATAAAAGAGGAAACTCTTAACTTCAATTCGTTGTTTTTCAATTTCCAAAAATTAATTTTTCTCTAATTTAGAATGGAAATTCTTAGCTAAAGGGTGGTTTTTCTTAGACTTGTGGTTTTAAGTCTGGCCACGCCTTTTTCCAAGTTGGAATTTTTTTTACAGGTGTCACTTTATACTTAGTTTGGTTTTCCATTTCATAATGAATAGACTTACTCCGGAACGAGGTTTGTAAATCGTGGTACAAGATGGCCACCGATTCAGATTTTTACAAGAAAATTTTGTTCAGCGATGAAATTTAATTTTAGTTGGATGGATACGTTAATAACCAAAATTGCCATATTTGGAGTAATGAAAATCTAAACGCATTAGTTGAGACGCCATTACACCATCAAAAAGTCACCGGTTGGTGTGCTCTGTGGGCAGAGGAAATCATTGGTCCAAATTTCTTCAAAAATGAAGCCGGCCATAATGTTGCAATCAATAGGGAACGCTATAGAGTCATGATTAATGACTTTTTCGTGTCTGAATTGGAGGATTTTGATGAGGACGACCTTTGGTTCCAACAAGACGGCGCTATCAATTTTTTGAAGGAAACTTTTGTTGAGCCCCTCGCGTCGTGGGGCTGTCGCTTCCAATATCGTGCGAATTACTACCGAACGATTTTTTGTAGGGTTATGTAAAGTCGCTTGCCTATGTAGATAAGCCCGACACGATTGAGGCCTTGCAAGAGAATATTCGGCGCGTTATTGCTGGCATACGATCCCAAATGCTGCAAAAAGTGGTCGAAAATTGGGCCTCTCGGCTGTAATTTATTCGAACCAGCCGCGGCCATTTGCCCGAAATCAATTTTAAAACATAGTGACAAACCCTTATCTTTAAATAAAAGCTAAATTATTGCTCATAACATTAAATTATATGAATTTTATTTCTTCTTGAAATCCACATGTTTGAAAAAAACACCCTTTAAAATAATGATTTTCAGAATACGAAATACAAGATCTAAATTTGGAATGCATCTTTAATTGGAAATTGTCTATTCAAATTTTATGGTCCTAACATAAGCATTAGTTGCAACATCATCCGAGCAAATAGTGGGTATAAACTTTGCAATTAACTTCCTACTAAACAATGCCTCATCATCGATACCCGAACTTTGATTGACCAACGATTCTTGTAGCCTAGCAACGAAAAAAAAAACTAAAACAAAACTAATTTACGAAAATATGTTGAGAATTTAACATTTTTTAGATATGCAACGTGCGAACGAGAAAACGGACCGAAACAAAATTAATTAATTAAACCAAATTCTTTAGCAACAGATGACAAGCAACAGTCAACACACAGTCGCCAAAAAAACCTTGTCAATAAAATGTGTCATTGTAAACAGCAGATCGACGATACTAAACAACAGCGTCGACACTAAAGTTTGCCATCACAAACGCCAGCAGGGCAAAAAGGGACTCTCAGAAGTTAAATTAGTTTAAACACACATTTACATTCCCACTCACAGTCACCTTAACACCTCGCAAAGGCCATCAGCCCTAGGGGGCGGGGCGGGGCCGGCTTGTGCGTGAACATGTCGGAGTACATCCTCGTGCTGCCACCGCACCACGTTGGTATTGACACTCCAAAAGTGGTGACAAAAAATTAACATTAAACAAAACCAACGACAAGAGCTACGGCAGAAGCGAAACAAAAACAGAAAACCACAAAAATTTCACTGATTAGCATAATCAGAATAAAAATAGCCACAAAATGTGTACATTTTCCAAACTAAAACAAACGACAACAACGACAAAAGTGAATTGAAACAAAAACACAAAAGGATTCCTATCCCTATTTCTATTGTCCTACAAACGGTGTCACTGTCACATGGACACTAGCTGGCGTCGCACTTCATGCAGCAAAAGAAATACATGTTGATTATGTTTAAGCAAAGGAAACGAAAACTGTGGGTTTGGGTGCTTTCCTTAAATATGTTGATGAACTTAGTAGGGACATAAATACTGTTACAACATTGAACACACCCCTTTCAATAGTAGAACTGAACATACCCCGTTAATGTCATATGGGTTTTGAAAGCTAACCTCAATTGCCGTTGTCTGTAACGGGATTTTCAAATTGTTTCAACTTTCATCATGGAGTGGTCAGATAATGAGAACCGTATCGCTGTAATAGCGCTTTTCAAGTGTGAAATGAAAAAAGCGATATTTCAAAACGCACCGGCCACTAGGGATTAGCCGCATTTTCGTCTAACGATGCATAAAACTGTTTGAGGAGACTGGAGATGTAAGAGATGGCCACCGGTCGGGCCGCTCACGCTCTGTTCGAACACCGCATGCCATCAAAGCCGTTACATCAAGAATTCACTGAAATCCGCTCCGAAAACAGAAAATCACGCAAAAGTCCATGAGTCGATTCATTAAAAAGGACTTGGGACTTGGGGCTTTCAAACGACGTGCCGGACATTTATTGACTGCAGCTTTAAAAAAATAGGATTGAAAAATGCAAACGTCTTTTGGTGAAGCCCGCTGATAACTTGCAAGGGTGGAAGAGGGTCATCACCCAGCTTCTGTCATGGTTCGGTGGGGTGTCTCTTACGATGGGGTCACTGACCTGCATTTCTGCGAACAAGGAGTCAAAACATCGGCCAAAGTTTGTCAAGAAACCGTTTTGGAAGGTTTTGTGTAGCCTCTTAACAATTCCCTGTTCCAAAACTAGCCATGGACTTTTCAGTAGGATTCTGCGCCGGTTCATAAGGCTAAAACGTCCCAGGCCTGGTTTCGACACAATTTGCCAGCGTTCATTTCCTCTGAAGAATGGACCTCAGGCAGTCCAGATTTTAACCCATTGGATTACAAATTGTGGACGGTTTTAGAGGACACGGTTTGTCACAAAAGATACCCTAACATTGATTCTCGTAAGACTGCTTTGGTTCGAGCTGTGACCAGTTTTCCAATGGACGAGGTTCGTGCAGCCATTGACGATTGGCAAGTGCGACTTAAGACGTGTGTAAAGGCAAAAGGCGGACATTTCGAATAAGTAGATTATTTTTGGATATAATATTCATCAATTAATATATTAAAAATATTTGGTCCAAAAACATTCAGTACTTTTTACTTTACAGCATAAAACGTGTGTGACAGTATTTATGTCCCTACTAAGTACACACAGAGAACAGATTTGTTGCCACAACCGATTTTTATTGGTGATTAAACGTACGTACATCGCTATAACTGAATAATGGTTGGGTACACGGCAATTTTCAGTGATGGGAACTGACAGTATCGGTTGAAGAGAAAAAGTATCGGTAACTCTAACTAATTAGGATGAGTATTGGAACTGAAATTGTACATGTATTGGTTGTTGTTATAGATAATTGGCTATAAGAACTCTTTTAATTTGGATGATTATTGGAACTGAAATTGTACATGTATTGGTTGTTGTAATAGATTATTGATTAAGAACTCTTTCAATTCGGTTGTCATTACCACGAGCATTTGGTAATAATAATAAAACTTTTTATGTAATTTTTTTTATTTTTTACGATTTGAAAATATTTATTCTCTTATTTGACTTATGAGCAGGTTCTTTTAAAGCCTGGTTTTTACTTTCGATTCTAATAAAGTTTGTATGCTCAAGTGGAACGATTTTCGACATCGAATTGGAAAAGGGGGTCAAAAAGCTACCCTATTGGTTTGAAGTGTCAAAAAATTTTAAGATATAGCTTATTATAATACATTATTTATGTAGAGTTAAGTGGAACTTTAAACATAAATATTTCTAGCTACTTAAGGGTTAATGTGACATAAAATACCTCAAATCAATGCTTGATATCTTGGCTACAGATGTGATACAAATGGCTACGTTGGGCAAATTCGGCGGACATTTTGGCTCATTTGCTCCAAAAAAAAAAACGTCCGCTTGATCAAAAAGGGCAATAAATAGTCAATACGTACTAGAAATAAAACAAATTTAGCTACGAATCTAAATAAGAGTAATTTCAAAGTTTTGTTTAAGATTATGGAAGGACGAAAAGAATAAAAAAAATATTTTTTTGCTATTTAGTAGCTCCAGGATTTTCAGTCGCATCGTAACCCATTCTAATACACTTACATCGTGTGTTTGGGTGTGCTTGTTATGTCAACATGTTGTATATGTATGTATTTACCTAAACGCACACACTCGCACTGCTGGACCATTGTGTTCCGGACGTATCTGTGTAAATGCGGTCGGTTGATATTTTACAAATTCAAAACCCATGTGTCCATTTAACACTGACACAAAGAACTTTCCAATTTTTGGAAACTGTGTTTTGTTTTTTTTTGTCCTCGTGCAGGATTGCCAAGTGTTGGCAATTAGTGGTATCTGAACAGTATTAACAGAAACAACACAATTTTGACAGTTCGGAAATTGTTCAATTTCACAATAGGGGTCACGTTAAATTTGTTTACAAAAGTATTACGACACCAAGTTTCATAATTATAGGTTTTGATATCCAAGTTAAGGTGAAACAAAATTATACGCATGAATTGCGGATACTTGGTAGCAGTAGCTTGCAAATATTAGAAATACTTGTACGAGAGATGTTATTTCGAAGTGAAGGGCATTGGAAATAGTTAACCAGTGGCTGCCTTTTAATATATGAAAACTCAAAATAAAGCATGTGTGTACTATCAAGGGGAAACGTTTCGATATTCCAATGCTGTCTGGTAATGTTTTCACATTTTAAGAAAATTTTTGACATTTGGGGGCCGCTTTAATAATTTAATTCTTTTGGTAGAAGTTCCAACTAGTTACTTAATGGGATGTTGTGGGAATGCAGTAAGTTTTCTTTTCAATCCTCCACGTTAAGATGGAGTGTACGAGGGCGACCGCAAAACTAACTGGCCTGGCAAATTTTCTGTTTTACTAGCAACTTTTTTTGTTTTTGTTTTTTAAAAGCAATCTTTTATAAGCCATCTGTCAAAATTTCCGAAATATTTAATGATTATTTTCTGTGTTACAGGTGATTGAAGTAAACAAGTTTTATAATTTTTGAAAAATGGAAAATAAAGAGTTTAATTAAACACTTTTATATGAATGGTTATACGCCACAATTAATGAAAGATGAATTGGATTCTGTTCATGGTGATAATGCACCATCATACTCCACCGTGAAATCCTGGGTTCAACAATTTAAAATGGGTCGTTCAAGTACGGAAGAGGAACAACGCTCTGGAAGACCGAAAACTGCTAATACTATTAAAAACATTAGAAAAATATTTAATGAAGTGACTAAAGATAGACGAATAAAGCTCAGAGAACTTGCTGATATCGATAAAAATACACGAAAAACAAGTTTGGAGTATTTTACATGATGAACTCCACATGAAAAAGCTATCCGCAAGATGGGTGCCGCGTTTGTTGACTTTGCCCCAAAAAATCGTCCGTTGGACCAATTCCGAGGAGCTTTTAGCGATTTATCAGCGTAATTCAATAGAGTTCTTGCGCCGATTCAGAACTGTTGATGAAACATGGATCCATCACTACATCCCAGAATGCAAAGAACAGTCAAAACAGTGGATAGAAGCTGGTAAAAGTGGTCGCAAGAAGGCGAAAACTGTTAAGTCAGCAGGAAAAGTAATGGCCACAGTATTTTGGGATGCAAGGGGTATAATATTTATTGATTATCTTGAGAAAGGAAAAACTATAAATAGTGAATATTATTGTGCATTATTGGATCGGTTGAGTGAAGAAATCAAGATAAAACGACCGCGTTTAGAAAAAAAAAGTTCTTTTTCATCAAGATAACGCTCCTTCACACACTGCATTTTTAACTCAACAAAAACTGGCCGAATTACGATTTGAAATTGCTCCGCATCCACCATATAGTCCAGATTTAGCTCCTTCTGATTATTTCTCGTTTCCAAATTTAAAAAAAAATTCTCGGTGGCAAAAAATGTTCGTCCAATAGCAAGGTTATTGCTGAATCTGAGGCATATTTTGAAGGTCTTGAAAAATCTTATTTTTCAACTGGAATTAAAAAACTTGAAAAACGTTTGATGAAGTGTATTGAGTTGGAAGGAGATTATGTTGAAAAATAAATAATAATAGTTCAAAAAAAACGGTTCTTTTTATGTTAGGCCAGTTACATTTGCGGTTGCCCTCGTACATAAAAATTGACATTCCATTTGCTACACTCAATCACTTTGAGATTAAATATATGTTATTTTGAATTTGTATTTATTATTTGTATAATTATTTATTTTTTATTGTCCCCGACTATTAAATATGTCCAAACCTCTAAATAAGCCTTATGTGATTACTTTTTGAGGGAACTTATGAAGGGTGTTTTTTTAGATGTGTGGTTTTTAACCTGGCCACACTTTTTTCGCAGTTGGTCTTTTTGTCAAGTGTTTTATGCTCAGTTTTATTTGCCATTTCATAATGAATAGACTTTTTCCGGAACAACGCTTGCTAATTTCGGTGAATGGGCCCAAAACTAGATGGCCACCGACCCTGATTTTTACAAGAACATTTTGTTCATCAATGGAGCTCACTTTTGGTTGAATAGGTACGTTAATAACCAAAATTGTCGCATTTGGAGTAAAGAAAATCCACAAGCCATTGTTGAGACGCCGTTACATTCTCAAAAAGTCACCGTTTGGTGTGCTCTGTGGGCAGAGGGAATCATTGGTCCACATTTCTTCAAAAATAAAGCCGACCATAATGGTAAAGCAAATGGGGTACGCTATATAGCCATGAGTAATGAATTTTTCGTTCCTAAATTGGAGGATGTTGTTGTGGACGACCTTTGGTTCCAACTAGACGGTGCTATCAATTTTTTGAAGTTAACATTTGGTGAGTGCATTATCTCGTGTCGTGGCCTCCAAGATCGTGTGATTTAACACCGCCTGACTATTTTCTGTGGGGTTATGGGAAGTCGCTTGCCTACGCCGATAAGCCCGACACGATTGACGTCTTGGAAAAGAATATTTGGCACGTTATTGCTGGCATACGGTCCCAAATGCTGCAAAAAGTGGTCGTAAATAGGGTCTTTCGGCTGGAATTTATTCGAGCCAGCCGCGGCGGACACTTGCCTGTAATCAAACTTATTTTTATTTTTGAAATAAAGCTAAATTCTTGGCCATAACGTTGAAATACATACATTTTATTTCTTCTTGACAACAACACGTCTGAAAAAAACACCCTTTATAATGAAATAATATCCCGCCCATAGGTTTGTTAAAAAGCACAGCCAAACGGATTAACCTAGGAACCTGATATGATGATGGCTTTTGGTCGCAAGCTTTTTGGGATTGTAGATGGACGAAATCAGTCCAGGGGAGAAAAAGTTTTCTCTTAAGGGACTAAGGGCACCTCATAAAAAAATACCCTGTTTAAGTATTTGCTTAACAAATCATTATATCTTGTGGACGAAAAAATGGTTAGGTTATGAAAAGGTTACAGTTTCTAAGAAACGTTCTGTATGGATAATATGGATAAATAGTCAGTATGAACATATGGTTGATAAAGTTATAGCAAATTCTGAATTTAATTTTAAAGCTATTATAAAGGTTTGGCTGACATAGGTTCGTACTTATAAGTCGTTTCAGTAGCATAGGGACGGTGAAGGGCATAAAATGTGCGGGCTGGCCGCTAGAGGTTTGGCTACATTCCCTTAATATGGTTTCCTTCCAAACAGATTGACATAGGAGCTATGATCCATATGTTAAAAAAGTCAAAATATCGTATGAAAACCTAAAATTAAAAGTATAAAGTTTTTCCAGCTAAAAAAATTTTTAGAAATCAAAAAAACGCAAAAAGAAATTGATGAAATGTATTTGCTACGGTTGCCAGGCAGACTGCACAGCAGTTTTTAAACCCGCCAAGGTTTAAAAACGATTTGGCAAAATATCTGGAATTTTAAACTAAGCGTCTAATCGACAAAACAGCCTTAATTCGTGACCACTCATTTTCTAGGCAAAATATTTGGAATTTCATATGAAAACTTAAATCATCGATGTCTCCTAAACTAAGCGTCTAATCGACAAACCAGCCTTAATTCGTGACCACTCATTTTCTGAGCAAAATATTTGGAATTTCATATGAAAACTTAAATCATCGATATCTCCTAAACTAAGCGTCTAATCGACAAAACAGCCTTAATTCGTGACCTCTCATTTTCTGAGCAAAATATTTGGAATTTCATATGAAAACTTAAATCATCGATATCTCCTAAACTAAGCGTCTAATCGACAAAAGAGCCTTAATTCGAGACCACTCATTTTCTGGGCAAAATATTTGGAATTTCATATGAAAACTTTTATCATCGATATCTCCTAAACTAAGCGTCTAATCAACAAAACAGCCTTAATTCGTGACAACTCATTTTCTGGGCAAAATATTTGGAATTTCGTATGAAAACTTAAATTATCGATATCTCCTAAACTAAGCGTCTAATCGACAAAACAGCCTTAATTCGTGACCACTCATTTTCTGGGCAAAATATTTGGAATTCGTATGAAAACTTTTATCATCGATATCTCCTAAACTAAGCGTCTAAACGACAAAACAGCCTTAATTCGTGACCACTTATTTTCTGGGCAAAATATTTGGAATTCCATATGAAAACTTAAATCATCAATATCTCCTAAACTAAGCGTCTAATCGACAAAACAGCCTTAATTCGTGACCACTCATTTTCTGGGCAAAATATTTGGAATTTCATATGAAAACTTTTATCATCGATATCTCCTAAACCAAGCGTCTAATCGACAAAAGAGCCTTGATTCGAGACCACTCATTTTCTGGGCAAAATATTTGGAATTTCATATGAAAACTTTAATCATCGATATCTCCTAAACTAAGTGTCTAATCGACAAAACAGCCTTAATTCGAGACCACTCATTTTCTGGGCAAAATATTTGGAACTTCATATGAAAACTTAAATCATCGATATCTCCTAAACTAAGCGTCTAATCGACAAAAGAGCCTTAATTCGAGACCACTCATTTTCTGGGCAAAATATTTGGAATTTCATATGAAAACTTAAATCATCGATATCTCCTAAACTAAGCGTCTAATCGACAAAACAGCCTTAATTCGTGACCACTCATTTTCTGGGCAAAATATTTGGAATATCATATGAAAACTTAAATCATCGATATCTCCTTAACTAAGCGTCTAATCGACAAAACAGCCTTAATTCGAGACCACTCATTTTCTGGGCAAAATATTTGGAATTTCATTGAAAACTTAAATCATCGATATCTCCTTAACTAAGCGTCTAATCGACAAAACAGCCTTAATTCGTGACCACTCATTTTCTGGGCAAAATATTTGGAATTTCATTGAAAACTTAAATCATCGATATCTCCTAAACTAAGCGTCTAATCGACAAAACAGCCTTAATTCGTGACCACTCATTTTCTGAGCAAAATATTTGGAATTCGGTATGAAAACTTAAATCATCGATATCTCCTAAACTAAGCGTCTAATCGACAAAACAGCTTTAATTCGTGATCACTTCCCTTCTGGGCCAAAAAAGTTGGAATTTCATATGAAAACTTAAATCATCGATTTCTCCTAAACTAAGCGTCTAATCAACAAAACAGCCTTAATTCGTGACCACTCATTTTCTGGGCAAAATATTTGGAATTTCATATGAAAACTTAAATCATCGATATCTCTTAAACTAAGCGTCTAACAACAAAACAGCCTTAATTCGTGACCACTCATTTTCTGGGCAAAATATTTGGAATTTCGTATGAAAACTTAAATTATCGATATCTCCTAAACTAAGCGTCTAATCGACAAAACAGCCTTAATTCGTGACCACTCATTTTCTGGGCAAAATATTTGGAATTTCATATGAAAACTTAAATCATCGATATCTCCTAAACTAAGCGTCTAATCGACAAAAGAGCAGTAATTCGTGACCACTCATTTTCTGGGTAAAATATTTGGAATTCCATATGAAAACTTAAATCATCAATATCTGCTAAACTAAGCGTCTAATCGACAAAAGAGCCTTATTTCGAGACCACTCATTTTCTGGGCAAAATATTTGGATTTTCGTACGAAAACTTAAATCATTGATATCTCCTAAACTAAGCGTCTAATCGACAAAACAGCCTTAATTCGTGACCACTCATTTTCTGGGCAAAATATTTGGAATTTCATATGAAAACTTAAATCATCGATATCTCCTAAACTAAGCGTCTAATCGACAAAACAGCCTTAGTTCGTGACCACTCATTTTATGGGCAAAATATTTGGAATTTCTATGAAAACTTAAATTATCGATATCTCCTAAACTAAGCGTCTAATCGACAAAACAGCCTTAATTCGTGACCACTCATTTTCTGGGCAAAATATTTGGAATTTCATATGAAAACTTAAATCATCGATATCTCCTAAACTAAGCGTCTAATCGACAAAAGAGCAGTAATTCGTGACCACTCATTTTCTGGGTAAAATATTTGGAATTCCATATGAAAACTTAAATCATCAATATCTGCTAAACTAAGCGTCTAATCGACAAAAGAGCCTTAATTCGAGACCACTCATTTTCTGGGCAAAATATTTGGAATTTCATATGAAAACTTAAATCATCGATATCTCCTAAACTAAGCGTCTAATCGACAAAACAGCCTTAGTTCGTGACCACTCATTTTCTGGGCAAAATATTTGGAATTTCTATGAAAACTTAAATTATCGATATCTCCTAAACTAAGCGTCTAATCGACAAAACAGCCTTAATTCGTGACCACTCATTTTCTGGGCAAAATATTTGGAATTTCATATGAAAACTTAAATCATCGATATCTCCTAAACTAAGCGTCTAATCGACAAAAGAGCAGTAATTCGTGACCACTCATTTTCTGGGTAAAATATTTGGAATTCCATATGAAAACTTAAATCATCAATATCTGCTAAACTAAGCGTCTAATCGACAAAAGAGCCTTAATTCGAGACCACTCATTTTCTGGGCAAAATATTTGGATTTTCGTACGAAAACTTAAACCATTGATATCTCCTAAACTAAGCGTCTAATCGACAAAACAGCCTTAATTCGTGACCACTCATTTTCTGGGCAAAATATTTGGAATTTCATATGAAAACTTAAATCATCGATATCTCCTAAACCAAGCGTCTAATCGACAAAAGAGCCTTAATTCGTGACCACTCATTTTCTGGGCAAAATATTTGGAATTTCATATGAAAACTTAAATCATCGATATCTCCTAAACTAAGCGTCTAATCGACAAAACAGCCTTAATTCGTGACCACTCATTTTCTGGGCAAAATCTTTGGAATTTCGTATGAAAACTTAAATTATCGATATCTCCTAAACTAAGCGTCTAAACGACAAAACAGCCTTAATTCGTGACCACTCATTTTCTGGGCAAAATATTTGGAATTCCATATGAAAACTTAAATCATCAATATCTCCTAAACTAAGCGTCTAATCGACAAAACAGCCTTAATTAGTGACCACTCATTTTCTGGGCAAAATATTTGGAATTTCATATGAAAACTTAAATCATCGATATCTCCTAAACTAAGCGTCTAAACGACAAAACAGCCCTAATTCTTGACCACTCATTTTCTGGGCAAAATATTTGGAATTTCATATGAAAACTTAAATTATCAATATCTGCTAAACTAAGCGTCTAATCGACAAAAGAGCCTTATTTCGAGACCACTCATTTTCTGGGCAAAATATTTGGATTTTCGTACGAAAACTTAAATCATTGATATCTCCTAAACTAAGCGTCTAATCGACAAAAGAGCCTTAATTCGAGACCACTCATTTTCTGGGCAAAATATTTGGAATTTCATATGAAAACTTAAATCATCGATATCTCCTAAACTAAGCGTCTAATCGACAAAAGAGCCTTAATTCGAGACCACTCATTTTCTGGGCAAAATATTTGGAATTTCATATGAAAACTTAAATCATCGATATCTCCTAAACTAAGCGTCTAATCGACAAAAGAGCCTTAATTCGAGACCACTCATTTTCTAGGCAAAATATTTGGAATTTCATATGAAAACTGTAATCATCGATATCTCCTAAACTAAGCGTCTAATCGACAAAAGAGCCTTAATTCGTGACCACTCATTTTCTGAGCAAAATATTTGGAATTTCATATGAAAACTTAAATCATCGATATCTCCTAAACTAAGCGTCTAATCGATAAAAGAGCCTTAATTCGTGACCTCTCATTTTCTGGGCAAAATAGTTGGAATTTCATATGAAAACTTAAATCATCGATATCTCCTAAATTAAGCGTCTAATCGACAAACAGCCTTAATTCGGACCACTCATTTTCTGGGCAAAATATTTGGAATTTCATATGAAAACTTAAATCATCGATATCTCCTAAACTAAGCGACTAATCGACAAAACAGCCTTAAATCGTGACCACTCATTTTCTGGGCAAAATAGTTGGAATTTCTTATGAAAACTTAAATCATCGATATCTCCTAAACTAAGCGTCTAATCGACAAAAGAGCCTTAATTCGTGACCTCTCATTTTCTGGGCAAAATAGTTGGAATTTCATATGAAAACTTAATTATCGATATCTCCTAAACTAAGCGTCTAATCGACAAAACAGCCTTAATTCGTGACCACTCATTTTCTAGGCAAAATATTTGGAATTTCATATAAAAACTGTAATCATCGATGTCTCCTAAACTAAGCGTCTAAACGACAAAACAGCCTTAATTCGTGACCACTTATTTTCTGAGCAAAATATTTGGAATTCCATATGAAAACTTTTATCATCGATATCTCCTAAACTAAGCGTCTAATCGACAAAAGAGCCTTAATTCGAGACCACTCATTTTCTGGGCAAAATATTTGGAATTTCATATGAAAACTTAAATCATCGATATCTCCTAAACTAAGCGTCTAATCGACAAAACAGCCTTAATTCATGACCACTCATTTTCTGAGCAAAATATTTGGAATTTCATATGAAAACTTAAATCATCGTTATCTCCTAAACTAAGCGTCTAGTCGACAAAAGAGCCTTAATTCGTGACCTCTCATTTTCTGGGCAAAATAGTTGGAATTTCATATGAAAACTTAAATCATCGATATCTCCTAAACTAAGCGTCTATTCGACAAAAGAGCCTTAATTCGTGACCACTCATTTTCTGAGCAAAATATTTGGAATTTCATATGAAAACTTAAATCATCGATATCTCCTAAACTAAGCGTCTAATCGACAAAAGAGCCTTAATTCGTGACCTCTCATTTTCTGGGCAAAATAGTTGGAATTTTATATGAAAACTTAAATCATCGATATCTCCTAAACTAAGCGTTAAATCGACAAAAGATCCTTAATTCGAGAACACTCATATTTGGTATTTCGTATGAAAACTTAATTATCGATATCTCCTAAACTAAGCGTCTAATCGACAAAACAGCCTTAATTCGTGACCACTCATTTTCTAGGCAAAATATTTGGAATTTCATATGAAAACTGTAATCATCGATATCTCCTAAACTAAGCGTCTAATCGACAAAAGAGCCTTAATTCGTGACCACTCATTTTCTGGGCAAAATTTTTGGTATTTCGTATGAAAACTTAAATTATCGATATCTCCTAAACAAAGCGTCTAATCAACAAAACAGCCTTAATTCGTGACCACTCATTTTCTGGGCAAAATATTTGGAATTTCGTATGAAAACTTAAATTATTGATATCTCCTAAACAAAGCGTCTAATCAACAAAACAGCCTTAATTCGTGACCACTCATTTTCTGGGCAAAATATTTGGAATTTCGTATGAAAACTTAAATCATCGATATCTCCTAAACTAAGCGTCTAAACGACAAAACAGCCTTAATTCGTGACCACGTATTTTCTGAGCAAAATATTTGGAATTCCATATGAAAACTTTTATCATCGATATCTCCTAAACTAAGCGCCTAATCGACAAAAGAGCCTTAATACGTGACCTCTCATTTTCTGGGCAAAATAGTTGGAATTTCTTAAATCATCGATATCTCCTAAACTAAGCGTTAAATCGACAAAAGATCCTTAATTCGAGAACACTCATTTTCTGGGCAAAATATTTGGTATTTCGTATGAAAACTTAAATTATCGATATCTCCTAAACTAAGCGTCTAATCGACAAAACAGCCTTAATTCGTGACCACTCATTTTCTGGGCAAAATAGTTGGAATTTCATATGAAAACTTAAATCATCGATATCTCCTAAACTAAGCGTCTATTCGACAAAAGAGCCTTAATTCGTGACCACTCATTTTCTGAGCAAAATATTTGGAATTTCATATGAAAACTTAAATCATCGATATCTCCTAAACTAAGCGTCTAATCGACAAAAGAGCCTTAATTCGTGACCACTCATTTTCTGGGCAAAATTTTTGGAATTTCGTATGAAAACTTAAATTATTGATATCTCCTAAACAAAGCGTCTAATCAACAAAACAGCCTTAATTCGTGACCACTCATTTTCTGGGCAAAATATTTGGAATTTCGTATGAAAACTTAAATTATTGATATCTCCTAAACAAAGCGTCTAATCAACAAAACAGCCTTAATTCGTGACCACTCATTTTCTGGGCAAAATATTTGGAATTTCGTATGAAAACTTAAATCATCGATATCTCCTAAACTAAGCGTCTAAACGACAAAACAGCCTTAATTCGTGACCACGTATTTTCTGAGCAAAATATTTGGAATTCCATATGAAAACTTTTATCATCGATATCTCCTAAACTAAGCGCCTAATCGACAAAAGAGCCTTAATTCGAGACCACTCATTTTCTGGGCAAAATATTTGGAATTTCATATGAAAACTTAAATCATCGATATCTCCTAAACTAAGCGTCTAATCGACAAAACAGCCTTAATTCGTGACCACTCATTTTCTGGGCAAAATAGTTGGAATTTCATATGAAAATTTAAATCATCGATATCTCCTAAACTAAGCGTCTAATCGACAAAAGAGCCTTAATTCGTGACCTCTCATTTTCTGGGCAAAATAGTTGGAATTTCATATGAAAACTTAAATCATCGATATCTCCTAAACTAAGCGTTAAATCGACAAAAGATCCTTAATTCGAGAACACTCATATTTGGTATTTCGTATGAAAACTTAATTATCGATATCTCCTAAACTAAGCGTCTAATCGACAAAACAGCCTTAATTCGTGACCACTCATTTTCTAGGCAAAATATTTGGAATTTCATATAAAAACTGTAATCATCGATATCTCCTAAACTAAGCGTCTAATCGACAAAAGAGCCTTAATTCGTGACCACTCATTTTCTGGGCAAAATTTTTGGTATTTCGTATGAAAACTTAAATTATCGATATCTCCTAAACAAAGCGTCTAATCAACAAAACAGCCTTAATTCGTGACCACTCATTTTCTGGGCAAAATATTTGGAATTTCATATGAAAACTTTTATCATCGATATCTCCTAAACTAAGCGTCTAATCGACAAAAGAGCCTTAATTCGTGACCACTCATTTTCTGGGCAAAATATTTGGAATTTCATATGAAAACTTAAATCATCGATATCTCCTAAACTAAGCGTCTAATCGACAAAAGAGCCTTGATTCGAGACCACTCATTTTCTGGGCAAAATTTTTGGAATTTCATATGAAAACTTAAATCATCGATATCTCCTAAACTAAGCGTCTAATCGACAAAAGAGCCTTAATTCGTGACCACTCATTTTCTGGCAAAATTTTTGGTATTTCGTATGAAAACTTAAATTATCGATATCTCCTAAACAAAGCGTCTAATCAACAAAACAGCCTTAATTCGTGACCACTCATTTTCTGGGCAAAATATTTGGAATTTCGTATGAAAACTTAAATTATTGATATCTCCTAAACAAAGCGTCTAATCAACAAAACAGCCTTAATTCGTGACCACTCATTTTCTGGTCAAAATATTTGGAATTCGTATGAAAACTTTTATCATCGATATCTCCTAAACTAAGCGTCTAAACGACAAAACAGCCTTAATTCGTGACCACTTATTTTCTGGGCAAAATATTTGGAATTCCATATGAAAATTTAAATCATCAATATCTCCTAACTAAGCGTCTAATCGACAAAAGAGCCTTAATTCGTGACCACTCATTTTCTGGGCAAAATTTTTGGTATTTCGTATGAAAACTTAAATTATCGATATCTCCTAAACAAAGCGTCTAATCAACAAAACAGCCTTAATTCGTGACCACTCATTTTCTGGGCAAAATATTTGGAATTTCGTATGAAAACTTAAATTATTGATATCTCCTAAACAAAGCGTCTAATCAACAAAACAGCCTTAATTCGTGACCACTCATTTTCTGGGCAAAATATTTGGAATTTCATATGAAAACTTTTATCATCGATATCTCCTAAACTAAGCGTCTAATCGACAAAAGAGCCTTAATTCGTGACCACTCATTTTCTGAGCAAAATATTTGGAATTTCATATTAAAACTTAAATCATCGATATCTCCTAAACAAAGCGTCTAATCAACAAAACAGCCTTAATTCGTGACCACTCATTTTCTGGGCAAAATTTTTGGTATTTCGTATGAAAACTTAAATTATCGATATCTCCTAAACAAAGCGTCTAATCAACAAAACAGCCTTAATTCGTGACCACTCATTTTCTGGGCAAAATATTTGGAATTTCGTATGAAAACTTAAATTATCGATATCTCCTAAACTAAGCGTCTAATCGACAAAACAGCCTTAATTCGTGACCACTCATTTTCTGGGCAAAATATTTGGAATTCGTATGAAAACTTTTATCATCGATATCTCCTACACTAAGCGTCTAAACGACAAAACAGCCTTAATTCGTGACCACTTATTTTCTGGGCAAAATACAGCCTTAATTCGTGACCACTCATTTTCTGGGCAAAATATTTGGAATTTCATATGAAAACTTTTATCATCGATATCTCCTAAACTAAGCGTCTAATCGACAAAAGAGCCTTAATTCGTGACCACTCATTTTCTGGGCAAAATATTTGGAATTTCATATGAAAACTTAAATCATCGATATCTCCTAAACTAAGCGTCTAATCGACAAAAGAGCCTTGATTCGAGACCACTCATTTTCTGGGCAAAATTTTTGGAATTTCATATGAAAACTTAAATCATCGATATCTCCTAAACTAAGCGTCTAATCGACAAAAGAGCCTTAATTCGTGACCACTCATTTTCTGGGCAAAATATTTGGAATTTCATATGAAAACTTAAATCATCGTTATCTCCTAAACTAAGCGTCTAATCGACAAAACAGCCTTAACTCGTGACCACTCATTTTCTGGGCAAAATATTTGGAATTTCATATGAGGGGCTTAGTGACTAATATTTAATAATGAGAAAAAAGAGGTTAAAGTTAAATTGCAATTAAAAATGTTAGATGCTATCTGGTATATTACTTATTAACTAATAGTGATCCTGAGATATATTTTAATCAAATAAGATAAAAAAACGCAATATTTTACATTTACAAGTACGCAATAATCATATTTGAAGTAAGTACAGTCTCACTTACAACCCTTGTGCTTTAACTTTTTTTTAAAATTTCTAAATAAATGAAGTTGTACCTCAAACTATTGTTAGTTATACCTAATAAGAAAACCACATAGACGAAATTTTTAAAAAGATTTTATTAAGAAATATTTTTATGGTTCTATGCTAAATTTTTTATTCGTCATAATCAGATTCCATGACATCGTCGGTCTCATCTTCATCCTCACGTTGGCTTTCGATAATTTCCGGAATTTCCTGCATTTTATCATGAGGTAGTGTTTTAAACCATTCATGGTGAATTGGTGGTATGTAACAAAGAAGCTCCTGGAGGTTCTTGAATTTTTCGAACTTGATTGGTTTGACGCTGTTTTTTGGTGGAAGTTGTGGGAGTACCTTCACGGATCGACCAACATTTCGAGCTCTCATGTTTACTTTACTGAAGGCGTCTTGCTCATTCATTAGATTGTCTTTGTATGAGAGGTTCCAAGGGTCATCCTTGTGAAATTGTAACCATTGCATCTTTCGGATGCCCGGTACACTTTTTCTAAAAAACCTTTTGATGGGCTCTAGAGATATAAAATCCTTATTTTGCATTGATACTACGGTAAATTTTTACTTGAATTTGACACTAGCTTCTCCCAATCTTGAGGTATATAAATTTGACAGAAATTCTTTCTCTTGCTAATGTCTATAATACCAAAATTTTGGTCACACTCCATGAATGAGTGGCCAGAGAGTAAAACTTTGTGGTTTACTTCTTGAATATGAGTATTTTTAATGACATATAACCAAAACTGAACAATGTAGTGACTCTTATTCTGGCCACCACAGTTGTCGCTATAACATGTAATGTGAGTCACACTCTCAGGCAAAGAGTTTATAAATTTTAAAAGACAAGAACTAATTTCTTGGCATCCACGTGAAGCTTGGCTTTCATTCCACATGTACATTTTGGCGTCTCCCGTTGATAAATTGTGAACACAAAAGTTGTATGTCCAAAGTTGACGGGCATAGTAAGCTTGAGTGCATGTCAGTACAGGAGTTGGCAACATTTTTTGCAAGTCGAAACAGATTGCCACATGGGTGTTAGTACTGTCAATTTTTACAAACTCTTTAACTCTATCTTTATCCAGTTTTGCTGCTGCAGCTTTTTTCAAATGCAATTGTTTTTCTTCTTCGGCTGCATTTTTAACAGCGTCTGTTTCACCATCCTCAATAGTAATTTGCAACTTGTCACAAGTAACACATGTGTCTGTTTGGGGTTTGTGGAAACTAAGAGTGATTGCTGAGCTCAAAAAAGAAGATTGTAAGTTGTGATCTTCAAGACTCCAATAGTCTATAAAAATGTCATTGCGTATTTTCTCAGGTATGTTCTCATTGCACTTGAATCTGCATGTATGGTTGTATGATTTCACGCTTTTCTTCTGGTGAAGTTTCCCTTTCCTATTTACATATTCCTTACCAGCGTCCCGTTTCATTGGACGTTTATTTCTTGCCCAGGAGTTTTCTTTTCTCACTTTCTTTCTTGCTGATTGCCCAAAGTACTCCATCTCGTCCAAACTACTTTCAGCATCTGCTAGAGCGTCTTCAGCTTGTTCACGTTGACCATCCACTTGAGCTGTCTCAGGAATTTCCCATGTGGGATCTGCATCACTGTCATCTGCAACAGAATTTACAAGTTATGAAATTAGTTTCAAAAATAAATAACAAACGGTAAAATATTTTAAACTTACCAGCATTACAAAATGTTTCAGATTCACTCATTTTTAATGATTTTATTAACGAAAAACAACAGACAATTAACATTTGAAACAAAGCAGTTTTTGAAAAACTTACTAAGTTCAATAAGGTTTTTTATAACAGGTGTTTTGATAGCAAGTGCTAAAATAAGTTTCGATATTTTAGCTCAGAACTTCTCTAAATTCACTCACTCAGTCAACGTTAAAAAAATCATTTTAATATTTCTTTAGAGCACAAGGGGTGTAAGTGCTCATACACCCCTTGTGCTCCAAGCGAAACAGTTATTTTAATGAGAAGTGCTGAAATTGGTCGCCATATTTCGGTACCGGCTGAGAAATCTACATTCACCTGTTGTGCTCTGAACTTCTATGAACTTCATCTACTAATTCCATATGTTAACTCAATTTTAGAAAAAAAGTCACTTGCACCCCTTGTGCTCTAAGCCCCTCATATGAAAACTTAAATCATCGATATCTCCTAAACTAAGCGTCTAATCGGCAAAACAGCCTTAATTCATGACCACTCATTTTCTGGGCAAAATATTTGGAATTTCGTATGAAAACTTAAATCATCGATATCTCCTAAACTAAGCGTCTAATCGACAAAACAGCCTTAATTCGTGACCACTCATTTTCTGGGCAAAATATTTGGAATTTCGTATGAAAACTTAAATCATCGATATCTCCTAAACTAAGCGTCTAAACGACAAAACAGCCTTAATTCGTGACCACTTATTTTCTGAGCAAAATATTTGGAATTTCATATGAAAACTTAAATCATCGATATCTCCTAAACTAAGCGTCTAATCGACAAAACAGCCTTAATTCGTGACCACTCATTTTCTGGGCAAAATATTTGGAATTCCATATGAAAACTTTTATCATCGATATCTCCTAAACTAAGCGTCTAATCGACAAAAGAGCCTTAATTCGAGACCACTCATTTTCTGGGCAAAATATTTGGAATTTCATATGAAAACTTAAATCATCGATATCTCCTAAACTAAGCGTCTAATCGACAAAACAGCCTTAATTCATGACCACTCATTTTCTGAGCAAAATATTTGGAATTTCATATGAAAACTTAAATCATCGTTATCTCCTAAACTAAGCGTCTAGTCGACAAAAGAGCCTTAATTCGTGACCTCTCATTTTCTGGGCAAAATAGTTGGAATTTCATATGAAAACTTAAATCATCGATATCTCCTAAACTAAGCGTTAAATCGACAAAAGATCCTTAATTCGAGAACACTCATTTTCTGGGCAAAATATTTGGTATTTCGTATGAAAACTTAAATTATCGATATCTCTTAAACTAAGCGTCTAATCGACAAAACAGCCTTAATTCGTGACCTCTCATTTTCTGGGCAAAATAGTTGGAATTTCATATGAAAACTTAAATCATCGATATCTCCTAAACTAAGCGTCTAATCGACAAAAGAGCCTTAATTCGTGACCTCTCATTTTCTGGGCAAAATAGTTGGAATTTCATATGAAAACTGTAATCATCGATATCTCCTAAACTAAGCGTCTAATCGACAAAAGAGCCTTAATTCGTGACCTCTCATTTTCTGGGCAAAATAGTTGGAATTTCATATGAAAACTTAATTATCGATATCTCCTAAACTAAGCGTCTAATCGACAAAACAACCTTAATTCGTGACCACTCATTTTCTGGGCAAAATTTTTGGTATTTCGTATGAAAACTTAAATTATCGATATCTCCTAAACTAAGCGTCTAATCGACAAAAGAGCCTTAATTCGTGACCTCTCATTTTCTGGGCAAAATAGTTGGAATTTCATATGAAAACTTAAATCATCGATATCTCCTAAACTAAGCGTCTAATCGACAAAAGAGCCTTAATTCGTGACCACTCATTTTCTGAGCAAAATATTTGGAATTTCATATGAAAACTTAAATCATCGATATCTCCTAAACTAAGCGTCTAATCGACAAAAGAGCCTTAATTCGTGACCTCTCATTTTCTGGGCAAAATAGTTGGAATTTCATATGAAAACTGTAATCATCGATATCTCCTAAACTAAGCGTCTAATCGACAAAAGAGCCTTAATTCGTGACCTCTCATTTTCTGGGCAAAATAGTTGGAATTTCATATGAAAACTTAATTATCGATATCTCCTAAACTAAGCGTCTAATCGACAAAAGAGCCTTAATTCGTGACCACTCATTTTCTGAGCAAAATATTTGGAATTTCATATGAAAACTTAAATCATCGATATCTCCTAAACTAAGCGTCTAATCGACAAAAGAGCCTTAATTCGTGACCTCTCATTTTCTGGGCAAAATAGTTGGAATTTCATATGAAAACTGTAATCATCGATATCTCCTAAACTAAGCGTCTAATCGACAAAAGAGCCTTAATTCGTGACCACTCATTTTCTGGGCAAAATTTTTGGTATTTCGTATGAAAACTTAAATTATCGATATCTCCTAAACAAAGCGTCTAATCAACAAAACAGCCTTAATTCGTGACCACTCATTTTCTGGGAAAAACATTTGGAATTTCGTATGAAAACTTAAATTATTGATATCTCCTAAACAAAGCGTCTAATCAACAAAACAGCCTTAATTCGTGACCACTCATTTTCTGGGCAAAATATTTGGAATTTCGTATGAAAACTTAAATTATCGATATCTCCTAAACTAAGCGTCTAATCGACAAAACAGCCTTAATTCGTGACCACTCATTTTCTGGGCAAAATATTTGGAATTCGTATGAAAACTTTTATCATCGATATCTCCTAAACTAAGCGTCTAAACGACAAAACAGCCTTAATTCGTGACCACTTATTTTCTGGGCAAAATATTTGGAATTCCATATGAAAACTTAAATCATCAATAACTCCTAAACTAAGCGTCTAATCGACAAAACAGCCTTAATTCGTGACCACTCATTTTCTGGGCAAAATATTTGGAATTTCATATGAAAACTTTTATCATCGATATCTCCTAAACTAAGCGTCTAATCGACAAAAGAGCCTTAATTCGTGACCACTCATTTTCTGGGCAAAATATTTGGAATTTCATATGAAAACTTAAATCATCGATATCTCCTAAACTAAGCGTCTAATCGACAAAAGAGCCTTGATTCGAGACCACTCATTTTCTGGGCAAAATTTTTGGAATTTCATATGAAAACTTAAATCATCGATATCTCCTAAACTAAGCGTCTAATCGACAAAAGAGCCTTAATTCGTGACCACTCATTTTCTGGGCAAAATATTTGGAATTTCATATGAAAACTTAAATCATCGTTATCTCCTAAACTAAGCGTCTAATCGACAAAACAGCCTTAACTCGTGACCACTCATTTTCTGGGCAAAATATTTGGAATTTCATATGAAAACTTAAATCATCGATATCTCCTAAACTAAGCGTCTAATCGGCAAAACAGCCTTAATTCGTGACCACTCATTTTCTGGGCAAAATATTTGGAATTTCGAATGAAAACTTAAATCATCGATATCTCCTAAACTAAGCGTCTAATCGGCAAAACAGCCTTAATTCATGACCACTCATTTTCTGGGCAAAATATTTGGAATTTCGTATGAAAATTTAAATCATCGATATCTCCTAAACTAAGCGTCTAATCGACAAAACAGCCTTAATTCGTGACCACTCATTTTCTGGGCAAAATATTTGGAATTTCGTATGAAAACTTAAATTATCGATATCTCCCAAACTAAGCGTCTAATCGACAAAACAGCCTTAATTCGTGACCACTCATTTTCTGGGCAAAATATTTGGAATTTCGAATGAAAACTTAAATCATCGATATCTCCTAAACTAAGCGTCTAATCGACAAAACAGCCTTAATTCGTGACCACTCATTTTCTGGGCAAAATATTTGGAATTTCGTATGGAAACTTAAATTATCGATATCTCCTAAACTAAGCGTCTAATCGACAAAAGAGTCTTAATTCGTGACCACTCATTTTCTGGGCAAAATATTTGGAATTTCGTATGAAAACTTAAATTATCGATATCTCCTAAACAAAGCGTCTAATCAACAAAACAGCCTTAATTCGTGACCACTCATTTTCTGGGCAAAATATTTGGAATTTCATATGAAAACTTAAATCATCGATATCTCCTAAACTAAGCGTCTAATCGACAAAAGAGCCTTAATTCGTGACCACGCATTTTCTGGGCAAAATATTTGGAATTTCATATGAAAACTTAAATCATCGATATCTCTTAAACTAAGCGTCTAATCGACAAAACAGCCTTAATTCGTGACCACTCATTTTCTGGGCAAAATATTTGGAATTTCGTATGAAAACTTAAATTATCGATATCTCCTAAACAAAGCGTCTAATCAACAAAACAGCCTTAATTCGTGACCACTCATTTTCTAGGCAAAATATTTGGAATTTCATATGAAAACTTAAATCATCGATATCTCCTAAACTAAGCGTCTAATCGACAAAAGTCTTAATTCGTGACCACTCATTTTCTGGGCAAAATATTTGGAATTTCGTATGAAAACTTAAATTATCTATATCTCTTAAACTAAGCGTCTAATCGACAAAAGAGCCTTAATTCGTGACCACGCATTTTCTGGGCAAAATATTTGGAATTTCATATGAAAACTTAAATCATCGATATCTCTTAAACTAAGCGTCTAATCGACAAAACAGCCTTAATTCGTGACCACTCATTTTCTGGGCAAAATATTTGGAATTTCGTATGAAAACTTAAATTATCGATATCTCCTAAACAAAGCGTCTAATCAACAAAACAGCCTTAATTCGTGACCACTCATTTTCTGGGCAAAATATTTGGAATTTCGTATGGAAACTTAAATTATCGATATCTCTTAAACTAAGCGTCTAATCGACAAAAGAGCCTTAATTCGTGACCACGCATTTTCTAGGCAAAATATTTGGAATTTCATATGAAAACTTAAATCATCGATATCTCCTAAACTAAGCGTCTAATCGACAAAAGAGTCTTAATTCGTGACCACTCATTTTCTGGGCAAAATATTTGGAATTTCGTATGAAAACTTAAATTATCGATATCTCCTAAACAAAGCGTCTAATCAACAAAACAGCCTTAATTCGTGACCACTCATTTTCTGGGCAAAATATTTGGAATTTCGTATGGAAACTTAAATTATCGATATCTCTTAAACTAAGCGTCTAATCGACAAAAGAGCCTTAATTCGTGACCACGCATTTTCTGGGCAAAATATTTGGAATTTCATATGAAAACTTAAATCATCGATATCTCCTAAACTAAGCGTCTAATCGACAAAACAGCCTTAATTCGTGACCACTCATTTTCTGGGCAAAATATTTGGAATTTCATATGAAAACTTAAATCATCGATATCTCCTAAACTAAGCGTCTAATCGACAAAAGAGTCTTAATTCGAGACCACTCATTTTCTGGGCAAAATACTTGGAATTTCATATGAAAATTTTATTCATCGATATCTCCTAAACTAAGCGTCTAGTCGACAAAAGAGCCTTAATTCGAGACCACTCATTTTCTGGGCAAAATATTTGGAATTTCGTATGGAAACTTAAATTATCGATATCTCTTAAACTAAGCGTCTAATCGACAAAAGAGCCTTAATTCGTGACCACGCATTTTCTGGGCAAAATATTTGGAATTTCATATGAAAACTTAAATCATCGATATCTCCTAAACTAAGCGTCTAATCGACAAAACAGCCTTAATTCGTGACCACTCATTTTCTGGGCAAAATATTTGGAATTTCATATGAAAACTTAAATCATCGATATCTCCTAAACTAAGCGTCTAATCGACAAAAGAGTCTTAATTCGAGACCACTCATTTTCTGGGCAAAATATTTGGAATTACGTATGGAAACTTAAATTATCGATATCTCTTAAACTAAGCGTCTAATCGACAAAAGAGCCTTAATTCGTGCCACGCATTTTCTGGGCAAAATATTTGGAATTTCATATGAAAACTTAAATCATCGATATCTCCTAAACTAAGCGTCTAATCGACAAAAGAGCCTTAATTCGAGACCACTCATTTTCTGGGCAAAATATTTGGAATTTCATATGAAAACTTAAATCATCGATATCTCCTAAACTAAGCGTCTAATCGACAAAAGAGCCTTAATTCGAGACCACTCATTTTCTGGGCAAAATGTTTCGAATTTCATATGAAAACTTAAATCATCGATATCTCCTAAACTAAGCGTCTAATTGACAAAAGAGCCTTAATTCGAGACCACTCATTTTCTGGGCATAATATTTGGAATTTCATATGAAAACTTAAATCATCGATATCTCCTAAGCGTCTAATCGACAAAACAGCCTTAATTCGTGACCACTCACTTTCTGGGCAAAACATTTGGAATTTCATATGAAAACTTAAATCATCGATATCTCCTAAACTAAGCGTCTAATCGACAAAACAGCCTTAATTCGTGACCACTCATTTTCTGGGCAAAATATTTGGAATTTCATATGAAAACTTAAATCATCGATATCTCCTAAACTTAGCGTCTAATCGACAAAAGAGCCTTAATTCGAGACCACTCATTTTCTGGGCAAAATACTTGGAATTTCATATGAAAATTTTATTCATCGATATCTCCTAAACTAAGCGTCTAGTCGACAAAAGAGCCTTAATTCGAGACCACTCATTTTCTGGGCAAAATATTTGGAATTTCGTATGAAAACTTAAATTATCGATATCTCCTAAACCAAGCGTCTAATCGACAAAACAGCCTTAATTCGTGACCACCTATTTTCTAGGCAAAATATTTGGAATTTCATATGAAAACTTAAATCATCGATATCTCTTAAACTAAGCGTCTAATCGACAAAACAGCCTTAATTCGTGACCACTCATTTTCTGGGCAAAATATTTGGAATTTCGTATGAAAACTTAAATCATCGATATCTCCTAAACTAAGCGTCTAATCGACAAAACAGCCTTAATTCATGACCACTCATTTTCTGGGCAAAATATTTGGAATTTCGTATGAAAACTTAACTCACTTTGCCATTTTGTTAAAAACTTGTCTTCTATTTAAATATAGAAAACAAGAGGTCTTGAGCCGGTTTAATCCCTGTTCAATGTGAAAACTTAAATTATCGATATCTCCTAAACAAAGCGTCTAATCAACAAAACAGCCTTAATTCATGACCACTCATTTTCTGGGCAAAATATTTGGAATTTCGTATGAAAACTTAAATTATCGATATCTCCTAAACTAAGCGTCTAATCGACAAAACAGCCTTAATTCGTGACCACTCATTTTCTGGGAAAAATATTTGGAATTTCGTATGAAAACTTAAATTATCGATATCTCCTAAACTAAGCGTCTAATCGACAAAACAGCCTTAATTCGTGACCATCGATGATTTTCTAAATCATCGATATCTCCTAAACTAAGCGTCTAAACGACAAAACAGCCTTAATTCGTGACCACTCATTTTCTGGGCAAAATATTTGGAATATCGAATGAAAACTTAAATCATCGATATCTCCTAAACTAAGCGTCTAATCGGCAAAACAGCCTTAATTCATGACCACTCATTTTCTGGGCAAAATATTTGGAATTTCGTATGAAAACTTAAATTATCGATATCTCTTAAACTAAGCGTCTAATCGACAAAACAGCCTTAATTCGTGACCACTCATTTTCTGGGCAAAATATTTGGAATTTCATATGAAAACTTAAATCATCGATATCTCTTAAACTAAGCGTCTAATCGACAAAAGAGCCTAAAGTCGTGGCCACTAATTTTCTGGGCAAAATACTTGGAATTTCATATAAAAACTTTAATCATCGATATCTCCTAAACTAAGCGTCTAATCGACAAAACAGCCTTAATTCGAGACCACTCATTTTCTGGGCAAAATATTTGGAATTTCGTATGAAAACTTAAATTATCGATATCTCTTAAACTAAGCGTCTAATCGACAAAAGAGCCTTAATTCGTGACCACGCATTTTCTGGGCAAAATATTTGGAATTTCATATGAAAACTTAAATCATCGATATCTCCTAAACTAAGCGTCTAATCGACAAAAGAGCCTTAATTCGTGACCACGCATTTTCTGGGCAAAATACTTGGAATTTCATATAAAAACTTTAATCATCGATATCTCCTAAACTAAGCGTCTAGTCGACAAAAGAGCCTTAATTCGAGACCACTCATTTTCTGGGCAAAATATTTGGAATTTCGTATGAAAACTTAAATTATCGATATCTCTTAAACTAAGCGTCTAATCGACAAAAGAGCCTTAATTCGTGACCACGCATTTTCTGGGCAAAATATTTGGAATTTCATATGAAAACTTAAATCATCGATATCTCCTAAACTAAGCGTCTAATCGACAAAAGAGCCTTAATTCGAGACCACTCATTTTCTGGGCAAAATATTTGCAATTTCATATGAAAATTTTATTCATCGATATCTCCTAAACTAAGCGTCTAGTCGACAAAAGAGCCTTAATTCGTGACCACGCATTTTCTGGGCAAAATATTTGGAATTTCATATGAAAACTTAAATCATCGATATCTCCTAAACTTAGCGTCTAATCGACAAAAGAGCCTTAATTCGAGACCACTCATTTTCTGGGCAAAATACTTGGAATTTCATATGAAAATTTTATTCATCGATATCTCCTAAACTAAGCGTCTAGTCGACAAAAGAGCCTTAATTCGAGACCACTCATTTTCTGGGCAAAATATTTGGAATTTCGTATGAAAACTTAAATTATCGATATCTCTTAAACTAAGCGTCTAATCGACAAAAGAGCCTTAATTCGTGACCACGCATTTTCTGGGCAAAATATTTGGAATTTCATATGAAAACTTAAATCATCGATATCTCCTAAACTAAGCGTCTAATCGACAAAACAAAACAGCCTTAATTCGAGACCACTCATTTTCTGGGCAAAATATTTGCAATTTCATATGAAAACTTAAATCATCGATACCTCCTAAACTAAGCGTCTAATCGACAAAACAGCCTTAATTCGTGACCACTCATTTTCTGGGCAAAATATTTGGAATTTCATATGAAAACTTAAATCATCGATATCTCCTAAACTAAGCGTCTAATCGACAAAAGAGCCTTAATTCGAGACCACTCATTTTCTGGGCAAAATATTTGGAATTTCATATGAAAACTTAAATCATCGATATCTCCTAAACTAAGCGTCTAATCGACAAAAGAGCCTTAATTCGAGACCACTCATTTTCTGGGCAAAATGTTTCGAATTTCATATAAAAACTTAAATCATCGATATCTCCTAAACTAAGCGTCTAATCGACAAAAGAGCCTTAATTCGAGACCACTCATTTTCTGGGCAAAATATTTGGAATTTCATATGAAAACTTAAATCATCGATATCTCCTAAACTAAGCGTCTAATCGACAAAAGAGCCTTAATTCGAGACCACTCATTTTCTGGGCAAAATGTTTCGAATTTCATATAAAAACTTAAATCATCGATATCTCCTAAACTAAGCGTCTAATCGACAAAAGAGCCTTAATTCGAGACCACTCATTTTCTGGGCAAAATATTTGGAATTTCATATGAAAACTTAAATCATCGATATCTCCTAAACTAAGCGTCTAATCGACAAAACAGCCCTAATTCGTGACCACTCATTTTTTGGGCAAAATATTTGGAATTTCATATGAAAACTTAAATCATCGATATCTCCTAAACTAAGCGTCTAATCGACAAAAGAGCCTTAATTCGTGACCACTCATTTTCTGGGCAAAATATTTGGAATTTCATATGAAAACTTAAATCATCGATATCTCCTAAACTAAGCGTCTAATCGACAAAAGAGCCTTAATTCGTGACCACTCATTTTCTGGGCAAAATATTTGGAATTTCATATGAAAACTTAAATCATTGATATCTCCTAAACTAAGCGTCTAATCGACAAAACAGCCTTAATTCGTGACCACTCATCATCTGGGCAAAATATTTGGAATTTCATATGAAAACTTTAATCATCGATATCTCCTAAACTAAGCGTCTAATCGACAAAAGAGCCTTAATTCGTGACCACTCATTTTCTGGGCAAAATATTTGGAATTTCATATGAAAACTTAAATCATCAATATCTCTTAAACTAAGCGTCTAATCGACAAAAGAGCCTTAATTCGTGACCACTCATTTTCTGGGCAAAATATTTGGAATTTCATATGAAAACTTAAATCATCGATACCTCCTAAACTAAGCGTCTAATCGACAAAAGAGCCTTAATACGAGACCACTCATTTTCTGGGCAAAATATTTGGAATTTCGTATGAAATCTTAAATTATCGATATCTCTTAAACTAAGCGTCTAATCGTTAAAAGAGCCTTAATTCGTGACCACGCATTTTCTGGGCAAAATATTTGGAATTTCATATGAAAACTTAAATCATCGATATCTCCTAAACTAAGCGTCTAATCGACAAAAGAGCCTTAATTCGAGACCACTCATTTTCTGGGCAAAATATTTGGAATTTCATATGAAAACTTAAATCATCGATATCTCCTAAACTAAGCGTCTAATCGACAAAAGAGCCTTAATTCGAGACCACTCATTTTCTGGGCAAAATATTTGGAATTTCATATGAAAACTTAAATCATCGATACCTCCTAAACTAAGCGTCTAATCGACAAAAGAGCCTTAATTCGAGACCACTCATTTTCTGGGCAAAATATTTGCAATTTCATATGAAAACTTAAATCATCGATACCTCCTAAACTAAGCGTCTAATCGACAAAACAGCCTTAATTCGTGACCACTCATTTTCTGGGCAAAATATTTGGAATTTCATATGAAAACTTAAATCATCGATATCTCCTAAACTAAGCGTCTAATCGACAAAAGAGCCTTAATTCGAGACCACTCATTTTCTGGGCAAAATATTTGGAATTTCATATGAAAACTTAAATCATCGATATCTCCTAAACTAAGCGTCTAATCGACAAAAGAGCCTTAATTCGAGACCACTCATTTTCTGGGCAAAATGTTTCGAATTTCATATAAAAACTTAAATCATCGATATCTCCTAAACTAAGCGTCTAATCGACAAAAGAGCCTTAATTCGAGACCACTCATTTTCTGGGCATAATATTTGGAATTTCATATGAAAACTTAAATCATCGATATCTCCTAAACTAAGCGTCTAATCGACAAAAGAGCCTTAATTCGAGACCACTCATTTTCTGGGCAAAATGTTTCGAATTTCATATAAAAACTTAAATCATCGATATCTCCTAAACTAAGCGTCTAATCGACAAAAGAGCCTTAATTCGAGACCACTCATTTTCTGGGCATAATATTTGGAATTTCATATGAAAACTTAAATCATCGATATCTCCTAAACTAAGCGTCTAATCGACAAAACAGCCTTAATTCGTGACCACTCATTTTCTGGGCAAAATATTTGGAATTTCATATGAAAACTTAAATCATCGATATCTCCTTAACTAAGCGTCTAATCGACAAAAGAGCCTTAATTCGAGACCACTCATTTTCTGGGCAAAATATTTGCAATTTCATATGAAAACTTAAATCATCGATACCTCCTAAACTAAGCGTCTAATCGACAAAACAGCCTTAATTCGTGACCACTCATTTTCTGGGCAAAATATTTGGAATTTCATATGAAAACTTAAATCATCGATATCTCCTAAACTAAGCGTCTAATCGACAAAAGAGCCTTAATTCGAGACCACTCATTTTCTGGGCAAAATGTTTCGAATTTCATATAAAAACTTAAATCATCGATATCTCCTAAACTAAGCGTCTAATCGACAAAAGAGCCTTAATTCGAGACCACTCATTTTCTGGGCATAATATTTGGAATTTCATATGAAAACTTAAATCATCGATATCTCCTAAACTAAGCGTCTAATCGACAAAAGAGCCTTAATTCGAGACCACTCATTTTCTGGGCAAAATGTTTCGAATTTCATATAAAAACTTAAATCATCGATATCTCCTAAACTAAGCGTCTAATCGACAAAAGAGCCTTAATTCGAGACCACTCATTTTCTGGGCATAATATTTGGAATTTCATATGAAAACTTAAATCATCGATATCTCCTAAACTAAGCGTCTAATCGACAAAACAGCCTTAATTCGTGACCACTCATTTTCTGGGCAAAATATTTGGAATTTCATATGAAAACTTAAATCATCGATATCTCCTTAACTAAGCGTCTAATCGACAAAAGAGCCTTAATTCGAGACCACTCATTTTCTGGGCAAAATATTTGCAATTTCATATGAAAACTTAAATCATCGATACCTCCTAAACTAAGCGTCTAATCGACAAAACAGCCTTAATTCGTGACCACTCATTTTCTGGGCAAAATATTTGGAATTTCATATGAAAACTTAAATCATCGATATCTCCTAAACTAAGCGTCTAATCGACAAAAGAGCCTTAATTCGAGACCACTCATTTTCTGGGCAAAATGTTTCGAATTTCATATAAAAACTTAAATCATCGATATCTCCTAAACTAAGCGTCTAATCGACAAAAGAGCCTTAATTCGAGACCACTCATTTTCTGGGCATAATATTTGGAATTTCATATGAAAACTTAAATCATCGATATCTCCTAAACTAAGCGTCTAATCGACAAAAGAGCCTTAATTCGAGACCACTCATTTTCTGGGCAAAATGTTTCGAATTTCATATAAAAACTTAAATCATCGATATCTCCTAAACTAAGCGTCTAATCGACAAAAGAGCCTTAATTCGAGACCACTCATTTTCTGGGCATAATATTTGGAATTTCATATGAAAACTTAAATCATCGATATCTCCTAAACTAAGCGTCTAATCGACAAAACAGCCTTAATTCGTGACCACTCATTTTCTGGGCAAAATATTTGGAATTTCATATGAAAACTTAAATCATCGATATCTCCTTAACTAAGCGTCTAATCGACAAAAGAGCCTTAATTCGAGACCACTCATTTTCTGGGCAAAATATTTGCAATTTCATATGAAAACTTAAATCATCGATACCTCCTAAACTAAGCGTCTAATCGACAAAACAGCCTTAATTCGTGACCACTCATTTTCTGGGCAAAATATTTGGAATTTCATATGAAAACTTAAATCATCGATATCTCCTAAACTAAGCGTCTAATCGACAAAAGAGCCTTAATTCGAGACCACTCATTTTCTGGGCAAAATATTTGGAATTTCATATGAAAACTTAAATCATCGATATCTCCTAAACTAAGCGTCTAATCGACAAAAGAGCCTTAATTCGAGACCACTCATTTTCTGGGCAAAATGTTTCGAATTTCATATAAAAACTTAAATCATCGATATCTCCTAAACTAAGCGTCTAATCGACAAAAGAGCCTTAATTCGAGACCACTCATTTTCTGGGCATAATATTTGGAATTTCATATGAAAACTTAAATCATCGATATCTCCTAAACTAAGCGTCTAATCGACAAAACAGCCTTAATTCGTGACCACTCATTTTCTGGGCAAAATATTTGGAATTTCATATGAAAACTTAAATCATCGATATCTCCTTAACTAAGCGTCTAATCGACAAAAGAGCCTTAATTCGAGACCACTCATTTTCTGGGCAAAATATTTGGAATTTCATATGAAAACTTAAATCATCGATATCTCCTAAACTAAGCGTCTAATCGACAAAAGAGCCTTAATTCGAGACCACTCATTTTCTGGGCAAAATATTTGGAATTTCATATGAAAACTTAAATCATCGATATCTCCTAAACTAAGCGTCTAATCGACAAAAGAGCCTTAATTCGAGACCACTCATTTTCTGGCCAAAATTTTTGGAATTTCGAATGAAAACTTAAATCAACGATATCTCCTAAACTTAGCGTCTAATCGACAAAACAGCCTTAATTCGTGACCACTCATTTTCTGGGCAAAATATTTGGAATTTCATATGAAAACTTAAATCATCGATATCTCCTAAACTAAGCGTCTAATCGACAAAAGAGCCTTAATTCGAGACCACTCATTTTCTGGGCAAAATATTTGGAATTTCATATGAAAACTTAAATCATCGATATCTCCTAAACTAAGCGTCTAATCGACAAAACAGCCCTAATTCGTGACCACTCATTTTTTGGGCAAAATATTTGGAATTTCATATGAAAACTTAAATCATCGATATCTCCTAAACTAAGCGTCTAATCGACAAAAGAGCCTTAATTCGTGACCACTCATTTTCTGGGCAAAATATTTGGAATTTCATATGAAAACTTAAATCATCGATATCTCCTAAACTAAGCGTCTAATCGACAAAAGAGCCTTAATTCGTGACCACTCATTTTCTGGGCAAAATATTTGGAATTTCATATGAAAACTTAAATCATTGATATCTCCTAAACTAAGCGTCTAATCGACAAAACAGCCTTAATTCGTGACCACTCATCATCTGGGCAAAATATTTGGAATTTCATATGAAAACTTTAATCATCGATATCTCCTAAACTAAGCGTCTAATCGACAAAAGAGCCTTAATTCGTGACCACTCATTTTCTGGGCAAAATATTTGGAATTTCATATGAAAACTTAAATCATCAATATCTCTTAAACTAAGCGTCTAATCGACAAAAGAGCCTTAATTCGTGACCACTCATTTTCTGGGCAAAATATTTGGAATTTCATATGAAAACTTAAATTATCGATATCTCTTAAACTAAGCGTCTAATCGACAAAAGAGCCTTAATTCGTGACCACGCATTTTCTGGGCAAAATATTTGGAATTTCATATGAAAACTTAAATCATCGATATCTCCTAAACTAAGCGTCTAATCGACAAAAGAGCCTTAATTCGAGACCACTCATTTTCTGGGCAAAATATTTGGAATTTCATATGAAAACTTAAATCATCGATATCTCCTAAACTAAGCGTCTAATCGACAAAAGAGCCTTAATTCGAGACCACTCATTTTCTGGGCAAAATATTTGGAATTTCATATGAAAACTTAAATCATCGATATCTCCTAAACTAAGCGTCTAATCGACAAAACAGCCTTAATTCGTGACCACTCATTTTCTGGGCAAAATATTTGGAATTTCATATGAAAACTTAAATCATCGATATCTCCTAAACTAAGCGTCTAATCGACAAAAGAGCCTTAATTCGAGACCACTCATTTTCTGGGCAAAATATTTGGAATTTCATATGAAAACTTAAATCATCGATATCTCCTAAACTAAGCGTCTAATCGACAAAAGAGCCTTAATTCGAGACCACTCATTTTCTGGGCAAAATGTTTCGAATTTCATATGAAAACTTAAATCATCGATATCTCCTAAACTAAGCGTCTAATCGACAAAAGAGCCTTAATTCGAGACCACTCATTTTCTGGGCATAATATTTGGAATTTCATATGAAAACTTAAATCATCGATATCTCCTAAACTAAGCGTCTAATCGACAAAACAGCCTTAATTCGTGACCACTCATTTTCTGGGCAAAATATTTGGAATTTCATATGAAAACTTAAATCATCGATATCTCCTTAACTAAGCGTCTAATCGACAAAAGAGCCTTAATTCGAGACCACTCATTTTCTGGGCAAAATATTTGGAATTTCATATGAAAACTTAAATCATCGATATCTCCTAAACTAAGCGTCTAATCGACAAAAGAGCCTTAATTCGAGACCACTCATTTTCTGGGCAAAATATTTGGAATTTCATATGAAAACTTAAATCATCGATATCTCCTAAACTAAGCGTCTAATCGACAAAAGAGCCTTAATTCGAGACCACTCATTTTCTGGCCAAAATTTTTGGAATTTCGAATGAAAACTTAAATCAACGATATCTCCTAAACTTAGCGTCTAATCGACAAAACAGCCTTAATTCGTGACCACTCATTTTCTGGGCAAAATATTTGGAATTTCATATGAAAACTTAAATCATCGATATCTCCTAAACTAAGCGTCTAATCGACAAAAGAACCTTAATTCGAGAACACTCATTTTCTGGGCAAAATATTTGGAATTTCATATGAAAACTTAAATCATCGATATCTCCTAAACTAAGCGTCTAAACGACAAAACAGCCTTAATTCGTGACCACTCATTTTCTGGGCAAAATATTTGGAATTTCGTATGAAAACTTTAATCAGCGATATCTCCTAAACTAAGCGTCTAATCGACAAAACAGCCTTAATTCGAGACCACTCATCATCTGGGCAAAATATTTGGAATTTCATATGAAAACTTAAATCATCGATATCTCCTAAACTAAGCGTCTAATCGACAAAACAGCCCTAATTCGTGACCACTCATTTTTAGGGCAAAATATTTGGAATTTCATATGAAAACTTAAATCATCGATATCTCCTAAACTAGGCGATATCTCCTAAACAAAACAGCCTTAATTCGTGACCACTCATTTTCTGGGCAAAATATTTGGAATTTCATATGAAAACTTAAATCATCGATATCTCCTAAACTAAGCGTCTAATCGACAAAACAGCCTTAATTCGTGACCACTCATTTTCTGGGCAAACTATTTGGAATTTCATATGAAAACTTAAATCATCGATATCTCCTAAACTAGGCGATATCTCCTAAACAAAACAGCCTTAATTCGTGACCACTCATTTTCTGGGCAAAATATTTGGAATTTCATATGAAAACTTAAATCATCGATATATCCTAAACTAAGCGTCTAATCGACAAAACAGCCTTAATTCGTGACCACTCATTTTCTGGGCAAAATATTTGGAATTTCATATGAAAACTTAAATCATCGATATCTCCTAAACTAGGCGATATCTCCTAAACAAAACAGCCTTAATTCGTGACCACTCATTTTCTGGGCAAAATATTTGGAATTTCATATGAAAACTTAAATCATCGATACCTCCTAAACTAAGCGTCTAATCGACAAAAGAGCCTTAATTCGAGACCACTCATTTTCTGGGCAAAATATTTGGAATTTCGTATGAAATCTTAAATTATCGATATCTCTTAAACTAAGCGTCTAATCGACAAAAGAACCTTAATTCGTGACCACGCATTTTCTGGGCAAAATATTTGGAATTTCATATGAAAACTTAAATCATCGATATCTCCTAAACTAAGCGTCTAATCGACAAAAGAGCCTTAATTCGAGACCACTCATTTTCTGGGCAAAATATTTGGAATTTCATATGAAAACTTAAATCATCGATACCTCCTAAACTAAGCGTCTAATCGACAAAACAGCCCTAATTCGTGACCACTCATTTTTTGGGCAAAATATTTGGAATTTCATATGAAAACTTATATCATCGATATCTCCTAAACTAAGCGTCTAATCGACAAAAGAGCCTTAATTCGTGACCACTCATTTTC
Organism: Hydrotaea diabolus; assembly: GCA_963513945.1. NCBI lineage: Eukaryota > Metazoa > Arthropoda > Insecta > Diptera > Muscidae > Hydrotaea > Hydrotaea diabolus. Next base: position 120,878,731 of record OY740718.1, on the reverse strand, counting down.
TGGGCAAAATATTTGGAATTTCATATGAAAACTTAAATCATCGATATCTCCTAAACTAAGCGTCTAATCGACAAAAGAGCCTTAATTCGTGACCACTCATTTTCTGGGCAAAATATTTGGAATTTCATATGAAAACTTAAATCATCGATATCTCCTAAACTAAGCGTCTAATCGACAAAAGAGCCTTAATTCGAGACCACTCATTTTCTGGGCAAAATATTTGGAATTTCATATGAAAACTTAAATCATCGATATCTCCTAAACTAAGCGTCTAATCGACAAAACAGCCTTAATTCGTGACCTCTCATTTTCTGGGCACAATATTTGGAATTTCATATGAAAACTTAAATCATCGATATCTCCTAAACTAAGCGTCTATTCGACAAAACAGCCTTAATTCGTGACCACTCATTTTCTGGGCTAAATATTTGGAATTTCGTATGAAAACTTAAATCATCGATATCTCCTAAACTAAGCGTCTAATCGACAAAACAGCCTTAATTCGTGACCTCTCATTTTCTGGACAAAATATTTGGAATTTCATATGAAAACTTAAATCATCGATATCTCCTAAACTAAGCGTCTAAACGACAAAACAGCAAAATATTTGGAATTTCATATGAAAACTTAAATCATCAATATCTCCTAAACTAAGCGTCTAATCGACAAAACAGCCTTAATTCGTGACCTCTCATTTTCTGGGCACAATATTTGGAATTTCATATGAAAACTTAAATCATCGATATCTCCTAAACTAAGCGTCTATTCGACAAAACAGCCTTAATTCGTGACCACTCATTTTCTGGGCTAAATATTTGGAATTTCGTATGAAAACTTAAATCATCGATATCTCCTAAACTAAGCGTCTAATCGACAAAACAGCCTTAATTCGTGACCTCTCATTTTCTGGACAAAATATTTGGAATTTCATATGAAAACTTAAATCATCGATATCTCCTAAACTAAGCGTCTAATCGACAAAACAGCCTTCATTCGTGACCACTCAAAACTTAAATCATCGATATCTCCTAAACTAAGCGTCTAATCGACAAAAGAGCCTTAATTCGAGACCACTCATTTTCTGGACAAAATATTTGGAATTTCGTATGAAAACTTAAATCATCGATATCTCCTAAACTAAGCGTCTAAACGACAAAACAGCCTTAATTCTCGACCACTCATTTTCTGGGCAAAATATTTGGAATTTCATATGAAACTTAAATCATCGATATCTCCTAAACTAAGCGTCTAATCGACAAAACAGCCTTAATTCGTGACCTCTCATTTTCTGGACAAAATATTTGGAATTTCATATGAAAGCTTAAATCATCGATATCTCCTAAACTAAGCGTCTAATCGACAAAACAGCCTTCATTCGTGACCACTCAAAACTTAAATCATCGATATCTCCTAAACTAAGCGTCTAATCGACAAAACAGCCTTAATTCGTGACCACTCATTTTCTGGGCAAAATATTTGGAATTTCATATGAAAACTTAAATCATCGATATCTCCTAAACTAAGCGTCTAATCGACAAAACAGCCTTAATTCGTGACCACTCATTTTCTGGGCAAAATATTTGGAATTTCATATGAAAACTTAAATCATCGATATCTCCTAAACTAAGCGTCTAATCGACAAAACAGCCTTAATTCGTGACCACTCATTTTCTGGGCAAAATATTTGGAATTTCATATGAAAACTTAAATCATCGATATCTCCTAAACTAAGCGTCAAATCGATAAAAGAGCCTTAATTCGGGACCACTCATTTTCTGGGCAAAATATTTGGAATTTCATATGAAAACTTAAATCATCGATAACTCCTAAACTAAGCGTCTAATCGACAAAACAGCCTTAATTCGTGACCACTCATTTTCTGGGCAAAATAATTGGAATTTCATATGAAAACTTAAATCATCGATATCTCGTAAACTAAGCGTCTAATCGACAAAACAGCCTTAATTCGTGACCACTCATTTTCTGGGCAAAATATTTGGAATTTCATATGAAAACTTAAATCATCGATATCTCCTAAACTAAGCGTCTAATCGACAAAACAGCCTTAATTCGTGACCACTCATTTTCTGATTCATTTTTTAAATCATCGATATCTTCTAAACTAAGCGTCTAATCGACAAAACAGCCTTAATTCGTGACTACATTTTCTGGGCAAAATATATGGAATTTCATATGAAAACTTAAATCATCGATATCTCCTTAACTAAGCGTCTAATCGACAAAACAGCCTTAATTAGTGACCACTCATTTTCTGGGCAAAATATTTGAAATTTCATATGAAAACTTAAATCATCGATATCTCCTAAACTAAGCGATATCTCCTAAACAAAACAGCCTTAATTCGTGACCACTCATTTTCTGGGAAAAATATTTGGAATTTCGTATGAAAACTTAAATCATCGATATCTCCTAAACTAAGCGTCTAATCGACAAAACAGCCTTAATTCGTGACCACTCATTTTCTGGGCAAAATATTTGGAATTTCATATGAAAACTTAAATCATCGATATCTCCTAAACTAAGCGATATCTCCTAAACAAAACAGCCTTAATTCGTGACCACTCACTTTCTTGCCAAAATATTTGGAATTTCGTATGAAAACTTAAATCATCGATATCTCCTAAACTAAGCGTCTAATCGACAAAACAGCCTTAATTCGTGACCACTCATTTTCTGGGCAAAATATTTGGAATTTCATATGAAAACTTAAATCATCGATATCTCCTAAACTAAGCGTCTAATCGACAAAACAGCCTTAATTCGTGACCACTCATTTTCTGGGCAAAATATTTGGAATTTCATATGAAAACTTAAATCATCGATATCTCCTAAACTAAGCGTCTAATCGACAAAACAGCCTTAATTCGTGACCACTCATTTTCTGGGCAAAATATTTGGAATTTCATATGAAAACTTAAATCATCGATATCTCCTAAACTAAGCGTCTAATCGACAAAACAGCCTTAATTCGTGACCACTCATTTTCTGATTCATTTTTTAAATCATCGATATCTTCTAAACTAAGCGTCTAATCGACAAAACAGCCTTAATTCGTGACTACTCATTTTCTGGGCAAAATATATGGAATTTCATATGAAAACTTAAATCATCGATATCTCCTTAACTAAGCGTCTAATCGACAAAACAGCCTTAATTCGAGACCACTCATTTTCTGGGCAAAATATTTGGAATTTCATATGAAAACTTAAATCATCGATATCTCCTAAACTAAGCGTCTAATCGACAAAACAGCCTTAACTCGTGACCACTCATTTTCTGGGCAAAATATTTGGAATTTCATATGAAAACTTAAATCATCGATATCTCCTAAACTAAGCGTCTAATCGACAAAACAGCCTTAATTCGTGACCACTCATTTTCTGGGCAAAATATTTGAAATTTCATATGAAAACTTAAATCATCGATATCTCCTAAACTAAGCGTCTAATCGACAAAACAGCCTTAATTCGTGACCACTCATTTTCTGGGCAAAATATTTGGAATTTCATATGAAAACTTAAATCATCGATATCTCCTAAACTAAGCGTCTAATCGACAAAACAGCCTTAATTCGTGACCACTCATTTTCTGGCCAAAATTTTTGGAATTTCGAATGAAAACTTAAATCAACGATATCTCCTAAACTTAGCGTCTAATCGACAAAACAAAACAGCCTTAATTCGTGACCACTCATTTTCTGGGCAAAATATTTGGAATTTCATATGAAAACTTAAATCATCGATATCTCCTAAACTAAGCGTCTAATCGACAAAACAGCCTTAATTCGTGACCACTCATTTTCTGGGCAAAATATTTGGAATTTCATATGAAAACTTAAATCATCGATATCTCCTAAACTAAGCGTCTAATCGACAAAACAAAACAGCCTTAATTCGTGACCACTCATTTTCTGGGCAAAATATTTGGAATTTCGTATGAAAACTTAAATCATCGATATCTCCTAAACTAAGCGTCTAATCGACAAAACAGCCTTAATTCGTGACCACTCACTTTCTTGGCAAAATATTTGGAATTTTTTATGAAAACTTAAATCATCGATATCTCCTAAACTAAGCGTCTAATCGACAAAACAGCCTTAATTCGTGACCACTCATTTTCTGGGCAAAATATTTGAAATTTCATATGAAAACTTAAGTCATCGATATCTCCTAAACTAAGCGTCTAATCGACAAAACAGCCTTAATTCGTGACCACTCATTTTCTGGGCAAAATATTTGGAATTTCATATGAAAACTTAAATCATCGATATCTCCTAAACTAAGCGTCTAATCGACAAAATAGCCTTAATTCGTGACCACTCATTTTCTGGGCAAAATATTTGGAATTTCATATGAAAACATAAATCATCGATATCTCCTAAACTAAGCGATATCTCCTAAACAAAACAGCCTTAATTCGTGACCACTCATTTTCTGGGCAAAATATTTGGAATTTCGTATGAAAACTTAAATCATCGATATCTCCTAAACTAAGCGTCTAATCGACAAAACAGCCTTAATTCGTGACCACTCATTTTCTGATTCATTTTTTAAATCATCGATATCTTCTAAACTAAGCGTCTAATCGACAAAACAGCCTTAATTCGTGACTACTCATTTTCTGGGCAAAATATTTGGAGTTTCATATGAAAACTTAAATCATCGATATCTCCTAAACTAAGCGTCTAATCGACAAAACAGCCTTAATTCGTGACCACTCATTTTCTGGGCAAAATATTTGGAATTTCATATGAAAACTTAAATCATCGATATCTCCTAAACTAAGCGTCTAATCGACAAAAGAGCCTTAATTCGAGACCACTCATTTTCTGGCCAAAATTTTTGGAATTTCGAATGAAAACTTAAATCAACGATATCTCCTAAACTTAGCGTCTAATCGACAAAACAGCCTTAATTCGTGACCACTCATTTTCTGGGCAAAATATTTGGAATTTCATATGAAAACTTAAATCATCGATATCTCCTAAACTAAGCGTCTAATCGACAAAACAGCCTTAATTCGTGACCACTCATTTTCTGGGCAAAATATTTGGAATTTCATATGAAAACTTAAATCATCGATATCTCCTAAACTAAGCGTCTAATCGACAAAACAAAACAGCCTTAATTCGTGACCACTCATTTTCTGGGCAAAATATTTGGAATTTCATATGAAAACTTAAATCATCGATATCTCCTAAACTAAGCGTCTAATCGACAAAACAGCCTTAATTCGTGACCACTCATTTTCTGGGCAAAATATTTGGAATTTCATATGAAAACTTAAATCATCGATATCTCCTAAACTAAGCGTCTAATCGACAAAACAGCCTTAATTCGTGACCACTCATTTTCTGGGCAAAATATTTGGAATTTCATATGAAAACTTAAATCATCGATATCTCCTAAACTAAGCGTCTAATCGACAAAACAGCCTTAATTCGTGACCACTCATTTTCTGATTCATTTTTTAAATCATCGATATCTTCTAAACTAAGCGTCTAATCGACAAAACAGCCTTAATTCGTGACTACTCATTTTCTGGGCAAAATATATGGAATTTCATATGAAAACTTAAATCATCGATATCTCCTTAACTAAGCGTCTAATCGACAAAACAGCCTTAATTCGAGACCACTCATTTTCTGGGCAAAATATTTGGAATTTCATATGAAAACTTAAATCATCGATATCTCCTAAACTAAGCGTCTAATCGACAAAACAGCCTTAACTCGTGACCACTCATTTTCTGGGCAAAATATTTGGAATTTCATATGAAAACTTAAATCATCGATATCTCCTAAACTAAGCGTCTAATCGACAAAACAGCCTTAATTCGTGACCACTCATTTTCTGGGCAAAATATTTGAAATTTCATATGAAAACTTAAGTCATCGATATCTCCTAAACTAAGCGTCTAATCGACAAAACAGCCTTAATTCGTGACCACTCATTTTCTGGGCAAAATATTTGGAATTTCATATGAAAACTTAAATCATCGATATCTCCTAAACTAAGCGTCTAATCGACAAAACAGCCTTAATTCGTGACCACTCATTTTCTGGGCAAAATATTTGGAATTTCATATGAAAACTTAAATCATCGATATCTCCTAAACTAAGCGTCTAATCGACAAAACAAAACAGCCTTAATTCGTGACCACTCATTTTCTGGGCAAAATATTTGGAATTTCGTATGAAAACTTAAATCATCGATATCTCCTAAACTAAGCGTCTAATCGACAAAACAGCCTTAATTCGTGACCACTCACTTTCTTGGCAAAATATTTGGAATTTCATATGAAAACTTAAATCATCGATATCTCCTAAACTAAGCGTCTAATCGACAAAACAGCCTTAATTCGTGACCACTCATTTTCTGGGCAAAATATTTGAAATTTCATATGAAAACTTAAGTCATCGATATCTCCTAAACTAAGCGTCTAATCGACAAAACAGCCTTAATTCGTGACCACTCATTTTCTGGGCAAAATATTTGGAATTTCATATGAAAACTTAAATCATCGATATCTCCTAAACTAAGCGTCTAATCGACAAAATAGCCTTAATTCGTGACCACTCATTTTCTGGGCAAAATATTTGGAATTTCATATGAAAACTTAAATCATCGATATCTCCTAAACTAAGCGATATCTCCTAAACAAAACAGCCTTAATTCGTGACCACTCATTTTCTGGGCAAAATATTTGGAATTTCGTATGAAAACTTAAATCATCGATATCTCCTAAACTAAGCGTCTAATCGACAAAACAGCCTTAATTCGTGACTACTCATTTTCTGGGCAAAATATTTGGAATTTCATATGAAAACTTAAATCATCGATATCTCCTTAACTAAGCGTCTAATCGACAAAACAGCCTTAATTCGTGACCACTCATTTTCTGGGCAAAATATTTGGAATTTCATATGAAAACTTAAATCATCGATATCTCCTAAACTAAGCGTCTAATCGACAAAACAGCCTTAATTCGTGACCACTCATTTTCTGATTCATTTTTTAAATCATCGATATCTTCTAAACTAAGCGTCTAATCGACAAAACAGCCTTAATTCGTGACTACTCATTTTCTGGGCAAAATATTTGGAATTTCATATGAAAACTTAAATCATCGATATCTCCTAAACTAAGCGTCTAATCGACAAAACAGCCTTAATTCGTGACCACTCATTTTCTGGGCAAAATATTTGGAATTTCATATGAAAACTTAAATCATCGATATCTCCTAAACTAAGCGTCTAATCGACAAAAGAGCCTTAATTCGAGACCACTCATTTTCTGGCCAAAATTTTTGGAATTTCGAATGAAAACTTAAATCAACGATATCTCCTAAACTTAGCGTCTAATCGACAAAACAGCCTTAATTCGTGACCACTCATTTTCTGGGCAAAATATTTGGAATTTCATATGAAAACTTAAATCATCGATATCTCCTAAACTAAGCGTCTAATCGACAAAACAGCCTTAATTCGTGACCACTCATTTTCTGGGCAAAATATTTGGAATTTCATATGAAAACTTAAATCATCGATATCTCCTAAACTAAGCGTCTAATCGACAAAACAAAACAGCCTTAATTCGTGACCACTCATTTTCTGGGCAAAATATTTGGAATTTCGTATGAAAACTTAAATCATCGATATCTCCTAAACTAAGCGTCTAATCGACAAAACAGCCTTAATTCGTGACCACTCACTTTCTTGGCAAAATATTTGGAATTTTTTATGAAAACTTAAATCATCGATATCTCCTAAACTAAGCGTCTAATCGACAAAACAGCCTTAATTCGTGACCACTCATTTTCTGGGCAAAATATTTGAAATTTCATATGAAAACTTAAGTCATCGATATCTCCTAAACTAAGCGTCTAATCGACAAAACAGCCTTAATTCGTGACCACTCATTTTCTGGGCAAAATATTTGGAATTTCATATGAAAACTTAAATCATCGATATCTCCTAAACTAAGCGTCTAATCGACAAAATAGCCTTAATTCGTGACCACTCATTTTCTGGGCAAAATATTTGGAATTTCATATGAAAACATAAATCATCGATATCTCCTAAACTAAGCGATATCTCCTAAACAAAACAGCCTTAATTCGTGACCACTCATTTTCTGGGCAAAATATTTGGAATTTCGTATGAAAACTTAAATCATCGATATCTCCTAAACTAAGCGTCTAATCGACAAAACAGCCTTAATTCGTGACCACTCATTTTCTGATTCATTTTTTAAATCATCGATATCTTCTAAACTAAGCGTCTAATCGACAAAACAGCCTTAATTCGTGACTACTCATTTTCTGGGCAAAATATTTGGAGTTTCATATGAAAACTTAAATCATCGATATCTCCTAAACTAAGCGTCTAATCGACAAAACAGCCTTAATTCGTGACCACTCATTTTCTGGGCAAAATATTTGGAATTTCATATGAAAACTTAAATCATCGATATCTCCTAAACTAAGCGTCTAATCGACAAAAGAGCCTTAATTCGAGACCACTCATTTTCTGGCCAAAATTTTTGGAATTTCGAATGAAAACTTAAATCAACGATATCTCCTAAACTTAGCGTCTAATCGACAAAACAGCCTTAATTCGTGACCACTCATTTTCTGGGCAAAATATTTGGAATTTCATATGAAAACTTAAATCATCGATATCTCCTAAACTAAGCGTCTAATCGACAAAACAGCCTTAATTCGTGACCACTCATTTTCTGGGCAAAATATTTGGAATTTCATATGAAAACTTAAATCATCGATATCTCCTAAACTAAGCGTCTAATCGACAAAACAAAACAGCCTTAATTCGTGACCACTCATTTTCTGGGCAAAATATTTGGAATTTCGTATGAAAACTTAAATCATCGATATCTCCTAAACTAAGCGTCTAATCGACAAAACAGCCTTAATTCGTGACCACTCACTTTCTTGGCAAAATATTTGGAATTTTTTATGAAAACTTAAATCATCGATATCTCCTAAACTAAGCGTCTAATCGACAAAACAGCCTTAATTCGTGACCACTCATTTTCTGGGCAAAATATTTGAAATTTCATATGAAAACTTAAGTCATCGATATCTCCTAAACTAAGCGTCTAATCGACAAAACAGCCTTAATTCGTGACCACTCATTTTCTGGGCAAAATATTTGGAATTTCGTATGAAAACTTAAATCATCGATATCTCCTAAACTAAGCGTCTAATCGACAAAACAGCCTTAATTCGTGACCACTCATTTTCTGGGCAAAATATTTGGAATTTCATATGAAAACTTAAATCATCGATATCTCCTTAACTAAGCGTCTAATCGACAAAACAGCCTTAATTCGTGACCACTCATTTTCTGGGCAAAATATTTGGAATTTCATATGAAAACTTAAATCATCGATATCTCCTAAACTAAGCGTCTAATCGACAAAACAGCCTTAATTCGTGACCACTCATTTTCTGATTCATTTTTTAAATCATCGATATCTTCTAAACTAAGCGTCTAATCGACAAAACAGCCTTAATTCGTGACTACTCATTTTCTGGGCAAAATATTTGGAATTTCATATGAAAACTTAAATCATCGATATCTCCTAAACTAAGCGTCTAATCGACAAAACAGCCTTAATTCGTGACCACTCATTTTCTGGGCAAAATATTTGGAATTTCATATGAAAACTTAAATCATCGATATCTCCTAAACTAAGCGTCTAATCGACAAAACAGCCTTAATTCGTGACCACTCATTTTCTGGTTCATTTTTTAAATCATCGATATCTTCTAAACTAAGCGTCTAATCGACAAAACAGCCTTCATTCGTGGCCACTCATTTTCTGGGCAAAATATTTGGAATTTCATATGAAAACTTAAATCATCGATATCTTCTTAACTAAGCGTCTAATCGACAAAACAGCCTTAATTCGTGACCACTCATTTTCTGGGCAAAATATTTGGAATTTCATATGAAAACTTAAATCATCGATATCTCCTAAACTAAGCGTCTAATCGACAAAACAGCCTTAATTCGTGACCACTCATTTTCTGGGCAAAATATTTGGAATTTCATATGAAAACTTAAATCATCGATATCTCCTAAACTAAGCGTCTAATCGACAAAACAGCCTTAATTCGTGACCACTCATTTTCTGGGCAAAATATTTGGAATTTCATATGAAAACTTAAATCATCGATATCTCCTAAACTAAGCATCTAATCGACAAAACAGCCTTAATTCGTGACCACTCATTTTCTGATTCATTTTTTAAGTCATCGATATCTTCTAAACTAAGCGTTAATGGACAAAACAGCCTTGATTCGTGACTACTCATTTTCTGGGCAAAATATATGGAATTTCATATGAAAACTTAAATCATCGATATCTCCTAAACTAAGCGTCTAATCGACAAAACAGCCTTAATTCGTGACCACTCATTTTCTGGGTAAAATATTTGGAATTTCATATGAAAACTTAAATCATCGATATCTCCTAAACTAAGCGTCTAATCGACAAAACAGCCTTAATTCGTGACCACTCACTTTCTGGGCAAAATATTTGGAATTTCATATGAAAACTTAAATCATCGATATCTCCTAAACTAAGCGTCTAAACGACAAAACAGCCTTAATTCGTGACCACTCATTTTCTGGGTAAAATATTTGGAATTTCATATGAAAACTTAAATCATCGATATCTCCTAAACTAAGCGTCTAATCGACAAAACAGCCTAATTCGTGACCACTCATTTTCTGGCCAAAATATTTGGAATTTCATATGAAAACAGCCTTAATTCGTGACCATTCATTTTCTGGGAAAAATATTTGGAATTTCGTATTAAAACTTAAATCATCGATATCTCCTAAACTAAGCGTCTAATCGACAAAAAAGCCTTAATTCATTTTCTGGGCAAAATATTTGGAATTTCATATGAAAACTTGAATCATCGATATCTCCTAAACTAAGCGTCAAATCCATAAAAGAGCCTTAATTCGTGACCACTCATTTTCTGGGCAAAATATTTGGAATTTCATATGAAAACTTAAATCATCGATAACTCCTAAACTAAGCGTCTAATCGACAAAACAGCCTTAATTCGTGACCACTCATTTTCTGGGCAAAATATTTGGAATTTCATATGAAAACTTAAATCATCGATATCTCGTAAACTAAGCGTCTAATCGACAAAACAGCCTTAATTCGTGACCACTCATTTTCTGGGCAAAATATTTGGAATTTCATATGAAAACTTAAATCATCGATATCTCCTAAACTAAGCGTCTAATCGACAAAACAGCCTTAATTCGTGACCACTCATTTTCTGATTCATTTTTTAAATCATCGATATCTTCTAAACTAAGCGTCTAATCGACAAAACAGCCTTAATTCGTGACTACTCATTTTCTGGGCAAAATATATGGAATTTCATATGAAAACTTAAATCATCGATATCTCCTTAACTAAGCGTCTAATCGACAAAACAGCCTTAATTAGTGACCACTCATTTTCTGGGCAAAATATTTGGAATTTCATATGAAAACTTAAATCATCGATATCTCCTAAACTAAGCGATATCTCCTAAACAAAACAGCCTTAATTCGTGACCACTCATTTTCTGGGAAAAATATTTGGAATTTCGTATGAAAACTTAAATCATCGATATCTCCTAAACTAAGCGTCTAATCGACAAAACAGCCTTAATTCGTGACCACTCATTTTCTGGGCAAAATATTTGGAATTTCGTATGAAAACTTAAATCATCGATATCTCCTAAACTAAGCGATATCTCCTAAACAAAACAGCCTTAATTCGTGACCACTCACTTTCTGGGCAAAATATTTGGAATTTCGTATGAAAACTTAAATCATCGATATCTCCTAAACTAAGCGTCTAATCGACAAAACAGCCTTAATTCGTGACCACTCATTTTCTGGGCAAAATATTTGAAATTTCATATGAAAACTTAAGTCATCGATATCTCCTAAACTAAGCGTCTAATCGACAAAACAGCCTTAATTCGTGACCACTCATTTTCTGGGCAAAATATTTGGAATTTCATATGAAAACTTAAATCATCGATATCTCCTAAACTAAGCGTCTAATCGACAAAACAGCCTTAATTCGTGACCACTCACTTTCTGGGCAAAATATTTGGAATTTCATATGAAAACTTAAATCATCGATATCTCCTAAACTAAGCGTCTAAACGACAAAACAGCCTTAATTCGTGACCACTCATTTTCTGGGTAAAATATTTGGAATTTCATATGAAAACTTAAATCATCGATATCTCCTAAACTAAGCGTCTAATCGACAAAACAGCCTAATTCGTGACCACTCATTTTCTGGCCAAAATATTTGGAATTTCATATGAAAACAGCCTTAATTCGTGACCATTCATTTTCTGGGCAAAATATTTGGAATTTCGTATTAAAACTTAAATCATCGATATCTCCTAAACTAAGCGTCTAATCGACAAAAAAGCCTTAATTCATTTTCTGGGCAAAATATTTGGAATTTCATATGAAAACTTAAATCATCGATAACTCCTAAACTAAGCGTCTAATCGACAAAACAGCCTTAATTCGTGACCACTCATTTTCTGGGCAAAATATTTGGAATTTCATATGAAAACTTAAATCATCGATATCTCGTAAACTAAGCGTCTAATCGACAAAACAGCCTTAATTCGTGACCACTCATTTTCTGGGCAAAATATTTGGAATTTCATATGAAAACTTAAATCATCGATATCTCCTAAACTAAGCGTCTAATCGACAAAACAGCCTTAATTCGTGACCACTCATTTTCTGATTCATTTTTTAAATCATCGATATCTTCTAAACTAAGCGTCTAATCGACAAAACAGCCTTAATTCGTGACTACTCATTTTCTGGGCAAAATATATGGAATTTCATATGAAAACTTAAATCATCGATATCTCCTTAACTAAGCGTCTAATCGACAAAACAGCCTTAATTAGTGACCACTCATTTTCTGGGCAAAATATTTGGAATTTCATATGAAAACTTAAATCATCGATATCTCCTAAACTAAGCGATATCTCCTAAACAAAACAGCCTTAATTCGTGACCACTCATTTTCTGGGAAAAATATTTGGAATTTCGTATGAAAACTTAAATCATCGATATCTCCTAAACTAAGCGTCTAATCGACAAAACAGCCTTAATTCGTGACCACTCATTTTCTGGGCAAAATATTTGGAATTTCGTATGAAAACTTAAATCATCGATATCTCCTAAACTAAGCGATATCTCCTAAACAAAACAGCCTTAATTCGTGACCACTCATTTTCTGGGCAAAATATTTGGAATTTCGTATGAAAACTTAAATCATCGATATCTCCTAAACTATGCGTCTAATCGACAAAACAGCCTTAATTCGTGACCACTCATTTTCTGGGCAAAATATTTGGAATTTCATATGAAAACTTAAATCATCGATATCTCCTAAACTAAGCGTCTAATCGACAAAACAAAACAGCCTTAATTCGTGACCACTCATTTTCTGGGCAAAATATTTGGAATTTCGTATGAAAACTTAAATCATCGATATCTCCTAAACTAAGCGTCTAATCGACAAAACAGCCTTAATTCGTGACCACTCATTTTCTGGGCAAAATATTTGAAATTTCATATGAAAACTTAAGTCATCGATATCTCCTAAACTAAGCGTCTAATCGACAAAACAGCCTTAATTCGTGACCACTCATTTTCTGGGCAAAATATTTGGAATTTCATATGAAAACTTAAATCATCGATATCTCCTAAACTATGCGTCTAATCGACAAAACAGCCTTAATTCGTGACCACTCATTTTCTGGGCAAAATATTTGGAATTTCGTATGAAAACTTAAATCATCGATATCTCCTAAACTAAGCGTCTAATCGACAAAACAGCCTTAATTCGTGACCACTCATTTTCTGGGCAAAATATTTGAAATTTCATATGAAAACTTAAGTCATCGATATCTCCTAAACTAAGCGTCTAATCGACAAAACAGCCTTAATTCGTGACCACTCATTTTCTGGGCAAAATATTTGGAATTTCATATGAAAACTTAAATCATCGATATCTCCTAAACTAAGCGTCTAATCGACAAAACAGCCTAAATTCGTGACCACTCATTTTCTGGGCAAAATATTTGGAATTTCGTATGAAAACTTAAATCATCGATATCTCCTAAACTAAGCGTCAAATCGATAAAAGAGCCTTAATTCGTGACCACTCATTTTCTGGGCAAAATATTTGGAATTTCATATTCATATGAAAACTTAAATCATCGATATCTCCTAAACTAAGCGTCTAATCGACAAAACAGCCTTAATTCGTGACCACTCATTTTCTGGGCAAAATATTTGGAATTTCATATGAAAACTTAAATCATCGATATCTCCTAAACTAAGCGTCTAATCGACAAAACAGCCTTAATTCGTGACCACTCATTTTCTGGGCAAAATATTTGGAATTTCATATGAAAACTTAAATCATCGATATCTCCTAAACTAAGCATCTAATCGACAAAACAGCCTTAATTCGTGACCACTCATTTTCTGATTCATTTTTTAAGTCATCGATATCTTCTAAACTAAGCGTTAATGGACAAAACAGCCTTGATTCGTGACTACTCATTTTCTGGGCAAAATATATGGAATTTCATATGAAAACTTAAATCATCGATATCTCCTAAACTAAGCGTCTAATCGACAAAACAGCCTTAATTCGTGACCACTCATTTTCTGGGTAAAATATTTGGAATTTCATATGAAAACTTAAATCATCGATATCTCCTAAACTAAGCGTCTAATCGACAAAACAGCCTTAATTCGTGACCACTCACTTTCTGGGCAAAATATTTGGAATTTCATATGAAAACTTAAATCATCGATATCTCCTAAACTAAGCGTCTAAACGACAAAACAGCCTTAATTCGTGACCACTCATTTTCTGGGTAAAATATTTGGAATTTCATATGAAAACTTAAATCATCGATATCTCCTAAACTAAGCGTCTAATCGACAAAACAGCCTAATTCGTGACCACTCATTTTCTGGCCAAAATATTTGGAATTTCATATGAAAACAGCCTTAATTCGTGACCATTCATTTTCTGGGAAAAATATTTGGAATTTCGTATTAAAACTTAAATCATCGATATCTCCTAAACTAAGCGTCTAATCGACAAAAAAGCCTTAATTCATTTTCTGGGCAAAATATTTGGAATTTCATATGAAAACTTGAATCATCGATATCTCCTAAACTAAGCGTCAAATCCATAAAAGAGCCTTAATTCGTGACCACTCATTTTCTGGGCAAAATATTTGGAATTTCATATGAAAACTTAAATCATCGATAACTCCTAAACTAAGCGTCTAATCGACAAAACAGCCTTAATTCGTGACCACTCATTTTCTGGGCAAAATATTTGGAATTTCATATGAAAACTTAAATCATCGATATCTCGTAAACTAAGCGTCTAATCGACAAAACAGCCTTAATTCGTGACCACTCATTTTCTGGGCAAAATATTTGGAATTTCATATGAAAACTTAAATCATCGATATCTCCTAAACTAAGCGTCTAATCGACAAAACAGCCTTAATTCGTGACCACTCATTTTCTGATTCATTTTTTAAATCATCGATATCTTCTAAACTAAGCGTCTAATCGACAAAACAGCCTTAATTCGTGACTACTCATTTTCTGGGCAAAATATATGGAATTTCATATGAAAACTTAAATCATCGATATCTCCTTAACTAAGCGTCTAATCGACAAAACAGCCTTAATTAGTGACCACTCATTTTCTGGGCAAAATATTTGGAATTTCATATGAAAACTTAAATCATCGATATCTCCTAAACTAAGCGATATCTCCTAAACAAAACAGCCTTAATTCGTGACCACTCATTTTCTGGGAAAAATATTTGGAATTTCGTATGAAAACTTAAATCATCGATATCTCCTAAACTAAGCGTCTAATCGACAAAACAGCCTTAATTCGTGACCACTCATTTTCTGGGCAAAATATTTGGAATTTCGTATGAAAACTTAAATCATCGATATCTCCTAAACTAAGCGATATCTCCTAAACAAAACAGCCTTAATTCGTGACCACTCACTTTCTGGGCAAAATATTTGGAATTTCGTATGAAAACTTAAATCATCGATATCTCCTAAACTAAGCGTCTAATCGACAAAACAGCCTTAATTCGTGACCACTCATTTTCTGGGCAAAATATTTGAAATTTCATATGAAAACTTAAGTCATCGATATCTCCTAAACTAAGCGTCTAATCGACAAAACAGCCTTAATTCGTGACCACTCATTTTCTGGGCAAAATATTTGGAATTTCATATGAAAACTTAAATCATCGATATCTCCTAAACTAAGCGTCTAATCGACAAAACAGCCTTAATTCGTGACCACTCACTTTCTGGGCAAAATATTTGGAATTTCATATGAAAACTTAAATCATCGATATCTCCTAAACTAAGCGTCTAAACGACAAAACAGCCTTAATTCGTGACCACTCATTTTCTGGGTAAAATATTTGGAATTTCATATGAAAACTTAAATCATCGATATCTCCTAAACTAAGCGTCTAATCGACAAAACAGCCTAATTCGTGACCACTCATTTTCTGGCCAAAATATTTGGAATTTCATATGAAAACAGCCTTAATTCGTGACCATTCATTTTCTGGGCAAAATATTTGGAATTCGTATTAAAACTTAAATCATCGATATCTCCTAAACTAAGCGTCTAATCGACAAAAAAGCCTTAATTCATTTTCTGGGCAAAATATTTGGAATTTCATATGAAAACTTAAATCATCGATAACTCCTAAACTAAGCGTCTAATCGACAAAACAGCCTTAATTCGTGACCACTCATTTTCTGGGCAAAATATTTGGAATTTCATATGAAAACTTAAATCATCGATATCTCGTAAACTAAGCGTCTAATCGACAAAACAGCCTTAATTCGTGACCACTCATTTTCTGGGCAAAATATTTGGAATTTCATATGAAAACTTAAATCATCGATATCTCCTAAACTAAGCGTCTAATCGACAAAACAGCCTTAATTCGTGACCACTCATTTTCTGATTCATTTTTTAAATCATCGATATCTTCTAAACTAAGCGTCTAATCGACAAAACAGCCTTAATTCGTGACTACTCATTTTCTGGGCAAAATATATGGAATTTCATATGAAAACTTAAATCATCGATATCTCCTTAACTAAGCGTCTAATCGACAAAACAGCCTTAATTAGTGACCACTCATTTTCTGGGCAAAATATTTGGAATTTCATATGAAAACTTAAATCATCGATATCTCCTAAACTAAGCGATATCTCCTAAACAAAACAGCCTTAATTCGTGACCACTCATTTTCTGGGAAAAATATTTGGAATTTCGTATGAAAACTTAAATCATCGATATCTCCTAAACTAAGCGTCTAATCGACAAAACAGCCTTAATTCGTGACCACTCATTTTCTGGGCAAAATATTTGGAATTTCGTATGAAAACTTAAATCATCGATATCTCCTAAACTAAGCGATATCTCCTAAACAAAACAGCCTTAATTCGTGACCACTCACTTTCTGGGCAAAATATTTGGAATTTCGTATGAAAACTTAAATCATCGATATCTCCTAAACTAAGCGTCTAATCGACAAAACAGCCTTAATTCGTGACCACTCATTTTCTGGGCAAAATATTTGAAATTTCATATGAAAACTTAAGTCATCGATATCTCCTAAACTAAGCGTCTAATCGACAAAACAGCCTTAATTCGTGACCACTCATTTTCTGGGCAAAATATTTGGAATTTCATATGAAAACTTAAATCATCGATATCTCCTAAACTATGCGTCTAATCGACAAAACAGCCTTAATTCGTGACCACTCATTTTCTGGGCAAAATATTTGGAATTTCGTATGAAAACTTAAATCATCGATATCTCCTAAACTAAGCGTCTAATCGACAAAACAGCCTTAATTCGTGACCACTCATTTTCTGGGCAAAATATTTGGAATTTCATATGAAAACTTAAATCATCGATATCTCCTAAACTAAGCGTCTAATCGACAAAATAGCCTTAATTCGTGACCACTCATTTTCTGGGCAAAATATTTGGAATTTCATATGAAAACTTAAATCATCGATATCTCCTAAACTAAGCGATATCTCCTAAACAAAACAGCCTTAATTCGTGACCACTCATTTTCTGGGCAAAATATTTGGAATTTCATATGAAAACTTAAATCATCGATATCTCCTAAACTATGCGTCTAATCGACAAAACAGCCTTAATTCGTGACCACTCATTTTCTGGGCAAAATATTTGGAATTTCATATGAAAACTTAAATCATCGATATCTCCTAAACTATGCGTCTAATCGACAAAACAGCCTTAATTCGTGACCACTCATTTTCTGGGCAAAATATTTGGAATTTCATATGAAAACTTAAATCATCGATATCTCCTAAACTAAGCGTCTAATCGACAAAATAGCCTTAATTCGTGACCACTCATTTTCTGGGCAAAATATTTGGAATTTCATATGAAAACTTAAATCATCGATATCTCCTAAACTAAGCGATATCTCCTAAACAAAACAGCCTTAATTCGTGACCACTCATTTTCTGGGCAAAATATTTGGAATTTCGTATGAAAACTTAAATCATCGATATCTCCTAAACTAAGCGTCTAATCGACAAAACAGCCTTAATTCGTGGCCACTCATTTTCTGGGCAAAATATTTGGAATTTCATATGAAAACTTAAATCATCGATATCTCCTAAACTAAGCGTCTAATCGACAAAATAGCCTTAATTCGTGACCACTCATTCTCTGGGCAAAATATTTGGAATTTCATATGAAAACTTAAATCATCGATATCTCCTAAACTAAGCGTCTAATCGACAAAAGAGCCGTTATTCGAGACCACTCATTTTCTGGGCAAAATATTTGGAATTTCGTATGAAAACTTAAATCATCGATATCTCCTAAACTAAGCGTCAAATCGATAAAAGAGCCTTAATTCGTGACCACTCATTTTCTGGGCAAAATATTTGGAATTTCATATGAAAACTTAAATCATCGATAACTCCTAAACTAAGCGTCTAATCGACAAAACAGCCTTTATTCGTGACCACTCATTTTCTAGGCAAAATATTTGGTATTTCATATGAAAACTTAAATCATCGATATCTCCTAAACTAAGCGTCTAATCGACAAAACAGCCTTAATTCGTGACCACTCATTTTCTGGGCAAAATATTTGGAATTTCATATAAAAACTTAAATCATCGATATCTCCTAAACTAAGCGTCTAATCGACAAAACAGCCTTAATTCGTGACCACTCATTTTCTGGGCAAAATATTTGGAATTTCATATGAAAACTTAAATCATCGATATCTCCTAAACTAAGCGTCAAATCGATAAAAGAGCCTTAATTCGTGACCACTCATTTTCTGGGCAAAATATTTGGAATTTCGTATGAAAACTTAAATCATCGATATCTCCTAAACTAAGCGTCTAATCGACAAAACAGCCTTAATTCGTGACCACTCATTTTCTGGGCAAAATATTTGGAATTTCATATGAAAACTTAAATCATCGATATCTCCTAAACTAAGCGTCTAATCGACAAAACAGCCTTAATTCGTGACCACTCATTTTCTGGGCAAAATATTTGGAATTTCATATGAAAACTTAAATCATCGATATCTCCTTAACTAAGCGTCTAATCGACAAAACAGCCTTAATTCGTGACCACTCATTTTCTGGGCAAAATATTTGGAATTTCATATGAAAACTTAAATCATCGATATCTCCTAAACTAAGCGATATCTCCTAAACAAAACAGCCTTAATTCGTGACCACTCATTTTCTGGGCAAAATATTTGGAATTTCGTATGAAAACTTAAATCATCGATATCTCCTAAACTAAGCGTCTAATCGACAAAACAGCCTTAATTCGTGACCACTCATTTTCTGGGCAAAATATTTGCAATTTCATATGAAAACTTAAATCATCGATATCTCCTAAACTAAGCGTCTAATCGACAAAACAGCCTTAATTCGTGACCACTTATTTTCTGGGCAAAATATTTGGAATTTCATATGAAAACTTAAATCATCGATATCTGCTAAACTAAGCGTCTAATCGACAAAACAGCCTTAATTCGTGACCACTCATTTTCTGGGCAAAATATTTGGAATTTCGTATGAAAACTTAAATCATCGATATCTCCTAAACTAAGCGTAATCGACAAAACAGCCTTAATTCGTGACCACTCATTTTCAGGGCAAAATATTTGGAATTTCGTATGAAAGCTTAAACTAAGCGTCTAATCGATAAAACAGCCTTAATTCGTGACCACTCATTTTCTGGGCAAAATATTTGGAATTTCATATGAAAACTTAAATCATCGATATCTCCTAAACTAAGCGTCTAATCGACGAAAGAGCCGTTATTCGAGACCACTCATTTTCTGGGCAAAATATTTGGAATTTCGTATGAAAACTTAAAGCATCGATATCTCCTAAACTAAGCGTCTAATCGACAAAACAGCCTTAATTCGTGACCACTCATTTTCTAGGCAAAATATTTGGTATTTCATATGAAAACTTAAATCATCGATAACTCCTAAACTAAGCGTCTAATCGACAAAAACAGCCTTAATTCGTGACCACTCATTTTCTAGGCAAAATATTTGGTATTTCATATGAAAACTTAAATCATCGATATCTCCTAAACTAAGCGTCTAATCGACAAAACAGCCTTAATTCGTGACCACTCATTTTCTGGGCAAAATATTTGGAATTTCATATGAAAACTTAAATCATCGATATCTCCTAAACTAAGCGTCTAATCGACAAAACAGCCTTAATTCGTGACCACTCATTTTCTGGGCAAAATATTTGGAATTTCATATGAAAACTTAAATCATCGATATCTCCTAAACTAAGCGTCCAATCGACAAAACAGCCTTAATTCGTGACCACTCATTTTCTGGGCAAAATATTTGGAATTTCGTATGAAAACTTAAATCATCGATATCTCCTAAACTAAGCGTCTAATCGACAAAACAGCCTTAATTCGTGACCACTCACTTTCTTGGCAAAATATTTGGAATTTCATATGAAAACTTAAATCATCGATATCTCCTAAACTAAGCGTCTAATCGACAAAACAGCCTTAATTCGTGACCACTCATTTTCTGGGCAAAATATTTGAAATTTCATATGAAAACTTAAGTCATCGATATCTCCTAAACTAAGCGTCTAATCGACAAAACAGCCTTAATTCGTGACCACTCATTTTCTGGGCAAAATATTTGAAATTTCATATGAAAACTTAAGTCATCGATATCTCCTAAACTAAGCGTCTAATCGACAAAACAGCCTTAATTCGTGACCACTCATTTTCTGGGCAAAATATTTGGAATTTCATATGAAAACTTAAATCATCGATATCTCCTAAACTAAGCGTCTAATCGACAAAACAGCCTTAATTCGTGACCACTCATTTTCAGGGCAAAATATTTGGAATTTCGTATGAAAGCTTAAATCATCGATATCTCCTAAACTAAGCGTCTAATCGATAAAACAGCCTTAATTCGTGACCACTCATTTTCTGGGCAAAATATTTGGAATTTCATATGAAAACTTAAATCATCGATATCTCCTAAACTAAGCGTCTAATCGACAAAACAGCCTTAATTCGTGACCACTCACTTTCTGGGCAAAATATTTGGAATTTCATATGAAAACTTAAATCATCGATATATCGTAAACTAAGCGTCTAATCGACAGAACAGCCTTAATTCGTGACCACTCACTTTCTGGGCAAAATATTTGGAAATTCATATGAAAATTTAAATCATCGATATCTCCTAAACTAAGTGTCTAATGGACAAAAGAGACTTAATTCGTGACCACTCATTTTCTGGAATTTCATATGAAAACTTTTTGGAATTTCATATGAAAACTTAAATCATCGATATCTCCTAAACTAAGCGATATCTCCTAAACAAAACAGCCTTAATTCGTGACCACTCACTTTCTGGGCAAAATATTTGGAATTTCATATGAAAACTTAAATCATCGATATATCGTAAACTAAGCGTCTAATCGACAGAACAGCCTTAATTCGTGACCACTCACTTTCTGGGCAAAATATTTGGAATTTCATATGAAAACTTAAATCATCGATATCTCCTAAACTAGGCGATATCTCCTAAACAAAACAGCCTTAATTCGTGACCACTCATTTTCTGGGCAAAATATTTGGAATTTCGTATGAAAACTTAAAACATCGATATCTCCTAAACTAAGCGTCTAATCGACAAAAGAGCCTTAATTCGTGACCACTCATTTTCTAGGCAAAATATTTGGAATTTCATATGAAAACTTAAATCATCGATATCTCCTAAACTAAGCGTCTAATCGACAA
The DNA here is from genome assembly GCA_963513945.1 of Hydrotaea diabolus. Lineage (NCBI taxonomy): Eukaryota > Metazoa > Arthropoda > Insecta > Diptera > Muscidae > Hydrotaea > Hydrotaea diabolus. The sequence goes on along the minus strand of OY740718.1, from coordinate 120,856,206 downwards.
AACAGCCTTAATTCGTGACCTCTCATTTTCTGGGCAAAATATTTGGAATTTCATATGAAAACTTAAATCATCGATATCTCCTAAACTAGGCGATATCTCCTAAACAAAACAGCTTTAATTCGTGACCACTCATTTTCTGGGCAAAATATTTGGAATTTCGTATGAAAACTTAAAACATCGATATCTCCTAAACTAAGCGTCTAATCGACAAAACAGCCTTAATTCGTGACCACTTATTTTCTGGGCAAAATATTTGGAATTTCATATGAAAACTTAAATCATCGATATCTCCTAAACTAGGCGATATCTCCTAAACAAAACAGTCTTAATTCGTGACCACTCATTTTCTGGGCAAAATATTTGGAATTTCGTATGAAAACTAAAATCAACGATATCTCCTAAACTAAGATTCTAATCGACAAAACAGCCTTAATTCGTGACCACTCATTTTCTGGGCAAAATTTTTGGAATTTCGTATGAAACCTTAAATCATCGATATCTCCTAAACTAAGCGTCTAATCGACAAAACAGCCTTAATTCGTGACCACTCATTTTCAGGGCAAAATATTTGGAATTTCGTATGAAACCTTAAATTATTGATATCTCCTAAACTAAGCGTCTAATCGACAAAACAGCCTAAATTCGTGACCACTCATTTTCAGGGCAAAATATTTGGAATTTCGTATGAAAGCTTAAGTCATCGATATCTCCTAAACTATGCGTCTAATCGACAAAACAGCCTTAATTTGTGACCACTCATTTTCTGGGCAAAATATTTGGAATTTCATATGAAAACTTAAATCATCGATATATCCTAAACTAAGCGTCTAATCGAGAAAACAGCCTTAATTCGTGACCACTCATTTTCTGGGCAAAATATTTGAAATTTCGTATGAAAACTTAAATCATCGATATCTCCTAAACTAAGCGTCTTATCGACAAAACTGCCTTAATTCGTGACCACTCACTTTCTGGGCAAAATATTTGGAATTTCATATGAAAACTTAAATCATCGATATCTCCTAAACTAGGCGATATCTCCTAAACAAAACAGCCTTAATTCGTGACCACTCATTTTCTGGGCAAAATATTTGGAATTTCATATGAAAACTTAAATCATCGATATCTCCTAAACTAAGCGTCTAATCGACAAAACAGCCTTAATTCGTGACCACTCATTTTCTGGGCAAAATATTTGGAATTTCATATGAAAACTTAAATCATCGATATCTCCTAAACTAGGCGATATCTCCTAAACAAAACAGCCTTAATTCGTGACCACTCTTTTTCTGGGCAAAATATTTGGAATTTCGTATGAAAACTTAAAACATCGATATCTCCTAAACTAAGCGTCTAATCGACAAAACAGCCTTAATTCGTGACCACTCATTTTCTGGGCAAACTATTTGGAATTTCATATGAAAACTTAAATCATCGATATCTCCTAAACTAGGCGATATCTCCTAAACAAAACAGCCTTAATTCGTGACCACTCATTTTCTGGGCAAAATATTTGGAATTTCGTATGAAAACTTAAAACATCGATATCTCCTAAACTAAGCGTCTAATCGACAAAAGAGCCTTAATTCGTGACCACTCATTTTCTAGGCAAAATATTTGGAATTTCATATGAAAACTTAAATCATCGATATCTCCTAAACTAAGCGTCTAATCGACAAAACAGCCTTAATTCGTGACCACTCATTTTCTGGGCAAACTATTTGGAATTTCATATGAAAACTTAAATCATCGATATCTCCTAAACTAGGCGATATCTCCTAAACAAAACAGCCTTAATTCGTGACCACTCATTTTCTGGGCAAAATATTTGGAATTTCATATGAAAACTTAAATCATCGATATATCCTAAACTAAGCGTCTAATCGACAAAACAGCCTTAATTCGTGACCACTCATTTTCTGGGCAAAATATTTGGAATTTCATATGAAAACTTAAATCATCGATATCTCCTAAACTAGGCGATATCTCCTAAACAAAACAGCCTTAATTCGTGACCACTCATTTTCTGGGCAAAATATTTGGAATTTCATATGAAAACTTAAATCATCGATATCTCCTAAACTAAGCGTCTAATCGACAAAACAGCCTTAATTCGTGACCACTCATTTTCTGGGCAAACTATTTGGAATTTCATATGAAAACTTAAATCATCGATATCTCCTAAACTAGGCGATATCTCCTAAACAAAACAGCCTTAATTCGTGACCACTCATTTTCTGGGCAAAATATTTGGAATTTCATATGAAAACTTAAATCATCGATATATCCTAAACTAAGCGTCTAATCGACAAAACAGCCTTAATTCGTGACCACTCATTTTCTGGGCAAAATATTTGGAATTTCATATGAAAACTTAAATCATCGATATCTCCTAAACTAGGCGATATCTCCTAAACAAAACAGCCTTAATTCGTGACCACTCATTTTCTGGGCAAAATATTTGGAATTTCATATGAAAACTTAAATCATCGATATCTCCTAAACTAAGCGTCTAATCGACAAAACAGCCTTAATTCGTGACCACTCATTTTCTGGGCAAAATATTTGGAATTTCATATGAAAACTTAAATCATCGATATCTCCTAAACTAGGCGATATCTCCTAAACAAAACAGCCTTAATTCGTGACCACTCATTTTCTGGGCAAAATATTTGGAATTTCGTATGAAAACTTAAAACATCGATATCTCCTAAACTAAGCGTCTAATCGACAAAACAGCCTTAATTCGTGACCACTCATTTTCTGGGCAAACTATTTGGAATTTCATATGAAAACTTAAATCATCGATATCTCCTAAACTAGGCGATATCTCCTAAACAAAACAGCCTTAATTCGTGACCACTCATTTTCTGGGCAAAATATTTGGAATTTCGTATGAAAACTTAAATCATCGATATCTCCTAAACTAAGCGTCTAATCGACAAAAGAGCCTTAATTCGTGACCACTCATTTTCTAGGCAAAATATTTGGAATTTCATATGAAAACTTAAATCATCGATATCTCCTAAACTAAGCGTCTAATCGACAAAACAGCCTTAATTCGTGACCACTCATTTTCTGGGCAAAATATTTGGAATTTCATATGAAAACTTAAATCATCGATATCTCCTAAACTAAGCGTCTACTCGACAAAACAGCCTTAATTCGTGACCACTCATTTTCTGGGCAAAATATTTGGAATTTCATATGAAAACTTAAATCATCGATATCTCCTAAGCCAAGCGTCTAATCGACAAAATAGCCGTAATTCGAGACCACTAATTTTTTGGGCAAAATATTTGGAATTTCGTATGAAAACTTAAATCATCGATATCTCCTAAACTAAGCGTCTAATCGACAAAACAGCCGTAATTCGAGACCACTCATTTTCTGGGCAAAATATTTGGAATTTCGTATGAAAACTTAAATCATCGATATCTCCTAAACTAAGCGTCTAATCGACAAAACAGCCTTAATTCGTGACCACTCATTTTCAGGGCAAAATATTTGGAATTTCGTATGAAAGCTTAAATCATCGATATCTCCTAAACTATGCGTCTAATCGACAAAACAGCCTTAATTCGTGACCACTCATTTTCTGGGCAAAATACTTGGAATTTCGTATGAAAGCTTAAATCATCGATATCTCCTAAACTATGCGTCTAATCGACAAAACAGCCTTAATTCGTGACCACTCATTTTCTGGGCAAAATATTTGGAATTTCATATGAAAACTTAAATCATCGATATCTCCTAAACTAAGCGATATCTCCTAAACAAAACAGCCTTAATTCGTGACCACTCACTTTCTGGGCAAAATATTTGGAGTTTCATATGAAAACTTAAATCATCGATATCTCCTAAACTAAGCGTCTAATCGACAAAACAGCCTTAATTCGTGACCACTCACTTTCTGGGCAAAATATTTGGAATTTCATATGAAAACTTAAATCATCGATATCTCCTAAACTAAGCGTCTAATCGACAAAACAGCCTTAATTCGTGACCACTCATTTTCTGGGCAAAATATTTGGAATTTCATATTAAAACTTAAATCATCGATATCTCCTAAACCAAGCGTCTAATCGACAAAATAGCCGTAATTCGAGACCACTCATTTTCTGGGCAAAATATTTGGAATTTCATATGAAAACTTAAATCATCGATATCTCCTAAACTAAGCGTCTAATCGACAAAACAGCCTTAATTCGTGACCACTTATTTTCTGGGCAAAATATTTGGAATTTCATATGAAAACTTAAATCTTCGATATCTCCTAAACTAAGCGTCTAATCGACAAAAGAGCCTTAATTCGTGATCACTCATTTTCTGAGCAAAATATTTGGAATTTCACATGAAAACTTAAATCATCGATATCTCCTCAACTAAGCGTCTAAATGACAAAACAGCCTTAATTCGTAACCACTCATTTTCTGGGCAAAATATTTGGAATTTCATATGAAAACTTAAATCATCGATATCTCCTAAACTAAGCGTCTAATCGACAAAACAGCCTTAATTCGTGGCCACTCATTTTCAGGGCAAAATATTTGGAATTTCGTATGAAAACTTAAATCATCGATATCTCCTAAACTAAGCGTCCAATCGACAAAAAAGGCTTAATTCGTGATCACTTCTCTTCTGGGCCAAAAAAGTTGGAATTTAAAATGAAAACTGAAATCGTCGATATCTCCAAAAGTTAAAGAGGCCTGTTTGTTTTTAGCAAAAGTGACTCTTTTGACTCAAAAGCTAAAAAGTAATATATATGCTACCTGCAGCAGAAATTCTGCGGCTTGTTCTTCAATTACAAATTCAGTCGAAATGACTTTAGGAGGTCCTTTGATCGGTGTAGACTGATTTGACTTGATAAGTATCCTGCCTAGGAATGCTACACATCCAATTGGGGGAGTCAACCACGAATCGATGATATAAGAACTGAGTGTTAATACAAAGAAAGTGAATTGTTCAGGGGGGCCATACATAGTTTATTGTTTGGCACGATTCTCAGTTCTAAGATTTCTTTATTCTCAGTAGGAAGAATATAAAGAAGCGGATTCTTTCTTTTGTGGGAAAATAGTTATTTTTAATATTCATCACATTCACAATAGAAATATAGTGAGTAAAGGTAATTCCATAGGGGGTGAGTTCTATAGATTTTAGCCTATTGCATCGTTAGTAAATGCAAACTTAAGATATACGCTTTACACTGTTTCTTTCGATCTATGCAAATATTTCAGAAATAAAAGAGAGTTGCCTCAAATTTTTATGGGAATTACCTAACATTTTTGCGATTGATTATTTTTAGTTATGCATTAATTCTACTTCACTCACCTTCAATGTTGAAATTTTATTCTTTTCAAAATCATCGGAGACAGATTTATTGAGCAGCAATCGCTTGGCCAGATGAGTTTTATAATAACGTTCGGACACGCCCTTCTCCAATAAGAATGTAAACAATACCATTGCTTTGTTCAGAGTGACAACAATTTCTGTTCGGACATCTGGAAGAGCAAAAAATAATAAAGAAAACAATGTTAGTTGCTAAAGTACTTTCAAACTCCTGCTCTCTATAGATTAAAAACTTACTCCTTTGCCGCCCTTCTACAAAATGTCATCAATGAAGAATGACGAATATTCCGGTGAGTTTAAATTCAAATTAAGAAAATGTTCAAAGCCCGACGAAAAATATTGAATGAATGATGCAGAAATTGTACAAAATGATTTTTCAGATCGAGGAGATTCTACACATATCATATGGGATTTGTACTACCATGCAACTCCTTCTTAACTTGCATGCGTCCCTGCTCGTCCAGATAAACCGACATTGCCTCGGCAAAAACCATGAGACTAACCTCCCTCAAACCTAATCGTCGTTTTTTAAATTTTACATCAAAGCCAGAACTCTCCATTTGCACAATGGTATGCATATGTTTCTTTAATCACTTCATCTTCGACAATATGTGGTTCGGTGTCCTAGTCTAAATAGAGATCAGTGCGATCTGATTCTTCTTGGATTTGGCTCCGCAAATGAAGAAATGTTTTCAAATGTCAACTTCAAGAGAGCAAGGGGGATGGATTTTTGAAAATAAACATGGATAAGATATTCTTTACTCGATTTTATCTACATACCTTAACTTTCTTCAGATAAACTCTGGCGTTTTTTTCGGCAAAATACTTTTGCGATTAAAATTTATAAAACGCAGCCGACTGGGATAGATATGGTTTTTTAAAATCATCCTCATACACCGAATGTAAATGTATGCCTAATGCCATTTACATTTTGTAAGCGTCTTTGATGTCCCAATGAGTTATGGCCTCACTGTTGCGCTCATCCATAAACATAACCAGAACCGAAAGAGTTTCACGCATCGAACAATCAGTGGACAAACATTACAAATAGTTTCTTATCAAAGAGTATTTACCCACACCACTAACCTCAACTCTAAATAATATCAGGCCCAAGTTAAAGATATTTTCAACTTTCCGGTTTTACACATAGTCGTAGTCCATGTACATTAAAATAACGCGTAAAATCGGCCCAGCTTTGAAAGAATGTTATTGTATATGCCCTCTAGGGCGTCTTTGCGAACGTTCTCCTCGAGACGCTCTTTGAAGACCTCACGCAAGCCAAAGGATGTCCGTACTTGTGCATGTTGTAGGCATTGCCGTAGAGTCTTTCACGCAATTCTCGTCCATGGAGGCCTGCGTTAAATAAATAAAAAAAATATGTTAGTAAATTATTTGATTAATGACGATATTAATAGTTTGACACGAATGTTAGAAGTCAAATTGGTTTGTATATCGAAATTGATTTAAGATTGATTTACAATTTATATTGACATTTTATTCAATTTTTCTTTTTATAAACTTTTGTTAGACAAAAGTCCTTTACTTTCCATTCGCCAACGCAATGCACCGCATGTATAGGGGGCATCCCCTGAGTGTTGGTTATTTAAAAAAAAAATTGTTTTAAATCTGTTGCAGATTTCAAATCTAATACGGATGATATTATATTAAGGGTTGTCTCGATAAAAAGAGACTGGTTTTCATTGTATCCTAAACCTTATGTTTGTACGAGGGTGGTTCGGAAACTTCTTAGCCCAGCACAAAAAGCGCGGTATAAACAGTTAAGTGTTTTGGAAACTTCCATCTCTGCTATGAACACATGTTAAATTTTGTTTCGATCTGGCAACTCCTTCATATAGAAACAGGTGTTCACAAAAGACGCATCCGCGATTTTTTTACAATGGAAAAATTAGAAATGCGTGGTGTCATTAAATATTTACATAAAAAAGGTTTATCGGGACTAGAAATTCATAATGATATGGTGAATGTGTTAGGTGAAAGTGCTCCTTCATATGCAACAGTAAAAATTGGGTTGCTGAATTTAAACGTGGTCGTACAAGCATTGAAGATGAACCACGTAGTGGACGTCCAAAAACAGCAACAACAACAGAAATTGTAGCCAAAGTGCATGATATGGTATTAAATGATCGACGAATAAAAGTGCGTGAAATAGCTAATATCATGGGCATCTCAAATGATCGAGTCCATATAATTTTGCAAGAATTACTACAGATGAAAAAGCTTTCTGCAAGATGGGTGCCGCGCTCGTTAACAGTCGACCAAAAACGCATAAGAATGAACATTTCTCAAGCTTGTTTGGATCGTTTTCAGCGAAATAAAATGGATTTTAAGCGTCGTTTCATTTGCAAAAGGGTAAAACAATAAATTCAGAGTACTATTGCAACCTTTTAGATCAATTAAATATACAAATTCGAGAAAAATGTCCTGGCTTACAACACAAAAAAATAATTTTTCATCAAGACAACGCACCAGCGCACAAGAGTGTTTTAACAATGGCTAAAATCAACGAATTAAAGTACGAGTTGCTTGACCACCCACCTTATTCTCCTGATTTAGCTCCCGGTGACCTTTACCTGTTCCCAAATCTTGCTGGCAAGCGTTTTACCTCAAATGAAGATGCAATTACAGTTGTAAACCACTATTTTTAAGACCTTGAGGAAAACTATTTTAATCAAGGGATAGAATTGCTAGATTGCGTTTGACTAAGTGTATTGAAGTTTCAGGAGATTATATTGAAAAATAAAAATATTTTTGAAAAACTAACTATTCTCTTTCATTGATAGGCTAAGAACTTTCCGAACCGACCTCGTAATGTACCTAAACAAGTGGAGACTGTCACTACATTTTTATACCATCACCCTATTTTTTAACAGGGTATATAGCATTTGATAGGAACCAAAAAATTACCGCACAGAAAAAAGCAGTTAGGAACCACAATATGTTTTGACCAAATCCGTTCAAATACTTTATGCCATGTCCGTCTGTACATCTGGCTCGCACGATCAAAAAAGGAGCTACAGATCGTTTCAAAATTTCCAAGTCATAATATTTTTCACTGCTTGTGGTAACGCCCACACAAATTCACCATTCTTTCACGTTTGGTATTCTCGTAATATCGTTAATACTATTTGCACGATTTCTTTCCACACTCCTTCTGGTACCACCGACCCAAAAGTCTCTATTTCGGTGCGGTTTAAACCCCACATAACTTATCACCCAATACGCAAAATTCAATTAATATGTGAACACCGTAATATTTTAATAAAGATTTATAGGATAATCATGTACAACTCGGCCAAAAATTGGGAAAGGGCATATATAAACTAAAATCAGCGATATCGCCTAAGCTAAGCGCCCAATCGCCAAAAGAGTCTTACTTCGTGATCACGTCTATCTTTGGCTTCTAATCGTCAAAAGAGCCTTAACTCGTGGTCACCTCTTTCCTCGGCTAAAAACAGACTTTAAAACCTTACACTTAGATCATCCATATCTCCTAAATAAAGCGTCTAATCGACAAAAGAGCCTTACTTCGTGATCACTTCTTTTTTGGCGAAAAATGTGTGCAGACCATAGAAAAACTTTGATCATCGTTATCTCCTAAAAAGTGTCTAATTGACAAAAGAAGATTAATTCGTGATCACTTATTTTCTAAAAAATTTTTGGAATTTCGTATGAAAACTTAAATCATCGATATCTTCTAAACTAAGCGTCTAATCCACAAAATAACCTAATCTCGAGATCTCTTATTTTCTGGACAACTTTTTGGATTTCATATGGAAAACTTACGTAATTATCGATATCACTTAAACTAAGCATTTAATCGACAAAAGAGTCTAAATTCGTGATAAATTCGTCTAAATTCCTATCCTAGGCCAAATAGTGGGAAGGTCATAGAAAAACTTAAATCATCGATATCTCTCACTTCTTTTTTTTTGGCAAAAATGTGGGAAGACCATAGAAAAACTTTAATTATCTCCTAAACTATGCGTTTAATCGACAAAAGAGGATTAATTCGTGATCACTTATTTTCTGGGCAAAATTTTTGGAAATTTTGGAAATTTGGAAATTTTTGGAAAACCTAAATCGCCGATATCTCCTAAACTAAGCGTCTAATCGACAAAAGAGCTTTAATTCGTGATCGCTTATTTTTTGGGCAAAATTTCAAATGAAAACTTAAATCGTCGATATTTTTTAAACTAAGCGTTTAATCTACAAAAGAGCCTTAAGTCATGATCACTTGGGCAAAAAAGTTGGAATTTCATATAAAAACTTAAATTATCGATAACTTCTAAACTAAGCGTCTAACCGATAAAAGAGCCTTAAATAGTGATCACTTCCGTGTTAGGTGATAAAACATCGAATTCTTATGAAAATTGAAATTGGCTATATCTTTCAACAATTGCAACAAGGCTTTCTGAAGAGGGTTGTCACGGACCCGAAATCATGATAAAAGTTGTTTGCAGCCACGAAAATCACGTCACTTTGCCATTTTGTTAAAAACTTGTCTTCTATTTAAATATTAAAGGTCTATAGCTGGTTAATCCCTGTTCAATGTGTAAAAAGAACAGACCGAAACATTGGCTATATCTCCTAACTAAAAAGCTACAATGCTTGTTCGGTATGGTGATTTAAAATGCTAATGTACTGTGCCATAAACAGGGTGGGCCAAAAGTTATCATGGGGTAAAAACTTTAATAACTTTTTCGTTTATTTTTTTTTTTTTTTAATTTTTTCTCAAATTTGTTATATACAAAATGGAAATTTTTTTACACTAACTAATGCCACTTAAATGACCCCCGTTTTCAGCCTAGCAATGATGGGCTCGTTTTAGAGCATTTTCCATAACATCTTTCAAAATTTGTGGCCGTTGCGTTCGAATTTCTGCAACAATGTTGGCCTGGAATTGAAGGATTGTCTTGAGCTTGTTCACATATACTCGCTCCTTCAAATAACCCCGAAGAAAATAGTCGGGTGCTGACAAAACTGGCGATCGCGCTGGCCAAATAATTTTTGAATTTCTGGAAATTATGTGCTCTTCAAAAATTTCACTTAAAAGTGCCATTGTGTCTCGGGCAGTGTGGGCAGTGGCTCCGTCCTGCTTAAACCACATCTAATGTCTGTTTTCAGGAGCAGGACGTAAAAAATGTTCTATTATAAGCCCATACCGCTTTCTATTTACAGTTAAGTTAAAGCACTTCCATCTTCATTCTCGAAGAAGGCCCAATAATATTTGCAGATGTGATGCCACACCTTACTGTACACCTAATGGGGTGCAATTGGACGGAGTCTCGCCCGATGAGTGTGCTATAAATACAGGGGTGCCGCAAGGCTCTGTTCTTTCTCCCTCTCTGTTTCTCATTTTTCTCAATGACCTCCTGAGTCTGACAACAAACCCTATTTACTCGTTTGCTGATGACAGCAGCATCTGTCACTCACATTCGTTCGACCGTAGACCGGGCCCCACAAATACAGAGGCGATGAGGCAAAATATGACTGACACACTCAACGAATATCTTGTGAGGGTCACAAAACCTAATGCTGCCTGTTGAGCCATAAACATCGTCGGCAATACTGATAAATGGGACTGTTGTCGAGGAGTCGGATGCTGTTGTGTTCTAAGCATGAAAATTCAGTGTGATGTTCGTTGGAACAAACACAGTTTTGAAGTGTCGAAAAAGCATTCAAGTGACTGGGCTTTTTAAAGCGGTGCAAGAAATATTTCACTTTCTCCGACCTCCTCAACATATACATCACATACATTCGTCCAAAAATGGAGTATAACTCCCACATCTGGGCGGGTGCTTCAAGGTCTTTTTTGGAGTTCCTCGACCGGGTACAAAGGAGGGCGCTGAGGCTTGTTGGAAATAGCATGGTAGCCAACTCTGTTATTTCACTTGAGCATCGGCGGAGTGCTGGTGGCATATCACTTTTTTACAGGTACTTTAACGGGATGTGCTCTTCTAAGGTAGGTGAACTCATACCGCCGGAGGTCAGAGTGTTCGCCCGAAACACCCGCTTGTCCAGAAGTTCGCATCCATTTGTTATTGATTGGCCTACTGATCGCACGACGCATTACAGGAAGAATTCGTTCTTCAGTCGTGTTGTCCGTATGTTGAACAGACTTCCCGCAGAGTTGTTTCCTGCCACGTGCGATATGAACAGGTTTAAATCAAATGTCCATAAACTTTCCTTCCCTTGACCGATACAATGCACTGCATATAAGTATAGGGGGCACCCCCTGAGTGTTGGTCTTTATAAAAAAAGCCATTCAAATGAAAATGAGCTTCATCACTGTTTTTATACCCCCACCATACAATGGAGGGTATATTAGTTTTGTCGTTCTGTCTGTAACACCTTGAAATAATCATCGGAGACCCAACAAAGTATATATATTCTTGATCCTCGTAAAATTCTAAGACGATCTAGCCTTGTTGTCCGGCTGTCCGTCTGTTGAAAACAAGATAGAGCCTGCATGAAAACTGCTAGGAACTGAAATTTGGCACAAACATGTGTAGTTAACCTAGCATGGTTGGTATTGAAAATGGGCTATATAGCTCTACGGGAAGTTGGTGTTGGAGACCCTCAACCGACACTACCTCATACAAATTAGTTTTTTATTTGGAAATATCCGTCCAGTTTCTTGAGCAAAATCACTGAAATTTTGCAAATAATAATCTCTAATAGGCGCAATCATCTATTTAAAAAATGGTTTAGATTGGGCCACCATTTCTTGTACCTCCCATACAAACGGCCTTATGGGCCTTGAGAAATAATATGACTAAACCTCACCACAAACTTGACCTATCAAAATGAAATTTTACACATCAAGATTTTTTTATACAATACACTTCTACGCTGAATTCGGTTGAGATCGGAAAAGTCCTACTTGTACCCCCCACACTAACGGTCTCATGGGCCTTGAAAAATAATATGACAATAACTCACCACACACTTGACCTATCGAGACGAAATTTTCGGCATAAAGATCAATATATAAATAGAACAGACTTTTGCGCTAAATTTGGCTAAGATCAGAAAGGCCCTACTGGTATCTCCCACACAAACGGTCTTATGGGCCTTGAAAAATAATATGACAATAAGAGATGAAATTTTCTACATAGAGATTTTTATATAGAACACACCTCTGCGCCAAATTCTGTTGAGATCGGAAAAGTCCTACTGGTACCTCCCACACAAACGGCCTCATGGGCTTAGACAAATAATATGACGATAACTCACCACAAGCTCGACCTATCGAAATGAAATTTTGCACATAAAGATTTCTATATAGAACACACTTCCGCACCAAATTTGGTATTATTTGGGAATCTGGTGGAGGGTATCCAAAGTTCGGCACAGCCAAACATTTTACTTGTTAATAATAAAATCCTATTATTCTGGTTCTTTGTTCAGTTGTGAATCTCTCCATTATTTACTTATATTTTCCAGGTGTTTATCTAATCTGAAAAAATACTAACGAAAAAGCTCTTGAATATGTAAGCCACATGGTAATTTTTGGCACACCCTGTATGAGCGTTTGTATCCTTTTAACTTGCCAGGCGTTGCAGAATTTTAGAAGTGTTCAAAAATATTCATAAGGGGTGTTTTTTATTGAGGTATAGAACTTCGAATTGAAATAAAACACAAGAAAATCGTTTTAATGTCCATCAATTTGGCTTTATTGGAAGGATAATTTTATGCCATTAATGTTTAAATATGATTTCGGGCATGTGGCCGCCGCGGCTGGCTCGAATAAAGCCAATTCTACAGGTCCAATTTTCAACCACTTTTTCGAGCATATGGGGCCGTATGTTTGCAATAACGCCACGAATGTTGGCTTCCAAGTCCCCTAACGTGTTTCTGGTTTGTTGGCGTAGACGAGCGACTTCACATATCCCCAAAGAAAATAATCCAATGGTCAATGTTAACCGATCCATGGTTAACCGAATTAATTGCTCTGATGGACGATTATGTCGACCATAAAATAGACGGAGCTTGCGGTGAACTTCGCGAACTGAACCATTACTTTCGAAATAAATTTGCACGATTTGCAAGCGTTGTTCTTTTGTCAACCTGTTCATGATGAAATGGCAAACCAAACTAAATAATAATCACTTGACAGCTGACAAAATGGCCGCCAGTTAAAAAAGTGATGCCAACTTAAAGTTCTATACCCCAATAAAAAACACCCTTTATTAACGCGAAATACATTTTAAGCGTATTGAAAAAAGACAAACTATTTATTCCCGACTAAAATTACCAAAATATTTTCAAATGTTATTGATTTGATTAAATACGAATTCGCTTTGTTCTGCATTGCAATATTTATTTGATCTACTTGAAATCCACACAACATATTTGATATACGAATATTCTCATGACTGGAATTTAAAGTGTCAAAGTTAATTTGACGCTGACAAACCTTTACCACCCGCACCCATAGGATTTTTCTTTTTTCCTCACATAAACATTGGCTTTTATGTCAACCAATACACGAGCAAAGAAAAAAGAGTAAGGAATCCCTGGATAATCTACTTTTTAATCAAATTTATTTGTTTATTTGAATTTGAGAGGTGTTTGTAAATTTATATACAAGTATGAGTTTACGCATACATACATACTAGAGTATACGTATGTTTATGTTTAACAAATCTCTACTTTCAGTTTATTTTTGCACCTGTCAACTGAGTATGAATATATAACATCGTATGTGTCGTTGATGCTGATATTTAAAGTAGGAAAATGTCTATCCTAATGATTTCTAAGAATTGAGTTACAAATTTAAATACAACAATTTGCTTATTTTTGAGAATATTTTATTGAGCCACTTAAATCATTTTGAGACTAGTTTTTAATGATTAAATCGATTTTGTAGAACAACTTAAATGCAAAAAGTCGTTAAACACAATTTTTAGTTTTGGGTTTTTGGGTTATATTAACTATAGACAGTATATACAGTTTATATACAGTTTACAGACTGGAGATGAGTTCCTCGCTTATTCCTTAATGCCATGCTGAGTGAATTAAGTGAGTTACTTAGCTAATGGCCGATTTCGGACCCTACAGCTCTATTTGCCACATCTTACATCCGATCATATTTAATTTTGTTGATATTTATGCACTCGTACCATATCGGTCCAAGTTTTCCTATAAATAGCACCTCCTACAAAGATTAATCCTCATAAGAGATCCTACTGATCCACTGGACGCTTTTTAACATGACCAGTGCAATATGTAGGCAACCAATCCTGATGAAATAGGAGAATATGGGTTCATAAAGCCACTTATAGCTACGGCGAGTGCGTTTTGGAAGATCCAGCATTACAAAGAAATATGCTTAAGCTGTCACCATTGTGACATCAGAGCATTTCCTAATCTAGACAAAATATGTACGAGGGCGACCGCAAAACTAACTGGCCTGGCACATTTTCTGTTTTACTAGCAACTTTTTTTTTTAAATCTTTTATAAGCCATCTGTCAAAATTTCCGAAATATTTAATGATTATTTTCTTTGTTACTGGTGATTGAAGTAAACAAGTTTTATAATTTTTGAAAAATGGAAAATAAAGAGTTTCGTGCGGTAATTAAACACTTTTATATGAAAGGTTATACGCCACAATTAATCAAAGATGAATTGGATTCTGTTCATGGTGATAATGCACCATCATACTCCACCGTGAAATCCTGGGTTCAACAATTTAAAATGGGTCGTTCAAGTACGGAAGATGAACAACGCTCTGGAAGACCGAAAACTGCTACTACTATTGAAAACATTAGAAAAATATTTAATGAAGTGACTAAAGATAGACGAATAAAGCTCAGAGAACTTGCTGATATTGTTAAAATACACGAAAAACAAGTTTGGAGTATTTTACATAATGAACTCCACATGAAAAAGCTATCCGCAAGATATGTGCCGCGTTTGTTGACTTTGCCCCAAAAAATCGTCCGTTGGACCAATTCCGAGGAGCTTTTAGCGATTTATCAGCGTAATCCAATAGAGTTCTTGCGCCGATTCATAACTGTTGAAGAAACATGGATCCATCACTACATCCCAGAATGCAAAAAACAGTCAAAACAATGGATAGAAGCTGGTAAAAGTGGTCCCCAGAAGGCGAAAACTGTTAAGTCAGCAGGAAAAGTAATGGCCACAGTGTTTTGAAATGCAAGGGGTATAATATTTATTGATTATCTTGAGAAAGGAAAAACTATAAATAGTGACTAATATTGTGCATTATAGGATCGGTTGAGTGAAGAAATCAAGATAAAACGACCGCATTTAGACAAAAAAAAGTTATTTTTCATCAAGATAATGCTGCTTCACACACTGCATTATTAACTCAACAAAAACTGGCCGAATTACGATTTTAAATTGCTCCGCATCCACCATATAGTCCAGATTTAGCTCCTTCTGATCATTTGCTGTTTCCAAATTTAAAAAAAAATACTCGATGGCAAAAAATGTTCGTCCAATAGCGAGGTTATTGCTAAAACTGAGGCATATTTTGAAGGTCTTGAAAAATCTTATTTTTCGGATGGAATTAAAAAACTTGAAAAACGTTTGATGAAGTGTATTGAGTTGGAAGAAGATTATGTTAAAAAATAAATAATAATAATTCCAAAAAACGGTTCTTTTTATGTTAGGCCAGTTACTTTTGCAGTCACCCTCGTATATGTCATTTTACCACCTTGTTTATCAAAATTCCGTTTATGTCCGGAATTTAAGAAAGTTTGAATATATAAGTAATGTATTTTTTTTAGAGTGGGGGCATATTTCATTAATGTTTTAAGATAACATAAACGAATAAGGTTCACAAAAGTTCACAAAATGTGTTTGAAGCACGATGCCTTAAAAAAAGATTTAAAATGAGATCAGTATAGCGACAGCACCTCAAATCGAAAAGAACATTTGTGTGGGGGCTATATCAACAGGTGGACTATTAGGGTTGGATATAGGTCGCTCAAAATGAACAGTGCAAAATTTTTGCTGGTTCGGGTTCAATATCTGGCTTCTATAGTGGTAGGGACTCAGACCAGGAAGAGGCTATATGTAGGCTAATTTCACCGCTAATTTCATAAAAAAAACGGTGTGTGTTTAATTTAACCTCGACCAGCTTTAGATTGTTTTAAATCGGTTAGGGCCTTTCGATGGGGATTACAAAAAAAGACTAAATAACTTTTTTTTTATTAAAAAAAAACGTTTCTTAGCCTAATGTTATCACACAAGTTTATAAAGTTAAAGTCGCATCATGCAAATTTTCATCTAACACATTTTCATTTCAAGTGTTGTATGATAACAAAAATATACTATTTTAGAGGCAAGTGACTCTTTGAAAAACCTCAGATTTATCACAAAAAGAAAAAGTTAATTACGAGTATATATTTTTTTTAGAAATGTTATGCTGTTCATATGATATACATGTATAGGTTTGAGATTAGAGAATTTGATGAAATGCTACAGTGTAGAGAATTTGATGAAATGCTACAGTGTAATTTGAATCTTTCTCTTAAAGAGCGGATTTTGTCTTTGATTAAATGTACTTAGTAGGGAAATAAATACGGTTACACACGTTTTATTCTGTAAAATAAAAAGTACTGAATGTTTTTGGACCAAATATTTTTTAATATATTTATTGATGTATATTGTATTTAAAAAGAATCAACTTAATCGAAATGTCTGCCTTTTGCCTTTACACACGCCTTTAGTCGCACTGGCCAATCGTCAATAGCTGCACGAACCTCGTCCATTGGAAAATTGGCCACAGCTCGAACCAAAGCAGTCCTAAAAGATCCAATGTTGGGGTATTTTTTGTGACAAACCTTGTCCTCTAAAACCGTCCATAATTTGAAATCCAATGGGTTCAAATCTGGACTGCCTGAGGGCCATTCTTCACAGGAAATGAACGCTGGCAAATTGTTTCGAAGCCAGGCCTGGGACGTTTTAGCCTTATGGGCCGGCGTAGAATCCTGCTGGAAAGTCCATGGCTGGTTTTGGAACAGGGAATTGTTAAGAGGCTTCACAACAGCTTCCAAAACGGTTTCTTGGTAAACTTTGGCCGATGTTTTGACTCCTTGTTCGCAGAAATGCAGGTCAGTGACCCCATCGTAAGAGACACCCCACCAAAGCATGACTGAAACTGGGTGATGACCCTTTTCCACCCTTGGGATCAGTTCAGATGCTTCCTTAGATGACCGCGCATACACTCTATCATTTTGCTTGTTAAATTTTTCCTGAACGGTAAAAATTTTTTCATCGGTGAACAAAATTTTTCTGTGCAAATTATCAGCGTGATTCACCAAAAGACGTTTGCATTTTTCAATCCTATTTATTTAAAGCTGCAGCCAATAAATATCTGGTACGTCGTTTGAAAGCCCCAAGTGTCAAGTCTTTTTTCTTGATTCGACTAATGGACTTTTGCGTGATATTCATCTCACGGGCCATGATTTTCTGTTTTCGGAGCGGATTTCTGTGAATTCTTGATTTAAAGGCTTTAATGACATGCGATGTTCGAACAGAGTGCGGGCGGCCCGACCGGTGGCGGTCTTTTACATCTCCAGTCTCCTCAAACAGTTTTATGCATCGGTAGATGAAAATTCGGCTAATCCCTAGTGGCCGGAGCGTTTTGAAAATATCGCTTTTTTCATTTCACACTTGAAAAGCGCTATTACAGCGATACGATTCTCATTATCTGACCACTCCATGATGAAAGTTGAAAAAATTTTAAAATCCCGTTACAGACTAACGCTATTGAGGTTAGCTCTCAAAACCCATATGACATTAACGGGGTATGTTCAGTTCTACTATTTAAATGGGTGTGTTCAATGTTGTAACAGTATTTATGTTGTAACAGTATTTATGTCCCAATTAGCCCTCAGGCAGTCCACAATTTGAACCCATTAGATTACACATTATTCGAGCTGTGGCCAATTTTCCAATGGACGAGGTTCGTGCAGCTGTTGACGGTTGGCCAGTGCGACTTAAGGCGTGTGTAATAGCAGAAGGCGGACATTTCGAATAAGTAGATTCTTTTTGGATACAAAATACATCAATACATATATTAAAAAATATTTGTTCCAAAACATTCAGTACTTTTGATTTTACAGCATAAAAGGTGTGTAACAGTATTTATGTCCCTACTAAGTATATGTGACAGCACATAGAGAAAGGGACCTAAGGGTAAAAAAATCAATTTTCACTTTTTTTTTTGATGTGGACAACATCTGAGCATCGAATGAGACCGATCCCATGCCCCAAAAGTGTTCCTTCCCAGAGATATGCACGTTTTATGAAAGTGATGGTACACCAAAGATACACGTATTTAAATCTTTAAAATGGCTCTCCTGAACAAAACTGGTTTTTACCCTTAGGTCCCTTTCTATTATGCGCGTCACATATGTTGCATTACTAATTTATCAAATTTAACTAGTTACAAAATACAAAACAAAATCAATCAATGTTTCATTGAAACATACAAATTCTGATTGTCAAAAAGAAAAAATAAATTTTTAGAATTATGAGTGATTTAAAGGACATGTAAAAATTATAATTGTCAAAAATGAAAACATAAATCTTAAGATTTATAAGTGGTTTAATAGAAAGCAGAACTTTTTTGTATTTTATTTCCTTTATATAGAGTGATCCATCTAGAGGTATTTTTATAGAACAAAAAAATATAAAAATAAAAATCGAGAGTGGAATCTCTATTGGCAATTTGAAAGGACATTTTATGGCATTTATTTTTTGAAAATAATTTCCTTCAAATGTTGGCAACTGTATTATGGAAATAAGCGTATTATGGCTCTACGGCAAAGTCAGCATTTGGGCTGAAGAGCAAAAAGTAGAGGTTTATGAGTAGAGGTCCAGATAAAACTACGGTTTGGTGCGGTTTATAAGCTATCATTGGTCCATATTTTTTTAAAAAATGATGATGATCGGAACGTAACCTCGAATAGTGCTCGCTATGACGCTTTAATATCGGACTTTTTGATACCTTAAATTGAAGCCCGTAATCTTGACGGTATTTAGTTTCAACAGAACGGTGCCACTTTCATACATCTGCTCGAACAATGGATTTATTGAGAGGTCATTTCAAATAGCAGCTAATTTCAAAGAGCGGTGAGTTGACCGCCTAGATCGTGTGATATCACGAGTTTAGACTTTTTTCTTTAGAGCCACGAAAAGTCCAAAGTCTACGCTGACAAACCAGCTAAGATTCAGATTTCAAAGCCAATATTACACGTGTCATGAACGCTATACCGGTCGAAATGCTCGAACGAGTCATCCAAAATTGTACCTTCCGAATGGACACGCTGAGACTTAGTCGCGGTTAACATTTGAAGGAAACTATATTTGAAAAAGCCATAAAATGTCCTTTCGAATGAACAACTAAGATTCCACACTTGATTTGAATTTTTGTTTTTTTTGTTTTGAAAAATATACCTCTAGACTGATCACCCGATACATTAAATCAAGAAAATAGGAGTAATTTATTTAACAGAAAAAAACTGTTTGAAACACGTAAGAATTTTTATTTAAAACATTTCAGGTAAACAAAGCCAAAGCAGTTTATTTGAAAAATTTTAATTTCGGTATAAAAAGTACTATTATTGCATTAGATTCGTAATAATAGCACTGTTCTAAAAAGCATATTCAAATGAAGAAAAATTACAGTCCTACAGTATGATTTCTGTAATTATAATATTGTAAACATAAAATCTAAAAACAGTACTTTTGTTGCACCAACCATATTTATATTGTAGCTTCAACCATATTTTTATTTTTTAATTTGGCAATAATACTATTGTTACATTTCAACAATATTAATATTCCGGCTATCATACTATTGTCAAAATTATATTCAAAAAACCATACTATGGTTGCGACGAACGGATAACATATTATTATATCCGTGACCACAAAGTAACCAGATTTTTTCTCTGTTTGAAAAACTGTTAAACATGAATATTTAAAATAGTACATAAGAAAACTGTAATTTTTTAAATTAAATTAATTAAATTGATAAGGTACCTGCGCTACAAGGGGCGACAATTTTTAAAATCGCCAACATTCAATAGATTCCGAAATGGAATGTTCAAAACTTTACTAAGATGTTGCTAACTAACATCATCGAAAATTGTGAAATGATCAGATAATCATGTAACTGATTTGTGTGAAAACTACTATTGTACGTTTAACAAGTAAGAACGACATAAAGTTTGGCAGGGCTGAGTCTTATAAGTACTCCAACATAAAAGAAATAGCAACGATCATAATTAAAGCTACTATGACTTTTTACATGACCATAGGACATCATTTGGAACAATTTAAGGGTTCTAGTTTATTTGGTGTAACCACTAAAGCTACTTATATGGACGGGCGGACATAGCTATATCGTCTTAAAATGCTACGACGAACGAAAAATATATTATACGCTCCGTCCTATGGTGGAGGATATTAAAATTATGTAGTCAGTTTGTTGTATGGTATCACTTAGTCGTTCTTAACTATCTGCAAAATATTTGAGATCCCTTTAAATAAACGATATAAAAACTATTATCAATTGATACAAGAACTGTTTAACTATAAAACATTACCTGTCACATGCACAACGTAGAGACGTATGTTTATCTTTTCATTTCATTTTGTATGAGCATATTTTTGTACCGGTTCGCGCAGATTGTTATTTATATACGAGTATGTACCTACCTATGGATGTGTACGTACGTACAGTGAGTCACAGAAGTCTTAGTACCCCATCATAACGAGTTATTGTTTGATTCAACAACTAATGCTATAGGATTGCTTACCTCAAATGTGAACTGGAGTTGAAACAAGGCATTTTGTACAGGCGCATGCTTTATCGATATGGAAAAGGCGTTCGATAATGTCTGGATACCAGGCTTAATAGCAAAACTACTTCGAAAAACTTTTCAACAAGGATGTTGATGTTAATAAACAACATGATTACTGACAGACAGTTTATAGTTTCACATCAAGCCCAAAGAAGTAAAAACATTTATCATAATGAAAACGGTTTACAACAGGGAGCAGTCAATTCGCCCACATTGTTTAATTTATTTCTTTTTGATCTGGTTGAAAAAATCGATAACATAATTTCATTTGCAGACGATATTGTAATATTTCAGGCAGACAGGACTATTAAGAAGATTAACGAGGGACTACAACAATCGTTTAACAGTGTTGAACAATTTTCAGTAGATTGGCATTTAAAAATTAACACTGATAAATGCGAAACCATTCTATTTAGGTTACCAGTTGGGAAATGTAATTACGACTTTAAAAAACATTGGAAAGACTTTGGAACAAAGTCAAATTTTACAAAAAGAACTATAATAAATAAACAAAAAATTAAATATTTAATATTCAGATCACCTCAAAGTCAATACACAAAATATATTTCGAATAGAAAATTATACAAAGTAGCAAACATTATTAGAATTGACAATTTTATTATAAATTTAACTAGAAATCATATAATACGTTGTACAGCGAACTGTGAAAACAATTTGATAATGGCCCCCGATTATTCAAACGATGATTACATAAAGCCTGCACTACAAAGGGGGTTTGTCCCCCCAGAAGCCTTTATTTACTTAGACAAAAATAAATATATTCAAGATACAAATGGGATTCCCGTCATATATCACATATACAGATGGGCAAACGATAAAGCAGTACAAAGTACAACTTACGAGAACAGCGATTTCAGATTTAACACAAGCATATCAAATAAAGATATTGCTATGTTTTCGAATCGTAATAAATTTTGGTGGTTATTATAACATTAATTATATGCAAACAGAAATGTATATTTTTTCCTTTTACATGTAGACCACAGTTTTTATCTTAAATTATAATCCAAATAACGAAGTAATGTTTTTCTTTATATTTTTCATTACATTTACTTTAAATAATTGTTGAATTTATGTAATCAAATTTATCTTAGAAAACTGTACAAATACAATATATTCTGTTAAGATACTATACTAGAGCGCCCGATTTGGGGACATTGTATAATGAACACGAATTATAACATGCTATTGTTTATTGTAGTAAAAAGTTGTATAAGAGTTTTCATTCATTCAACAAAAAACGAGTTATTGTTTGCCTTCATTTTTGTATATATTGCTCCAACATTTATAAATATAAAAAAAGTATGTTTTAGTTAATACACTAGTTATTAGATTATATTTATAGAAGTTTAATTTATACAGTAAAATATTAAAAACGGTAAATCATCGCCCACAAAAGTCATGGTATCCTTCAAACATTGCCCAAAATAAGGGTTGTCCCACTATAATGCACGATGTTAATAATGACTCCCACCTTAACGTCAAGTGTTTGCCTAACTTAATTTAACATTTCTTTGTTTCAGTGTTTGACAACTTCAGCACATGGAGAAGTACAGAATTGGGCAGCGCGTTAAGGTTCTTGAAGCCTTTTACGAAAATGTGCGTTCAAATCAAAATGCATTATGTGATTTTTTTTGGTCATAATCGACCAAATGTGTGAACAATAGAAAGGATTGTGCACACGTTTCAGCAAACCATGTGTGTAGGAAATGTGAAAACACCTGTGCATGCTTGCTCAGTTCGTTCCGCGGAAAACATTGATGTTGACACGTGATAGTGTGACAGAACCTTGACTCGTGGTCGTGCCTAACAGTTGAATATCGAACGAACATCACTGATGCGAATTTTGAACAAAAGATTTGAAGAAACTGGCTAACAAGGTTTAATTGACTCAAGAGCTGAAGAATACCGACCACTCCAAGCGGGGTCAATGCGCCGCTTGGTTGCTTGACAGACATAAGTGAATGGTACCTTTACAAAGAAACTCATATTCAGCGACGAGGCACACTTTCATCTCAGTGGATACGTTAACAAGCAGAATTGTCGCAACTGAGGCAAATGAGAATCCACGAGAGATTGTTGAAAAACCGATGCATCCACAAAGACTGACTGGTTGGTGCGTTTTATGGACTGGCGGCATCATCAGGCCGTACTTCTTCGAAAATGGGGTCGGCCAAGCAGTTACCGTAAATGTTGTTCGCTATCGTTAGATGATAACGGACTTCTTGTGGCGAGAAATATGGACCTGGATGATAGGTGGTTCTAACAGGATGGTAACACTTGCCACACAGCCAACGAAACAAGGGCTCTTTTGCGTCAATAGTGTGCGTCAATCGACTCACTTACGACATTGATCCAGCATTATGTCTCACAGTAATTGAAAATATGGCCCATCGGATAAAGGTAGGCCACCGAAGCCGTGGCCAGCATTTGGCCCATATTTTGTTTCGCACATAATTGTCATATTCCTTTTATTATAATAATTAATATTAAGATAATTTTCTGAAAACCTTTTATTTTATATGCAATAAACATCGTGTGTTTTAGTTGGGCAACCCTTTACTTTACTTATATCCGATCAATATTTTGTGGTGTTGTAAACGGAATGGCAAATTTAGTATAAAACCCACTTACCGGTGGAGGGTATAAAAATGCAGATTTTATGAAAAAAAAGAAAACAGATAATAATAAGTGAGGATCCATGGACAGTTAGAACTAATTGGTACTGCCGAAAAATCTCGAAGTTATAAGCATATATTTAGACCAAATCCGTTTTATGAATTCCTAAGTCATTTGAGACATGTCCATTTAAGGACTAGTTCGCAAAATAATCTTCGAACGGAGTAACCACAATTGATTTTAAATTTGAATGTCGTTATATTTTTCCATACGGCCTCTGGAATTGAACATGGATCTTATTGTTCATTCTTGTACTTCCCCCATAAACCTAAAATTTCGTCTGCATTTGGTATTCTTAAAATGTACAGGGTGTCCGCCGGGAAAGTATACTACTTTGTTTTGCAGTCATTTTGATAAACATTAGTCTAGACAGTTCATATTTGGCAGTTGTGAAGTAGAGAAGTGGCAAAGTTATTATGGAAAAAATATTCGATAAATTGTTAAACAAAATCAATCATCGATTACTGTGACGATGAGAATGTTACGTGAAATTTTTGGGAGAAACAACGTGCCAACAAAACGCACTATTTATCGTCTAATGAATGATTTCGAAGAAAGAGGGTCTGTAGCTGATAAGCGCAAGCATGGACCACAACGTACTACAAGATCGGCTGAAAACATTACTGCTGCTCATAAAAGTATTCAAAACAACCCATCAACCTCAATTTGACGCCGTGCTGAATGTAATGAAAAATGTGCTCAAAAGGGCTCGCATTTGTGAGGTTAACAGAAGCGGACATTTATATGATATTGTATTCTCTATTCTCTCGTCTATTAGTCCATTCTTCTTCATTTAATCAAAAATTATAAACAAACAAATTACTTAGTAGGGACATAAATACTGTTACACACGTTTTATGATGTAAAATAAAAAGTACCGAATGTTTTTGGACCTAAGATTTTTTAATATATTAATATATTGTATCCAAAAAGAATCTATTTATTCGAAATGCCCGCCTTTTGCCTTTACACACGCCTTAAGACGCACTGGCCAATCGTCAATAGCTGCACGAACCTCGTCCATTGGAAAATTGGCCACAGCTCGAACCAAAGCAGTCTCAAGAGATCCAATGTTGGGGTATCTTTTGTGACAAACCTTGTCCTCTAAAACCGTCCATAAAACCGTCCAATGGATTCAAATCTGGACTGCCTGAGGGCAATTCTTCAGGGAAAATGAACGCTGGAAAATTGTTTCGAAGCCAAGCCTGGGACGTTTTAGCCTTATGGGCCGGCGCAGAATCCTGCTGGAAAGTCCATGGCTGGTTTTGGAACAGGGAATTGTTAAGAGGCTTCACAACAGCTTCCAAAACGGTTTCTTGGTAAACTTTGGCCGATGTTTTGACTCCTTCGCAGAAATTCAGGTCAATGCCCCCATCGTAAGAGAAACCCCACCAAACCATGACTGAAGCTGGCTGATGACCCTTTTCCACCATCATTTTGCTTGTTAAATTTTTCCTGAACGGTAAAAATTTTTTCATCGGTGAACAAAATTAATCTGTGCAAGTTTTATTTTTCAATCCTATTTTTTTAAAGCTGCAGCCAATAAATGTCCGGTACGTCGTTTGAAAGCCCCAAGTCCCAAGTCTTTTTTAATGATTCGACTCATGGACTTTTGCGTGATATTCATCTCACGGGCCATGATTTTCTATTTTCGGAGCGGATTTCTGTGAATTCTTAATTTAACGGCTTTGATGACATGCGGTGTTCGAACAGAGCGTGGGCGGCCCGACCGGTGGCGGTCTTTTACATCTCCAGTCTCCTCAAACAGTTTTATGTATCGGTAGACGAACATGCGGCTAATCCCTAGTAGCCGGAGCGTTTTGAAAATATCGTTTTTTTTCATTTCACACTTTGAGGATAGCTTTCAAAACCCATATTACATTAAGGGGGTATGTTCAGTTCTACTATTGAAATGGGTGTGTTCAATGTTGTAACAGTATTTATGTCCATACTAAGTTATACAAAATATTAAGATAATTCTCTGAAAACATTTTTGCTTTATTCACAATTAACATCTGCGTTTTAGTTGGACCACCCTTCACTTCTCTGGAAGGTATGCCAATAAAACGTTATTCTTTTGATACACAATAGTACAATTAGTAAAGCATAGTAACTGGTTAAAAAGTGATCATTGATAACATTTCAGGAAATATTTATGCAATACATGTCTAGAAGATAGTTCAATGCTGAACAATGAAAAATATTTAGAAAATTGCTATAAACATGCTGAAATAATTGGGTGATAGAAGTCCACGGTCCAGAAAGTGGTTAATCGCTTTAAAAATGAAAATCGAGCTGAGAATAAGCCTAAAAGTGGATGCTCTGAAAAGCTATCAGTTACGGAAAAGCGGGCAGTTGATAATTAAGAAAGATTTATTGGCAACACAAATTATAGAGGAACTAGAACATTTTTTCTGCATAACCGGTTCGCAGGGCCATTAAAAGTGCGGGGTACCAATCTCGAATGACACGTAAAAAACCTCTTAAAGGTAAAACGAATAGAAAACACGTTAGGAGTTCGCAAAAATCTATGCCGATAAGAAAAACAATTTTTGGGATAGAGTTAGTTTCTCATACGAGTCGAAATATAACATATTTGGCTCTGATGGAAAACTATGGGTATGTAATGGGTCGAAAACAAAATTTTGGTCGAAAACAGCGGATCTTCTTGTTTCTTACCATACGCTCATTTTCATTTATATTAAAAAAAAATAAAAATTAAAAAAATAAATGGCATAAAATGTCCTTTCGAATGAACAATAAAGATTCTACACTTGATTTGAATTTTGTATTGTTTTTTATTTTGAAAAAATACCTCTACATTGATCCCCCGATAGAAAAGCAGGAGATGAATTAAAGCCTAAAAATACTAAAAGACACTGACGTATGGACGTAGAAGCAATTGGTATACGGAGTATGTCATCAGCAGGCGTAGGCAACCTAGTTATAATGGATCAACTTATGACTGAAGGGGTTTACTTAAATTTTTGAAAAAATAATCTACGCAGAGTGCAAAGAAACTGAGAATTTCTGACCAATTTTACTTCCAGCAGAACAACGAACATACTGCCAGTATTGTTAAATGTGGATTATTAACAACACATATTTTATTCTTCAAACCCCTCCATAAAGCCCCGATCACAACCCCATAGAACATTTGTGGGTTCACTTAGAGTAACAGATCCGACAACATAAAGTTCGAAGCAAAAAGCAGTTCTTCTTAAGGAATTAGAAAGCAACATTTTACCGATTTGACCACAAACTTTGTTTCATCCATGTCTGACCGTATACGAGCAACAAAAATTCTAAAAGTATATCACTCAAAATATTACGTAAATTAATCTTGCCAAATAACAATAATTAATTAATAACTTTGATGGAGTACCATTAGTTATGAGGCTGGATTTTTGAAGTTATTTAAAACAAAAACAAAAAAAATATGTATTCTTTGTAAATTATATAAAATATAGTTTACAAAGAATGCACATTTTTTGTTTTGTTTTACTATGTAACATTAAAACAAGTAAAAATTGCTATTAAGTGTGAATTAAACAAGGGCAGATTGATAGTTCCGTGACTTTTTAACTTTACTCGTAGTTCTATGAAATGCAACACTGCTCCTATCAAGTACCATCTGTTATTAGACTACTGCCAATTTTTGAGAGAGTTTCGTCATTCAATTTGTGTTTAACAGCTGTGCAAAACATAAAACCTCGTGGATTTTGTTAAAACAGAGACTTTCGAGTGCTCATTAAACATTATTTGTTGCGGAAAAAATCCGTCAGTCAAACCAAGGAAAAGCTTGATAAATACCAAATATGTCGAATATCGTGTTGGCCGATAGAAGAGTAAAAGTGCGTAAGATTGTTGATGCCATTCGTATTTCATATGGCAGTGTGGTTTCACATGATCAGATGGGCTTAAGAAAGCTGTCTGCAAGATGTGTGCCGCATTTGCTCTCAATTGACCATAAGCGTAATCGTGTGACAACTTCAAACGATTGTTTGGAGTTGTTAAACCGCAATTCGAATGAGTTTTTGCGGCGATTTGTAACTATAGATGAAACATGTATCCATTACAACACTCCGCAGACCAAACAGCAATGGGTTTCTCGGGGTGAACAGACTCCAAAGAAGGCCAAGCTACCTTTGTCGGTCTATAAGGTGATGGCAGCAGTTTAATGGGACACACGCGGGCTAATCCGCATCGAATACCTTCAAAAGGGAAAATAATAATCGGCGTATACTATGCCAACTTATTGGACCGATTTAACGAGGATTTAAAAAAAAAACGACCCGATATGGCCAAGAAAAAAGTTATTTTTCATAAAGATAATGCAGGGGTGCACACGTGTGCAGTCTCAATGGCAAAATTGCATGAATTGGGTTACGATTTGGCGGATGAGTTATCATTTTCCAAACCTACAGAAATGGCTCGGTGAAAAGAGATTCAGCTCCAACGATGAAGTGCCTATTTTATGGACCTCGATTTTTTTATGGAATCGTATTTTTTGAAGGGATACAGAAATTGAAGAAACGTTGGACTAAGTGTATCGAGGTAAAAGGATATTATGTTGAAAAATATTTTTTTTTGCAAAAAAAAAATGTTTAACACCCCCCCCCCCCCCCCCCCCCCGAAATGTCACAGAATTGTTGATATGCCCTCGTATTAAAAACAAAATGAAATATTTTTTATAAGTTTGCCATGAATGCTTATTTTTGTGATTTAGTTTACTTAAGTTTGCCTAATTTTTTTATTTAATTGTTGTTAGAAAAGCTTATATGTGACTGCGCATAGAGAAAGGGTAAAAAATCAATTTTCATTTTTTTTGTATTTTTTTGATGTGGACAACATCTGAGCATCGAATGAGACCGATCCCATGCCCCAAAAGTGTTTCCTCCCAGAGGTATGTGCGTTTTATGAAAGTGAAGTCGACGATTCTAAGCGCAAATAGAAAGGGACCTAATCTTTAAAATGGCTCTCCTGAACAAAACTTTTCATCAACTTTTCACATTTTTTTTTTATGTGGACAACATCTGAGCATCGAAATGCCCCAAAAGTGTACCCTCCCAGAGATATGCGCGTTTTATGAAAGTGAAGTCGACGATTCTAAACGCAAATAAAAAGGGACCTAATCTTTAAAATGGCTCTCCTGAACAAAACTGGTTTTTAAACTTAGCTCCCTTTCTATTTTGCGCGTCACATAAAGTGAATAAAGACTTTTGTTAATCACTGTAAGTGTGCATGTTTGTATTAGTGTATGTATGAATATTTATTTATTTATTGTCCATTTTGTTGTTATATATGTTCCATTTGATTCAATTTCAATTTAGTTATTGACAGTCATTTATTTACATACAGACACCCTCAGCAGCTCACTCAGCCTCACTCCGGCATTCACGATTTGTTATACCCTCCACCATACAATGGATGGTATATTAGTTTTGTCATTCTGTCTGTAACACCTTGAAATAATCATCGGAGACCCAACAAAGTATATATATTCTTGATCCTCGTAAAATTCTAAGACGATCTAGCCATGTTGTCCGGCTGTCCGTCTGTTGAAAACAAGATAGAGCCTGCACGAAAACAGCTAGGGAGCTGAAATTTGGCACTAGCATGGTTGGTATTGAAAATGGGCTATATAGCTCTACGGGAAGTTGGTGTTGAAGACCCTCAACCGACACTACCTCATAAAAATTAGTTTTTTATTTGGAAATATCCGTCCAGTTTCTTGAGCAAAATCACTGAAATTTTGCAAATAATAATCTCTATATAGGCGCAATCATCTATGTAAAAATGGTTTAGATTGGGCCACCGTTTCTTGTACCTCCCATACAAACGGGATTATGGGCCTTGAGAAATAATATGACTATAACTCACCACAAACTTGACCTATCGAAATGAAATTTTACACATCAAGATTTCTATATACAACACACTTCTACGCTGAATTCGGTTGAGATCGGAAAAGTCCTACTGGTACCTCCCACACTAATGGTCTCATGGGCCTTGAAAAATAATATGACAATAACACACCACACACTTGACCTATCGAGTTGAAATTCTAAATTCTTTCTACATAAAGATTTTTATATAGGACACACCTCTGCGCCAAATTCTGTTGAGATCGGTAAAGTCCTACTGGTACCTTCCACACAAACGGTCTCATGGGCTTTGAGAAATAATATGACACAAGCTCGACCTATCGAAATAAAATTTTGCACATAAAGATTTCTATATAGAACACACTTCCGCACCAAATTTGGTTTAATTTGGGAATCTGGTGGAGGGTATCCAAAGTTCGGCACAACCAAACTTAACATTTTTTACTTGTTTTTTGCTTCATTCGCATGATTTGTGTCTGTCTAATTTTGTGCACTTTTTTTGCTCTTCTTGGTGTTGCAAACATTTGTGTACGATTATTTGCTTAAGTGAAATGCGAATTCCAATTCGGATTCAAACAGAATGTTGTCAGTTTGTCTAACCATTCACCCGTCTGTCCGTTCGTTTGTTCGTCTGTCTGTCTCTCTATTTGAATAAACAAATGTTTTTACTTTAGTAAACGTCAGGGGATAAGCAACGGCAACAACAGTTACAGAAAATATAAATTATATACCATTTTACATCTTCTCAGCATGCACATACTGTAAGAGTGGAGGCGTGAAATGAATTGGAATTTTGGATGTATGAATGTCTTTAAATCTCATGTGGCACCCGTTCGATTGCCAATGAAAATAATGATAAATATTTGGATTGACGATTACAATATACTTGTTTGTGTGCGAAATAATAAATGATGATGTTGTAGCCAGTTGTTAAATTGTATTGGTGTTCAGGGCTCATACTCGTGATGTCACACACACACAGTCGTAGTCAAATCAGAGTTCAATATGTTTAGATTTAAAAAAAAAATAAAAATATGCTATTCAAAAATGGTTACAAAACTTAACTTGCCAATAGCTCGAGACCTTGCGCCTTCCCTCAAGCTTAAATTCAGAAACTAATGGGAAAACTTCTCTCCAGTCAGGGAACTCAGCCGATATCAGTTTTGAATTTGCCGTAATTCTCCTGTGCCGTAAAATCTCCTGTAAAAAGAAAAAATAAATAGACTGAGATTTAGTATACTTTTTATCGGTACATACATACATTCTTTTTCAAGAAGAAATTAAACTCATATAATTTTATGTTATGGACAAGAATTTAGCTTAATTTTAAAAATAAGGGTTTGCCATTACGAGTATGTTTTAAAAATGATTTTGGGCAAGTGGCAGCCGCGGCTGGCACGAAACAATTCTAGCCGAGAGGCCCAATTCTCGACCACTTTTTGCAGCATTTGGGCTCGTATGTCAGCAATAACTCGACGAATATTCTCTTCCAAGGCGTCATTCGTGTCGGGCTTATCTGCATAGACAAGCAATTTCACATAACCCCACAAAAAAATAGGCCAGCGGTGTTAAATCGCACGATCTTGGAGTTCACGTCACAGGATCGAGACACGAGATAATGCGCTCACCAACAGTTTCCTTTAATGAATTGATTGTTTCGTTGGCTGTATGGCATGTTTCGCCGTCTTGTTTTAACCAAAGGTCGTCCACATCAACATCCTCCAATTCAGGCACGAAAAAGTCATTAATCATGGCTCTTTAGCGTTCACCCGATAACTGTAACATTATGGCCGGCTTCATTTTTTAAAAATATGGACCAATGCTTAACTTATACTTCCCGTAGGGTTGGTGTGCCCTACGGGAAGTATAAGTTAAGCATTGGTCCATATTTTGTGACTTTTTGAGGATACGGGGGTTGCTTTTTATATTTCGGGTCCTGACAATACTAGTGTTCGCAGATGCAAACTAAAACTTGCATTGTAAACTTGAACATTTTTTTAGCATAACTTCACTCAGAACGTTTTGTCATTTAAGGGCGAATTGTTTTATTTACAGTCTGTTGAAAAATTCATCTCAGTCAAAAAATGGAATTATCCTGTGAACAGTTTCGTGCGATGATTGTTGACGATTCTGGGCAAGAGAGTTTTAATCAACTTGTTTCGACTTTTGGCGATGAAGCACCATCAAAAACCACTGCAAATCGCTGGTACCAAGAGTTCAGTCTTGTACGCCTTTCGCTCCAAGATAAATTTTGTGAAGGACGTCCAACTTCGGTCACTTTGCCAAAAACCATCGATGCTGTGTGTGAACTAATTAAGCAAGATGTCGATCTTGTTTAATTAATGCCACATACGGTGAGATTGATGCATCCTTGGGCATTAGAATGACAAACATCAATAAGATATTGCATGTTCATTAGGCCGTGAAAAAAAAATGTTCTCGTTGGATCCCACATAATTTGACGTATGCTCAAAAAAGCCTCGTATGGATTGGTGCAAAGAGATGTTGAAAAAGTATAACTGCTGAGCTGAAAGGCAGTGTTTAACATTTTCATTGTCATAGGTGACGAATCGTGGATCTATGCATATGAACCTGAAACAAAACAGCAATCGACCGTATGGGTCTTTCCAGACGAGCCAAATCCAACAAAAGTTGTTCGTAGAAGAAGTCATCGAAGCAAATGATTGCGTTTTTTTTCGGTATAACCGGCCATGTGGCCAGAGTGATTTAGTGAAACGTAGGTCGGTCAATTCTGAGTGGTATACAACCATTTGTTTGCCAACAGTGTTCGAAGCAATGAGGAAAAATAATAAGAGAAGAAGAATCATTTTGCATCACGACAATGCGAGCTCTCACACATCGGCTGAAACGATTGGCTATTTGACCACTCAAGATGTCGAATTGATGAGCCATCCACCATACAGCCCTGATTTGGCACCCAATGACTTCTTCTTTTTCCCTTGCATCAAGAAAAAAAGCATGGTCAACGTTTTTCATCTCCCGATGCCGCTGTTGAAGTGTTTAAAAATTCATGTTTTGGAGGAAAATCAATCGGAATGGAAAAAGTGCTTTGAAAATTGGTTTGTGCGCATGCAAAAGCGTACTGATCTTAAAGAAGAATATTTTGAGAAACAATAAAACCATTTCCAATGATAAATTATTGTGTATTTATTGCCGGACCGGAAATATTAACAGCAACCCTCGTATAACGGCGTCTCAACAATTTTGTTTTTATTCCAAAAGCGACATTTTGGGTTATTAACGAACCCAAGTCCACCAAAAGTGAGCTTCATCTGTGGCCATCTCGTTCTGGGCCTATTCACCACGATTTTTAAATATTGTTCGATTTTCAAGTCTATTCATTATGAAATGGCAAACAAAACTGAGCATAAATCAAATGACAGGTGTCAAAGAAACCAACTCAAAAAAAGTGTGGCTAGATTGTAAACCACACGTCTAAAAAAAATACCGTTTATAACATTCGACTCGGTCGAAATTAATTTGTACTCAATTCACAATTGCTGAAGGGACCGTTTTTTGCGTTCCTAGGGCTCGTTGGTCCGGAGCGCATACGGGCAGAGACCCAAATTAGACCAAATATTCAATGTCCAGGGTAGCTGATGAATATTGCTACATTGAGAAACTCAAATATGTTTTTTTTCAGTGTATTGAATTCATATTTATTTTACTCATGTTAAAGCCCATTCACTTTTATTAAATATAGCTTAATTCGTTTTTAAAATAATGGAATTTAAATTCCCCTGCCTGATCGTTGATGCATGTGCTGCATCTTATAAAAAAGTTGTTTATTACTGCTTGGAGAGTTGAGGCATGAATAGCCGCAATTGTTTATCGAATGAATTGCTTAAGATCATTCAAAATTGTTGGTTTTGCTTTGTAGACTTCCTGTTTGCAATAACCCCACAAGAAAAATATACAGTAAGGTCGGGCGACCTGGGTGGCCAACGTCATGTAGAGTTTCTGGATACCAGCTTATTGGGAAATTTTCGTCGCAATTCTGCCATAACAGGCCGGGCTATGTGAGAAGTTGCACTATCTTGCTGAATCCACACAGAGTTGAAAGAAATTCTCATTCGAAGTAGTTGTGGGTAGAAAAACTCTTGCAACATGCCTAAGTAATGGAGACCGTAAAGATCTGACCACTTTCTTCCAAGAAGTAGGGCCCGACAATGCAGCGTGATGAAAATGCACACCACATTGTGACACGAAGTGAATGCAATTCCACACCACATTGTGACACGAAGTGAATGCAATTCCGTCTCATGGATATCTGTGAGTTGGATGCACTCTATATTCGACAATTTTGTTTTTTTATGTTGCCGTTTAAATGGAAATGGGCCTCGTCAGACATGAAAAGACAATTCAACATGTTTCTGTCCTCTTCCACCATTTGAAGCATCTTTTGACAAAATTCCAAGCGAATCGGAAAGTCTGCTGTGTTCAGTTTGTTGGCCATTTTAATTTTATATGGGAATAAGTCCAAATCTTTGTGCATAATTGACTGTAATGACTGTCTGCTAATACCCATTTGAGCAGATAAGCTTCTTGTCGAAACTCTTGGATTGTTTTGCAGCTACAGCAGCGATTGTTTCCTCCTTCCTAACTGATGGGTTACGATGGTAAGGTCTTCTGTTGACTGTCCCATGCTCGGCAAAATTGTTAACAAGTCTTATTATGGTCCATCTGCTCGAAGGATTGCCGCCAAATGTTCGCCTATACTCTATTTGAACCGAAACTACAGACTCCAGTGCGTGATAGCGGCGGACAATCCAAATTCTTGTTTCAGTATCCCAGTTATTCATTTCACCTAAACATTAATCTGAAAAATAAAAAAAAATATTATCCAAATTCATTAAATAGAAAAAAATGTACGAGGGTGACCGCAAAAGTAACTGGCCTAACATAAAAATAACCGTTTTTTGGAATTATTATTATTTATTTTTCAAAAAAATCTCCTTCCAACTCAATACACTTCATCAAACGTTTTTCAAGTTTTTTAATTCCATCCGAAAAATAAGATTTTTCAAGACCTTCAAAATATGACTCAGTTTCAGCAATAACCTCGATATTCGACGAAATTTTTTTTTTAATTTGGAAACAAGAAATATTCAGAAGGAGCTAAATCTGGACTATATGGTGAATGCGGGGCAATTTCAAATCGTAATTGGGCCAGTTTTTGTTGAGTTAAAAATGCAGTGTGTGAAGCAGCATTATCTTGATGAAAAAGTACTTTTTTTTTTAAATGCGGTCGTTTTATCTTGATTTCTTCACTCAACCGATCCAATAATGCACAATAATATTCACTATTTATATTTTTTCCTTTCTCAAGATAATCAATAATTTTTTTCCCCCTTGCATCCCAAAATAGTGTGGCCATTACTTTTCCTGCTGACTTAACAATTTTCGCCTTCTTGGGACCACTTTTACCAGCTTCTATCTATTGTTTTGACTGTTCTTTGCATTCTGGGATGTAGTGATGGATCCATGTTTCATCAACAGTTATGAATCGGAGCAAGAACTCTATTGGATTACGCTGATAAATCGCTAAAAGCTCCTCGGAATTGGTCCAACGGACGATTTTTTGGGGCAAAGTCAACAAACGCGGCACCTTTTCGCGGATAGCTTTTTCATGTGGAGTTCATCATGTAAAATACTCCAAACTTGTTTTTCGTGTATTTTAACAATATCAGCAAGTTCTCTGAGCTTTATTCGGCTATCTTTAGTCTCTTCATTAAATATTTTTCTAATGTTTTCAATAGTAGTAGCAGTTTTCGGTCTTCCAGAGCGTTGTTCATCTTCCGTACTTGAACGACCCATTTTAAATTGTTGAACCCAGGATGGAGTATGATGGTGCATTATCACCATGAACAGAATCCAATTCCTCTTTGATTAATTGTGGCGTATAACCTTTCATATAAAAGTGTTTAATTAACGCACGAAACTCTTTATTTTCCATTTTTCAAAAATTATAAAACTTGTTTACTTCAATCACCTGTAACAAAGAATAATCGTTAAATAATTCGTAAACTTTGACAGATGGCTTATAAAAGATTGCTTTTAAAAAAACAAAAAAAATGTGCCAGGCCAGTGAGTTTGGCGGTCGCCCTCGTATTATTTTTTTTTGTGTAGCAGCTGAATTTACATTTTGGGATTTCTGGCAGAATTTTGCTTTCGATGGTTACCTAAATGCTCCCGAACATAAGGCCCCTGGGACTATTGACCATTTCTACTTATGTGACGTTAAATGCGTCTATGCTTACGAGTTCCAGGCAAGGCTTATTAAAATATGTTAAATATTTAAGTTATACTTCGTAGGGACATAAACACTGTTACAACATTGAACACACCCACTTCAATAGTAGAACTACACACACACCCTTTAATGTCATCTGGGTTTTGAAAGCCTAGCGTTAGTCTTAATTTTAAAATTGTTTCAACTTTCATCATGGAGTGCTCAGATAATGAGAACCGTATCGCTGTAATAGCGCTTTTCAAGTGTGAAATGAAAAAAAACGATAACGCTCCGGCCACTAGAGATTAGCCGCATGTTTGTCTACCGATGCATAAAAACTGTTTAAGGAGACTGGAGATGTAAAAGGCCGCCACCGGTCGGGCCGCCCACGCTCTGTTCGAACACCGCATGTCATCAGAGCCGTTAATTCAAGAATTCACAGAAATCCGCTCCGAGAACAGAAAATCATGGCCCGTGAGATGGTGAGATGCAAAAGTCCATGATTCGAATCATTAAAAAAGACTTGGGTCTTGGGGCTTTCAAACGACGTACCGGACATTTATTGACTGCAGCTTTAATAAAATAGGATTGAAAAATGCAAGCGTCTTTTGGTGAAGCACGCTGATAACTTGCACAGAAAAATTTTGCTCACCGAAAAATTTAGGAACAATTTAACAATCCAAATGATAGAGTGTATGTGGGGTCATCTAAGGAAGCATCTAAACTAATCCCAAGGGTGGAAAAGAGTCATCATCCCGCTTCTGTCATGGTTTGGTGGGGTGTCTCTTACGATGGGGTCACTGACCTGCATTTCTGCGAACAAGGAGTCAAAACATCGGCCAAAGTTTACCAAGAAATCGTTTTGGAAGCTGTTTGCGCCTCTTAACAATTCCCTGTTTCAAAACCAGCCGTAGACTTTCCAGCAGGATTCTGCGCCGGCCCATAAGGCTAAAACGTCCCAGGTCAGGCTTCGAAACAATTTGCCAGCGTTAATTTTCTCTGAAGAAGGGCCCTCAGGCAGTCCAGATTTGAACCCATTGGATTACAAATTGTGGACGGTTTTAGAGGACTAGGTTTGTGACAAAAGACACCCCAACATTGGATCTCTTAAGTGTGCTTTGGTTCGAGCTGTGGTCAATTTTCCAATGGATGAGGTTCGTGCAGCTATTTACGATTGACCAGTACGACTTAAGGTGTGTGTGAAGGCAAAAGGCGGGCATTTCGAATAAGTAGATTCTTTTTGGATACAATATACATCAATAAATATATTAAAAAATATTTGGTCAAAAACATTCATTACTTTTTATTTTACAGCATAAAACGTGTGTAAGAGTATTTATGTCCCTACTAAGTATATGCGACAGCGCATAGAGAAAGGGACCTAAGGGATAAACAAATCAATTTTCATTTGTTTTCTTCTTTTTTTGATGTGGACAACATCTGAGCATCGAATGAGACCTAATCCATGCCCCAAAAGTTTTCCCTCCCAGAGATATGCGCGTTTTATGAAATTGAAGTCGATGATTCTAAGCGCAAATAGAAAGGGACCTAATCTTTAAAATGGCTCTACTGAACAAAACTGGTTTTTAACCTTAGGTCCCTTTCTATTTTGCGCGTCACATATACGTAAGTAGTGTAAAAGCCCAAAAAATAAATTTTGGCACGAGTTTGACGAGGAACGAAACAAATTTATTTCCAATACCAACTGATCAACAACTAAAAAAAACACTTATCTTATTGAAAAAAAATATATCTTGTAAGTAAAAAAACGTTCTTAATGATCAGGTCAAAATAAGAAGATATTAAATTTTAAAGTTTCAGACAGTGCAATCTGCAAAGAGAAATGTCTCCGAAGATTTGAAGTTTTGGTCAAAATTCAGATCGCCTTCTACGACGACTTTGTTTTTCCTTTCATTTTTCATCCTTCCCTTGTGGTTAGTGTATTAAGGTGAAAAAGGCAAAATTAAACAATGAATAAAACACAAATTATTTAGAAAATAATTGTCATTTCTTTTTATTAGAAGGGACATAAATATTGTTATACACGTTTTATGCTGTAAAATAAAAAGTCCTGAATGTTTTTGGACCAAATATTTTTTTAATATATTTATTGATGTATATTGTATCCAAAAAGAATCGTCTTATTCAACATTTCTACCCAATACAGCCATGATTATGAACAAACTCACGACGAAATTTTTGTTGTATATTTGCAACTGAGCCGACATTTTGTAATATTGAATTTAATTTTGTAGATCTGCTTATATAAAAATCTACAGAATGTATATCTGTACTGATCTTAGAAAATCTAAGTGTATTAGTAAACCTTTTTTTTATTTTTCCTTTTCAGCGCATTCTGTTTTATGGCAAGCAGTTGGTAAACGAATTTACATCTTTTTACACGTTACGATGTCTTCCACTCCAAGTGTTGCTAACTACGGCAAATTCGGTTCACTTATCATCATCAGCACCACCAGCGTTGTTGCTCTCTTTGTTTGGTAAATTTCTCGGTGCCGGATATCGTTTACAGCGTGTTCATCATCAAGTTGGCGAAAGTGTGTGTATTGCGCCTTTAATAGTTTTAGTTATTTTAATTTAAAACATCTGCGGTTCATGTAATACGGTTGAATTTTTTAATTAAAACTTCAATTTATCTAAAAACAGAGAAACCTTTGCACCCACACAGCCGCACTCAATCGCACCGATACAAACACGCATATCCTTTGAGTGAACGACTAAGGCGTATGTGTTGGTGAGCCGGTGTATGTCTGCGTGTGTGTGTGTTTGAGTATAAACAAAAAGCGGCGTTTATTTTGTTCGTTTTATTTTTTTGTGTAGGTCCTTAGTTAGAGCAAAATCTAATTGAAATTGAAAAATCTGCGCAAAGCTTTCGGTTTTGTTTTCTTTTTTTGTTGGCAGGACTTTTTTTCTTCAGCTGCAGAAATGAAACGATTTATTTGCGCCTGGCTTTCTTGCAATTTACATTTACGTTTGTTGTCATCGTTGGTTGCTGGTGTTTTTGCTGCCACTGTAGTTGTTTGATTAATTTATTTTGCTGCGATTACTTGTAAGGAAATTTCTATTTTGCGAGTAATCAAAGCATGTTCCATGAGAACATCTGCGAACAGATGGCATTTGTAAATTTGTTAAACATTCTCTATTAGTTATTGTCTTATTCGGGATTTTGGCAGTGATTTAAATTGGATTTTGAATACAATTTGATCAATTGGATATGCATATGCCATTGTTTTCGTTTTTTTGGCAAACTTATATGGGCTATCTGAGGACAAGAAACGATGGTGGCTTTTGTAAAAGATATGTTTTTTTCAAAAGCGAACAACCGTTCACTATTAGTCACTGTTTAGCAAGCAAAAAATGCACTTTATATGAGTGTTGTTTTTTTGATAAGCCTCGATTTCTAAGACTGGGTAGAAAAGTCTTAGTCCTTAAGTCATTTGTTACCAAAAAAGTGTCAATTTTAGTATATGAGTCTATTGAAAATGTATCGTACTGTGCTTTTATAAAAACCTTTCTGGAAAAATTAATTTGTTGTAGCTTTTTAAGGACATAGCTTATTTAGGGGCTAATACTTGATAGTTATTCATGCTTTATAATGGGTGATCCATCTAGAGGTATTTTTTCAGAACAAAAAAATATATAAAAATTCAAACCAAGTGTAGAATCTTTATTGGTAATTTTAAAGGACATTTTATGGCATTTTTTTTTGAAAATAATTACCTTCAAATGTTGGCAATTGTATTATGGAAATGAGCGTTCGGTGAGAAACGGGAAGATCCGCTGTTTTCGACCAATATATTGTCAGTGTGGAGGCACATTTCTGGCTCAACGGCAAAGTCAATAAACAAAATTGCCGCATTTGGGCTGAAGAGCAACAAGAAGAGGTTCAGGAGGTGCCATTATACCCAGAGAAAACCATGGTTTAGTGCAGCTAATGGGATGGTGGAATCATCGGTGCATATTTTTTTTTAAAAATGATAATGATGGCCGGAACGTAACCGTGAATGGTGCTCGCTATCGCGCCATGATATCGATCTTTATGCTACCAGAAGTTATAGCCCGTAATCTTGACGACACTCGGTTTCAACAGCTCAGACAATGGATCTATTGAGAGGTCATTTCGAAAAGCAGCTAATTTCTCGTTTTGGACAGGTGAGTTGGCCGCCTAGATCGAGTGATATCACACTTTTGGACATTTTAGTTGGGGTAATGTAAAGTCCAAAGTCTATGCTGAAAAACCAGCTACGTTTCAGGTTTTGGAAGCCAACATAACGCGTGTTTTTAAAGCCATAACGGTCGAAATGCTCGAACGAGTCAACCAAAATTGGACACTCAGAATGAAAACCCTTAGGCGTAGTTGCTGCCAACATTTGAAGGAAATTATATTCAAAAAATAAATGATATAAAATGTCCTTCCAAATTACCAAAAAGATTCCACACTTGATTTGTTTTTTTTCGTTAATGGACTAAGGATACCTAAGCAAAAGGTACTCTTTTTAAGCATTGGCTTTTAAATCATAAGTTTTTGTGGACGAAAAATGGTACTGTTAGTTGGGACAAACTTACGAGTACTACCTGAAAAAAGACAATAATGTTAGACGGTTTTGCCCTTGTTGCTCAAAAATATATATTTGCGTTTTAAGCCAGAGATTGGTACAAGGAGAAGAAAACTTTGTAGCCTTTGTGCTTGTACCTAGAACAACTCATTTGGCGCTGGTAAGGTTAATTGGGTAGTTGACGGATTGTCAATCCGAAGGACTAGTGACAAAGCCGCTAATTTTCTCAAATTGGAAGCTGGCAATGCTTTGAAAGCCTGACAACATTGAAATATTTGAACTGTGACTTCAACAAGACGTCGCTGTATGACTCACAGTGACGCAACAGTCGAAGTTAAGAAGCATTTGACGGACATGGTCAAAACTGACGATCAATAGTCTATATTGAAATATAGGTACTGAAATTAAAATAAATTTTGCTAAGAATCCAAATATGTGAATGGTGAATTTGTTTTGAAGTTTTGGCTAAGATTAGGGTCGAATACATGGGCCGAAGGGGCCAAAAACGCGCCATTTTTTGCCTTTTAATGTCGGTGGATTCGACCTGTCAGAACTTAACGACGTTTAAACTTGTTTTAAAATAAATTGTGTTATTTTTTTTATATAAAATAAAGTTTTTTCGGCATATTAAGTTTTGTTAGAGGAATTTAAGTTTTTCAACGAATTGTTTTAGGAACATAGCCTTTTTCTCGATTGCTTTATGTAGTGCGATTTTGCGTAATGGGGTTAGGTATATTCAGTCCGAAGACTCTGTAAAGTCAACATACTCTAAGCTACATGATGGGTATCATAGATTTTAACAC
Source organism: Hydrotaea diabolus (assembly GCA_963513945.1). Lineage (NCBI taxonomy): Eukaryota > Metazoa > Arthropoda > Insecta > Diptera > Muscidae > Hydrotaea > Hydrotaea diabolus. The sequence goes on along the minus strand of OY740718.1, from coordinate 120,814,769 downwards.
TTATATACTTGAGCGACATCACATCAGTTCAAGGGTTCCATAAGTACACATACTGCTGTAGCAACTGCTGTTAGATTGAAAGATCTACACAAAAAATATGGTATGTTGGAGTATCGTTGGAGTGACAATGTTCAAAAAGCATCATATTATTGTTGGGCATATCGTTGTGGCGCAACAATATTATGATTCTCACAAGAAGACTATGATACACACACAACCACACTAAGATCCTCTTAACCATTTTATGATTTACGCTCAACCATGCTATGATTCATACAACCATATTATGATACTCACAACCATCGTACGTTTCACATAAACCATAGTATGTTTCACATAAGCTCGCAACTATAGTATGTTTACTTACAACCATAGTATGATCCTTACAACTTTAGTACTTTCAGTTACCATCATGGAATGATCCTCACAACCATAGTATTATTCACACGCAATCATGTTATGGTCCGCACAACCCTAGTATAGTCCCACGCAATCATCTCCAAAAGTATTTTTTAGGATTGGGTGCTATTGTTATTAAAATAAGAGATTTTTTTCAAGTAAATTATTTAAAAATAGATTTAATTCAAAACAAAAGGAATAATTTTTTCAACAATAGAAAAAATCCGATTAAAAGAACGTATGTTTATTCAAATATTTTATTAAAATATTTCAGTTATACAAATCCGAACCAGTTTGTTCTGAAATAGGCAGGGATACGCGACTTTCTAGGAATTCACACCCATTTGTTATCGTTTGGCCAGTTGACCGCACTATACACTACAGATCAAATTCGTTTTTCGCTCGCACAGTCCGTATGTGGAATCGACTTCCGGCAAATGTATTTTCCACAAATTGCTACATCCAGAAGTTCAAGGCAAGCGTCAATAATCATTACTTCCTTTTTCCCCCTTCCGATCCTTTACTTTCCACTCGCCAACGCAATGCACCGAATGTATAGGGGGCATCCCCTGAGTGTTGGTTATTAAACAAAAAAATAGGCACATATTGCCACTATAAAAACCTGGGTTCTGCTTTACTGAACTAAACATCATCTCTTAGCAGTTCTACATTTGCCTGATCGGGGAGGTACAAGAAAACTAAAAAGATTCCAGAGAAACATGAACACAGTAAACGCCTTGCTATCGAAAAACTCCGTCTAAGAGAAAAGGCTGCAGGGACATAAATGATAGGTGGGCTTAAGTCAGAGATTGAATAAAATCAGGGCAGATGTGACACCAAAACGTTCTTACTTACGGCTGTCGCTATTTACAACCAATGTCTCACTGATTGTTTCCGTCATGTCCCACTCTGTCTGATTGAAAGATAGTCAATGAGATTTTAATAGCTGTGATATTAAAGATGATAAAAAGTCCTTTAAAATCATTGTCATTGCCGCAGGAAGCTTGTCGACTTTGCTGGTATGCGCTGAGGACCTTTCTTAGAGACACTTATAGTGGTTTGAAGGGAGGCTATTTTCATAGTATCGCGAAGTCTATAGGAACTTTTTTATAGGTTCTAGTTGTTCTTGAATATGTCAGATGTTCATTGACTTAATTGACTCTCTTTTCATCTCAATTCTCTGCGGGCTGCCGTCGGTATACCACTGCAGCTCTGGAAAGATTAACACCATCTCGAAAGTTCCTTCAGCTTCATTGCTTCTTAAACTTTAATTTCATCCTAATGAAATACCTTACTTCAAATATGTTCTCACTTTTCTTCGTCTTTATGTGAACATATGTTGGTTGGAATATATCTCATCAGACCCACTCAATCGGTCACAAACCTGGGCGTATAAATATGACGTGCATGGCGTTTTTCGACTCTACCATATCATATCGTTTAGTCCGGAGAATTCTTCAGTCCATTAAGGTAACTCCATGGCCATATGAAAACTGTTAGTGGTGGTCTGTCTACCTTGCCACTTTTTCTATTTACCCAGTTGGACGTTGTTTAGATCATGTTTATCATGTACTAAACATCTTTTCATTTTTTATCACTCTTTCTCTCTCTCTTTTTCATTCTCTCTCTGTCTCTGTGTTTTTCTACGACATTTGCCCTATTTTAAACGCCTTTGTCGACTCCTGAGCAATATGAATAAGGATCGTGTCTACTATTACGTTTTCGGCACCGTTAGATACAGTTCGGTAGGAGCATCGCAGCCTTAGTGGCATCCGCCTATGAACCGATGATATCTTTCTTCTTGTATATTGTGTTTATTGTTTCTCTAGACCGATTGACCAGGCAAGTGCGACATACGTCAGAGTTAAATTTACTTCCCTGATGGTTGTCCTTCTCTTCCTTTGTGTAGGCCTACGTCTACCATCATGCCGTGGAGAGTATGTGAACTCTGAAGTTCAACTTGTCATATACTGTCACTCCAAGATACTTAAGGGATATCTTGGATACTGTAGGGAATTAGTCAGTTAGATACAACATAGCCACACGACCTTGAATAAACAGTCTAAACCTTAACGTAATAAACCAATACTCGTATATCATTGTTCTTATCACATCCGAGCGTTTACCGGTTGCGGTGCACTGGTTCCTTTACTTTTTTAAACTTGATATGTTGTCTTTGTACCAAATTTAAACGCTCCCAATCAAAAATTGCTGACACCGGTAGTACCCTTTGAAAGGGTAAACTATTAATACAAGTGAGAAAATTTGTTTATAAAATCTTTTCAAGTGCTGCTTTAAATTTAACATTTTCCTTGACATCTTTTGTTTAAATATCATACTTAAATCTTAAACATACCCTTTAAAAAAAACATTCAACCGAATAATGCTGAATTGCCCAAATAAAAGTGTGTTTCACAAAAATTGTGCAAAGAGATTTTCCAATCTTATAATATTTTTTTTGTTTTTGCCGCGCAGAACGATAAGCATTATTGCACCTTTGCCCAATGATATTATCGTCATCTTTACAAAAGCTTTTCTAAGCCAAAAACCAATAAAAGAAAATTTAAAACCAATATAAACGTCTCCATTTAACGATCCGTTTAATAAATCATAAAAGAAAATATATAAAATTGCTTGTCTAACCATGCTTGTCTTACTTTGCTTGTCTTACTTTCGTCGCTAACCATCGTTTTCGCTGCGAATGGAATTTATCAACAAAGCGGAAGAAAGCGAGTAAATGCGGCGAAGGTGGGTGCAATCGAGTGGAATATTGTGTACCCTACGATTGTGCAGGGGAGAATATTTTGCATTATATGTATATGTGACGCGCAAAATAGAAAGGGACCTAAGGGTAAAAACCAGATTTGTTCAGGAGAGCCATTTTAAAGATTTAAATACGTGTATCTTTGGTGTACCATCACTTTCATAAAACGCGCATATCTCTGGGAGAGAACACTTTTGGGGCATGGGATCGGTCTCATTCGATGCTAAGATGTTGTCCACATCAAAAAAAAGTGAAAATTGATTTTTTTTGCCCTATGGTCCCTTTCTCAATGCGCTGTCACATATTAATTTTGCTACACACAGAACAAAAAACCAGTTGCAAATGGTTCCAACTACTTATATTCCGCTAACCATGACGACTTTATTGTGCAATCACCGAGCGAAAATAATCTTAAAGGAAATTTCTTTTCGCCATGTCAAAAGATGAAAGCTACAATAATAATATGGTATAAATAACTAATCAAAGGATGTGGTTTTACTGTGTGGTTTTCAATCTGACCACACTATGCTCTTTTTGACAGCCGTCACTTGATTTATGCTCAGTTTGGGGCCTTTTCATAATAAATTGACTTACTCCGCACCTCCGCAACAACGTTTTATAACAACGTTTGCAAATCGTGGTTAATGGTTCCAAAACGAGATGGTCACCGATCTTGATTTTTACAGGAAAGTTTTGTCCAGCTATGAAGCTCACTTTTTTTTGAATGGGTACGTTAATAATCAAAATTGTCGCATTTGGAGTAATGAAAATCCACAAGCCATTTTTGAGACGCCGTTACATCCTCAGTCAATGGTGAACGCTATAAAGCCATGGTTAATGACTTTTTCATGCCTGAATTGAAGGATGTTGATGTGGACGACCATTGACTCCAACAAGACGGGGCTACGTGCCATACAGCCAACGAAACAATTTCGCGTCGTGGGCCTGTGGCGCGGCCTCCAAGATCGTGCTTTTAACACCGCTGGACTATTTTTTGTGAGGTTATGTGAAGTTGCTAGTCTGCGTAGATAACGCCGACACGATTGACAAGTTAAAGGAGAATATTTGGCGCGTTATTGCTGACATACAGCCCCAAATGCTGCAGAAAGTGGTCAAAAACTGTGCCTTTCGCCTGAAATTTAATCGAACAAGCCGCGGCAGCCACTTGCCCGATATCATTTAAAAAACATAGTGGTAAACCCTTATCTTTATAATAAATCTAAATTCTTGGCTATAACATTAAATAATATGAATTTTATTTTTTCTTGAAAACCACAGGTCTGAAAAACACCCTTTTTTATGGAAAAAAGAGTTAAAATAAATAGTTTGAGAACCACCTGTTGTGACAACTTATATTTTTGTGTACAATTGTCGGTAATGAAAATAAACATTTTCATTTTAATAACTAAAATTAGGTAGTTTTTTGTACCTTTTAGTGTTTTTATATAAAAAACCAAAACTATAAAACACAATAAGGACCGTTCTTAAACTTTGGCTATTCTAGCTGGAAATTACTTATTTGAACGGTTTAAAAAAATAACGTCGAATGCTTCTAGTCGCCACTAGAAGCATTTGGTTGTGATAATGATTGTCTTCTCTCTGTGAAGTTAAAAAGAGCGACTAATTGTTAATAGGAACATATGGACACCTTAATTAAAGCAAATATCACTACGAATTCAAAACAGATTTATTTTTTAAGATTTAAATTAGATTTGGAGAGGTCTCGAGAACCGGCCGATGTAGTATCAATCTAGATGAATTTTTATATAATTTCCTTCAAATGTTGGCAGCAACAACGCTTCAGGGTGTCCATTCTGAAGGTTCAATTCTGGATGACTCTTTCGAGCATTTGGACCGGTATGGCGTTAATGACACGCGTATTGTTGAATTTCAAAACCTGAATCGTAGCTGGTTTGCCAGCACAGACTTTGAACCCCAAAGAAAAAGACTAAAGGTGTGAAATCACACAATCATGAAAGCCAACTCACGGGTCCTAAACGTGAAATTAGCTGCTCTTCGAAATGATCTTTTGAAACCAAATGTCGTCAAGATTACGGCCTTAAATTTCAGGTAGCAAAAAGTCCGATATCCGATGTTCCGGCCATCATCATTTTTGAAAAATTTTGAACCGATGATTCCACCAGCCCATAAACCGCAGTAAACCGTGGTTTTCTTTGGGTAGAATGGCATCTCTTGAACCTCCTCTGGTTCAATTGCCCAAATAAGGACCATTTTGTTTATTGACTTTGCGTGTTGAGCCAGAATTACCTCATCACTGAACAAAATTTTCGTCGAAAACAGCGGATCTTCTTCGAGCTTTTGAAGAGCCCAAACACTAAAACGGAGACGCACAGGAAGAAGTATAAGAAATGGCAACAAGTGATGAAATGGCAAACACTACAGACAAAAACAAATTTAACACAACACTCGCGTAACCTGTAAAAAACCCCTATTATAAAAAAAAAACATCTAGGTTGATCGCCGGTTAGTAGGGGCCATTAATATATTAATCTTTGATTTTCCCTTTTCAAAAGCGAATCAATATTATTTTAAATAAAGTGAACAATTTAGCAAGAAGCCCTATATTTCTGTAAACCAAACTATTTTCCAATATCACTTTTGAATCCTCCAACACAAATGGGACATTTTACTTCTTTGGAGAATTAAAGTTATATAAAGGACAAATTAAATGTGGCCGGATCGTAGTTTATATACTTATACAGTAATGGATTACGCTCCAATATGAAACTTTTTTCAATACCGACATTATGTGGACCAACTACTATCACCATGTCGGTATTAGATTACGAGATATAGCCTTTCAAAGTTTGGAGTTGTATGGGCAGAGCCACGTCCATTTTACCAATTTTAACAAAACTTAGTTTATAATAATTTGCTCATTAATTTCATTCTTTTAAAGTTTTATAACGATTGTTCCACTACTTTGGCAATAAATTCAAATTTTTTCAAGGGGCGTGGTACTGCCCATTTTTACTTCAGCATGTATTTCGATCTATGTCTTTCAAACGTCATTATCAAAGCTTTACTAGTTTATGAGATATTTTTGTTCAGATTTGTTGATTTTTTCAGAGGATGGTCGAGTCTTTGTGAGGGAAAATTTTTACCTCTTGAAGGGTCTGGCCTGTATTCAATACCGACTGTTTCAGTCCATATACACCTGCCAATTTTAGTTTTAAGTCGCCTAACTCTTAGTCACCCATAATGCACTAACCGTGAGCAAGATCGGGTTTTATATGTGGCTTTCAGAGCCACTATTGCTAAAGTTGAGAAGAGGCTTTCCAAGGTGATTTTATGAAATCTTGCACTTTTTCACCATTTTAAATATAATTTTCCCTAATTGCAATATACTAAATTGAACAAGATCGGCTTTAATTTGTAACTTTTCGAACGGAAAGGATTCTTAAGGCGGCCATTGAACAATTGAGTACGATCGAACTTAATTTGTGGCTTCTTGAAAGAAGTGAACCAAAAATCGGGAGGGACCTTTATGTGGTGGATATTCAAAAAGTATCATTTTGCCTATCTGGAGTATTGGATATTTGTTATGTGTGAATTTATATTATAAATGCTCTTACTCGTACACCGGATACTATCAAAATGTGACACACACTGTGATGATGGGTTCAACGCCAGTTAGAAGCATCAAAAGTTTTTAAGCGACGGGGTTTTCGTAAATTTCGTAAATTGCAATTGCACGAAGGTGATCAATCTCTAAGCCACGTGGAAGATACGCTCTAAAAACTAGAAAATTTCAATCAATATTCAAAGAGTTGGTCAAGATCATTGAAGATAAGTTTTATGGCGTTGAACAGGGATTAACCGGCTCAAGACCTTTTGCATCTATATTTAAATAGAAGACAAGTTTTTAACACAATGGCAACGTGACATTGATTTTCGTTTCTGCACACTGCTTTTATCTCAATTTCAGGTCCGTGAAATGCTGAACTGCTTCAGAAAGCTTCACAACAATTGTTGAAAGAAAAACCGAACTCATTAAGACCAGGCCCTCCCCAAAAAATGAGAATTACTGTTGTAAATCGTACTATTCAAGTTTTCTTCACACAACCGCCCATAAAAATACAACTTTAAGGCGTTTCAATATATCTGGATCAGCCTTTTTTACAAAAGCATAGAAACAATTCCGAAAGGGGGATGTTGTAAGAAGTTTTGTATTTATCGAATCTTGAAAAGTGTGATAAGCAATAACAGCGTCTTCCACCTAAGAACATGTTAAAATAATGTCTTTTTTCTCGAAAAATTGGTAATTGTTGCTAAGTTAGTTTTCGAAGTAAAACTTGTGTCATTTGTGAATTCATTTTGATTCGACTCTATTCTTTATATCATGATTCCGAATTAATTTTGAATTTTTCATACGGAATTCTAAACTTAACATGCTCACCTTGGCAATGTATGGAAGAGTATGAAAATGTATTAAAAATATGTTTTATAAGGATTTTCATTTTCATTTTCCTCTCCTTTTTATCTGTCGTTCAGTTTGACTTTGAAGGATGTCTGCGAAGTTTGTCCATGTGAGCGTGAGTGTGCGGTTTTTATACAAAAAAACTTAAATTTTTATTCGACTTAACCACCTGATGCTGTCGATAAATCGATTTCAAAAACGCGCACACATTTACACAAACACCAGCGTACCATCACACACACTCAAACTCACGCGTACTCCAATGTGGCATAATCTGCATTTGCCACTTTGTGCGGATGAATGAACGTTGGTAGGTCGATCGTCTGCGTTAGTCTGGATTGATGAAATGCTGCTGTATGAATGCAATTATGAGAGTTTTCATTTTCATTTTCCAATATCCCTTTTCAGTCCTTCGAAGTCGTTTGAATAAGGTTAAGTGCGCTTAACTTATGTGCGGGAATGCAATTTAATGCTGCTTTAGTGGCAGTGGCATAGTAAGGAGCTACTAGCTAGCTAGACAGACGAAGTCTGATTGAAGGATTGATATGATTTCAAAGAAATCAAATTATTTCCGTTTTTTTTTTTCTTCTCGACGATTATAACACTAAACTACCAACAAAGTTTCATTAGCAGACATACTCCAGATTGACCGATTTATTTCTGAGCTCACATCCATACGAGGACTTAGCACGTCGCGAGCGGTAATTGAAATTATTTAACCCTCTCATGCACCAAACTTCGTTATGGCAGCTATATTTTTTTTGACGTTAATTATGGCTATATTGGAGTCAAATAACACAAAAAAAAGAGTTTAAAAAAAAATTAGACTCTCCACGTAGGTTTTAGAAAATGTTGTACATATACAACATGGTGCATAAACGAACTCTGAAAATATAAAATTTTTTGATAAAACAAAAACAACGTTTTTATAGTTTATTTTATTTATTTTTAATTTATGCACAAAATTATGGATGTAATATCTTACAAGAGTTGCAAGACGAATATAAGTCTTACTATTTTACATGGTATTTACTGAAACTTTTAAACAATTTTGTCGAAAGCCCTCTAAGATCGGCTTAATCTTTTGCAGCTTATCATAACCATCCTCACCTTTTTTTATCGTCACTGGAGAAATGTAAATATTGTTTAATTTTTTCAAAACGTTTTCCAGTCATTGCTGCATCTATTAACGGAATTCGGAACTCTGCCTGCCATAACATTCTCATTTCAGGATATTTGATGATCCCCATATAAAGAAGAATTCCTAAATACTGCTCCATTTCCTTAAAAGTAACATTGACCGATAATCCACTTTGTCGGACTGAATACAGATTTGTCTCTTCAACAATTTTCTTTATCATATCAGTATCAAAAAACATATGAAAGTATTGTAACGGGGAATATACATCTACTTCATTGCCTATAGGCCCATTCCATACTTTGTCATGAGATTGCAAAACTTTTTTTCTCCATTTTAAGTTTTTTAAATCCACTTTTTCAAATTGTTGCTCCGTTTCCATCTCAAAGTTTTCAAAAATGGGATCATCAATGATTTCCATGTCTTCGGGGAGTTCAAGCGTCTGCAAATCTGCTACCGTTATATCTTCACATATTTTATTTACAACGCTCGCTTCTTCAACAGAAATTTCAGTATATGGTACTTCTGGTTCTGCTTCAGCCTCTGAATCATCCCAATCGAACTCGATAATTTCATTTATTTCTTTTGCAGTTAATCCCTTTCGTCGGGCCATAGTACATTCAATGAACAAATATAACCAAAAGTCTGGAAAAGTTAGTAAAAAACACCAAAATTACAGTGCAACAAACGAAATAAACACAAAATTAAAAATATCAAAACTCTCCGTTCATGCGCCATGTTGTATACATACAACACATGAAATTAAGGCTCCAAAAATGACCTGAAAAATTTTCTTACCTTTTATTTGTTTTTTTCACTTCTTTATTAAATAATGTAACCGGAAAAAAATCGTCACTGAATTATTTTATGTTTTTCATAAAAAGATTAGACCTTATTTATTCACAAAATTTACACCAAAAATATCGACCGACTTCAGCGAATGAAAAATTTAATACAAAACACAGAAATTATTTAATGATGTTCAAGCGCAAAGCCAATCTGTACTTAAGGCCTTGGTGATCTTTTTGTCATTTTTGGTTTTGCAATATTTACCGTTAGAAATGAGAAATTTGTTCTCAAAAAGTGTTGTTGTATACAAACAACAAATGCATGAAAGGGTTAAGAGCGGAAAAGTTATTAGGCTGAAGGATTCTACGCTAAGTCGTTATCCAGGGGGACAGTAGTAGAAGTAGTCGTTTCAACGATTTTACTTTAGATTTGTTTCAACTTCGTTTAAGGAACAGAGTATCCAATGCACCATGAGCCCGATGAAGCAAAAATTGTATACGAGGGCGACCGCAAAACTAACTGGCCTGGCACATTTTCTGTTTTACTAGCAACTTTTTTTTGTTTTTTAAAAGCAATCTTTTATAGACCATCTGTCAAAATTTAATGATTATTTTCTTTGTTACAGCTGATTGAAGTAAACAAGTTTTATAATTTTTGAAAAATGGAAAATAAGAGTTTCGTGCGGTAATTAAACACTTTTATATGAAAGGTTATACGCCAAAATTAATCAAAGATGAATTGAATTCTGTTCATGGCGATAATGCACCATCATACTCCAGCGTAAAATCCTGGGTTCAACAATTTAAAATGGGTTGTTTAAGTACGGAAGATGAACAACGCTCTGGAAGGCCGAAAACTGCTACTACTATTGAAAACATTAGAAAAATATTTAATGAAGTGACTAAAGATAGACGAATAAAGCTCAGAGAACTTGCTGATATTGTTAAAATACACGAAAAACAAGTTTGGAGTATTTTACATGATGAACTCCACATGAAAAAGCTATCCGCAAGATGGGTGCCGCGTTTGTTGACTTTGCCCCAAAAAATCGTCCGTTGGACCAATTCCGAGGAGCTTTTAGCGATTTATCAGCGTAATCCAATAGAGTTCTTGTGCCGATTCATAACTGTTGATGAAACATGGATCCATCACTACATCCCAGAATGCAAAGAACTGTCAAAACAATGGATAGAAGCTGGTAAAAGTGGTCCCAAGAAGGCGAAAACTGTTAAGTCAGCAGGAAAAGTAATGGCCACAGTATTTTGGGATGCAAGGGGTATAATAATTATTGATTATCTTGAGAAAGGAAAAACTATAAATAGTGAATATTATTGTGCATTATTGGATCGGTTGAGTGAAGAAATCAAGAAAAACGACCGCATTTAGAAAAAAAACGTTCTTTTTCATCAAGATAATGCTCCTTCACACACTGCATATTTAATTCAACAAAAACTGGCCGAATTACGATTTGAAATTGCTCCGCATCCACCATATAGTCCAGATTTAGCTCCTTCTGATTATTTCTTGTTTCCAAATTTAAAAAAATATCTCGTGGCAAAAAATTTTCATCCAATAGCGAGGTTATTGCTGAAACTGAGTCATATTTTGAAGGTCTTGGAAAATCTTATTTTTCAGATGGAATTAAAAAACTTGAAAAACGTTTGATGAAGTGTATTGAGTTGGAAGGAGATTATGTTGAAAAATAAATAATAATAATTCCAAAAAAACGGTTCTTTTTATGTTATGCCAGTTACTTTTGCGGTCGCCCTCGTATATCAAGTGAACTATTTTTAAAAAGAGATGAAGGCAATGTCTGAGTCCTTGCGAGGGAAATTTGTACCTCATGATCGGGCTGGTCCATTAATAACAAAATGCTAATTACTGATTTAATTATGTTATTTTTAAAAAGAGATGAAGGCAATTTTTTCCATACCCAAAAAGAAATTAGAGTTATATGGCTATTATGGAGTAGAATTTTATCTTTAATTTAACATTACAGCCGATACAAGGAAATGGTTGATATGCACTTTTAAGTGTTCACAAAATGAACTGCAGCAATTCGCCATAAACTAGTTTTGTTTCAGATTTTATATTTGATAAATATCAAGAAGTAGACAATTGGTCAGTTGGAACGATCAGCTTTTGTACTCTGAGCCTTGGATTAAGTTTCACTATGGCGATGCCATTATTAGCAGATATGGTTGTTGGTGGTGTGTCTAGATTTGAAAGGAATACATTTTTGGTATGCAATATATATTTGGCAAAAGTCCCTCAATTCAGCCAAAATTAATTTCATATGACATTGTTGATACTGCCAACCTACTAGGTAAGAGGATATATAAAGGGTGCTCCGACCATAATGCACGATGTTAATTGTGAGTTGCACCTTAACGTCAAGTGTTTTTGTCCAAGTTAATTTGAAATTTCTTTGTTTCAGTGATCAACAAATTCAACAATGGAGAGGTACATACGAAATTTACGAAAATGGCCGTCTGAATAAAAACGTCTGAATTGTGTACGACACTTCGTGATTATTTCGTCAGCATCGACCAGATATGTCGGAAGTATTGTGAAATCTAAAAATGACGAGATTGCAATGGACTTCTTGTTTCTAGAAATTGAGGATATGGACCTGACCGATATTTGGTTCCAACTGGATGGTGCCACTTACCACACGGCCAACGAAACAACGGCTTCTTTGCACGAGAAATTCTTTGGTCATGTTATCTCACGTCGTGGTGATGTTCTTTTGCCGCCACGATCAAGTCTTTTGACACCGTTGGACTTCTTTTTTTGGGGATGATTAAAAAAAGAGCTGTATGTCATTATGCCAAGAACAATTCAAGAGTTCAAGGATGAGAAATTCTATGGCCATGTTATCTCACGTGGCGATGTAAATTGTCCGCCACGACCAGGTCATTTGACACGGTTGAACTTCTTTTTTTTATCGATATTAAAAAGAAAAAGTGTACGTCATTAAGTCAAGAACAATTCAAGAGTTAAAGGATGAGATAATTCGGCACATTAACGACATTAAACCTCCATTATGTCTCAGAGTCATAATGGAGAACAGTGAAATTGTCGTTGCTGGAGATTTCAATGTCCACAATTCCGCCTGGCTTTCACATTCGAGCCATACAACTACGGAGGGCCAATACGCCGAGCTCTTCGTCGCACAAAATGACTTGACGCAACTAGTGAATGAACCGACACATATTCCGTGTGTAGAAGGGCACCAACATAACAAATTTCTACACGAACAACGTCTACGTAGAAAGGTTCTTGCTTCCCCCAGGGGAAGAAAGAGCTTTTGGTCGTTTGTAAGAAGAGTAAAGGATAGTTCATCATCTATCCCAACTCTTGTTAAAGACGATTAGGCATTCACTGACCCGGTTGATAAAGCTAACCTCTTGGCTGAAATGTTTGCAGGAAATTCTTCCTTGCCGGAAAGCAATCAACCACTCTCCGTGATCGAAAACGTATCTAGTTCCATGACTCAGATATTTTTTCGAACACGTGTGGTTCTTGCGAAGCTCGACGTAAGTAAATCCCCGGGCCCGGATGGTATTTCGACACTTGTCCTATGTAAGTGCTCCTCGACGCTAGCCCGTCCATTACGGAACCTTTTCAACCTTGCTTATAGTGAGGGAGTCTTCCCAGCGTGTTGGAAGGTTGCAAACGTCCAGCCAATCCCCAAAAAGGGTGAAGCCAATAACCCTGCAAATTATCGGCCAATCGCGATTTGCTCTCTAAAGTAATGGAGAGCATGGTTAACCACCATCTTGTGAGGTATCTAGAGTCCAACGACCTGATTAGTTTTATATCGAGCTTTCTTAGAGATCGCACTATAAGAGTTGTTGTAGATGTGTTCTCTTCCAACAAACATAGGCTTACTGCAGGAGTACCAAAGGGCTCTGTCCTTTCTACCTCTTTATTTCTAATTTTCATTGATGAGCTGTTGGGTCAGACCATGAATTTAATATACTCCTTTGCGGATGACAGTAACCTCTGTCATTCATATTCAGTCGACCGTAGGCCGAGTCTTCAAGATATTGAAGACAAAAGGAGAATTATGGACTACTGGCCATTTCCGAATGGGGTCGAGTGAATAGAGTAGATTTTAATGCGCGCAGGACACAGTGCTGCTTGTTGTCTCACAAGCGATTCACTGACCCAACAATATCGTCAATTTCTATTGATGATATAGATATAGAACAATCAGAAGCTCTTGATGTTCTGGGCATGAAAATACAATGTGACGCTCGTTGGGCGAGACATGTATTCGAAGTGTCGCAAGAAGCACTTAAGTTCATAGGCTTTTTAAAGCGGTGCAAGAAATACTGCACTCCTGCTGATCTTTTCAATATCTATACAACTTTCATCAGGCCGAAGATGGAATACAACTCCCATATATGGGCAGGTGCTCCAAAATCATCCTTGGAGCTACTTGACCGTGTTCAAAGGAGAGCGATGGTGCTGATTGGTGACAGTAGGGTATTCAACTCTATTGTTTCCCCTGAGCATCGTCGGAATGTGGGTTGCGTGACGCTGTTCTATCGTTACTTTCATGGTGTGTGTTCATCAGATATCCGTCGCCTTATTCCTGACGTAAGGATGTTCGGCAGGGATACGCGAATTTCTAGGAACTCACACCCGTTTGTTATCGATTGGCCAGTTGACCGCACTATACACTACAGATCAAATTCGTTTTTCGCTCGTACAGTCCGTATGTGGAATCGACTTCCGGCGAATGTATTTCCCACTAATTACGACATCCAGAAGTTCAAAGCAAGTGTCAATAAACATTACTCCCTCTTTACCCCCTCCAATCCTTTACTTTCCACTCGCCAACGCAATGCACCGCATGTATAGGGGGCGTCCCCTGAGTGTTGGTTAATTAAAAAAAAAAACAATTCTATGAAAAGTTTTGGTTTTTGCATTGTCACCAAAGCACCATTTACTATTTAAAAAAAATAGCCTTTATGGTCCAAGTTTGATTGTTTGTCCATAGTAATCGGCTATTCCAAATTTGCCCGAAACCCGAATTAAAATGGTTGTTCTAGAGCTGTTGTATTAAAAGTCAGGATAGACCTCTGCTCTGTGGCTATACCAAAACGTGGAACGATACAACCTATTTTTATCCAAGCTGGTTACTGATCGATCGTAATGAACAGTGCGAAATTTTGATTATGATTACATGCTATTTGTGGCTTCTAGAGATATAATTAAAAAATCGATTAAACGTCTGCATGGGGCTACATTTTAATCTGAACCGATTTCTATAATTTCAATAGCGTCTAATATTTGCTCACACAACTTGATTCTTTCATTAAGAATGGATTTGTTTCATTAAGCTAAGCACATTGCGCTTCTGTAAGCCAAGTACATAAAATCGGTTAAAAATATGTCTGGCAACTATACGAGTATATGTGACGCGCAAAATAGAAAGGGTCCTAAGGTTAAAAACCAGTTGTGTTCAGGAGTGCCATCTTAAAGATAAGGTCCCTTTCTATTTGCGCTTAGAATCGTCGACTTCACATTCATAAAACGCGCACATCTCTGGGAGGGAACACTTTTGGGGCATGGGATCGGTCTCATTCGATGCTCAGATGTTGTCCACATCAAAAAAAAATTGAAAAGTTGATGAAAAGTTTTGTTCAGAGAGCCATTTTAAAGATTAGGTCCCTTTCTATTTGCGCTTAGAATCGCCGACTTCACTTTCATAAATCGCGCATATCTCTGGGAGGGAACACTTTTGGGGCATGGGATCGGTGTCATTCGATGCTCAGATGTCCAATCAAAAAAAGAAAAAAAAATGAAAATTGATTTTTTTACATTTAGGTCCCTTTCTCTATGCGGTGTCACATATACTTATATCTACATCTGAGCCAATTTTCTCTTATTTCAACAACGTCCGTTAGTGGTTCCAAAAACTTTTCGCTGTCAGATTTAATGTAATTCGGATTATGATTACGACCTTAAGTTCGATTATAATAAGCTTTAGCAGATACTAGATAAAGCAGACAGACATTATCAAATTTAATCAGCTTGTGATTCGGTGTCGATTGGCACACTTACAGGTGAGTCTAACACAACTATTTTTTCGATCGTTAAAAGCAGCGAATGGGGCAGGGTATAAAAAAATTACTGTGTACGAGAATATTATTAATTTTCTTCGCTTTTTGAGAAAGACCCACAAAAAAAACGGGTAAACCAACATGGCGAGTTTCAGCCATTTTAGATACTGTAGACACGCCCCATTCTGATACTTTCAGTGCAAATGACCATAGCGCCCACTTTTGGTATTTGCCTTATAATTCTAGTAGCGCCCACACATACGACATTTTACGAAATTTTAATACGACTCTGGTAATAAAGAACGGAAAGGTTTAAAATTTAAAATCCATATTCGGGTGGAGAAATATGAGCGTGGAGATATATGACTCCTTAACTTGTTTTTTGTGGAAATATGTTACGCAAAGTATCCAGAGACAATTGAAGCGTTGAAACATAAAATCGAAGTTGCCATTGAGGAGTTTCGACCCGAAACAATGGAAGTGTACTGAAAAATTGGGTTGCTCGGGAGAGGTACTGCCGAGCCAGTTGTGGTAGTCATGTTAATTATATTGTGTTCCATTATAAAATGAAGTTCAAATGTTTCAATAAAAACAGAAATTTAAAAAAAAAATTATCAGTACTTTTTGTTTTACAGCCGCTTCAAATGAAAATGTTAAAGCGATTACCCTGTACTTCATGAGCGATATATAAAGGGTGTCAATTCCAGACGTATGGTTTTTAAGAAGAAATAAAGCGCATATAGTTTTATGCTACGGGGGCGGTTCGGAAAGTTCTTAGCCTATCAATGAAAGAGAATAGTTAGTTTTTCAAAAATATTTTTATTTTTCAATATAATTTTCGGAAACTTCAATACACTTAGTCCAACGCTTATCTAACAATTCTATCCCTTGTTTAAAAAAGTTTTCCTCAAGGTCTTCAAAATAGTGGTTTACAACTGTAATTACATCTTCATTTGAGGTAAAACGCTTGCCAGCAAGGATTTTTTTTAGATTTGGCAACAGGTAAAAGTTACTGGGAGCTAAATCAGGAGAATAAGGCGGGTGTTCAAGCAACTCGTACTTTAATTCGTTGATTTTAGCCATTGTTGAAACACTCTTGTGCGCTGGTGCGTTGTCTTGATGAAAAATTATTTTTTTGTGTTGTAAGCCAGGACGTTTTTCTCGAATTTGTACATTTAATTGATCTAAAAGGTTGCAATAGTACTCTGAATTTATTGTTTTACCCTTTTGCAGATAGTAAGTAAAATACCTTTGAAGTCCCAAAAAACCGTTGCCATAACCTTACCAGCCGACTGAATTGTTTTTGCCTTCTTTGGGGCACTTCCTCCAGCTTCAGTCCATTGTTTGGATTGTTCTTTTGTCTCTGGAGTATAGTGGTGGATCCATGTCTCGTCAACAGTTATGAAACGACGCTTAAAATCCATTTTATTTCGCTGAAAACGATCCAAACAAGCTTGAGAAATGTTCATTCTTATGAGTTTTTGGTCGACTGTTAACAAGTCCGGCACCCATCTTGCAGAAAGCTTTTTCATCTGTAGTTCTTCATGTAAAATTAAATGGACTCGATCATTTGAGATGCCCATGATATTAGCTATTTCACGCACTTTTATTCGTCGATCATTTAATACTATATCATGCACTTTGGCTTCAATTTCTGTTGTTGTTGCTGTTTTTGGACGTCCACTTTGTGGTTCATCTTCAATGCTTGTACGACCACGTTTAAATTCAACAACCCAATTTTTTACTGTTGCATATGAAGGAGCACTTTCACCTAACACATTCACCATATCATTATGAATTTTTTGTCCCGATAAACCTTTTTTATGTAAATATTTAATGACACCACGCATTTCTAATTTTTCCATTGTAAAAAAATCGCGGATCCGTCTTTTGTGAACACCTATTTCTATATAAAGGAGTTGCCGAATCGAAACAAAATTTAACATGTGTTCATAGCAGAGATGGAAGTTTCCAAAACACTTAACTTTTTTCTGTTTATACCGCGCTTTTTGTGCTAGGCTAAGAAGTTTCCGAACCGCCTTCGTATGCCCAAAAATGTATCTTTATTATAAAGATAAGGGTTTGCCATTATGTTTTAAAGATGATTTCGGGCAAGTGGCCGCTGCGGATGGCTTGAATAAATTCCAGCCGAGAGGCCTAATTTTCGACAACTTTTTGCAGCATTTGGCCATGGCTTCAATCGTATCGCGCTTATCTGCGTAGACAAGCGACTTTACATAACCCCACAAAAATAGTCCAGTCGTGTTAAATCGCACGATCTTGGAGGCTTCGCCACAGGCCCATGACGCGAGTTAATGCGCTCACCAAAAGCTTCCTTTAATAAATTGATTGTTTCGTGGGTTGTATGGCATGTAGCGCCGTCTTGTTAGAAACATAGGTCGTCCACACCAACATCCTCAAATTCAGGCACGAAAAAGTCATTAATAATGGCTCTTAAGCGTTCCCCATTGACTGTAACATTATGGCCGGCTTCAGTTTTGAAGATATATGGACCAATGATTCCCTCTGCCCATAGGCCACACCATAAAGTGACTTTTTGAGGATGTAACGGCGGCTCAACAATGGCTTGTTAATTTTTATTGATCTAAATGCGCAATTTTGGTAGCCATTCAACCAAAAGTGAGCTTCAACGCTGAACAAAATTTTCTTGTACAAATCAGGATTGGGCATGTCGTTTTGGACCTATCTAGCACGATTTCCAAACGTTGTTTCGGAGTATATCTATTCATTATGAAATGGCGAATTAAACTGAGCATTAATCAAGTAACAGCTGTTAAAAAGATCAATTTCGAAAAAAGTGTGGCCAGATTGAAAATCACACGTCTAAAAAAACACACTTAATATATATCCCATACATTGGAACTAAAGGTCATGTACTTGGTCTATGGATTCTCAAGAGTAAGGTACAATTATTGGTCCCGCCCGACATTATAATTTCCTTCCTTATTTAATTTTTAGTTTTTTGGCGCTCTCCGGTGTGATAAAGTCTATGGACGTAATATCCTTGGAAGCTATGACATGTCATCGGTTGATCTACAATGCGGCTGTTTTATGTCCCGCTAAAAGCGGTAAAATTTTGTGGCAATTCAAAATCCTTTTAGAGATCCCTTGTTGTTTGTTTCCCAACCTAGAGACCCAAACGTAGCACGCGACCTATCGTTTCACACCGAAGTCAACAGACAAAAAACAAACATATGGCAACTCTTAATCTTGCTATGGGAAATGGATATCCATATCCTTCATTCACTTCGCCGGTATCCCAAAGGCGTGATTTGAATATTTACTTGCATTCATACGCTTGATACATTTTGGCATATTGAAGAATCGTGTATGTGGTTTTAAGCGAACGGGTGCGAACACGTGAGTCCGTATGCCCCGTATGCGTGCTTGTGTTCGTCCTTGTATTCCGGTTAAGTACCAAATGCATTCCGAATTTGATTTCGTTAGTCGACATCCTTTTTGTTTTTTGTTGCTGGCTAACGCTCCTGTTGCTGTCGATTGGCTTTTGTTTATTTTTGGTTCGAGATGTCTTCTTTGTTGTGTGTGTGAAAGTCTAGTGCGATGTTGTTGCGTTTCAAATTCTCAGCATAGTGAAGATTCACTCCATTTTATCCGATTTTGTTGTTGTGATTTGTGTTGCACTCGAAGGATGTTATGCAATGCTGAGGTTCATACACGCACACAGATACTTCTTTTCTTTACCAGCGTTCGATTGCGAAGTGTTTTTATAGGGTGTGTGAACACCATCAAATCAATAGAATATGGAAGAGATTTTAAATCTGAACAAATTAAGAGATAGTATTGAAATAATGAATACAATAAACTGTTCAGAGGACTATGTAACCCTACTTTTAAGATGGCTTCAAATCGGGTAGAACCATTACACAAAGAATATATTAAAATGAAGACAGTTGTGGTCCTTCAGCATAGTCAGATTTATTGTGCGGCTTCTAGAGCTGCAGCGCTCCAAATCTTTTCATGAGTCCAAAAAATGATACCCCAAATCGGGTAGAACCATTGAAAGGTGGACATATTAAAATGAAGACAGTTGTGGTCCCTGAGCATAGTCAGATTTATTGTGCGGCTTCTAGAGCTGCAGCGCCCCATATCTTTTCAATGAGACCAAAAACTTATACCCCGAATGGGGTGGAACTATTGCATAGTGGCTATATTTAAATGATGACGATTGTGATACTAAAGCGTTGTCAGATTTATTGTGCAACTTCTAGAGCTGCAATGCTCCAAATCTTTTCAATGAGACCAAAAAATTTTACCCCAAATCGGGTGGAACTATTGCATAGTAGATATCCTTGAACATTGTCGGATTTATTGTGCGGCTTCTAGAGCTGCAGCGCTCCAAATCTTTTCAATGAGACCAAAAACTAATACCCCGAAACGGGTAGCATAGTGGATATATTAAAATGAAGACGGTTGTGGTCCTTGAGCATTTTCGGATTTATTGTGCAGCTTCTAGAGCTGGAATACTCCAAATCATTTGAATAAGGCTAACAATTAATTCCCCTTATCGTCTTCTTATCGTTGGTCCGATGTTACTGCTCGTACATACACTAGCTCATATTTACGAATTTACGTCCATATCGTATTGTCGCGCAGTGTATGTATGTCGAGGTACACATTTCTTAGTTTGTATCTTCGCTACAGTTTACTACGTTTTCGATCAAAATTAATGCCTTCACGTTTATCATTCAATAGCTTAAGTAAGTGACGCGACGTGTATTGTTTACCGGTGGAGTTGATTCTTTTTTTCGACATTGATTTGGCTTCACTTCACTGTTTGTTTGCGTACAAATGGTACAGACTATGAGATGGTTTTTCAGTTTTGCGCAATGAATACTTTATGGCTTTATAGTGTGTGCGTAAATTGCAAGATTTAGAAGAGATTGATTGTTAAAATTGAAAAGATATACATGTACACAGTAAATATTTGTAAGATAATATTGAATGTTAAATAGTTTATTGGTTGCCATATTTTAGTCATACTGCGGGTACAGAAAAAGAGCACACATATTGGGCGTGGTCGGCTATAAGATACCCTACACTACTCTGTTATTTAGAGGATTAAACACTTCTGTCCAGTGCCTGATCTAGTCGGACTTAATAAGTTAGAGGCAATAATTTGTTGCTCATATAAAGTTTGAGCATCATCGGGTATAATTTGTGGCTTCTATAGCTGCAGGGTGTCAAATCGGGGAGGGGAGGGGTCTTTGTGTGGTGGCAGATCGAAAACATGAACCGATATGACCAAATGTTACAGGACATGGGTGTTGGTCGCTCGTCATGCGAAATTAAGTAGTAATTGCGTATAAACTCTCTATGCTCTAAAGCTGCAGATTCTGAAATCGGGAAGGACTATTGTGTGTGCCATACGAAAATATGGACGGTCTACTTTCACTACAGTTAATTAATGCTCTATCATAGCGTACCAATGACAGTATGGGCACGACCGGGGGTAATTTGTGTCTTCTAGAGCTGCAGGATCTTAAAGCGGGAGAGACCTTTGTGTGGGACCTGTTCAAAAACATTAACCGATATGCTACAATTTTGCCAGCGAAGGGTGTTGGTCACTGGAAGACTTTTTGAAAAATTTGATAGGTTGTGAGATGTGTGCGGGTTATGAAATCAGAAAGAACCTTTGTATGGGGGCTATACGAAAATATGGCCCTATGTGGTTCAGTGTCACAACAGTTACATAATGGTCTTTCACAACGTACCATGGTTATCCGGGAGTGATCAGGTGTAATTTGTGGCTTCTAGAGCTGCAGTATTTTAAATCAGGAGGGACCTTTTTGTGTTACCTATTCGAAAACATGCACCGATATGATTATATTTCGCCAGAGGTGGGTGGTAATGCTCGTTATGTTCTGTGTGAAATTTGTAGGAAATCGGATGTAATATGTGGCTTTTAGGCAGTTGGTTCTGAAAACGGAAAACTCATGTATTACATCAAAAATATATACCTATATACACTATAAGAATGTACCAAGTTTAATCGAAATAAGAGCATAATTTCAACATGTATTTACATTACAACGATACGATTAAATGGGCAGACAGACGGACTGACGGAGGAAGAGATAGTCGGACGGACATCGGTCTATAGAATCAGATAGTTTTTCAGAGTCGATCGGCATACTTAACATATGGTCTATCTCCATTCCTTTATTGCAAACTTTTTATCTTTGTATCTAATCTAATGGGATATTATCGATTTCTGTCTATAATGCACGACATTAGTTGTGAGTCACACCTTTACACAATTGAGCACCGCGTTAAGATTAAGGTTGTTCAAACCAAAATGCATTTAGTGCACTTCGTGATTTTAATAGTCCGGATAATTGATCAAACGTGTCCACTATCAGCAGAATTGTTCGCAAATTTCAGCAACCCGAATCTGTAGGAAATGGGAAAACACCTGTGCATGCTCGCCCAGTTTGTTCTCACATCCATCCGTACTTCTTCGAAAATGAAGTCGGTAAAGCAGTAACCGTAATTGTCTTTCGCTATCGCGACATGATATCGGACTTTTTGGGTCCAGCAATTAAGGATATGGATCTAGAAATGTGGTTCGAAGAAGATGATGCCATTTGACACGAAGCCAACGAAACAATGGTTCTTTCGCGCAAGAAATTCGAAGGCCGTATTATCTTACGTCGTAGCGATGTTAATTAGCCGCCACGATCATGTGATTTGACACCATTGGACTTCTTTCGTTGGGCATATTTAAAAGCTAAAGTGTACTTTAATAAGCCAAGAACAGTTTAAGAGATAAAGAGTGAGATAATTCGGCATGCTAATGACATGGAACTTCCATTATGTCCCAGAGTCATTGAAAATAAATAACATCGGATACAGATATGCCACCAAAGCCGTGGCGAGCATTTGGCCGATATTTTGTTTCACGCATAATAATCATAGATCATTCTATAACAAAAAAATATTTATATAATTCTCAGAAAACGTTTCATTTCATTTAAAATTGACATCGTGCGTTTAAGTTGAACAAGCCTTTATAAAATATAAGTATAACATATTGCAGATAACTTTAGCAGAGGACCAAAAAAGCTGTCAAATATGCCATCAAGGATTTTGGGCTAGTTGGTAGTCAGGATGTTGACGTCATCGACTTTCATATTAAGTGACAACCGCACCTCTGCGGTCCATGTAGTGAACAGTGTAGCTGATGATTTGGAGGCGGTAAGAAGGAGCGTGCTAAATCAGTGAAGTAATTTTTGTTTTCGCGCATATGCCATTCACTTTAGGCCCTGACGCCAGAATTGTGCAGTTATCAGCGTACGACACAATTTTAACGCCTATAGGTCGTGTAGGCATTATAGAGAGGTAAAGGTTAAACAATACCGAGTTCCGGAGATATCACACCTCCCTGAGAGCTCTCCGTTTATATCTACGGGGTTTCGACTTACTGTGTCTAAGTTTTATATACGACTGGCGCTTATATCGTACATATAGTGCTACTCGAATGCTATACATGCAATATGACATGACCTCAATCGGAGAGCCTTAAAAAAATTAAAAATGGACCAATATAGTCAGGCTTCAGAAGAGTTGGTTATACGTGTAAGCTCGGATTCGGGACGTGGATTCTAGTGCACATGGTCTCACATCGGTACGGACGTATTGTAAGCCGGATACATTGAACCAAAGAGCAATGTAGTCCCGTTTTACCCGATTTTAGTATAGAAAACTTTTAACGCAGTGTGTTTTTTTTTGAGCAAAGTGGGATTAAAAATGTAGACCTCAAATAAAGATTTGTATATGTAGTGGGGCTACATGTAAACTACGAAACGATATCGCATAATTTTTATAAAATTTGTTATAGGTTTATACTCGTAATAATACAGCCTGATATTACTTATATAATCCAATATAATAATCTATAATCCAATTTTCAGTTGGGTTGTTTTTGGAGTTTTCGTAACAAATAGCCACAAAATTTAAGCATAATTCTATTTAATTTGATGCTTAAAGAGAGTCAGAGCATGAAGCCGGCCGCTTTGTGGGGCCACTACGAGGGCGGTTCGGAAACTTCTTAACCTAGCACAAAAAGCGCGGTATAAACAGAAAAAAGTTAAGTGTTTTGGAATCTTCCATCTCTACTATGATCTGGCAACTCCTTCATATAGAAACAGGTGTTCACAAAAGACGCATCCGCGATTTTTTTTACAATGGAAAAATTAGATATGCGTGGTGTCATTAAATATTTAAATAAAAAAGGTTTATCGGGACAAGACATTCATAATGATATGGTGAAGTGCTCCTTCATATGCAACAGTAAAAAATTGGGTTGCTGAATTTAAATTGAAGATGAACCAAGTATTGGACGTCTAAAAACAGCAACAACAACAGAAATTGTAGCCAAAGTGTATGATATGGTATTAAATGATCGACGAATAAAAGTGCGTGAAATAGCTAATATCATGGGCATCTCAAATGATCGAGTCCATTTAATTTTGCATGAAGAACTACAGATGAAAAAGCTTTCTGCAAGATGGGTGCCGCACTTGTTAACAGTCGACCAAAAACGCATAAGAATAAACATTTCTCAAGCTTGTTTGGATCGTTTTCAGCGAAATAAACTGGATTTTAAGCGTCGTTTCATAACTGTTGATGAGACATGGATCCACCACTATACTCCAGAGACAAAAGAACAATCCAAACAATGGACTTAAGCTGGAGGAAGTGACCCAAAGAAGGCAAAAACAATTCAATCAGCTGGTAAGGTTATGGCAACGGTTATTTGGGACTTCAAAGGTATTAAAACAATAAATTCAGAGTACTATTGCAACCTTTTAGATTAATTAAATGTACAAATTCGAGAAAAACGTCCTGGCTTACAACACAAAAAAATAATTTTTCATCAAGACAACGCACCAGCGCACAAGAGTGTTTTAACAATGGCTAAAATCAACGAATTAAAGTACGAGTTGCTTTATTCTCCTGATTTAGCTCCCAGTGACTTTTACCTGTTCCCAAATCTAAAAAAATTCCTTGCTGGCAAGCGTTTTACCTCAAATGAAGATGCAATTACAGTTGTAAACCACTATTTTGAAGACCTTGAGGAAAACTATTTTAATCAAGGGATAGAATTGCTAGATAAGCGTTGGACTTAGTGTATTGAAGTTGCAGGAGATTATATTGAAAAATAAAAATATTTTTGAAAAACTAACTATTCTCTTTTGTTGATAGGCTAAGAACTTTCCGAACCGCCCTCGTATGCTCCAGTTGAACCGCTGGTGTTGTTAGTATCTATAAGATACAGTGAAAAATTTGAGCATGGTCGAACTTAATTTGTAGCTTTTTGAGAGGCCGGACCTCAAATTAGGAGAGAATATTAGTGGGAGCTATTCGAAAACATGGATTGATAAGCTCCTACTTGACCAGAGGGATTAGCCGCATGTTCGTCTACCGATGCATAAAACTGTTTGAGGAGACTGGAGATGTACGCTCTGTTCGAACACCGCATGTCATCAAAGCCGTTAAATCAAGAATTCACAGAAATCCGCTCCGAAAACAGAAAATCATGGCCCGTGAGATGAATATTACGCAAAAGTCCTTGAGTCGAATCATTAAGACTTGGGACTAGGGGCTTTCAAACGACGAACCGAACATTTATTGACTGCAGCTTTAAAAAAAATAGGATTGAAAAATGCAAACGTCTTTGAAGCACGCTGATAACTTGCACAGAAAAATTTTGTTCAACGATGAAAAAATGTTAACCGTTCAGATAAGATTTAGCAAGCAAAATGATAGGGTGGAATAGGGTCATCACCCAGCTTCTGTCATGGTTTGGTGTCTCTTACGATGGGGCCACTGACCTGCATTTCTGCGAACAAGGAGTCAAAACATCGGGCAAAGTTTACTAAGAAACCGTTTTGGAAGCTGCTGTAAAGCCTCTTAACAATTCCCTGTTCCAAAACCAGTCATGGACTTTCCAGCAGGATTCTGCGCCGGCCCATAAAATTAAAACGTCCCAGGCCTGGCTTCGAAACAATTTGCCAGCGTTCATTTTCTCTGAAGAATGGCCCTCAGGCAGTCCATATTTCAACCCATTTGATTACAAATTGTGGACGGTTTTAGAGGACAAGGTTTATCAAAAAAGATACCCCAACATTGGATCTCTTAAGACTGCTTTGGTTCGAGCTGTGGCCAATTTTCCAATGGACGAGGTTCGTGCAGCTATTGACGATTGGCCAAGTGCGACTAAAGGCGTGTGTAAAGGCAAAAGACGGACATTTCGAAAAGGAAGATTCTTTTTAGATACAATATACATCAATTAATATATTAAAAAAATATTTGGTCCAAAAATATTCAGTACTTTTTTTTTACAGCATAAAACGTGTGTAACAGTATAGGAGTTGTTCAGTTAAAGGCTGTAAACTTCAAATTTTAAAATTTTCATTTTTGAGGAAATTAGCACTCAGAGCCCAATGGTTCAAAAATTATCTGGAAATTTAAACGGAATGGAACTCGATCTAACAATGATAGATTTGCGCAATTAGAAAAAACCAACGATAATGTCTCAGATTCAAAAAGCATTTACACGGTTTAAGGATCCATAAATTCAAGAATTGACTTCAATAAAAAAAATTGAGCGATGCATGAAATAATAATTAACCTGCAAAGCGGGTCGGGTTCAGCTAGTATTGGGTAATTAATTAAGAGGTATTTTTTTTTCAAAATAAAAAAAAAAACAAAAATTCGAATTAACCCATTTCTGCCTAAAAATAATAATTTAAGCGTGGGCCAGGTGAGCAATAACGCGCTAATTTTTTTTATAGAAAAGAGAAAAGATTTGGCTAAATTAATGCATTTAGCAGGATTTTTTTTATTTATTTCATCTTCTGTTTTTTGCAGACAAAAATCGAAAGTGTTGTCAAACATAGAAAAATTGTACAAATTAAAAATTTCTAATTTTACCGTATAGCTTAAATTGTCTATTAAGTTATGAAAAAATCAGGCAGCGATACGTCATTATAGTTGGCCTCCCGATCCGGTCAAATGAAAATGGATAATTTTATTAAGAAAAGTTTGCACTTAAAGAAAATAAATCACTTAGCCAAGCAATTTTCTTCTGATCTGATGCAATGCCGTTGTGATAATCCAGGAAGCAAGTAGCGGGATGCAAATTCACCATGCACTTCAAACAAACACCTAGGCAAAAATTGAGTTTTTTTTTCTTTCAACTTCTATGGTCTTTTGATAAAAATAAATTTCCAAATTTCATAAAAATCGTACGAGCTGATCTATGGGCAGGCAGTAAGGGGTTAAGTGTCAAATCAAAGTTGTTTATTCGAAAAGATTTTATGCTCTATGATTTTTTTTAATATAATTGACAGCGATAATCAGACGGACGACATTGTTTTGTTAATGGATAACCCCTGAAGATGATTGACGAAGTCAATTGAAATATTGGGATAAATAAAAATTAAACAACACATAGAACAACGAGTTTAAATAAATGACCTCAAGCCGAAAAATAATTTTTTATAGCATAATTTCCTCTAAATGTTGACCGCAACTACGCCGCAGAGTGTCTATTAAGAGGGTTCAATTTTGGATGACTCGTTCGAGCATTTCGACCGGTATGACGTTAATGACACGCGTAATGTTGGCTTCCAAAACCTGAATTGAAGCTGGTTTAGCTCACCGGTCCAAAACGTCAAATTAGCTACTCTTCGAATTGACCTCTCAATATTTCAATTGCTTGAGCAGCTGTATGGCAAGGGGCACCGTTCTGTTGAAACAAAATGTCGTCGAGATTTAAAGCATCAATTTTATGAAGCAAAAAGTCCTATACGATATACGATATGGCGCGATAGCGAGCATTATTCACTGTAACGTTCCGGCCATCAACATTTTTGAAAGAATATAGACCGATGATCTTACCAGCAAAAAGTCCTATACCATGGCGCGATAGCGAGCACCATTCACTGTTACGTTCCGGCCATCAACATTTTTGAAAGAATATAGACCGATGATCTTACCATCAAAAAGTCCTATACCATGGCGCGATAGCGAGCACCATTCACTGTTACGTTCCGGCCATCAACATTTTTGAAAGAATATAGACCGATGACCTTACCAGCCCATAAACCGCACCATACCGTGGTTTTCAAGCCCTTCCCTGATAAAATGGCAAAAATAATGAAAAGAAAAACAATAAAGTTTAACACAACTCAGCGTAATCTGTAAGAAAAACACCTATTAAAAAATACCTCTATATTGATCACCCATTATTATATAAAGGGTGTTATTTAGAAGTGCGATTTTCAATCCGAGCACATTTTTTTCGAAGTTGATCTTTTTGACAGCTGTCCCTTGATTTATGCCCAGCGTGGCTTGCCATGTCATATTGCATAGACTTACTCCGAAACAAAGTTTGCAAATCGTGGTCAAAGGGCCCAAAACGAGATGGCTTTTATCTTGATTTTTACAGGAAAATTTTGTTCAGCATTGAAGCAGACTTTTGGTTGAATGGCTTATAACCAAAATTGTCGCATTGTTGAGACGCCGTTACATCCTCAAAAAGTCTCTGTTTGGTGTGCTCCATGGACAGAGGGAATCATTGGGCATACTTTCATCAAAACTGACCTGGTTGTAATGTTACAGTCAATGGGCAACACTTTAGAGCAATGATTAAGGACTTTTTCGTGTCTGAATTGGAGAATTTTGATGTGGACTACCTTTGGTTCCAATAAGACGGCGGTTCATGCCATACAGCCAACGAAACAATCAATTTATTGAAAGAAACTTTTGGTGAGCGCATTTTCTCGCGTCGTTGGCCTGTGGCGTGGCCTCCAAGACCGTTAGACTATTGTTTGTGGGATTATGTGAAATCACTTGTCTATGCAGATAAGCCCGACACGATTGACTCCTTGGAAGAGAATATTTGGCGCGTTATTGCTGACAGACTGCCCCAAATGCTGCAAAAAGTGGTCGAAAATTGGGCGTCTCGCCTGGAATGTATTAGAGCCAGCCGCGTCGGCTGCTTGCCCATTACATTTTTAAAACAAAATGGCAAACCCTTATTTTTATAATAAAGCTTAATTTTTTTTCCATAACATTAAATTATATGGGGATTTTTTTTGTTTTGAAACCCACACGTCTGAAAAAATCACCCGGAGGGCTTTGGAGGGTATTTTGATTTGCCCACCAGATTAGATCCAGTGTCAACTACAATTTAATTGACAACATTTTAAATATTAGCAAAGAAAAGCAGCACCATAATATCGTATACGAGGGCGGTTCGGAAACTTCTTAGCCTAGCACAAAAAGCGCGGTATAAACAGAAAAAAGTTAAGTGTTTTGGAAACTTCCATCTCTGCCATGAACACATGTTAAATTTTGTTTCGATCTGGCAACTCCTTCATATAGAAACAGGTGTTCACAAAAGACGCATCCGCGATTTTTTTACAATGGAAAAATTAGAAATGCGTGGTGTCATTAAATATTTACATAAAAAAGGTTTACGGGACAAGAAATTCATAATGATATGGTGAATGTGTTAGGTGAAAGTGCTCCTATGCAACAGTAAAAAATTGGGTTGCTGAATTTTAACGTGGTCGTACAAGCATTGAAGATGAACCACGTAGTGGACGTCCAAAAACAGCAACAACAACAGAAATAGTAGCCAAAGTGCATGATATGGTATTAAATGATCGACGAATAAAAGTGCGTGAAATAGCTAATATCATGAGCATCTCAAATGATGGAGTCCATTTAATTTTGCATGAAGAACTACAGATGAAAAAGCTTTCTGCAAGATGGGTGCCGGACTTGTTAACAGTCGACCAAACACGCATAAGAATGAACATTTCTCAAGATTGTTTGGATCGTTTTCAGCGAAATAAAATGGACTTTAAGCGTCGTTTCATAACTGTTGATGATGGATCCACCACTATACTCCAGAGACAAAAGAACAATCCAAACAATGGACTGAAGCTGGAGGAAGTACCCCAAAGAAGGCAAAAACAATTCAATCGGCTGGTATGGTTATGGCCACGGTTTTTTGGGACTTCAAAGGTATTTTATTGATTGACTATCTGCAAAAGGGTAAAACAATAAATTCAGAGTACTATTGCAACCTTTTAGATCAATTAAATGTACAAATTCGAGAAAAACGTCCTGGCTTACAACGCATAAAAGTAAATTTTCATCAAGACAACGCACCAGCGCACAAGAGTGTTTTAACAATGGCTAAAATCAACGAATTAAAGTACGAGTTGCTTGACCAACCACCTTATTCTCCAGATTTAGCTCCCAGTGACTTTTACCTGTTCACAAATCTAAAAAAAATTCCTTGCTGGCAAGCGTTTTAACTCAAATGAAGATGCAATAACAGTTGTAAACCACTATTTTGAAGACCTTGAGGAAAACTATTTTAATCAAGGGATAGAATTGCTAGATAAGCGTTGGACTAAGTGTATTGAAGTTTCAGGAGATTATATTGAAAAATTAAAATATTTTTGAAAAACTAACTATTCTCTTTCATTGATAGGCTAAGAACTTTCCGAACCGCCCTCGTACTGTAGCTTCCATAATTTTTCAAATTCCGCCCTTTGTCAGTACCTACAGTATCACCCCAGACACTGGGGTGAGATATAATAGCGCATTGTGTCTAAAGAACGATGTCATTAACCCCGTTTTCATCCTCATAATGCTTATCGCTCTTCACCACTAAAATCTCAAGTTCTGCACCTCCAAAATCACATCTTAGAAAACTATTCAAACTCTAAGCATTTTTTAACATAATCATTGTATTACGCCATTGTTTCCTTAGGTTGGACTTCTGTGCCGTTTTTTCGTTATTCGATTATTACAAAATGTCTAGTATTTATTGCATAAAGAGAACGTGACCAATAAAAGTGTACAACACCAACAAGAAAAGCTCAAAGAGAACAGAAAAAATCTGGAATTTAATGTTCACTTTAGGATTGCGCTGGGCAATGGGAATTGTCTCAGTTGAAGTGTATGTAAGTATGCCCCGGTACATGCGAGGCAGACAGTCAGTGGCGGTTTTAAAATCCCTCCACTGCTAAATAAGTTACTTTTCACATGATGTGAGTACTAAAGCATCCAATGCTGGGATGCTGTTGTTGCCCGTTATTGCTGTTGTTGAACAAAGTGACCATTTTCGTGTTGAACATTATGTTCGAATGTTTACTCCAGCCAAACAACAACGTAGCCTTCAAACAACAACAACAACAGTATCGAACGGAGCAGATACTCCTCCGGCCATTGTTTAGCTAAGAGGGTATAATGTCAGCGTAATGATAATGCTTGAGTGTACATAGCGCTGCCGGCTGCTGGCCACTGGCAGTTGCGATTCGTATGTGGCGGAGAGAAGCGTTTATTGTTTAAAATTCATGTGCAACTTAAATTGGTATTTTATTTTTATTACGTAGAATTCATTCATAAGTTAAGGACAAGAAAAGGCAGTGCATAAAGTGCACAGTGACTTTGATTTCGATGAAATTGTGAGGACATGTAAGAAACTTTTGGGAAAGTTGTGTAGGCTGTTAAAAATATGGAGAAGATGTGAAGCCGGCTCTGACTCACTGAATGTAATCTCTTCGACCTAGCATGTGTGATGTTAAAGTCTTCATTTAACGCAGAAGAAGAGTTCTAAGATACCTTAAAACTTGCGGCGTCTGTTCAAAATATGATTGACGACTTAAAGCAGGCGTCAACAAAAAAAAGTTATGGATTTATTACAGACAAAAATAACAGAATATGTTTAAACCGGACTGTCTTGTTAGCTTACTTTACGCCTAGGAATTTGTGGCAACACTAAATGTTACCTGGCGCCATCTGACATTTCCATTGGAAAGTTTGCCATTTTTCAGCATAAACGTACTCAGAACGTTATGACGTACGACCATCTTTTGTCTTGAAAATAATCAATTAGGCAAAAAAATGGAATTAACTCGTAAACATTTTCGTACGAACATTTTTCACAACAT
Organism: Hydrotaea diabolus; assembly: GCA_963513945.1. Lineage (NCBI taxonomy): Eukaryota > Metazoa > Arthropoda > Insecta > Diptera > Muscidae > Hydrotaea > Hydrotaea diabolus. The sequence goes on along the minus strand of OY740718.1, from coordinate 120,783,139 downwards.
TCGACGTGGATTATCACGATAAGGGTGCATCGATGAACTTAACTCTTTGTATGGCGATAAAGCACCATCCTGTAGCACTGTGAAAAATGGTTTAATAAATTCAACCTCAGCCCACGCTCGCTCAAAGACGAAGGTCGTGAAGGTCATCCAAAAACAGCCGTTCTGTCAGAGAACATTGATGCCGTGCGTGATTTGATAAAGCAAAATCCTCATGTGACATACCGTGAGATAGAGGCATCCTTGGGCATTTCTTCCACCAGCATATATTCGATATTGCATTAACACCTGGCCGTAAAAAGGTTAGTTCTCGTTGGATGCCGCACAATTTGACAATCGCTCAAAAAAAAGCATGTGTCGATTGGTGCAAAAAATTTTTGAAAAAATACGATCGCGGTGCTTCAAAAGACTTTTATAAGATCGTCACAGGTGACGAATAATGGATCTATGCTATTAAGACCGAAAAAAAGCAGCATTAGACCGTATGGGTCTTCGAAGATGAGCCAAATCCAATGAAAGTTGTTCGTGGAAGAAGCACTTCGAAGCAAATGGTCGCCTGTTTCTTCGGCAAACCTGGTCATGTGGCGACTGTTCCGCTTGAGCAAGGTAGGACGGTCAATTCTGAGTGGTACACCACAATTTGTTTGCCTGAAGTCTTCGGAGGCAATCGAAAAACGAACAAGAGAAAACGAATCATTGTGCACCATGACAATGCGAGCTCTCACACATCGGCTTAAACTATCGCCTTTTTGACCGGCCAAAGCGTCGAATTGATGGGTCATTCGCCGTACAGCCCTGACTTGGCACCAAATGACTTTTTTTATTTCCGCACATCAAAAGAAAAAAAAAAATGGGTGGTCAACGATTTTCGCCGCCAGAAGATGCTGTTGAAGCGTTCAAAAACCAAGTTTTGGATGTGTCTCAATCGAAGTGGAAAAAGTGCTTCGACAATTGGTTTGAGCGCATGCAAATGCGTATAAAACATGCTGGAGAAAACTTTGAAAAACAATAAAACCATTTTTGATGATAAATATTCGTAATTTTTTTATCAGGCCATAAATATATAAAGCAGCACTTAGAATTAATGAGAGTTTTTCAGAGCGACTGGACCTCAAATCTTCCTCCTGATTTTAGGATCGGTCGCATTAAATCGTATGGATTCTATATTAAAATAGGAATGAGTGCGATTTATTACCACCGGGGTTGGTTTTTGATCGCTTGCTGATAAGAAATTTGAAAAATATGTGATTTACAATGTGGCTTTAGCAGATGAAGGCTAGATTACCCAAAAAAAACTGAAAAAAGGGAGTAATGTTTATTGACACTTACCTTGAACTTCTGGATGTCGCAATTAGTGGGAAATACATTTGCCGGAAGTCGATTCCACATACGGACTGTACGAGCGAAAAACGAATTTGATCTGTAGTGTACGTATAGTGCGATCAACTGGCCAATCGATAACAAACGGGTGTGAATTTTCTAGAAAGTCGCGTATCCCGCGAACATCCTCACGCCATGAAAGTAACGATAGAACAGTGTCACGCAACCCAAATTCCGACGATGCTCTAGGGAAACAATAGAGTTGGATACCCTACTGTCACCTATCAGCACCATCGCTCACCTTTGAACACGGTCAAGCAGTTCTAAGGATGATTTTGGAGCACCTGGGAGTTGTATTCCATTTTAGGCCTGATGTAAGTTGTATAGATATTGAAAAGATCAGGAGTGAAATATTTCTTGCACCGCTTTAAAAAGAATATGCACTTGACTGATTCTTTCGACACTTCGAATACATGTCTCGCCCAACGAGCGTCACATTGTATTTTCATGCCCAGAACATCGAGAGCTTCTGATTGTTCAATATCCGTACCATCGATATAAATTGACAATGTTGTTGGGTCAGCGAATCGCTTGTGAGACAACAAGCTGCACTGTGTCTTTCGCGCATTAAAATCTACTCTATTCGCTCGACCCCACTCGGAAATGGCCAGTAGATCCTCGCCAAGTGTCTTATCCATAATTCGCCTTTTGTGTTCAATATCTTGAAGACTCGGCCTACGGTCGAATGAATATGAATGGCAGAGATTGTTGTCATCCGCGAAAGAGTAGAATGAATTCTCGGTCTGACCCGAAAGATCGTCAATGAAAATAAGAAATAAAGAGGGAGAAAGGACAGAGCTATGTGGTACGCCTGCGGCCAACCTATGTGTGTTGGATAAGAACCCATCTACAACAACGCTTATAGGGCGATATCTAATAAAGCTCGATATGAATCGAGCAAACTTATTACCGACACCAAAAGCGATCAGGCGTAGGAGATATCCAGAGCCACGACCTTACTCTCACCAAACTGGTGAATAGACCGACTCCAACGCTCCGACAAGAACGCCAACATGTCTCCGGTAGAGCGATTTCTGCGGAAGCCATATTGTCGATCACTTAGCAGGTCGTTGGTCTCTAAATACCTCACAAGATGGTGGTTCACCATACTCTTCATTACCTTGGATTATTGGCTTTTAAATACAATTGGGGAAAGTATTGTCTAAACTCTTAAATTTTTAAAATTATAAATCTGTATTTACATTTGTTTTTTTTTTATTTCAATTCTGTAGTTACTAGAACCGATAAATTGTTATGGATGTTATATTCCTGTGGTGAGATAACCAATTATAACTCTAGTCAACAATAAATTTGCGGCAGGTGGTTCTATAGTCAACTTTTGTTGATTTGGGGCGCCAAATTTCCTATTTACCAGATTCGCTCTAGTTTAGAAGATATCTACATAAACTGATTTTCACTTGACTTGACCGCAGTGTTTAGTGGAGAAATTGACCTTTATAACGATAGGCAGCTCTTTTACTTTGAATAAGAATTGTTGAAAACATAGTCAAAATTTGCCAGAAATTTCGAATTTTCATTACAAAAAATTGTATATCAATTATAACTTCATTATAGCGTATTAAAATTCGAGTTCAACAACCTAATAAACTTAACAATCCGTTTGAATTTGGCCTAGTTATTAAAGATTTAGTTAGAAATGAAAACAACTTTCGTCCGGCAAATCAGAGGCCAGATTCGTTATCAGCAGTCCCTAATCAACTAAAGTTGACTAGAAAACCATTTGCCAGAGATTTTTTTTCAAATTTCGTTGCCCAGTGTTATTTACTATATTGAACTTAATGTGGTTTGGTCACTACAGAAAAACATTTGTTGTGTCGTCCAATTATTGGTAGACTCAGTAAATGTTTAATTGGTAGGTTTTCACAACCCTCAGTTTTGACAACCAATAGTCTTACTGAATTCGGTTGTTTAAACTGATGAATTGGTTGTGAGTATCGTATTATTTTTGCAGCTACGGTCTTGTGGTATGTCGAACCATAAAACCATAAATAAGTTGTCGATTGCAACAGAAGGTGTGTTTATCAAACCAAATTTTTGTAATTCGGACCGAATTTTTTCTCTGTGTGTATGTCTTTTATGGAACCCAATAAAAATTAGGATCGATTTAACAAGGTAATTTTCTTACACTCAAAGAAGAAATTAGTTGGAAATTGGTTGCAAAAGCAGAATTTCGGTTGCAATCACCAATTGTCTTTAATCGCAATTGATATTCCGTTCGACATATGACAAGATGATTAATATGATCATTGTATTGTACTTACAACTAATTGTTCGACCATGTCAACGAAACGCGAAGAAGGTATTTAGCTGTCACCACTGGTAGTTGTGGCAACTAACAGTTTTGAAAATTAATTACTGGTGATGATAACAAAAATGTCATCATAACGAAAGCCGGGTTTATTAATTGTATTTATTTTTGGTTTAAATAACCGTTCCATTATAAAGGACTTGAAGCCAATCTGTTCATTCAATTTTTTTCTGAAGAAATCTTCGTTCCTTTCTCCACGACATGACCTTCGCAATGTGAGTAAGCAAACAGTTTTTTGACTCTGATGGAAATTTAAAATTTATTTTCGTTAAACAAGTGCTGTCGATTTTAAGATACAAAAATTCTATTGTGGATGTTTGGATACATCGTTTGTTTGACCGACACTTAACCCTTAAATGCTCACTGTATCTTTGAAGATACAACCACTAAAAAAATTCCCAAGACTACATCTTCAACTCAAATATGATTTCATCTGCATAAATTCATTTAGAAAACCAAAACCCTTTACTAAAAAATACAATTTCATAAAAATTTTATGAATTGTGAACTAACTTTGTGATAAAACATAAAAAAATATAATCGAGCTGAATTTAAAAAAATCCATTTTTTTTCTTGGAAAATATGAGAGCGTATTAATATTTGATGCCCAAAAAAAATATAGGGTAGGACTACAATATGCCTAGTATCGACTGAAAGTTATTTGAGAACATTTTCTTTCATGACCCGAGCGGAAGAAGAGATTTAATGGTTGTATCTTTAAAGATACAACGAGCGTTCCTCCACAAAATTCAAAGTCGGTTGTTTTTAAATTTTTTACTGGTGTCGCTACACAATTTCATTTACATTTGATGCGTTGATGCAGCAAGTTCACTTCTTTTGAACTTAAAAATTATTTTAATTAGAATAACTTTTTTAAAACAGTCATGTCAGGTTTTTTGAAAGTTGGTGGAGTCAATATGACTGAAGGCGAGGTATGCGAATTATTGTGCAATAGCGAAGATATTGCTTACGATAGTACCGATTGCAGCGATTCAGATATTGATAACTTGGAGGACACTATTCCACTGGAGAAGGTATGTAGAAAGAAGGTTACTCCGCTAGGAGAAACTAACATGCAAGTGATTGTCGATGAAAATGATACCGATGATGAGACCGTGGATGAAATTGACCTCAATACATCCGTACATGATTCTTTTCTCAAAATGATAAATGACGATAATTATGAAGGAAGTCCAACAAATGTTGATCTTGGTGAACTGGAAACGCTTGATTTTGGGCCATCAACTTCTTCTGCCCCAAAAAGAAATAATTCGGTTTCATTTGCATCTCACTTCCGTGAAGTAAAAATTGATCCTAAATCTTCTGAATTTGAAAGAGTCTTATGGAAGAAGGGTAATCTTCAATTTAATGAAGAGCAAGTTCGATTTAGTGGGGATAGTAGTCTTCCGGAAAATATACAAAATTTAGAAACACCATACCAAGTTTGGTCCTATTTGTTTTCACAGTCTTTGGAGGAACATATCGTTGAAGAAACTTTAAAATATGCCGGAATTGACAATGCATTTACTTTCAATGTATTTGACCTTCGTAAATTTATTGGAATCCTCTTCTATATGACATACTATAAGCTCCCAAACTCAAGAGATTACTGGACTCAAAACAGTCATCGTTGCGTAGATGTGATAAAAGCTCAAATGAACAGAAGACGCTTTGAAAAAATAAGGGAAGTATTACATTTCAATGATAAAGATAAACAACCTGCAAGAGATGATCCAAATCGTGATAGGCTTTATCTAATTCGACCTGTAATTGACACTCTCAACAAAACATTTGGTAGCATTCCAAAATTAGACAGGTTATGTGTAGATGAGCAAATGTGCTCCACTAAAATTGGTAGCTATATGAAGCAATATTTGCCAAATAAACCAAAAAAATGGGGCTTCAAATTTTATGTCATGTGTGATACTACGGGATACGCTTACAAATTTGAATTATATAGTGGATCGATTAATATACCTACTGTATTAGAACCGGATCTTCAATCTTCTGCAAATATAGTCATCAGACTGCTCCGGGAGGTGCCTCGATTTCAAAACTATATAGTCTACTTTGACAATTTTTACACCACAGTGCCGCTTTTAGTATATTTGCGAACACAGGGTATACTTGCTGTAGGTACTATCAGACGCAACAGAATCAAAAATTGCAAGCTTCCTGATGAGAAATTAATGATGAAATATGAGCGGGGAACAAGCCAAGAATTTATTTCCAATATATATGGAGTCGATGTAACATCACTGTCATGGAAAGACAACCGAATTGTCAACTTAGTATCTACTTATGTTGGCACTAAGCCAATATCAGACACTAATAATTCGGAGACGCAGCCTCTAACAGTGAAGCGATTTGACAAAAAAGATAAATCTGTTAAAAATATTCCTTGTCCACAAATCATAAAAGATTACAACCGTCACATGGGCGGAGTTGATTTAATGGACAGCTCAATGGGTCGCCACAAAATAATGATGAAAAGTCGTAAGTGGACAAACAGAGTATTTTATCATCTTCTTGATATGACTTGTATAAATGCCTGGTTACTATACAAGAGAATAAATAAAGGCCGGCCGGGATTTAAGGAATTAAGATTAGTGGACTTTAAGCTTGAGGTGGCTGACGCTTTATTTTCATTTAATACTAAAGCAGCTCCTGAGCGTGGACGTCCAAGTCTAGAAAAACAAATTCTTGAGAAACATCGAAGACCGAATGCACAACCGATTCCTCCTAGAGATACCAGATTAGACTTGACCGATCATTGGACAACGATGGACAAAAAAGGAAGATGCAAGATGCCGAATTGCACAGGACAAACCAGAATGTTTTGCACAAAATGTAAGATCAATTTGTGTATAACCTCGGATAAGAATTGCTTTTTTGATTACCATCATAACTAATGATTTTTAGATGTTATTTGTATTAGTATTGACTTGAATTTATTTTATTTATGTTTTTGTTGTATTGAATTTTACCTTTTATTATTTAGTTTGCATTATATAAGTTGTTTAAAATAAAAAACCTTTAAAAACTAAAATTTTATAAATTATTTTCGCCTCATTTTTTAACCAAACCTTCTGAAAAAATGATATGGGTGAGCGCTCACTGTATCTTCTAAGATACAACCACTTTTTTGAAAATAACTGCTAAAATTTAAATTTTTTCAAAAAAAAAGTATGCAGCTGTTATTTTTTTACCATTTTACATTATATATATTTTTTTCATTAAAATCGGCGTTCATGAGCATTTAAGGGTTAAGTTTCAATTATTGACAATATCAGAGCACCAACTTGTTTGTACAGATATAATACTCGAGGTGCATGCAACCACTCGGTTGTGTGAACGAGTATGTGTACGAGTATGACACCTAATACAGAAAATGAGGTCCTGGCAAACATGGGCCCAGCACCAACAAGTATTTTCCCTAATACTGCCACCGCCATTATTCGGCCTGGCTGAACTAACGAAATGTCCACATGTTCTGTTTCCAATAGATGTTGGTCCGATTTTTAAATTTTATGCTGTACCCACTGTGCGACACTGCACATTATCTTTGTTCCCTTAAAAGGATGTTCGCTTAACTTCCATTATTGCTGTCTGCTGCTGCTGGTGTTGTTGTTGATATTGTTTCTGCAGTTGTTGTTGATTCATATGTCTTCAGCAGTTGCTGTTATTGTCTTACATTTCGCCACATATGAACAGCGGCTGACTGTGAGTCTGCGACTACATGCTCACCAGTGAGTCAGTCCGCCGGTCTCTCTGTGCTTTTTTATGATTATTTTTATTATTTCTTATGTATTCGCAGCATGTCGTTCACAGTTATTCTCGTATCACAGTGTGCACTTCTATTTCAAAGTCTCGCTGTGGCATTTGGATGGCGTTGTCTATTTGTATGTCAGTCTGTCTGTCGGTTCATGTCCTGTGTCTGTGCGGCCACGATGTCTGTTGTGGTGCTGTTTGTTGGGTGCACAGATTTCACCTGACAGATTTAATGGCTGCATAAATGCTGGTTACCATAAAATGACCATATAATAATTTTATCATTATTATTATTACCACTACAACAATGTGAACTAGAGTAAACTCAGAACCCCACTATTGGGATGCGATGAGGCAAATAGTCACTGAAGGTCTGGCCGGCTGACTCCACAAGGAGACTGCCACTTACAACAGTGAGACCGTCATCATCATCGCCATCGTCAGAATTATAACGACCACTGCAGTGTGTGGCCTCCATTTTTTTGGATGTGTATCGAAGTGTATCAAATGCATGCCACTTTATTGAGATGCATGTGCATGTGTTAGTTTTGGATGCTGGCGATATGAGGCTGCTGCAACCACCAATGACACTTGTGATGGAAGGGCTTGCCACACCCCCATTTTCGTTGATGTTTTATTAATTTCATAATTCTGTTTGTTACAGTTTCCAATATTCAGCAGAGACAAAGGCTCATGGGAAAAGTTAGGATGACTGTCTCTCTGCTGATTAGGTTGTCGTCGGACTTCCTAATTTGAATTATTCTCTCAGTATAAAGCGGTTGTGTTCCACCGGTTGGTTCATCCAAAATCCAAAGCATTGTCTTGAAACCAAATATATGAGTGGACGCATTTATAGGTAAACTTTTCCAGTCGTAGACTGAATTGACACTAGAAATGCAATTGGTTTCTTCTCTAAGTCATCAACTATGGTGTGCATTCGATGGTGGTGAAGGGTATTCCAAATTCACTTCGACCGAACTATGTTCCGATCGTTTCTTTTGCCTCCAATTAAATAAAAAGTTGTTGATATTGGCGCTGCTTGCCACAATGTTGTCTCCATACTGTTCATTTTTGGATATGCCTGTACACTGCATATCACTTCAATAGGAACAAGAATTCACAAAGTTCACTGAGTTTAAAAATTGGAAGCAAAACATATTCAAGTGTGTAAATTTTGGATTTAAATGATTAAAACCAAAAGTAGAGCTAAGAAAAATATCAGTCTTATATTCACTAACCGGGACCTACTGCTTTAAACAGGTTTTTATCGTCAATATATAGATGCTTACACGTAGCTATAGGATTATGCTTAAACTCGTGGAGTCGCAGGCTTACGGGCTGGAAAACCCTAACGAACAGTGCTCCGTTCCCATACTAGCATTGGACAAAAATAGAAGGAGTTTTGAAAATACAATGAAAGTTTAGCTCATTCGTTTTATTTCGGTCTGTTGCTCTTACACATTGAACAGGGATTAACCGGCTCATGCCGGTGTGAAGAAAACTTGAAAAGTAAGGTTTACAACAGTAGTTCTCATTCGTTAGGGGAGAGCCTGGCCTTATAGAGTTCGGTTTTACTTTCAACAATTGCAGCAAAGCTTTCTGAAGAGGGTTGTCACGGAAACGAAATCATGATAAAAGCAGTGTGCAGACACGAAAATCAATGTCACTTTGCCATTTTGTTAAAAACTTGTCTTCAATTTAAATAAAGAAGCAAAATTTCTTGAGCCGGTTAATCCCTGTTCAATGAAGACAATGAAACTTCATTTCTAAATGGATAATGATACGCTGATTTTAACAATGTTATCAGTTTCTATGCAACATTCGGGGTTTTCTTGTTAAATGCAATTTTTTTTTATTGATTTTTACTGAACCCTTTGGCATAGAAACTAGGACAGAATTAACACGATTATCTATTATCCCAGAGCAGTTCGCTGACATCCTTAATTTGATTTAATTTAAAAAATTATAAATATTTTCTTAATGCTGCTTCTGATGTGTTTTTGCTTTTTGTAATCAAAAATTGCGAATAAAAAATTCATCATCGACACTTTTAATAAATGAAAATAAAGAAGAATCGGACAAAATGGCCGAAGATTTCGTTTTTTTTTCTAACAGACGAAAGTCCAAACTAATTTATTGTGATAAAAAATGTCATTGATTTTTTTGGTGTTTTTTGCTTTTTGGATTAAAAAATTGACAATTTTCGAATAAAAAATCAAAAAATTTTCGAATAAAAAATCAAAAAATTTTCGAATAAAAAATCAAAAATTTTTCGAATAAAAAATCAAAAATTTTTTTAATCAAAAATTGCCAAAAAAAAAACCATAGACACATAGACGAAAAAATGTCACCAAATTTGCTTTTTGGAATCAAAAACTGGGAATTTTTCGAATATTAAATCAATCATAAACACTTTTTAAAAATTGCAAACCAAAAGGTATCGGAAAATAGTCGAAAGTCAAAACTAATTAATTGTACAAAAATTTTTACCGAATTTTATGGTGTATTTTTATTTGTTACCATCAAAAATTAAAAATTGTTCACATGTTCATCTCAAAAAATTAATTAAAAACAAGTGAAAAAGTTTAAGTTTGGCTGTGCCGAACTTTAGATACCCTCCACCAGATTCCCAAATAAAACCCAATTTGGTGCGGAAGTGTGTTCTATATAGAAATCTTTATATGCAAAATTTCATTTCGATAGGCCAAGCTTGTGCTGAGTTATCGTCATATTATTTCTCAAAGCCCATGAGACCGTTTGTGTAGGAGGTACCAGTAGGACTTTTCCGATCTCAACAGAATTTGGCGCAGAGGTGTGTTCTATATAAATATCTCGATAGGTCAAGTTTGTAGTGAGTTATTGTCATATTATTTTTCAAGGCCCATGAAACCGTTTGTGTGGGAGGTACCAGTAGGGCCTTTCCGATCTTAGCCAAATTTAGCGCAAAAGTCAGTTCTATATATTAATCTTTACGACGAAAATTTCGTCTTGATAGGTCAAGTGTTTGATGAGTTATTGTCATATTATTTTTTAAGGCCCATGAGACCGTTAGTGTGGGAGGTACCAGTAGGACTTTTCCGATCTCAACCGAATTCAGCGTAGAATTGTGTTGTATATAGAAATCTTGATGTGTAAAATTTAATTTCGATAGGTCAAGTTTGTAGTGAGTTATTGTCATATTATTTTTCAAGGCCCATGAGACCGTTTGTGTGGGAGGTACCAGTAGGGCCTTTCCGATCTTAGCCAAATTTAGCGCAAAAGTCAGTTCTATATATTAATCTTTATGACGAAAATTTCGTCTCGATAGGTCAAGTGTGTGGTGAGTTATTGTCATATTATTTTTCAAGGCCCATGAGACCGTTAGTGTGGGAGGTACCAGTAGGACTTTTCCGATCTCAACCGAACTTAGCGTAGAAGTGTGTTGTATAAAGAAATTTTGATGTGTAAAATTTCATTTCGGTAGGTCAAGTTTGTGGTGAGTTATAGTCATATTCAGCCTTATTACGGTTGTCGAAGACGAAAATCGAGAGCAGTCGAAGTCGTTGTCGATTTCGATTATTTTTGGTATTACGTAACTTTTTCGACTCTTGTGATTTTGTAATAGATTGAAAAGTAAAATATGTGCTATACTGTCAAAACAATGTTTATTTTTTACATAATTGTCCGCCAAAGGCAACAATAAATTGCCTCCAAAAATTCCAACATTTTTGAAAACTGTTGTTGCGTGGTTATTTTATTCCTGGAATAAATAAATAATTAATTAAATGAATTTTCTCACAAAAAACAAATACTTACATTGTGCATCTTTGTAAACAAATGTGAATATATTCAGAAAACGACGCCTGCTTGTTCATTTTTACGGCGACAACTGACACAAAACAAGTGACGGCGACATAAACTTTATATCAGCGGTCGACAGCAGATAAAAGTTTTTTGGTAAAATACCGCAAATTTACCCAATGTTGAAAATAGATAAATAATTTATTTTATACAATTTTGTTATATTTATTTATTGTCGAATATAAAATGTCAAAAAAATGTGTTAAATTTCAAATTATTTAACGGCGTGTTAGCGGATGAAACCAACGGCTAACAATTGTTGTCAATTGAATGCGGCGACGTCTCTAGTCGTATGGAAAAAATTGATCGACTGTTTTAGCCAACTTTGACAGTCGTTTTCGTCTTCCGTGTTACGAAAATTGTAACAGATTGTGCATTTTCGACAACCGTAGTACCGTTTTCCAAAAAAATCGACATTCGACTACGTCTTCGACAACCGTAATAAGGCTGATTATTTCTCAAGGCCCATAAGGCCGTTTGTATGGGAGGTACAAGAAATGATGGACCAATCTAAACCATTTGTTTAAATAGATGATTGCGCCTATTAGAGATTACTATTTGCAAAATTTCAGTAATTTTGCTCAAGACACTGGACGGATATTTCCAAATAACAAACTAATTTTTATGAGGAAGTGTCGGTTGAGGGTCTCCAACACCAACTTCCCTTAGAGCTATATAGCCCATTTTCAAAACCAACCATGCTAGGTTAACTACACATGTTTGTGCCAAATTTCAGCTCCCTAGCTGTTTTCATGCAGGACAGCCGGACAACATGGCTAGATCGTCTTAGAATTTTACGAGTATCAAGAATATATACATTATTGAGTCTCAGATGATTATTTCAAAGTGTTACAGACAGAATGACAAAACTAATATAACCTCCATTGTATGGTGGAGGGTATAAATATATTTATAAGATTTAAAAAAACAATTAAAAAGCTAAATCTGTACCACTCCTTAACTCTTCAAAAATAATAAGCCAAATTGAGGCCAGGTCTTTGACAAAAATTAATTAATTCAGTATACAAATCGCTCACTTTCAATGGCTCTGGAGACCAAAAAAACTATTAATATGAAAAAATATTTGCGGATTTTTCTAAGTTGGACTTTTATCTCTAAAATAATACAAAAAAAATTAAATTCGAAGCAGATCGGTTTTCTGATTTTTGTCAATGAAACGGAGAAATGTTAAATGTGCCTACACGGGCTGCTTGAGGTGTACTCTAACCGCCATCTGTAGGCAAGTAAAAATGCTACTACTAAGTTTTCTTAATTCCATCGAAAAATCACTGAAGTAGCTTACGTCGCCAGATAGGAATGCAAGTACAACTGTTAGATCTCAAATAAACTGGGATTTATTTTAAAGCTGTATTTATGACATTGCGTATGAAGTTTAAACATTGAAATCGCCGATGTGGTTCTTGGGAGTACCGCGCTTTTATGGTACTGACATCTCGGTTGGCTTAAAACTGTAAAGAAGTACTCGAGTTAGCTGTCAGAAATAATAATGGCTGGTCCAGCCATAATGAACGATGTTAATTGTAAGTCTACCCTTAACGTCAAACTTTTTGTCCAACTTAATTTGACATTTCTTTGTTTAAGCGTTGAGCATCGCGTTAAGATTGTTAAAGCCTTTTATAATATGAGGTCGACCATTCAGTTACCGCGAATGGCGTTTGCTATCGCGAGATGGTAGCGGACTTCTTGCGGCCTAAATTGACCACACAACCAATGAAACAATGGTTCTTTTGTGCGAAAAATTTAACAGCTATCTCACGTCGTGACATTGTTGGACGCCACGATTATGTGATTTGACACAATTGGACTTCTATTTTTGGGGATATTTAAAAGAAAACGTGAACGTCAATATGCCAACAACAATTTAAGAGCTAAAGCATGAGATAATTCGGCACGTTAATGACATTAAGTCTCAGAGTTATTGAAAGTAAGGACCATCGGTAGGTACACCACCGAAGCCGTGGTGAGCATTTGGAGGATATTTTGTGTTTCACACATAATTTTCGTAGATCCTTCTATCATACTAAATGTCATTAAAATAATTCTCTGTATACTTTATGTTTCCCTAGCAACTAACATCGTGCGTATTAGTTGGACCACCCTTTACATACAATCTCATTAAATTTATTTTATTTAAGTGGAGGTGTCAAATTAATGTGCACATATTTAGATAATTTGGTAAGAACAATGGCATATGTTAATTTTTTTGATTACAAAAATCTATAAGTTTATATAGGGTGATCCATCGATCCATAGGGGTATTTTTTCAGGACAAAAAAAATATAAAAATTCAAATCAAGTGTGGAATCTTTAATGGTAATTTGAAAGGACATTTTATGGCATTTATTTTTGGAATATTATTTCCTTCAAATGTTGGCCGCAACTACGCCTCAGGGTTTTCATTCTGAGGATCCAATTTTGGATGACTCGTTCGATCATTTCGACCGGTATGGCTTTAATCACACGCGTAATGTTGGCTTCCAAAACATGAATCGTAGCTGGTATGTCAGCATAGACTTTGGACTTTGCGTAACCCCAAAGAATAATGTCTAAAGGTGTGCTATCACTTGATCTAAGCGGCCAACTCACCTATCCAAAACGGGAAATTAGCTGCTTTTCGAAATGGCCTCTCAATAGATCCATTGTTTGAGCAGCTGTATGACAAGTGGCAGCGTCCTGTTGAAACCAATTGTCGTCGAGATTACGGGCTTCAAATTCAGGTAGCATAAAGATCGATATTATGGCGCGATGGTGTTCCGGCCATCTTCATTTTTGAAAAAATATGCACCGATGATTCCACCAGCTTATCAACCGCACCAAACCGTGGTTTTCTCTGGGTATAATGGCACCTCTTGAACCTTTTCTTGTTGCTCTTCAGCCTAAATGCGGCAATTTTTGTTATTGAATTTGCCGTTGAGCCAGAAATTGGCCTCATCACTGAACAAAACTTTGGTCGAAAACAGCGGATCTTCCCGTTACTCACCGAACGCTCATTTCCATAATACAGTTGCCAGCATTTGAAGGTAATTATTTTCAAAAAAATAAAGGCCATAAAATGTCCTTTCAAATTACTTATAAAGATTCCACACTTGATTTAAATTTTAAAATTTTTATTTTTTTTTGTTCTGACAAAAATACCTCTAGATGGATCACCCTATATTAAGACAAATCTCTGAAAAGTTTTTGTTTCATTTACAATTAACATCGTCCACCCTTTATATGATGGCTACACAGCAACGCGTGAAATTTGTTAAAGTATATTATTCTTCTGGCAAGTCTATTATCTCAACTCAGCGAAATTATCGTCGTCATTTTTATTTCAGAAAGGCACTTACGTAGTTACAACATGAAACTTAGTAACAACATGAACGTAGTCTTCCGTTTCGAGCAACAGGAACCAGTGTTTGAATCCTAGGGTATCACATCAGCGTTCATAACACTCGCCAGATGTACTCGTACTGTTTTTGTGCGGTGGTATGTTTGATAATGTTATCGCCCCATATTTTTTTGAAAATTAACAGGGCTTTGTATAGGACTATGATTTTTTTGCGTTCGCAATTTCAGAATAATCCTAACATATGGTCCCAGCAAGGTGGCGCCATTACGTATTCAGCAAGAGCCACAAAGGAACTTCTTCGTAAATATTTTGGTGAACCCTAAGTCTTATTCGAGTCACCCTATATTTACCTTTCAGATATTTTTGTATAATTATCAACACTTCTTACCTTTAAGATCCAAGTGACACTTGCAAGAAGTTTTTTATCCAAAATGTTCCCCTTTTGATTATACATGAATTATCGTTCACAAACGAAGGGACTGTATGTCACGAAAACACTGAAAAGATATGAAAATCAAACATAAAATAAATGTAAGTTATTGAAAATATATATAATAATCTTTAAAAATATATTAAGGGAGTGCATTTTCTTAGATCGATAGATAGATCGAAAGAGTGAGTGTAAGTGGTAATGTCTTGTATGTATGAGTGTCTGTTTAAAGGTAGTGCTGTATATATACCTATTTTTTATTTTATTGTAATCATAAAATGGCTGCAAAAATATTTCAATTGTTGCATAATAATTTAATATTCCCATATTTATTTTTTTACAAGCGTTAAAAAAATTTTTGTTGCAAAGATTATAACTCAGTTTCTATTTATTTATTTTTGTAGTCAATAACGAAGAAGTTACTTTCCTGATAAATTCAAGGAAGCAAAAGTAATCGCTATCCATAAACCTAATAAGTCCAGAGAGTCGCCATCCTCTTACCGACCAATTAGTTTATTATCGTCGATAAGTAAAATTCTTGAAAAACTTATAAAGACACAAATAATAGACTTTATTCATGACAACAATATTTTGCCAACTGAACAGTTCGGATTTCGACGGGAACACAACACCATACATCCATTAGTCCGAATCAGAAACATTGTCAAGACTAATTTCGACCTTCAAAATTCTACTGGTATGATTTTACTCGATATAAAGGCCGCATTTGATACCGTTTGGCATGATGCCTTGATATACAAGTTAATAAGATTGAATTTCCCAACGTCTATAGTGAAAGTAATTAAAAGTTTCCTAAATTCACGGACTTTTAGAGTCCATATCGGATCTGTAATGTCAGGTTTATTTGAGATAAAAGCAGGTTGTCCGCAGGGATCATGCCTATCCCCATTACTGTATAATGTCTACACGGCGGATATTCCCCAGGTAGAAAACTGCACATTGTCTATATTTGCTGACGACACAGCAATATTATGCTCCGGTAAGCTCTCATCAGATATACTGTCAAACCTTCAAATGGCACTGAATAAATTATTAGATTATTATTCACAATGGAAAATAGTTGTAAATTCTGACAAATGTCAGGCGATATTTTTTACAAGGAAAAGAAAGGAATGTTTTATTCCTCAAAACAATATAGTTATTGATAACAATGAAGTCGAATGGGTAAATAATGTTAAATACTTAGGAGTAATGTTAGATAAAAAATTAACATTCAAAGATCATATTGCATACATTGTAAATAAATCCAATATACTTATGAGAGTTTTATACCCCTTTATAAACAGAGCATCGGCGCTAAACATAGAAAACAAGATGTTGATATTTAATTGTATATTTCAAGCAGTAATATTTTATGCATCTCCTGTATGGGCTCAAAGTGCCAACTGCCATTTAAAAAAGCTACAAGTATTACAATAATCGCCCCCGATTATTTTCGACTATAATACTACACCAAGATGCCAATGTCGACATGGTGGCTGTGAAAATTGACAAATTGACTTCAAGTTTTAACGCCAAATGTTCATATTCAGAATATAATCACATATCAGAGCTGGCCTATTTATAATTAGATCTAAGTTAGGTTAAGCATTTTTATAAAAAATAATAAAAATTTCATAAAGGTTTTGTAAATTTTTTCCTCCAACAATATATCATAAAAATTTCATTCATTACCAGTAAATAAATTTGATATCTAAGTAGAAAAAGGTTAAACCTTAAGCTCTTTGATCTATTGCTAAAATTATGTAAAGTATATTGTAAATATTATCTAACTAATAAAATGAATTGAAAAAATTGAAAATATGGCATTCCAATTTTTTGCTCCAATTTTTTTAAGTATGATTTAAATCAAATATTTGTGATTTTGTTGGTCCACCGAAGTAAAAGCAGTTTAAAGCCGATCATCTGAAAGAGAGGCCCTAAGCAATGAAGATTTTAAAATGTTTCAGTTATTTCATTGCGAAAAAAATGGTATCCTTACTTAATTGATCTGAAGTGTTTACTTATGCGGTCATGTGTTTATCATTTTTTATGACTTCCCAGCAAATGAATTGGAAAATATTAAAATAAAAGGAACGTTTGAATTGACATAAATTTTTATTTACGGACAATTAAAGATGTTTAAAAGATTTTTTTTGTATCTGAATCTCATTTACCACACTCCAATAAACGCCCAATTATGTAGACCCTTTGTGATACTTGATAATGCCGAAAGTACGAGTATTAAGTAATTTTATTTGTGACAAAGCATTAGTTCACGGATTGCCAAATACTATTAGCACAATATTGAATTATCTTAATTGTGATACGCAGTTCACAAAATTAAACATCCACAGGCTTACTTAGTAGGGACATAAATACTGTTACAACATTGAACATATCCATTTCAATAGTAAAACTGAACATACCCCGTTAATGTCATATGGGGCTTGAAATCTAACCTCAGTAGCGTTAGTCTGTAGCGTTAGTCTGTAGAGCTTTTCAAGTGTGAAATAAAAAAAGGGATATTTTCAAAACGCTCCGGACACTAGGAATTAGCCGCCTGTGCGTCTATCGATACACAAAACTGTTTCAGCAGACTGGAGATGTAAAAGAGCGCCACCGGTCGGGCCGCCCACGCTCTGTTCGATCACCGCATGTCAACAAAGCGGTTAAATCAAGAATTCACAGAAATCCGCTCCGAAAACAGAAAATCATGGCCCGTGAGATGAATATCACGCAAAAGTCCATGAGTCGAATCAATAAAAAAGACTTGGAACTTGGGGCTTTCAAACGGCGTAACGGACATTTATTGACTGCAGCTTAAAAAAAATAGGATTGAAAAATGCAAACGTCTTTTGGTGAATCACGCTGATAACTTGCACAGAAAAATTTTGTTTACCGGTGAAAAAAATTGTACCGTTCAGGAAAAAGTTAACAAGAAAAATGATAGTGTATGCGCGGTCATCTAAGGAAACATCTGAACTGATCCCAAGGGTAGAAAAGGGCCATCACCCAGCTTCAGTCATGGTTTGGTGAGGTGTCTCTTAGGGTGGAGTCACTGACCTCCATTTCTGCCAACCAAGAAATCGTTTTGGAAGCCTCTTAACATTTCCCTGTTCCAAAACCAGCCGTGGACAGGAGCAGGATTCTGCGCCGGCCCATAAGGCTAAAACGTCCCAGGCCTGGCTTCGAAACAATTTGCCAGCGTTCCTTTCCTCTGAAGAATGGCCCTCAGGCAGTCCAGATTTGAACTCATTGGATTACAAATTGTGGACGGTTTAAGAGGACAAGGGTTGTCACAAAAGATACCCTAACATTGGATCTCTTAAGACTGCTTTGGTTCGAGCTGTGGCCAATTTTCCAATGGACGAGGTTCGTGCAGCTATTGACGATTGGCCAGTGCGACTTAAGGCGTGTGTAAAGGCAAAAGACGGACATTTCGAATAAGTAGACTCTTTTTGGATACAATATACATCAATAAATATATTAAAAAATATTTAGTCCAAAAACAATTAGTACTTTTTGTTTTACAGCATAAAACGTGTGTAACAGTATTTATGTCCCTACTAAGTTAAATGACAAAGTTGAAGCGTGCCAATAACACCAAAAATTTTAAAAAATTATCAATACTTTCTTACAGCCTTTTAAAATTAAATCTTCTGGCGACGAAAAGCGTTGACCACGCATTTTTTTTTTGTTGATGTGCGGGAATAAAAAGAAGTCATTGGGTGCCAAGTCAGGGCTATACGGCGGATGACCCATCAACTCGACGTTTTGGCCGGTCAAAAAGGCGCTGCTTTCAGACGATGTGTGAGAGCTCGCATTGCCATGGTGCACAATGATTCGTCTTCTCTTGTTCTCCAAAGACTTCAGGCAAACAAATTGTGGTGTACCACTCAGAATTGACCTCCTACGTTGCTCAAGCGGAACTGTCACCACATGAACAGTTTTTCCATATAAACAGGCGACCATTTGCTTTGAATTGCTTCTTCCAGGAACAAATTGCATTAGATTTGGCTCATTTTCGAAGATCCACACTGTCGATTGCTGTTTTGTTTCTGGCTCATATGCATAGATCCATGATTCGTCCCCTGTGACGCTCTTATGAAAGTCTGTTGAAGCACCGCGATCGTCATTTTTCAAAATTTCATTGCACCAATAGACGCGAGCCTTTTTTGAGACATTGTCAAATTGTGCGGGATCCAACGAGAACTAACCTTTTTTACGGCCAGATGTTCATGCAATATCGAAGGTATGCTGGTGGAAGAAATGCCCAAGGATGCCTCTATCTCACGGTATGTCACATGACGATCTTGCATTATCAGTTTACGCACGGCATCAATGTTCTCTGACACAACGACCGTTTTTGGACGACCTTCACGACCTTCGTTTTTGACCGAGCGTCAGCCACAATTGAATTTATTAAACCAGTTTTGTACAGTGCTATAGGATGATGCTTCATCGCCGTACAAAGCACTCTTGTCGTTATAGTCCACGTCGAAAGTTGTGAAAAATGATCGCATTAAAAAGTTCCCGAGTTAATTCCATTTTTTGCCAAATGGATTTTTCAAGTCACTGTAAACAACACAAATGATGGTCGTACGTCAGAACGATCTGAGTACGTTTATGCAAAAACAATGTCAAACTTTCCAATGGAAATGTCAGATGGCGCCAGGTAACACTTAGTGTTGCCTTGGCCAGAATATATATATATAGCAATCCTCGTATAGTTAATGTGTGCCATTTTAAGCTTGACTTCTTATAGGAATTCCATGGCAACTAATGTTTAATTAATTCATATTTAGGTATAAGAACATTAATACTTACTAGGGACACAAATACTGTTACGCACGTTTTATGCTGTAAAATAAAAAGTACTGAATGTTTATGCACCAAATATTTTTTAATATATTTATTGATGTATATTGTATCCAAAAAGAATCTTCTTATTCGAAATGTCCGCCTTTTGCCTTTACACACGCTTAAAGTCGCACTAGCCAATCGTCAATAGCTGCACGAACCTCGTCCATTGGAAAATTGGCCACAGCTCGAACCAAAGCAGTCTTAGAAGATCCAATGTTGGGGTATCTTTTGTAACAAACCTTGTCCTCTAAAACCGCCCACAATTTGTAATCCAATGGGTTCAAATCTGGACTGCCTGTGGGCCAGTCTTCAGAGGAAATGAACGCTGGCAAATTGTTTCGAAGCCGGGCCTGGGACGTTTTAGCCTTATTGGTCGGCGCAGAGTCCTGCTGGAAAGTCCAAGGCTAATTTTGGAACAGGGGATTGTTAAGAGACTCGACAACAGCTTCAAAAACGGTTTCATTATAAACTTTGGCCGATGTTCGCAGAAATTCAGATCCTTGTTCGCAGAAATTCAGGTCAGTGACCCCATCGTAAGAGACACCCTACCAAACCATGAATGAAGCTGGGTGATGACCATTTTCCACCCTTGGGATCAGTTCAGATGCTTTCTTAGATGACCGCGTAAACACTCTATGGTTTTGCTTGTTAAATTTTACCTGAACGGTAAAAATTTTTTCATCGGTAAACAAAATTTTTCTGAGCAAGTTATCAGCGTGCTTCACCAAAAGACGTTTGCATTTTTCAATCCTATTTTTTTTAAGCTGCAGTCAATAAATGTCCGGTACGTCGTATTAAAGTTCCAAGTCACAAGTCTTTTTTGATGATTCGACTCATGGACCTTTGCGTGATATTCATCTCACGGGCCATGATTTTCTGTTTTCGGAGCGGATTTCTGTGAATTCTTGTTTTAACTTTGATGACATGCGGTGTTCGAACAGAGCGTGGGCGGCCCGAACGGTGGCGGTCCTTTACATCTCCAGTCTCCTCAAACAGTTTTATGCATCGGTAGACGAACATGCGGCTAATCCCTAGTGGCCGGAGCGTTTTGAAAATATCGTTTTATTCATTTCACACTTTAAAAGCGCTATTACAGCGATACGGTTCTCATTATCTGACCACTCCAAGGTGAAAGTTGAAACAATTTTAAAATCCCGTTACAGGCTAATACTATTGATGTTAGCTTTCACAACCCATATGACATTAGCGGGGTATGTTCAGTTCTACTATTGAAATGGGTGTGTTCAATGATGCAACAGTATTTATGTCCCTACTAGGTATAATGTCAATGTGTTTATGTGAATGAATTACTTCACTACCTGTGGGTGGTATTTGGGGCATAGCACTGGCAAATTAACTCCGACTGGGATAAAATGTGGCACCAAGTTTTTAAAGTTATTAAAAAAGTGAGTATTTCTCGTTTTGGCACTAAAAAATGTGACTTTTTTCACTAGTTGTAAGCTATCTTCCAAGTTGTAAGCTATCTTCCGAGGAAAAGTTACCTTCAAAGAATGGAGAACATTTTCGCCATGGTACTGCATTCTTTAAAGGCTTCTCGAGAAAAAAGTTTTGTTAGTCCAAAGTATTGTTGTAAGTCCTATTTTAATTTCAATATCGACAACCAAATATACTTTTTACAACAAAAGTATATTTTGTACAAACATACAAATTTTGATGCAATATTAAAGACAAGAAACCACCCTTTTTAAATGTTCAAAACCTGAAAAAAGTGAAAATCGCAATAGAGAAAAAAAATTTTGCGCATTTTATGAGCAATTACTTGCAAATATGTAAAAAATAACTTATAACGAAAACTAGTCAACTTCAGAGTGATTTCTTAAATATACCCAATAGCCCGATTTTAAATGTTAATCCTTGATTCCATGACCGCAATTGCCCTTTTTACAAAACTCAAAATTATTTGCTAAAACAAAAGTTAGAGAATTTTGGCCGATGGAACCCGATCCTGGACCACTGTGGGCCGTTGGCATTCAACAGCATCAACTGTAATTGATGCTGGACTGACTGCTATTACATAATCGTCAGACTTCGTAAAGTTAGAGCAATTTGATCTGCATATGCACATAACAGTTTCCTTATCCACCATAGTTAAAGTAAATAAATATTCACATAATTTGCACATAATAAATGTTGGACCATATTCACATCAGCCAGTGTTTTGACATTAACTAATTATGGATAATATAATTAAAAACATTAAAGTAATAACAACTACTGGGGCAAACACAACAAATAGTTGGTGAATAAATTTATACTTTTTAATTCTATTCAAATATTTCTTGTTCATTCAACAATAACAACCAACGATACAAGCAGCAACTACAACTACGAATAAAACATGCATGTAATAACATTCAACATTCCGCATGCCACATTCAACAACCTCAACGTCATCAGCATCACCATCGGTATCAGCGTCACGAACAGCAGGAGTACCGCCACCATCACCGCCAACCATTCAGCGGCAGTAACGCGGTGGAGGCAACAACATCAACACTTGCAACAATAACAGAATAATGTGAATGTATAAATATTTTTATAACGATAACACATTTTCAACTTTATTAAAAAGTTAACGTCAGAAAATGTTCTGCGCCCTCTGCAGCCGGAAAAAATCCTCAATGCCAGTTAAACCTAAGAGAACTCAACGAGCCATCAACCCATCCAAGCCCATCGCCATCATCGTCGGCATCATCAGCATCATCGTCATCATCCTGACATATGAGTTTAAGTGGTAAAAATGCTAAAATGTATGAAATTTTGTTGTATCGTGTGTTGCAACAACATTATGAGTTTTGAAAGATGAAGGGTAAAGCCTCCATTTTTCCGTTGATGATGATAAACATGGCAGGAGATGGCAAACAGGTGAAATGTGGTTGTTAAAGAGGCTCTACATCACGAGAAAACGAACGGAGCCCACCAAAAGTGAGTGGGCTTATCATGATGACGTCGGTCTAAAAACCAAAGTAGAATTTGATAAAAACCACAAAATCGGGCCAACGAAAGTGTGTGCAACAGCTCACTTTTTTCTCCCGGACCTTTTGGCATATTCGGTGCAAAGAGATTTCAAGGTTTTCGGCTGTTTGATGGATTTAATTTTGTGATTTGGGAAAATGAAATATTATTGGCAACTGTAAAGCAAAAAGAAAGAAAAATGCCAAACATGGATCAGAAGCGTCAGTTTTCAATATTATTTTTGTTATTGATGGGCTGTACATGCTGTAACTTTACTTAGTAGGGACATAAATACTGTTACGCACGTTTTATGCTGTAAAATAAAAAATACTGAATGTTTTTGGACCAAATATTTTTTAATACATTTATTGATGTACAGTGAATCCAAAATGAATCTACTTTTTCGAAATGTCCGCCTTTTGCCTGTACACATGCCTTAAGTCGCACTGGCCAATCGTCAATAGCTGCACGAACTACGTCCATTGGAAAATTGGTCACAGCTTGAACCAAAGCATTCTTAAGAGATCCAATGTTGGGGTATCTTTTGTGGCAAACCTTGTCCTCTAAAACCGTCCACAATTTGTAATCCAATGGCTTCAAATCTGGACTGCCTGAGGACCATTCATTCTTCAGAGGAAATGAATGCTGGCAAATTGTTTCGAAGCCAGGCCTGGGACGTTTTAGCCTTATGGGGGTCCATGGCTGGTTTTGGAACAGGGAGTTGTTAAGAGGCTTCACAACAGCTTCCAAAACGGTTTCTTGGTAAACTTTGGTCAATGTTTTGACTCCTTGTTCGCAGAAATTCAGGCGACCCCATCGTAAGAGACACCCCACAAAACCATGACAGAAGCTGGGTAATGACCCTTTTCCAACCTTGGGATCAGTCCCGATGCTTCCTAAGATGACCGCGCATACACTCAATCATTTTGCTTGTTAAATTTTAAAAAAAAATCTGTGCAAGTTATCAGCGTGCTTCACCATAAGACGTTTGCATTTTTCAATCCTATTTTTTTAAAGCTGCAGTCAATAAATGTCCGGTACGTCGTTTGAAAGCCCCAAGTCTTTTTTAATGATTTGACTCATGGACTTTTGCGTGATATTCATCTCACGGGCAATGATTTTCTGTTTTCGGAGCGGATTCCTGTTAATTCTTGATTTAACGGCTTTGATGACATGCGGTGTTCGAACAGAGCGTGAGAGACCCGACCGGTGGCGGTCTTTTACATCTCCAGTCTCCTCAAACAGTTTTATGGATCGGTAGGAAAACATGCGGCTAATCCCTATTGGCCGGAGCGTTTTGAAAATATCGTATTTTTTCATTTCATACTTGAAAAGCGGTATTACCGCGATACGGTTCTCATTATCTGACCACTCCATGATGAAAGTTGAAACAATTTTAAAATCCCGTCACAGACTAATGCTATTGAGGTTAGCTTTCAAAACCTATATGACATTAACGGGGTATGTTCAGTTCTACTATTGAAATGGGTGTGTTCAATGTTGTAACAGTATTTATGTCCCTACTAAGTATATTAAATTATATAGGAATTTTTAAATAAATGAAGCTCTATTGGATACCAATGTGACAGGTTTTTGCGCTGCTTTTGCTTAACTTACTAGAAAGAAGAAGCTACCGATAAGGCCCTGCTGCAGGGTGCACTAATATAAGTTTCGTGAAAGAGAGAAAAATCATATGTGACAGCGCATAGAGAAAGGGGTAAAAAAAATCAATTTTGATTTTTTTTTCTTTTTTTGACATCTGAGTCTCGAATCGGACCAATCCCATGCCCCAAAAGTGTTCCCTCCCACAGATATGCGTGTTTTATGAAAGTGAAGTCGACGATTCTAAGCGCAAATAGAAAGGGACCTCATCTTTAAAATGGCTCTCCTGAACAAAACTGGTTTTTAACCTTAGGTCCCTTTCTATTTTGCGCGTCACATATACAGGGTGTCCGTCGGGAAGGTATACTTCTTTGTTTGTTTATAATTATTGATTAAATGGAAGAGAATGGATCTTGTATTGATAAATGTTTTATTTAATGTCGGCAATAATATATGGAACACAATATCAGATAAATGTCCGCATCTGTTAGCCTCACAAATGCGAGCCCTTTTGAGCATATTCTTCATTACATTCTCACCTATTTCACGCGGTATTTCATTAATTTCATTACAAATATTTTGTTTGAGTTGCTCAAGCGTTACTGGTTTGTTTGCATAAACCTTACTTTTCAGATATCCACACAAAATAAGTCCAGAGCAGCCAATCAGGCGACCATGAAAAACAATTAACATCACCATTTCTTGAAATAACTTGTTGTGAAAAGAGGTCTCGCAGTAATTCTATTGTAATCCTGGCTGTATGCGTTGTGGCATGTGGTCTTGTTGATACCACATGTTAATCAAGCCCAAAGCATGCAGTTCTGGCGTTAAAAATATTTCAATCATATCACGATATCGCTCCCCATTGATAGCTACCGTTGCGTCGTTTTCATTTTCATAGAAGTTAGGTCCAATGATTCGTCCTGACTAAATTGCACACCAGACTGTCACTTTTAATGGATGCAAAGGTGACTGATGAATAATTTGAGAATTTTCCATTGCCCAGAACCAACTATTCTGTTTATTGAAATATCCATTGAAATGAAAATGTGCCTCCTTACTCATTATGATTTTTTCATGAAAATCGGAACTGGCATGGGCGAGCTGTAACATCCTATTGGCATATGTACGGCGGCGTAAATGATCTTGTGAAACAAGCTCTTGTCTCAACTGAATCTTAAATGGAAACAAATGCAAATCCTTGTGCAAAATTGTGGCCAAAGTTGTTGTGACCAAGATCCTGAGCATGGCGTTGAATTGAGGTTGACGGATTGTTTTGTACACTTTCTTGAGCAGCAGTAATATTTTCAGCCGATCTTGCAGCATGTTGTGGTCCATGCTTGGGCCTATCAGCTACAGGCGCTCTTTCTTCGAAATCATTCACTACACGATAAATAGAGCGTTTTGTTGGCACGTTGTTTCTCCCAAAAACTTCACGTAATTTTGTCATCGTCACTGTAATCAATAGTTGATTTTAATGAAATGTTTAAACGATTAAAACACGTTGGTTTATCGAATATTTTTCCATAATAAATTTCTCTACATTACGACTGCCAAATATGAACGGTCAAGTAGTATAACAAAGTAGTATACCTTCCCGGCGGATGCCCTGTACTTCTATGAATAGACGTTGCAATGGTGCCTGCAAATGTGAGTAAAAAGTCAAACATCTGCCAAAGTGAGGATGTAAAGCTAACACTATTTGTACTAAATACTAATCAGAGATGAGAGTATAGGAAACCAAATACTCAGTCTACATCAAATTAAGGTAGTAATCAAAATACACTGTCGTTTGGAGACGTTTTTTTCTGCCAACTTTTTAAAATAAGTTAATATTTCAGTCCGTAGTCAAATTCTTTTTAAACCTTTCATGTTCAGATCATCAGCAGGTACACAGAGAAAATTTTGTTGAAAATCGGTTGGATTCTAAAAAATATGTTCCAAAAAAGAGTTTTCGTTGCAGTCACCAAGTTTTTGTAATCAATAGTCGGTTCGACAAACCAGAAGATGATAAATATGACCATAGTATTGTACACACAACTAATTGAATGGTCATAGAAAAAGGCATATGTGACAGCGCATAGAGAAAGGGACCTATGGGTAAAAAAATCAATTTTCACTTTTTTTTGATGTGGACAACATCTGAGCATAGAATGAGACCGATCCCATGCCCCAAAAGTGTTCCCTCCCAGAGATATGCACGTTTTATGAAAGTGATGGTACACCAAAGATACACGTATTTAAATCTTTAAAATGGCTCTCCTGAACGAAACTGGTTTTTACCCTTAGGTCCCTTTCTCTATGCGCTGTCACATATAGTTTTGCTGTTGTAACCAATTATTGGTGACGGTAACTAAAGTTTCACCAATTTCACCGATAACTAAATTTCAATTTCAAAACGGGTTGTTTACTGGTATTTTCTTTTTGGTTTGAAAATCCATTACTCAATTGAAAAAAATCGACTTTAAGTCAATGAAATTTTTTCAGTAAAAATCTTGCACCCTCTTTTTACGTTTCCACGACATGACCCTTTCGATGTTTTAGAGTACTTTAAGTAAAGAGAGTTATTGCTTCTGACAATATTTTGTATTTAAATAAGTGCGACATGGGGATACTTTGTATGTTGCTTTGATACTTGAGTTCCAGTTACTGAAAATACATGGCACCAACTAACACTCGGTTGTACTGAAGGAATACTCGAGGCGCTTGCAATCATAATCATTCCTTTGGCAAAAAAATCGGTTGTGGCAACGAATATGTTCTCTGTGTGTGGGTTCAGAAAGTAGCATAGCACAACAGCTGCTTTAAACGTCATACATCACCACTCATATCATTCGCGGCTTCAACCAAAACAAGCCCAACGACAGGACAGTCCTCATGGCTCTTGACCTCACCAAGGCCTCGCAGAAATGTCTATTTCGTCTATTTTAAACGTTGGGTCTTACTCTATATGTGTGAGCGCCAGTCGTATGTAGAATTTAAAGACAGGAAGTCCCATTGAGTTAAACAAAGACTTCGCCAGGGAGGGGTGATATTTAAAGCACCGTTTAACCTCGACCTCGCTAAAATACCAACACCACCTGAAGGCGATATAATTGTTTCGTACATAGATGACTGCAAAATTCTGGCGTTAAAACCTAGAGTGGATGACATATGCGAGAAAATCAATTGTTACCTTACTGACCCAGCATGCTTCTTTACTGCCAGGAATATTAAAATATCCGATTTCAAAACATTAGCCACACTACTTACGACATGGACCGCAAAAGTGCAGTTGTCACTCAATGTGAAAGTCGATGACGTCAACATTCCGATTACCAACTGCCCGAAAATCCTTGGACTGGTTCTTGTTCAGATGAGGTCTGGCTGATGCAGCCGCCTCATTAAATGTCTGGTCAGGTGCACTCTGCTGATCCCCATGTCTCTTTGGACGCATCGAAAACGTGCCCAAATGACACTTTTTCTTCATCTGGATCTCGAAGCGTATCTCATGACGAGATCTTTTCGTCAATACTTAAGGAAGTTTCTTTAGACGTGTGGTTTTCAATCTGGTCACACTTTTTCCGAAGTTGGTCTTTTTGACAGCTGGCACTTGATTTTTGTTCAGTTTGGTTTGCCATTTTATAATGAACAGACTTACTCCGGAACAATGTTTGCAAATCATGGTGAATGGGCTCAAAACGAGATGGCCACCGATCCTAATTTTTACAAGAACATTTTGTTCAGCGATGAAGCTACCTTTTTTATGAATTGGTACGTTAATAACCAATATTATCGCCTTTGGAGTAATGAAAATCCACAAGTCATTGCTGAGACGCCTTTACATTCTCAAAAAGTCACGGTGTGGTGTGCTCTATGGGCAAAAGGAATCATTGGTCCATTTTTCTTCCAAAATGAAGCCGGCCATAATGTTACAGTCAATGGGGGGCGCTAAAAGGCCATGATTAATGAATATTTCGTGCCTGAATTAGAAGATGTTAATGTACGCGAGCTTTGGTACCAACACGACTGCTCTACATGCCATACAGCCAATGAAACAATCAATTTATTGAAGGAAACTCTTGGTGAGCCTCTAAGATCGTGCGATTTAACACCGCTGGACCAATCTTTGTGGTGTTATGTGAAGTCACATGTCTACGCAGATAAGCCCGACACGATTGATGTCTTGGAAGAGAATATTGATGCCTTGGAAGAGAAAATTGCTGCCATATGGCCCCAAATACTTGGGCCTTCGGCTGGAATTTGTCACTTGTCCAAAATTATTTTCGAAATATAACAACTGCTATTGGGGTTTTGTTTTAATCATATGGGCCTTTTATAGAGCCCTCGACATCAGCCAAATCATAAAAATCATCAGTTGGATTCATAATGGAACTTGTTTAAATGATATGTGTCCAAATTCCTACTGATCGTTATGTCCTACCATCCGTGAGTACTTATGTAGCAGCCAATATAGCGGTCAAACGCATCCAACTAGGATGACAAAATTTTGCATGATGATAGCATATGGGTTGTAAAGGGGTGAAATCCGTTCAGGGGAAAAAATTCCTTTAAAGGGACTAAAACTACCCCGGTAAAAATGACACTTTTTTAAGTATTTGCTTAGCAAATAATAATTTTTTGGTGGACGCAATAAATAGAGAACACTAAATGCCTCAAAAAGATCGTAATTGCTGGACCATTAAAAGTTAATTTGGACATATTTTGCTACGAATCTAAAAATAGAGTAATTTTGATCATTTGGCTGAGATTAGGGACAGACGCATGGGCTGAAAGGGTCCAAAAAACCTACCATTTTCTTTATCGCTTTAGTTGCTATTTACCGGTGAAGGATAAATAAGATTCGTAATCGACCATAGGATTCTATTTTATTCAAATTTAATTATGCCATATTTCTATTGGTCTCCTGTTTTAGTCAAAAGCGCCGTATTTCGGATCCTGCGT
The DNA here is from genome assembly GCA_963513945.1 of Hydrotaea diabolus. Taxonomy (NCBI): domain Eukaryota; kingdom Metazoa; phylum Arthropoda; class Insecta; order Diptera; family Muscidae; genus Hydrotaea; species Hydrotaea diabolus. The sequence goes on along the minus strand of OY740718.1, from coordinate 120,753,649 downwards.
CAGAACCTCGAGATCAGGAAAATTTAAAAAATAAATTAACATTTAAATTTTTTTTTAGTGAAATTTGGTATAATTTAAGACTTATAGTTTTAAGCGTACAGTCGGCCGTTTGAATTCGCAATAAGGATATTTTTAGGACACATACGAGGGCGACCGCAAAACTAACTGGCCTGGCACATTTTCTGTTTTTCTAGCAACTTTTTTTTTGGTTTTTAAAAGCAATCTTTTATAAGTCATCTGTCAAAACTTCCGAAATATTTAATGATTATTTTCATGGTTACAGGTGATTGAAGTAAACAAGTTTTATAATTTTTGAAAAATGGAAAATAAAGAGTTTCGTGCGGTAATTAAACACTTTTATATGAAAGGTTATACGCCACAATTAATCAAAGATGAATTGGATTCTGTTCATGGTGATAATGCATCATCATACTCCACCGTGAAATCCTGGGTTCAACAATTTAAAATGGGTCGTTCAAGTACGGAAGATGAACAACGCTCTGGAAGACCGAAAACAGCTACTACTATTGAAAACAATAGAAAAATATTTCATGAAGTGGCTAAAGATAGACGAATAGAGCTCAGAGAACTTGCTGATATTGTTAAAATACACGAAAAACAAGTTTGGAGTATTTTACATGATGAACTCCACATGAAAAAGCTATCCGCAAGATGGGTGCCGCGTTTGTTGACTTTGCCCCAAAAAATCGTCCGTTGGACCAATTCCGAGGAGCTTTTAGCGATTTATCAGCGTAATCCAATAGAGTTCTTGCGCCGATTCATAACTGTTGATGAAACAAGGATCCATCACTACATCCCAGAATGCAAAGAACAGTCAAAACAATGGGTAGAAGCTGGTAAAAGTGGTCCCAAGAAGGCGAAAAATGTTAAGTCAGCAGGAAAAGTAACGGTAGTATTTTGGGATGCAAGGGGTATAATATTTATTGATTATCTTGAGAAAGGAAAAACTGTAAATAGTGAATATTATTGTGCATTATTGGATCGGTTGAGTGAAGAAATCAAGATAAAACGACCGCATTTAGAAAAAAAAAGTTCTTTTTCATCGAGCTAATGCTCCTTCACACACTGCATTTTAAAAACTGGCCGAATTACGATTTGAAATTGCTCCGCATCCAACATATAGTCCAGATTTAGGTCCTTCTGATTATTTCTTGCTTCCAAATTTAAAAAAAATCTCGGTGGCAAAATTTTTCGTCCAATAGCGAGGTTATTGCTGAAACTGAGGCATATTTTGAAGGTCTTGAAAAATCTTATTTTTCGCATGGAATTAAAAAACTGGAAAAACGTTTGATGAAGTGTATTGAGTTGGAAGGAGATTATGTTGAAAAATATATAATAATAATTCCAAAAAATCGGTTCTTTTTATGTTAGGCCAGTTACTTTTGCGGTCGCCCTCGTAGGGTTCGTTAATTAAAGCTGCACGTATTGAGCATTAGAACCTTTTCTATAAGTATACCCTACGCTAGCGATAGGAGAAACGCTCCATGTTCCGATCGAGTAAGCATCTGCCTCCATTTAGCTATGTCCGTACGTCTGTCCAGCTATCATTTGAATCCTAGAGGTGGCAAATATAAACCGACAGTCTCAGAAAAGATGATAGTAGAAGGGTATTACATAGTCATTTAGAATTGTTTATACCCTCACCCTATTGGGTAAGAGGGTATATATCATTACGAATGGACAAAAAGAGTAACAGCTCGGAAAAAAAATTTTAAGACCTTAAGAAAACTATAAAATAAGTATGTTAAGTTATATATAAAATTAAAATTATTTTTTCAGTTTAGTTAAATTTGGGTGACGTTCCCTATGTCGAAAAAATTTTATTTTTAATAAACTGGGGAAGTTTAGAGCTGTTCCATGGCATTTTCCATTCCATTACTTTACTTCTGATTTGGAAAATAATTTCTATTCTTAAACCGGAATCTTTAAAAAAAAACCAAAAGTAATTTTTTCGAAACAAGGTTTTGAAAATAAAACGAAATGCCAATTTTCTGAAAACCCCGGTTTTTTGGACACTAGAATCGGCGTAGTAGCGGAGATTGGTTTGTCAGCTCATAGTCAAACAAAAAATTCATCATTTTATTCTAATTAAAGGCTCAGGCACAGTGAAGCTTTTCTTTTTTACGCTGCGTATTTTTCAACTTTTATGTCAAAAATGCAATATCATATCACTTTTTTTGTAAATTTTCAACATATGTGACCTCCTCCGAGAAAAGGGACCTAGTGTGTGAAAATAAAGTTTTCAGAGAAACGCATTTAAAGTTTCTTAACGCATTATCACAGTTAACACACCTTCAGTTGGGAGATGCGATTTGGTATGGTTAGTGATGTTTGGGTGCCGACTTTGATGCCTATGTGGTGACGTATTTTTTCGCTTCTAGTGTGACAATACCTTTGCTATTGTTGCTACCACGCGAATTACCTCCGCTCATTGCACCAAGCGGCTTATCGTTAGATCGCAAATGGTATTTGTATGAGAATGTCCGGGTCTTTTGTACTGATTCACAGAAACGGGATTTTGTAGCTCCTAAACCGAGTGAACCCAAAGCGAAAAATAAATCTGAGCCTGGCAGCAAGAAAAAAAATCGTAGCACCGGATCACGAGAAAAAGAAAGCTGAAGTCAAAGCGCCAAAAAAATAAAAAAAAAATAAAATTGTCAACGGAAGAAAATCGAAGACCAGATCAGGAAACACCAAACAAAAAAGTCCTAACTCCAAAAAAATTTAAAGACTGACAAAAAACATTTAAAAGCAAAATCGAAAAGTAAAATTTTAAGTTTTTTCTTATTTTTATCGATTTTCCGATTTCGATTTTTTAAGGGGTAAATAAATTTTTATCAGAAATCTAACTCATTACATCATATTTAACACCCTTTAAGGTACCAGAATCCACTCTTAAGTCCAAACCCGTTTTTTGACACACTAGGTCCATTTTCTCGAAGAAGGTCACAGATATGGTTTTCTGACAACCGAAAGTTAAGAAAAACTCAGCGTAACAAAAAAAATGTTACGCTGTAACCTCAACCAAGGAATCTCCATAGAAATGGTCGCTTTAGGAGCTCTTAAGTTCGTGTGGCCGACCCCAACCTCAAACAAATCATTAAAATAAATCAATTTTGTAAATTATTCATTTTTATCATATTTGCCGTTTTGTGTACCCCTACGGTCCAAACACCGAGCCTTAATAAAACTGAATACATCAGATTGTATAGGATATAACACACCTTGAATGGGCATATGTCCATGTTTATTAGTAAACGGTTATTAGGACGGAGTCGCCGAGTTTAACGTGATTATCGCCACGACAGCCTGAACCACGGTGTGCCATCACACTGGGGCCGTAACAATGCGACGGCCCATTGAATTGATTCCGCCGGTACCAATTGGAAGCATGACAGTTATGGGTCATAACTTCCCTCTTGGTTAGGGGGACAATAGGGGGTCTTTTTTGGACTACAAAGACAAAAAAAACAAGCAAGTTTGCTCTCTTCTGAGGTATTAGGAGCGGTAGACACGTCCACGATCGTTTAAAATTTTAGGATGTTTAGTAATAAATATTCTTTATAGGGTAAACGATTAATAATTCGAAGTGCAGTAAACGAAATTAAAAATTTTATGTAAAATCCATCCTACCGTGACGGATATAAAACAAGTACGTTACTTGTACGTTTACGCGGAATGAAATCGCAACAAAAAAAAATTTTTTTTTCTTTTAAACAAAAACAAAAATTTTATTTCATTTTTTTTAAAGATAATACATTGTACTAGTTTAATGTAAAAAAATATTTGGTCCCATTCGCTTTGCGGCAATTTTGAGGAACTTTTTCCATGGCTGTTAAAAATGTCGATGTTGGCCTTTCGAATTTTTTGAATCATATTTTTGGTAGTTTTGGGTCTGAAGTTATTTGCATATACTTTTCGTTTTAAATTTGCCCAAAAATCGTCAATTGGGCGTAAAAGGGGTACATTGGGTTGATTTTCTTCTTTACATACATATGGAATTTGAAGGGTGTCCATGGCTTCCAATGTCTTCTTGTCGTAATGACTTGATGCTAAGTCGGGCCAGAAGATTACATTTAAGTTTCTATGCTTCTTATTCATAAATTCTTCAACTTTTGGTAAGCAGAAATTAATATCTCTTTCAGAATTGACAGCCAAACCGGACTCAAAAAAACCGGGTTCTGACATTCCATGCTGACTAATTGCAAGCCACAATAAAACTTTTTTAGGAAATTTTGAATGCTCCACATACTTTATTTTATCGTCTACGTGCTTTTGTTTCTTCAAAAAAATGTTTTCCTTGCCATTCGTTTCCATCCAATGTGAAATATGACTCATCGTCCATGATGCATACAATGTCGCTCTTGGCTTTGAATGTATTTTTGACCAAACTTCTAAGTTGAGACTTTTGGGTAACTTCTTGAGCTTCTGACGCTTTTGCATTGTTTTTTCTGGACTTTTTCTGAATTCCCATATCACTCAGATACTTTTTCACTGTTTTTTCCGTCGCATTGGAACTTTTTCCCAAGCTTCCTATAGGATTTAGCGACTTTACTATCGGTAATTTTTCGAAGTCGGCTTCTCATAGAAGAGTCGCCCAAACTACACTTTTTTTCCAGAATCACGTTTTCTTTCTGTTGTTTGTCTTTTCTCATATATCGCCAGTGTTCTATATACCGAACTTCGATTTTCTACTTGCTCTACAAAATGAGAAACGATATCGGATTTCTTCCAATCAGGATGATGGTCGAAAAAGTTACAAATGGTTTTTCGACGTTGTTCTTTTTGTGACGACATCGCAAACAAAATAAATGATCAACTTCAGCAAAAATCAAATAGCAATATCACAAAACATGTGGTAAATAAAAACTAACGGTACTTTTTTTACATTTTTAATTTTGCTTTGTACCCAGCGTTGTAAAATTCGTTGCGATTTCATTCCGCAAACGTTAAATGAAAATGGCTATTACTGGTGAGTTGTACATATTTTTATGTTAAAACTACTTCAATATACGCATGTAATAGATCCAACGGCAGTCCCTCTATTAACACTGCACGCTACTCGGAGATACTCCCATTTCCTGTTGAATGTTCGGAGGAAACGAATTGAGGACCAGCCCAGTGCTATATGGTAAATTTTTTTTTCGTTTCCGGAAATGCTCCCTTATTCGTTTTACATGCATTACATTTCCTTACGTTTCTGATTTAATAATTCCAGTTTGAAAATTTGTTAGTTGAATTAACTTTCTTTGCCGCGTACCCTCTCACACAGACAATTTCTCAAACACACAGCAAGCTGTGCATGATAAAAAAAGAAAGAAGAGTGCAAAAAAGAACTAGTAAAGGTGTATACAAATGCAATTTATGATAAAAATTAATTTGCTGCAGGGAAATTACGTCATAATGTCAAGAGTGATGTTATATGCTCCAATTATTACCATGTGTACAACACACATATAAGCACACACACACACATACGTTCGCACACATGCAACGACATATTTTAACACCATACAAAGACATGCCATGCACAGTGTCCCCAGCCATAGTTACATAGGCACAGTAGTCGAAAGCATCGCTATTTGCAAGTTAATTTTGAAACAATAGTTTAAACTGAGTTTTGAATTTGAAATATTCTTTAATTTAAGTACCAATATGTTCGTTTATGGTGACCATAAGGACCGTATGTGTTCGAGGCTAAATCTTATTTACATTTTCAAAATAGATTCCGATGCGGATACGCAGTGAAACTTGTTGAGTTTAATTGTATACTTAGTAGGGACATAAATACTGTTACAACATTGAGCACACCCATTTCCATAGTAGAACTGAACATACCCCATTAATGTCATATGGGTTTTGAAAGCTAACCTCAATAGCGTTAGTCTGTAACGGGATTTTAAAATTGTTTCAACTTTCATCATAGAGTGGTCAGATAATGAGAACCGTCTCGCTGTTAAAACGCTTTTCAAGTGTGAAATGAAAAAAAAGCGATATTTTACAAAACGCTCCGGCCACTAGAGATTAGCCGCATGTTCGTCTACCGATGCATTTGAGGAGACTGGAGATGTAAAAGACCGCCACCGGTCGGGCCGCCAACGCTCTGTTCGAACACCGCATGCCATCAAAGCCGTTATATCAAGAATTCACAGAAATCCGCTCCGAAAACAGAAAATCATGGCCCGTGAGATGAAAAGCACGCAAAAGTCCATGAGTCGAATCATTAAAAAAGACTTGGGACTTTCAAACGACGTACCGGACATTTATTGACTGCAACTTTAAAAAAATAGGATTGAATATACAAACGTCTTTTGGTGAAGCACGCAGATAACTTACACAGAAAAATTTTGTTTACCGATGAAAAAATTTTACCGTTCAGGCAATATTTAACAAGCAAAATGATAGAGTGTATGCGCGGTCATCTAAGGAAGCATCTGAACTGATCCCAAGGGTGGAAAACGGTCATCACCCAGCTTCAGTCATGGTTTGGTGGGGTGTCTCTTACGATGGGGTCACTGACCTGCATTTCTGCGAACAAGGAGTCAAATCATCGGCCAAAGTTTACCAAGAAACCGTTTTGGAAGCTGCTGTGAAGCCTCTTAACAATTCCCTGTTCCAAAACCTGCCATGGACTTTCCAGCAGGATTCTGCGCCGGCCCATAAGGCTAAACGGTCAGTCCTGGCTTCGAAACAATTAGCCAGCGTTCATTTCCTCTGAAGAATGGCCCTCAGACAGTCCAGATTTGAACCCATTGGATTACAAATTGTGGAAGGTTTTAGAGGACAAGGTTTGTCACAAAAACTACCCCAACATTGGATCTCTTAAGACTGCTTTGGTTCGAGCTGTGTGTGGTAAATTTTCCAATGGACGAGGTTCGTGCAGCTATTGACAATTGGCCAGTGCGACTTAAGGCGTGTGTAAAGGCAAAAGGCGGACATTTCGAATAAGTAGATTAATTTTGGATACAATATAATCAATAAATATATTAAAAAATATTTGGTCCAAAAACATTTAGTACTTTTTATTTTACAGCTAGAAACGTGTGTAACAGTATTTATGTCCCTACTAAGTAGACCAAACATAACATCCATAAACAGGCCATCCGACTTTATGAACTCTAAAGGCCGTGCGTATCTCAATTAAAAAAGGCCTGATAGGAATGCCACCAACAGCAGCTTACAAAATCTAGCCATTCCGTCGGATATTCGGGTAGCTTAAAAAAGTTCCGGGCCATCATCAATGCAGCAGCCGATCGCCATATCCCTGCTGGTCGAATACCCGAAGTACGACTAACTTTCCCAGCAGAGGCAGCGGACATGCAGACAAAAGTGATGACATTCGTCGCTCCAACCCTACTGACCCTAGAAGTAGGGATCTCAACTATGAGATCAGTAGGTCAAGTAAAGAATGTAAGCGGAACAAATGGCTAAACCACTTTAAGCAGTGCTACTTAGGTTCTAGAATTGGTAAGTTGTGGACAATGGTCAAATTGCTCTCTAACCCGAAGGAAAGTATAATCGGGCAGCCGTCACGTTCGGTGACAGAACAGTGACAGAGCCGAAGCGGTGCGCACGTTATTTTAACAGCCTTTTTATTAAGCACCCCGAGAGCGATAGGCGAAAAGGAAAGTATTGCGTTGTATACGCGCTCGCCGAGTCGATGAGGCACCACCACAATTTACCCTTGGCGAAGTTGCCCATGTCATCCGCAGCGCAAAGTCATCAAAAGCGCTGGGTCCGGACGTAATCTCAATGCTGATGTTGAAGAACTTGGTTACACGGAAGTAGAACCAAAGTGCGCAATCTTACTTAGTTCCCCATGCCTGGAAAATGGGCGGGGCGGTAAAAGTGGCCCGGAAAATGGGCAGAGTGCTACCGCTACTAAAGCCAGGTAAAGATGCAACCAAAGGAAAATCGTACAGATCGATCTCATTGATTTCCCCAGTAGCAAAGACGCTTAAGGCACCGCTCCTCCCCAGCCTGATCAAACACTTTCCTTGTTCTCATCATCAGCATACGCCATAACCACACGTATAAGTCGCGGCCCTAACCAGAACAAGCCCAGCGACAGGAAGGTCCACGTGGCTCTTGACCTGACAAAAACCCTTCGTTATGGTCAGCCACTCTGTTCGAGGACATTGCAGAAACATCTTTTCCGCCCAGTCCCGCCAGTCTTTTCTAGAATGTAGAGACAGGAAGTCGAAGCCCCGTAGAGTTAAACAAGGAGTTTCCCAGGGTGGAGTGATATCCCTGTTTTACATCTCCATCTCTAAAACTCCTGCACCACCATACGGCGTTGAAATTGTTTTGTAATGAATTGAGACTGCTGATTGCACAATGCAGGTGTCAGGTCCTAGGGTATATGACATATGCGAGAAGAAAAAGCTATTGACTTACTGACTTAGCACGCTTTTCACTGCGGGGAATATTTAAATATCCGCCTCTAAATCATCAGCCACACTTTTTACTGCATGGACCGCAGAGGTACGGTTGTCACTCAATGTGAAAGTCGATGTCGTCAACATTCCGACTACTAACTACCGCAAACTCCTTGGGGTCACATTGGACAGCCTTTTTCGATCCTCTGCACATGCTACAGCAATCTGCGATAAGCTCAAAAGTGGAAACAAGGTCCTCAAGTCACTTGCCGGCAGTACTTGGGGAGCCTACAAAGAAACCTTGTTGAGCACTTACAAAGCGATAGGTCGGTCTGTAGCAAACTACGCAGCACCTGTATGGTCGGCGAACGTGAGTACGACGCAGTGGAAGAAAATTCAGACTTGCCAGAATGCCGCCCTTAGAACATCAACAGGGTGTCTTCTTATGTCTTCTGAGGACCATCTACATGAGGAGACGAAGGTCCTTAACGTGCGCAGACACAATTTCCTGCTAGGGTGTTTTCGCAGTAGTCATCTTAACCACCATCTTTTGGACATGACGCCTCCGCCCAGGCCGATCAGGTACAATCTTCATGATCTAGAGAGAGAGGTCCAGCGGTACAAGAGATAGTCTTAAATGATCGAAACTATAACGCAGGTCTGAACAACAATCACACTGATGAAGTCGCAGCAGCAGTATCCAGCTACTTTGTGCTGCGGATGACATGGTCAACTTCGCCAACGGCAAATTGTGGTGGAGCCTTATCGACTGTGTGAATGTAATGTTAGGGAAGCACCCCGGGAGATTTCACCTGAGGAAAAGGTACTACCACGGCAGACGCTTGTGGTTCTGGCTCAGCTAAGATCTGGATAGTGCAATCGCCTCAATTCTGATTAGGCGCGAATTGATGCTAACGTTCCCGACGTCTGTCCCGCCTGCCATCAGGCACCACATAACGTGCTGCACCTCTTCAATTGTCCGCAAAGCCCACTCAGCTGATCCCCAGGTCTCCGTGGATACATCCAGTTTAAATGGCGCGTTTCCACCACCTGGATATCGAAGCAGATATGGACGAACAGGACTTCAAAATAAAATATGTGACAGCGCATAGAGAAAAGGACCTAAGGGTTAAAAAAAAATCAATTTTCACTTTTTTTTTTGATGTGGGCAACATCTGAGCATCGAATGAGACCGATCCCATGCCCCAAAAGTGTTCCCTCCCAGAGATATGCGCGTTTTATATAAGTGATGGTACACCAAAGTTACACGTATTTTAATCTTTAAATTGACTCTCCTGAACAAAACTGGTTTTTACCCTTAGGTCCCTTTCTATTTTGTGCGTCACATATAGTGTTTATACAACAATCAAATAAGGATAAACCTTCCGACGGTCATACTAATATGTTGCCCATGTTTGATCTTAATCGGTCAAGGCGCTTGTACACCGAACACTGCATTGTTAGATATTAAAGTATCGAAACTTAATATCGATCGTTCGTTCTGAGTACACTGGCCCTAAGTCCGAGTCCAAATATTAGGCTAGCTTAATTAGTTATTATTTAGTTATTTAAAGAGAAAATTACTTCACAATGTAAGGGGATGAGGTTTGTTGCTGTTTGTCGTATGGAATAGAACGTAAGTCGGCTATAATTAGTAATCGTTCCTTACATTTTTTGGTACCACAAGAGCCGAAAAGTTTAGCAGCTATTCCCCGTTTTTATGGTATTACGTGCGATTTAACAAAAAGTCCCCATTGTTACTATAGGGTTAACTGTAATATAAAAAGAACCGATACGAGGGCGACCGCAAAACTAACTAGCCTGGCACATTTTCTGTTTTACTAGCAACTTTTTGTTTGTTTTTTAAAAGCAATCTTTTATAAGCCATCTGTCAAAATTTCCCAAATATTTAATGATTATTTTCTTTGTTACAGGTGATTGAAGTAAACAAGTTTTATAATTTTTGAAAAATGGGAAATAAAGAGTTTCGTGCGGTAATTAAACACTTTTATATGAAAGGTTATACGCCACAATTAATCAAAGATGAATTGGATTCTGTTCATGGTGATAATGCACCATCATACTCCATCGTGAAATCCTGGGTTCAACAATTTAAAATGGGTCGTTCAAGTACGGAAGATGAACAACGCGCTGGAAGACCAAAAACTGCTACTACTATTGAAAACATTAAAAAAATATTTAATGAAGTGACTAAAGATAGACGAATAAAGCTCAGAGAACTTGCTGATATTGTTAAAATACACGAAAAACAAGTTTGGAGTATTTTACATGATGAACTCCACATGAAAAAGCTATCCGCAAGAACGCTGCCGCGTTTGTTGACTTTGCCCCAAAAAATCGTCCGTTGGACCAATTACGAGGAGCTTTTAGCGATTTATCAGCGTAATCCAATAGAGTTCTTGTGCCGATTCATAACTGTTGATGAAACATGGATCCATCACTACATCCCAGAATGCAAAGAACAGTCAAAACAATGGATAGAAGCTGGTAAAAGTGGTCCCAAGAAGGCGGAAACTGTTAAGTCAGCAGGAAAAGTAATGTCCACAGTATTTTGGGATGCAAGGGGTATAATATTTATTGATTATCTTGAGAAAGAAAAAACTGTAAATAGTGAATATTAGTGTGCATTATTGGATCGGTTGAGTGAAGAAATCAGGATAAAACGACCGCATTTAGAAAAAAAAAGTTCTTTTTCATCAAGATAATTGCTCCTTCACACACTGTATTTTTAACTCAACAAAAACTGGCCGAATTACGATTTGAAATTGCTCCGCATCCACCATATAGTCCAGATTTAGCTCCTTCTGATTATTTCTTGTTTCCAAATTTAAAAAAAAAATTCTCGGTGGCAAAAAATTTTCGTCCAATAGCGAGGTTATTGCTGAAACTGAGGCATATTTTGAAGGTCTTGAAAAATCTTATTTTTCGGATGGAATTAAAAAACTTGAAAAAACGTTTGATGAAGTGTATTGAGTTGAAATGAGATTATGTTGAAAAATAAGTAATAATAATTCCAAAAAAACGGTTCTTTTTATGTTAGGCCAGTTATTTTTGTGGTCTCCCTCGTAATTTTTTAAAATTTCTGGTTTTATTGGAAAGGCTCAGCTCTGTCATTATATAATGAAACACCATCCGATCCGTTTTCGCCTCACCCAATGGACTGAAGATTGTTTGGCAGGAGATGAAGAATTTTACAGAAAAATCGTTTTTTCATATAAAGCTCATTGTCATCTCGGTGGCTATGTCAATAAGCAAAATTTCCCCATATGGGGTTCAGAGAATCCACACGTGACTATTAAAAAGCCAAATTATCCACAACAAGGTACTGTTTGATGTGAATTTTGAGCTGGCGGCATTATTAGGTACTTTTCTTGGAAAATGAGTAAGGAGCCGTCGTTACTATCAACGGAGAGCATTAAAGCTCAAAGAATTTTTGTTCCCAAAAATTCAAGGAAATGACATGGACCACATTTGGTTTCAACAAGAAGGAAAATTGCAAATGAGCCGTTACAAAAAAATGTTACTCGTACGGAAAGCATCCAGAGATAAATGAAGCGTTTAAACATGAAATCGAAGTTGCCATTGAGGAGATTCGATCCGAAGCAATCGAAACTGTACTATCAAATTGGGTTGATCGGATGAGGTACTGCCTAGCCAGTCTTGGTTATCATATAAATGATATTGTGTTCCATTATTAAAAGAAAAAGTTTCACCTTTTTAATAATACCAGAAATTTGATTCAAATATCAGTACTTTTTGTTTTACAGCCGATTCAAATTTAAATGTTAAATCGACCACCCTGTATAATTCGTCCCTAAAAAAAGGATGTGTGAGAGAAATTTATTTCTAAGTTAAGTTTTCGTCCTTGCTCACTTCGTTTGCTATGTGGACCGTACTATGACCACTGTGCCAAACTTACCTAGACAAAGTCGACGTTTTGCAAAAATGAAGTGACATCTACCGCAACACAATTTTGTTGCACTAAATTTAAAATTAACTTCTATGGTTTCATTCCTTCGCTCGCTAGGTTGCTTCCCTTCATTCTTACGTTTTCATCATCTGCCCCCTTTGTGCTCTGTCACCTCGGCTCCGCCATCACCGCCTCAGCGGTTGAAAGATGTGCGAAGTGAAAAAAAAATTGAATACAAGTTGACATAGCCCCGTGAAGGTTGGCTGTTCATAGTAAGTGTAAGCGATTTTTTTTTTTTGCATTTTCATTTTCTTTTCTTTCGTTTTGTTGTGATTTTCATAAAAGAAAAACATTTATGAACCAAATAACTGCACACTCGGGGCGGGATGACGGAGCCAAAGGATCAGGGCACAGAGATGGAACTGACATAGCAACGTTCATAACGAGTTGATGGCAAGGAGTAGAAATTATGAAATTATTATAAATAAAGTGAAAGCAAAGGCTGAGGGTAGCGGGTGACACCGGTGAACGACAGATGTGTGTATGAGTGTGAGTATGAGAGCTAGAATAAAGTATGACTTAATGTAGTATGCAGAGGTGATTGCGGATGGTATGATAGGAATAGGAGCGTTTAAAGCTAGGAGACCATTAAATCTGTGTGATAGTTGCGTAAACTATCCATCACAGATCGTTGGCCCACATGCAGTCACTTCTCTGTAAATGCATTAAATCGTCGCATTCACTAGGAGAACTCTGAGTTGGTTCACATAAATCGCGGACTGATCTTCAGGGCTTTGGATGTCATGGTTTTATCTAATGAACAGTGGGACGTCAATGGGGCCGTACTTAAACTATTACATGTCACGCCTTCCATGAATTCTTTAGCGTCGTGTTTGTGATCATTGATCTGGTGTACGTGATACCATAACCAACGCACAGTGGTCTAAATTTAATTTCAATCGGCCAAAAATTTAAAACCTTTGATCTGGTCAAAATTTTTGAGTTCTGTGAATAGGACATTTAAAGCCAAGGACTCAAGGATATTTTTGAGCTACTGACATTCAAAAGAGGGAAGACGAGTATACTTTAAAAATTTTAAATAAATTTGACTGCTTTTCTTATGTTATGATTTTAAAGAAAAGTAAAACTTTTATTTCTAGTTTATATGAATGTAATAACAGTAGTTCATAAAACATTTTGCATGTACCACCTCTAGCAACTATTATGAAAATATTAATTTTGAAAAAATTGTAAAAGATGCAGTAACCATTTTGGAAAGGTGCAAGCATTCTCCACTTTGTTTAAGGTAACTTTTGCTCGCCTGAAATTGCCCCATTGGAAGACTCTTCTCACTGTGCGACGCTAAGTGTTCTCTTTATGCTGACTTCTAATGCTACGAGAGTTACCAATCCCTTGGTCATATGGGACCGAAACTGGATGGATTTCTTCAGTTATCAGCCTCTAGTCTTAGTTATGAGGTCGGTCGATCCTAAACCAAGTACTAATTACGAGGGCTGCTATATATATTTCTGGCCTAATAATTAAAATGCAAATATTTGTCATCAAAAATGGTTTTATTGATTTTCAAAGTGATGATTTATACACTTGTGCATGCGCTCAACCCAATTGTCGAAGCACTTTTTCCACTCCGATTGAGACACCCAAAAAACATGGTTATTGAACGCTTCAACAGCATCTTCTGCGACAAAAATCGTCGACCACGAATTTTTCTTGATGTACGGGAATTAAAAGAAGTCATTGGGTGCCAAGTCGGGGCTGTACGGCGGGTGACCCATCGCTGTTTTGAGCCAATGTGTGAGAGCTCGCATTGTCATGGTGCACAATGATTCGTCTTCTGTTGTTCGTTTTTCGAATTTCTCCGAATACTTCAGGCAAGCAAACTGTGGTGTACCACTTTGAATTGACCGTCCTACGTTGCTCAAGCGGAACAGTCGCCACATGACCAGTTTTACCGAAGAAACAGGCAACCATTTGCCTCGAAGTGCTTCATCCATAAATAACTTTAGTAGGATTTGGCTCGTCTTCGAAGACCCACACGGTCGATTTCTGTTTTGTTTCGGGCTCATACGTGTTTTGCAGCACCGCAATCGTATTATTCCAATTATGTTTTGCACCAACCGACACGAGCCTTTTTTGAGCGATTGCCAAATTGCGTGGCATCCAACGAGAACCAACCTTTTTGCGGTCAGGTGTTCATGCAATATCGAATGTATGCTGGTGGAAGAAATGCTCAAGGATGCCTCTATCTCACGGTATGCCACATGACGATCTTGCATTATCAGTTCACGCACGGCATCAATGTTCTCTGGCACAACGGCCGTTTTTGGACGACCTTCGTCTTCAAGCGAGCGTCAGCCTCGATTGAATTCATTAAACCAGTTTTTCACAGTGCTATGGGATGGTGCTTCATCGCCATACAAAGATTAAAGCTCATCGATGCACTCTTGTCGTGATAATCCACGTCGAAAGTTGTGAAAAAAGAATCGCACGAAAATGTTTACAAGTTAATTCCATTTTTTTTGCCAAATTTATTTTTTCAAGTCACTCAAAACAACACAAATGATGGTCGTACGTCAAAACGTTCTGAGTACGTTAATGCTAAAAAGTGTCAAACTTTCCAATGGAAGTGTCAGATCTAACCGACCTTACAGTGGCAAACTATGTCAGATTTCATTAAAATTTGGTTTGTGGCATTGTTTTGAGCAACAACAAAAAGTCTTTTTCACGTAAAAAACGTTCTGAGCACTTTCCAATGGAAATGTCAGATGGCGCCAGATGACAGAAATATATATAGCAACCCTCAAATAGCCAAGGGCTCAAGGATTATTTTGAGCTACTGACATTTAAAAGATGGTAATCGGGTATACTTACGTATACTTAAAAAATAAGACTAAAGGTTACTGTTTTTCTTATTTTGCGATTTTAAAGAAAATAAAATTTTTTGTTTTTAGTTTTTTTTTTACAAATATTTTCATGTAATTGTCCATAAAACATTTTGTATGTACCACATCTATATTTTAATTGTAGCAACTATTTTAAAAAAAAAAGTTTTGAAAAAATTTAAAAAGGTGCAGTACCCATTTTGGAAATATAAAAGGATTCCTCACTTTGTTTAAGTTAACTCTTGCTCTCCCAGAATCGCCCCATTGGAACACTCTTCTCACTGGGCATCACTAAGTTTTCTCTTCATGCTGACTTCTACTGCTACGAGAGTTACCAATCTCCTGCTCATATGGGACCAAAACTGGAGGTAACTTCTTTTACTAAATCCGACGTGTAGTTTAAGGGTGTTGAATAAGAGGGTTTCTTAAGTTCTCTGCCAGGCTTCATTGTTCCTCGAGTCTTAGTTATGGGGTCGGTCGGGCCTAACCCTAATACTAATTAGAACGTGGTGATTGTCCGTAACAAAGTGTAAGCAACTGTGTTTTCATACATGCTATCATTAAATAGATGCCTCTGTTTTGGACCCTTCAGTTTTTAAGATCGCACTGATGACATTGGTACTCGGAAGTCCCCAGCATGTAGTACTAGCCTGACTAGTAGGTGCTCGTGAACACTTTCGTGCGATCATTTTTCACATCTTTCGACGTAGATTATCACGACAAGAGTGCATCGATGAACTTAAATCTTTGTATACCGATGAAGCACCATCATATAGCACTGTGAAAAACTGGTTTAATGAATTCAATCGTGGCCAACGCTCGCTCAAACACGAAGGTCTTGAAGGTCGTCCAAAAACGGCCGTTGTGTCAGAGAACATTTATGCAGTGCGTGAACTGATAATGCAAGATCGTCATGTGACATACCGTGAGATAGACACCTCCTTGGGCATATCTCCCACCAACATACATTCCATATTGCTTGAACGCCTGGCCGTTACACGCAGAGAAAAGATATGGTTACTATATGGTCACGGCAACAATAGTATGCTGTCTGCAATAAAAGTATGGTCGTCGCAACCACAGTATTGTTTTTTGAATTTCAGTTTGATAAAAGTATGATTGCGGCAATATTAATATTGTTGAAATTTAACAATAGTATTGTTGCCAAATTTGAAAATGAAAATATGCCTGTAGCAACAATATAAATATGGTTGGTGCGACAAAACTATTGTTTTTGAGTTTTATGTTAACAATAATATAATTACGGCAATCATACCGACAAAATTTATTTTTGTCGGCATGATTTAATTTTTCTTAATTTAACAATGTTATTGTTATGAATCTTACGCAATAATAGTACTTTTTAAATGAAAATTATTTTTTTCCAAAACAAACTACTTTGAATTTAATTATAACTGAAATATTTTTAATAAATATTCTTTTCTATTTTTAAATAAATTACTCCTATTAATAAGAGTTTAATGCGTTTTTACATAATTTACTTAATACAAATCTTTATTGTTAAATAACAACTTAACCCAATCCTTACAAATATTTTCATAGTATGTCATAGTCATGTTACGTGAGAGTCAAACTATGGTTGCGAGGATCATACTATGGTTGTATGAGCAATATTCTATGGTTGTGAGGATAATAATATGGTTGTGGGGATCATAGTATTGTTGAGTGAGAATAATAATATGATTGTGGGGATCATAGTATGGTTGTGTGTGAACCACACTATTGTTGTGATAAGCATAATATTGTTGCGCCACAACCATATACCTAACAATAGTACGCTGCTCTTCGAATATTGTTATCCCAATCATACTTTTTTTCTGCGTGTAACAAGGTTTGTTCTCGTTGGATCCCGCACAATTTGACAATCGCTCAAAAAAAGCCTCGTGTCGATTAGTGCAAAGAAATTTCGAAAAAATTGTGTGGGTCTTCGAAGACGAGCCAAATCCAACGAAAGTTGTTCGTGGTAAAAGCACTTCGAAGCAAATGGTCGCCTGTTTCTTCGGCAAAACTGGTCATGTGGCGACTGTTTCGCTTGAGCAACATAGGACGGTCAATTCTGAGGGGTACACCACAATTTGTTTGCCTGAAGTCTTCAGAGAAATTCGAAAAACGAACAAGAGAAGACGAATCATTGTGCACCATGACAATGCGAGCTTTCACATATTGGCTCAAACTAGTGCTTTTTGACCGGCCAAAGCGTCGAATTGATGGGTCATCCGCCTTACAGCCCTGACTTGGCGCCGAATGACTTCTTTTTATTCCAGCACATTAAGAAAAAAATGCGTGGTCAACGATTTTCGTCGCCAGGAGATGCTGTTGAAGCGTTCAAAAACCATGTTTTGGAGGTGTCTCAATCGGAGTGGAAAAAACGCTTCGACAATTATTTTAAGCGTATGTAAAAGTGTATAAATCAGTCTGGAGAATACTTTCAGAAACAATAAAACTATTTTTGATGATAAATAATGGCATTTTCATTATAAGGCCAGATATATGTATATAGCAGGCCTCGTACGTATAGATTTCCAAGAAGCATATTTGCCACTTTAGAAATAAAGATTAACATGTTGTAAAGCCAGTGCCAAACATTTTTGGGTCTACTAGCTGGAGCATTCAAAAGCTGGACAATTTTTAAAACCAAATTTGCCTTAAAAAACATTTTCGATTTTATACTTCTGTTCAGATAAATGATCAAATAAATTTTGCAAATTTTTTTCTTGCGCGAGGTATTAAGAGTATTCCCAATATTCTTGATTTTTTAAAAGATTTTCAAAATAATGAAAAATATTTCGTGTACTTTTATTTGCAAGTAGAGTATCGTTGAAAAGCTTTATTTCAATGAACAGGAATAAACCGGCTTGAGACCTCTTGCATCTACATTTTAAAAGAAGACAAGTTTTCAACAAAATGGCAAAGTGACATTCTTTTTCAATAATTTTTCTTTCTGTTTAGTTTGAAACCGTTAAGAATTATAATCTGATGCTAATCTTGATAAATCGTAGAGCACAATTTCATCAGATAAAAGCCTTGAAATCGAAAATTAAATGAAAAATATGAAAATATTTTTAATATAATAAAAATCGCTTAAAACAAATGCTAGTATACTCGTAGTTACAAAAAGATCGACCGTCAAAATATGTTTTAAAATTATTTTAATGCCGAGTCTACGCACTGGCATAAATCTATTATAATTGGTCATTTGAGTTGACCAAAAGTAAAAAGTCGAAAAAGGAAAACGTTTAATGGTGGTTTTTAAAACTGGTCCAGCTTACAATGCAGCCACCTACAATCGAAGTATTTTGGCAATTACTTAAAAACCTTTAAACCTTTACTTACATTAGAGCGTGTAATTACACAACAACTTTTGAAGGCCCTCTAATATAGCTAAATTGCGCTTTTTTCGTCTGTAATAAGAGCATTACAAAACGCATAACTACATTTTCCTTACACTTTGGGAACCCCTTTATTTTTAATGATTTTCCTATAATAAAATTTGAAATTTAGAAAGTGTGGCTATTTTTTAGGCACAATAAGTCGAGCGGCTATAGCTAGAAATTCAAGTACCTGCCACAATAGCTATCACGCCTATTGCAAATCCCTTTCGCATATGTTTCATAGTTTACGGTGTCCGCATATATGCGTCTGTATATGTTCGGTGCAAATTAGAAAATTCCCTTAAGTATCCAATTATGAAAATGAGCAGACATCTTGTATGACATCAAAACGACGCTGACGACGACAACTTTTCTTTCTGTCTCTCCATTATTCTTTTGTATTTTTTCCCTTCCCGAACCAAAGAAAAAGTCTTAACTTTGTTTTCACTTCACTCTTTTATCGCTTACATTATCTAACAAAGGAACAAGACATAATAGAAAAAAGAGAGGAACTTAAATATTTTTCCATCCACAAGGATTCGTTTAGTTTATACTTTGCGACACCAGGATCACAAACAAAAAGCAGAAGTACGAAAAAAGGCGAAACTCTAACATGCTTTTTAAAGCGGACTGCCTGCCGGTGGTGGCACGCAGGCAAAGGAAGTGAAAAAACAAACTAAGCCACATAGTTGGCGCCTTTTTTGCAAAATCCAGAACAGAAACAACAACTAACAGCGACGATATTTTGTATGGCTTTTTGTTGTTGTTGTTGCATTTAACCACACACCCCCATACTCATACACACCCACATTACTCTAAAGCGGCAGACTTGCTTCAATTGCAGCATCGTGTTGCGCTGTGGTTGTTGTTATTGTTTAAACTGACATTAAACAATAACAGCTGTTTAACGTGGAAGCGAAAAGCGCCAAGAAACATGCATTACAAAGCGGGGGGAAACAAAACCGAGAAATGTGCCCATGTGCACACAAGGTGAATAGGGGAAATGCTAGCTCGCATTCCGTTGAGGGTAAAACTCAAGTGGAAATTTCGAACTGAAATGAACATGTGTTTGTATACTTATGCCTTGCGAGAGCGTTTACCTTTAGGAACGAGGGTGCAATGAAGGAAAATAAACAAAATTATGATGTTGGGAAAGACTAATTAATTGCTCTTTCGACAAGAAAAATATTATCTTATCTTTTATTGTTGTACACCTGGGCGTATGAGTAATGCTAAATAATTTAAAAATGTTTTTCATACGCTATGCTGGACACGAGTTTTATCGTATCCTGTGCTCTGGGTATGTAGTCCGGTGGAAAATTGAGGGCTCTTAGGGAGCTCCAAGACATGCTTTCTGCACTCTAACGTCATTTGAAATTCACACAGGTATAGATTACAAATCAAGAAGACGTCAAAAGATCAGTAACGCAGCTGAAGAACAACAACGTGACAAGATCAGCGGACCGGCATTAATCCAGAGTAGACGCTCTGACAAGGTCATACATCAGATTGCTTGTACTCTCTGGAAGACCGATGCCTGGAATCTTAAAGTACCTTGTAAAATTCACAAAAATTGAAACAAATAAATCTTTTTTATAGTATGAAGACTTATGGGATGTCCCCTATACATGAAGTGCATTGCGTTGAAAGTACGGGATCGGAAAGTGAAAAAGTGGGAGTAGCGTTTATTGACATCTGTCGTACAGTGAGGTCAACTGTCTTAATTTAGCACTTTGTTTAACTTAAGCAATTAGGCAGGAACATCCTCACGTTTATCCTCAACCTTCTCAACCTTACTGATTCTAACTTAAGCAATAATACAAGCTTATGAACCCACCTTGGCAGACAGCATAAATTAAAATGCAGGCCTAAACGCTGTCAAGACTAAATGAAAAAAGAACAGAGTCATCCATATGATACTATATACACTACCGCTCATCTGAATAGGTTTGGAGTTTTTGAAACATTGAATGTTGGATTTCTCAATTTGTGTTATATGCACACCAATTTTTTTTCTGTCCATTGCGAGACTATTTATGTACACTCAACTGGGTGAAAAATCTAACGGTAAAAATCAACCGTTATTTTCTTGCATTGTTTTTAGCTTATTCTTGGGTAGAATCATAGCAATTTTTTGGCTCATCACAATAGGTTCGAAATCAAAACCTTTATTTTTTCTTAGTGAGTGTCAAGAGAGAGTCAAAGCATAATAATTTGTTGAATTATTATTTTTTGAAGTATTTGGCATAATTTAATTTAAAAATGGGTCGAGGTAAATCAAGGGCGAAGTCAAAATGTTGTCAGCAATTATTTACGGAATTAATCAGAATATGGAAAAAAAATATGAAAGGAGGCACATACAGAGCCACTACGAGTGCTGATAGGAGAGCCGTCATCAGATCTGCTTCAAACTCGCAGATTCTGCTTCAAAAATAAAGGAAAAAACTGGTGTAAGTGCTAGTTTGGCTATAGTAAAACGTGTTGTTCGCAGTGCCAGTCACTTAAACCGACTAAAACTAATAAAAAAGCCACCGCTTAACAGTACTCGCAAGGAAGCACGACTTCACTTTTGTCGTCAGCATATGACCTGGAATAAAGAATGGCAACGTGTAGTCTTATCTGATGAAAAAAAAATTAATTAATATGGTCCGGATGGATATAACTACTACTTCCATGATTTGCGAAAGGAAGATCATCATTTGGCTCGTTATCATAGTTGTGAAGGTGGTGTGATGGTGTGGGGTGCCACTTTCTATTATGGAACTTGTGAGCTCTAGTTTCTGACTTCTAGAATGAATGCGAATAGCTACAAAGCCGTAATTAAGGAGGCTTTCCATACTTCATTAACATTTTTGGACCCATAACGTGAACTTATCAGCATGATAATGCTCCTATTCACACTGCGCGGGTCGTAAAACAGTGGATCAGGAGCCAAAATGTGCCATTATTTGAGTGGCCGCCATATTCTGCAGACCTGTGTATTATTGAAAACATGTGGGGAATGCGGTCACGAAAAGTACGAGTCCGGTAGACAATTTGAAAATAAGGAGTGCTTAATACGTGGTATAAAAACAGCTTGGGCTGAAATTTCTCTTCAATATATTCAAAAATTATACGATTCAATTTCAAATCGAATTTACGAAGTAATTTCAAACAAGGGCGGGAGTACCCATTATTAATGAAGTTCACAATAATCCTAATTATTATGTTTGTAAGTGAAAATATGAATAAACATTTTATTTTTATTTTTTTTTATTAATTTTTAAACCTCAAATTGAATATAAAATATTTTCTTTGTAAAATGATTACCAATAGGCTAGTCTATAAACGACATAATTTTAAAAAAATTTCAGTTCACAACTTCTTAAAATAATATCATTTGAACACAAAACGATTACTGAACCTATTCAGATGAGCGGGAGTGTATACTAGAGTGCCCATTAAACACAATGTGTTATTTTTTCCGCTCCCCGCTCATGTTCTAGTATATTGGGAATGAAAAATAATATCCGTGCAAATTTTTTTTTCAATCGGATCGAAACCGGCCATTCCGTCACGACTTTTAGGACTTTAGACATTTATTTTTTAAATAAAATTTCCTTTAAAGTTGGCCGCAACTACGCTTCAGGGTGTCCATTTTGGAGGTCCAATTTTAGATGACTTCCTCGAGCATTTCAACCGGTATGGCTTTAATGACACATAGAATCTGAACTTTGCTTAGCCCCAAAGAAAAAAGTCTATAGCATTAAAATTATACGATCTAGACGGCCAACTCACCGGTCGAAAGCGTGAAATTGGCTGCTCTTCGTAATGACCTCTTGATAGATCCATTGCTAGTGCAGCTTTATGGCAAGTGGAGCCGTCCTGTTAAATCAAAATGTCGTCAAGATTACGGGCTTCAATTTCAGGAAGCAAAAAGTCCGATCGTTCCGACCATCATCATTTTTGAAAAAATACGGACCGATTATTCCACCAGCCCATAAACCGCAGCAGACCGTGGTTTTCTCTGGGTCAAGACTAATGTTTACCAAAATGGCGGCAAAACAAAGTTGTATACATTCCCTATAAAATTTCAAAAAAAAATGAGAACTCGACCAGAACAGAAACTTGATTTGATTTAGTTGATTTAGTACTTGTAGAAGATATCATTGTTTATGTTAAACATGTTGACTAATACTCGTATGGTTTGTAATTATAATATCATAAACCTCACAACAAAAGTATGTTTTATACCCAACCATACTATGATCCAGATAAACATATTATGATTCACACTCAACCATAGTATGATCCCCAAAGACATATAATGATTGTAACAACCATAGTTTGGTGCACATGCACGCACTGAATGATCCTTACAACCATACGATTATTCACACGCAACCATATACCCAACAGCCATAGTGTGATCCCCCTCAACCATAGTCCGATCCCAAAATTATTTATTAGGATTGGGTAACGTTGTTATTTAAAAAATAGAGATTTATTTAAGTAAATTATTAAGAATTACATTACCATTAGTCCACAGTTAGATTTGAGACAATGTTTATATTAACCTTTTCATTCAAAGATACCAAAAAAAGTTATTTAAAAGGCAATTAAAAGACTTTTAGTTGCAAGTAGGGGTAACTGCAGACGGTACACGCTACTTCACACGCTACTAGACCGCAAGCAACGAATGTATTTAAACCATGATGAATGGTTATACACTTAAGTGGAGGCAGCTTCTTAATAAATGAGAACCAGCCAGAAGTAGAGTATTCCACCAAACAAAGTAGGGACAGTAAGACATAAATACTGTCGCACACGTTTTATGCTGTTAAATAAAAAGTATTGAATGTTTTTGGACCACATATTTTTTAATATATTTATTGATGTATATTGTATCCAAAAAGAATCTACATATTCGAAATGTCCGCCCTTTGCCTTTACACACGCCTTAAGTCGCACTGGCCAATCGTCAATAGCTGCACGAACCTCGTCCATTGGAAAATTGGCCACAGCTCGAACCAAAGCATTCTTAAGAGATCCAATAATGGGGTATCTTTTGTGACAAACCTTGTCCTCTAAAACCGTCCACAATTTGTAATCCAATGGGTTCAAATCTGGACTGTCTGTGGGCCAGTCTTCAGAGATAATGAACGCCGGCAAATTGTTTCGAAGCCAGGCTTGGGACGTTTTAGCCTTATGGGCCGGCGCAGAATCCTGCTGGAAAGTCCAGGACTGGTTTGGAACAGGGAATTGTTAAGAGGATTCACAATAGCTTCCAAAACGGTTTCTTGTTAAACTTTGGTCGATGATTTGACTCCTTGTTCGCAGAAATGCAGGTCAGTGCCCATCGTAAGAGACACCCCACCAAACCATGACTGAAGCTGGGTGATGACCCTTTTCCACCCTTGGGATCAGTTTAGATGCTTCCTTAGATGACCGCGCATACACTCTATCATTTTGCTTGTTAAATTTTTACTGAACGGTAAAAAAATTTTCATCGGTGAACAAAATTTTTCTGTGCCAGTTATCAGTGTGCTTCACCAAAAGACGTTTGCATTTTTCAATCCTATTTTTTTAAAGCTGCAGCCAATAAATGTCCGGTACGTCGTTTGACGTCCCAAGTCCCAAGTCTTTTTTAATGATTCAACTCATGGACTTTTGCTTGATATTCATCTCACGGGCCATGATTTTCTGTTTTCGGAGCGGATTTCTGTGAATTCTTGATTTAACGGCTTTGATGACATGCGGTGTTCGAACAGAGCGTGGGCGGCCCGACTGGTGGCGGTCTTTTATATCTCCAGTCTCCTCAAACAGTTGTATGCATCGGTAGACGAACATGCTGCTAATCCCTAGTGGCCGGAGCGTTTTGAAAATATCCTTTTTTCATTTCACCCTCGAAAAGCGCTATTACAGCGATACGGTTCTCATTATCTGACCACTCCAAGGTGAAAGTTGAAACAATTTTAAAATCCCGTTACAGGCTAATACTATTGATGTTAGCTTTCACAACCCATATGACATTAGCGGGGTATGTTCAGTTCTACTATTGAAATGGGTGTGTTCAATGTTGTAACAGTATTTATGTCCTTACTAAGTAAACACAATAAAAATCCCTAGCACTGTCTTTTGACTTCTCATAGGTTTGCATTGCTAGCCTTATGCAGTTGTAGTTGTTTTTGATAATGGACAACTACCATGCACTGCATTGAGTGTGAATGTGTATGTTTTTTATATATCGTTATTTTTTAAAAATTGTTATTCTTAGTTCGTAGTCACAAGCATATTGTTTTAAATACAAAAAAAAAAAAAACAATACTCTTTTCGCACCAAGCATATTTATATAACAGCTACGAGTACAACCATATTTTCATTTCTACATTTGATAATAATACTGTTGCTACATTTCAACAATGTTTATATTGCCGCAATCATAGTATTGTCAAAATGAACTTCAAAAACAAAACAATGGTTGCGACAAACATGCCTATTGACCTAGAAGCCACATGAGTTTAGTTAATTTCCAAAAGTAAAGCCCTGGTAAACTCTTTGCATTTGAATATTATTTTATTAAATTTATTTTTAAACCACCGATTTGGAAACTTCTTGAAAAATTAAAAGTGTTTTTCTTTAAAAAAAAAAAAATACGACATTCGTTTTTTACAAAACACAGTTTAGAAAAATAACCGAAATGTCGGTTTCTGGAAACCCGTTTTTTGGCCACTATAAATGCTACCGAAATGGAAAATGTAGCACAAAGTTAGGAAAGTATCACAAAATTTGGAAAAGTCGCATAATTTGATGAGTTTGAAATAGTCGCACATATCGTATACTAGACCCTGGCCCTTAAAACCGTTGAAAATGCAACTTTAGCTGCTCAACGTTAGACAGCAAAATCTGCCGTGAGAGTGTTGCTCAGAACTGTACTGTAGAGCCAGAACTCAATATAGAGCCTTAGGAAAAAGTTTTCCACTTCTGGAAGATATGACTGGAAAAGGAAGCTTTCGCATCTTTCATAAAGGGTGTTTTTTTGGGCGTTTTTAAGAAGAAATAAAACGCATGTATTTTAATGTTTTGGCCAAGACTTTAGCTTTATTATAAAGACAATCGTTTGCCATTATGTTTTAAAAATAATTTCGTGCAAGTGGCCGCAGCGGCTAGCTCGCATAAATTCCAGCTGGAGGCCCAATTCTCGACCACTTTTTACAGCATTTGGAGGCCGTATGACAGCAATAATAAGCCAAATATTATCTTATCGAGCTTATCTGCCCACAAAAAATAGTCCAGCGGTGTTAAATCGCAAGATCTTGGAGGTCACGCACAGACCCATGACGCGAGATATCGCGCTTACCAAAAGTTTCCTTCAATATATTAATTGTTTTGTTGGATGCATGGTATGTAGCGCAGTCTTGTTGAAACCGAGCATAAATCAAGTGACAGCTGTCAAAAAGACCAACTTCGAAAAAGTGTGGTCAGATTGAAAACAAAAAAACCCCCTTAATTATATAGGGTGATCCATCTAATAGTATTTTTTCAGAACAAAATAACTTTAAAAATTCAAATCAAGTGTGGAATCTTAATTGGTAATTTGAAAGGACAGTTTATGGCATTTATTTTTTGAATTTAATTTCCTTCAAATGTTGGCCGCAACTGCGCCTCAGGGTTTCCATTCTGAAGGTCCAATTTTGGATGACTCGTTCGAGCATTTGGACCGGTATGGCTTTAATGCCACGCGTAATGTTGGCTTCCAAAACCTGAACCGTAGCTGGTTTCTTAGCATAGACTTTGAACTTTACGTAACCCCAAAGAAAAATGTCTAAAGGTGTGATATCACTCGATCTAGGCGGTCAACTCACCTGTCCACAACGTGAAATTAGCTGCTTTTCGAAATGACCTCTCAATAGATCTGCCTGTTGAAACCAAGTGTCGTCAAGATTACGGGCCTCAATTTCAGATAGCATAAATATCGATAACATGGCGCGATAGCGAGCACCATTCACGGTTACGTTTCGGCCATCATCATTTTTGAAAAAATATGCACCGATGATTTCATCAGTTTATAAACCCCACCAAACCGTGGTTTTGGCCAACATTTGAAGGTAATTATTTTCAAAAAATAAATGCCATAAAATGTCCTTCAAAATTACCAATAAAGATTACACACTTGATTTGAACTTTTATATTTTTTTTTTGTTCTGAAAAAATACCTCTAGATAGATCACCCGTTAGTAGCAGTTGTTACACAGTCCTTTGACGTTAAGCTTTTTAGTGCACAAATAAAGTCAAAGAGAACCTATTATTGTTGCCTTGGCCATATATAAAACTAAAGCTTCTCTCTGCGTGTGTTTTGTCGAATTTTCAACTGCGTTTTAAATAACAGCAATATTGAGTTTAATGCGGTCATTTAAGAGATTATCTACTACCCTACGTCGCCTTCCAAGATTAATTTCAGGTTTGTAAATAATTATAAATAAAGTACACCGAATTTTACCGTTTTTTTGTGGAATTTTGCCATTAGCAAACCAACCTGTGGCGTAATTAGCGTATAACTTTCCCACAAATACTTGATTTATTGTTATTTTATTGGGGAGAAGTCAAAAGACAAACCAGACGAATGCACATTGGATGAACATATGAAGCAAAGACCATTAAAATACTCGCTGTGAAAAGAGAAAAGAAAGCACGAAACGAAATGAAATGAAAAAAATACGATTACAATTTTAATTATGTAAATTTAATGAAGAAGAAAATTCGATCCACAAACACTTATACCGGCATTTGCACTTCACCATGGAACACCGACTGGCCCCTCTTATGCTCGCCACCATCGTGCTATACGCTTTCCCACCGCCTAGGTTGAAATGGCTCGCCCATTCCGCTCGAAGAAGACATTAACACAGAGAATATTCTCTGTGCAATCATTAAAAGAATTACAGCGACTCTGAAATGGAAACGTGAATAGAAGAACGTGTGGCTCAGTGTGACTGTGCCTGTGACGGTGGCAGTGACGCTGCGAATGGCGAAGAAATCACGGACCATCATAGACGTCGTGCGCTCTCACTCCTCCCATTAAAAATGTTTGCAATTTACCGCATTTTAGGTTTGCATTACGGTTTTATGGCGCGCGCTTTCCAAGTAACCGTTCCCGTTCCTGTTTTCCATTCCATTCCTTCTTTCGCGCGCTGTTTTTTTTATTCTTCTTCTGCTTGCCTCTGTTGAGCCATTTTCATTTTTAGGTCTTTATGTTTGTAGTTATTGCTGTTTCTACGAGTAAGAGAGGGGTAGGGGGTTTCCTTTTTAAATTAAGCTAAAATACAAGTTATTTTTTGCTCTTTAGCCGGCTGTGCTCCGGGAGTGTGTGTGTGTGTTTGTGTTTTTTCGTTTATGGGTTAATTAATAAAATGACCTTAACAGCTTTTTTTGTAGTCTCATTTTTTCACATTTTCCTTGGGTTGGTTTTCTGTTTTTCGTATTTTTTCTGGCGTTCATTCTGGTTCTCTGCCTTTTCTATTTAGCGATTCTTGCTTAATAAGCCTTCTGTGAGTTAAAAAAGAAATCGCCGGGTTAAAGAGGAGAACAGTGTGTAGTGTCTAAGAGGTAGTAATGCTAATTATGATCGGTGTTAAGCGACTAAATGATATGGTATTTGATGCCAACGGATCGTATTTGATAATTAATGAATTAACAAAACTTATCTGAATGTCACTCACGCAGGATATGTTTACGAAAAAGGTTACCTTTGGAGAGGTATTAGAAGTAAGAAGCCCGTGATTACAAAGCAAATAAATATAGGTGAGATCTTCCAACTCATTATCGACCGATGAAATCACATTGGCTAAACGAAGATTGATCGCGTTAGCACAAAAAACTTACTATCCGCAGGAATATGAGAGACTTCATATGAAAGTACCCCTAAGCAAGAAAAGTTCGATCCTTACATTGGCACCATTCCTCGACAAAAACGATTTAATTCGGGTAGGAGGTCGCTTGGATAACGCAGGCTTAAGTTACGAAGAAAGGCATCCAGTTTTGATTCCCGAAAAATCCCATTTCGCTCATCTCTTCGTAAAATACACACACGAAATCATGCTCCATGCTGAACACCATATAATGCTCCGAGCCATTAGACAAGGGTTTTACATTCCACGACTTCGAAACGCTATAAGGAAATGTATCAGAGGATGTCGGACTTGTGCAATCTACAAGAAGAAAGTCCACAACCAGATTATGGCTGCGCTTCCCCCTGAACGCGTCAACTTCTCACTGCCTTTTACTTACACAGGCGTAGACTTTGCTGGCCCCTTCAGCATTAAATCCTCAACACTTAAAAATGCCAAGTTGCTGAAAGGCTATGCAGCGGTGTTCGTGTGCTTTTCTACTCGCGCGGTCCATCTGGAAACTTGCTCCGACCTCTCGGCAGAAGCCTTCCTGGCCGCATTCGCACGGTTCATTGGACGACGAGGGCTCCCGCGAACCATGTTCTCCGATAATGGCCGCAACTTCGTCGGCGCCAATCGCAAACTATTGTTAGAACATGACCAGTTCCTCAAGTCCATAGGGGAAAGCCTCACTGCAAGGTACAGCCCACAGGGGCTCAATTGGACTTTCATCCCTCCTTATGCACCACACATGGGCGGCCTCTGGGAGGCGGCCGTAAAAAGCATGAAGGCTCACTTGAAGAAGGTTACTTGCAAAATGAACTTCACCTTCGAAGAATTTACGACCCTGCTTGTTCGTATTGAAGCCGTCCTGAATTCGCGTCCGTTGTGTTCAACCGCCGAGGATCCTGACGAACTTCTCCCTTTGACACCTGGTCATTTCCTGCGCGGAGCTCCACTCACAGCTCCCCCTGAGTCACCGACAATACCTCCCATGAAATCTCTTTCATACATCAACCGCTGGCAGAGGCTGAAAATCTTGTTCCACATCTTTAGCCAGCGTTGGAAGGCAGAGTACGTTACTGAGTTGCAGCGGCGTTACAAATGGAAGACTTGCCGAATCAACCTGAAAGTCGGCGACTTTGTTGTTGTTAAGGAGGACACACTACCTCCAACCGAGTGGTGTCTTGGGCGAATCACCAAAGTCTTTCACGGAAAAGACAATCATGTAAGAGTTGCGGAAATCAAGACAACGAATGGATTGATTGTACGATCCATCGCAAAACTCTGCATTCTCCCAAACACGGAAACCCCTTCTCTTCCTAATGCCACAACAAAACCAACTACAGAACCCCCTTCTCTTCCTAATGCCACAACAAAACCAACTACAGAACCCCCTTCTCTCCCTAATACCACATCAGAATGTAAAATGCCAAAGAACTAACGATTCCAATGATCAGTTACCTAATGCTCGTTTCTCATTGTCCATATGTGTTCCTTTCTTTTTTCTTTCATTCATAGATACGACACATACCATAACATGATTCACCGCCCGAGAGATGAGTGGAATTCGAGCTATGAAAACGTTTACGACAGCGAGCCAGCTGTTCCCCTGGCAGCACAAACACCTGTTCCCCCTGATCGCAGCAGCTGTTGTCCACCCAAACATTTGTACCCAAGAAACCATATTCGGTGTCATCTTTAACGGAGCATGGGTCAGAAACAACTTGCCATTTTTTACACTCTGGTTGGACTCGAACGTCGTCAAGATGGCCCTTTCGGCACTTCATCGGGATCCCCATTTTAAAGTCGGGAGTATGTTGGAACCACGTCCAACAGGATCAGATAGGTCCCCCTGACTTGTCTGCGGGTTAACGTTTTTTTACTCATCCCTTTTGTTACTCTAGTTTTAGTACACATACTTTTAGTTTTCTTTTCTTTCAATATATTTACATACATACATATACCATACATTTACCATATATGTACATAACGCTAAGAGCGTCATTTTTGTCACCGCCATATTCTTTTTAAGTTAGTCTAAGAAAACCCTTCAATAAAGCAAGAAGCTTTTATTTTGAATTGTACCTCCAAACCGGACTTGTTTCATTTCTTGGAGAAACTATAACGGTTTGAGGATCCTGTCTCCCTGTCAGGATAACAAAAGACGAATTCCTGTTTCCCTAGCAGGATTCTACAACATGGATTGAGTTGGTCTCAATACAACCGGGCGTTTTGTTGATTTTTCATCACATACTCAAAGCTGTGAAGTTTGGCAAAAATCAGAAGACGCCGCCGCAACTCCATCTATATTAACTCTAAAGACTTCGGACTTCGACTCTAGACTAAGATATCCTAAGGCCTCTGCAACCTTACGCAGAAAAAAATTATGCTTGAGGTGACCATATTTGATGAGCATCATACAGGGTGGGGCGCAAAAATTTGCTTATTTGGGAATAAAATAAAAAAATTATGAACTAAAAAAAAATTTATTTTAAATATGTGGAACAGTAAGGGAATTTTTAAATTACATGGTTTTGAACAGTGTATCTGGCAAATGTCGACCTTCGCAATCCACACACAGATGCAGATGTTTTCTAAAGTTTTCATGAACTCTAACAAGCATGCCGACTGGTATTCTGCCAATTTCAGCCTCAATATTGTTAAATAGGTCTTCCAAAGTGTTGGGACGATTGATGCACACCTTCGACTTCAGGTTACCCCAAAGGAAAAACCGCATAGGGCTAAGTCTGGTCCGGCCAGTTCACATCACCCCTCAAAAGATAAACCGTCCAGGAAACATTTGCCTCAAACAATTCATGGTACGCGGACTGATATATATTTCTGGCTAATGAAAATATATATTTATAATGCAGATGCGAATATTTATCATCAAAAATGGTTTTATTGTTCTTCAAAGTATTCTCCAGCATGATTTATACACATTTGCATGCCTATTGAGCCAAATCCAAAACATGCTTTTTGAACGCTTCAACAGCATCTTCTGGCGACGAAAATCATTTACCACGCATTTTTTTCTTAATGTTCGGGAATAAAAAAAAGTCATTGGGTGCCAAGTCAGGGTGCACGGCGGATGACCCAACTATTCGACGTTTTGGCCGGTCAAAAATGCGCTAGTTTGAGCCGATGTGAGAGAGCTCGCATAGTCATGGTGCACAATGATTCGTCTTCACTTGCTCGTTTTTCAAACTTCTCCAAAGACTTTAGGCACACAAATTGTGGCGTACCACTCAGAAATTACCGTCCTGCGTTGCTTAAGCGTAATAGTCGCCTCATGACCAATTTTGCCAGGCGATCATTTGCTTCATAGTGCTTCTTCCACGAACAATAATCGTTGGATTTGGCTCGTCTTCCAAGGCCCACACGTGCGACTGCTGCTTTGTAACAGGCTCATACGCATTGATCCATGATGCGTCACCTGAGACGATCTTATAAACGTCTTTTGAAGCACCGCGATCCTTTTTTTCAAAATTTCTTTGCACCAATCGACACGAGCCTTTTTTTGAGCAATTGTCAAATTGTGCGGGATCCAACGAGAACAAACATTTTTTACGGCCAGGTGTTTATGCAATATTGAATGTATGTATGCTGGTGGAAGAAATGCCCAAGGATGCCTCTATCTCACGATATGACACATGGCGATCTTGCATTATCAGTTCACCCACGGCATCAATGTTCTCTGGAACAACGGCCGTTTTAGGACGACCTATATCTCTGAGCAAGCATCGCCCACGAATGAATTCATTAAACCAGTTTTTCACAGTGCTATAGGATGGTGCTTCATCGCCATACAAAGATTTAAGTTCACCAATACACTCTTGTCGTGATAATCCACGTCGAAGGTTGTGAAAAATGATCGCACGAAAATGTTCACGAGTTAATTCCATTTTTTTGTCAAATTGATTTTTTTAAGTCACTGTAGAAGAATGCTGTCTGCGAGATGTCTGCCGCGTTTGCTCTTAATTGACCATAAACGTAATCGTGCGACAAGTTCAAAGGACTCTTTGGAGTTCTTCAACCGCAATTCGAATGAGTTTTTGCGGCGTTTTGTAACTTTCAATAAAACATGGATCCTTTACAACACTCCGGAAACCAAGGAGCGGTCTAAACAATAGTTTTTTCTGGGTGAACCGGCTCCGAAGAAGGCCAAGGGGTGCTGACAACAGTTTTTTGGAATGCACGCGGGATAATCCGCATCGATTATCTTCAAAAGGGAAAACAATAAATGGCGAATATATTAAACTTATTGGACCGATTTAACAAGGATTTAAAAGCAAAAATTCTTTTTCATCAAGATAACGTACGGGTGCACACTTGTGCAGACTCAATGGCAAAATTGCATGAATTGGGTAACGAATTGGAACTTAATATGCCATATTCTTCGAATTTAACCTCCAGTGACTATTTCTTATTTCAAACCTAAAGCAATGGCTCTTTGGAAAGTTATTCAGCTCCAACAATGAAATTATTGATGAAACACAAATGCCTATTTTATGGACCTCGAAAAATCCTATTTTTTCGAAGGTATATACAAATGTTGGAGAAACTTTGGACTAAGTGTATTAAGCTAAAGGGAGATAATGTTAAAAAATATTTTTTTTTTTGCAAAATACAACTGTGTTTTATCAAAAAGTCACGGAATTATTGATATGCCCTCGTATATACACACTGTTTTGCTTAGTTCATAGCCATCACTATTCGGTATGACTACCGTAATCATACTTTTGTTTATATAAAACCGAAACCAATATGTTTGTCGCACCAACTATATTTATATGGTTGCTACAACCAAATTTTCTTTTTCTAAATTTGCCAGTAACATCATTGTTACATTTCAACGATATTAATATTGCCGCAATCATACTATTGTCAAAATTATGTTTAAAAAAAAACAATTTTATGGATGCGGTGAATATTCTATTTATGCAGAGAATACATTATTGTTGCCGTAACCATATATTATCCCTGCATGCAGACTTTGACTCCGACTAAAAAACTGCTGCTTTGGTTAAAAAGTTACTCAAAAACTACTTTTTTCATTTGATGAATAATAAGGGTATATCTCCTTTATTTTCGGGATGTGTGTTGTAGAGGAAAACTGGTAAGGTAGAGAAAAAAAGGACGGGCATTTAATTTAATCACTTCGTATATTGAATGGCAGGACAATCTATGTGGGGAGATTGAACCCCAAAAGGACAGCACGGGTAATGAACAAATTTGCCCTGGGGATCAGTAGAACAGTCAATAAAATGTTAACAAAATACAAGATAACTCTCTGAGATCGGAAATACGGCCGCTTATTTCGGATAAGCACAGCCCATTGAAGTTCATATTAAATAACAACACACATTTAGCCAACGCTACAATTATTACCAACGCCGAAAAACCTTAACTAAAATGATTAAATTACACTATAGTGGGTGACTGAAAACTCGTGGCTTACCATTCGAAGTTTGATTAAAATCGATTATAATTTGTGGCTTCTAGAGTGGAAGGGGTACAAATCGGGATAGACATTGAAGGAGGTTTATTCAAATACATTGGCCGATAAGGAACTATTTTATCAGCGTTTGTTACTGATTTCTCGAAATGTTCTATGCACATTTTGATCAGAATCGGATTTAGTATGTGGCTTTCAAAGGAACAGGCTGATAAATTATATACTTAGTAGGGACATAAATACTGTAACAACATTGAACACGCCCATTCCAATAGCAGAACTGAACATACCCGGTTAATGTCATATGGGTTTTGAAAGTAACCTCAATAGCGTTAGTCTGTAACGGTATTTTAAAATTGTTGCAACTTTCATCATGGAGTGGTCAGATAATGAGAACCGTATCGCTGTAATAGCGCTTTACTAGTGTGAAATGAAAGAAAGTGATATTTTGAAAACGCTCCGGTCACTAGGGATTAGCCGCATGTTCGTCTACCGATGCATAAAACTGTTTGAGGACTCTGGAAGAAAAATTTTGTTCACCGATAAAAAAATTTTACCCTTCAGGAAAAATTTAACAGGCAAAATGAGAGTGTATGCGCGGTCATCTAAGGAAGCATCTGAACTGATCCCAAGGGTGGAAAAGGGTCATCACCCAGCTTCAGACTGTGTTTGGTGGGATGTCTCTTACGATGAGGTCACTGACCTACATTTCTGCGAACAAGGAGTCAAAACATGGGCCAAAGTTTACCAAGAAACCGTTTTGAAAGCTGTTGTGAAGCCTCTTAACAATTTCCTGTTCCAAAACCAGCCATGGACTTTCCAACAGGATTCTGCGCCAGCCCATAAGGCTAAAATTTCCCAGGCCTGACTTCGAAACAATTTGCCAGCGTTCATTTCCTCTGAAGAATGGCCCTCAGGCAGTCCAGATTTGGATTACAAATTGTGGACGGTTTTAGAGGACAAGGTTTGTCACAAAAGATACCCCAACATTGGATCTCTTAAGACTGCTTTGGTTCGAGCTGTGACCAACGAGATTCGTGTAGCTATTGACGATTGGCCAGTGCAACTTAAAGCGTATGTAAAGGCAAAAGGCGGACATTTCGAATAAGTAGATTCTTTTTGGATACGATATACATCAAAAAATATATTAAAAAATATTTGGTACAAAAACATTCAGTACTTTTTATTTTACAGCGTAAAACGTGTGTAACAGTGTTTATGTCCCTACTAAGTATAAGCCAAGCAAAAGATATATTATTTATTTTTTTGGATTCGATAAAAAATGTTAACGACAAGATATAAAAGTTTGACCGATATTAGCGTATTTAACAACTTTTTTGGTGATCCATCTAGAGGCATTTTTTTAAAGCAAAAAAAATATTAAAATTCAAATCAAGTGTGGAATCTTTATTGAAAATTTGAAAGGACATTGTATGGCATTTATTTATTTAATATAATTTCTTTAAATGTTGGCCGCAACTACGCCTCAGGGTTTCCATTCTGAGGGTCCAATTTTGGATGACTCGTTGGAGCATTTCGACCGGTATAGCTTTAACGACACGCGTAATGTTGGCTTCCAAAACCAAAATCGTAGCTGGTTTGTCAGCATAGACTTTGAACTTTACGTAACCCCAATTAAAAATGTCTAAAGGTGTGATATCACTCGATCTAAACGGGCAACTCATCTGTCCAAAACGTGAAATTAGCTGCTTTTCGAAATGACCTCTTAATAGATCTATTGTTTGAGCAGCTGTTTGGCAAGTGCCCCCGGCCTGTTGAAACCAAGTGTCGTCAAGATTACGGGCTTTAATTTCAGGTAGCATAAAGATCTATATCAAAGGGTGATAGCGAACACCATTCACGGTTACGTTCCGGCCATCATTATTTTTGAAAAAATATGCACCGATGATTCCACTAGCTTATAAACCGCACCGTTGTTTTCTATGGGTATAATGTCACCTCTGGAACCTCTTCTTGTTGCTCTTCAGCCCAAATGCAGCACTTTGTTAATTGACTTTGCCGTTGAGGCCTCAACAAAATTTTGGTCGAAAACAGCGGATTTTCCCGTTTCTCACCGAACGCTCATTTCCATAATACAATTGCCAACATTTAAAGGAAATTATTTTCAAAAAATAAATGCCATAAAATGGCCTTCAAATTACCAATAAAGATTCCACACTTGATTTGAATTTTTATATGTTTTTTTTTGTTCTGAAAAAAAAACATCTAGATGGATCACCCATTAGTTATCCATTATTATTTATATTAAAGTACGAGGGCAACCGCAAAACTAACTGGCCTGGCACATTTTCTGTTTTACTAGCAATTTTTTTTTTGTTTTTTAAAAGCAATCTTTTATAAGCCATCTGTCAAAATTTCCGAAATATTTAATGATTATTTTCTGTGTTACAGGTGATTAAAGTAAACAAGTTTTATAATTTTGGAAAAAAGAAAAATAAAGAGTTTCGTGCGGTAATTAAACACTTTTATACGAAAGCTTATACGCCACAATTAATCAAAGATAAATTGGATTCTGTTCATGGCGATAATGCACTATCATACTCCACCGTGAAATTCTGGGTTCAACAATTTAAAATGGTTCGTTCAAGTACGGAAGATGAACAACGCTCTGGAAGACCAAAAACTGCTACTACCACTGAAAACATTAGAAAAATATTTAATGAAGTGACTTAAGATAGACGAATAAAGCTCAGAGATATTGTTGATATTGTTAAAATACACGAAAAACAAGTTTGGAGTATTTTACATGATGAACTCCACATGAAAAAGCTATTCGCAAGATGGGTGCCGCGTTTGTTGACTTTGCCGTTGGACCAATTCCGAGGAGCTTTTAGCGATTTATCAGCGTAATCCAATAGAGTTCTTGCGCCGATTCATAACTGTTGATGAAACATGGATCCAACACTACATCCCAGAATGCAAAGAGCAGTCAAAACAATGGAAAACTGTTAAGTCAGCAGGAAAAGTAATGGCCACAGTATTTTGGGATGTAATTGGGGTATAATATTTATTGATTATCTTGAGAAAGGAAAAACTATAAATAGTGAATATTATTGTGCATTATTGGATCGGTTGAGTGAAGAAATCAAGATAAAACGACCGCATTCAGAAAAAAAAAGTTCTTTTTCATCAAGATAATGCTCCTTCACACACTGAATTTTTAACTGGCCGAATTACGATTTGAATTTGCTCCGCATCCACCATATAGTCCATATTTAGCTCCTTCTGATTATTTCTTGTTTCCAAATTTAAAAAAAATTCTCGGCGGCAAAAAATTTTCGTCAAATAGCGAGGTTATTGCTGAAACTGAGGCATATTTTGAAGGTCTTAAAAAATCTTATTTTTCGGATGGAGTGTATTGAGTTGGAAGGAGATTACTTTGAAAAATAAATAATCATGTCGATTATGCACGCCGACGGATGGCATATGATCGGATTTTTTCCGCAGTTGCGTATTTTGGTATTATATAAGCCGATGGTAATGCAGTTGCGGAAAAATGGCAATTATGTATTCCGAATGCGACTCACTTCGCACACAAAAATATCCGAAAGAAGATCATCGCTGATTTGGTGCGGACATGTTAGTTTTTGGTTGTGTTTTTCTTTATTTAATTTGATTTAATTTATTTTCTAATGGAAGCTAAGAGGTAAGATGAAAAAAAAACAAAATGTGTATGTAAACGGGTTAAATGATTTGTTTTTTTATAAACAGCGTACGACAAACCGCTCTCAGTTCACTACTATGGTAGAGAATATGAAGAAGCACCCTGACATTGCCACCAACATGACCAAACAATCTCCAGATGCTGTTTTACAATTTTGGAACTCCTTGGCGGCAGAGCTGAATAATTTAGGACCGCCATGTTTAAAATGTATTCACTTTTTACTTAAGGAATTTTTCAACTTACATTACATCAGCTAGCTTAAAAACACTTACGACCCTGTTCCGTACCTGTCTTCTATTGCCACTTTTTTCTTCACAATTTATAAAAAATCCAATTGAAGAATTCATTGCAAATTTTTATAATTGTATATATTTTATTTCTTTTAAAATTTATGACAATTTCAGCGCACTTTCTTTATTACTTTTGTTTTTTATTTGTTTATAAATGTCAATTTCGCAGCTGTAATGTAACATCGGCTTCATGTTGGTAATGTAGTCATCCGACGGATTACCTAATACCATTTTCCTAACAAAGTGAGTCGAGTGCGGTTCGAGTCAATCCGATCCGAAGCAAATCCGTCGGCGTGCATAATCGACATGAATAATAAATTCCAAAAAAACGGTTCTTTTATGTTAGGCCAGTTACTTTTGCGGTCGCCCTCGTATATTCACAAAATGCTTAAAAACAATAGCAGTCACTTCCTGAAGCAATGCTACAAACGTTTAAAAAATGTACAATACTCGGCAACAGGGTAGGGTGTTTGTGGTGTGAGGATTGGGCGTGTATAAAAACCAAAGACTAAACATTCATTCTTCATTTGCATTTCAATGGTTTTTGAGTCCGGTTTGTTTTTGCTCAAATTTTAGGTCATGTTTTTGATGCTGCCGTTGCTGTGGCTATGGCTGTTGCTGCCACAGATGATGCTGCTGCTGCTGCCAGCCGCCGTTTTGTTTTTATGGTGTGACTTTGACAAATACGTGGGTGTTGCGAGCTGTCTGCACATTAGCATTACTTCACTGGTCGTTTCGTTTTTTTTTCACACCGCACATCGAACGAAACCAAACAAAAAAAGCGAAAAAGATTTAAATTAAAAGTGTTGAGATATTAAAATCTGGGAAAGGGCGCACGAATACGCCCGCTCACAAAGGGCTTTTTTGTTTTTCCCTCAAAATAAAAATGAAATTAAGAGTTAATTGTGTCACATTTAAATTGAAATTATTTACTACAGTTGAGTTTTTCCACTTCGCGACGGTGTAGTCAGCCGTTGCTCTTCGTGGCGGCGGTTGCACTGGTGGTATTTTAAATCAATTCAAATTTAACAAAGTGTGTAATTAATTAATTTAATTTCGTTTGTAGGTTCATTTGAACAATTACCATCGACACCCTTAAGCCATTCGCAGTGAAATGCAAACGTGTGTGTGATGCGTGTGCGGTGTAAGTTTATTTTTTCTTTGCCATTTGCCATTTTTATTTTTTGTTTAATTTGGCCTCGTATCTGACTAATTACGTGTCACTCAGATGTCATTTTGTTCGTTCGTTATGATTAAATGTATACATGTGGATTTTTATATATTTTAATTTTTTATGACGGCAGTTGAGCGAGTTAACTTTGGCAGGCAACGATTATGCATAAATGATGGAAATAAATTGAATTGTTTGTATTGCGCATTTGATTAACGAGACGGCCGGGTTGGTTTAGTTTCTTGAGGTGAGACACATCACACATTACAACGACAGGTGATATTTGTAATAGGTTAAGTTTTTTTGAATTAGT
The DNA here is from genome assembly GCA_963513945.1 of Hydrotaea diabolus. Lineage (NCBI taxonomy): Eukaryota > Metazoa > Arthropoda > Insecta > Diptera > Muscidae > Hydrotaea > Hydrotaea diabolus. The sequence continues at coordinate 120,714,238 of OY740718.1, read as the reverse complement.
TTTCTTTTCTGCGAGTTCACATCGGTTTTTAAACTGTGCAGCAGACTTTAATTTATCATAGTAACCCTCCCATAAGGATGAAGGTCTCTGGGGACCTTTTTCAAACTGTAATAACATGATGGTCCATGGGAACTATACCTCATCCCCACATGTATTTCAAGAAAATTTTATCTAAAAGCTTAGTTTTTTTGGTTTGTTGGTATTATTTTTTGAAAGAGTGAATTACTGCACAGGCTAATAAGATCAGGGTTTGTTATTGTTTTGAGGGAAGCAAAAGAATTTCAGTGAAGTTAAAGCAAACACATCACCATCTGGTAGACGCACGTTTCGCCGTTGGTGTGACACGGCTCTTTGGTGCCATATATGTGTGCTGCCAACGGGGTCTCTACTAGTTTAACGATCTATATATGTGACAGCGCATAGAGAAAGCGACCTAAGGGTAAAAAAATCAATTTTCATTTTTTTCTTTTATTGATGTGGACAACATCTGAGCATCGAATGAGACCGAACTCATGCCCCAAAAGTGTTCCCTCCCAGAAATATGCGCGTTTAATGAAAGTGAAGTCGATGATTCTAAGCGCAAATAGAAAGGGACCTAATCTTTAAAATGGCTCTCCTGAACAAAACTTTTCATCAACTTTTTTTTTTGATGTGGACAACATCTGAGCATCGTACGACACCGATCCCATGCCCCAAAAGTGTTCTCTCCCAGAGATATGCGCGTTTTATGAAAGTAAAATCGACGATTCTAAGCGCAAATAGAAAGGGACCTAATCTTTAAAATGGCTCTGCTGAACAAAACTGGTTTTTACTCTTAGGTCCCTTTCTATTTTGCGCGTCACCTATAAAAGTACAAAGCATTGCATTGATTTTGCATATGCGAAGTATTATTGGCGAATAGCTTACAAAAAAGTTCAAGGCGACCCGATTAATAGTTTAGTTTATATTGACCAAAGTGAACGAGTGAAAAGGTCCATTGGCGTCCTTGTAATGAAATTTCAACAATCAAAAATCTCTGAATTATAGTACATTTTTGGATATTTTTTTATTGTGAATTTCCTATCCTTTTGTTAACTGCGCAAATCTTCCCTATATGTACGGGTTTTCGATTAAGGATATCACAATTTTTATATAGGGTGATCCATCAAAAGGTATCTATTTCTGAACAAAAAAAATTTATAAAAATTTAAATCAAGTGTGAAATCTTTATTGGTAATTTGAAAGGACATTTAATGGCATTCCCTCAAATGTTGGCCGCAACTATGCCTCAGGGTTTCCACTCTGGGGGTCCAATTTTGGATGACTCGTTCCAGCATTTCGACCCGTATGGCTTTAATGACACGCGTAATAATGGCTTCCAAAACCAGAATCGTAGCTGGTTTGTCAGCATTGACTTTCGACTTTACGTAACCCCAACGAAAAATGTCTAAAGGTGTGATATCACTCGACCTAGGCGAACAACTCACCTGTTCAAAATATAAAATTAGCTGCTTTTCGAAATGACCTCTTACTTGATCCTTGTTTGAGCAGCTGTATGGCAAGTGACACTTTCCTGTTGAAACCAAGTGTCGTCAAGATTACGTGCTTCAATTTCAGGTAGCATAAAGATCCATATGATGGCGCGATAGTGAGCACCATTCACGGTTACGTTCCGGCCATCATCATTTTTGAAAAAATATGCACCCATGATTCCTCCAAATTATAAACCGCAACAAACCGTGATTTTCTCTGTATATAATGGCACCTCTAGACCACTTCTTGCTGTATAATATGTATAATATTCCATTTTTTTCCTTTATCGTCAATACGAGTGTTGCTATAGGCAACACTAAGTGTTACCTGGCGCTATCTGACATTTCCATTGTAAAGTTTGACATTTTTTAGCATAAACTCACTCAGAACTTTTTGACGTTCGACCATTATTTGTGTTGTTTATAGTGACTTGAAAAAATCAATTTGGCAAAAAAATGGAATTAACTCGTGAACATTTTCGTGCGATCATTTTTCACAACTTTTGACGTGGATTATCACGAAAAGAGTGCATCGATGAACTTAAATCTTTGTATGGTGATGAAGCACCATCCTATAGCACTGTGAAAAACTGGTTTAATGAATTTAATCGTGGCCGACGCTCGCTCAAAGACGATGGTCCCCAAAAACGGCCGTTGTGCCAGAGAACATTGATGCCGTGCGTGAACTAATAATGCAATATCGTCTTGAGATATACCGTGAGATAGAAGCATCCTTGGGCATTTCTTCTACCAGCATACATTCGATATTGCATGAACACCTGGCCGGAAAAAAAGGTTTGTTGTCGTTGGATCAAGCACAATTTAACAGTCGCTGAAAAAAGGCTCGTGTCGATTGGTACAGAGAAATTTTGCGAAAATACGATCGCGGTGCTTCAAAGAATGTCTTTTGAAGCACCGCGATCGTATTTTTTTAATATTGTCATGGATCTATGCGTATGAGCCCGAAACAAAACAGCAATCGACGGTGTTTATCTTCGAAGACGAGCCAAATCCAACGAAAGTTGAAGAAGCACTTCGAAGCAAATGGTCGCCAGTTTCTTCGGCAAAACTGGTCATGTGGCGACTGTTCTGTTTGAACAACAGAGAAGCTCAATTCTGAGTGGTACACAACAATTTGTTTGCCTGAAGTCTTCGGAGAAATACGAAAATCGAACAAGAGAAGACAAATCATTGTGCACCATGAATATGCGAGGTCTCACAAATCGGCTCAAACCAGCGCCTTTTTGACCGACCAAAACGTAGACTGGATGGGTCATCCGCCGTATAGCCCTGACCTGACACCCAATGACCTCTTTTTATTCCCGCACATCAAGAAAAAAATGCGTGGTCAACGATTTTCGTCGCCAGAAGATGCTGTTGAAGCGTTCCAAAACGCTTCAACAGCCTCAATCGGAGTAGAAAAAGTGCTTCGACAATTTGTTTGAGCGCATGCAAAAGTGTATAAATCATGCTGGAGAATACTTTGAAAAACAATAAAAACATTTTTTAAGATAAATATTCGCATTTTTATTATTAGGCAGCTAACTGGAATGCACGGGAATAAGCAGACTATGTCAAATGAAATTAATATTTCGCCACCATCTATATAAATATTATTAATTCTTGCTTTTAATACTATAGCATCCTTTATTGCGTTGGGAGTCCTTCCTTAAATTTTTCAAAATATGCACGATGAATTTTGATAGTCTGTAAGCAGGTAAATCTATCGAAGAACAAATCGGTCGTAATGGAATTCCTTCCTTATGGATCTTTGGAAGTCCGTATATTTGTGGTGGTAGTAAATTTTTTAAAATAATCCTACGAGGGCGGTTCGGAAACTTCTTAGCCTAGCACAAAAAGCGCGGTATAAACAGAAAAAAGTTAAGTGTTTTGGGAACTTCCATCTCTGCTATGAACACATGTTAAATTTCGATCTGGCAACTCCTTCATATAGAAACAGGTGTTCACAAAAGACGCATCCGCGATTTTTTTACAATGGAAAAATTAGAAATGCGTGGTGTCATTAAATATTTACATAATAAAGGTTTATCGGGACAAGAAATTCGTAATGATATGGTGAATGTGTTAGGTGAAAGTGCTCCTTCATATGCAACAGTAAAAAATTGGGTTGCTGAATTTAAACGTGGTCGTACAAGCAGTGAAGATGAACCACGTAGTGGACGCCCAAAAACAGCAACAATAACAGAAATTGTAGCCAAAGTGCATGATATGGTATTAAATGATCGACGAATAAAAATGCGTGAAATAGCTAATATCATGGGCATCTCAAATGATCGAGTCCATTTAATTTTGCATGAAGAACTACAGATGAAAAAGCTTTCTGCAAGATGGGTGCCGCACTTGTTAACAGTCGACCAAAAACGCATAAGAATGAACATTTCTCAAGCTTGTTTGGATTGTTTTCAGCGAAATAAAATGGATTTTAAGCGTCGTTTCATAACTGTTGATGAGACATGGATCCACCACTATAATCCAGAGACAAAAGAACAATCCAAACAATGGACTGAAGCTGGAGGAAGTGCCCCAAAGAAGGCAAAAACAATTCAATCGGCTGGTAAGGTTATGGCAACGGTTTCTTGGGACTTCAAAGGTATTTTATTGATTGACTATCTGCAAAAGGGTAAAACAATAAATTCAGAGTACTATTGCAACCTTTTAGATCAATTAAATGTACAAATTCGAGAAAAACGTCCTGGCTTACAACACAACAAAATAATTTGTCATCAAGACAACGCACCAGCGCACAAGAGTGTTTTAACAATGGCTAAAATCAACGAAATAAAGTACGAGTTGCTTGACCACCTACCTTATTCTCCTGATTTAGCTCCCAGTGACTTTTACCTGTTCCCAAATCTAAAAAAAATCCTTGCGTTTTACCTCAAATGAAGATGCAATTACATTTGTAAACCACTATTTTGAAGACCTTGAGGAAAACTATTTTAATCAAGGGATAGAATTGCTAGATAAGCGTTGGACTAAGTGTATTGAAGTTTCAGGAGATTATATTGAAAAATAAAAATATTTTTGAAAAACCAACTACATATTTTCTTTCATTGATAGGCTAAGAACTTTCCGAACCGCCCTCGTAGATATAGACCACATAATATATTTTTTGAAATTCTTACATCGGAGTTATGTATCACGCACGGTGTTTTTAATTCCCTAATTTTTTCCAAAAAAGTTTAAACCACACATTTTAACCAGTGACTTTTTGCGGTTGCTCGTGTGGACCTCGCGTGGATTTTAATCCAAAAACCTCAAAGGTCAATTAGAAGTTATATTCTCGTTGTTTTTTTAGGCTAAAGTCGTTTTTTCACATTTTTCTTAGTATATTATTAAGGATAAAATAGCGATAGCGGTATAGGTAACTTCTATGATATTATTGACATAATTATTAAACTCACCGACCACTACAGTTTAAAGCTGACTTCAAATTGACATTTCCTTTTAATATCATCTTCCTTTGTTCAATCTGAAAATAAACAATGGAAAAATCAATAGATAATAAAAAAACATTCGCAATAAACTGTCAATATCAAGCCAAGTTAACTGGAAAATATATAAATAATCAATTAAGACTTGATCCCACATACGAGGGCGGTTCGGAAAGTTCTTAGCCTATCAATGAAAGAGAATAGTTAGTTTTTCAAAAATATTTTTATTTTTCAATATAATCTCCTGAAACTTCAATACACTTAGTCCAACGCTTATCTAGCAATTCTATCCCTTGATTAAAATAGTTTTCCTCAGGGTCTTCAAAATAGTGGTTTACAACTGTAATTGCATCTTCATTTGAGGTAAAACGCCTGCCAGCAAGGAATTTTTTTAGATTTGGCAACAGGTAAAAGTCACTGGGAGCTAAATCAGGAGAAAAAGGTGGGTGGTCAAGCAACTCGTACTTTAATTCGTTGATTTTAGCCATTGTTAAAACACTCTTGTGCGCTGGTGCGTTGTCTTGATGAAAAATTATTTTTTTGTGTTGTAAGACAGGACGTTTTCTCGAATTTGTACATTTAATTGATCTAAAAGGTTGCAATAGTACTCTGAATTTATTGTTTTACCCTTTTGCAGATAGTCAATCAATAAAATACCTTTGAAGTCCCAAAAAACCGTTGCCATAACCTTACCAGCCGATTGAATTGTTTTTGCCTTCTTTGGGGCACTTCCTCCAGCTTCAGTCCATTGTTTGGATTGTTTTTTTGTCTCTGGAGTATAGTGGTGGATCCATGTCTCATCAACAGTTATGAAACGACGCTTAAAATCCATTTTATTTCGCTGAAAACGATACAAACAAGCTTGAGAAATGTTCATTCTTATGCGTTTTTGGTCGACTGTTAACAAGTGCGGCACCCATCTTGCAGAAAGCTTTTTCATTTGTAGTTCTTCATGCAAAATTAAATGGCCTCGATCATTTGAGATGCCCATGATATTAGCTATTTCACGCATTTTTATTCGTCGATCATTTAATACCATATCATGCACTTTGGCTACAATTTCTGTTGTTGTTGCTGTTTTTGGACGCCCACTACGTAGTTCATCTTCAATGCTTGTACGACCACGTTTAAATTCAGCAACCCATTTTTTTTACTGTTGCATATGAAGGAGCACTTTCACCTAACACATTCACCATATCATTATGAATTTCTTGTCCCGATAAACTTTTTTTATGTAAATATTTAATGACACCACGCATTTCTAATTTTTCCATTGTAAAAAAATCGCGGATGCGTCTTTTGTGAACGCCTGTTTCTATATGAAGGAGTTGCCAGATCGAAACAAGCTTAACTTTTTTCTGTTTATACCGCGCTTTTTGTGCTAGGCTAAGAAGTTTCCGAACCGCCCTCGTACAATACAATACGTATCTTAATCTATAAAAATGTAATGTTCGATGTACGAGCGCCTCAAACTCGAGAATCGCTTAAGCGGTTAACACCAAACTTGGGCAATGTTTTAGCTTTGTCCTTTGGAAGGGTTTTCCTAAGCTTGGTAGCAATAGATGGCATAACAATTTCGTACCTCTATGTCAAGGCGCCATCAAACATTTTTAATTATCTTTCAGTGTCAAAATGTGGGCCGAAGTCAAAATTTTCATCATACCAAAGTTTACTTACGATCAATTTTTAGACATCACTTAAAATTAATACCTAAATTCTGAGTCGCATCTTTGAGACCGCTTTCTCCAATTTTTGCCCGTAATAATCGTCCCACACCACAGGTTGAGCGATGAAGCTCATTCTGGCTAAGTGGTTTTGTTAATAAACAAAATATGCGTTCTTGGACATTAACAAACCCACAGATGTTTCAAGAGACACAATTGCATCGGCAAAAAATTACTGTGTTGTGTGGTTTTCATACCGGAGGTATGATTGGGCGCTATTTTTTCGTCGATGCCAGAACTGGATGAGCTTGACATCGCCGATATGTGGTTTCAACAAGACGGTGCCACTAGCCACACAGCATGCGTTACAATCGATTTACTGAATTTACCGAAAATTTGTACTGAAAATTCGGCGAATGTTTTATTTCGAAAAATGGTCCGGTCGAATGACCACCTCGTTCATAAGATTTAAAGCCATTGTATTTCTTTTTATGGGGCCACATTAAGTCATTGGTTTATGCCAACAAGCCTACAATTTTAGTCGAGCTGAAAGACAGCATCCAACGCAAAATTGCCAACGTTCTGATCGAAATCTGTGCAAGAGTGCGGGTAAATTGGCTCAAAAAATAAATCGCTGTACACAGGCTAGTGGTGGTCATATGACTGAAATCGAATTGAATTCTTTAAATATAACATTTGCACTACACCTGGAATATTTTTGAATTCTATTCGATGGTGCCACTAGTCACACATCACGCTTTACAATCAGTTTGCTGAATTTACGGAAAATTTTACTGAAAATTCGGCGAATGTGTTATCTCAAGAAATGGTCTGGTCGAATGACTACCTTGTTCATAAGATTTAACGCCATTAGATTTCTTTTTCTGGGGCCACATCAAGTCATTGGTTTATGCCAACAAGCAAACAATTTTAGAGGAGCTGAGAGACGCAAAATTTCCAACGTTCTGATCGAAATCTGTGCAAGAGTGGGGGAAAATTGGCTCAAAAAATAAATCGCTGTACACATACTAGTGGTGGTCATATGACTGAAATCGAATTGCATTCTTAAAATGTAACATTTGCACTACACGTGGAATATTTTTGAATTCTATTTGAGGGTTGCTTGTTTACAGTGGCATGAAAAAATCAATTTGGCAAAAAAATGGAAATAACACGTGAACATTTTCGTGCGATAATTTTTCTCAACTTTCGACGTGGATTATTACGAGAAGAGTTCATCGATGAACTTAAATCATTGTATGGCGATGAAGCATCATCCTACAGCACTGTGAAAAACTGATTTAATGAATTCAAATGTGACCGACGCTCGCTCAAAGACGTAGGTCGTGAAGGTCGTCAAAAACGGCCGTTGTGCCAGAAAACATTGATGCCGTGCGTAAACTGATAATGCAAGATCGTCATGTGACATACCGTGAGATAGAGGCATCCTTGGGCATTTCTTCCACTAGCATACATTCGATATTGCATGAACATCTGGCCGTAAAAAAGGTATGTTCTCGTTGGATCCCGCACAATTTGACAATGTCTCAAAAAAGGCTCGCGTCTATTGGTGCAAAGAAATTTTGAAAAATGACAATCGCGGTGCTTCAAATGACGTTTATAAGATCGTCACAGGTGACGTATTATGGATCTATGCGTATGAGCCCGAAACAACACAGCAATCGACCGTGTGGGTCTTTGAAGACGAGCCAAATCCAACGAAAGTTGTTCGTTAAAGAAGCACTTCGAAGCAAATGGTCGCCTGTTTCTTCGGCAAAACTGGTCATGTGGCGACGTAGGACGGTCAATTCTGAGTGGTAGACCACAATTTGTTTGGCTGAAGTCTTCGAAAAACAAACAAGAGAAGACGAATCTTTGTGCACCATGACATCGCGAGCTCTCACACATCGGCTCAAACCAGTGCCTTTTTGAAAGGTCAAAACGTCGAATTGATGGGTCATCCGCCGTACAGCCTTGAGCTGGCACCCAATGACTTTTTTTTATCCCCGTACATCAAGAACAATATGCGTGGTCAACGATTTTCGTCGCCAGAAGATGCTGTTGAAGCGTTCAAAAACCATGTTTTGGAGGTGTCTCAATCGGAGTGGAAAAAGTGCTTCGACAATTGGTTTGAGCGCATGCAAAAGTGAATACTTTAAAAAATATTAAAACTCTTTTTGATGATAAATATTCCCATTTTCGTTATTAGGCCAGTAATATATATAGCAGTCCTCGTATCTTGAATATTCTGGGTATTAATAACTTGTTATGTCCTTAACCCTTAAATGCATGATGTATCTTTAAAGATACAACCAGAAAAAACAGTGTAATTCCTTAATTTCTTTACAAAATTAAAAAAATATTGTAAGCAACTACTCAGAACTATATTTTCTATCATATTGAATCATACTTATATCAATTGTTTTTAGCTTATTAGGTTTACATAACGTTAAACTCAAAATTTTAAAATTCATATATTTTTAGAAAAAGCCATTTTTATAGTCACATTTTAACAATAATAGTATTTTTAATTTAGACAAAAAATTAATATGTCCTTCTGTGATATGTATTTTAATAATAAATAAAATTTTCAACAAATGCGACCCCAACTTTAGTTGCAAAATCACTTTTAGTGGTTGTATCTTAAAAGATACACTATGCACTCCGCACTAATTTCAAATATTCCTTTGTTTTTTTTTTTGTACATTGTGTTTGTATTTGAAAACACAAACATTTGAACAGGTTGCTTTTTTTTCTTGTGTGCACTTACTTGGGTTTTTTTTATTCTTTCTCAGTCGTTTGATACGAGAGGTTGCTTTGGTTGCCACGGAAATAATTTAATTTTATTCAGTGCAATTATTTGATTGTGAGGTTGCTTTTATCTATTTAGAATTTTTGTTATTCTATTTACATATAAATCATAACTATGAACGCTTTTACTCAAAGAAAAACAAGAATGACCGATGATGAAATATGCAAAGTACTTTGCAACAGTGAAGATTTTCCTTATGACAGCACTGATGAAAGCAGTGATGATGAAAGGGAAATTCCACAAATATGCTCCACTAAAACAAAAAACGTGTTACTCATTGATAATAATATCGATTCTGAAGAAACCGAACTAAGTTTTGAGTTGAATGACTCAATTCATGACTCGTTTATTGCCCTAATGAACGATGATAACAAGTCCACGACCTCTGTTCTGTCTCCTGTTACTGCAAAATGTTCTTCTTCAAACCTTTCTAAAACCAGTACTCCAATTTATGATAACAAGTCCACGACCTCTGTTCTGTCTCCTGTTACTGCAAAATGTTCTTCTTCAAACCTTTCTAAAACCAGTACTCCAATTTCTACTTCAAAAAAAATTAGGTCACCTGCACTTACAAAATGTGCTACCACAAATTTAGTTATTTCTAATTTGGTTATTTCTAACTCTCCTGTTTCTAAAGAAAATTCTGAATCTATACCAGGACCTTCTGCTTCCCTAGATCATTCTTTAGAGCTTCAGACAAGTTCTTCGACATTCAATTTATTTCCATCAAAATTTCAAGACATAAAAGTAGATCCTAAATCTTCAGCATTTGAAAAAACAATCTGGAAACAAGGTAATTTGCAATTTCATAGTAAAGAAGTAGATTTTCGGGGAGATAGCTCTCTCAGTGATGATATTCAATCATTAGTAACTCCTTATCAAGTTTGGAGCTATTTATTTCCAGAAAGCTTAGAAAACCTTTTAGTTGAAGAAACTCTACGGTATGCTGGATTAGATGAAAAGTTTTCCTTTAGTATTTCGGAGTTGCGAAAGTTTATTGGTGTTATGTTTTACATGACGTATTTCAATTTACCAAATACCAGAGATTATTGGTCAAGCAATAATGACCGATCAGTAGACGTTATAAAGCAGCAAATGACGGTAAACCAGTTCGAAAAAATAAGGCAATATCTACATTTTAATGACAAAGAAAAAAACCTACCACGCGACGATCCGAAACGTGATAGACTCTACCTTATTAGGCCGGTTGTTGACTCCCTAAATGATACATTTGGTTCTGTTTCCAAGTTAGCGAGATTGTCTGTAGATGAACAAATGTGTTCGACAAAAATGAGCAGCTATATGAAACAATATCTGCCAAACAAGCCTAAAAAGTGGGGATTTAAATTTTTTGTGTTATGTGATACTAAAGGGTATGCTTACAAGTTCGAAATTTATACCGGAGCAAATGAAGCTATGCGCCCAGAAGAGCCAAATTTGCAAGCATCTGCAAACATTGTAGTAAGGTTAGTTCGTGAAGTTCCTAAGTTTAAAAACTACATATTATACTTTGATAATTACTACACTACAATTCCTTTACTTATACACCTTAGAACCCAGGGAATTCTTTCTGTTGGTACAATCCGACGGAATAGGATAAAAAATTGCAAGCTTCCAGAAGAAAAAACAATGATGAAGTTTGAACGAGGAACCAGCCAGGAGTTTGTAGCTAGTATCTATGGTATAGATGTGACTTCTATTTCATGGAAGGATACAAAAATTGTCAATTTAGTTTCGACTTATATAGGAACTAAGCCACCCTTTTCCTCAATCACGCCAAATGAAAGTTTATTTGTTAGTAGATTTGACAAAAAGCAAAACAAATCGACAACGGTCTCTTGTCCGCAAATTGTGAAAGACTACAATAAAAATATGGGAGGCGTCGATCTATTGGATAGTTCCATGAGCCGCCACAAAATAACTCTAAAAAGCAGAAAGTGGACAAACAGATTGTTTTACCACCTATTAGATATGACCTGCATCAATGCATGGATTCTTTACAAAAGAATTAACCAAGATCAAGCAAAAACAAAAAATTTACGATTGATAGATTTCAAATTGGAAGTGGCAGATTCACTTTTCAATTATAAAAATTCATCAAAACATACTACAGTTCGTCGACGACCAAACATAGAAACTGAAATCCAGAAAAAAAAACAAAAGCCGAATTCGCAAGTACCACCTCCCGAAGATGTAAGACTAGACGGAACACAACATTGGACGCTCGTAAGTAAGAAAGGAAGATGCAAGATGCCAGGTTGCACAGGTCAAACAAAGATGTTTTGCAGTAAGTGTGAATTAAATCTATGTCTCACGGCTGATAAAAACTGCTTTTTTAATTACCACAACCAATAAAATTAAATATTTTTCATTTATGTCTATATATAGATGTATACAACTTATAAAAAATAAACTTTTGTTATTCAAATCGTAAACAGTATTTGTTTTTCTCATGTGTTGTTATTTTAGCGGGGAGTGCATATTGTATCTTAAAAGATACAACCAAGTTTTTCTTCATAAAATAAACAAAATAACTTTTTTTTCAAAAATTTAAACGCAGTTATTATTTTTTAATAGGATTTCATTATATATATCATTTTCGCAAAAATCTGAGACTATATGCATTTAAGGGTTAATGCAAAACCTTTTGTTCTTAAATGATAGTTGGAAACTATCGATTTAGCGTAGATCTAAAGCGGTCAAGATGACACGCCTTTTACAAGAAAACGAGAATATTTTGGAATCATACCTAATAGGTTATGCTTTTACCATGGTGATTTTGAAGATAAAACATACTCGCATAAGGTGCAATGTTAATTAAATGGCACACAGTTTAAATTAATGGCCCAGTTACAGTAATGACGGAATTTTATCATTTAGAAGCTTACATTGTCCTTAGTACAGACAAATCTTATTACAATTTTTTTTATTAAATTCAGTTTCTTAAATGTAAACCTTTTCATACATTTACAAACATGTTTTTATATATGATTATTTTTGAGTTCTCATTTCTACCTTTTTGGTTTAAAGCCGGTATAAGGAATATTTGGACAAATTTATTAACTAATACGTTTGATTCAGAATCAACAGCATACTTGAGGCAAATCCCGATGACATCGATAAGTGCAAGCCAAGAAATTCAGCCAAAACATTTTTAAATACTAAAAAATTGCTCAGAAGCAAGTATATGTGACAGCGCATAGAGAAAGGGACCTAAGGGTAAAAAAACCAATTTTCACTTTTTTCACTTTTTATGTGGACAACATCTGAGCATCGAATGAGACCGATCTTATGCGCGTCACATATGTTTTCTTCAAAAAAAATTAAAAGCTGTGTCAATTTTTTAAATAACGTATGCCACTTTTTTTTATAAAAAAACTACCTTTTTTAAGTAGTTTTTGAAAATTGTCAGCGGTTACCCTGACTATACGAGCATTGCCTTAGAATTTTATTATTATCAATTATATTCTTTATACTTCATAGGGTCTACGATCATACTTCTAGTATTGCAAACGGAAAAACAAATTAATTGTAAAGGATAATCAGTTTAGAGGTATTTTTTCAAAACAAAAAATCATGTGTGGAATCTTCGATGTTCATTCGAAAGGACATTTGATGCAATTTATTTTTTCAATATAATTTCCTTCAAATGTTAACCGCGACTAAGTCTCAGCGTGTCCATTCGGAAGGTCCAATTTTGGATGACTCGTTCGAGCATTTTGACCGGGGTTCATGACACGCGTAATTTTGGCTTCGAAACCTGAATCTTAGCTGGTTTGTCAACGTAGACTTTGGACTTTACGTGGCCCCAAAGAAAAAAGTCTAAACTCTTGATTTCACACGGTCTAGGCGGCCAACTCCCCGGCCAAATACGTGAAATAAGCTGATTTTTGAAATGACTTCTCAATACTTTCATTGCTTGAGCAGCTGTATGGCAAGTGGCGCCATTCTGTTGAAACCAAATACCGTCAAGATTACGGGCTTCAATGTCAGGTAGCAAAAACTCCAATATCAAGGGGCGATAGCGAGCACCATTCACGGTTACGTTCCGGCCATCATCATTTGTGAAAAAATATGGAGCGATGATTCCACCAGCTTATAAACCGCACCGCAAAACCGTGGTTTTCTCTGGGTTTAATGCCAACTCTTGAAACTCTTCTGAATGTTCTTCAGCTCAAATGCGGATATTTTATGTATGGACGTTGATGTTGAGCCAGAAAGGGGCCTCATCACTGAATAAACCGTTGTTCGAAAACAGATCTTCTCGTTTCTCATTGCCATAATTCGGTTGCACAATTTGGACGTTTTTGCGGTGTTAGTCTTTCTATGATACCAAATACCATCAAGATTAGGAGCTTCAATTTCAGGTAGCAAAAAGTCTAATATTAAGGGGCGATAGCGAGCACCATTCACACACGGAGAAAAAATATGTTAAAAATATGTTTGCATGCAATCATATATATGTTTGGGGACGGGCACAATCATATATATGTTTGTGTGTTAACATATTATGTTTGCCCACAATCATAATATGTTAGGGGCACAATTCTAACATATCAAAAAAAGATATGATTGTGTCCTAACATATTTTTGTCAAAAAAATATGTTAGAACATATTTTTTTAGAGTTTTATAGAGTATTACTCTCAGAGAGCGTTATTGTATGACTCATCGTTTTGTGCAAAGAAGGGTAATATATGGTAACCGTGTGTATGAGGAGGAGGAATGGGACCGACACCAAAGGGTATTATTATTTGATGCTGTTTACTCGTCTGGCTAAGCTTAAGGTCGTTTTTTTATTGAATATGTATTTGGTGAACGGTGAAAGAAATTTGTTGTTGTTTTACAACGTTCAACAAATTCAAAATAAAAGAAGAAGATTATTAATTAAATATAAATTAAATATATCAAATCATTTTATTAACAAAACGTTCTGTAATACTGACGCCGTTTATTGCCCCACACAAATTATTTTGTCAACATACATATGTACATACTATGTGCGCTTATCATGTTCTTTGAACAAACACACTCACGCATTAACATTTTTTATCATCTGTAATGACTCCAGGTACAGTAGTAAAGAGTGCAATATATTTACTATTGAAGCTTTGACTTGCTCTGCATATCGAAAAAATTCTATTAAATGGGCACAACTCAAAATTTTGCAATTTTCAGAAAACTCAAAAAAACTTTTCTGCAGCTCGTAAACTACTTTTCATTATCTCATTTTAATATTTAATTATGGACCTAATTGCAAAAACAAACCACCCATTTTAAACAGCGACTCACTTTCTAAATCTAAATTAAAATTATCTGCATCTGAAATGAAAACTTTATCATTCAATCTTTCCCTAATAATTGGCGACCTTGTCCCTGAATGTGAGGAATGGACTTTATATTTATTGCTTAAAGAAATACTAGGTCTATGTTGTAGTTCAGATTCACTACAGATTGAATCCTATATATTAATGGAAAGCCTAATAAATGAGCACCATAACTATTATTTAAAATTGTCGAATGAAACATTAAAACCGAAATATCACAATCTGACCCATTATGGAAGGATTATGAAGGAAGTTGGGCCTCTTAAACATTTATCGTCTATGCGGTTTGAAGCGTTCCACCAACCATTCAAAAAGTGTGCAGCTTCGTGCAGTTCTAGAGTTAATTTAATTAAAACCTTATTCACTAAATATCAGCTTAGCATTGCCAATCTTTTACTAAATTACGAGGAATTTAATGCGAATAATATAGTTGTAGGTAGAAATATCGAATATGACGATGAAAGCATTGCTCAGAAGTTTAGTTTACATGTCCCCATATCTTTCACAAACCATATAATTGTTAATGATATTTTGTATAAAAACAAAATGGTGGTACAGGTAGGGTATACTGAAGACCAATTACCAGAATTTGCGCTTATTTTGCATATTTGTACTCAACCACAACAAATTTTATGCCTTCAGGGTATAGACAACCATGGTTTTGATACACATTTTTATGCCTTTAGAGTAGAACTAAAAGATATATTTTACACTGTGCCTGTACAGTAGGGTGGAGTGAAAACATGCTTTTTTATAATTTGAAAAAGTTAACCTCGGAAAGAGATGTAGTCTGGGGTCC
Source organism: Hydrotaea diabolus (assembly GCA_963513945.1). Taxonomy (NCBI): domain Eukaryota; kingdom Metazoa; phylum Arthropoda; class Insecta; order Diptera; family Muscidae; genus Hydrotaea; species Hydrotaea diabolus. The sequence continues at coordinate 120,698,671 of OY740718.1, read as the reverse complement.
TAAAGAGGGGAAAAATAAAGAAAAAAATTTAAAAAAATTTTTAGGGGTCGCGCCTCCCCCTAGAAATTTGGAAATTATCGCTATTTTGGCGTTGATTTTAGAAAAATCCTAAAAATTAACGACTTAACTTATTCGAAATTTAAAAGTTTGAGCTTGTTCAGTGCCCAAACAAAAGTATTTGAGGCAAATATGAGGATAATCGACTAATATTTGTAGCTTTGGTGGCGATTTCATTGTTCAGTCAATTTTCTGAAGAAGGGACGATTTGACTTATTTTACTTTTTGAAATTTTTGAACAATGAGAAAATTTTTTTTAAATTTTTTCATGCCCTTATTTCATTGTTTACGCTATTGCAAACATTTATTGACATAAAACTTTTTAGGATTTTTCTAAAATCAACGCCAAAATAGCGATAATTTCCAAATTTCGAGGGAGTGGCGCGAACCCTAAAAATTTTTTAAAATTGTTTTCTTTATTTTTCCCCTCATTAGGACCCCAGACTACATCTCTTTCCGAGGTTAACTTTTTTTTTTTTTGAATTTCACTCCACCCTTCTGTACAGTTTTTCAATCTACATCGTATTTATGTATCAATAATGAAAAAAATACTTTTATAGTTTTGTTTTAAATAAGTTGTAACTTGTATTTCATATTCACATTCATTCATATTCTCATTCATTTATATTTACATTTATCATCAAATAAAAATTACCTGTAATTTAATTTAAAAATTTAAAACTTAATAAAAACAATTACAACAAAAATGTGTTCTTAATATTTCTCTTACATGTTTATACATACTTCCATGCAATCATAAATACAAATACATACAATCATAGACATGTTTGTATACAACCAAATATATTACTGTATGCAAACATACATATGATTGTATGCAAATATGTATATGATTGTGTGCAAACATATATATGATTATATTCAAATATATATATGTTTGCGTTCAAACATATACATGTTTGCATTCAAACATATACATGTTTGCATTCAAACATATACATGTTTGCATTCAAAACATATACATGTTTGCATTCAAACATATACATGTTTGTATTCAAACATATACATGTTTGCATAAAATCATATATATGTTTGCACACAATCATATATATGTTTGCACACAATCATATATACATATGTTTGCACACAATCATATATACATATGTTTGCACACAATCATATACATGTTTGCATACAATCATGTATATGTTTGCCCACAATCATAGATATGTCTGCACACAATCATATATATGTTTGCACACAATCATATATATGTTTGCACACAATCATATATATGTTTGTACACAATCATATATATGTTTCTACACAATCATATATATGTTTGCACACAATCATATATATGTTTGCACACAATCATATATATGTTTGCACACAATCATATATATGTTTGCATACAATCATATACATGTTTACACACAATCATATATATGTTTGCATACAATCATATGTATGTTTGGGAAATTGCTGCTAGCCCAAACATAATATGTTTGGGAGCTGCTCCAAACATATATATGTTGCCTGCAAAATATGTTTGGGACAATATGTTACAGAGGCCGCTTTTTTCCTCCGTGCAGTTACGTTCCGGCCATCATCATTTGTGCAAAAAATATGGACCGATGACTTATTAACTGCACCAAATCATGGTTTTCTCTGGGTATAATGACAGCTATTAAACCTTATGTGGTTGCTCTTCAGCCCAAATGCGGATATTTTATTTATTGACGTTGCCGTTGAGCCAGAAAGGGCTCCGTTGTTCGAAAACAGCGGATCTTTTCGTTTCTCATTTCCATAATTCGATTGCACAATTTGGACGTTGTTGCGGTGTTAGTCTTTCTATGATAAAATGGCAAACAATACTGAAAAGGAAAAAATAAGGTTTAACGCAACTCATGCGTAAACTCTGAAAAAACCCCTATGGAAAAAAATACCTCTGGATGGATCACCCATTACAACACATCCTTCGCTGAAGAGTATCCAAATTTAAATAAATTAAAACTCTGCTAATATCAAAGACAACATGACGTATGAGTAACTTTAAAATTCCCATAACGAATACGCCACCAATAAAATAATATATCTCTCGCTCTGTTCACGAGAACGATTACAAGAAATGCGTACATTTTTAATGCCGCTCGTGTGCAAATTCAATTTCGGTATTTTAAGTTGAGCAAACATTGGCCCAAATATGGCAGTATGGGATATTACTATGATTAAAGCCAAAACAAAACAATTTCGTGAATTTAAAGCCAAATGTAGTGCAACATTTTCCAAACATGCAACATGTTGCCAAGCAACACCCTTTACAGATTCAGCAAGTGGCTATACTAAACGAAGAGAACTTCTTAGAGCTCGTTTTCTCTTTATGACTATAGTTTCTATCGCTCTCTCTCTCTCTGAGAGCAGTATTTCTCATTGGGAAATTTTCTTATACCGGCTATTTCCACCACCCTTGAACGAATGGAAACCAAATCGTCGGAGACTTTCTTTGCTTCGCATGTGTTTGTTCTCCGGCTGTTTGTTTTGTTTCGGTTTTGTTTTGTTCTGCGTTTGGTGTACTCCGTGTCCGTGTCCATGTTAGCGCTCATTTCACTTTAACATTGACTAAGGATAGCTCGTCGAGTACATAAAGTTCAAGGCAATTTGACAAACGTAACGCTACAAATTGTACTACAATTCTACGCACTAAGCTGCCATTTCTTCTTGTATGCGCGTGTGTGTGTATGTGTGTGCTGTTGTGTATTTGTGTGCGTGCGTGCGTGTACTTCTGTATTAGCATTTTCGTCCTTGTAATCACCATCATAACACTGAAAGCGAAGACAATGATCCTATTTGCACAAAGAATATACTTCTGACTAAATAAATACCCTGAAATAGTACAAATACGACGATTGCAGACACACCGGGGCATTTTCGTTCAAACAACAACACCTTCACTACTACCACGACCACGACCACAAACAGAGACGAAAACTTTTCCACAAAGATTTTGGTGCTTCTTCGGTGCTTTTTGGGGTTTCACGGTTGCAGACATTGAGGCAATAGTGTGAATTGATTTTATCGCTGAAACATTTGTCCCTACACTTTGAATGTCGGTGAGGAAAATAATTATGCCAGACGTGGCTCTTTTCATTAATTAAATATTCATAGAAACGAATTAAAATGAAAGGAATCCAGCCGACATAAAACAAACAATTTAAGCGCAAACCTTTAATAGAATTGCAAAGGTGAATTAAAAACATTCATTACTTGCAGTACGAGTAGAAGTGAATTGTTAAAGGGGTTGTTTCTAAGAAATGAAATATTTTCTTAAAAAAAAAAGGATACTAACGTGAACAATATGGAGAGGTCTGGCCAAAGGGGCAGACAATTTGAATGAGTGATGTTGCGACTGCTAAATAAATCTATCATATTAATTGGAATACGGGGAAAATGCTGCAAATAAAATATGCTGAGCGGCATTTGTGACAAGGCCAGACACGAATAGTCAGCATTGTTATAAAAAATAACTAAACAGTTGCGCGTTGTACTATTCAATTGAAAGATATGAAAAATGTAGATAGTACGAGTATAATAATTTGTCAAATATTTATATCGCACTTGCTTTACAAATAGAGAGAAACTCAAGATTTCCGTAGAATAACAAAAACTGTTTGCTGAACACCCTAAAGTAATCACAGTGTCATGTCGTTCTTTGGGTATAAGAGTAAAGATAACGATGTTAGGGTTTTCCCTTTAACAGAGATGACCACTGTGATTCGTGTAAATAACTCTGTGTAAACTTTTAAAGAAAATATAGGGTGATCCATCTAGAGATATTTTTTAGAACAAAAAAAATATATAAAAATTCAAATCAAGTGTAGAATCTTTATTGGTAATATGAAAGGACATTTTATGGCATTTATTTTTTGAAAATAATTACCTTCGAATGTTGGCAACTGTATTATGGAAATAATACACTGTTTTCGACCAAAATTTTGTTCAGTGATGAGGCCTGTTTTTAGCTCAACGGCAGAGTCAATAAACAAAATTATCGCATTTGGGCTGAAGAGCAACCAGAAGAGGTTCAAGAGGTGTCATTATGCCCAGAGAAAACCACGGTTTGGTGCGGTTTATAAGCTGATGGAATCATCCGTGCATATTTTTTAAAAAATGTTGATGGCCGGAACGTAACCTTGAATGGTGCTCCCTATCGCGCCATGATATCGATCTTTATGCTACCTGAAATTGAAGTCCGTAATCTTGATGACACTTGGTTTCAACAGGACGTTGGTAACTGCTAAAACAATGGATCTATTGAGAGGTCATTTCGAAAAGCAGCTAATTTCACACACCTTTAGACATTTTTCTTTGGGGTTACGTAAAGTCCAAAGTCTATGCTGACAAACCAGCTACGATTCAGGTTTTGGAAGCCAACATTACGCGTGTCATTAAAGCCATACCGGTCGAAATGCTCGAACGAGTCATCCAAAATTGGACCCTTAGAATGGAAACCACGAGGCGTAGTTGTGGCCAACATTTGAAGGAAATTATATTCAAAAAATATATGAGATACAATTTCCTTTCAAATTACCAATAAAGATTCCACAATTGAATTGAATTTTTATATTTTTTTTTGTTCTGGAAAAATACCTACATATGAATCACCCGATAAAATAATCTGTCAAATGGCTACACGCAGAGAAAAAATTTGGTTACTATATGGTCACGGCAACAATAGTATATTCTCTGCAATGAAAGAATGGTTGTCGCAACCTTAGTATTGTTTTGTGAATTTAATTTTAACAATAGTATGATTGCGGCAATATTAATATTGTTGAAATGTAACAAAAGCACTGTTGCCAAATTAAAAAAATGAAAAAATGGTTGTAGCAACAATATAAATATGGTTGGAGGGACAAAAGTATTGTTTCATGGGTCTTAATACAATAACATGATTACGGCAATCATACAGGGAAAATCGTATTTTTTTTAATTTGACAATGTTATTTTTACGAATCTTACGCAATAATAGTATTTTCTATATATAATTTAAATTTTTTCAAAACAAACTACGGATTAGTATAACTGAAATATTTTTAATAAATGAATTGTTTCTACTCTTAAATACATCACTCCCTTAATAAAGAGTTTTATGTATTTTTACATAACTTTAATAAAAATCTCTATTGTTGAATAACAACTTAACCCAATCTTTACAAAAAAATTTGGGGATCATACCATGGTTGTGTGTAAGTCATACTATGGTTCAAAGGATCATACTATGGTTGTATGTGCAACATACCATGGTTTTGAGGATCATAATATGGTTATGGAGATCATAGTATGTTTGAGTGTGAATCATACTATGCTTGTGGGGATCATAGTATGGTTGTGTGTGAACCATACTATTGTTGTGATGTTCATAGTATTGTTGTGCCACAACCATATAACCAACAATAGTACGATGCTCTTCGAATATTGTTACCCCAACCATACTTTTTTCTGTGTGTATATTAGATTGTTTAGAAAACAGGCATTTCGGGTTTATATGAAAACCTTGATTTGAAAAAACCGACTGTCAGGATTCTTTAAAAGTAAAAAACGTCGTATTTTCTACTCTTTTGCCTATGTATGGAAAATATATCCACAATCAGAAGTCAAGTACTTTTCCCCATCTCTAGACTCTAAGAATGCAATAAAATTACATACTGCGCATAGAGGTTTAGTTTTTATTTTAAAACAAGAAATAAGAATAAGGTAAGAAATTCAAATATTTATTTTTTTATCACTACGAGTATTTCAATAATTTTTTGTATTGAAAAAAAATTCAATTTAATTGTTTAGCTCGTTTGTTCTAATTCGGTCTTTTGCATTTACAAGAATTAACCAGCTAAAGGCCTCTTGTCTCTCTATTTAAATAGAAGACAAGTTTTTAACAAAATAGCAAAATGTCATAGATTTTCGTGGCTGCACACTGCTTTTATCGTGATATCAGGTCAGTGGCCACCCCTCTTCAGAAAGCTTCGCAGCAATTGTTGAATGAAATCCCAAACTCTTTGGTGATCACGTTCCGCCAGAAGATGAACATTATTATTCTTACACATCCGTTAATGAATGCTTGAACGGACATGCCACCTTCAAATGACCTAGGGGCTATGCGAACAAAATCGAAGCGTACGAAATTGTATTTTTATTTCGGTTAAAAATCAGGCATAGGTTGTGAAAATCCACATTTGTAAATATTAACCTAAGAGGCAATATGACGCATTATTTTCATAAAAGTCGCAAGTTTCTTCCCCTAGCTATATTTTATCTATGTCCTAGACTGTCTAGTTGTTATACGAAGGAATAATGGCACACCACAAGTAATTGCAAATCATGGCACGAAAATGTGAACCAAAATTTTGTTCATTGAAGAGGCCCCTTTCTGGCTCAACGGCAACGTCAATAAATTAAATATCCACATTTGGGCTGAAGAGCAACCGGAAGAGGTTCAAGAGCTGACATTATACCCAGAGAAAACCACGGTTTGCTGCGGTTTATAAGCTGGTGGAATTATCGGTGCATATTTTTCAAAAATGATGATGGCCGGAACGTTATCGTGAATGGTGCTCGTTATCGCGCTATGATATCGGACTTTTTGCTACCTGAAATTGACGCCCAAAATCTTGACGATATTTGATTTTCACAGGACGGTATAACTTGCCATACAAACAATGGATCTATTGAGAGGTCATTTTGAAGAGCAGCTAATTTTACGTTTTTGACGGGTAAGTTAGCCGCCTAGATCGTGTGATATCACACCTTGAGACATTTTGCTTTGGGGCTACGTAAAATTGAGTTGACAAACCAGCTACGATTCAGGGTTTGAAAAATAAAATTACGCGTATCATTAACGCCATACTGGCCGAAATGCTGGAACGAGTCATCCAAAATCGGACCCACCTTAAGGCATAGATGCGGCCAACATTCGAAGGAAATTACATTGAAAAAAATGGCATAAAATGTCCTTTCGAAGGAACAATAAAGATTTAACCCTTGGTTGTAATTTTTTTATGTTTTTTTTTTTGTATTTAAAAAAAATACCTCTAGATTGATCACCCGATATATTTTTTAAGTAGAGTAAAGTTGAATTTTAAAACTTAACATCTCTGGCTAATTAAGTGGTTAATGTGACAGAAAATACCCTAAATGAATGCATGAAGTCTAGGCTACAGATGTGATAAAAGATTTATACTTTCATATCGGTCTTATTTTGAATTTTTAAAAAAAAAGAATCATTTTTTTACTTTTTCCAAAAAAGACACTCGTTTTTTAAAGATAGGATGTTAAAATTTTCTTCAAAATTAAACTCCTACGATTTCACTTAAGACATCTCATCCTAAAAACTACCCGAAATAATTAATGTAGTTTTAATTTTTTGGAGCATAAGAAAAACTCGGACCTACGAGGGCCGTCCTTTTTTGAAATTACTATAACCACCTAAGGCTTTTATTTCTAAAAGAAATCTTTCTCCCCCCGAGAAGGTCTGAAATCTTGTTAAATAGTGTAGTATGTAACAAAGGCGAAATAATAGGGTTTAGTTCCTACAAAAAATTTATATCCTGTCACCACCAATTTTTGGCACCAAAATACATGTACTTTGTAAATGGTTAGTTGTCATAACGACAAGTTATGGCAACCAATAGTTTTCCTGAACTCGGTTGGTATGACCGACTTCTTGGCTGTAAGTATCGTAATACGAGGGCTGTTATATATATTTCTGGCCTAATAATGAAAATGCGAATATATATCATCAAAAATGGTTTTATTGTTTTTGAAAGTATTCTCCAGCATGATTTATACACATTTGCATGCGCTCAAACCAATTGTCGAAGGACCTTTTTCACTCCAATTGAGACACCTCCTAAACATAGTTTTTGTACGCTTCGACAGCATCTTCTGGCGACGAAAATCGTGGACCACGCATTTTTTTCTTCATGTGCGGGAATAAAAAGAAGTCATTGGGTGCCAAGTCAGGGCTGTACGGCGAATGACTCATCAATTCGACGTTTTAGCCGGTCAAAAAGACGCTGGTTTGAGCCGATGTGGGAGAGCTCGCATTGTGCACAATGTTCGTCTTCTCTTGTTGTGCGGGATCCAATGAGAATGAGAACAAACCTTTTTTACGGCCAGGTGTTCATGCATTATCGAATGTATGCTGGTGGAGGAAATGCCCAATGATGCCTCTATCTCACGGTATGTCACATGACGATCTTGCATTATCAGTTCACGCACGGCATCAATGCTCTCTGGCACAACGGCCGTTTTTGATTGAATTCATTAAACCAGTTTTTCACAGTGCTATAGGATGCTGCTTCATCGCCATACAATGATTTAAGTTCATCGATGCACTCTTGTTCGAAAGTTGTAAAAAATGATCGCTAGAAAATGTTCACGAGTTAATTCCATTTTTTTTCCAAATTGATTTTTTCAAGTCACTATAAACAACACAAATGATGGTCGTACGTCAAAACGTTCTGAGTACGTCTATGCTAAAAAAATGTCAAACTTTCCAATGGAAATGTCAGATGGTATGTCAGGGCTGGCGAGAGAGGGAGTTTCAATTGGGCAAGTCTGTCATAAACCTATTAATGGTCGATTAAAATAAAACATATACTTATACACAGGTATTTATTTAGGAATGATTGCGGAATAATACATTCGGAATCAATGGTAGCATCGATATCCCAAGATAGGTAGGGTCACGTGGCACGGTCAAAGGGAAATTGTAATCGACACCTTTTCAAACGCAATGAGGAAATTCATGTATGTCTGGGGCGTTAATGGCAACCCCATGATCAGATGATGACGGTCAATCCCCTCACAATTCGTCTTAATCTCAACTCAATAAAGAAATACAAAATAATAAGAAACGACTAAAAACGTCATTAAGTTTGGTCATGCTAAATCTTTTTTAGCCTTCACCATCACTACGCTACTAATGGCAAAGAAAAATATGGTCCGTTTTTGGGAGGGAACCCCCCAGTTTGGAGGATATTTGAAAAAATATTTTTTAAAGAGTAAATTACTCTACAAGCGAGTTAATTCCACTTGTATGCCAAATGGATTTTTTTCTAGTCACAAATGATGGTCTTACGTCAAAACGTTCTGAGTACGTTTATGCTTAAAAAGTTCAAACTTTCCAACGGAAATGTCAGATGGCTCCAGGCAACACTAAGTGTTGCCTAGGGCAGAAATGTATATACCCTCTTAATTTTGTAGGTGCTATCTCATAGTAAGTCGAACCATATTACCATCAATATCATGGAATATTGGTGATTGCCACAGGAAGTATGTTTATCTAACTAAATGTTTGTAAATAGTTCGAACCGATTTCCAACTGATTTCATTTCTATGTGAGAATTAAGTTTAAGATGAAAGTTTATGTCTGACAAATTTGCATTTTTTGGAACTTTGCAGCTAAAAATATTTGATTTTTGTACCTTGAAAATATTTTTTTTGTGTAAAAGTGGCGCACCCTTACTATAAGTATTCTGCCAGAGCTTTTCACAGTCGTTGCCCTCGTATGCTGGTAATCATAAAATCAACCGGCAGCCTTTTTAAGAACATAAGAAAGGGTACAGAATACACCACAACAGTTGCTTTTTAAAGTTTAAATGCTGCAGGTTTGTGGAATATACAGGATTTAAATATCCACTGTCACATGCGTAAGCTGAGATGTAGGATATATCGAAATTTTATTATAATTTTCCCTCCGTATCTGGGTATGTCTCTTCGAAGCACTGGACGCACGGAGTGCAGTTAATGTGTTTAATGGCAGGTTATCGTACAATTGCAAATTCCCATAATGGCTATCGAAGGAGTCTTCACGTACGATAATAAATTCGTTTTCTAATGGACGCCTAAAGATTAATGTAAATGTTTTCCTAGACGTAAAACGTTTGGCTGTTTGTTCAGCGCGCGCCTTGTTTGCACTGCGTGTTTGCTCTGCAGAAAGTTGTTGTTTATTCTTAGGCAGCAATGATGCCCAGAAGAAAATTGGAGAAAATGTTTTATTCCATTTAATAATTACTCATAAGAAAATGTGCTGTTAAGAAAATTAGATGTGCTTTCTGTAATGATGTGCGTGTATTTTATGCCTTTAAATAAATAATAAACCTTTTTTACGCTCACACGTATGAGCACACGCCAGCGCATTCTTGAGAAGCAAATGGCATCGTGTAATTAAATTTACACAAAAACGTGACATATTTCGCGTCTCTGCGAATTTGTGTTATTTTAACATGTTTTTTTTTTGGGTGTTCTACATACAATTATACATCCTTCCACCTTCTACCCACACATACACATACATATGCTGGTTCTACACATGTCCTGCTGGTGTCTGAATGAATGTAAAATAAGTATTGTTTTACATTCATTTGAATATCTCATTTAGATGATTTTTATTCGTGTAATTTTTTTGTCATTTCGTTGATGGTGACTGCAAGGATAACGCCACATCCTGGCTTTTTGCTCATTTGACAGCACATATCATTTAGGAATGTTTCGTGTGTGTTCTGCTTGGGTCCTTGAAGTTCTTCCTTCATTAATTTCGTTACAGCAATTAGAGAAATTAAGCAAAATGCTGGAACATTTTACGATTTGTTTTTAAATATTTATAAAATTACCGTGTACTTTCCATCTGTCTTTTTGTGTTTTGTATTTCATGGTTTATTGTATTGTAAAATATTATTTTCGAAATTAATCCTGATTTCTTTTCATGGCGCAGATATATAATTGTTTGTGAAAGACAAGTAGAATTTTAAATGTTGCACGTCGTGTATATTTCCCCCATAATTGATTATGCTCCTATCCAACATTAATATATCAGTAGGGGAGTGATAGGTCTTGTGGTGTCATTAATACTGTGAGTGAATTGAGCACAATGGCAAGTATAGCATGAAAATGCCTCAAAATTTACGATTAAGAGACTAGGCAGTACAAAAATCTTATGAGAAAGTAAAAAGTACGTCTCTGCTAAAGGTTTGTTCCTATGCCTTTGGCTAATGTCGGAGCGCTTCTTTCAAACTATCAGGTCGTGCAGGCAAACAGCAAATTAAGAGGTTGTTCAGTTCTTCTAGGATAAATCACATGTACCCTACACCTTGCAAATGACAAAAATAACAATAATATTAAAGGGTGGTTACCTTTTAAAGGCCGATGTTGATTTGCCGCTTAAAAGAGCCATTGTTTCGTTAGCGGTGTGGCAAGTGGCGCCGTCCTGTTGAAACCACATATCGTCCACATCCATATCTTCCAACTCGGGCCATAAAAAGTTCGTTATCATCTTACGATAGCGAACACCATTCACAGTTACCATTCACAGTTAGGCTTTAGTTTAGTTGTTACTTAGATCTCACAGTACAACACATGGTTTCGGGACTCAATTCTGATAATTGTTTGTGAAAGTAGCCCCAAAAAGAAGAACTTCTGCATCATTCGTTTGGTCAAGGTACATCAAATAAGAATTTAATAATTAATTTGAAGTTAGTAAGTATCGTATAGGGGAATTTGTCACGTTTTAGGCTCTTTTGTTTGTCATAACTCGAAAAGCACTAGTCCTAATAAGCTGAAACAAATTACAATTCCTTTAATCTGTTCATACAACGTTTCGCTACATAAGCAACAGTTTCGCAGTTATAAATAAATGTATGAAGAAACAAAATATTTTTTGCCTAAAAAATTAAAGTTTTTTTTTAATTCATAAAAAATACAAAACGGTAAAAAGTGTCAAATCTTATTACCTTCACGTAAAGTCACATAACCTATGAACAAAATGAGACATAGATCATGAAAATCGATTTACGCGTTTCGCTTTTATGCACAATGACCAAACGAATGATGCAGAAGTTCTTCTTTTTGGGGCTTCTTTCACAAACAATTATCAGAATTGAGTCCCGAATCAATCACCTGAAAAATGTTTTACTGTGCTTGGAAAAAATACGGCCCGATGATGCCGCCAGCCCATAAACTGCACAAAACATTCGCTCTTTATGTTTGCATTGTTTTTACGACATTCACTCTTGGATTATCATTCGCCAATATGCGGCAATTCTGCTTATTGACAAATCCACTGAGGTAAAACGTACCTCATCACAGAAGATGATTTTCTTAGAAAATTGATTTTCATTTTCATAATAAGCCTGAATAGTTTTAACGCTTTGCTCGCTTGTGTATCTTTCCATGGTTCACATTGAGTTAGTCTGAATTCGAGAATTATGATATGACGTTTCGGTGTGGTTTACATTCAACATTGGCCCTAAAAATTGAACCACCCTTTATTTAAATTCGATTTTTTTGATATGGAAGACGGAGGACATTATTTGAGGGTCCCTAGGGTTTAAAGTTACGAGCGATACTCTCTGAAAACTTTGAGAAAAAAAATCCATATTACGATACACGCTCAGATCAAATTAATATTAAATTTTAATGACGCCGTTCGCTCCAGGATGAATTTCATGAAGGACGTCCAACTTCGGTCACTTTGCCAGAAACCATCGATGCTGTGGGTGAACTGATTCAGCAAGACCGACATGTGACGTGAGATTGAGGCATCCTTGGGCATAAGTATGACAAGCATCAAAATGATATTGGAAAAAAATCCATATTTAAATACATTTACAGATCAAATTAATATTAAATTTTAATGACTATAAGTACATTTTTATTTGTAAGTATTTCTCAGAATGATAGGGGCCGTTTTTTTTTAATTCCCAAGAGTCGATGGGGCTAGCAACCGTGAGTATGCCTTGGTTAAACATTTTCCCCTGAATCTATTTCGCTCCTTTAAGATCCTACGTAGCTAATGACCATAAGTATCGGGTGATCAATCTAAAGGTATTTTTTCTTTAAAATAAAAAAATACAAAAATTCAAATATACCTTGGTTAAACATTTTCCCCTGAATCTATTTCGCTTTTTTTTTAAATAAAAAAATACAAAAATTCAAATTAAATTGAAACATTTTCCCCTGAATCTATTTCTCTTTTTTTTTAAATAAAAAAATACAAAAATTCAAATTAAGTTGAATATGATTTCCTTCAAATGAAGGCCGCAACCACGCCTCTGGATGTCTATCTACTCGTTATGTTGGCTTTCAAAACCTGAATCTGGTTTGTCATCATAGACTTTGGACTTTACGTAGCCCCAAAGAAAAAAGTCTTAAGGTGTAATATCACACGATCTAGACAGCCAACTCACCGGTAAAAACGTAAAATTAGCTGCTCTTTGAAATGACCTCTCAATACTTAGTACGAGGGACATAAATACTGTTACACACGTTTTATGCTGTAACATAAAAAGTACTAAATGTTTTTGGACCAAATATTTTTTAATATTTTTATTGATGTATATTGTATCCAAAAAGAATCTACTTATTCGAAATGTCCGCCTTTTGCCTTTACAAACGCCTTAAGTCGCACTGGCCTATCCTCAATAGCTGCACGAACCTCGACCATTGGAAAATTGGCCACAGCTCGAACCAAAGCAGTCTTAAGAGATCCAATGTTGGAGTATCTTTTGTGATAAACCTTGTCCTCTAAACCGTCCACAATTTGTAATCCAATTGGGTTTAAATATGGACTGCCTGAGGGCCATTCTTCAGAGGAAATGAACGCTGGCAAATTGTTTCGAAGCCAAGCCTGGGAGGTTTTAGCCTTATGGACTGGCGCAGAATCCTGCTGGAAAGTTCATGGCTGGTTTTGGAACAGGGAATTGTTAAGAGGCTTCACAACAGCTTCAATAACGGTTTCTTTGTAAACTTTAGCCGATGATTTGACTCCTTGTTCGCAGAAATACAGGTCAGTGACCCCATCGTAAGAGACACCCCACCAAACCATGACTGAAGCTGGGTGATGACCGTTTTCCACCCTTAGAATCAGTTCATATGCTTCCTTAGATGACCGCGCATACACTCTATCATTTTGCTTGTTAAATTTTCCTGAACGGTAAAAATGTTTTCATCGGTAAACAAAATTTTTCTGTACAAGCTATCAGCGTGCTTCACCAAAAGACGTTTACATTTTTTAAACCTTTTTTTTTTTAAAGCTGCAGTCAATAAATGTCCAGTACGGCGTTTGAAAGCCCCAAGTCCCAAGTCTTTTTTAATGATTCGACTCATGGACTATTGCTTGATATTCATCTCACGGGCCATGATTTTCGTTTTAGGAGCGGATTTCTGTGAATTCTTGATTTAACGGCTTGGATGATATGCGGTGTTCGAGCAGAGAGTGGGCGGCCCGACCGGTGGCGGTCTTTTACATCTCCAGTCTCCTCAAATGCATCGGTAGACGAACATGCGGCTTATCCCTAGTGGCCGGAGCGTTTTGAAAATATCGCTTTTTTTATTTCACACTTGAAAAGCGTTTTAACAGCGAGACGGTTCTCATTATCTGACCACTCCATGATGAAAGTTGAAACAATTTTAAAATCCCGTTACAGACTAACGCTATTGAGGTTAGTTTTCAAAACCCATAGGACATTAACGGGGTATGTTCAGTTCTACTATTAAAATGGGTGTGTTCAATGTTGTAACAGTATTTATTTCCCTACTAAGTAAAGAGGTATAGTTTTTTTAATAAAAAAAATACTAAAATTCAAATTAAGTTGAATATGATTTCCTTCAAATGTAAACCGCAACCACGCCGCAAGGTGTCTATCTACGAGGAATGCTAGCTTCCAAAACCTGAATCATAGCTGGTTTGTACTTTACGTAGCCCCAAAGAAAAAAGTCTATAGGTGTGATATCACACGATTTAGGCGGCCAACTCACCGGTCCAAAACGTGAAATTAGCTGCTCTTCGAAATGTCCTCTCTATAGATTCATTGTTTTAGCAGTTGTATTGCAAGTAGCACCTTCCTGTTGAAAATAAAAGTCATCAAGGTTACGGGCTTCCATTTAAGGTAGCATCAAGATTAGTATCATGGCGCGATAGCGAGCGCCATTTAGGGTTACATTCGGTCCATCATCATTTTTGAAAAAAAAAAATTCAACCGTGGTTTTCTCTGGGAAGATAGGCAGCTCTTGAAACTCTTCTGGTTGCTTTTCAGCCCAAATGCGGCAATTTTGCTTATTGATGTTGCCGTTGATGCTGAATCGGGGGGATATCGGTGATATAAGGAATAAAGCGGATGAGAACATAAGGAAGTGCCAGAGATATAATGAAGATAGGGCCGTTACTACGGCAGGGAAGGTGAACACTTTTATTATGGGCGACTTTTGTAGTAATCCGGAATGTCGACACTTCTATTGATATTAACAACTTCAATTTCAATTTGTAAATTCATCTTTATTCATAGTATATTTTTTATTATTTATATGTACACAGTACATATAAATGACCGCTACGTAATTTTATCGAAACTTGTGTTACGATACTTAAATTAACGAAGTCGGAAATCTGCAAAAACTTAAGAAGAGCCTACTTTCACATTGTCCTCGGTTTCTTCCTTCCTAAAAAGTTTGATGTTACAGGCCTCAATAACCCCATCATAAGGGATCTGAGTAACCTGGCAATTTTCAATATCACGAATTACGTAGCGGTCATTCGGCAGAACACTGTGCACAACATAGGGGCCTTTATATTTCCGCCCGTGTGTGTATGTTGAAAGCACGATATCGAGCAAATCAACGTAGATGGAATTTGGAATTTTAAATGGGCGAAATCGGCGCAGGGTGAAAGGTTTTCCTTAAAGGGACTAAAGGTAAAGGGACTAAAGGGACTAAAGGTAAAAGTACTAATTTTTAAGTATTTGCTAGTAGTAGATCATAATTTTATTTAGAATAAGTAGTGTTAGCTTGGACGCACTAAGTACCCTAAAAAGATCAAAGTTGCGCTCCATTATGGCTTATGTAGCCGCAAAATCGACTTGCATGGTCAAAACGGGCGATCTAAGTAAATTATGTTATTATACCGAACTGCCACATTTAAAGTGAAATATATTCTCACAAAAACCCGGTGGATTAGGATTTATATTTCATATGCGAATGCCAAGTATATAACTTTTTTGAAACTGATATTTAGTCAATACTACTATTTGTTCATTAAATAAAAAATAATGAATAGATTGAATGAATGTCTTTTTCACACCATTTGCGAATATTGTTTTAATTGAATGAGAACATTTTTTAGTCAAAATCAACAAAAAAAATTTTCTGTTCTGTTGTGGCTTGTAGAATCGCAAAAAAAACATATCCAGCTGATCTAGAAAAAGTTTGATATTCGCTAAGGCTGACTTACGCAAACAGGAGTTCCGCTTACAGATGGCGAAAGTTAAGCTAACAAAAAGTTTAAAGAAAATAATAACAAAGTGAGCTCGTATTAGAACTGGCTCTTCGGAAGAATGCAAACTTTTAACTGCGCCAACAAAAGATATTGTAAGAAAGCAGAAGTTTCGAACTACGGGGGCAATTTCAACATAATTTTCTTTTAGCTCAATACACTGAGACTAACGTTTCCTCCGAGGGAAACGTTAGGCCTCGAAAAATAGGATTTTTCGAGGTCCCTTAAAAAAGCATTTGTTTGATCAATAATTTCATCGTTGGAGCTGAATCTCTTTCCACCGAGTCATTTCTATAGATTTTGGAATAGTCAATAAGGGCTAAATCCGGAGAATATGGCGGATGAGGTACCAATTCGTAACCCAATTCATGCAATTTTGCCATTGAGACAACACACGTGTACATCCGTGCATTATTTTGATAAAACAGGACTTTATTCTTGGCTATATATTTTTTGAAATCCTCGTTAAAGCAGCATAAGATTTGCCGTTTATGGTGGATTATACCGCGTGCAACCCAAAAAACTGTTGCCATCTTATTGGACGACAAAGTTACCTTGGCCTTCTTTTGAGCCGGTTCACACGGAGAAACCCATTGTTTAGACTGCTGCTTTGTCTCCAGAGTGTTGTAATGGATCCATGTTTCATCCACGGTAAAACAACTCCAAACAATCCTTTGAAGTTGTCACACGATTACGTTTATGGTCTACTGAGAGGCAACACGGCAGACAGCTTTCTTCAGCCCAACTGATCGTGTAAATTTGAAACCACGCTGCCGTATGAAATGCGTATGGCATCAGTAATCTCACTCATTTTTACTCTTAGATCGGCAAACACCATATCGTGGGTTTTTTTTTTGGACATTTTCCGGTGTATTGACCTCAATTAAGAAGGTTTAGCCTCATTGATTGACGGGTTTTTCGGCAAAAATAATCTTTAATAAACACTCGAAATTCACTTTCACCATTTTTATCAAAATCCACTAGGTTGTATGTTTTGAACAGCTGTTAAACACAAACTACGAGGGCTGATATATATACTCGTATTTCTGGCCTAATAATGAAAATGCAAATATTTATCATCAAAATTGGTTTTATTGTTTTTCAAAGTGAGGCCCCTTATATCGGGAGGCCCCTTTGAACAAGGGGTGTATAAAATTATGAAATCATAATGTCTTAATAATAAACAGTTAATTTGTATGCCATGAAATAACTTCGTATCAAATTCCGTAAAGATCAGACTATAAATGCAGTGCCTTGATCCCCGGTACCTAAACTCGCGAAGGTATGGGGTCTATATCAAAGCAATTACCGTTGTGGGCCATATTCAATCCTAAATAGGCCTTGTCCAAAAGATGGTTGTATACCTAGTTTCAGTATATACCTAGTTTCAATCCCATGGTCCTGACTTTTATACAAAATATCCCCAAAAAGTGTGGTTCGTACAGATGTTGTTTTAGTCCTTGGTTAGAGAACCTGTTTTCCTTTGAATGGATTTGGTCCAGTATAGATCCCAAACAGATTACATCAACAATACATTTCTCCGCAAAGCTTGGACTTTCTAGGTCTATTATTGCGACGCTATCGGGCTTTCAACAGACACACTGACATACGAGGGCTGCTATATGTATTTCTGACCTAATAATGAAAATTCAAGTAAAATTCAAATGAAGGCTTTTCCTATTTTTCCTTCAAAACTATCAATAATTTACACATACGTTTTAAGATCTAATATTATAAATTTTATTTGCTGTAATATCCTATGATAAAATCTCATAATCTGTACTTATAAATAATAAAAAATATACTATGAATAAAGATGAAATTACAAATTGAAATTGAAATTGAAGTATTTATCATCAAAAATGGTTTTATTGTTTTCCGAAGTATTCTCCAGCAAGATTTATACACTTTTGCATGCGCTCAACCCAATTGTCGAAGCACTTTTTCCACTTCGATTGAGACACCTCCAAAACATGGGTTTTGAACGCTTCAACAGCATCTTCTGGCAACGAAATTCGTTGACAACGCAGTTTTTTCTTGACGTGCGGGAATAAAAAAAGTCATTTGGTGCCAAGTCAGAGCTGTACGACGGATGACCCATCAATTCGACGTTTTGGCCGATCAAAAAAGCGCTGATTTCAGCCGATGTGTGAGAGCACAATGATTCGTCTTCTCTTGTTCGTTTTTCGAATGTCACCAAAGACAGAAGGCAAACAAATTGTGGTGTACTACCGTCCTACGTTGCTCAAGCGGAACAGTCGCCACACGACCAGTTTTGCCGAAGAAACAGACGAACATTTGCTTCGAAGTGCCTTTTCCACGAACAACTTTTGTTGCATTTAGCTCGTCTCTGAAGAACCACACGGTTTATTGCTATTTTGTTTCGGGCTCATACGCATAGATCCATGATTCGTCACCTGTGGCGATCTTATAAACGTCTTTTGGTCTTTTAAAGCACCGCAATCGTATTTGTTCAAAATTTCTTTACACCAATCGACACGAGCCTTTTTTTGAGCGATTGTCAAATTGTGCGGGATCCAACGAGAACAAACCTTTTTTACGGCCAGGTGTTCATGCAATATCGAATGTATGCTGGTTGAAGAAATGCCCAAGGATGCCTCTATGCCACATGATGATCTTGCATTATCAGTTCACGCACGGCATCAATGTTCTCTGGCACAACGGACGTTTTTGGACGACCTTTGTCATTGGGCGAGCGTCGGCCACGATTGAATTCATTCAACCAGTTTTCCCAGTGATAGAGGAAGGTTTTTCATCGCCATACAAAGATTTAAGTTCATCGATGCACTCTTGTCGAGATAGTACATGTCGAAAGTTGAGAAAAATGATCGCTCGAAAATGTTCACGAGTAAATTACATATTTTGCCAAATTGCAAGTCACTGTAAACAACACAAATGATGGTCGTACGTCAAAACGTTCTGAGTACGTTTATGCTAAAATATGTCAAACTTTCCAATGGAAATATCAGATGGCGTCAGAGAGGCCAGAAATATATATAGCAACCCTCGTAAATGATGGAACTCTTTTAAAATGTAACAGTAGTTTTTTTACATATGGTACTTGATGGAAGCAGTGTTGCATTTCATATAACTACGATGTAGGTTGGAAAAGTCACATTGAACAAATATTTCGTTTGTTTCACCCAATGTACGTGGTCGGTTTAGTATGACAGCATTTTTTGTGATTTATGGATTTTGATTTAACGGCCTAAAATTTAACAACAAGAACGCAAACTATTCCGTGTCGAACGTTCTAGGAAAAAATATATCTCAACATTTCATCTACCGAGATTTTATGTTTTTTTTTGCCCATCGCTTTTGTACACAAAAACCCGTAAATTTCCATTCATCTTTGAAAAGTCTCAATTAAAGCGCGATTGACTTCTTGCCACCGAAACCTCAGCGGCCTTATCAAAATTACAATAATCTACCATAAACACGTCAGCCTTGGTGGTAAATTTACAAATTTTAACCATCATTAACTGAAATTAATGGACACGTGAATTTTCCCGCCGTCCTTGTACACAGTTTGTTTCCCCCGTCCTCCTGCCCATCATACTTTGAGGTAATCACTTTCCTCGGTCTACAATAGACTCGTATTAATCAGCGATGCTTCAAACGGGCTTTAGGCCAACATGAAATATGTCCATTCACGGAAAACGCCCAAAATTCACTAGAAAAAATACAGACTTTACGTGAACTAAAGTTTGAAGCAAATTTAAGAATGCTGCAAAGTGGAAAGAAATTCAGTCATTATTAAAAAGCAGCCTACACGGAAAATAGCCGAGAGAACATAAACAAGTGTGTGTGTGTCTGTGAAGGTTGGTTCGCAGTTAGCACTTTGGTTGTGTGGGTGCGAGTGGGAGGTAGCATGTGCTTGCGTTATAATCACATTTAATCTCAGTCAGAGCATTGCTGTTGCTGTGGGATTTCTGGGTCAACATCTCCCTTTATTAACTTCTGTCAGGGGAGAAAGTGGTGTTGATGATTCGGAGGAAAGTGCCCACTGTTCGCAGGTGATTGGGGAAACTTCCATCTTTGACGTTCACCGCAAGCGGAGCGAGATATTTAATGTTGCTACGGTTACTCGCTGTCTTCTTGGTCTTCTCTTTGGAGCTGGCATGATTTTATTATAAAGTGCTCTGGCGAAGTGTCCTGTCCGTTTGTTATTTGTTTAGCAGTTATCACGCCCTTAATTCGCATAAAAATGGCCTTGACAAAAATGTTTTTCTTTCGTTTATTCTCTCGTGTCCTCTTCTTGGAAAGGAAATCTTTTCCTTTTGAAGGCGTTTACCAAAAAGGCGTTAATTTATAAAAGCAGAGCAAAAGAAGCGGAATTGAGTTGTTACACCCTATGTCTGCTGTGGATAATGTTCCTATCAGCGGAAATGATTTGACGCTGACTAATCGCTGGGAATTAAAGGAAGAGCAGAATATGGCGACAATAGTTTCTAACCTCCAATGAACTTGGAGAAAACAGAAGGCACTGTGGAATTATGCAACAGGCCTATGACAATCTATAAAATGTATTTACTATGGGGTCTCTGTACAATCTTTGGAGGTTATACAAACGAAATGATTAAATTTCATCGTTCGGTCAGAAGTTATGGCCAATATTTTCCTCAAAGTTTGAAGAAAGCGTTGAAATCACAAAACGAATGACCGATTACAGCAATAATCGGTTAAACATTTAAATACGGCATAGTTTTAATCCTTTGGAATTGGAAAACATCCTTTCAAAAAACACTTGATACTTTAAAATTGGGTGGTATTTGATATTTTATATTCAATCCTATGAAATTTCCGAAATTCAAATGATATTATCTGAATTTTCATTGACGCCTTCTAAATTTCTACTGATATTTCCTGAATTTCACTAGATAAATTTGGATTTTAATTGTAACTTTTGAATTTCAATTGCTCTAAATTTCTATTGTTATTTTGGAATATTAATTGATATGTTCTGAATTTTAATTGTGATTTCTGCATTTCAATTGATCTCTTCTGAATTTTAAGTGATATTTTCTGATTGACATGAGTTACACTAGAGAAACTAAATGGTCGATCGTTACTCATGCGAAATTTGAGGACGATGGGAGTAAATATGAGGCTTTTAAAGCGATAGGACCTCAACTCAGGAGAGAATTTTGAGTGGGAACTATTTAAAACAAGGACCGATATGTTCCAATTTACCTGTAATTGGTGGTGATTGCTTTTAACCAGCTCATTGAAATTCGGTCGAAAATGAATATAATATGTGGACTCCAGAGCTGCAAGTTTTGAAATCGGGAAAACATAACAGATGGAGGGACATCGTGCAATGGTATCAGGTATTGTTTCTGAATCGTTGTGTAAGATGTCTCTCCATTTGGTAAAGATGTTACAAACATTAGCACATAATACCATGTATCCCAGTTAGGTGTAGGGTATAGTGGGCCTACGCACCAAACTAAAACTCTCAATAGATGTATTGGCTTTTTAATCATCACGTAAGGGGTTTCCGATCTCCAGTTGAGGCAGTTATGCCTAAAGTGACCTTGGTCCTCAGGGGCAGGACTATAGCCAAATCTTAATAAATTTTTATTTTTGAGAGTGAATACTCCAGGCCATTTAGATTAATTGTTTAAGCCAGTAAAGATTTAGATAGGCGTGTTAAGTCTCGGTCGAACTTAACACAGTTTTTAATTGTTTTTATAGTGAAATGGAAATTGAAAAGTTTCGAATAGTTTGGCTGTTTTCTCTAAATGATCAGTGGGCATTTCAATAATTCCGTGACTTTTCCACCTTCCCTAATAGTTATATGAAATGCAACACTGCCCTCAAGTACCATCTGTTAATAGACTACTGTCAAATTTTGAGAGAGTTCCGTCATTTAGTTTGTATTTAAAAGCTGTACAACCTCGTAGATTTCGTTAAAAATGGAAAAAGGTAAATTTTGAGTGCTCATTAGACATTATGTTTTGTGGATAAAAGCCTTCAATTAACCAAAGAAAAGCTAGACTAATACTATGGGGACACTGATCCATCGATTTCAATGATAAAAAAGTGGTTTACTGACTTTCGTTGTGGTCGCACAAGTACAGATAACGCTGAATGTTCTGGACAGCCAATTGAGGTCAATATAACCGAAAATGTAGAAAAAATCCACGATATGGTGTAGGCCGATCGAAGAGTAAAAATGCGTGAGATTGTTGATGCGATACGCATTTCATATGGCAGTGTAGTTTCGATTTTACATGATCAGTTCGGGTTGAGAAAGCTGTCTGCAAGATGTCTGTCGCGTTTGCTGTCAGTTGACCATAAACGTAATCAAAGGATTCAAAGGCTCGTTTGGAGTTGTTAAACCGCAATTCGAATGAGTTTTTGCGGCGTTCTGTAACTGCGGATGAAACATGGATCCATTAAAATACTAAACAATGGGTTTCTCCGGGTCAACCTGCTCCGAAGAAGTCCAATGTAACTTTGTCGCCCAATAAGGTGATGGCAACAGTTTTTTGGGATGCACGCGGGATAATCCACATCGCATACCCTCAAAAGGGGAAAAACAATAAACGGCGAATATTATGCCAACCAATTGGACCAATTTCACGTGTATTTAAAAAAAAAAAACTTACCCATATGGCCAAGAAAAATGTTATTTTTCATCAAGATAATGCTTGGGTGCGCACGTGGGCAGACTCTAATTTGTTTCGTCTAAAACTGAAATTTCACATTTAACCTGGCCCTGCAACTGACGTACACAGCTCAGTGATTTGAGAGTAATTCCTGAAGATCCAAATTAAAGTTAAAGATAATACATTTTCATATTCGTAAAATACGAAGGTTGCTACATATATTTCTGGCAAAGGCAACACTAAGTGTTGCCTTTCGCCATCTGAAATTTCCATTGGAAAGTTTGACATTTTTGAGCATAAACGTACTCAGAAAGTTTTGACGTCCGACGATCATTTGTGTTGGGTACAGTGACTTGAAAAAATCAATTTGGCAAAAAAATGGAATTAACTCGTGAAGATTTTCGTGCGATCATTTTTCACAACTTTCGACGTGGATTATCACCAGAGTGCATCGATGAACTTAAATTTTTGTATGGCGATGAAACACCATTCTATAGCACTGTAAAAAACTAGTTTAATGAATTCAATCGTGGCTGACGCTCGCTCAAAGACGATAGTCGTGAAGGTCGTCCAAAACCGGCCGTTGTACCAAAGAACATTGATGCCGTGCGTGAACTGATAATGCAAGATCGTCATGAAACATACCGTGAGATAGAAGCATTCTTGGTTATTTCTTCCACCAGCATACATTCGATACAGCATGAACACCTGGCCGTAAAAAAGCTTTGTTCTCGTTGGATTCCGCACAATTTGACAATCGCTCGAAAAAAGGCTCGTGTCGATTGGTGCAAAGAAATTTTGAAAAAATACGATCGCGGTTCTTCAAAAGGCGTTTATAAGATCGTCACAGGTGACGAATCGTGGATATATGCGTATGATTCCGAAGCAAAACAGCAGTCGACCGTGTGGGTCTTTGCAGACGAGCCAAATCCAACAAAAGTTGTTCGTAGAAGAAGCACTTTGAAGCAAATTGTCTCCTGTTTCTTCGGCAAAACTAGTCATGTGGCGTACGAGGTCAATTCTGAGTGGTACAGCACAATTAGTTTGCCTGAAGTCTTTGGAGAAATTCGAAAAACGAATCATTGTGCACCATGAGTATGCGAGCTCTCACACATCGGCATAAACAAACGCCTTTTTGACCGGCCAAAACGTCGAATTGATGGGTCATCTGCCGTACAGGCCTGACTTGGCATTCAATGACTTCTTTTTACTCCCGCACATCAAGAAAAAAATGCGTGTTCAACGATTTTCGTCACCAGAAGATGCTGTTGAAGCGTTCAAAAACCATGTTTTGGAGGTGTCTCAATCGGAGTGGAAAAAGTGCTTCGGCAATTGGTTTGAGAGCATGCAAAGGTGCATAAATCATGCTGGAGAATACTTTGAAAAACAATAAAACCATTTTTGATGATAAATATTCGCATTTTCATTATAAGGGCAGAGATATATTTAGAAGCCCTCGTATCCATTTAGGCTCTCAGGCAGTTCCTCATACACTCCTATCATATGCCCATTTGGAATAGTTTTCTTCCGAATTACACTGACTTTCACTTTTTTTCAGTCCCTTAAAACTTCTTACGTTTAAAGACTCTCTTTTTAATATCAAGCAACACTCACTTCCTCTCATTAGCCCATGGTTTAACTTCTGTGATTTCTTGGAACAAGAATACTTCTATTGTGATTGGGGATTATAGGGTACATTTCGGTTGAGTTTTTTCCACCAACTCCGTCTATATTCTCCTTGTTCTTTTTTCAACCAATTTCGCTCCTTTCGTTAACTTGTCATATTTTTTGAGTGTGTGTGTTCTTTTTGTCGCTGTCGTTTCTCCCCCACTGAACAGGTAATTTAGGTAATGTTATGACATCTTTTTCCGTCGTTGTTATATATATATTTTTTTAATTTATGACACCAGCCAGATTGCTTTGGCCTTCTGCTATAAAAACCTCTAAACGAGCTAAGGCTCTGTGTGTGTTGGTTATAAATGTGTGTGTGAGTGTGTACTTTAACTGTGTATCTGTGGTTGGTTGTCTAAGGTCACAATGCCAATGTATTTGATCTGCAGGATGAAAGTGACTGACCCGAAACGAATGGCCGGCCGCGCGACCATCCGAACATAATGAAATGTAATGTATGAATTAAGTGAAGCAGAAATGCCATAGATAAGATTTTATTCATTAAAGTGTAAATTTTACAGATGTCAGTATAAACTTAATGTTAAAAGTTCAGCCAGTGGGCATTCTATATACACATAGAGGCATACACAGTTGACACGTTCTCGTGCTTGAGTACAAGCGAATGTGCAGTAGAATTTTTAGCCACACATGCATACATACATATTTTATAGATACGAGTACGTCTAATGGCATTAACAATGTGATTGAGTCGCAAGATGAAACACAGTGGATAAATATCCAACGTTTTAAGAAACAATTGTTTTCCTTGTCGGCCTATCCAGTTTGAATACAACTTCATAAAAGTGCATTTAAAGTGTCAGAGATCTTAAACCAGGCATAAAGGAACCTCTCTGAACAAAACGATAGAAGAACTGGGGGACCCAAATAAGGGAATATTAGGTACATGAACAGCTTTAACGTTCTTTTCATTTTTATGTTTAACATAATTTCATTCATTGCTTTATCATAATTACACGAGCAACATCCTATAAAAAGATATGATTAAAGGGTGGCTAATGAAAGTCGCTACCAAAAAGAAGTTTAATAATAATAAACAGGGATTAACCGGCTCAAGACCTCTTGCATCTATATTTAAATAGAAGACAAGTTTTAAAAAAAAATGGCAAAGTGACACTGATTTTCGTGGCTGCACACTGCTTTTATTAGGATTTCGGGTCCGTGACAACCCTCTTCAGAAAGCTTTGCTGCAATTGTTGAAAGTAAAAACGAACTCTACTTATATAAGGCCAGGCTCTCCCCAAACGAATGAGAACTACTGTTGTAAACTTTACTTTTCAAGTTTTCTTCACACAATTGCCCACGAAAATACAACTCACTCTTGCCACCTCTACAGAGACTCCACATTGAGAGCCATCAATAGCCCGGCCTGTTATGGCAGAATTGCGACGAAAATTTCCCAATAAGCTGGTATCAGCAAACTCCACATTCCGTTGGCGCCCTAGGTCGCCTGACCTTACTGCACCTGACTTTTTCTAGTGGGGTTATTGTATACTGAAGGTCTACAAGACAAATTTGAATAAACTAAAGCAATCCAGTCGAAAACAATTGCGGATATTCCTGTCTCAAATCTTTAAGCAGTAATGAACAACTTTTTGGTAAGATGCGGGTGGACATTTAAATTTCATTACTATTAATAATAATTAAACTACACTCAAAAAAATTAAATGAGCTTTGACATGAATTAAGGAAAAAATTAATTCCATACACTGAAAACACAGTTATTTTCGTTTCTTAATGTAGCAATATTCATCAGCCACCCTGTAGATCATGAGATACAACAATTTTCGAACAAATTTGGTTTTTGTTTCCTTTGTCATTTTTGAAAAGTGAATTCCCAGTCCCATTTTCCCCATGGCGTGGTAAGAATTATGTACGATTTTTACACAAATAACTAAGGTTCGGAGAAGCACTTTAATGGCGGCGACCTAGATTGTCTCTACGCCATCCCACAGGGGACGAGTGATTCTAAGAGCTCCTCTAATGTAAAATGCGTCTCGAATAATCCTATCCTCTATGTTTGTAAGTAAACTTGCTGAATTCCAGGAGCCCCTAGAACTGTTGTTCTAGCCTGACCTGTTTGGGAACGATCCTTCGGAGACTTTTGAGTAGTCTGTGGTTAACCAACTAAAGCGCAAATAAAATGAATGCTTGATGAGTGGACTTGCGTATCAAGCGAGTACTACGATTCAAAGAGTATCCGAGGTTAGAGAAAACCCTTAACCCATCACCAAGAGGTAGGGGAAGCCCGCTGGTCCTCAAATTGGTTTTTCCTGTTTATCGGGAGGAGCGTTAGTAGCCGAATTTTAGCTTAATGGTGATACTCACGTAAAACCAACATAAATCTGTATCTACGCTATATAAACCGCTGTATAACATAAATCGTTCTGGGTTAAGCCAGCCCAGACTTTTATTTAAATTTTTCATGCAGCGTTAATAAGCCGTAGGGCTTTATGCAGCAAAAACAAGTAAAGTAGAGCTCAGACAGGCGCGACACGATAAAACGCTTCTGCTGCGACAATTGTGCCTTTCACGCCACTACCTCTAGTACATTTATAAACACAGAGAAAATATCAGTTGGAAATTGGTCCGAACTATAAAAATTCAGTTGGATAAACCGACTTTCTGTTGCAATCACCAGCATTCGCTAGTATTGATGGTAACAATGTTCGATGGTATGCACAGCCAGTAATACAGCTATACCAACCGAATTCAGTTAAACTATTGGTTGCGACAACTGGCGGTTATGGCAACCAACATTTGGTGGTGACAACATATTCGTTTTTTTGTAGTAACCGTTTAGCGCGATATTGTAAATTATTATTCAAATTTAAAAAACAACAAATGTGACAGCGCATAGAGAAAGGCATCTAAGAGTATAAAAATCAATTTTCATTTTTTTTCTTTTTTTGGTGTGGACAACATCTGAGCATCGAATGAGACCGATCCCATGACCCAAAAGTGTTCCCTCCCAGAGATATGCGCGTTTTATGAAAGTGAAGTCGACGATTCTAAGCGCAAATAGAAAGGGACCTAATCTTTGAAATGGCTCTTCTGAGCAAAACGGGTTTTTAACCTTAGGTCCCTTTCTATTTTGCGCGTCACAAATAGAAATATTTGATCATTATTTTAAATACGAGGGCGACCGCAAAAGTAACTGGCCTAACATAAAAAGAACCGTTTTTTTGGAATTATTATTATTTATTTTTCAACAAATTCTCCTTCCAACTCAATACACTTCCAACGGCCGATTTTTTGGGGCAAAGTCAACAAACGCGGCACCCATCTTGCGGATAGCTTTTTCATGTGGAGTTCATCATGTAAAATACTCCAAACTTGTTTTTCGTGTATTTTAACAATATCATCAAGTTCCCTGAGCTGTATTCGTCTATCTTCATTAAATATTTTTCTAATGTTTTCAATAGCAGTAGCAGTTTTCGGTCTTCCGTACTTGAACGACCCATTTTAGATTGTTGAACCCAGGATTTCACGGTGGAGTATGATGATGCATTATCACCATGAACAGAATCCAATTCATCTTTGATTAATTGTGGTGTATAGCCTTTCATATAAAAGTATTTAATTACCGCACGAAACTCTTCATTTTCAATTTTTCAAAAATTATAAAACTTGTTTACTTCAATCACCTGTAACAAAGAAAATAATCATTAAATATTTCTGAAATTTCGACAGATGGCTTATAAAAGATTGCTTTTAAAAAACAAAAAAAAAGTTGCTAGTAAAACAGAAAATGTGCCAGACCAGTTAGTTTTGCGATCGCCCTCGTATTATAGAATAAAGATAATTTTTTCTTCAATATGATTTAAAAGTGTGTAAACTAAGTTGGGCCAAAAATCTATTTCAAATTATTTTGAAACCTATTCATTATTTCGATAAACAGAATACAGAAAATTTAACCATCAGTTGCTTCAGAAAGCAAATGTTCGTGATAATGACAACGGAATTCAAAGAGCATTTAAAACCAAAAAAATTAAAATTTTATATCAAAATAAAAAGAGAATTTAATGATTTTTATTTAATATAGTTTTACAGTTGCTAAGTGTCTTATGCTACGTTTTGAATTACATCCATTAACACTATTGCAAAATTATAGCCTACAAATATTTCTTTAGCCTTGGTGCTATTTTTTGACCGCAGCTGTGCAGCAACCTAAAAAACGAAAACTATTTTTGGAAAATTGTCTGTCGGGTTTGGACATGAAAACCAGAATGTCGGTTTTCGGTTTTGGTTGAACACTCTTTAATTTGGCCTAATCGGATTCAGTAAAGTTAAGTTATTTAGCAAACTGTTCTTATATGTGACAGCGCATAGAGAAAGGGGCCTAAGGGTAAACAAATCAATTTTCATTTTTTTTTCTTTTTTTTGATGTAGACAACATCTGAGCATCGAATGAGACCGATCCCATGCCCCAAAAGTGTTCCCTTCCAGAGATATGCGCGTTTGATGAAAGTGAAGTCGACGATTCTAAGCGCAAATAAAAAGGGACCTAATCTTAAAAATGGCTCTCCTGAACAAAACTTTTCATCAACTTTTCACTTTTTTTTGATGTGGACAACATCTGAGCATCGAATGAGACCGATCCCATACACCAAAAGTGTTCCCTCCCAAATATATGCGCGTTTTATTCAAGGGAAGTCAACGATTCTAAGCGCAAATAGAAAGGGACCTAATCTTAAAAATGGCTCTCCTGAACAAAACTGGTTTTTAACCTTAGATCCCTTTCTATTTTGCGCGTCACATATACAGATTTTTTCCTCATGTTATGACATTCCATGTATTTAAGAAGAAGAAAATGTTGCTATCAATTTGCAAATTGCGACACACTTACTCCCACAACCTATTGTTGGTCTGGGGCTGTTCGATAAATAATTTATATTCACTGCGGTATAGAACCTACTACCTCTAATTTCCAATTCTCGTTTGATCCACTACTTGGGCTCATCAGCGGTGTCTCGGTCTTCCCTGTCCTCGCTTTTCTTGGTACACACAGACAACAGATTCGTTGCCACAACCGATTTTTTTTACCAATCGTATGATTGGCAACTAAAAAGTGTCCATCAGTACAACCGAAAGTTGTACTGCAATTGCCAGTAAATGGAACTGCAATATCGGGGTCGTTTTCTTAATGAAAGAGTGGAGAAAAGATTTTCCATGTGAAAATTTAATCTTTTTTTAAAAATTACAATTTTTAAATTTTGAATTAATACCATTTAATACCAGTACTTTTTAGACGACTGAAATTTTAAATTTATCTATGAGTGTATGTCGGATCAACCGACTGAACCTTGATTACAGGTTATTAAATGAATTCGTCTGAGACAAAACGAACTATCAATGAGCGAAATTAAAATATTTTTGTAAATCAAACAAATTATTGGAGACATTGAAAATTACAAAAATTACAAAATGTTAAAATTAAAATTATAAGGCCCACCTCAAATCGTCAATAATAAATTGTCGTTCGTTGTTTGAACGAAATGAATGATGCGGTAGAGTTATAAAAATTATATAACCTTTAGTACATATATTAACAAAAGGAAAAAAGCTTTTGGAAAAAGTCGTTATGTTTTGCTTTAATATTTTTTCAAAGACAGAGGTGTGTTGCATGGGATATAGGGAATCTAGTCCAGTTTTATTATTTTACTATTAATTGAAACCACAGTATTAAGGTTTCTGTGAAAGAAGATCCTTTCCTCGTTATAAAAAGGAAAAAAAGCTTTTGGAAAAAGTCTTTATGTTTTGCTTTAATATTTTTTAGAAGACAGAGGTGTCTAGGGTGGAATATAGACAACCAAGTCCAATTTTATTATTTTACTAATAATTTAAAACCACAGTATTAATGTTTCTGAGAATAAAGATTCTTTCTCCGTTAAAGTCGTTTGTAACACGTTTTGCGGCAAGCATGCATAAGATTGTACAACATTTTTTTAAGGTTTAACGTTTGGTATTTTCCCGAGGTACTCTACAAGAGATCCATATCTCATACCGAAAATTGCTGCCACTCCAGCTAAACAATTAGAATGAAGAGAACTGTCTTAAAATAATTTCCAAAATCTTCCCACAGTGCGACGAGCGAAAAGTTAATGCCCTAATAATTTGACAATTGCAGTGTATGTGTATGGGATTAAAAGTACATCTAATCAATGTACATGTCAATGGTGCTAAAGACTTAACTTTATCAAACTAATAATTATTTTTAATAATTTAAGGCTCTTGTATGTATGATTTAATAATATAGAAATAACTTAAGCAAATAAAAACTTCGTTAAGTTTGACCAGGCCGAACCTTGTATACCCTTTACCGCACAGTGAATCAAAATCAAGTTTTACGTATCATGCTTCTTTTGTATTTATCATAGAACTGTGGGATTTTGTCGCCCTCGTAGTTGAGGGCGACCGCAAAGTAACTGGCCTAACATAAAAAAACCGTTTTTTTTGGAATTATTATTAATTATTTTTCAACATAATCTCCTTCCAACTCAATACACTTCATCAAACGTTTTTCAAGTTTTTTAATTCCATCCGAAAAATAAGACTTTTCAAGACCTTCAAAATATGCCTCAGTTTCAGCAATAACCTCGCTATTGGACGAAAATTTTTTGCCACCGAGAAATTTTTTTAAATTTGGAAACAAGAAATAATCAGAAGGAGCTAAATCTGGACTATATGGTGGATGCGGAGCAATTTCAAATCGTAATTCGGCCAGTTTTTGTTGAGTTAAAAATGCAGTGTGTGAAGGAAGCATTATCTTGATGAAAAAGAACTTTTTTTTTTTAAATGCGGTCGTTTTATCTTGATTTCTTCACTCAACCGATCCAATAATGCACAATAATATTCACTATTTATAGTTTTTCCTTTCTCAAGATAATCAATAAATATTATACCCCTTGCATCCCAAAATACTGTGGCCATTACTTTTCCTGCTGACTTAACAGTTTTCGCCTTCTTGGGACCACTTTTACCAGCTTCTATCCATTGTTTTGACTGTTCTTTGCATTCTGGGATGTAGTGATGGATCCATGTTTCATCAACAGTTATGAATCGGCGCAAGAACTCTATTGGATTATGCTGATAAATCGCTTAAAGCTCCTCGAAATTGGTCCAACGGACGATTTTTTGGGGCAAAATCAACAAACGCTGCTGATCTCTTGCGGATAGCTTTTTCATGTGGAGTTCATCATGTAAAATACTCCAAACTTGTTTTTCGTGTATTTTAACAATATCAGGAAGTTCTCTGAGCTTTATTCGTCTATCTTTAGTCACTTCATTAAATATTTTTCTTATGTTTTCAATAGTAGTAGCAGTTTTCGGTCTTCCAGAGCGTTGTTCAACTTCCGTACTTGAACGACCCATTTTAAATTGTTGAACCCAGGATTTAACGGTGGAGTATGATGGTGCATTATCACCATGAACAGAATCCAATTCATCTTTGATTAGTTGTGGCGTATAACCTTTCATATAAAAGTGTTTAATTACCGCACGAAACTCTTTATTTTCCCTTTTTTTAAAAATTATAAAACTTGTTTACTTAAATCACCTGTAACAAAGAAAATAATCATTAAATATTTCGACAAATTATTACAGATGGTTTTTAAAAGATTGCTTTTAAAAAACAAAAAAAAAGTTGCTAGTAAAACAGAAAATGCGCCAGGCCAGTTAGTTTAGCGGTCGCCCTGGTAAGAGGAGGAAATCATCTCAAAAATATCATTATGGAAGAATGGTCGAAAATTCCAAGTTCAGTGACGCAAAATTCAGTCGATTCAATGCAATCACGACTTCAAGAAGTTATAAAAAGTAAGGGGCACTCAACTAAATTCTAATTTTAAAAATATTATAAAACAAACCAAGGCGTTTTTGTTACAAATAAAAATTCCATACATAGTGCATACTTACTTTTGTGATGTTAATTTCAATATTTTTGACTTTTATCTTATATAATTACACAAATACAAATAACAATAGTTTTTTTCGATTCAAAGAATTAAAATGTTTTCTTTCTGTTTTAAGTCACTTTATAGCAATTTTTTTATAAAGTGTAGAGTTTAAACATCTGCATACTTATTTTTGTGATGCACTGCATAAATCCCTCATGAAATATTTTACTCCCAGTTAAAAACTCACATACGAGGGCACCCGCAAAACTAACTGCTCTGGCACATTTTCTGTTTTACTAGCAACTTTTGTTTTTGTTTTTTAAAAGCAATCTTTTATAAGCCATCTGTCAAAATTTCCAAAATATTTAATGATTATTTTCTTTGTTACAGGTGATTGAAGTAAACAAGTTTTATAATTTTTGAAAAATGGAAAATAAAGAGTTTCGTGCAATAATTAAACACTTGTATATGAAAGGTTATACGCCACAATTAATCAAAGATGAATTGGATTCTGTTCATGGTGATAATGCACCATCGTACTCCACCGTGAAATCCTGGGTTCAACAATTTAAAATGGGTCGTTCAAATACGGAAGATGAACAACGCTCTGGAAGACCGAAAAATGCTACTAAAGGGTGTTTTTTATTGAGGTATAGAACTTCGAATTGAAATAAAACACAAGAAAATCGTTTTAATGTCCATCAATTTGGCTTTATTGGAAGGATAATTTTATGCCATTAATGTTTAAATATGATTTCGGGCATGTGGCCGCCGCGGCTGGCTCGAATAAAGCCAATTCTACAGGTCCAATTTTCAACCACTTTTTCGAGCATATGGGGCCGTATGTTGGCAATAACCCCACGAATGTTGGCGTCCAAGTCCCCTAACGTTTCTGGTTTGTTGGCGTAGACGAGCGACTTCACATATCCCCAAAGAAAATAATCCAATGGTGTCAAATCACACGATCTTGGTGGCCAATTGACAGGTCCATTCCGCGAAATTATGCGCTCATCGAATGTTTCCTTCAATAATTCGATTGTGACGTGCGCTGTGTGGCATGTAGCGCCGTCTTGTTGGAACCACAACTCATCCACATTCATGCCATCCAATTCGGGAACAAAATAGTCGGTTATCATGGCTCTATACCGGTCTCCATTAACGGTAACTGACTCTCCAGCATTATTTCGGAAGAAGTATGGCCCAATGACTCCACCAGCCCATAGAGCACACCAAACAGTCAGTTTTTGTGGATGTAATGGCGTCTCAAGGGTCTCATGTGGATTCTCTTCACTCCATTCAACCAAAAATGAGCCTCATCACTGAACAAAATTTTGTGATAAAAATCAGCATCGAGATGAATCTCATTTTCGGCCCATTTTGCAAGCGTTGTTCTTTTGTCAACCTGTTCATGATGAAATGGCAAACCTAACTAAATATTAATCACTTGACAGCTGACAAAATGGCCGCCAGTTAAAAAAGTGATGCCAACTTAAAGTTCTATACCCCAATAAAAAACTCCCTTTACTATTGAAAACATTAGAAAAATATTTAATGAAGTAGACGAATAAAGCTCAGAGAACTTGCTGATATTGTTAAAATACACGAAAAACAAGTTTGGAGTATTTTACATGATGAACTCCACATGAAAAAACTATCCGCGAAAAAGGTGCCGCGTTTGTTGACTTTGCCCCAAAAAATCGTCCGTTGTACCAATTCCGAGGAGCTTTTAGCGATTTATCAGCGTAATCCAATAAAGTTCTTTCGCCGTTTCATAACTGTTGATGAAACATGGATCCATCACTACATCCCAGAATGCAAAGAACAGTCAACACAATGGATAGAAGCTGGTAAAATTGGTCCCAAGAAGGCGAAAACTGTTAAGTCAGCAGGAAAAGTAATGGCCACAGTATTTTGGGATGCAAGGGGTATAATATTTATTGATAATCTTGAGAAAGGAAAAACTATAAATAGTGAATATTATTGTGCATTATTGGATCGGTTGAGTGAAGAAATCAAGATAAAACGACCGCATTTAGAAAACAAAGTTATTTTTCATCAAGATAATGCTCTTTCACACACTGCATTTTTAACTCAACAAAAACTGGCCGAATTACGATTTGAAATTGCTCCGCATCCACCATATAGTCCAGATTTAGCTCCTTCTGATTATTTCTTGTTTCCAAATTTAAAAAAATTTCTCGGTGGCAAAAAATTTTCGTCCAATAGCGAGGTTATTGCTGAAACTGAGGCATATTTTGATGGTCTTGAAAAATCTTAGTTTTTCAAGACCATCTTTTATTATGTTGAAAAATAAATAATAATAATTGCAAAAGAAACGGCTCTTTTTATGTTAGGCCAGTTACTTTTGCGGTCCCCCTTGTAAATCCCTTATGAAATATTTTACTCCCAGTTAAAAACTCACATATTAAGCCTTCCGAAGCTAACATTGTAAACAGATGCTTGAAGTCTACTAAAGAGCAGAGTGGTGTAGAGTATTACTTAGTCAGTCCTGTCCGACTTAATATATTTTACTTGTTTCGTAGATTATTATTATTAATAATAAAACAATACGGGCGATAGGAGATCATTTACCTTAAAATGTATTAGATTCACTAAAGAGTTACGACTTACCGTACCGCTGATATTTAGTTTGATCTGTTCTATGATGATTTTTTTTAACGATATCCCACGAAAGAGATTAAATAACTACACTTGCTCTTTCTGTATACAACAGGCACAAAATATGTTCTCTTTGTATTCATATTCGTTTATTGCTATGCACTTTCCCGTTTTTGCGTTTGTTTTTTTATTAGAACCTTCCCGAACAATTACAGCGAAACAACAATTACGCACACAAGTTCTTAGAAACCGAAGGAAGCACCGAATTTGATCGATATAACGCGTTTGAAAACTTTTTACATCGAAACTTTATGAGATTGCGATTATTACTTGATTATTTTATGATCACAAACCATTTTCATTTAATTTAATACAGGTTTTATGCCAAAATTAACAACATTTAATGGACGAATGTGAAGAAACACGCACTTTATTAAAAGAATTCACAATGACTAAAGAAAAATAGAAAAAATTCCATTTTGTTTAGTTTGTAAACAACAGGCGATTCGTATTGAGAACATAGAAGAGCGAAGTGTGAATTCTCTCAATAAATTCGCTCGCTAATCTCCGTTGGATTCCCTGGCGTATGGTTTTGTGTGCAATAATGTGGGAGAGGGTGTGGGGTGCTGTCACTATTCACCCTTTGCACTCAGTCATAGGATCAATTCACAATGGTATCGACATCCTCGGCTTTTGGCAGGCACAATAAACACGGCATTGCCATAAGCACAACAAGAGACAATAAGAGACAGCAATGGTGGTGATCTTGGCTGTTAAATGCAAGGCAAGGGTGTAAATTACATCGGGCTAACTTCCGCAAATGTTTTATACAAAATGCTTACATTTTCAAAGATTCTAAAGAAATATTCTATTTAATTTCTAATTATATATGCAGTTTTTGTAAATTAAATACAATTTGTTTCTGAAATGGTGTTGGGGAGGGGTGTGTGGAGTTTTGTCTAATCTACGATAATTATTTTCTTTGCCAGCAAAGCCACAGTAACAATTCACAATAGCAAGGACATCCAGGACTTTACGCAGGCCACAATAAGCGATGTATTTTCATAAGGCCAACCATACCTGCCTGAATCTCGATCTCCAACGAATTCTAGTCACTCACTTTCGTATTAAAACGGAGCGCACTATTTTTTAACTTATCGTTCCCATAGCCTTGTGAATGAATGGAATTGTTGCCACAACAAAAATTTTGATAGCATATCAAATTTGCCTAAAAGTCCGCTATGCTTTTGCTGAGCTTACAGCAAAAAGTGTCAATTTATCAAGACGTTTATCTATTCTCTTATTTGAGTTCATGTGGGATAAAAATATAAATAAAAATATAGTTGAAAGACTTTTTAAACTATTTGTTAATGCAAAATAGCCGCGAACGTATGATGTGAAACATTAAATTTATTTTAATTAATTTTTTAATTAAAAGTCAGGATGTTTAAAGGCAATCTGAAGGAAACCCTTATCTTGTGTGTAAAAGAACTCGAAACAAAACAGGCAATGCAATATCTTGAAACTCAAATGTATTGACTAAAGCAACTGAAAAACAAATAAATGTAAATAAACAATATTTGAGGGATGATTATTACGAGTATTAAAATTAAAATTATGATTAAAAAAAAATGTGCAGAGATTAAATACATAGAATTAAAAAACCACTTTTCTATTGCATTTCCTTTATCAAATTTCGTCTTGTATGTGTGCTTTTATGTTTTTCTATTATCAAACGAAAGACAAAACACAAGTGACCGATTTGAACAAGGGAAAAATTCGGGTGCTGATATTAGAAACAGACAAACAAGGGGTGCAAAGAAGGATAATATTAGTTCAGTTGTGTAATGTCGATCAAACTGTAAAAATACGGAGGGACATTTCTTAAACAATCACAATATTATACTATCAAATACTTTTATTTTATTTAAACTGAATTACCGGCCCAGCAAACCAAACCTTCAGAATTCGGTCAGAATTCTGTACGACCATCGGCAAAATGTTCCGATTTCGGATCAGAATTCTTAGCGAGTTCGTGACGAAAAACATACGGGAAGGTTGACACTATTTCTGAACTACTTCTCTGAGGGAATTCTGATGCTTTTGCCGACATTTTGAACCGATTTCTGACCGAATTCTGAACTGTAGTCTTGGGAAGTTCGAAAGGAAATTTCGATTTCTCGTATCGAATTCTGAACTAATTCTAAACGACTTCGGTCAGAATTCTGGCCTTAATGCCTGATGTTTTTACCGACATTTCGAACCAAATTCTGAACGAATTCTGAGCTTATGTCATGGTAAATTCTAAATGTAAACAATCAAAAAGAAGAAAATATTTTGTTTTACAAAAAAAAAGGTGTAAAACATTTTCAAAAAGCGTTCGGAAAGGCTTTTAGTTACAAGCAGGGGTGTCTGCAGTTTCGTAAGCAATAATTGTGCTGTAACTATGTTTAGTGGCTATACACTTAAGGGCGAACAGTTTTGCATTTAACGAGAAGTGCCGGCAGTAGAGTTTTCCTCCGAACACAATAAAAACCCTCGCACGGCTAAGCTAACCAAACGTTCAGAATTTGAATTTGAAATATAAACATACCTCAGACAAACAGTTAAGAACTCGTTCAGAATTAGTTCCGACATGTCTGAACACAAGAACAACACCTGTAAAATATGAAGGAAATAACAAAAATTTTAAGCGAATAGATAAATAGCTCAGATAAATAGTTCAGAATTCGTTGCGAG
Source organism: Hydrotaea diabolus (assembly GCA_963513945.1). Taxonomy (NCBI): domain Eukaryota; kingdom Metazoa; phylum Arthropoda; class Insecta; order Diptera; family Muscidae; genus Hydrotaea; species Hydrotaea diabolus. The sequence goes on along the minus strand of OY740718.1, from coordinate 120,660,752 downwards.
TTCGATAAGAGAAATCTGAACAAAAAATTAATAATAATCCCACAGACAAGTCTAACAGACTTCGGGCCGAATTCGTTCATATATTTCTTAACATAATAAATAAAAAATCGTCAGACAAATCGAACAGAATTTGTAACGATTTCGGTAAGAATTCTCGATAGAGTTCAGATATTGTTCAGAATTGTCTGATATCAGACATTGTCGGCAAATTTGGTTTACTGGGAGGTTATATATTACGAAGTATTTTATTCAATGTTCAAATATTGTTTGCCATTTCATCATGGACTTACACCACCGATGAAAAACAACGTCTCCAAATTGTGCAACTATATTTTGAAACGAGCGTTCGGTAAAAAACGTTTTTGGACCAAAAGCATGTTCAGTGATGAAGCCCATTTCTGGCTCAACGGCAACGTCAATAAACAAAATGGCCGGATTTGGGCTGAGAAGCAACCAGAAGAGGTTCCATTAGAGAGGTGCCATTTTACCCAGAGAAAACCTAGGTTTTTTTAAATAACCAACACTCAGGGGATGCCCCCTATACATGCGGTGCATTGCGTTGGCGAGTGGAAAGTAATGGATCGGAAGGGGGAAAGAGGGAGTAATGATTATTGACTTTTGCCTTGGACTACTGGATGTCGCAATCATTGGGAAATACATTTGCCAGAAGTCGATTCCACATACGGACTGTACGAGCGAAAAACAAATTTGATCTGTAGTGTATAGTGCGGTCAACCGGCCAATCGATAACAAACGGGTGTGAATTCCTAGAAAGTCGCGCATGCCTGCCGAACATCCTCACGTCAGAAATAAGGCGACGGATGTCTGATGAACACACACCGTGAAAGTAACGATGAAGAGCGTCACGCAACCCACATTCCGACGATGCTCAAGGGAAACAATAGAGTTGGATACCCTACTGTCATCTATCAGCACCATCGCTCTCCCTTAAACATGGTCAAGTAGCTCCAAGGATGATTTTGGAGCACCTGCCCATATATGGGAGTTGTATTCCATCTTTGGCCTGATGTAGGTTGTATAGGTATCGAAAAGATCAGAAGGAGTGAACTAATTTTTGGACCGCTTTAAGAAGCCTATGCACTTGAGTGCTTCTTTCGACACTTCGAATACATGTCTCGCCCAACGAGCGCCACATTGTATTCTCATGCCAAGAACATCGAGAGCTTCTTATTGTTCAATATCCGTACCATAGATAGAAATTGAGGATATTGTTGGGTCTCCTAATCGCTTGTGAGACAACAAGCAGCACTGTGTCTTACGTGCACTAAAATCTACTCTATTCACTCGACCACATTCGGAAATGGCCAGTAGATCCCGGCCAAGTGTCTCATCCATAATTCGTCTTTTGTCTTCAATATCTTGAAGACTCGGCCTACGGTCAGAAATAAGGAATGACAGAGGTTACTATCATCTGCGAAAGAGTAGATTGGATTCACCGTCTGACCCAAATGATGGTCAATGAAAATAAGAAATAAAGAGGGAGAAAGAACAGAGCCCTGTGGCACCTAGATAATTTGATATCTTAGACTTTTTTCTTTGGGGCTAAGTAAAGTCAAAAGTCTATGCTGACAAACCAGCTTCGGTTCAGGTTTTGGAAGATAACAATATGCGTATCATTTTGGTGTTAAAGATAAGCGTAATGTGGTCGAAATGCTCGAATGAGTCCTCCAAAATTGGACCCTTGCGGCCAACATTTGAAGGAAATTATATTAAAAAAATAAATGGCATAAAATGTTATTTTGAATGAACAATAAAGATTCTACACTTGATTTAAGTGTTTTTATTTTTTTAAAAAAAATACCTCTCGATTGATCCTCTATACGTTGAAAACAATTTATCGAAGAATGAAATTTTTAAATGAATTACATTTGTAGAATTAAGTTTTTTTACTTTTAAATAACCACTAAGAACACTGAACTTTACGCAATTTTGATACAAACTTACGTTCGGTCAGTTAATATTTGTAAGCTTCATTACGATGTGATTGAACAAGATGATTTAGCATCACTGTGTCCTAAACACAGGATATAGATACGGAATGAAACACAAACAGGTAAAAAAGTGCGCTGTGCCAAGCCACCTTTAAAAATGGCATTAATGACCAAAGTAATGCACCGATCGTTATAAAATGTTAACAGACGTCAATGACAAGTAAATTATTATAGACCACGTTATGTTTAAATAGGAAAAAGGGCATGGCACTGCAAATACAACACTAAACTTGAAAGGACTATATTAACGGCCTATTGAGAAATCTCATAGTTGCCCAAAGTAATAGACCGATCGTTGAATTATTTAAACAGAATAAAATCAATGATTAAAAGATTATTATATGCTAGTGCGGTGCCGCGCCTCCTCTAAAAAATCGCATCGTAGACCAGTTAATGGACCTATTGTTATAACTTTTTTTTTTAGCAAACCCTCATAGAAGTTGGCGGTATTGGACCCTAATACGTATACATGATGAAGGATATATAAACATCGGCCTGTTCGAACAAAATTTGTCCACTTATTATACCCTCCACCACTCCGTATAATAAGAGGAAGTTAGTTGCAGTTTTAATGTTTGTAACTAAGCACCATATATGCTGGACCCACCTTTAAGTGTACCGATCGACCCAGAATCAGCAGCTGATTCCGTGTCCGTCTGCTGTTTGTCTTAAAGCTTGCAGTCAAACTACGGTCGTAATTGTTGCCCGATATTCATTAAATTTTGTAGGAGTAATGGACCAGTTAATGGACGTATTGTAATAACTTTTTTTAACAATCTCTCATAGAAGTTAACGGTATTGGACCGGAATACTTATACATGAAGAAGGATATATAAACATCGGTCCGTTCGAACAAAATTTGTCCACTTATTATACTCTCCACCACTCCGTATAATAAGAGAAAGTTAGTTTCAGTTTTAATGTTTGTAACTAACCACCATATTTGCTGGACCCACCTTTAAGTGTACCGATCGACCCAGAATCACCAGCTGCAGTCAACCTATGGTCGTAATTTTTGCCCGATATTCATTAAATTTTGCAGAAGTAATGGACCAGTTAATGCACCTATTGTTATAACTTTTTTTAACAATCCCTCATAGAACATGGCGGTATAGGACCGGAATACTTATACATGATGAAGGATATATAAACATTGGCCCGTTCGAACAAAATTTGTCCACTTATTATACCCTTCACCACTCCGTATAATACGAGGAAGTTAGTTTCAGTTTTAATGTTTGTAACTAACCACCATATATGCTGGACCCACCTTTAAGTGTACCGATCGACCCAGAATCACCAGCTGATTCCGTGTCCGTCTGATGTTTATCTTAAAGCTTAGAGTCAAACTATTGTCCGATATTCATTAAATTTTGCAGAAGTAGGTTATTTGGCCAAGAAGTTTTTCAATGCCAATCTTGATGAAATTTGTTACAAACTATTTTTATAGATCAATGAGGGACGTTATTGAATTTAAAGAAAATCTATTCTGTTTATGATATAGCTGCCACACATATATTTACCGATTTTATATTTTAAGCCTTAGCAGTCACGTACCTGTTACCAGATCATATAAAAAAAATCATAGAAATTAAAATGTGAATTTGTCAAAATTTTGGTCATAAAAATGAAAATTTGTCAAAATTTGGGTAAGGAAACCTCAACTAGAAAATCTGGTCCATTTTGACACTCAGTTATAGGCTGTTTCCACTACGGTCGCGTGCGCGTCCAAAAATCAATGAACGCGCGTTAAAGCCTATACAAAAAACATAGGCAGTTAGGTATGGGAAAAGTCGCGTTCATATTGGACGCGTTTTTCGATAAGTCGCGTTTACTATAAATTCGATTATTTTTGCAATCGAAACCCACCCATACCTGTTTATCAGCTTAAACCGCAAAAAAAAACAAATAAACACAAACAGCTCAGTTGCCTGACGACTGTCAATTGAAAACGACGTGTCATATCTCTTGCTTTCGACTGTGAAAAACAAAATATTAACTTCTATTTGTATAAACAAAAATCTTCAAAATTAAAAAACGAAAAGCCAAACCGAGTGACTTACAGTCACCCGTGATCACATCCAGGCATAAAATGCCAAGATTTAATTATTGGATTCCCTTACAAGCATCTGCAAATACAGATGACGAAAATGAAGACACTCAACAAACTCAAGTGCAAAAACAAAAAAAAGAATTTATTTCGCCAATTAAAGTGTTGTCTCAAAACTGCGAACAATTCCATAAATGGTTCAAAAGTGCTGGTATCTCAAAATACTACATTAAAAAAATTTCAATTGGAACTAAAATTATTTCTGAAGATAAAGAAGTTTTCAATAAAATTATCTTAATTCTTAAAGAACACAACTGCCAATTCTTTACTCATCAATCAAAATATGAGAAACCATCAAAATTTGTTATGTTTGGCCTTGACGGCAAAACAACTGAAGATGTTAAAAATGAACTAGTTTCTCTTAAATTCAAATGTGTCGAAGTCAAAAAGGTTGAAAAGACATACGATCAATATGTAGACACTCTTTACATTGTCTCTTTTGAAAACGGATCCGTTAAACTCCACGAGCTTAAACAAAATGTCAAAGCGCTCTTTTATACAATTATTAGATGGGACTTCCAGAGAAAGTTAAAGAACAAACCTGTTCAATGTCACAACTGTCAAATGTTCGGCCACGGTGAGAGAGGCTGTTGGATGCGTACACAATGTGCAATATGCTCCGGTAGACATAAGACGGACAGCTGTGCGAACAAAGAAAATGTAAAAAGAGCTAATTGTAAACAAACGCATATGTCAACATATGATCAGTGCAAAGCAAGAATGTCTTTCTTAGAAATGAGAGAGAATATGCAACAGAAAAGAATCATGCAAAGAAACAAACAAAACCATAACATTAACGGTCGCTTTAATTCAAATACGATGCAAAGTAATAATTTCCCGCAGCTTTTGAAGAAGAATGTCCAAACTGGACAGGTATCAACAAATGTGTGGCAAAACTCAACAAATAGAATTGAACCAAATGAACTTTTCTCATTAGATGAAATAAGTCAACTTACTTTAGATGTAGTAAATAATCTTAAGCAATGTAAAACTAAAAATGAACAATTTCACGTTATCACACAGTTAGCGATAAAATATGTATACAATGTTTAATACGAAATTAAATGTAGTTTTTTGGAATTGTAGAAGCATTAAAAATAAGTATATAGAATTATATGATTTTTTGTATGAAAACTGCATTGATGTATGTATATTGACAGAGACTTGGCTTAAAAATGGTGATAAAATACCTCAAAGGGGGTACACCTGTTTTCGTAGAGATCGTGTAGATCGAAATGGTGGAGGAGTTGCAGTTCTTCTTAAAAAAGGTATCCAAAATGTTACAACTTATTCTATTCAAACAAAAATTATAGAAAATATTGGTATTAGATTGCGTACTACTGACTCCCAGCATATTAATATTATAGCGGCATATTTCCCAGGTGGAGTGGCAAATGCTGAAACGAAGTGTCTTTACAATAAAGATGTAAGAAAACTTTTAAAAGTTGATAAAAACACCATTGTTTGTGGCGATTTAAATAGCCGACATAGAAGCTGGAACTGTAACCGTGCAAACGTTTGGGGAAACATCCTATCGGATACAATATCTATTTTGCCGTATAATATTTTGTATACGGGCTCACCAACTTACATTCCTTCTGCGGCTAACAGAAGCCCCTCCACAATAGACATTGTCATCACGAATGTATCTCAGTTTGTTTCCCAACCTTTGACGAAGACCTCGCTTAGTTCTGACCACTTACCGGTTATATTTGAAATAGACGCGCAGACTTCAATGACTGAACCCTTTTTTTATGACTATAGAAATACTGATTGGTCTCTTTTTAAATCGTTCATAGATAGATCTATTTCCCATCTAAATGCTGACGTTGCAAGTGTTCAAACTACGAACACTATTGATGTTAGTGTAGACATTTTGAGTAAAAGCATTTTGGATGCTGCTGATATTTCTGTCCCTAAAATTAGTATAAAACAGAAGTTGGAAATTCCTGACTATATCAGGCAAATCATAGAGGTTAGGAATTTTTATCGAAGGGAGTGGATACGTTATCGGGTTCAATCTGTTTTTTTAATTATGAAATATTATAATGCACAAATTCAAAAGAAGATGTCGAAATATCGAAACCACACCTGGACGACTAAATTGGAAAATTTAGATACAGCATCAAAACCTCTTTGGAATATATCCAAATGTTTCAGAAAGAAGAGAATTTTCGTTCCATCTCTTGTGAAAAACGATAAAACTCTGTACAATGATGAACAGAAGGTTGATCATCTTGCTCAAAGTTTTTTGGAAAACCATTACATTTCGGAACATCTCGGACAATCATCGAATGATTTTACTGTAGAAAGAGTCATTGAACGACATTCTTCCCTTGCCTTTATTACTGACCCAGAGGAATATGTTGATCTGGATGAGATTCGATCTATAATCAAAGGGTTAAGACCGAGAAAGGCCTGTGGACTTGATGGAATTAGAAACTGTATGTTAAAACAATTACCCCGTTCGGCAATAAATTTTTTGTGTTACATTGTAAACAGTTGCCTTAAATTTCAATATTTCCCCAGAACATGGAAAACGGCAAAAATCTTACCAATACCTAAACCGAACAAGCCACCAAATTTGGCACAAAGCTACCGACCTATTAGCCTGTTAAGCAGTCTCAGTAAAATTCTAGAGAGAGTCTTGAAGGTTAAGATTACAAAGATTCTGGAGCAGCGTAGTATAATTCCTCAAACTCAATTTGGATTTCAACCTTTTCATAGTACTGTGCACCAGATTAAACGGATTTATAACCACATTAGGAAGGGTTTTGAGAATGGGCTTTCCACAGTAATGGTCACCTTGGATATTGAAAAGGCGTTTGACTCGGTATGGCACAGTGGTTTAATATATAAAATGATTCAGTTAAATTTTCCCCTTTATCTCATAAAAATTATCGATGCTTTTTTGAGAAGCAGGAATTTTTGTGTTTGTCTCAATGACAGTTACTCCGATTTGGTCGGAATTCCAGCAGGAGTTCCCCAGGGCTCTGTTTTGGGTCCAACTTTATACATATTGTACTGCTCAGATATGCCTAATTTGTTTGGATGTGAATGTGCAACATATGCGGATGATACCTCATTATTTTTCTCGCATGAATATGGACACAATATAGTGACTAAACTTCAACGCGCTTTAGACTCTATATTAGATTACTTCCACAAATGGAAGATAAAAATAAATGAGGACAAAACACGAGCTGTGTTTTTTAGTCGAAAACGCCATCCTTGTTTTTACCCATCGAATCAGTTGACAATAAATGGGATAGGTATAGAATGGAGCGATAATATTAAATATCTGGGAGTCTATCTGGATAAAAAATTACTTTTTGATTTGCATATTGCACGACAAATTCAGAAATTTTGCATTGCAAGAAATATGTTATATCCACTTATAAAACGTGGTTCTCCACTGAGTATTGAAAATAAATTATTGCTGGCAAAAGTAATTTTCCAGGCCATCTTGCTGTATGCTTGTCCTGTATGGGGAGTATGTGCAAAAACACATATAAAGAAATTGCAAATCTGCCAAAACAAATTATTGAAAATGATGTTAAATTTGCCATGGCACTTCTCCACCACACATCTACACAAAAATAATAATATACATCTAATAAAAGACAAAATCCGCTCTTTAACAGATAGATTCAAATTACACTGTAGTATTTCATCTAATTCTCTAATCTCAAATCTATACATGTAAATCAAATCAACTGCATTACATTTCTAAAAAAATATATAATTAACTTCTTTTTTTTGTGATAAATCAGAGGTTTTTCAAACAGTTACTTTCCTCTGAAACATTATATTTTTGTTACGTTATAAATCATACAACAATTGAAAGGAAAATGTTTTAGATGAAAAGTTGCATGATGCGACTAAAACTCTGTAAACTTGTGTGATAACATTAGGCTAAGAAACGTCTTTTAATAAATAATAAAAAAAAAAAACACAAACAGCTGTTTGAACGCAAACGTGGACGCAAACACAATGGAAACACCATTAAAATTTTTCGATAAATCGTGAACGCGGACGTGGACGCGACCGTAGTGGAAACAGCCTATTAGAGGGCCAAATAATAATAAAACTTCCTCGCAAATTCAAATCTGATTTTCACTCCTTCACCCTCCACCGAAAAAAAAACTGCAATGTTTTTGAGTCACTCTATAGTAATGTTAGTAGAGCCATGACGCCACTTTTTCAGTCTATTAGAATTACATGCCTTAAGCAATGTAAAGCATACGAAGCACGTATAGAATTGTTTAGAAGTCAAAGATTGACTCTTTTCACAAAAAAATCCCATACCTTACATTTACGAAAATATCAATAACCTTTGTAGGCAAATGCTAATATTTATTACTCTTTTATTTAACCATCTTCAGGATCGAATGCCGTGTAGTAATTCAGAATGCAAATAAACAGAGTGAACGACGTTCAGACGTACTTGCATGGAAGCCTACATGTGTAACCCTGTTAATATGCCATTTGCATAATTACTTTGCATAATAATTTTGTAAATTTCCTGTAGCATTCATTTATAATACAAATAACAAATAAAGCATGTTTCTAATGCCAAATAGACTGTATCTGTCTGTCTGTCGGCTCGTCCGTTTAAATAATATCTTCCTGTCTATACAGGTATGCCAATGCAAACAAACATTTACATTCGCAATCGCATTCATTTCTTTACTCAAATACATACAAGCATAAATTCACATGTATAACACATTAGAGTGGGTTACATTTCAAAAATAAGATAGAATATTTTTATGATGGTTCCTAATCTATAAGCGAAATCCGATGTTATTATTTAATATAGAATCGACGATAAATGTCGTTTGTAGAGTGTCCTTATACATGTAAACATTTGGGTGTAATTCCAGGTTCTAGGGTGTCCCAAGAAGAACGCAATTTTTAAATCTGGCAACATTCGAAGTGTCATTGCTTGACATTTGAACAAGTGTTATTGTTTGTTAATAGAAGGTACGAGGTTAGTAAAAATGGAGCGCTACACGAATGAACAACGCATTCTCATTGTGAAATTGAGACAACATAAAAATGCTGATTTTGCCGATAAAATCATCTTCAGTGACGAGGCCCATTTTCATCTTGATGGCTTCGTCAATAGGCAGAATTGTCGCATTTGGGGTGCGGAAAATCCTCGAGTGATTCACGAGAAGCAAATGCATCCTCAACGTGTCACTGTGTGGTGTGGTTTTTGGGCTGGAGGAATCATTGGACCTTTTTTATGAAAATGAGGCAGGTCAAACGCAAACAGTCAATGGTGTTTGGTATCGTGAAATGATAACCAGTTTTTTCTTGCCTAGAATTGAAGAAATGAATATGGAGAGCATGTGGTTCCAACAAGACGGCGCCACATGTCATACAGCCAGAGAAACAATTCAATTGCTGCATCAGTCATTTCCCGGTCGTGTTATTTCGCGTTTTGGAGATCAGAATTGGCCGTCTAGATCGTGCGATTTAACACCATTAGATTTTTTTCTTTGGGGTTTTTTTGAAGTCGATGGTTTACGCGAATAAGCCGACGACGACTCAAGCCTTAAAAGACGAAATTGGACGCTGCATTAATGAAATACCGCAACATTCATGCAAAACGGTCATTTCATTAAAAGATCGCGTGCATGCCAGCAAAGCCGCGGCGGCCATCTGCACGATATATTGTTCCATACATAACCTCATTCTGTCTACTTTACGATATAATAAAGTTTCACGATTTTTTCTTAAATATCTGTGTTTTATTTAAAATTTAAAAATTGCGCTCTTCTTTGGACACTCTTTATAAGTATAAGTATAAGTACCGAGATTGTTTGGCATACTAAATTTGTCATTTTGTTTGCAAGACCACGAAATACTGATAGGATACCCTCTAAGTATTTTCTTTAAAATACTTTTTGATCGTCATTAATTTGTAAGATTTAACTTTGTCCGTCCGTCTATGTGTCTGTCAAAAGCACGGGCGGTATATCGTTAGGCCCCACGAAAATACATACCAAAGTTAAAATTAAATTAGGACCCAAACAAATATATGGAAAACAGCAACATGAAATTTTTTGGTTTTTTGGGGCCTAATTTCATATTTTTATTGGGGTATATTTTCATAATGCAATTAGACCCTAAATGTTGGTATGATAATAGAGCATAATATCATAAAATTTTGGGGCCTATGTTCGCATTTTGGGGTTCAATTTCACTTCGATATATTTTAGGGCCACACTAAATATTTTTGAGGTCTAATTTCCTTCGGCGAAAAAAGAAAGCGTTGGTTTTAAATTGAAAATTATATAGTTTATTACCTCTGAACTTAAATATAAACTTTTATAATATCTTGCACGAAAGCACGACAGCAAGGACATTTATATTGTGTGTAAGTATTAATATATGTGACGCGCAAAATAGAAAGGGACCTTAGACTAAAAACCAGTTTTGTTCAGGAGAGCCATTTTAAAAATTAGGTCACTTTCTATTTGCGCTTAGAATCGTCGACTTCACTTTCATAAAACGCGCATATCTCTGGAAGGAAACACTTTTGGGGCATGGGATCGGCCTCATTCGATGCTCAGATGTTGTCCACATCAAAAAAAGAAAAAAAATGAAAATTGATTTTTTTACACTTAGGTCCCTTTCTCTATGCGCTGTCACATATGTCAAATATTATTAATAATACTTATACGCAAAAGATTTTCTACACGTTTTGGGTCCTATTTTAGTTCTTCGTTGTTACATTCATTTTGTAACACATAAATGGAAATTACAGCCCAAATCCAAAAATGAAAATAGACCCCAATTTTATACAGAAAGCAACAACTCGATATTTTGGGACATATTTGCCTTTTTTGGGGTGTATTTGCATAATTTCAAATAACCACTACGAAATTAGGCCCCAAAATTTGGGGCCTATTTTCATTTTATATTTGGGGTATAATTTCGTGGGGTCTATTTTCATAATACAATAAGACCCCAAAATGGGGCCTAATTTCCTTTTGGTTTGGGGTGTATAATTTCGTGGGGTCTATTTTCATAATACAATTAGACCCCAAATTGGGGCCTAATTTCCTTTTTGGTTTGGGGTGTATTATCGTGGGGCCTAATGTCATACCGCCAAAAGCACGATAGAGGTGAAACGAATCAACCTAGGATCCTCAAAATTATTATCAAATGGGCGTAATAGACTAAGGGAGAAATGGTTTCCATTTAAGGAGCAACTTTGGTAAAATGTAGACTTTTTGAGTATTTGCTTAAAAAATCATAAAATTTTGTGGACGAACAATTGGTAAAATGAGTACTGTCAGTTGGGATGTACTTTATACCTCAAAAAAAAAAGAGCGTAGTTGCTGAAAATTTGGGCCCACGTGGTCGTGCGTATCAATAGTCAATATGGACATATGGGTACTTAGATTAAAACAAAGTTTGCTATGAATCCAAATACAGATTAATTTTGATAAGGATTACGATTGTTATATTTGTTATCGATTGGTCGGTTGACCGCACTGAACACTGCAGATCGAATTAGTTTTTCGCCCGTACTGTCTGCATGTGTAATCGACTTTTGGCAAATGTATTTCCCACCAATTACGACATCCAGAAATTAAAGACGAATGTCAATAAACATTACTCCCTCTTTCCCCCCTTCGATCCCTTGCTTTCCAACGACCAGCGCAATGCATTGCATGTATAGGGGATAACCTGAGTCTTGGCTAATTAAAAAAATAAGGCTTTGCTTTCATCATTAATTGTTTGTAATGCCCTTCATTATAAAAGTGTTTAGAGTGAGTGACCAAAACAGAGTCCGAAAACCTGACATTTCGGTTTTTATGTTCAAACCCGACACTCAAAAAAGGTAAAACCTGAAAAATCGGTTTTCCCAGTTTTTGAAGTTGGATTTTCCAGTTTTTCGGTTGTCGTATGTAATGGCAAAGAAAATTTATAATTTGCACGTATGAAATACGTAACAACCCAAAATTATTAAGCTAGACCCACCTTTAAGAATACTGATAGACTCAAAATCATCAGTTGATTCGATTTAACGACGTCTGACCGTCCTTTATCCGCCTGCTGTCTATCTTATGCTTCTTTGCCAACTACATGTCCCAGTTTTTCGGTTGTCGTATGTAAAAGCAAAGCAAATTTATAATTTGCACGTATGAAATACGTAACAACCCAACATAATTAAGCTAGACCCACTTTTAAGAATACTGATAGACTCCAAATCATCAGTTGATTCGATTTAACAACGTCTGACCGTCCTTTATCCGCCTGCTGTCTATCTTAAGCTTCTTTGCCAACTAAATGTTGCGAATGTTGTCCAATCTTCATGAAATTTGGCAGAAGTAAGTTTTATTCACAAAGGACGGAGACTGTTGACTCTGAAGAAAACCAGAAAAAATTTCGATGCATGTTCAATCGATTTTATGTCTGTAGCTGTAAAAGCCACATATGACATCCAATATTGACGAAATTTGTCACAGATCATTAGGATCAATCAGTTATCGGCTTAGATAAAAATGGGCCATACCGGTTCACGATTTGATATAGCCCCAGTCCAAGGATCTCTCCTTCTATGTATTACATAGAACCGCTCTACAACTACCAAATTAACTCCGATTTCAAATCAAATTTGTCACTTTTTTTAACGATAGACAAGCACCCAATCTTAGACCGATTTGTATCAAATAGCCCATTTACAATCCTAGGTAGCTAAGGACACAACTGTTGTTAATTTCAGTATATTAGATTAATTTATTTGACTACTGTGGCACTTTGAAAAGACATACGGTCTTTGTGGGTTCAGAAGTAGAAGTGTCTACGCCCCATCGTCGAATCATAACCTTAGGCAAATAATTCCTGGCCGATTGGAGTTAATAGTGATGATACAAAAGGGAAAACACCCACAATAATGGCTCAAATACGAGGGCGACCGCAAAACTAACTGGCCTGGCACATTTTCTGTTTTTCTAGCCACTTTTTTTTTCTTTTTTTAAAAGCAATCTTTTCTAAGCCACCTGTCAAAATTTCCGAAATATTTAATGATTATTTTCTTTGTTACAGGTGATTGAAGTAAACAAGTTGTATAATTTTTGAAAAATGGAAAATAAAGAGTTTCGTGCGGTAATTAAACACTTTTATATGAAAGGTTATACGCCACAATTAATCAAAGATGAATTGGATTCTATTCAAGGTGATAATGCACCATCATACTCCACCGTGAAATCCTGGGTTCAACAATTTAAAATGGATCGTTCAAGTACGGAAGATGAACAACGCTCTGGAAGACCGAAAACTGCTACTACTACTGAAAACATTAGAAAAATATTTAATGAAGTGACTAAAGATAGACGATTAAAGTTCAGAGAACTTGCTGATATTGTTAAAATACACGAAAAACAAGTTTGGAGTATTTTACATGATGAACTCCACATGAAAAAGCTATCCGCAAGATATGTGCCGCGTTTGTTGACTTTGCCCCAAAAAATCGTCCGTTGGACCAATTCCGAGGAGCTTTTAGCGATTTATCAGCGTAATCCAATAGAGTTCTTGCGCCGATTCATAACTGTTGATGAAACATGGATCCATCACTACATCCCAGAATGCAAAGGACAGTCAAAACAATGGATAGAAGCTGGTAAAAGTGGTCCCAAGAAGGCGAAAACTGATAAGTCAGCAGGAAAAGTAATGTCCACAGTATTTTGGGATGCAAGGGGTATAATATTTATTGATTATCTTGAGAAAGGAAAAACTATAAATACGAGGGCTGTTCGGAAAGTTCTTAGCCTATCAATGAAAGAGAATAGTTAGTTTTTCAAAAATATTTTTATTTTTCAATATAATCTCCTGAAACTTCAATACACTTAGTCCAACGCTTACCTAGCAATTCTATCCCTTGATTAAAATAGTTTTCCTCAAGATCTTCAAAATAGTGGTTTACAACTGTAATTGCATCTTCATTTGAGGTAAAACGCTTGCCAGCAAGGAATTTTTTTAGATTTGGGAACAGGTAAAAGTCACTGGAAGCTAAATCAGGAGAAGAAGGTGGGTGGTCAAGCAACTCGTACTTTAATTCGTTAATTTTAGCCATTGTTAAAACACTCTTGTGCGCTGGTGCGTTGTCTTGATGAAAAATTATTTTTTTGTGTTGTAAGCCAGGACGATTTTCTCGAATTTGTACATATAATTGATCTAAAAGGTTGTAATAGTACTCTGAATTTATTGTTTTACCCTTTTGCAGATAGTCAATCAATAAAATACCTTTGAAGTCCCAAAAAACCGTTGCCATAACCTTACCAGCCGATTGAATTGTTTTTGCCTTCTTTGGGGCACTTCCTCCAGCTTCAGTCCATTGTTTGGATTGTTCTTTTGTCTCTGGAGTATAGTGGTGGATCCATGTCTCATCCACAGTTATGAAACGACGCTTAAAATCCATTTTATTTCGCTGAAAACGATCCAAACAAGCTTGAGAAATGTTCATTCTTATGCGTTTTTGGTGGACTGTTAACAAGTCCGGCACCCATCTTGCAGAAAGCTTTTTCATCTGTAGTTCTTCATGCAAAATTAAATGGACTCGATCATTTGAGATGCCCATGATATTAGCTATTTCCCGCACTTTTATTCGTCGATCATTTACTACCATATCACGCACTTTGGCTACAATTTCTGTTGTTGTTGCTGTTTTTGGACGTCCACTACGTGGTTAATCTTCAATGCTTGTACGACCACGTTTAAATTTAGCAACCCGATTTTTTACTGTTGCATATGAAGGAGCACTTTCACCTAACACATTCACCATATCATTATGAATTTCTTGTCCCGATAAACCTTGTTTGTGTAAATATTTAATGACACCACGCATTTCTAATTATTCCGTTGTAAAAAAATCGCGGATGCGTCTTTTGTGAACACCTGTTTCTATATGAAGAAGTTGCCAGATCGAAACAAAATTTAACATGTGTTCATAGCAGAGATGGAAGTTTCCAAAACACTTAACTTTTTTCTGTTTATACCGCGCTTTTTGTGCTAGGCTAAGAAGTTTCCGAGCCGCCCTCGTAGTGAATATTATTGTGCATTATTGGATCGGTTGAGTGAAGAAATCAAGATAAAACGACCGCATTTAGAAAAAAAAAGTTCTTTTTCATCAAGATAATGCTCCTTCACACACAGCATTATTAACTCAACAAAAACTGGCCGAATTACGATTTGAAATTGCTCCGCATCCACCATATAGTCCAGATTTAGCTCCTTCTGAATATTTCTTGTTTCCAAATTTAAAAAAAAAATTCTCGGTGGCAAAAAATTTTCGTCCAATAGCGAGGTTATTGCTGAAACTGAGGCATATTTTGAAGGTCTTGAAAAATCTTATTTTTCGGATGGAATTAAAAAACTTGAAAAACGTTTGATGAAGTGTATTGAGTTGGAAGGAGATTATGTTGAAAAATAAATAATAATAATTCCAAAAAAACTGTTCTTTTTATGTTAGGCCAGTTACTTTTGCGGTCGCCCTCGTATAGTGATTTTTCTTGCGGTTGTCTCAGATAACTATTTATTCAAATAATTGCTTCACTTTTGCATTGTAAAAATGTGAAAACAGTCTTAGATGTCATATAGAGCGGATTTATAGTTTCATTTACTCCATCTCGTGCACATGACCTTAATACGAATTCGCCGATAGGACGTCTTCCTGTTTGAGTTTTGTTTTGTATACAATTAAAAAAACATATTTTTGTTTATAACAGGATGTGAAATATGGGAAATATTTAAAAAAAAATTATTAAAGAGTAATTAATAATGCATAAAAGAAGCCATTCAAACGAATTACATTTTTAAGACACAATGCCGGTTACTTGTTATTTTTAAGCAGACCGACTGGCGATGGATGAATATGGATTGACTGTCTTTAAATACTCTTTGATCTTATATCTTATATTGACCTTGTTCTATTGGCAACTTGCTTGGGAGGTTCCTAATGCAATAGTTTTTAACAATTGTACAAAAATATAAAATCGTATAAAAAAGTATATAAAAAATTTTGTCTACAGAACTTTGGGAAGAAAGTTATTTAAGAAAAACCCTTTAGTGAATTAGAGCGAGCTCGGTTATCACTCACTTATACGAAGGCATATAAAAAATTCAGTGACTTTTCGAAAAATCACAGTCTCAACATAATCTTCTTTTAGCTCAATACACTTAGTTCAACGTTTCTCCAATTTTTGTATCCCTTTCAAAAAATATGATTTTTCGAAGTCCATAAAATAGGCATTTGTTTGATACATAATTTTATCGTTGGAGCTGAATCTCTTTCCACCGAGCCATTTCTTTAGGTTTGGAAATAGTCATAGGCGGCTAAATCCAGAGAATATGACGAATAAGGAACCAATTCGTAACCCAATTCATGCAATTTTGCCATTTAGACTGCACAGGTGTACACCCGTAAATTATCTTGATAAAAAATAACTTTTTTCTTGGCGATATGGGACTGTTTTTTTTTTTTGAATTCCCGTTAAGTCGGTTCAATAAGATCGCATAATATTCCCCGTTTATTATTTTTCTCTTTTGAAGGTAATCGATGTGGATTTTCATGCGTGCATCCCAAAAAACTTCTACCATCACCTTATTGGCCGACAAAGTCACTTGGCCTTCTTCAAGCCGGTTCACCCGGATAAACCTATTGTCTAGACTGCTGCTTGGTTTTAGGAGTGTTGTAATGGATCCACGTTTAATCCACAGTTACAAAACGCCGCGAAACCTCATTCAAATTGCTGTTAAGCAACTCCAAACAAGTTGTCACACGATTATGTTTTTGGTCAGTTGAGAGCAAACGCGGCAGCAAACTTGCAGATAGCTTTCTTAAACACAACATGAACAGTTGAAATGCCATATGAAATGCGTATGGCATCAACAATCTCAGGCACTTTTACTCTTCTATCGGCCAGCACCATCTAGGGGATTTTTCAACATTTTCGGTCATATTGACCTCAATTGGCCGTCCAGAACGTTCAGCGTCATTTGTACTTGTGCGCTCACAACTAAAGTCAGTAAACCATTTTTTTGCCATTGATGTCGATGGTGCAGAGTCCCCATAGTATTTATCAAGCTTTTCCTTGGCTTGGTTGACAGGTTTTGTCCACAAAAAATAATATTTGAAGAGCACTCGAAATTCACTTTTTTTAATTTTTAACAAAATCCACGAGGTTGTTTGTACTCGTATGTTTGGAACAGCTGTTAAACACAAACTAAATGACAGAACTCTCTCAAAATGTGACAGTAGTCTATTAACAGATGATACTTAATGGAAGCAGTGTTTCATTTTATACTACGAGGGAAGTTGCAAAAGTCACGGGAATATTTATATGCCCTCGTAGTATTTCTTGGCTACATTTTATTCGACGAAAACCAAATTTCATATCAAAATTTCAAATGCATAAAGCCAATTTGGTCCTGTAAACAAAAAAATTTCAAAAACTTCTCGTAAAGTTTTGAAGTTATCGGCCACTTACTCGTTATGTAACGAGTACCAATAGAAAACACCTATTATACAAGTATATACGAAAAGATGACTATATCATACGACTGCCGCCCCTGCAATCCCATTTTTGACTTAATATGACCCACCACCAACAACGGTCCACATCCCTTTAAATTTCATACGTATCACTTACTTGTACGTGGCAAATAAATAAATTAGGTCACTTTCAACGCTTTTTCGACGTTTAAGGACCTCTCTAATAAACTTATGTATACGTAGGTGTGTTTGTGTGAATTCAATTTTGTATGTGTGCTGTGTAGTTAACACATGTTTAAAACTGATTACAGTACAAATACAAGTACATACATACACAGGCAGACTTATAGTAGTCATGTGTTTGTTTGGACAGACATAAATACCGACTTTTTACACACATACACTCATACATATGTATGTACGTATTTATACAGACGCAATCCGCAAAATATTAAATTCGTACATTATTTACTTACTTTACTTTACCCATCGTACGAAGATCTTGCCGAGGGAAAATTATAGACAACCCCCCACCCCCCAACCCCCACCCCCCACACACACGCACACATACGAAGTTACGTGCTAAATAGAGGTGCCCTCGGCGGGTGTTCCCGTGAAAACGCCAGATTTTAGAGAATTGGCAAAACCAGCGAAAGTTTCAAAAGCTAGCGGCAGGGCTTAGAAATTATGTTGTATACTACAACTCTTGCTTAATGTTTTGACTGCCAGCGAAACGGTGGCTCATAAAGCAGTCTGAATTAACAATTGAATATATATAAATTTACTTAAAGAGCACCGGTTGCTTGTCATTGACCTCCTAGATTTAAGGCAATCCATCTACACAAATTTAATGGTGGTTAAATCAGACGATCCCTCCTAAAGATGAGTGTGAGTTTTAAGGAAACTCCAGAATTATTCCACCAAATAAAAAGGTTTGTAAACATTATATCTCAAAATAAGACGAACCGAAAAAGCACGGGAGTGATTTTACTGGATATTACGGGGTTTTATTTAAACTTAACATATAAAAAGAAAAAAATAGTAAGAAGTTTCTTAACTAACAGAAGCTTTACAGTGCAACATCAACCACAAGATAAAGTATATGTGACAGCGCATAGAGAAAGTGACCTAAGGGCAAGAAAAATCAATTTTCAGTTTCTTGTTTTGATGTGGACAACATCTGAGCATCGAATGAGACTGATCTAATGCCCCAAAAGTGTTTCCTCCCAGAGATATGCGCGTTTTATGAAAGTGATGGTACACCAAAGATAAACGTATTTAAATCTTTAAAATGGCTCTCCTGAACAGAACTGGTTTTTACCCTTAGGTCCCTTTCTATTTAGCGCGACATATATACCAACTGGTGTGCCTCAAGGATCCGTTTTGTCGCCTACATTATTAAAATTCCAAGAAATCAATCTGCAGCGTTTTAAGCAGATGACTCAGCAATAATCAGCACAATACCAATTACCAATATTTGGTTACAACAACAAAATGTTGGCAAAACTATTGGTTGCCACAACAACCAGTTGTGACAACTAAATACATTTCCTGCGTTTCATTGGTATGGCCGATAAATTAATTGCGTCTGCAAGACAATGATAATATTTATGATATGTCGTACCGAATATCCATTTCGATTATAAACATTTGGTGATTGACACTGAAATTCTTTTTTTTGCAACGGAACTTTAGTAGTTCGAAACGATTTCCAACTAATGTTATTTCTGTTTGTAAGGTTCGGCTTGGCCGAACTTAACGACGTTTTTACTTGTTTGATTTATTCTCTATACAGCAGAGGTTAATGTGTCAAAATGCCTTCTTCCTGGACATTTGGGTATCAATTAAAATATACTTATAACAATAATACTTTCTATTAAAGTTAAAAATTTAAAACTTGTACAATTTGGCAACTTGTGGCGGACCGGTTCGAAA
Source organism: Hydrotaea diabolus (assembly GCA_963513945.1). Lineage (NCBI taxonomy): Eukaryota > Metazoa > Arthropoda > Insecta > Diptera > Muscidae > Hydrotaea > Hydrotaea diabolus. The sequence continues at coordinate 120,641,182 of OY740718.1, read as the reverse complement.
TGTGAAACTAAACACCTGACCGTTCCAGCATCGCTGTATGGGTACGACAATATTATGACATTTTCTCACAAATCCAAAGTCTTAATAAATTAAGAGTTCGTGCCCAAGGCACAAAATATTATATTCCAGACTCAAAATTTACACCATAGGAGTATGCTATGAATGATATACTTATTAAACTTACCGACCGGTAACTTAAGTTTCAAGTTGGCTCTAAATGGCAACTCCTTTTAAAATCATCTCGGTTTGTTCACTTAACTTTTTGATTCAAATCTGAAAAATGAAAAAAAAAAAATGGAAAGGTAAACAGTATTTAATAGAAAACAATCGCAAAAAACTATCAAAATTAAGACAATTCAACTGGATAACACGTAAATATTCAATTAATACGAGATCCCACTTACATTATTTTAATATATACGAGGGCGACCGCAAAAGTTACTGGCCTAACATAAAAAGAACCGTTTTTTTTTTGGAATTATTATTATTTATTTTTCAACATAATCTCCTTCCAACTCAATACACTTCATCAAACGTTTTTCATGTTTTTTAATTCCATCCGAAAAATAAAATTTTACAAGACCTTCAAAATATGCCTCAGTTTCAGCAATTGGACGAACATTTTTTGCCACCGAGAATATTTTTAAAATTTGGAAACAAGAAATAATCAGAAGGAGCAAAATCTGGACTATATGGTGGGTGCGGAGCAATTTCAAATCGTAATTCGGCCAGTTTTTGTTGAGTTAAAAATACAGTGTGTGAAGGAGCAATTATCTTGATGAAAAAGAACTTTTTTTTCTAAATGCGGTCGTTTTATCTTGATTTCTTCACTCAACCGATCCAATAATGCACAATAATATTCACTATTTATAGTTTTTCCTTTCTCAAGATAATCAATAAATATTATACCCCTTGCCCATTACTTTTCCTGCTGACTTAACACTTTTCGCCTTCTTGGGACCACTTTTACCAGCTTCTATCCATTGTTTTGACTGTTCTTTGCATTCTGGTATGAAGTGATGGATCCATGTTTCATCAACAGTTATGAATCGGCGCAAGAACTCTATTGGATTAGGCTGATAAATCGCTAAAAGCTCCTCGGAATTGGTCCAACGGACGGCAAAGTCTACAAACGCGGCACCCATCTTGCGGATAGCTTTTTCATGCGGAGTTCATCATGTAAAATACTTCAAACTTGTTTTTCGTGTATTTTAACAATATCAGCAAGTTCTCTGAGCTTTATTCGTCTATTTTTAGTCACTTCATTAAATATTTATCTAATGTTTTCAATAGTAGTAGCAGTTTTCGGTCTTCCAGAGCGTTGTTCATCTTCCGTACTTGAACGACCCATTTTAAATTGTTGAACCCAGGATTTCACGGTGGAGTATGATGGTGCATTATCACCATGAACAGAATCCAATTCATCTTTGATTAATTGTGGCGTATAACCTTTCATATAAAAGTGTTTAATTACCGCACGAAACTCTTTATTTTCCATTTTTCAAAAATTATAAAATTTGTTTACTTCAATCACCTGTAACAAAGAAAATAATCATTAAATATTTCGGAAATTTTGACAGATGGCTTATAAAAGATTGCTTTAAAAAAGAAGAAAAAAAAGTTGCTAGAAAAACAGAAAATGTGCCATTTCATTGGCCATACTAAAAGGTATGTTGCTATATTTTAACCGAACAACCCTTTTAGAAATATTCCTTTCTTAAGTATGATCTGCAAAAGTTTTTTTAAAATTTCCTAATCCGATTAGTCAAAGACTGCAATCCCTACATTTCGAAATAAATATCTCTAGAAAATACGCACTACATACTTAAGATACTACTACAGTACACATATTTAGAAAAAGCAAAACAAAAATATGATAATAACGAAAGGAAATCGCAATCAGAAGAAGGAAAATAACACTTTATGATGTTTTGAAGTGAAAATGTGTCACGTCTTTTGTTTGGCGAAACATGTTCTTCTCATGTGAGGAGATCTAGGAGAAGAAACAAAGACGACACGAACTGAAATTAGGAAAATGACAATCATGTACTGTGTTTTAGACACTGTGACTTAGTCACTTACACGTACGTACCAAATTTCGAAATATTTATTTAGGCAAATTTAATAGAACAAAAAAAACAAGCGAGCAAGTTTTGGTCGGTTGAGCCGACTAAAATATACACTCAGCCATAGACGATTAATTTTAAAAAAAACCATCTTTGATAGCTGGAGAAAATCCCTAAGAAGCGCTGTAAAGTATGCCATTTGCGTGGGATGTACTAAAAGTGGCGTGGCTAGGCTATAAATGTTTCGGCGTTCAGTTAATCAGCCAATAATATTTTTAACAACTCATTTTAGTAACGACGGCCTAAACAGTGTTGGTTTTACTGCATTTTCGTAAAGGGTTGTTTTATAGGAGCTACCAGAATGGGGCGATGAATGCATTACGGAAAATGTCGACTAAAATAAAAATAATCCTGATACTCGTGGTATCATTGCTATGGAAGTGTGGTAAGGACTTTAATTTTAAGATAGTGAATTTGTAAATTTTTAATTTTTAAAACCTTTAAGCTTTTACCCAGGGAACCTAGGAGTTAAAGGACAGGTCCCTTTAGACATGGACAAATGTTCTTAGTTCAAATATCTTTTTGAACTATTTAAATTAAGAAGTATTTTCTAGTTAAGACACCGACCTATAGACGTAGCGCCCACAACAAATGGCTGCAAATTTAATAAATTCCATGACTAACACTAGGACGTAACATCCTGGAAACAGGCAACGAAAGAAAACATGTAAGAAAAAACTGCTGGGTATATTTAACATGAATTTAAATTAGAGTTAAAAACAAAACAAATGTAATCAAATAAAATGAATATCGTATGTAATGCCAATTACACATCCTTAACGCCCAACTACTCCTCCAGCAGCCCGGGAGTCGGAGAGGTAACTAATGAGTTTGTCATGGTTTAAGATACGCGCGAGTACACCATTCTAAGGAGATGGTGTATCCATATGTAGACGCAGACACGTGTGAGTATCCTGCATACCACATCTGAACGTCTGAAGATACCCTTATTTACTTTGGTGTCATTACGCAGTCCTTCGCAGTTAAGGAATGTGGGCCTATAACACTCCTGGTGTGTGAAAGTGTGTGTATTTGGTCGTGTCTACGAGTATGTATGTTTGCCTAGTGGCACATAATTGTGGCAAATTACGTTGTGGCGAAATCGTGATTTACTTGCATTAACAAACGTTAACATGTGGAAGCTGTTGTTCACAGCGTCACAGCGCATTCTTGTGGGACATTCGCTAGGGTAGACTTTGACAACGTTTGAAAGTAGAGGACAATTGCGAGCTTATAACATCTGTAAATTCACACAGAGAACAGATTGGTAGCCACAACCAAAGTGTTTGCCAACAGAATGACTGAGGTTGCCTGCACCTCGAGTATGCCGTAACTGAAGTATCGGTAGAAAATACTAAGAATCTTCAACTCCAGAAAAGAATTTTTGGATTTGAAAGTCGACATGCCTCAATTGCTTAAGGAAACCCTTTGGAATTTTCAATAGAGGCTACATAATGTACTCTTAAGCATAGAGAGGGTCATGTCGAGGAAAAAGGGGAAAAGAGAATGGAAGATTTTTCCTGAATAAATTAGATTAAGCGATTTGCTTAAATCAGTAATAATAAGATTATTTTCGCTGTTGGTTATGATGAAAGTTTAGATACGAGGGCATATCATTAATTTCGTGACTTTTCCAAATTTCATCGTAGTAATATGAAATGCAATAATTTGAAAGTAACATCTGTTACTAGACTACTGTTAAATTTTGAGAGAGTTCCGTCATTTAGTTTAAGTTTAACAGCTGCACAAAACATACAACTTCGAACAAGTAGAAATGGCGCTGAACGTTCTGGACGGCCTATTGAGGTCAATACACATGAAAATGTCGAAAAAATCTACGATATAGTGTTGGCCGATCGAAAAGTTAAAGTGCGTGAGATTGTTGATGCCATACGCTTTTTATATGGCAGTGTAGTTGCGATTTTACATGATCAGTTCGGTTTAAGAAAGCTTTCTGCAAAATGAATGCCGCGTTTGTATCAATTGACCATAAACGTAAAGCTATCAATTGACCAATAAACGTGTGAAAACTTCAAAGGATTGTTTGGAGTTGTTTAACCGCAATTTGAATGAGTTTTTGCAGCGTTTTGTAACTGTGGATGAAACATGGATCCATTACAACACTCCGGAGACCAAGCAGCAGTCTAAACAATGGGCAGAATAATATAATCGATTACCTTCAAAATGGAAAAACAATAAATGACGAATATTATGCCAAATTATTGCACCAATTAAACGAGGATTTAAAAAAAAAACGAAAGCATATGGCCAAGAAAAAAATTATATATTATCAAGATAATGCACAGGTGCACATGGAAAATTACATGAATTGGGTTACGAATTGGTACCTCATCCGCCATATTCTCCGGATTAAGCCCTAAGTGACTATTTTCAAACATAAAGAAATAGCTCGGTGGAAAGATATTCAGCTACAACGATAAAATTATTGATCAAACAAATGCCTATTTTATGGACCTCGAAAAATTAAATTTTTGGGAAGGGGTACAAAAATAAAAAAGAAACGTTGGACTAAGTGTATTAAAGGTGATCATGCTGAAAATAAATATTATTTTTGCAAAAAAAAAATGTGTGTTTTCGTAAAGTCAACGAATTATAATATGCCCAAAGTTGATCATATTTATTATGTTGTAGTATGGCGAACCGAATATTCATTACAAGTATCAACATTTGGTGGTTGCAACTTTATTGGTAATTTGAATGTACATTTTATGGCATTTATTTTTTTAATGTAATTGCCTTCAAATGTTGGCCGCAACTGATACTCAGATGACTCGTTCGAGCATTTCGATCGGTATGGCTTTAACGACACTCGTAATGTTGGCTTCCAATACCTGAATCGTAGCTGGTTTGCCAGCATAGTCTTTGGACTTTACGTAACCCCAGAGAAAACTGTCTAAAGGTGTGATATCACTCGATTTAGGCGGCCAATTCACATGTCCAAAACGTGAAATAAGCTGCTTTTCAAAATGACCTCTCAATAGATCCATTGTTTGAGCAGCTGTATGACAAGTGGCACAATCTTGTCGTCAAGATTACGGGCTTCAATTTCAGGAAGCATAAAGATCGATATCATGGCGCGATAGCGAGCACCATTCAGCCATAATCATTTTGAAAAAATATGCACCGATGATTCCACCAGTTTATAAACAGCACCAAACCGTAGTTTTTTTCTCTTGTTTTTCTCTTGCTATAATGGCACCTCTTGAACCTCTTCTTGTTGCTCTTCAATTTTGTTTATTGACTTTTCCGTTAAGACAGAAATGGGCCTCGTCACTAAACAAAATTTTGGTCGAAAATAGCGGATCTTTCCGTTTCTCACCGAACGCTCATTTCCATAATACAGTTGCCAACATTTGAAGGTAATTATTTTCGCATTGAACCGGCTCAAGACCTCTTGCTTCTATATTTAAATAGAACACAAATTTTTAACAAAATGGCAAAGTAACATTGATTTTCGTGGCTGCACACTAGTTTTATCATGATTTCGGGTCCGTGACAACCCTCATCAGAAAGCCTTGCTGCAATTGTTGAAAGTAAAACTGAACTCTATAATGCCAGGCTCTCCTCAAACGAATGAGAACTACGAATACTGTTGTAAACCTTACTTTTTAAGTTTTTTTTTCATTGAAAAAACACAAATATACTCGTATTTTCCAACTGCAGTCGAAAATACTTTTAGTTGACAGTAGCGGTGAATGTTACTTTACTATCCATAGACCCCAAGTAACGAATATGATTAAACCATGATCAATGGCTTTATACTTAAGTGCAGGTAAATTCTGAATAAACGAGAGCCAGTCAGTAGTGGAGTATTCCACCGAAAAAAGTAAATACAATAAAAATGCCTCGCTATGCCTTCTGATTGTTGTGGGGTTTTATATAATGGACATAGACCCACATACGTCATAGTCACAACCATAAGTAAGGTATAACTGCCATTAACATATTATTGTCAACATAAATCTTAAAACACAATACTTTCGTCGCACCAATTATATTTTGTAGTTGCTACAATCATATTTTCATTTTGGTATATGGCAATAATACTGTTATTAAATTTCAACAATATTTATATCGCCGCAATCATACTGTTGTGAAAATTAGATTTAAAAACAATTCTATGGTTGCCACGAACATGCTTTGATACAGAACATATTATTGCTGCTGTGATCATACACACGCAGAGAAATGATATGGTTACTATATGGTCACCGCAGTATTATTGAAAATATTTTAAATTAAAATATTGTTGTAGCACCAGGGCAACTTGGAAGTGCGTTACACAGCTATTACAGCATAAATTGACAGACGGACGGATATCGTCCAAACGAATTGAATGATTGATTCGCCGGCAATCGATGTAATAAATCCTGTACCACTGTGAAGTATATACTCGTAGAAATACTGATATGTCAAAACCGAGGAATTCCTTTGTGAAGAAACTTTATGAATATGTTATCCATTTTTACCATCGTAGGTTACGGGACACTCATGTCGTTCTATGGTATGTTTGGCCAAAATCAAAATTAACATGCTGAGCCCTGGGTATGGACATTTGTATAGGAGCTTATAGAAAACATGGATCAATGAAGGCCGATTTTAAAGATGTTCTTAGGCCTGAACAATCTCAATGTGCCAAGATTCGTTGAGATCAGTTCTCATTTGTGACCTGTTTTTAGACTACCACAATAGATGGATAGACAGCGGAGCTGACGTCTCTAACTCGAATCAGTAATTCTCAATCTTCTTTCCTTTTAGGTGCTACAAACAACAACACAGAGCTATAAACTATCTGTACCACAGTGTGTTGTAGGGAACAAAGCATTTGTAGAACAAATTCGTATGTCTGTTATTAAACCCTAATATTTTTGTTCCTATTTTATCAGGTTGAGTCTATGGGATGACATAGAATAGTAGGCAAACTTTATTATTAGGACTTTGAATTACAGGAGGCATTTAAATGGAGGCAGTGAAATTGAAATTGGACTGGCCATTGTATTTTGAATAGGATTTGTTCGCTGCAGGAGAATTTCATGATAGTTTTCTCTTTCTTATTTACAGATAAAATTCGTGAGCTAGCGGGTATTCAACCTTGAGATATTTTTTCAATAGAATTCAATAGTTTTGTTAAAATTTATTTTTTTGTCTTGTCAGTATTGCTTGCCATTTCATCATGGAAAAACGAACACCGCGAAAAACACAGTTGGGCTGGTGGAATCATCGGTCCATATTTTTCCAAAAATAATGATGGCCGGAACGTAACCGTGAATGGTGGTCGCCATCGCACCGTGATATCGGACTTATCGGAATTTTGACGACAATTGGTTTCAACAGGACGGTGCCACTCCACACAGCTGCTCAAACAATTGATCTATTGAGAGGTCATTTCGTGAAATGTGGTCAACATTTGAAGGAATATATATTCAAAAATTAATGGCATGAAAAGTCCTTTCGAATGAATAATAATAAAGATTTCACATTTCACAAAAAATACCTCTAGATTTATAGCCGTTAGTTCCCGTGCAGCGAGTATTACAATTATATAAGTATTGTGCACAACTCACTGATTTTTGAGAAGTTCCCAATTTGTTTCTTAGCGGTACGTACAAACATCATAAGCCGACATATTAAAAGGTTCGTTCTTACCGTTTACTCAATAAATTGTGGAATGGTTCAAGGATATTTCTGATATCAGCGACCAATATACTGACTTAAGCATACATGGACAAACAGCGTAAGAGCGGCGTAAGAAACAAATGCTTTAGTGTTCTCGCTTTAGTGTGATCGTAAGCAACAAATAGTACTTCAGTTTCGACCCTGTCTATTGTAGTATACTTACACATACATGTATTCATAACTCAGCATTACTCGCTCGCTTAGTGTTAACAAAGTTTTGTTGCCCCGCCTAGTCGAGGATACATTTAAGTAGTACGTTCGTTTACCGTTCACAATGGGTGTCATAGATAATGCTTTGCCGGCTGTTTTGACTGTCAGCCTAGCAAATGCTCCTCCACCGAATACTTTTGTTTCTTCGATGTCTGCTCATATCGCTGCTGTGGTTCTGTTGTCCTTGAAGGCGAGGGTGTGAGTGTTTGGCTTTTCTCGGCATGATTGTGAGTAGCGAGCAATTTGTTTGTTAAACATTCGCTGTTGGAGATGATTTCTCCTCCTTTTGTTGTCTGAAGATGATGGCACCAGCGAACGAACGACGGCACAAATTAATCCGATTTGTTAGCGGCATGTCTTCTTATCCCTGGCGTCTAAGAGTGCTGATATTATTTTCGCTTTTTAATTGTCATTTGTTGCGGGCCTGATGTTAAAAACGAATTTAACATTTTTTGTGTTTGTTTCATTTTTACTCAATTAATTGGTAAATGTATTGTACGAGTATTTAGCAGCATTCGCATATTCTGATGTGGGATTCTAGATAAACTGACTAGTAAACAAATATTTACAATTCTGTCATCGTTTAATAGCGTGTTTTTCTAAAAGTATACGTACCACAACATCTTTAAAAACTTTTTCTTGTATCTAAAATTAAAAACTCAAAACTGGCAACATGTTTTTAATTCTAAATGACAAAGCATAGAAAATTATTTTTATTTTTAGTCCGAGCACAGCGATAAATTTTTTGAAAAAAAAAAAAAAACTAAACTATAGTATCTGACATGATTTCGAAATTCTAGAAGTATAACATCATTAGTTCCCAGCAGAAGGCCTATGTGTTTTTCCGATACTTTACCGGAGATCAAAAAAAAAATGTTGCATTTATTCATTTCGCGGAATTTAAATTGCAGTCGATTCGTAGATAGATTTGCCACGCGTTTATTAAAAAAAATTAAGTTTAAGGCTCGATTTTGAATGACACTCCAATATATACGAAACTCTCACATATGCCCTTTTTGTACTGCCTTTTTAGTAAACAAATAAGAAGAAATTGATAATTTTCCACATATGCGTTTTTATATGCCCCCACCGTATAATAGGGGTGTATCAAATTTGACATTTCATTTGGTACGCCTCAAAATATCGATCTGATACCCTATAAAGTATATGTATATACACTAAATGTCGCCAGGCGCCATCTGACATTTCCATTGGAAAGTTTGACATTTTTAGCATAAACGTACCCAGAACCTTTTGACGTACTTCGACAATTGGTACGACCACCAATTGTCGCAGCACTTTCTCCACTCCGATTGAGACACCTCCAAAACATGGTTTTCCAACGCTTCAACTGCATTTTCTGGTCGTTAGCTTCGCATTTTTTTCTTGATATGGGGGAATAAAAAGAAGTCATTGGGTGCCAAGTCAGGGCTGTACGGCGGATGACCCATCAATTCGACGTTTTGGCCGGTCAAAAATGGACTGATTTGAGCCGATGTGTGAGAGCTCACATTGTCATGGTGCACAATGATTCGTCTTCTCTTGGTAATTTTTCGAATTTCTCCGAAGACTTCATACAAACAAATTGTGGTGTACCACTTAGAATTGACCGTCCTACGTTGCTCAAGCGGAACAGTCGCCACATGACCAGTTTTGCCAAAGAAACAGGTGACCATTTGCCTCGAAGTGCTTCTTCTACGAACAGCTTTCGTTGGATTTGGCTCGTCTTTGAAGACCCACACGGTCAATTGCTGTTTTGTTTCGGGCTCATACGCATAGATCCATGATTCGTCACCTGTGACGATCTTATTAACGTCTTTTACTCGTAAAGCACCACGATCGTATTTTTTTAAAATTTCTTTGCACCAATCGACACGAGCCTTCTTTTGAGCGAGTATCAAATTGCGGGATCCAACGAGAACAAACCTTTTTTACGGCTAGGTGTTCATGCAATACTGAATGTATGCTGGTTTTAGAAATGACCAAGGATGCCTCTATGTCACATGACGATCTTGCATTATCAGTTCAAGCACGGCATCAATGTTCTCTGGCACAACGACCGTTTTTGGACGACCTTCGTCTTTGAGCGAGCGTCGTCCTCGATTGAATTCATTAAACCAGTTATTCACAGTGCTATAGGATGGTGCTTCATCGCCATATAAAGATTTAAGTACATCGATGAACTCTTGTCGTCATAGTCCACGTCGAAAGTTGTGAAAAATGATCGCACGAAAATGTTCACGAGTTAATTCCATTTTTTTTGCCAAATTGACTTTTTCAAGTCACTGTAAACAACACAAATGATGGTCATACGTCAAAGCGTTCTGAGTACGTTTATGCTAAAAAACGTCAAACTTTCCAATGGAAATGTCAGATGTTGCCATGCAACAGTTAGTGCTGCCTAGGCTAGAAATATATAGAGCAACCCTTGTATCAACACATGGGTACTCAAAGAAAAGCAAATTTTAATTCAAAATATAGATGAATTTTGAAGATTGGGGCCATTCTCATAATCACGCAGAAAAGAAGTAAAAAATACTGTGTGATACCCTTTACCGCTCTGCTATTTAGTAAATTTAAAAGTTTTGAGAAAATTCCACTGTTTCGGTGTTCCCATATATCCATCTTCGAAAGGACATATTTTTCGGCACTCTAGGGACGCTATACCCATAGGTCAACGACATAAAATTAGTTAAATCTCAAAATGGCCCGTTACGAAATGTCAGTGTTTTGTGACGTCCATATGTCCATAGTTTAATGTGGCCCAACTTTAAACCCTTTCGGCCCATATGGGTTGGTGCGAGTTCAGAATTGGTGCACATCCATGATCCATAAACTACGCCTTTTATCCTTCAATGTAGCCAAATCGTAATAGAGATATCATATTCAAATTATTCTGATTATTTTACTGTTACTGAGTACCCTTAGAACACCCCAAGGGAACTTAGACCTAAAGGTCAAAGCTGTCAATTTCTTTGTATAAAACGATTAATATGATTTTTGTATGAAGATGAAGAAATTTTATTGTTGTTTAATAGCCATATGTCTGTAGTTTAAAGGGGTCGATTTTTGGGTCCCTAGTGCGAAAATGAGCCAATCTAAGTCCCAAATTGCCTCAAATCTTAAATAAATGTCCATAATTAGATTGCTAAGAAGATTTTACCGTTTCTGGATACCCATATGTCCCTGAACATAAGGCGACGATTTTTGGAGCCCAGGGTCCATAGACCACGCCTATTGCTCAACGCCTACAATTAACCCAAATGGTAAAATTAATGTCATATTCAGGTTCTTCAGTATATCACTGTTTCTGAGTACCCATTTATCCATATTCGAACGGCACCCTAGGGATCTTAAATACTTGGTTCAAGGCCCTAAATCAGGTTAAATCGCGGAATTAATGTTATATTCGGATTCGTGACGAAGTTTTATACGAGCGCGACCGCAAAAGTAACTGGCCTAACATAAAAAGAACCGTTTTTTTGGAATTATTATTATTATTATTTTTCAACATAATCTCCTTCCAACTCAATACACTTCATCAAACGTTTTTCAAGTTTTTTAATTCCATCCGAAAAATAAGATTTTTCAAGGCCTTCAAAATATGCCTCAGTTTCAGCAATAACCTCGCTATTGGACGAAAATATTTTGCCACCGAAAATTTTTTTTTTAAATTTGGAATCAAGAAATAATCAGAGGAGCTAAATCTGGACTATATGGTGGATGCGGAGCAATTTCAAATCGTAATTCGGCCAGTTTTTGTTGAGTTAAAAATGCAGTGTATGAAGGAGCATTATCTTGATGAAAAAGAACTTATTTTTTCTAAATGCGGTCGTTTTATCTTGATTTCTTCACTCAACTGATCCAATAATGCACAATAATATTCACTATTTATAGTTTTTCCTTTCTCAAGATAATCAATAAATATTATACCCCTTGCATCCCAAAATACTGTGGCCATTATTTTCCTGCTGACTTAACAGTTGTCGCCTTCTTGGGACCAGTTTTACCAGCTTCTATCAATTGTTTTGACTGTTCTTTGCATTCTGGGATGTTGTAATGGATCCATGTTTCATCAACAGTTATGAATCGGCGCAAGAACTCTATTGGATTACGCTGATAAATTGCTAAAAGCTCCTCGGAATTGGTCCAAGGCCCATGTGTTTTTCCCATATTTTATCGGAGATCAAAAAAAACTGTTGCATTTATTCATTTCGCGGAATTTTAAATTGCAGTCGATTTGCCACGCTTTTATTAAAAAAAAAATTAAGGCGCGATTTTGAATGACACTCCAATATATACGAAACTCTCACATATGCCCTCGGAATTGGTCCAACGGACGATTTTTTGAGGCAAAGTCAACAAACGCGGCACCCATTTTGCGGATAGCTTTTTCATGTGGAGTTCATCATGTAAAATACTCCAAACTTGTTTTTCGTGTATTTTAACAATATCAGCAAGTTCCCTGAGCTTTATTCGTCTATCTTTAGTCACTTCATTAAATAATTTTCTAATGTTTTCAATAGTAGTAGCAGTTTTCGGTCTTCCAGAGCGTTGTTCATCTTCCGTACTTGAACGACCCATTTTAAATTGTTGAACCCAGGATTTCACGGTGGAGTATGATGGTGCATTATCACCATGAACAGAATCCAATTCATCTTTGATTATTTGTGGCGTATAACCTTTCATATAAAAGTGTTTAATTACCGCACGAAACTCTTTATTTTCCATTTTTCAAAAATTATAAAACTTGTTTACTTCAATCACCTGTAACAAAGAAAATAATCATTAAATATTTCGGAAATTTTGACAGATGGCTTATAAAAGATTGCTTTTAAAATACAAAATAAAAATTGTTAGTAAAACAGAAAATGTGCCAGGCCAGTTAGTTTTGCGGTCGCCCTCGTAGTTTTTAATAGCTATATGCTCATAGTCAAAGAAACTTAATTTTTTGGGACCCTGGGGCCCATATGGGTCGAAACGGCTCCCACATTGACCCATATATACTTATAAACTATAGGTACATATAAGGGTGTCCCAAGAAGAACGCAATTTTTAAATCTGGCAACATTCGAAGTGTCATTGTTTGACATTTGAACAATTGTTATTGTTTGTTAGAAGGTACGAGGTTAGTTAGAAGGTACGAGGTTAGTAAAAATGGAGCGCTACACGAATGAACAACGCATTCTCATTGTGAAATTGTTTTACCAAAATGGTGAAAGTTTTGCGGCTACAGTTCGCAAATTGCGATCAATTTGGGGTCACAAAATGGATAAATTTGCCGAAACTGGGTCTGTTAGTGATGTAAAGACAACAACGCGCCATCGACCAGGTCGATCGAACGAAAATGTCGCAGCTGTACGTGATGATGTCGCTCAAACTCCATCCACCTCAATTCGACACCGAGCTCAGCAAATTGGTGTCTCCAAATCCACTTTGCAGCGAATTTTGACGAAAGATTTGCATCTTCATGCATACAAAATTCAATTGACTCAGGAACTGAAGCCAGCTGACCATGGACAGCGAAGGGAGTTCGTTAATTGAATATTGGAGAGACAACATGAAAATGCTGATTTTGCCGATAAAATCATCTTCAGTGACGAGGCCCATTTTCATCTTGATGGCTTCGTCAATAGGCAGAATTGTCGCATTTGGGGTGCGGAAAATCCTCGAGTGATTCACGAGAAGCAAATGCATCCTCAACGTGTCACTGTGTGGTGTGGTTTTTGGGCTGGAGGAATCATTGGACCTTTTTTTATGAAAATGAGGCAGGTCAAGCGCAAACAGTCAATGGTGTTTGCTATCGTGAAATGATAACCAGTTTTTTCTTGCCTAGAATTGAAGAAATGAATGTGGAGGGCATGTGGTTCCAACAAGATGGCGCCACATGTCATACAGCCAGAGAAACAATTCAATTGCTGCATCAGTCATTTAAAAATTGCGCTCTTCTTGGGACACCCTTATATTTAGATTTGTGAGAAAATGTCACCGATTTTGGTTACGCATATGAGACGCTCAAAATAGAAAGGGATCTAAGGTTAAAAACCAGCTTTGTTCAGGAGAGAGACATTTTAAAGATTAGGTGCCTTTCTATTTGCGCTTAGAATCGTCGACTTCGCTTTCATAAAACGCGCATATCTCTGGGAGGGAACACTTTTGGGGCATGGGATCAGTCTCATTTGATGCTCAGATGTAGTCCACATCAACAAAAAAATTGAAAAGTTGATGAAAAGTTTTGTTCAGGAGAGGCATTTAAATATTAGGTCCCTTTCGATTTGCGCTTAGAATCGTCGATTTCACTTTCATAAAACGCGCATATCTCTGGGAGGGAACACTTTTGGGTCTCATTCGATGCTCAGATGTTGTCCACATCAAAAAAAAGAAAAAAAATGAAATTGATTTTTTTACCCTAAGGTCGTTTTCTCTATGCGCTGTCACATATGTATTAGAGCATTAGGGTCATCTTTTGGTCCTCTAGGGACCATATGGGCAGATTCGGGTCCCAAAGTATCTTACTGACGGTCGAGGGTTTATTAGGGTCGGCCTGACCGAACTAAACTACGTTTTTATACCCTCGGTATATTAAATTTGATATTCCGTTTCCATCACCGATCGAAGACTCAATAAAGTATATATATATAAGTATTATTGATCGTCGCGAAATTCTAAAATGATTTAGCCATGTCTATCAGTCTGCCTGTTCGTCGGTTGAAAGCACCATAGTGATCCAACGAAGGCCCAAAAAAGGTACCGCATAATCAAAACGAACTCTTAGTAGTCAATATAAAGTAATTTTAAAGTTTTCGACGAGATTCGAAATGAAGGCGGTTGCCGAAAACACTCAAAACCGTACTTTTAGTTTTGAGCCCTGGGTTTGGACAGGCCGAACTTAACAACGTTTTTACTTATTCTTGTTTAGAGGGTTTAAAAGATGTGTGAATGTTAAAGCTTTTTACAAAACGTATATCATGGTTAGTTTCTGAGGATTAACCTGTATATGCCCATTGGAAGGCATAACTTTCCTTAGGGGAATTGACATGTACACTGCGAATGGTTCGAGGTTCAATTTCATCATATGTCTCTCAATTTCATCAAATCCATCTTGTAATTTTCTCCCAAGTGAGTATCCAGACATCGAAATGTAAAGGGGATCTGGGGCATGTTCAGAAACTTGGTTCGCAATCAGCAGAATGCTTTTCTTGCTGAATTATTCGTATCGTCTTAACATTATCCCAATCCAATTATATGGACATTATTCACCTTAAATTCAGTTCATGCTGGCATACGAGTATTCCACACTAGTCCGAACCTAAACGCAGCAGTTGGAGTGCCAATACCAGACATTTGTATTTTAAGTATCTTCTTAAGAATTCATCACAATCAACAAATGATGTTGACGCATGTATAAACTGTGAACACTGTACGTTGGGTGTACACTTACAGCATCAGGTCAGTATATTAGAAAACAGATCGAAATGAATGGTATGCACAGGGCTAAACGGGCTTAAAATGTGTGAAAAGCAATATCTCGATAAGAATTTGAAATTTTTTTTAAATCCGAAAAGAAATCTGTTTTGAAATAATTCCAAAATGTCAAAAGAATCAATTCGCAAGAAACAATATTGAAGTTAAAAATGAAAGGATATAATCGTAGTTGATTGAATTCCAAAATTACTCGTTGCTGTAGTAGCGTCAGATAGTTTCGGGGTAACAGCCCTTGGCGGAAGAATTCCTCTTTTTGGTCGATCTGCTGCATAGAACCGGCTGTCGGGAGATCGCTACTCGTTATTCACGCGGGTATGCCCACGAGCGGCTTGTAGGTTTTCCAATATTGATTTCGATTTTGCATTTATAAAACGTCTTCCCAGGTAATAAAGTAAAGGGAGTTTTTTTAGACGTGTGGTTTTCAAGAAGAAATAAAATGCATATGTGACGTGCAAAATAGAAAGGGACCTAAAGCTAAAAACCAGTTTAGTTCAGGAGTGCCATTTTAAAGATTAGGTCCCTTTCTATTTGCGCTTAGAATCGTCGACTTCACTTTCATAAAACGCGCATATCTATGGGAGGGAACATTTTGGGCATGGGATCGGTCTCATTCGATGCTCAAATGTTGTCCACATCAAAAAAAAAAGTGAAAAGATGATGAAAAGTTTTGTTCAGGGGAGCCATTTTAAAGATTAGGTCCCTTTATATTTGCGCTTAGAATCGTCGACTTCACTTTTATAAAACGCGCATATCTCTGGGAGGGAACACTTTTGGGGCATGGGATCGGGCTCATTCGATGCTCAGATGTTGTCCACATCAAAAACAGAAAAAAAATGAAAATTGATTTTTTTACTTTCTCTATGAGCTGTCACATATAATTTAATGTTATGGCCAAGAATTTAGCTTTATTATAAAAACAAGGGTTTACCATTATGTTTTAAAAATGATTTCGGGGAAATGGCATCGGCGGCTGGCTCGAAAAAATTCCATCCGAGAGGCCTATTTTCGATCACGCTTTGCAGCATTTAAGGGCCGTATGTCAGCAATAACGAGCCGAATATTTTCATTCAAGACCGATGATTCCACCAGACCATAAACTGCACCTAACCGTGTTTAATGAAAAATCGGTTTAGTGTGGGCCTTCTTTGGACGGACAAAAATGTTTTTATTGTTTTCAAGTTTCATGCATTCAGTCGTACCCTGTATCTTTCCTTCCTTCCTATAATTTATCTAATGTCGAATAACGTAAAAGTAGCTTCGGTCATAATTTGACCGCCAGTTGCTGTACATGTGCGGAATTCTACATACATCGCCGACATTACAACACACTTAATTCATTTTACTGCCACCAACACATGCCGCCTCTCGTTACGTATGACACTTTGCCGCACTCTTATTAAGTCAGCCATGTTTATAGACGTTCTGGGTGTGCCGGCGTTGGTATATGTGTGTATGTGTTACGAGCCTGAAAGCGTTTTCTAAGTGGATTGTAAACAATAATAATTTTTTACATGTTTATTGCTAAAATTGTCTGTCTGTCTGCATGCATATGAAGTTTTATAGATACGTTAAGATCGTAAATAATTTCAAATTTCATAATAATTTTCAATATAAAAGAGGGAAAATTTGCTATGTACGCCAAGAGTACAAAGGCACTTAACCAAAAGTACTCAAAGGCTACACATACACACTCTTGTAAAGTGACATATCAGCTGTGGAATAAATAAGGCCCAAAAATAAAGGATCAATTTTAAGGATTCCCATCAATCCATTAAGGAAGGCCATATAAATCGATTACTTATTGACCAGGAAAAAGCCGGCTAGCAATAGAAATATAAGGTGTATGATTAACTTTTTAAATTTGAATCGGCTGCAAAAAAAGTACTGAAGATTTGGGTTAAAATTTCTGGTTTTATTGAAAAGGTTGTATAGGGTGATCCATCTACTTTAGAGGTAATTTTTCAGAACAAAAAATAATATAAAAATGCAAATCAAGTGTGGAATCTTTATTGGTAATTTGAAAGGACATTTATGGCATTTATTTTTTGAATATAATTTCCTTCAAATGTTGGCCGCAACTACGCCTCTGGGTTTCGATTCTGAGGGTCCAATTTTTGATGACTCGTTCGAGCATTTCGACCAGTATGG
Source organism: Hydrotaea diabolus (assembly GCA_963513945.1). Lineage (NCBI taxonomy): Eukaryota > Metazoa > Arthropoda > Insecta > Diptera > Muscidae > Hydrotaea > Hydrotaea diabolus. Next base: position 120,623,516 of record OY740718.1, on the reverse strand, counting down.
CTTTAATGAAACGCGTAATGTTGGCTTCCAGACCAGTATCGTAGCTAGTTTGTCACCATAGACTTTCGACTTTACGTAACCCCAAAGAAAAATATCTGAAGGTGTGATATCACTCGAAACGTGAAATTAGCTGCTTTTCGAAATTACCTCTCAATAGATCCATTGTTTGAGCAGCTGAATTGCAAGTGGCACCGTCCTGTTAAAACCAAGTGTCGTCAAGATTACGGGCTTCAATTGCAGGTAGTATAAAGATCGATATCATGCGCGATAGCGAGCGCCATTCACGGCCATCATCATTTTTGAAAAAATATTCACTTATGATTCCACCAGCACCAAACCGTGGTTTTCTCTGGGTATATAGCACCTCTTGAACCTATTCTTGTTGTTCTTTAGCCCAAATGTGGCAATTTTGTTTATTGACTTCGCCGTTGAGCCAGAAATTGGGCTCATCACTGAACAAAATTTTGGTCGAAAACAGCGGATCTTCCCATTTCTCACCGAACGCTTATTGCCATAACACAGTTGCCAACATTTGACGAAAATTATTTTCAAAAAAAATAAATGCCATAATGTGCTTTAAAGTTACCAATAAAGATTCCACGCTTGATTTGAATTTCTATAATTTTTTTGTTCTGAAAAAATATCTTTTGATGGATCACCCTATACTTTGTAATTAATGGTACACCATCTGATGCGATTTTGCTTTGCCTAATGGGCTGAAGATTTTTTAGTAGGAGATTAAGAAAAGACGTAATGAAGCTCATTTTCATTTCGGTGGCTATGTCAATAAGCAAAATTGCCATTTATGAAGTTTGAGAAGCCATACAAGACTATTTAGCAGCCAATGCATCCACTCCACTTTGGGCTGGCGGCATCAATGGACCATTTTTCATCGAAAATGAGCAAGGGGCCGCCATGAGTGTTACCGCGCCATGCTCAACGAATTGTTGTTTCCAAAAATTCAAGAGAATGACATGGACGACATTTGGTTTGAACAAGCCTGGGCCCCATGTCACACAGCCAACGCAACCATCGATATTTTACGCACTGTTTTTGAAAATCGAATAATCAGCCAAAATTGCAATGTCCTTTGGATTATTTTCTGTGGTAAGCCTTCAAGGATAAATGTTACGAAAAACATTCAGAGACAATTGAAGCGTTGAAACACGAAATCGAAGTTGCCATTGAAAAGATTCGACCTGAAACAATCGCAAATGTACTGACAAATTGAGTTGATCGGATGAGGTACTGCCGAGCCAGTTGTAGCAGTCATATGAATGATATAGTGTTCCATTATTAAATATCAAAGTGTAGCCTTTCCAATAAAACCAGAAATTTGAGTAAAATTATGAGTACTTTTTTACAGCCGTTTCAAACTTCAAATGTTAAAAGGCCCACTCTGAACTTTTGCATGGCTTAGGGATAGAGCTCTAGTTCGTGGAGTCATCGGTAAATAGGCGGAACACGTAAGTCTACAGTGGCTATTGACTAATATGTGATTCAATTTGTGGTGACATTGTCCTAATTCTGAAGGGTCCTTTGTGTGAAATTATTCAAACATATGAGTCGATATGGTCTTGTTTAAAGAGGATTAACGTACCATGCAAAACATAAGCAAGATCGGGCTATATTGTGGCTTCTAGAGCGAAAGGGTCACAAATCGGTAGGATTTTTTTTGTGGGCAGTCATGGGCCAATACAGCCAATTTAATTCCAATACAGCCATTAAAGTTCTTTGCAAAATTTTAGAAGACGTCGAAATTTGAGAAAAACGCCATTAAATTTTAGATGTGGTTTCTGGCTCAGCTAAGTCTGAAATCGTTGGAGGAAATTTTTTGTTATATCAAAACTTAAACCGATATTGAAAACAAACTTGAACTGTATGCAGTCTTGTTCACATCGGATTATTGTTGCGACAGACGGATGAATGTCATCCAAATAAATTAGAATCGGATTTGCCATACGTCTTTTCGGCGATGTAAGGGGTTTCAAAATAACCCAAAATGTCATATGTTTAACCTGTATTTTTTTCTTTTGGAAAAGGCATGTTCAAAGATCTTTTGATAGTGATCAAGGAGGATGGGAAATATATTCACTTTTTTATTCCGTTCAAAATCGAAACAGATTTCGACACCATACGAGGGTTACTATTTATATTTCGGGTCCGGCAATAAACACACAAAAATTTATCATTGGAAATGGTTTTACTGCTTTTAAAAATATTCGACTTTAAGATCAATACACTTTTGCATGCGCACAAATTTTCGAAGCACTTTTTCCACTCCGATTAAGACACCTCCAAAACATGATTTTTGAACGCTTCAACAGCTGCTTCGGGCGATGAAAAACGTTTACCATGCATTTTTTCTGGATGCTAGGGAATAAGAAGAGGTCATTGGGTGCCAAATCTGGGATCTACGGTGGATGGCCCATCAATTCGACATCCTGAGTGGTCCAATAGCTCATCGTTTCAGCTGATGTGTGAGAGCTCGCATTGTCGAGATGAAAAATGATCCGTCTTCAATTATTATCTTTCCTCATTTCGTCGAACACTGTTGGCGAACAGATGGTTGTATACCACTCAGAATTGGCCGTCCTACGTTTTTTCTAACGGCACTATGGCAACATGGCCGGTTATACCGAGAAAAATCTGAAATCATTTGCTTCAATGTACTTCACGAACTACTTTTGTTGGATTTGGCTCATCTTAAAAGACCCATAAGGTCGATTGCTGTTTTCATTCGGGTTCATATGCATAGATCCATGATTCGTCACTCGTGACAATGTTATACACTGCCTTTAAGCTACCGCAGTTATACTTTTTAACATCTTTTTGCACCAATCCATACGAGCTTTTTTTGAGCATTCGTCAAATTATATAGGAACCAACGAGAACAAGTTTTTTCACGTCTAAATGAACATGCAATATCTTATTGATGCTTGTCATACTAAAGCCCAAGGATGCCTCAATCTCACGGTTTGCCACATGTCGCTTTTGCTTAATCAGTTCACGCACAGCATCGATGGTTTCAGGCAAAGTGACCGAAGTTGGACGTGCTTCACGAAATTCATCATTGAGCGAACGGCGTCCGAGACTGAACTCTTGGTACCAGCGAATAACAGTGGTTTTTTAATGGTGCTTCTTCGCCAAAAGTCCAAAAAAATTGATTTAAACACTCTTGTCTCGATAACCCACGCCGAAAATCGTAAAAAATCATATCAGTAAAATGTTCATGATAATTCCATTTTTGACTAAGATGAATTTTTCAACACACTGTAAATAAAAAAATCGCCCTCAAATGACAAAACGTTCTGAGTGAAGTTATGCTAAAAAATGTCAATGTTTCCAATGGAAGTTCCATTTTGCATTTGGGAACACTAGTATTGTCAGGACCGGAAATATATATAGCAACCCTCGTAAAGTATAGGGTGATCCATCTAGAGGTATTTTTTCAGAACAAAAAAAAGTATAAAAGTCCAAATCAAGTGTGGAATCTTTATTGGTAATTTGAAATGACATTTTATGGCATTTATTTTTTTTAAATAATTTTCTTCAAATGTTGGCAATTGTATTATGGAAATGAGCGTTCGGTTAGAAACGGAAAAATCCGCTGTTTTCCGCCAAAATTTTGATCGGTGATGAGGCCCATTTCTGACTCAACGGCAAAGTCAATAAACAAAATTGCCGCATTTGGGCTGAAGAGCGACAAGAAAAGGTTCAAGAGGTTCTATTATACCCAGAGAAAACCAAGGTTAATAAGCTGGTAGCATCATCGGTGCTTATTTTTTCAAAAATGATGATGGCGGAACGTAACCGTGAATGGTGCTCGCTATCGCGCTATGATATCGATCGTTATGCTTTCTGAAATTAAAGTCCGTAAAATTGTCGACACTTGGTTTCAACAGGACGGTGCCCCTTGTCATACAGCACCTCAATGTATGGATCTATTGAGAGGTCATTTCGAAAAGCAGCTAATTTCACGTTTTGGACCGACGAATTGGCATCTTAGATCGAGTGATATCATACCTTTAGACATTTTCCCTTGGGGTTGCGTAAAGTCCAAAGTCTATGCTGACAAACCAGCTACGATTCAGGTTTTGGAAGCCAACATTACGCGAGTCATTAAAACCATACCGGTCGAAATGCTCGAACAAGTTATCCAAAATTGGACCTCAGAATGGAAACTATGAGGCGTAGTTGCGGCCAACGTTTGAAGGAAATTATATTGAAAAAACAAGTGCCGTAAAATGTCCTTTTAAATTACCAATAAAGATTCCACACTTGATTTGAATTTTTATATTTTTTTTTGTTCTCAAAAAATACTTCTAGGTGGATCACCCTATATATATCACACATGGAAAATGTCATGATATTACACCTTTAGACATTTTTCTTTGGGGTTACGTAAAGTCCAAAGTCTATGCTGACAAACCAGCTACGATTCAGGTTTTGGAAGCCAACAATACGCGTGTCATTAAAGCCATACCGGTCGAAATGCTCGAACGAGTCATCCAAAATTGGACCCTTAGAATGGAAACTCTGAGGCGAAGTTGCGGCCAGCATTTGAAGGAAATTATATAAAAAAACAAGTTCCATAAAATATCCTTTTAAATTACCAATAAAGATTCCAAACTTGATTTGAATTTTTATATTATTTTTTGTTCTCAAAAAATACCTCTAAATGGATCACCCTATAATAAATTCCAAACAGCATGTAGAAAGAAAAGTACAGGTCATACTATTGAAGCTTAATGGCTTAAATTTTGCCGAAATGTGTTTTGATGCTTGGAAAGGGTTGGCATTGCAAATTGGCCGATCATTCTCTGCCAAGGAATGAATCAAACTTTGGAAAAATCAGGTGTCGTTTGGCCAGGTAATATCCGTATGAGACATTTCGATGAGCTTGGCCAAGGTAGCGAGATACCCTCAACTCAGAACTTATAAAGACAATATCTCATGAACTGTTGGAAAATATTTGGAACATATGATATTGGCATAAAAGGAAACACTAGCTGGAGAAATGGACAGTGCAACGCTCTTTCAAGAAATCGCATTAATAAATTACTTAAATTGTAAAAAAAGGCGTAGTCGATCCCATTTAACAATGAACTTTGAAAAACCTTATTACATGAACTAATACTGATATGACGATAGTAGTTATAGTTGAAGCTGTTGGTATGGAAAGAAATTCCTCAAATGTTGTGGGTATCAGGGTTTTGTACGGGCCCATAAAGACCCTTGGTGACAAAAAAAATCTGGCCTTTCTAACTATGCACATATGAGTACATAAAAACAATGAAATCTTGTCCCGAATCGTGCTATTAAATTATTCTATGATTCGATTTATCCAGAAGACAGTGCTAAGGATTTTCATTGTGTTTACTTTGTTGGATGGAATACTCTTTTGTCGTCAGTTTCTCATTGAGTTAAAATCTGGCTGCATTTAAGTGTCTGAGGATGGTTAAGAAGCGTTCACTGAAACTATAGTTACCCGTGCTTGTAACTAAAAGTATTTTCGACTGACTTTTGAATAACTTTTCGGTTTCTCTTCAAACAAAATGTTCAAAATGCACGAGGTCCTTAATCTGACTATAAACGAAGCCCAACAATTTGACTACATTTTAGGCATTGAGCCTCGGGCTTAAGGTTCCTAGGACGATTCAAAATTGCTCCATTCGAACATGGACATAAAGAAAGTCAGAAACAGTGGAACTTGGTATATGAAATATTCTGATTTTGAGGCGCAATTTTCTGGGTACTCTAAAATGGTAGAATTTTCTTTTTATTATGGAATATTCTTAATTATTTGGCTTATTATAATAAGCCAATAATTATTGGCGTAATAGGGGTATTCATAAATACATATTCACAACACTTATCACATGAACTAATACTGAGATGATGATTGTAGTTATATAAGTAGGGGTATTTCGTTGGTATGGAAAGAAACACCCCAAATGTTATGGGTATCCAGGACTCGTACGGGCCCATAAGGACAGACCATTGGTGAAAAAATCTGACCTTTCTAACCATGGATATACGGGTACATAAAAACAATGAAATCTTGTCGCAAATCGTGCTATTATTATTCAATGACTTTTTGGCATTGACCCCCGGGATAAAAGTTCCTAGGACGATTCAAAATTGCTCCATTCGTACATGGGCATAAAGGAAGTCAGAAACAGTGGAATTTGGTTATGAGATACTCTGAATTTCAAATGGTCTATTCAGAGTTTTAAGCGCAATTTTCTGGGTACTCCACAACAGTAGAATTTTCTGTTTATAATGGAATATTCTGAATTTCAAATGCAGCCTCTAAATTTCAATTTTTTTTTAATTGGTATTTTCTGACTACTTATATATTACTATTTACAAAGACTTGTGTAGTAGCAATTTATTTTCAAAGATGCAACGACTTTTAAGATTTGTCTAAAATGTTGTTTCTTCACGCCCATGGGCCCCAAAGATCGGCCAAAGGACCCACCAGCAATATTTCCAATACTATACTAGAACGCAATGCCTTGTAGAGTGGTTTTTATGAAAAGTATTTTTCAACCTTCTATTGAGGATCATCCCTGTTTGCCAGAGATCATCTCTCGCCAAGGGCCCGACAGAGGGCCTTTATTTTGTATCTTCCAGCCAGTTGTTAACAACTTATGAAATTATCGCTCTCTCTTCCCGTATGTGTGTACGTGTTTGCCATGCGGGCTGTTAGAAAAAAGAAAAGTAAAAAGGACAACAAAATGGAACAAAAAGAACTGTCATGTCTATTGTGTTAATTCTTTGCTCATTTTATTTCATTAAATCTAATCCTTTTTATGCGCTTATGTCTATGTATGTAATTGTGGATGTGTGTGTGTGTACATGCGTGTAGCTCCTATACATTGCTGTTGCATACATGTACTACGTATGAGAGTGTGTGTGCATGTGTGCATTTGTGTACTTTGTAAATATAATCGCTGTGTGTGTCTGTTGTGTTTTATGTTTCCACTCCATTCATTCTCTACTCCAGCACTTCTTTCATTTTGTTTTTGTATTATGTGGTGTTGCTTTCAGTGTTTGCGCGCGCGTGTGTGTGTGCGGTGGGTAACAAGGCGACTGTTTTACTTTATTACTCTTTATTGTTTTAGCAAATTATGCTCATGTATGTGGCATTCTAATGAGGTTCGTACCCACTCATACCCAAATACGCGCTAGAATGCAGTGAATGTTAAAGAGAGCGCTGTGGGGCAATTCTTTGTTTCTTCGTTAAAAATTTTTGTTTTTTTTTTTTATATAAGCATTATTTGAATTATTGAATCTGCTCCAAAGGAGCCTAACAATAAGTATACGAATCTTAAGTATAATTCAATAATGAATCCTAGTATGGATTTCTTGTAATGTGGGTCTCTGCTAATTGGCAGGAATTTTAATTAATTTGGTCAAAATAGTATATAACTGGTATGGATCACACGTGAGGATTTTAAACCTGGTTTGGCTTAAACCTCGTGATAAAGGTCCAGAGGACCCTTACAGTCATTTACTGAGTGTTCGCGATATTATGTAGAGTGAAGAACTCTAGTTATGTATGTATAACGGATAACTCTAGAATAGCAGAGTGGACGACGTAATTTGGGTTTTGTAGGTTTTTCGCGTTGACTGTTTTAAGGATCACGTATGAGAGCATTTAAGCCACGTGACGTAGAATGAAGGATTCTACACAGTCTTTTTTGATTGTTCGTCCGCGATTGATATTGACTGTTTTAAAGATCACGTATAAGAGCGTTTAAGCCACGTGACGTAGAAAAGGATTCTACACAGACTTTCGGGCGCGTGTGTTCGCGATTACTGTTACGGATGAAGATTAGAAAACACGGCGTTCGTTTCTCCGAAGTCTTAAAGATCTGGGACTGCACAATAATTGTCTAGCAAGTATGTTATCATGACGTTCGAGCTTCTCTTTGTGCTTTATATTGATTTTTTGAATTGCCTCTTTAACGAGAGGTATTTTCAAGTCTCGGTGGATATTTTCATTCCTCATATACCAAGGGGCACCGGTAATAAGCCGCAATGTCTTCGATTGGACTCTTTGGATTTTGTCGAGATTGCTCGAGCTTGCTTTGCCCCATAGCTGGGCACCGTATAACCAGATAGGTTTGATTGCACTGTTGTATAGCAGGACCTTATATTCAAGACTTAGTTTTGAGTTCGCGTTTAGGAGCCAGTGAAGTTGATGGACCTTAAGTTTCAGTTGAGTTTTCTTGGCTTCGATATGACTTCTCCAGGTGAGTCGGCGATCCAGGTGGATTCCAAGGTATGAAACATGATCAGATTGAGAAAAAGGGATATTGTTTAATTTCAATGTCGGACAAGTGCTAAAATTCAGTGTGAAAGTTACCTGTGTGCATTTAGCCTCATTGACTTTTATTCTCCAGTCAGAGAGCCAAGATTCTACTCGTCTGAGATGTACACCTAGATTCATAGATGCAATATCCTGCTTTTTATGTGTGGCCATTATAGCGGTATCATCGGCAAAAGTGGATGTTAGCACGTTTGGGCTGGTAGGAATATCTGCGGTAAACAGAATGTAAAGGATAGGCCCCATGACGCTACCCTGGGGAACACCTGCTAGTATTTCGCGGTCATCGGTGACGTGTTGTCCACATTTGACTCTGAATCTGCGGTTTTCTAAGTAAGACTCAAGAATTCGATGCGTATTTGCCGGTAAGTATTTGCAAATTTTGTAGGTCAAGCCAAAGTGCCAGACTTTGTCAAATGCTTGAGCAACATCCAGGAATACTGCGCAGCAATATTCTCGCCGTTCAAATGATTTTTCAATTGCTTGGGTCAGACGGTTTACTTGTTCGATAGTGCTGTGACCTTCGCGAAACCCAAACTGATGGTCTGGTATTATGTTATTTGACACGAGAAACGGTTTTATTTTCGATAAAAGAACTTTTTCAAATAGTTTGGATAAGCAGGGAAGCAAACTGATCGGCCTGTACGAGGAAGGTATTGATTTGTCCTTTCCTGGCTTTAAAATCATTTGAATCAGAGAAATTTTCCACACTTTAGGAAAGTACCCATGTCTCAAAATAGAGTTAAATAATTTTGCCAGGAACTTCACAGCAATATAGGGAAGTTCCAAGATCATTTTAGGCGTGATAAGATCATATCCAGGTGCTTTACCTGGATTCACGGTTTCTTTAATGACATTCAGAACTTCATTTGCGTTAGTAAACAATGGAATTACGGCAGACATTTTATCAACAGGTGGAAGGATGTCGCTACTTGCAGGATTTGGGCGAAATACCTGCGATAGATGGTTTGCAAAAACATTGGCCTTTTCCTCTTCTGATATTGCCCACTTGCCATTTGCGTCGCGTAATGGAAATTGCGTTTCGGTGGGCATACTAGAATTTCTTAATGTTTTCCATAATGAGAATTTGGTTGAAGCAGTCGGAGTTAAACTTGCAATGAAACTAGCCTGCTGTCTACTGTCTTCTTTTCTAAGTGCGCTTTGCAACCTTTTAGTAGCTTCAGTCAGTCTTAGTCGTGCCGCTGGTGACCTATTTCGCTGCCATTCGCGACGGAACCTCCTTTTTTCACTTACAAGGTGCTCTATTTCCCGGTTAGTGTAAGTATTCAAACTATTTGTCACTTTTATTTGTCTGTGTGTAGCGTGAATGGCCGCCTGTTCCAGGATTACGTTCAAGTTGGATACGTTGTTATCGATCTCATCCGCGTTAGAAATTAGATGATTCGAATCTAAATGACTACTAATGTACTTCCTGTATTTTAACCAGTTAGTTTTGTATGAAGTAAGCCTTAGTGGGTCATCTACAAGTACTGTCTTCCCGTGAAGAAGAAATATAACTGGCGAGTGGTCTGACGATAAGTCAGTACAGGTACTAGCAGATAAGTTAGATTTACTAACTCCTCTTATTATACCGAAGTCTATCAAGTCAGGCTTTTTGTTAATATCAGAAGGCCAATATGTAGGTTGACTGGGAGATATAAAGTCCAATTTATTTTGACGTCGCATTAGACATTTATACAGCTGGTTTCCCCTAGGGTTTGCTAAACGGGATCCCCAGTGCGTATGTTTGGCATTGTAGTCACCAGCAGCAATAAAGTTGTGTCCGAGACCATTGAAGAAGTTCAGAAGTATATCTTCTGATATCGCGAACCGCGGGGGGAAATATATTGCTGAAATGGTAAGAAAACTACCTTGAATCTGGATACGAATTGTTGTCGCTTGGAGGTAGATTTGTGAGACTCCTTCAGCGACTTCATGTTTCATTCGTTTACGTATTAGGATACCAGTGCCCCCATGAGCCTTACCGTCGGGGTGATGAGTACCATAAAATCTAAAATTAGGTATCTGAAAATTGTATTTGTCTGTGAGATGAGTTTCTGATAGTAGCATTATATCAATATTCTGCCGATCTAGGTACTCGGTCAGTTCGTGTCTATGTTGGTTCACACCGTTTGCGTTCCATGTACATATCTTAAGAGGGCCTATTTTTTGGTAAGTAGAGTTTGAATTAACTGATTCTGGTTTCGCATGAATTCTTGCATCATTGATTGCATAGTTGACATGAACATGTTTATACTCTGTACCAGTTGTTGAATCATTGATTCAGAGTTACCATGTTGTTGCACTGGGGCATTAGGTGTATGCGCCCTTAGAACATTCGCGTATGTTATACCGTTTGTAATGCCGTTTCCGTTGCTAGAGTAAACTGGAGTCTGTTGGATGTCGATTATAGGATTCGGCGCGTTTCGGTTAGAAATGAGTTTACGCTTCTCTTCTAGTTTACGCTTAAGTTCTTTGTAAACCCTACAACCTCTGTAATTTGCGGTATGTTGTTCCCCGCAATTACTGCACTTTTTCTGTTCCTGCGATTTAACTTTGCAGGCGGACGATTGGTGTAGATCACCACATACAACACAAACGGTTGGCAAAGTGCAGTATGATTTTGTGTGTCCATACTCTTGACAATTTTGGCATTGAACGGGACCATTTCTTTTGTGGGGTTCTTCGACCGTGATTCTTCTATATAACAAATATTGAAGTTTGTATATAGGATGAACTTCATTTTTCTTTAGTTTCCGCGAGTCAGGTTGAAGTTCGACCTTGAACATTGGTTGGGGAACCTTTTTATTGTTAAGAACGTTCACCACGGAGTGAACGTTAAAATTCTCTTTTTCCAGTGCTCGTTTTACTTCATCTGGTCCTACAAATGATTCAATGCCTTTTAAGATTACCGCGATACCCTTACTACTCTTAAGACGATACGTGTAAAAATTTTTATTTCTATCGTTAAAATAACTAGAAATAGCGCGAAAGCCGTTTTCGGTGTATGCCTGAATTTTAGTCTCGTTAATGTTCCCTTTCTTTATTGGCACTATGTGAAAGCCACCACTACCAACAACTTGGGCAATAATATTTACTAGCTCATTTGAGCTACTCTCACGTAGGTATATTGGGGGCGGCCTTGGAGTTGCGGCATTTGCCGAGGTAGAAGATTGAGGTTCTTCTTCGCTCAGCAATGCAAACCGGTTCTTACCCGTGACGGACGTTGTTGGTTCTTCACCGTTCACAGTTTTGCAACTTTTTTTGTTAGAGTTGCCTTTGGCTGGGCTGGATTTACGCTTTATAGTAATGTAGCGATCCATGCCTGTCTGTACCGCCTTTAATGGTTTGTCGTTGTTTTCGTGTGTTATTTCTGTGTTCGCTGTGTTTCCACCTTCTTTGTTATTACTGTTGTTGCTAGCACTGCCTGGTGAGAGAGTTTGTCTTAGTGGCGCTACCTCTCTCATTCCATTGTTTACATCTGCATTTATCGCGAAGTATGCATTCCGCGAACTTACACTGCAGAAAGAGTGTCTGCGTTGTTCCAACTCTTGAGTGAGACGATGGCTCATCAAGCTGTGGGTTTGTTTAGCTGTGTGTGTGCCTTTTTTAATTTTGGTTGTTTTGTTACACTGATTCTTACACAACTGGGTTTGTTGTTCAACTTAAAATTTTTATTTTGTCAAAAAACTGTTTGAATTCCTTACAAGTTAATACTTATAATGAATTCAAACAATTTTAGATAATTGTTTTCCCGACAATTGAGTTTATTTTTTGCACTTTCCCTGCTTATTTTATTTTATTAGAATTAATTTCCGAGAGGAGTTCTTTTAACGACCGTTCTCTTCGAGCGCGCGATGCGTATTCACGTTAAATATGAAATTTTACATGATCTGTGACAAAATACGTAACTTATCATTCATTCTGTGATTATAAATCAGTAGTTTGATTCTGCTTTTATTAGTTTATTGCCCTTTTACTAGTTAATTACATGATACCCTTAACATTTCATTGAGGAACAAACGGGGAACTTCTTTGAAATCAGTGGGCAGTGCCTGATTAGTCAGCTCCGAACGGCTATTGCATTTCATTAGGATGTTTTTACATCGCCATGAGATTAATTACTGCCTCATAAAGTGGCCCTCATTTGCGAGGTGGCTATGCACCTGTGTTACTTATGTAATAAATTAGACCAGTTCATATTTGTGGCGTATGATTCACGTGAGGTGGATTTCAAAATATTACTCATACGCTAACTAAAAAAAGAATACATACTTTGTAAATCAGTTCCATAAGTACTTACTGGGGACATAAATACTGTTACAACATTGAACACACCAATTTCAATAGTAGAACTGAACATACCCCGTTAATGTCATTTGGGTTTTGAAAGCTAAACTCAATAGCGTTAGTCTGTAACGGGATTTTAAAATTGTTTCAACTTTCATCATGGAGTGGTCATATAATTAGAACCGTATCGCTGTAATAGCGCTTTTCAAGTGTGAAATGAAAAAAAGCGATATTTTCAAAACGCTCCGGCCACTAGGGATTAGCCGCATGTTCGTCTACCGATGCATAAAACTGTTTGAGGAGGCTGAAGATGTAAAAGACCGCCACCGGTCGGGTCGCCGACGCTCTGTTCGAACACCGCATGTCATCAAAGCCGTTATATCTAAAATTCACGGAAATCCGCTCAGAAAGCAGTAAATCATGGCCTGTGAGATGGATATCACGCAAAAGTCCATGAGTCGAATCATTAAAAAAGACTTGGGACTTGGGGCTTTCAAACGACGTACCGGACGTTTATTGACTGCAGCTTTAAAAAAATAGGATTAAGAAATGCCAACGTCTTTTGGTAAAGCACGCTGATAACTGGCACAGAAAAATTTTGTTTAGCGATGAAAAATTTTTTACGGTTCAGGGAAAATTTTTGTTAAATTTTCCCTGAACCGTAAAAAATGATAGAGTGTATGCGCGGTCATCTAATGAAGCATCTGAACTGATCCCAGGGGTGGAAAAGGGTCATCACCGAGCTTCAGTCATGGTTTGGTGGGGTGTCTCTTACGATGGAGTCACTGACCTGCATTTCTGCGAACAAGAAGTCAAAATATCGGCCAAAGTTTACCAAGAAACCGTTTTGGAAGCTGTTGTGAAGCCTCTTAACAATTCACTGTTCACCAGCCATTGACTTACCAACAGGATTCTGCGCCGGCCCATAAGCCTTAAACGTCCCAGGCCTGGCTTCAAAACAATTTGCCAGCGTTCATTTCCTCTGAAGAATGACCCTCAGGCAGTCCAGATTTGAACTCATTGGATTACAAATTGTGGATGGCCTTACAGGACAAGGTTTGTCACAAAAGATACCCCAACAGTGGATCTCTTAAGACTGCTTTGGTTCGAGCTGTGGCCAATTTTCCAATGGACGAGGTTCGTGCAGCTATTGACGATTGGCCAGTGCGTCTTAAGGCGTCTGTAAAAGCAAAAGGCGGACATTTCGAATAAGTAGATTCTTTTTGGATACAATACGCATCAATAAATATATTAAAAAATATTTGGTCCAAAAACATTCAGTACTTTTTATTTTACAGCATAAAACGTGTGCAACAGTTTTTATGTCCCTACTAAGTATACATGGAGGTCATTGGTACTTTTATAAAATGTTTTATTCTCTTAGCGGAATTAACTCAAATGGCAAGTGACCGGCGAATGAGTAAATTACCTCATTTCGCCTTTGCACGCACTAAGTATTCCACAAAGACACTGCTTAATTTGCACCACAACAACACGGGCCAGCTTTAAAAAATATATGTAAATATGCTGCACTATATTGCCCGTTCTTTTTTTTAATACTCATGCTGAGCTTGCTGTACATATGCACATAATTTTTTTTTCCTAAACACTCTACGCTTGTTCACACAAGCCCTACGCACCCTTGGAGCGCGTGTAATGCGACACTTTTATTTTTTAGTGTTAGTTTAACTACTTTTTTAGTTTCTATATTAACTTACGCGACGACTCCTGTTGTCCCCGGGGGAGGAATGAAATATTAATGGTCTTTTTGCCATGTTATATTTGGGGCGATGTGAAAAGTTAAGGAACATTTGGAATTATTTCTTTTTGCTGGACAACCGAAAACAAAAACAGCAGCCAAAGAAAACGTAGAATACCAAACATGACGACGAGCACTAAGAAGCTATAGAAGCTATTTATTTAGTCATGTATGATATCCGTATGTTCTTGTAGAAGCTATTTTATGGGCCTCTCGATCGTAAGAATATAAGAATATATATCAAAAAAAATAGCCCAACATAGTCAAAGATTGGATGTTTGTCCATAAATATATGCATTAGCAAATTTGATCCAAATCGCAATAAATATGCGTGTTCCAGAGCGGGTCATGGACCGATATGACCAAACTCTATTAGAGCTAATTACTGATCAATCGTAATAAACTGTACCAAGTTCCATGGATATTGCATATAATACATGGATACTAGAACTAATATATGTGGGAACTATATCTAAATCTGAAGCGAGTTTCATTTCATTAAAGAACGTATTTTATTAGCGTCCGCTCATGGCTAAAAAAAACTTACGTTTGCGGAATTTTACGAAGATTGGATAACACTTGCGACCAAAAGTTTGAGTGCATGTTTTAGATGCACGATAGACAGACATCATTAAAACAAATAAGCTGGCGATTTGAGTTGATCGGTACACTTATTAGTGAGTCTAGCACATACATTTTTTTGGAAGTTGCAAACATTTGCCATGAAACTAACCATTTATACTCTTTTTCTCTTTTTTTTGCTTTTACATAGAACCACAAAAAAACCGAAAAATCCCACAGCAAAAAGCCTAGTAAACCAACATGTCGGTTTTCGCTATTTAGGATAAACTGACTAAACTATTATGATCCTCACAACAATAGTATGATTCACACATAACCATACTATGATCCCCACAACCATAGTATGATTCACACTTAACCATACTATGATCTCCACAACCATACTATGATCCTCACAACAATAGTATGATTCACACTCAACCATACTATTATCTTCAGAACCATAGTATGCTTCTCATACAACCATAGTATGATCCTTACAACTATAGTATGATTCACACGCAACCATACTATGATCCACACAACCATAGTATTATTCACACTCAACCATACTATTATCTCCACAACCATATTATGATCCTCACAACCATAGTATGTTTCTCATACAACCATAGTATGATCCCCACAACCATAGTATGTTTCTCATACAACCATACTATGATCTCCACAACCATAGTATGATTCACACTCAACCATACTATGATCCCTTAAATTATTTATTAGGATTGGTTATTGTTGTTATTCATAAATAGAGATTTTTATTAAGTACTCGTATGTTATTTTAAATTGCATTACTATTACTTCATAGCCAGATTTGATGCCATGTTTTTATTAAACATTTTATTCAACAAACAAAAAAATATATTTCAACGGTCAAAAATACTTTTAGTTGCCAGCAGGGGTGAATGCGAATTCACCATCCGAAGACACCAAGTAAGGAATGTGATAAAACCATGATCAATGGCTATATACTTAAGTGCGGGCAGATTTTAAATAAACGAGAACCAGTCGGTATTAGAGTATTTCACCGAACAAAGTAAACGCAATAAAAATCCCTCGAACTACCTTCCGGTTGTTGTTGTTTTTTTAATGGAGAGCAACCATTCACTGTATCGAGTGTATATGTTTTTTTTTGTATATCAAAAAACATACGCACATACACACATACATGCATAATCTATAAAACCTTTTTTGTTATGATCATAGTCGCAACCATACTGTATGATTGACGTAATCAAATTATTGTTTACGTACATTTTAAACAACAATTCTTTTGTTGCACCAACCATGTTTATATGGTTGCTACAACCATATTTTCATTTCTAAATTTGGCAATAATACTATTGTTACATTTCAACAATAGCAATATTGTCGCAATCATACTATTGACAAAATGAAATTCAAAAAACAATACTATGGTTGCGATGAACATGCTTTTATTGTACAGAACATATTATTGTTGCGGTGACCATAGTGTAACCATATATTTTCTCTGCGTGTGCAGAGATAGAAATGGAAATCTGGTAAAGAATATGACAGGTGTACTGAGTATATAGAGAGAACACTTTCCCAACCTATTGACGCCTAAAGATTCTGTTGGAGAAGCCGAACCAGTACCAATTTTTTAAAATATCAATTACTCAGCCAAGAAGAAGCCAAGACTGCACGCAGAAAAAAAAGTATGGTTGGGGTGGCAATATTCGAAGAGGATCATACTATTGTTGGGTATATGGTTGTGACACAACAATATTATGATCCTCACATTCACACTCAACCATACTATTATCTTCACAACCATTTTATGACCCTCACAACCATGGTATGTTTCTTATACAACCATAGTATAATCCTTACAACTATAGTATGATTCACACAACCATAGTATGATTCGCACTCAACCATACTATTATCTCCACAACCATATTATGATCCTCACAACCATAGTATGTTTCTCATACAACCATAGTATGATTGTTGTTGTTTTTTTTAATGGACAGCATCCATTCACTGTATCGTGTGTATGTTTTTTTTGTATATCAAAAAAACATACGCACACACGTACTCGTACATGTATGCTCTATAAAACCTGTGTTGTTTTGTTTATAGTCGCAACCATACTGTATGATTGCCGTAATCAAATTATTGTTAATGTAAATTTTAAACAACAATACTTTTGTTGCACCAACCATGTTTTTATGGTTGCTACAACCATATTTTCATTTCTAAATTTGGCAATAAACAATAGCAATATTGTCGCAATCATAATGCAATCATAATTGTCAAAATGAAATTCAAAAAACAATACTATGGATGCGACGAACATGCTTTTATTGTAGAGAACATATTATTGTTGCGGTGAACATAGTGTAGCCATATCTTTTCTCTGGGTGTGCTTACATTTTTAAGCGCAGACGTAATAGATGTATATATTTGTTGTCATCAGTCTTAAAGTAACTTTGAGTTCATTTCTTTGTAATCATTTTGAAAAAGTGAACTACTCCACAAGATAATTAGATCAGGTTTGTTTTTCTTTTTTTCGTGTGTAGAAGGAAAGTAAGTCAGCGTAGTTAAATCAAACACATCACTGTATGATAGACGCTCGTTTCCCTGTTGGGGTGGGACGGCTCATCGGTATCATGCTGCCGTCAAGGTCTCTACTCATTTACCGATCTATACATACGAAAAATTGCTAGGTTTTGCATATGCGAAGTATTAAGTCGAAGTGTGAGGATCGAAACAATTGCTAGCATATTGACAGACTCTCCGACTGGCGTTTTTTTTTAAACAAGTTTTTTAAAACTATTTAAAAGAAAATATTAATAAAAAGAAATATGCCTCTTTATATTCAAATTATGGATTAACGAGAGAGCCAATTCTAGGTCAAGAGCTTGGTTGCAAAATATAGAAAAAATAGGTCTAGCACGCTTAAATTCGCCCAGTTCCTCCGCCAGTGCTGTACTTTTGTTCTGACCGTGTACAATTTTTGAGACCAAATAAATTACTGATTACTTTTAAAAATAGAAAACAAACCTATTATTCCAAATTTTAGTTTTTTTCGATCATGCTTTTGATCATCAATGTTCAATGATGCTGAAATAATCAATATTTATTAGTAATTGTCAATTAAATTACTAAAACACATTTTACTCGTATGTTCTGTTTTAAATTAATAATTGACCTCAATCAAATAATGTATGTGCACATTTTCTATTTCCATATTTTCAGAATTTCTGCTCATATTTTCATTATTTACTGCATATTTTAATATTTTTTAATACATGTTGTATGGAATATTTGTCTATTTGTCTATTTTAAAGTTTATATTTAAGCTCTTAAACCCATTTTGTTAGTGCATAATATTCCGATCCTAAGTCATGACATATATTTCATTAACAAAGGTTCTTGTTAAAGTATCGGTCAATAATGTAAGAAACTTCTTTGACATTATTATTGTGACAATTATTTTCATACCGCCCTCTTATAACCACATTGTTTAACAGAGAACAACACGCAGCACTTCATCATTTCTGTAAGCTAATACGCGACGCGCTTGTAAAGCATGTTGAAAAAAAACGCGATCCCCAACATATGGAACATTTAATTAAGTTTCACTTTAAATATGTGCCGTCCAAACTAAGGTGGCTTAACCTGATGTGGAAAAATAAAAATAATAAAGAATATCTTCCTTGTTTAATTTAAATATTATATCACTTAAAAGCGGAAATGGTGACGAAGAAATTGTTTTTAAAGGTTTGAAAATAGATCAATCGAGCGTTTAAGAACGCCCACAAATTGTTGCTCAGTTTTCGCTATTCTCTTAAACGGAGTGTCACATTTTAACCTCGACGTAGACGTTATATATAAGAGTGTTCCTGTATATATTTCGGGTCTGGCAATAAAAACACAATAATTTATCATTGAAAATGGTTTTATTGTTTTTCAAAATAATCTCCTTCAAGATTAATACACTTTTGCATGCGCACAAACCAATTTTCGAAGCACTTTTTCCACTCCGATTGATACACCTCCAAGACGTGATTTTTTAACGCTTCATCAGCTGCTTCGGGCGATGAAAAACGTTGACCTCGCAGAAGAAGTCATTGGGTGCCAAATCAGGGCTGTACGGTAGATGGCCCATCAATTTGACATCTTAAGTGGACAAATAGCTCTTTGTTTTCGCTGATGTGTTAGAGCTCGCAATGTGGTGATGCAAAATGATCCGTCTTTTCTTATTACCTTTCCTCATTTCTTCGAACACTGTTGGCAAACAAATGGTTGTATACCTCTCAGAATTGACCGTCCTACGTTCCACTAAAGGCACTGTAGCAACATGGCCGGTTATACCGAAAAAAACGCAATCATTTGCTTTGATGTACTTCTTCCACGAACAACTTTTGTTTCGGGTTCATATGCATAGATCCATGATTCGTCACCTGTGACAATGTTATACACTGCCTTTGAGCTACCGCAGTTATACTTTTTCAACGTCTCTTTGCACCAATCCATTGTAGGTTTTTTTTAGGAATTCGTCAAATTATGTGGGATCCAACGAGAACAAATTTTTTTCACGGCCAAATGAACATGTAGCATCTTCACACAGAGAAAAAACATGGTTAATATATGGTCACGACAATAATAGTATGGTCCCTGCAACAAAAGTATGTTCGTCGCAACCATAGCATTGTTTACTGAATTTAATTTTGACAATAGTATGATTGCTGCAATATTAATATTGTTGAAATGTTACAATAGTATTATTGCCAAATTCAAAAATGAAAATATGGTTATAGCAACAATATAAATATGGCTGGTGCGACAAAAGTATTCTTATTTGCGTTTATGTTGACAATAATATAATTATGACAATCATACTGTATGATTGTAATACTTCTTCTTTTGAGTAAGCTTTTTAGAACAATGTTATTGTTACGGATCTAATGCACTTATAATACTTTTTAAATGGAAATTAAAATGTTTTAAACAAGCTGCTTTGGCTTTGTTTAACTGAAATATTTTCAATAAAAACGCTTACGCCTTTTTATACTTATTTTTTCTACTGTAAAATAAATCACTCCTATTATTTTGAATTAAATGTATTTTTAAATAATTTTCATAACTCAAATCTATTGTTGACAACTAAATCCAATTCTAATAAATTATATTGGGGATCATAGTATAATAGTGTGTGATCATACTATGGTTGTAGGGATCATAACATGGTTGCGCGTGAATCATAATATGGTTGTGGGGATCATAGTATGGTTATGTGTGAATCATACTATTGTTGTGAGGATCATAGTATGGTTGTATTTGAATCATACTATTGCTGTGAGGATCATAATATTGTTCTACGACAAGCATATACAAACAAGAGTATTATCCTCTTCGAATATTGTCACCACAACCATACGCTTTTTCTGCGTGTTATTGATGCTTGTCATACTAATGCCCAAGGATGCCTCAATCTCACTGTATGTCACATGTCGGTCTTGAATAATCATTTCACGCACCGCTTCGATGGTTTCTGGCCAAGTGACCGAACTTGCACGTCCTTCACGAAACTCCTCCTGGATCGAACGGCGTCTGAGTCTGAACTCTTGGTACCAGCGATTAATAGTGGTTTGATAGTGCTTCATCGCAAAAAGTCGAAACAAGTTGATTTAACACTTTTGTCTCGATTAAAATGTTCACGGGATAATTCCATTTTTTGACTGAGATACTTTTTTCAGCACACTGTAAACAAAACAATTCGCCCTCAAATGACAAAACGTTCTGAGTGAAGGTATGCTAAAAAATGTGAAGGTATGCTAAAAATGTCCCAGCTTGCATCTGGGAAAACTAGTATTGGCAGGACCCAAAATTTAAATAGCAAACCTCGTATTATAATCACTTGCGTAGGAGTTCATCTTGAATCATATTCTATTTTAAAAGTTTTAGTTCTCAAAATCTTATAGTCAGTATCATATCTTAGAAGATTGAAATAAATCGCTTTAGCCATTGTTCCGTTAGCTGTGTGGTAAGTGGCACCGTCCTGTTGAAACCACATATCGCCCACATTCATATCTTCCAATTCTGGCCATAAAAAGTTCGTTATCATCTCACGATAGCAAACACCATTCACAGTAACTGCCTAACCGGCCTCATTTTGGAAAAAATACGGCCTGATGATGCCGCCATCCCATAAGCCGCACCAAACAGTCGGTCTTTGTGGGTGCATTGTTTTTTCGACAATCACTCTTGGATTATCATTCGCCCAAATGCGGCAATTCTGCTTATTGGCGAATCCACTGTGCCTCATTACTAAAGATGATTTTCTTTAAAAATTTATCATCCACTGTTGTCTAACTTTAACGCGTTGCTTGCTTGTGTATCTTTCCATGGTTCAAATTGAGTAAGTCTGAGATTGAGAAATATCAAATGAAATGCTGAAACAAACTGGACGTTTAAGTGTGGTTCACATTCATAATCGGCCCTTAAAATTTAAGCACCCTTTATTTTAACAAAAAAAAATATTGGTTAGTTAATTAAGAACTTCAGACAGCACTATTTAAAAGTTGGGATTCTTTGAAAAGAGTCAAAATATTTCTTATTCAATCCTATCCCATCCTATTTGTTAGTTGGGATTCTTTGAAAAGAGTCAAAATATTTCTTATTGAATCCTATCCCATCCTATTTGTTATATCCTACAAAGAATGGAAATATAAACCAATTGACTGAGAAGCACGATGGAAGATCTCCAACCGTCATAGCGCTTTAGTCAGTCATCGGATTAATGTGCAAGTCTCAAATATCTACCAATGTCATCGAAACGTTGTTCATTGAACGTGTAAGGGCCAAGAAAATTGGTCCGCAACGGTCCAAGTTTTAATACAATACTCGAACACAGACTCTTCCCGATTTAGAAAGTACCTGCATCTTCAGAAGCCTCACATTATATCCAATATTGTTTCACTTGCGCATGATTTAAGCGAAAAGTCAGCCCTATTGAAATTGAAATATATAGATATAGTACATTTTAGAGTGTCCAGAACCGAAAACCGGGTTTTCAAAAATAGCTATAACCCGACATGTCGGTTTACCCCGTTTTTTGTTGTGGATTTTTTTGGTTTTTGGTTGTTGTACGAAAGGCAAGGAAAATTCCTAATTTTCAAGTCTGGAATAGGTAAATACTAAACCACTACTCGACTGACGCACCAGTTGATTTGATTAACGATATCTGTCGGCTCCTCTATCCGTCTGCTGTCTATTTAGAGATTGGTGTCACAAACAGGTCGGAAGTAAGATTTTTGTGCAAAGGACGTAGGCTGTTGACTTTTATGAACATAAGTAAAAATTTAGATACAACTCCCACACACACAGAGCAGATTTGTTTTGCACATCCAAATGCTGGTGGTTGCAAGAACTATCCATGTATTCCATCGTTACAACCGAATGTTGGTTGGGTAGACATTAAATTTCAGTAGAGGCAACTGACACTTCCGGTTGAAAAAAACAAGTATTGGCAATCCTAACAGACTAAGATAATTATTGGAACTGAATTTGTACATGTATTGGTCGTTGTTATAGTTTGTTGGTTATAGGTACGACGGCGACCGCAAAAGTAACTGGCCTAACATAAAAATAACCGTTTTTTTGGAATTATTATTATTTATTTTTCAACATAATCTCCTTCCAACTCAATACACTTCATCAAACGTTTTTCAAGTTTTTTAATATGCCTCAGTTTCAGCAATAACCTAGCTATTGGACAAAAATTTTTTGCCACCGAGAATTTTTTTTAGCTAAATCTGGACTACGAGGGCGGTTCGGAAAGTTCTTAGCCTATCAATGAAAGAGAATAGTTAGTTTTTCAAAAATATTTTTATTTTTCAACATAATCTGATGAAACTTCAAAACACTTAGTCCAACGCTTATCTAGCAATTATATCCCTTGATTAAAATAGCTTTCCTCAAGGTCTTCAAAATAGTGGTTAACAACTGTAATTGCATCTTCATTTGAGGTAAAACGCTTGCCAGCAAGGATTTTTTTTAGATTTGGGAACAGGTAAAAGTCACTGGGAGCTAACTCAGGAGAATAAGGGGGGTGGTCAAGCAACTCGTACTTTAATTCGTTGATTTTAGCCATTGTTAAAACACTCTTGTGCGCTGGTGCGTTGTCTTGATGAAAAATTATTTTTTTGTGTTGTAAGCCAGGACGTTTTTCTCGAATTTGTACATTTAATTGATCTAAAAGGTTGCAACAGTACTCTGAATTTTTTTGTTTCACCCTTTTGCAGATAGTCAATCAATAAAATACCTTTGAAGTCCCAAAAAACCGTTGCCATAACCTTACCAGCCGATTCAATTATTTTTGCCTTCTTTGGGGCACTTCCTCCAGCTTCAGTCCATTGTTTGGATTGTTCTTTTGTCTCTGGAGTATAGTGGTGGATCCATGTCTCATCCACAGTTATGAAACGACGCTTAAAATCCATTTTATTTCGCTGATCCAAACAAGCTTGAGAAATGTTCATTCTTATGCGTTTTTGGTCGACTGTTAACAAGTCCGGCACCCAACTTGCAGAAAGCTTTTTCATCTGTAGTTCTTCATGCAAAATTAAATGGACTCGATCATTTGAGATGCCCATGATATTAGCTATTTCACGCACTTTTATTCGTCGATCATTTAATAGCATATCATGCACTTTGGCTACAATTTCTCTTGTTGTTGCTGTTTTTGGACGTCCACTACGTGGTTCATCTTCAATGCTTGTACGACCACGTTTAAATACAGCAACCCAATTTTTTACTGTTGCATATAAAGGAGCACTTTCACCTAACACATTCACCATATCATTATGAATTTCTTGTCCCGATAAACCTTTTTTATGTAAATATTTAATGACACCACGCATTTCTAATTTTTCCATTGTAAAAATATCGCGGATGCGTCTTTTGTGAACACCTGTTTCTATATGAAGGAGTTGCCAGATAGAAACAAAATTTAACATGTGTTCATAGCAGAGATGGAAGTTTCCAAAACACTTATCTTTTTTCTGTTTATACCGCGCTTTTTGTACTAGGGTAAGAAGTTTCCGACCCGCTCTTGTATATGGTGGATGCGGTGCAATTTTAAATCGTAATTCGGCCAGTTTTTGTTGAGTTAGTGTGTGAAGGAGCAATTATCTTGATGAAAAATAACTTTTTTTTTCTAAATGCGGTCGTTTTATCTTGATTTCTTCACTCAACCGATCCAATAATGCACAATAATATTCACTATTTATAGTTTTTCCTTCCTCATGATAATCAATAAATATTATACCCCTTGCATCCCAAAATACTGTGGCCATTACTTTTCCTGCTGACTTAACAGTTTTCGCCTTCTTGGGACCACTTTTACCAGCTTCTATCCATTGTTTTGACTGTTCTTTGCATTCTGGGATGTAGTGATGGATCCATGTTTCATCAACAGTTATGAATCGGCGCAAGAACTCTATTGGATTACGCTGATAAATCGCTAAAAGCTCCTCGGAATTGGTCCAACGGACGATTTTTTGGGGCAAAGTCAACAAACGCGGCACCCATCTTGCGGATAGCTTTTTCATGTGGAGTTCATCATGTAAAATACTCCAAACTTGTTTTTCGTGTATTTTAACACTATCAGCAAGTTCTCTGAGCTTTATTCACCTATCTTTAATCACTTCATTAAATATTTTTCTAATGTTTTCAATAGTAGTAGCAGTTTTCGGTCTTCCAGAGCTTTGTTCATCTTCCGTACTTGAACGACCCATTTGAAATTGTTGAACCCAGGATTTCACGGTGGAGTATGATGGTGCATTATCACCATGAACAGAATCCAATTCATCTTTGATTATTTGTGGCGTATAACCTTTCATATAAAAGTGTTTAATTACCGCACGAAATTCTTTATTTTCCATTTTTTAAAAATTATAAAACTTGTTTACTTCAATCACCTGTAACAAAGAAAATAATCAATAAATATTTCGGAAATTTTGACAGTTGGCTTATAAAAGATTGCTTTTAAAAAACAAAAAATAGTTGCTAGTAAAACAGAAAATGTGCCAGGCCAGTTAGTTTTGCGGTCGCCCTCGTACTTTTTGAAAAAATGTAATATTTAACCGCCATTAAATAAGGTTGATAACAATATTTAATGTCAAGTGTTGGATGGCCGTAGCATGGAGAAAATGGGTCGCTGTTTTGAAAAAAAGGAGGTCTTTTTGATCAGTAGCTAGCGAAAAATGCGTCGCTGTTTTGAACAATAAGGAGGTCTTTATAATCAAGTCTGAGAAATGTGACTTACTGTCACACTGACTTGTAACTGTCAAGACTGTTTCTATATTCTGAAAATATTTTTTATGATCAGTATCGCTTGGAAGCATTCACCGCCTAACCCAAGAAACTTAAACTGTCTGACCACTTTTTTTTGTTTTTATACATTTTTTGCGGTTTTCGAAACATGTTTTCGTCGCAAATAAAGGGTTTGTTGTGACTAGAACTGATAAAATATTATAGGGTTTATTTGTAGATGTTGGAATAACCAATATTATGTGACAACATCCAACTAAACAGGGTTTGGTCTCTACAAAGAACTAATATGTTGTCACCACCAATTATTGGTATTAAAGTAACATGTACGATACAATTGGTTGGTTGCCATAACCGTCAGTTGTCGCAACCAATAGTAAAATGGAATTCGGTTTGTATAACTATGTTTTGGCTGTAAAAAGCGTGATATGGTTGTAGCAACCATCATATTATATCTCGAACTATGTTAGCAACAATTCTATGGAATGTTTGTTATTGCAACCGAAATTCGGTTTATCCAACCGATTTCCGACTGATTTTTTCTCTGTGTGCACATAAATTAAAATGTTGTGAACCTCTAGAAGCCACGTGTTACACAAAATCAGTTCAAAATGATCAGTAATATGATCTAATATAAAAAGCAATACTATAGGCCCAGTACAAAGATCTCCACCGTTATTACAAACGCTCTAAAACAACCATTATCATTCCGATTTCGATCAAATTTGGTATAGTATACACTCAACCTTAGACCGAATTGGATCAATGCAATGCAATAGTCTGCAATAGTCTGATTGCCGCAATATTAATATTGTTGAAATGTAACAATAGTACTATTGCCAAATTCAAAAATATGGTTATAGCAACAATATAAATATGGTTGGTGCGACAAAAGTATTGTTTTTTAGGTTTTGTGATAACTGCAATCATACTGTATGATTGAATTTCCTTATCTTTTGAATATGCTTTTTAGAACAATGGTATTGTTACAGATCTAATGCAATAAAAATCCTTTTTTTATGGAAGTTAAAATGTTTTAAATAAACTGTTTTGGCTTTTTTTAACTGAAATATTTTCAATAAAAACGCTTAAGTTTATTTAAACTTATTTTTTCTTTTGTTAAATAAATCACTCCTATTATTTTAAATTTAATGTATTTTTAACGAATTTTTATAACTCAAATCTATTGTTGACAACTAAATCCAATTCTAATTAATTATATTGGGGATCATAGTATAATAGTGTGTTATTATACTATGGTTGTAGGGATCATAATATTGTAGCGTGAGAATCATACTATGGTTGTGAGGATCATACTATGGTTGTATGTGAAACATACTATGATTGCGAGGATCATGCGAGGATCATAATATGGTTGTGGAGATCATTGTATGGTTATATGTGAATCATACTATGGTTGTGGAGATCATAGTATGGTTATGTGTGAATCATACTATTGTTGTGAGGATCATGGTATGGTTGTATTTGAATCATACTATTATTGTGAGGATTATAATATTGTTGTACCACAACCATATACACAACTATAGTACTACCATCTTCGAATATTCTCACCACAACCATACTTTTTTCTGTGTGTATAAGTAATTATAAATATCGAACTATTAATAATTATCGACTTTGCATCAATATTTATTAAAAGTTATTACAATCCATGATCAGTAAAGGAAAAAGAAGGTCAAAAGAATGATTACTAAGGACATTATCTACTCAACACGACCGATCCGAACTACCAATGCATACGAGTACATGAATTAAATGAAATCTGCAATCATCTGAAGTGTCAACCATATTGCTGAATATGTCGCTTGAACTGCCTCCAACGCCGTTGTATTGGCCGTTGTGGTACTTCAGCTGGTTATGAAGTTAATTCTCTTAGGCATCCATAAGTGAATATAAAATGTACTGAGAGACTGGAAAATAAAAGAAACTGTACTGGGGGAAATTATAAATTTGAGAAGCGAAAGCAACTGCTAGCAGAATGCATGCTTATCATGCAGCACACCCAAGGAAAAATAATAGCATAAGAAGACGAACGGACATTATTCTAGGGAATATCAAGGAAAAAGCAAGACGAAACTATGGTAGTATACCAAAGGCTAATGGGATAATTCAGCATTAATCAAGGACAATATTGTAGCACAATTGGTGTGCCACCCTATATTTTTTTTACGTTCCCACGCCACTCACACCCGCCCCTGCCGACCGAGGAGGCCACGTCCCCATGACGTAGGGACAACGTACACATTATGGACCGATCCATTATGGAGATGACAAGAAACGTCATCCATGTAAATTAGCTACAGATATTTATCAACAGCCAATCGGTACAAAAAAAAAATATTAATAATAATCACTAGAAAATATAAACACCAAATTAGTACTTTGTAATATAACCACCACCTTAATATAATACAATAACATAATCCAATCAAAGTATGAGAAGGACTAGAAGCATGCAATACAAAATCAAAATATAACCACCACCTTTCTTTATTACAATATTAAAATCTAATAAAAATAATATAAAGCATAATATACATAAGTATTTACGAATAATAACAATTACTAAAATTTTTTATAACAGCCTAAATTGTTATGAAGACAATGAGCCTTGGTGTAATGAGTTTAAATAAAAAATTATTACAGTTTTTAATGAATCAAAACCTAAGGAGAAATCAATTAAATGATATAACGAATTAAAATCAGCACACATTCTACGAAATGGGTCACCACATGCATAATTGTGCCTTTGAAAATCCAAGTGTAAGAACTGATAGTATCTACTAGGTCTAAATGGGACGTTAATAGAAATTTTTGATATTAAGTATTCAGAAGCCACAACCCCACATATAATTTTATATACCATCATCGTATTCATCATAGTTCGCCTACTCTTCAATGAAGGCAATTTAATAAGATTTAACCTGCCATTATAAGAAGGAAGTTCATAACCAGTATTCCAGTGAAGACCTCTTAAGCAGAATATTAAAAAATTTTTCTGCACGGACTCAATTTTGTTAACATAGTAATCATATTGTGGATCCCAAACCACTGATCCATATTCTAAAATTGGCCTAACTAGGGAAATATAAAGCTGTTTCGTAGTATATGGATCAGTAAACTCTTTTGCCCAGCGTTTCACAAAATAAAAGACACCATACGCTTTATTTACCATAGTAATGATGTGGTTATTAAAATTCAACTTTCTATCCATCATAAAACCGAGATCAATAAATGAATCAACCAATGCCAATTCAGAGCCACATAAATTAAATTTAGTAGCCAACAAACTACGTCTAGAAAAGCACATATGCTTACACTTTTTAAGGTTTAATTCCATAAAATTAAATTCACACCAAGTACTATATCTGTCCAAATCACCCTGCAGTATGTGACTGTCCGTAAAGCTAGCATAAGAGGAAAATAATTTAACGTCGTCTGCAAACATTAGTAAATTAGAGTTGATAATAGAGTCGGGCAAGTCGTTAATGAATTGTAAAAAGAGAATAGGTCCAAGGTGGCTGCCCTGTGGGACACCAGAGGAAACACGAATTGATCTAGAAAGACTTTTTTCAAATAAAACAACTTGTCCCCTCCCAATTAGGTAGGAGGAAAGCCAATTTATGAAATTTTTACTAAACCCAATTTTGTTTAACTTGAATAGTAATAGTCTGTGATTTACTTTATCAAATGCCTTACTAAAATCAGTATATATAACGTCAGTTTGCTTGCGACAAATAAATGCATCTATAACTTCAGAGGAAAACTGAAGTAGATTTGTAATAGTAGAGTGACCCTTACGAAATCCATGTTGGCATGGATGGAGTATGGGCGCCACATTATGTGAAACAAAATTTGTTACAATTTTTTCAAATAACTTAGGAATTGCGCTTAATTTAGCAATCCCTCTATAGTTCGATACATCCAACAGACTATGTACCAGATTTGTGAAGTGGGAACAAGTAAGACCGTTTCCATAAATCAGGAAAGTACCCCAATTGTAATGATGAATTAAATAATAAGGATAAGGGTAAGACCAGGGATTCCGAGCAGCCTTTCAATAAAACATTCGAAATTCCATCGGGTCCAGAAGTACTAGTGGGTTTAAGACGATGCAAGTTTAATTCATATTATAAGCTAGTTATAACCGAACTCTCTTAAAAGTAGTTCTTGAATAACTTTCTTCACAAAAACTTTACTAAATTATCTCTTTAATTCCAATAACTTCCGTCTTTGGTCCAAAAAAAAACGAACTTGTGCCAAATTTCATCAATATTGGATGTGGTATGTGGCTATTGTAAATTTTAACCGGTTTTTTAAATTCAAAAATTTACGTTCTTTGTCAAAAAAGGTCACTTGTGCAAAATTTCAAGATGGTACAAGATGGACAGCAGGGACGGACAGATAGACATCGTTACATTGAATCATCTGGTGATTCTGAGTCCTAAAGGGGGGTCAGTACTTTTAGGTGAGTCAAGCTCAAATTTTTGTGGTAGTTCCATATTCTGTACATGCAAATTACGAATTTTCTTTGCATTTACGTATGTAAATATAATAAAATATATTATACAATATATAAAAAAACGAAAAAACTCAACACCAAAAACGGGGTTAACAGATCGGGTTTTAGCTATTTGGGAGTAACCGGTTTTTCGGTTTTAGACACTCTTGTCAGAACAGCTATCGGTTTCTTCTGATTACCCGCTGTACTAGACAGGTTTTGTAGCCACTGGCTGTTTCGAGTTTGCCTTCCTTAAAAATGGGGGACCTTGTTTTTCCAACCTTGGGTATTGATATGGGTTGCTTTTTATATCTCGGGTCCTGACAATACTAGTCTTCCCAGATGCAAACTGGAACCGTTGGAAACTTTGACATTTTTTAGCATAACTTCACTCAGAACGTCGTTTGAGGGCGAATTGTTTTGTTTACAGTGAGTTGAAAAATTCATCTCAGTCAAAAAATTAAATTATCCCGTGAACATTTTCGTGCGACGATTTTTTACGACATTCGGCGTGGGTTATCGAGACAAGAGTGTTTAAATCAACTTGTTTCGACTTTTGGAGTTGAAGCACCATCAAGAACCACTGTTAATCGCTGCTACCAAGAGTTCAGTCTCGGACGCTGTTCGCTCCAGCATGAATTTCGTGAAGAATGTCCAACTTCGGTCACTTTACCAGAAATCATCGATGCTGTGCGTGAACTGATTAAGCAAGAGCGACATGTGACATACCGTGAGATTGAGGCATTCTTGGGCATTATTATGACAAGAATCAATAAGATATTGCATGTTCATTTGGTCGTGAAAAAAATTTGTTCTTGTTGGATCCCACATAATTTGACGAATGTTCAAAAAAAGGCTCGTATGGATTGGTGCAAAGATGTTAAAAAAGTATAACTGCGGTAGCTCAAAGGCAGTGTATAACATTGTCACAGGTGACGATTCATGGTTCTATGCATATGAACCCGAAACAAAACAGCAATCGACCGTATGGGTCCTTTAAGGCGAGCCAAAACCAACAAAAGTTGTTCGTGGGAGAAGTATTAGTACATCGAAGCAAATGATTGCGTTTTTTTAGGTATAACCGGTCTTGTTGCCTTTAGTGGAACATAGGACGGCCAACTTGAGTTATATACAACCATCTGTTTTCCAACAGTGTTCGAAGAAATGAGGAAAGATAATAAGAGAAGACGGATGATTTTGCATCACGACAATGCTAGCTCTCACACATCAGCTAAAATGATTAGCTATTTGACCACCTAAGAAGTCGAATTGATAGGCCATCCACCATAAAGCCCTGATTTGACACCCAATGCCTCCTTCTTATTCCCTAGCATCAAGAAACAAATGCGAGGTCAACGTTTTTCATCGCCCGAAGCAGCTGTTGAAGCGTTCAAAAAACATGTTTTGGGGGTGTCTTAATCGGAGTGGAAAAAGTTCTTCGAAAATTGGTTTGTGCACATGCAAAAGGTCTTAAAGGAAAATATTTTGAAAAACTATAAAACCATTTCCAATGATAAATTATTATGTTTTTATTGCCGGACCTGAAATATAAAGAGCAAGCCTCGTAGTGTGTTGCTTTTCTAAATCCTAAATTTTAAACGATTTTTCAAATTTCAAAAGCCTCCGTTCTTTGTCAAAGAAGTTCACTTCTGCAAAATTGCATGAAGATCGGACAAAAATGGCGACCTGTAGGTTTAAGATGGGCAGCAGAGGGACGGACAGATAGATATCGTAAAATTTATTCATCTGGTGATTCTGAGTATTAAAGGTGAGTACCTTAACGATCGGGTTTTAGCTATTTGGGAGCAACCGGTTTTTCGGTTTTAGACACTCTAGTCAGAACCGCTATCGGTTTCTTCTGATTACCCGCTTTACAAGACAGATTTTGTAGCCAAAGTCTGATTTGAAGTTGCCTTTCTTAAAAATGGAAGACCTTGTTTAACCAAACTTGGGTATTGATAGTGAAAAACAGTTGCTTCTGCTTCATACAGGGTCCCCATAAAATATATGCACAGTTTGGTCCACATTTAAGTTTTTTTTTGTGGTACGAGTATATTAGGAATGTTTTATCTGACTAGCGACAACAGCTCTAAGGGCAGCCAACGTTAACGGAAAATTTTACCCAAAGGTGGTTGTCGACAAGAGGCCGAATATGACATTTTTAAAATCCAAAGAATTTGTCTTAGCCGAAAGAAAAGTAAAAGAAACGTTTGTTAAAAAAATAATTTAAAATATGTTTTTTTTAATAGTGAATAGGTTTTGACTTTGGAATGGAATAGTTCGTGTTAAGAAATGATTAATTGCTCAAGCTATTTGCAGACATTTATGTATTAAACCTTAATCCCTTTATACAGGGTGGAGCGCGGAAATTTACTTATTTGCACGCAGAGAAAAGATATGGTTACTATATGGTCACCGCAACAATAATATATTCTCTACAATAAAAGCATGTTCATCGCAACCATAGTATTGTTTTTTGAATTTCATTTTAACAACAGTATGATTGCGGCAATATTAATATTGTTGAAATGTAAAAATAGTATTATTGCCAAATTATGAAATGAAAATATGGTTGTAGCAACCATATAAACATGGTTGGTGCAACAAAAGTATTGTTGTTTAAAATTTACGTTAACAATAATATGATTGCGGCAATCATACCGGCAAAATTGTATTTTTTTAATTAAATTTAATTAACTTTTTTCGAAACAAACCACGTATTAGTATAACTGAAATATTTTTAATAAATATTTTTTTTTACTGTTTACTAAATCACTCCTATTATTACATAACTTACTTAATAAAATTCTCTATTGTTAAATAACATCTTAATCCAATCTTTACAAAAAATTTTGGGGATCATAATATGATTGTGTGTAAGTCATACTATGGTTGTGAGGATCATACTATGGTTGTACGTTAAACATGCTATGGTTATGAGGATCATAATATAGTTGTGGGGATCATAGTATGGTTGAATGTGAATAAAATTATGGTTGTGGGGATCATAGTACGGTTGTGTGTGAATAATTATATTGTTGTGTTATGTAATAATAGGAGTGATTAAGTAAACAGTAAAAAATTTATTTATTAAAAATATTTCGTTTTACTAATTCGTGTTTTTTTCGAAAAAAAATAAATTAATTTTAATTAAAAAAATACAATTTTGCCGGTATAATTGCCGTAATCGTGTTATTGTTAACATAAAACCCATGACGCAATACTTTTGTTCCACCAACCATATTTATATTATTGCTACAACCATATTTTCATTTTCAAATTTGGCGGCAATACTATTGTTACATTTCAACAATATTAGTATGGCCGCAATTATACTATTGTCAAATTGAAATTCAAAAAACAATACTATGATTGCGACGACAATGCTTTTATTGGAAAGACATACTATTGTTGCCGAGACCATATAGTAACCATATCTTTTCTCTGCGTGTGGTGACAATTGTTGGACCATGCAAATTTAATACGGGTGAACATTCGGTTCATCATGAAAAATCCGGTGGAGAGAACGTCTGGAAATGCCAAGAGCAAGTGATTGCTTTTGAGCAGAGCGTTTCGGACACTGTAGTACTGCTGCTCTAACTCACTCGATGTTTTGTGATGTTGTAATCATTCTCTCAGGTATCTTTCGTACACATGACACATTCCCTGCTGTACCCAATTTAAAATTGATTGCCGTCCAGGAACACGTCCGCGGGGGGAACAGCGAATCGTAAACGAAAAGCACGCTGCACGGCAATGATCGAGTGCGCATTTGAAAAATACGCTTCAATACAAAATGATCTCTCCTCACGTGTCTAATGCATAATGGTAACTGAAAGGCAGACGAATGCAAATCTCCCATCAGCCACGCACACTCTCCACTCTTTTCGGCCAACAGTGCCGCCACAGCTGCAGTGCAAAAATGCAAAATAACGCGCTCCACCCTGTATAATGTACTGTCCAACTAAAGACACTATTCGCTCCTTATCACTAGTTCAAAAACGGGATTTAAACTCTCAATTTTTAAATTTTTAAGCACTTAAAATTGTCCAAAACCTTAAGAGAATCGTCTATTTTTTTTTTGAAAGAAAAAAAAATTCGATGGATGATTTTACAAGAGGTGTAAAAAACTGTTGTTTTTTTAATTTTGAGTTCAGACCCTTTTGTTGACTAGGTGCGATATGATGTGATCTACTGCTCCGACACACAATTGAGTATTTTTTAGTAGATGTTGACCGGCTTCGTTACTAATTTTGTCGTATCCGGACTAGTTGTGAGCGCCATTTGCTTAAAGTTCGCAGCGCACTCTCATCAAAAAAGTTCTGTAGATCGCCGCAGTACTGGTTTCGTTCAGTGTAAACAGATAATTGTACGGAAAATCAAGCTGATCCCACCAAATACACAGTATGTGAGTTTTTTAATATACAAATTGATTATTGAAATTGACTACCTAATCCTCAGACAGCTTTGCAAGCCTCAGAAATCGTATTCTCTACAAAAAGATATTGAAAATAGAAAAAAGCTAATTTATGTTGCAACAAAGCATAATACTATACAGCAGCAAATCACTTTAGTAAAACATCCTCAGTGACCATGGATTATGAAGAATTGACAATTTTTTTAGTGACAACATTCACGAAAAAAATACACACCTTTTATAGTCGTTTTCTATGACAGCTTTTAAATTGCCAAGAATATTTCACTCACAATGAATTCCTAGTCACAGTTTTCTATTACCGCTTTAAAAGAAAGGATATTCATTTCTTTGTTCCTGGAGGCAGCAACAGTGTCAACAACGCCAATAATCCTCTCTGCCCCCACGACTCCAGTTCTTTGTTCACGCGCCTGTTGGAGTCCTTTGTATAACAACTCCATTGGTCGTGGATGTTTGTTTTTACGTGTAACCTCTCGCTCGTTCGCGCTTTTTACACCTACCCCTGCATTTATTAACTGGTTTTCGGAAAACCCTTTTCATGCATCGCGATGTTAGACTTTAAGTATTGCTTTTGTTGCCGGCGAGGGTTTCATAGGAGGTGGACTCTGTAGGTTCAGGACATCAACATCAGAATAGAACCACTCTAGTGTAAAGAAGGGGCGTCATATTGAATGGCTACTAACAATAGTGCACGCAGAAAAAAAGTATGGTTATGGTGACAATATTCGAAGAGGATAATACTATTGTTGGGTATATGGTTGTGGCACAACAATATTATGATCGTCACAACGATAGTATGATTCAAATACAACCATACTATGATCCTCACAACAATAGTATGATTCACACATAACCATGCTATGATCCCTACAACCATAGTGTGATCACACACGATTATACTATGATCTCCAAAATAATTTATTAGAATTTGTTTAAGTTGTCGAAAACAGATTTGAATTAGAAAATTATTCAAAAAAAAACATTAAATTCAAAATAACCTAAGCGTTTTTATTAAAAAAATTTCAGTTAAACAATGCCAAAGCAGCTTGTTTAAAAAATATTAATTTTATAATAAATAATTTCGATAAAAAAGTACTATTATTGCATTAGATCCGTACCAATAACATTTGTTCTAATAAGCATATTTAAATGCAGAAAAATTACAATCATACAGTATGATTGCCGTAATCATATTATTGTTAACACAAAACGCAAAACACAATACTTTTGTCGCACCAACCATATTTATATTGTTGCTTTAACCATATTTTCATTTTTAAATTTGGCAATCATACATTGTTACATTTCTACAATATTAATGTTGCAGCAATTATACTATTGTCAAAACTAGATTCAGTTAACAACGCTATGGTTGCGGAGAACATACTTTTATTGCCGTGACCATATAGTAACCATGTTTTTTCTCTGCGTGTGTGAAAGTGTTCTTTTGCTTCTGTTTGTTTTTAAGTTTCATTGGGCAACTGTTTGAAGAAAACTCGTAAAGTGAGATTAACAACAGTAGTTCTTCTATGTAAGGTTAGAACCTGGTCCAAATGAGTTTAGTTTTTCTTTCAACAATTGCAGTAGTTTCCTGATGCAGCTCGTCACAGACCCAAAATCACGATAAGAGCAGTCGGCAGCCACGATTATACGAGTACATGTCACTGTGCCATTTCTTAAAAGAACTTATCTTCTATTAAAATATAGAATTTTAAAAATTTCTTCGAAAAATACAAAAATTCTTAGGCACGCACGTGTTCGGTCGGGCCAAAGCTTTTATACTCTCCACCAGGGATTTCGTCCCAGTATGGCATTGCCAGTATTGGGGGGAAAGATTGTTTATGGTGGGTAAATATAAAATATGTCATGGGCTTTCATGTAGCTAAATCGTAAATTGTATGCCATATTCATTTTTGTGAGGAAATTCTATTGTTTTTAAATACCTGCATGATCCATTGTTGATGGGGTAAATTTTAAGGTCCCTTGGGTTAGTACATCCGGTCCCGAAAATAAGATAATTTTTTAAAGCTAGTGTATATTTAAATAAGAGGGCGACCGCAAAACTAACTGGCCTGGCACATATTCTGTTTTACTAGCAACTTTTTTTTTGTTTTTTAAAAGCAATCTTTTATAAGCCACCTGTCAAAATTTTCCGAAATATTTTATGATTATTTTCTTTGTTACAGGTGATTGAAGTAAACAAGTTTTATAATTTTTAAAAAATGGAAAATAAAGAGTTTAGTGCGGTAATTAAACACTTTTATACGAAAGCTTATACGCCACAATTAATCAAAGATGAATTGGATTCTGTGGGTCGTTCAAGTGCGGAAGATGAACAACGCTCTGGAAGACCGAAAACTGCTACTACTATTAAAAACATTAGAAAAATATTTAATGAAGTGACTAAAGATAGACGAATAAAACTCAGAGAACTTGCTGATATTGTTAAAATACACGAAGAACAAGTTTGGAGTATTTTACATGATGAACTCTACATGAAAAAGCTAGCCGCAAGATGGATGCCGCGTTTGTTGACTTTGCCCCAAAAGATCGTCCGTTGGACCAATTCCGAGGAGCTTTTAGCGATTTATCAGCGTAATCCAATAGAGTTCTTGCGCCGATTCATAACTGTTGATGAAACATGGATCCATCACTACATCCTAGAATGCAAAGAACAGTCAAAACAATGGATAGAAGCTGGTAAAAGTGGTCCCAAGAAGGCGAAAACTGTTAAGTCAGCAGGAAAAGTAATGGCCACAGTATTTTGGGATGCAAGGGTTAATAGTGAATATTATTGTGCATTATTGAATCGGTTGAGTGAAGAAATCAAGATAAAACGACCGCATTTAGAAAAAAAAAGTTATTTTTCATCAAGATAATGCTCCTTCATGCACTTTATTTTTAACTTAACAAAAACTGGCCGAACTACGATTTGAAATTGCTCCGCATTCACCATATAGTCCAGATTTAGCTCCTTCTGATTATTTCTTGTTTCCAAATTTAAAAAAAATTCTCGATGGCAAAAAATTTTCATCCAATAGCGAGGGATTGCTGAAACTGAGGCATATTTTGAAGGTCTTGAAAAATCGTATTTTTCGGACGGAATTAAAAAACTTGAACAACGTTTGATGAAGTGTATTGAGTTGGAAGGAGATTATGTTGAAAAATAAATAATAATAATTCCAAAAAAAACGGTTCTTTTTATGTTAGGCCAGTTACTTTAGCGGTCGCCCTCGTATACTAGGAAATTCCACTGTTTTTGAGTACTCTTTTGTCCGAAAGGAACTATTTGTCGGTGCCCTTGGACAATCAACAACACTGAACTTAAAAACTTGAACTCTTAAAGATATCACGAAGATATATGAAGCATGAATCGAAACACACTCTGAAAGAAAAATGGGTGGTGCAACGCCCGTTTGAAAATTCCTTTAATGGAAAAGGTGATGAACCGATCGTTATAAAATTTTAACAAAGAGAACTCAATGGTGAGCACATTATTATAGACTATATATTATAGACCAAAGGGCGATACTTCGCCTATGCAACCCTGATTTTTAAAGGCTAAATCGGTTGAACTATGATGACCTTTAGAGTGGAGCACACTGCTGCATACGTTTTCTGAAGATTTCATAAACTCTATTAAACATGTCGACTGGTATTCTGACAATTTCAGCCTCAATATGTGACAGCGCATAGAGAAAGGGACCTAAGGGTAAAAAATCAATTTTAATTTTTTTTCTTTTTTTGATATGGGCAACATCTGAGCATCGAATGAGACCGATCCCATGCACCAAAAGTGTTCCCTCCCAGAGATATGCGCGTTTTATGAAAGTGAAGTCGACGATTCTAAGCGCAAATAGAAAGGGACCTAATCTTTAAAATGGCTCTCCTGAACAAAACTTTTCATCAACTTTTCACACTTTTTTTTTGATGTGGACAACATCTGAGCATCGAATGAGACCGATCCCATGCCTCAAAAGTGTTCCCTCCCAGAGATATGCGCGTTTTATGAAAGTGAAGTCGAAGATTCTAAGGGGGTTTGTTTCATAATAGAAAAGAGGTCGTTGCCTCGTCAACATTTATTATTTACAGCGTAGGCCAAAAATTACCATGGGGTTTAAAAATTTAATAACCTTTTCGTAATTTATATAAATGACATTTGGAGAATAAATTATGGAGAGATTCACAACTGAACAAAGAATTTTATTATTTATATCAGCGATCAATTATTTTAAATGCAAACGCATGAGTACTGAGGCTCATTTTAATTTGAATGGCTTTGATAATAAGCAGAAATGTAGGTTCTGGGGTTCCTAAAATCCAAGAAACATTCATCAACGCCAATTGCGCACCATTAGGTGTACAGTATAGTGTGGGATCCCATCTGCAAATATTATTGGGCATTACTTTTTCGAGAATGAAGATGGAAGTGCTTGAACTGCAAATGGAGAGCGGTATCGGTTTATGATAGAAAATTGTTTACGTCCAACAGGCCTGAGATGTGGTTTCAGTAGGACGGAGCCGCTGCCCACACTGCCCGAGACATAATGGCACTTTTAAGTCAATTTTTTGTAGAGCGAATAATTTCCAGAAGTTCGGAAATTATTTGGCCAGCGCAATCGCCAGATTTGTCAGCACCCGACTATTTTCTTTGGAGTTATTTGAAGGAGCGAGTATATGTGAACAAGCCCGACACAATCTTTCAACTCAATGCCAACATTGTTGCTGAAATTCGAACGCTACAGCCACAAATTTTGAAAGATTTTATGGAAAATGCTCTAAAACGATCCCATCATTGCGAAACGGGGGTCATTTAAGTGACATTTTTTTCATACTTAGTGTAAAAAAAATTTAATTTTGTATTCTACTCGTATAATCTGAGAAAAAATAAAAAAAATAATGAACGAAAAAGTTATTAAAGTGTTTAGCCCCATGGCAACTTTTGGCCCACCCTGTATGATGCAGAGTATATAAGCTTCTACCCAACGTTCAATTTGACATTCAATTTGAAACTTGGAAGGAAGGACATTATTAAAATTGAAGAAAATCGCTTTAGATTTAGCTCCTACACGTTCATCCAATTTTCACTTAACACGCATAATATTTTTTGAGGTAAGAATGGACGTTATTAAAATTTAAGAAAATCGGTTGAGATTAAGATGTACGTTTCTCTGAATTTGGTTGGTTCAACTCAATGTAGCTTGCATACTTATAAATAAGTATACGTTTAATCGATTTTAACTAGTTTATTAAATTCTTCAATAGCGAAGTCACGGTGGAGGGTATATAAGGCTCGGTCTGGACAGTTGACCTACACGCAGAAAAAAAACATGGTTACTACATGGCCACGGCAATAATAATATGTTCTCCGCAGTAAAAGTATGTTAGTCGCAACCATAGCATTGTTAACTGAATTTATTTTGACAATAGTATAATTGCTGCAATATTAATATTGTTGAAATGTAACAATAGTATTATTTGCCAAATTTAATAATGAAAATATGGTTATAGCAACAATATAAATATGGTTGGTGCGACAAAAGTATTTTGTTTTGCGTTTTATGTTAACCATAATATGATTACGGCAATCATACTGTATGATTGTAATTTTTCTTGATTTAAATATGCTTTTAAGAAAAAATGTTATTGCTACGGATCTAATGCAATAATAGTACTTGTTGAAACAGTGCTACAATTTGTAGCAGCACTGTTTCTATCGAGAATGTGCGATGGCTTGTGTGCATAAACGAAATGAATAATAAAGTCAAGTACATTGACACCGTTGTGTACACAAGCCCTTTTTCATATTTTCGCACATTCTCCCTTGTCCTTTTGTTTTGTTATTGTCAATGTCGCTTTGTGGCGAGCCTATGCGTGTGTTCTAAAACGGCTCATAGGCTCACACAAAGCGAAGATTAGTTTAATTGTAAACTTGAATTTGAATCGTGCGTTTGATTTCTTTCCCCCCGTGACAAAGTGAATTTAAATATTGTTAAAACAAACAAGCAACATATTAAAACTAACACTGTGAACATAGAACATTAAAATACATTTAAATTAAAAACAAATTTTGTGAACACTAAATATTTTTACAAACAATTATTGTACAAAAAACCACTGTGAACACATAAACATTGTGAAACCAAACATTTAATTTAACATTTTTACAAACAATTGTTATACACATAAACATTGTAACACTAAACATTTAAATTACAAATTGAATTCGAAACACAAAATAAAACCATACACTGAATTAAACAAACAAAAAATTACACACTTTTAACTCAACAAAAAATAGAAACTAAACAAAGAGAAGCAAAAGAAAAAGAACCAGTGACAACAAAAACAAAAGCCCTTGCTCAAACATTTTGGTCCATGCGAACCGAATAGTGGAAAGTGAAATACACCCGAGAAAAAAGTGTGTGCACTTAAACAAAAAAGTGCAAAGGTGTATATAACAAAAAAAATATATATTGTGAAAAACGCCACCGCCATATTGTGAAGGACGCCACCGCCATATTTGAGGACGCCACCGCCATACTTGAGGACGCCATTTTGGAAGCCATAGTGAAGGACGCCAAGGACCCCGCCACAAACGACCCCTAGAAGACATCGGAAGGACAAATTCGCTGTGAGAGGTATAAAGCATAACCACAAAACCCAGCGAAGAAGTAGTAAGTACCCAAGATCTTAGCACAAAAAACAAGCAAATGATGAGGGTGCAGCTATAGACACGGCACGGCTGCTATTATGTGCCCGACGTTGAAGCAAAGTTATGCTGCATGACCCTGGACATAATTTTCTTGTCGTTACGTGCGAATTAAAATACATGATATTACGTAACATTGCGACGCCATTTTGGACCGAATCAAAATCTACAACAACATAGACACTTGACTCTTACTTGGATCGCTAGCGGCCATCTTTTTTTTCTTCCATTCCATTGGAAATTTATGCCAATTGCTGGAAACTTCGGTCGCAAACGACGCCATTAAACTGAAAGAATTCTTGTTACGAAAAATAATTGTTGGGAGAATTCGCAATGAAAAAATTTTCAATGCCAAAGATCCAAATGTTCTAAATTTTTATCTCGACAAATTTTGATACGCAAAAATTGGAATTTTTGTTTTCCAACGAACTTGCATGTTGGAAAATTCCCCTTGATGGAAAAATCTTTGATGGCTAACTTGGATGCCATTTTCTTTTTTTTAAATAAATTCCGTAACACAACTTTGAAATACAACTTGAAGCAATTTATTTTTTGGATAGATAAATTGACCCATTCCTGATTAAGTTGAAATTTTTTTGCGAAAATTTAGAATAATTCTTGGCAAACCTTGAGGAAATTTTGTGGCGAATTTTAAAAATTGTTGGAAAATTTTTGTAAACCTGTGGCGACCTTATAAAAATTTGTGAAAACATTTTTGGCGACTTTTTGAAAAATTTTGGCGACCTTTGGAAAAACTTTTGGCGACCTTTGGAAAAACATTTGGCGACTTTTTGAAAAACTTTTGGCAATTTTTTGAAAACTTTTTTGCGATTTTTTGAAATCTTTTTTTTGCGATTTTTTGAAAAACTTTTGGCAATTTTTTGAAAACTTTTTTTGCGATTTTTTGAAAACTTTTTGGCGATTTTTCGAAAACTTTTTGGCGATTTTTTAAAAAAACTTTTTGGCGATTTTTTAAAAAAAAAACTTTTTGGCGATTTTTTAAAAAAAAACTTTTTGGCGATTTTTTGAAAACTTTTTGGCGATTTTTTGAAAACATTTTGGCGATTTTTTGAAAACATTTTGGCGATTTTTCTGAAAACTTTTTGGCGATTTTTTGAAAACTTTTTGGCGATTTTTTGAAAACATTTTGGCGATTTTTTGAAAACATTTTGGCGATTTTTCTGAAAACTTTTTGGCGATTTTTTGAAAACTTTTTGGCGATTTTTTGAAAACTTTTTGGCGATTTTTTGAAAACTTTTTGGCGATTTTTTGAAAAAAAAAAATTTGGCGATTTTTTGAAAACCTTTTGGCGATTTTTTGAAAACTTTTTGGCGATTTTTTGAAAAAATTTCCTGCATTTTTGTTTGAAAAAGTTTTTTGCTGCTACTATATTGAGGGTGCAAAAATGGCAAAGGCATTGACAGACAAATTTGTCAACTGTGTCAATGATTTGATGGACTTCGAATCCGTCTATTCAGTCACAAAATCGGAAGAAAGCTTACATGCCTTGGAAGTATTACGAGTGGAGCTCAATTCTCTGTGGGATCAAGTAAAGCGATCATATCTGGAGTGCCGAGATCGAGAGGAAATAGCTGGAGAGACACCTATTGATAAGACGAAGTTGAGAAAACACTACAAGGAGGCGCTCTCCAGTTATAAAAACGTACTCAGCGCATTGAATGACGAGATCCAGACAATTTCCGAACGCCAAACCAAGGAAAAGCAGGAAAGAACATCGACACTGATGATACAGGATCACGATAATAATCTTTCTTCAATTTCTCGAGTACCACCCTGCGACACTGACACATTTCAAGGGGGGTACCAAAAATGGCCAACATTTAGAGATCTATTTTCGGCGATTTACATAAATAATTCAAAATTAAGCAAGGTTGAAAAACTGTTTCACCTTAACAAAAAAACAGCAGGAGAAGCCAGGGAAATTATTAGCCAAGTTCCTTTGACAAACGAGGGTTTCGATATTGCGTGGGGAAATTTGGTTGCCCGTTACGAAAACAAGCGAATGCAAATAAACGAACAGCTAAAGACATTGTTTAATTTGCCCCAGGTCTCCTCTGAATCTGGTTCCTCAATACAGAAGTTGCAGCGCACGGTCAATGGATGTATTCAAACCCTAAATACTTTCAACATCGACATCAAAGGATGGGATCCGATATTAGTCTACCTTAGCTCAACGAAGCTACCTCGGACTTTTCTAGAAGAATTTGAAAATTCTTTAAAAGATTGTACAACAATACCAACTTGGGCTGAATTTGATTCGTTTTTGACACACAAATTCAAGACCCTAGAATCTGTTGGAAATATAAAACCTGCCTTCTCGAAAAATAATCAGCCTCGATCTGATTATGGCAAAAAAGACACTCGCGTAAACTCTTTTCAAACAAACATTTCACAGAACTCAAATGTCACGGGGTTCAAAAATAAAAATCATGTAAAAATGCGCGAAGACTTTTATACAAATGGTACGCCAAACTGCCAACTTTGTAGAGAAGAGCATTTCTTGAGAGTTTGTCCAAGATTTCTTGAGAAAAGCATCAATGATCGAATACATATCGTAAAAGTTTCACATTTATGCTACAATTGTCTCTCTTCTGCTCATGGAGTGAGAGATTGCAAAAGTCGCTACACCTGTAGAGATTGTAAGCTTAAACACCACAGTTTGCTGCATAAAGGCAATGAGGCCAACTCTACAGGTGGCGATACAACACAGGCTGGTGTACGCCCTAGTACAAGTGCATCAGCCCTAACAACCTTGATACAGTCCACACAGAACTTAGAATCTCCTAGTGTCACTGCCTTGACCCTCCAAGAGGGTAAAAATAATCAAAATCGAGAAACCTTGTTGTTTACGGCTATTGTCCAAATTGAATCTAGAGGACAAAGATATGATGCCCGTGCTATAATAGACCCGGGATCTCAAGCCACGTTTATCTCGGAAAAACTCAAAAATCGTTTGAAGCTTCCAACTAAACGAAATCTCGTGCACGTAACCGGTTTAAGTCAAACCGTGTCTGAAACATCTACAAAAGCCTGTCTTTTTAACCTTTGTTCTCGCGTGGACCCTAGTTTTGGGCTAGAAGTATGGGCACCTGTTTTGAAGACCCTGCCATCTAGTCTACCACCTAGAACATTGGACCCTATGCAAATGCATGAAACTGCCAAATTTGAGCTGGCAGACCCTCGTTTTTATGCAAGTCGGCCAGTTGATCTATTGATTGGAATAGATATCGGCCCCTTAATATTCACTATTGGTGCTCCGACGCAATCAGTTGGATCTTTTATGGC
The DNA here is from genome assembly GCA_963513945.1 of Hydrotaea diabolus. NCBI lineage: Eukaryota > Metazoa > Arthropoda > Insecta > Diptera > Muscidae > Hydrotaea > Hydrotaea diabolus. The sequence goes on along the minus strand of OY740718.1, from coordinate 120,579,267 downwards.
ACAAAAAACAGTTTTTGGCTGGGTGATTGGCGGACCCGTCAATCAACAAATAGAAAATAAAAATCAAATTTCACTGTGCAGTACAGTGTCAATCGAAAAAATTCTAACACGTTTTTGGGAGGTGGAGGAGACCCCAAAAAAGATTTTGAGGTCAGAAGAAGACACGTACTGCGAGGATAACTTTAGCGCTACAACTCGTCGCCATGATTCTGGAAGATACGTCGTCACTCTGCCGTTCAAAACTTGTGAAGAACTGGGTACGTCGAGAAATATCGCCATGGCACAATTCAATAGAATGGAAAAGAAACTTTTTAGGACACCGGAAATTAAGGAGCAATATGATCAGTCCATTCTGGAATACCTTGAACTAGGTCACATGAGGAAAATTTCGCCGTCGGAAGTAAATGAATACCCTCATTACTACTTACCACATCACGCCGTGATTAAACCAGATCGAGTGACCACAAAACTTAGAGTCGTGTTTAATGCATCCAGCCCCACCTCAAACAAAAAAAGCTTGAACGACATTTTACATCCTGGACCAATTCTCCAACAAGATCTCGTTTTGCAGATACTGAAGTGGAGGTTTTTCAAGTACGCGTTCAATGCCGATGTAACTAAAATGTACCGCCAAATATTGTTAGACCCTAGCCAAGCCAGATATCAGAGAATTCTGTTTCGAAAGTCGCCAAAAGATCCAGTGGAAGATTTTGAGCTTCTAACTGTCACATTTGGAGTTAATTGCGCCCCATTCCTCGCCATTCGGACACTTCTTCAACTTGCGGAAGATGTGAAAGACAAATACCCTTTAGCCTCGCAAATAATACGACAAAATTTATACGTTGATGATGTCCTAGCAGGCGGCCATACCATAGAAGAAGCTGTAAATTACCGAAGGGAATTAATTTCAGCCCTGGACTCAGCAGGTTTCGAACTTAGGAAATGGAGCTCGAATAATCCTTTGGTGATTGAAGACCTGCCTCCAGAACAAATTTTACCCGTCAATTGGTTGGATATTTCGGAAGGATCCTCAACGAAGACTTTGGGGATCAGATGGCATATATCAGCTGACTGCTTCACTTTTACCTCGCCACTTATCGAAGAAAAACAATCGTGTACCAAAAGAGAAGTTCTATCGACCATAGCCAAGTTTTTCGACCCTTGCGGATGGCTGGCTCCAGTGATTGTAGTGGCTAAGCTGATTATGCAGCATGTCTGGCTAGACAAAATAAATTGGGATGACTCGTTGAAACCAATTACTCAAATGAATTGGAACAATTTCGTAAAAAATTGCCCGTTAATAGACACAATAAAAATTCCTCGATGGATTCAATTTCAGCCATTAAGTCAGGTTGAAATCCATGGATTTTGTGACGCATCAGAAAGCGCTTATGCTGCTGCACTCTACATTCGAATTGAATTTCCAAACAACACGACACATACTTCTCTTCTTGCTGCGAAAACTCGTGTCGCACCAATAAAAAAAGTCTCGTTACCACGACTGGAACTTTGCGGAGCTGTTCTTCTTTCAGAATTAGCAGCAGCAGTTGTTCCAAATCTTCAACTAGCAAATGTATCTACACATTACTGGACGGATTCAACGATAGTGCTGGCCTGGCTTACAAAACCACCCTGTTCATGGAGCACTTTCGTCGGCAACAGAACGTCTACTATTTTGGAAAATGTTGGAAATGAAAACTGGAGACACGTAGATTCCGAATGTAACCCTGCTGACATCGCCAGCCGAGGCTGCTCTCCAGATGATCTAATATCTCATCGTCTATGGTGGCAGGGGCCCCCATGGCTGAAATATCCAAAAGATCGATGGCCTAGATACGAAAGTTTGGAAGACACAAATCTGGAGTCAAAACCGGTCAAAGTTCTTGCTACAACCACTTTTGAAGACCCTTTGGCTAGATTTTCCTCCTTATCTCGAGCATACAAGGTATTGGCATATGTCCTCAGACTCTGGCGAAATACCGGCGCAAATAGGACTCACCTGAGAATTTCATCCAAGGAAATTACAGCGGTAGAGATCCAAGATGTTAAGATACGACTCCTTGTTCTAACACAAAAACATCATTTTCAAGCTGAGTATCAATCTTTAGTTCAAAAGAATCGCATTTCGCCAAGCAGCTGCCTCCTAACTCTTAATCCTTTTTTAGACCAAAAAGGTGTTATCAGAGCCAATGGACGCCTTGTACAATCACCTGCCTTATCTTATAATGAAAGACATCCAATTATTTTGCCTTATGACGCTCGCCTATCACAGTTATTAACGGAATTTGTCCACAAAATTACGATTCACGGCGGCAATCAACTCATGGTTCGTGTGCTAAGGTCGGAGTTTTGGATCTTCAGGTTGAAGTCTCTAGTCAAAAAAGTTATTCACAATTGCCGAACATGTATACTATACAAAAAACATACTCAAACTCAGATTATGGCCTCACTTCCTCCTGAGCGCACAATGCTGACCCGACCCTTTAACAACACAGGCGTTGATTTTGCTGGACCCTTTCCTATCAGAAATTTCACGGGACGCGCTTGTCTAATCACCAAAGGTTATGTCTGCATATTCGTGTGCTTTGCGACAAAGGCTGTCCACTTAGAAGCAACGAGCGATTTATCGACACAATCATTTTTGGCCGCGTTTTCCAGATTTGTAGGAAGACGGGGATGCCCTGCGAGAATCTATTCTGATAATGGTACAAACTTTGTAGGTGCAGCGGAAATGATGCGTAAGGATCGGATTGCGTTCATAAAATCCTTTCAAACTCGTACCATCCAGCAGAATATATACCAGAACCTTGAATGGAAATTCATACCTCCTGGAGCTCCTCATATGGGTGGCCTATGGGAGGCGGGAGTTAAGTCTTTTAAAACTCATCTGCGCAAGCTGATTCCGCAAATGAACTTTACCTTCGAAGAACTCACAACAATATTAGCTCGTATAGAGGCCTGCCTCAATTCCAGACCTTTAAGCCCTGCCAGCGATGACCCATCAGATTTATCCCCTTTGACACCAGGACATTTTCTCATCGGTACTTCGATTCTTGCTCCAGCTGAGCCTGATATTTCCGAAGATAATCTAACCCTAGCCAACAGATGGAAAAGATTGAAAATGATCTCACAAAATTTTTGCCAACGATGGAAGTCTGAATATTTAAAAGAGCTGCATCGTAGATACAAATGGAAGTATCAACAAGATAACATTAAAATTAACGATCTTGTCGTCATTAAGGACGAAAAGTTGTCTCCCAACGAGTGGAAGATGGGTCGTATTGTCGGAACTCACCCCGGCACAGACAACAATATCAGGGTTGTGGACATATTGACTACCAACGGCACAATCGGACGTCCTATTACTAAAGTCATCAAGCTGTTTTCTGACTGACTAGGCTTTTTGACCCCATCCATTATCCAAAACTTCAATAACTTGTTTTTGTATCTTCCTCTAGAGATGGCCGGCTACCTACCGATACGTGAACGCTCTGATGACCGCCTAGATCGTCACCGAAGCCGACGCGAGCGCCCAGGCGGCTGGCAGTACTCCTGTGGTCTTTGTCAAGAGGACCACGCCTTGAAGTCTTGTCGGCGTTTCCGAGAGATGTCGCCGAAGACAAGGTACGAAGCGGTTGACCGACGGGGGTACTGCCGCAATTGCCTGGCTCGGAGCCACTTAGCGCCTGACTGCCCGGTACTGGAGAGCTGTCGGAGATGCGACCACCGTCACCACACGTCTTTGCACGGCGCCCCACAGCTGACACGGTCGATATTTGATGCCACTGCCGCTGAGCCAGTCGTCCAAAGGTCCGTTGTATTTGTGCCAACGGTGACGGTTCGTGTGGCAGATGATGATTTCGACTCTTGGGCTTCAGTGAGGGGTATTCTCAACGCTTCGTCGACGGTGTCTCGCATTGCAACAGCAACATGTAGGCGCCTCAACCTGCCGTCCTTCCGCTTTCACAATCAGCGTTTTGCCTCCTTCAAGGTGATGGCACGGCAAATGCGGAGCACATGGGTGCTGAAGGTGAAGGCGCTTATCACCGACGAATTGCCACGACAACCCTACTGCGACCCACTTATTGAGGACCCGACATCAAACTTCTCTCCAGACACGTGTGCCGATATAGACCCTAGAAGCAACACTCCCATAGACTTGGAATTCGGAGCAGACGTTTACCCCGTGATCCTACAAGAGGGAGCCATCACCACAGGGCTTGGCAGAGTCCAAGCCTATAAAACACATCTGGGCTATGTGTTTACTGGCCCAGCCCGAAATCCTTTTAATTGTTAAGTGTATTTAGTTTGTATGTAATCACCGAGTCATGGGGGGCAGAATGTTGAAACAGTGCTACAATTTGTAGCAGCACTGTTTCTATCGAGAATGTGCGATGGCTTGTGTGCATAAACGAAATGAATAATAAAGTCAAGTACATTGACACCGTTGTGTACACAAGCCCTTTTTCATATTTTCGCACATTCTCCCTTGTCCTTTTGTTTTGTTATTGTCAATGTCGCTTTGTGGCGAGCCTATGCGTGTGTTCTAAAACGGCTCATAGGCTCACACAAAGCGAAGATTAGTTTAATTGTAAACTTGAATTTGAATCGTGCGTTTGATTTCTTTCCCCCCGTGACAAAGTGAATTTAAATATTGTTAAAACAAACAAGCAACATATTAAAACTAACACTGTGAACATAGAACATTAAAATACATTTAAATTAAAAACAAATTTTGTGAACACTAAATATTTTTACAAACAATTATTGTACAAAAAACCACTGTGAACACATAAACATTGTGAAACCAAACATTTAATTTAACATTTTTACAAACAATTGTTATACACATAAACATTGTAACACTAAACATTTAAATTACAAATTGAATTCGAAACACAAAATAAAACCATACACTGAATTAAACAAACAAAAAATTACACACTTTTAACTCAACAAAAAATAGAAACTAAACAAAGAGAAGCAAAAGAAAAAGAACCAGTGACAACAAAAACAAAAGCCCTTGCTCAAACAGTACTTTTTTATCGAAATTAAAATTTTTTAAACAAGTTGCTTTGGCATTTTTTTATTGAAATATTTTTAATAAAAACGCCTACGTTTATTTTAACTAATTTTTTTCTACTGTGAAATAAATCACTCCCCATTATTTTGAATTAAATGTATTTTTGAATAATTTTCATAATTCAAATCTATTGTTGACAACTTAACCAAATTCTAATAAATAATATTGGTGTGATCATACTATGGTTGTAGGGATTATAACATGGTTGCGTGTGAATCATAGTATGGTTGTGAGTATCATACTATGGTTGTATTTGAAATATACTATGGTTGTGAGAATCATTGTATGGTTGTGGAGATCAATGTATGGTTGAGTGTGAATAATACTATGGTTGTGGGGATCATAGTATGGTTATGTGTGAATCATACTATTGTTATGAGGATCATAATATGGTTGTATTTGAATCATACTATTGTTGTGAGGATCATAATATTGTTGTACCACAACCATATACCCATCAATAGTATTATGCTCTTCGAATATTGTCACCACAACCATACTTTTTTTCTGCGTGTATCCACTGTTGCTTAAAGAAGTCAAGTCAAGAAGATTTGTTGGCAAAACTCCTAATCTCAGCACCAAATTAGCGAACTCAATGCGCTGTTGTTGATCGTCCCAATTAAATTAAATTGTTAGAACTGATCTTATGCTGTTTCTGACCCTAATTCATCAGTTTAACAATCTCAGTTGACTTACTCACAATGCAGCTGGGTTTCGCATCGATATTACTTACGTCATGAGAAAATGAACATTGGGTAGTTGTTTTAACTACTGCAGAATTTCAATAGATTTGCTGCCATAAGGTTCCGATGAACAGACTTTTCTCCGTCGCTGTTGAGGGCACTCATGCCTAGAACTCATAAAGTTTCTTTAACATTTACTTAACTTTGTGACAAAGTAATCTGGAAGGAAAGAACGCAAGCGGGCCCATAGCCAGCCACACATACATGAGTACATTAAGGCACATACTTTTCGCCATATTCATGAATGGAATGGAGTCATAACGTGACTCCATGACTCTGGCTATGGCAACAAGTAAAAACTATAAAATGTACTCCGGGGAGGCGTAGCACGCAAAAAAAGTTGGCGTAAAGAAAATGAAAATTCGCAACAACAAAAACACAGCCCGTGTTCATTATGTCAATTTTAATAGGGAAGACATGTTTTCCTTTCATTCGGTCGGTTCTTTTTTTGCATCAACACAATTTCATTTTCATAAAAACGAGAGATGTGGCTGGAAAACTACACCAAGGAAACGGCAGCAACATTAAAATTTAAAATTCTAAAACATAAACACAAAAGAAACGGCAGTAATAAAATGCTAAAGGAGCATTGGCGGACGTAAAACATAGTAACAATTGGGGTATTCACAAAAAACGGAGCAGAATGTATTCTAATTAGTTTACAGTTCTTTAATAGAGGGCATTTATTTCATGAGTACCCCTAGTTTCTTATGTTCGTTGAGCAATTGGAAAAACGTTTGAAAACAGAAAGCCAGAGAAAAAATAATATACACGAAGGGCTTAGTTTGTTTGAGGGAAATGAAATATAATTCAGAAAAAAACTAACCAATTTCCTGTACAGGCTGCTGCCCTCCAACCTCGTTCCCGGCTTCCAACTCAAGCTGTTGAATGTTGATGTTAATGATGACTCTGACGAGAAAGATGATGAACCGTAGCTGCCATGAAGCATTTCTGACAAATTATGCCAGGAACTGAACGAACTTGGCTAAGTTCTTTATACACACACATACATATGTATAAATGCCTGTGTGTTTGAATTCATGTAATATGTTCACATGGCTATAAACGGAAATGGCTATATTCACATGTGTGAGCCTGAGATGGGGTGGGTTAGCGAGAGTATGCTAATATCGCCGAAAAGGAAGTTCAAGTTTGTAGCGTTAAATTTAAATATGTATTAGCCCATTCATGGCTCACAAAGTATCCGTGGCATATAAAGAAAGGAATATAATGGCGTAAATATATAAGGTTACAAAGTGGATGTATAAAGACCGGGATCGAATGAGCATATTGTAAACGTTTGTGATGTTAACTCGTGTTTGAAGTTTTATCAACTGTCAACTGATATGAGACAATATGAAATGGATTAATTATTGCTGTCTGGTGTAGCAGTACCAGAAATGACAGGTTAACTGTGTTTCTTGATATCTGTCAAAGTTAAAACCACTCAGTGCCCTTTCATCGCCGAAAGATTTATAGGCGATCAATGCTTTAACATTAATGAAATTTTTTGTCATGCGCCTCAATCAGTTGGTGATCAAGGTATTCAAATTTTCGGGATGCAATTTAAGTAAAAGCAAATAAAGTTCAGACCTGTTCTCAGAATAAGTACCAAGAGTATTCTCGGCCTTAAAAACTTACTCTTGCTAAAAATCAGCCAGGATGGATGTAAAATGTGCTTCTAGAGCTGAAAAACAGAAACATCGAACAAACATATGTGACGCCAAAATAGAAGGGGACCTACGAGGGCGGTTCGGAAAGTTCTTAGCCTATCAATGAAAGAGAATAGTTAGTTTTTCAAAAATATTTTTATTTTTCAATATAATCTCCTGAAACTTCAATACACTTAGTCCAACGCTTATCTAGCAATTCTATCGCTTGATTAAAATAGTTTTCCTCAAGGTCTTCAAAATAGTGGTTTACAACTGTAATTGCATCTTCATTTGAGGTAAAACGCTTGCCAGCAAGGAATTTTTTTAGATTTGGGAACAGGTAAAAGTCACTGGGAGCTAAATCAGGAGAATAAGGTGGGTGGTCAAGCAACTCGTACTTTAATTCGTTGATTTTAGCCGTTGTTAAAACACTCTTGTGCGCTGGTGCGTTGTCTTGATGAAAAATTATTTTTTTGTGTTGTAAGCCAGGAGGTTTTTCGCGAATTTGTACATTTAATTCATCTAAAAGGTTGCAATAGTACTCTGAATTTATTGTTTTAGCCTTTTGCAGATAGTCAATCAATAAAATACCTTTGAAGTCCCAAAAAACCGTTGCCATAACCCTACCAGCCGATTAAATTGTTTTTGCCTTCTTTGGGGGTACTTCCACCAGCTTCAGTCCATTGTTTGGATTGTTCTTTTGTCTCTGGAGTATAGTGGTGGATCCATGTCTCATCAACAGTTATGAAACGACGCTTAAAATCCATTTTATTTCGCTGAAAACGATCCAAACAAGCTTGAGAAATGTTCATTCTTATGCGTTTTTGGTAGACTGTTAACAAGTCCGGCACCCATCTTGCAGAAAGCTTTTTCATCTGTAGTTCTTCATGCAAAATTAAATGGACTCAATCATATGAGATGCCCACGATATTAGCTATTTCACGCTCCGTCGATCATTTAATACCATATCATGCACTTTGGCTACAATTTCTGTTGTTGTTGCTGCTTTTGAACGTCCACTACGTGGTTCATCTTCAATGCTTGTACGACCACGTTTAAATTCAGCAACCCAATTTTTTGCTGTTGCATATGAACAAGCACTTTCACCTAACACATTTACCATATCATTATGAATTTCTTGTCCCGATAAACCTTTTTTATGTAAATATTTAATGACACCACGCATTTCTAATTTTTCCATTGTAAAAAAATCGCGGATGCGTCTTTGGTGAACACTTGTTTCTATATGAAGGAGTTGCCAGATCGAAACAAAATTTAACATGTGTTCATAGCAGAGATGGAAGTTTCCAAAACACTTAACTTTTTTCTGTCTATACCACGCTTTTTGTGCTAGGCTAAGAAGTTTCCGAACCGCCCGTAAGGTTAAAAAAAAGTTTTGTTCAGGAGAGCCATTTTAACGATTATTCTATTTGCGCTTAGAATCGTCGACTTCACTTTCATCAAACGCGTATATCTCTGGAAGGGAACACTTTTGGGGCATGGAATCGGTCTCATTCGACGCTCAGATGTTGTCCACATCAAAAAAAGAAAAAAAAATGAAAATTGATTTTTTTACCCCTCTAGTGGAATTTATCCCTCTAGTGCATATGACCGTTTACAGGCGGGCACACTTTAAAAGCCCAAAACATTCAAATAAAAAATACTTGCTGTTTGATTTTAAAAAAATATGATATAATATCTCTTTCATTTTTGTAAATAAATCAATCTAGCATCTCATTCCGTTTTAACAGTTTTGTGACAAAAGAGCAAATAAAGTGAATTTACTTATATTCAAACAGTGATTAACTGAAATATTTGATTGGGAATTTTTTTGGTAAGTAGTTTGAAGTGTTTTGACGTAAAATAAAATGTTTGATAATGCATTTTTATGTTTACAACGCCTACTGACGCTTGACCCCCCCCCCCCCCCCCCCGTCTGTAGGACAAATTGCATTATTAAACTGATGTGAAAGTTATATAATTTGTCCAATAGAGTAATGTCGCGTTGGGACCGTAAACTCAAGTATGACTTATCAAAGATGTCAGACAACGAGTTTCATGATTTTATGGACTTCTGTGAAGATAGCGACGAAGAAGTAGGAGGCCATGACTTTAAAAGTAATAACAACGTCGGTGATCCTGATTATGCAGATCCAAACGAAAGTGACTTTTTTCCTCAAGAAGTAGTACCGTGTAACATGAGTGTGTCAGACCTTGAGCTTTCTTTAGCTACATCTGCACCACCTCCAACGGAAATTCAAAACATATCTGAAGCTCCAAATTCTTCTACCGCTGAGGCGGCTACTTCTGAAACTGCTGCGGATAGGCAGAATTATGTCGCAGAAGAAATTAGTACTCCATTTACCAAGAACCAGAACAGTCCTCAGGTCACTTCAAAGGTAATATACTTAGTAGGGACATCAATACTGTTACAACATTGAACACACCCATTTCAAGAGTAGAACTGAACATACCCCGTTAATGGCATATGTGACAGCGCAGAGAGAAAGGGAGGGACCTAAGGGTAAAAAATAAATTTACATTTTTTTCATTTTTTGATGTAGACAACATCTGAGCATCGAATGAGACCGATCCCATGCCCCAAAAGTGTTCCCTCCCAGAGATATGCGCGTTTTATGAAAGTGAAGTCGACGATTCTAAGCGCAAATAGAAAGGAACCTAATCTTTAAAATGGCTTTCCTGAACAAAACTTTTCATTAACTTTTCACTTTTTTTTTGATGTGGACAACATCTGAGCATCGAATGAGACCGATCCCATGCCCCAAAAGTGTTCCCTCCCAGAGATATGCGCGTTTTAAGAAAGTGAAGTCGACGATTCTTAGCGCAAATAGAAAGGGACCTAATCTTTAAAATGGCTCTCCTGAACAAAACTGGTTTTTAACCTTAGGTCTCTTTCTATTTTGCGAGTCACATATGAGTTTTGAAAACTAACCTCAAAAGCGTTAGTCTGTAACGGGATTTTAAAAATGTTTCAACTTTCATCATGGAGTGGTCAGATAATGAGAACCGTATCGCTGTAATAGCGCTTTTCAAGTGTGAAATAGAATCAAGCTTTATTTTCAAATCGCTCCGGCCTCTAGGGATTAGTCGCATGTTCGTCTACCGTTGCATAAAACTGTTTGAGGAGACTGGAGATGTAAAAGACCGTCAGCGGTCTGGCCGCCCACGCTCTGTTCGAACACCGCAGGTAATCAAAGCCGTTAAGTCAAGAATTCACAGAAATCCGCTCCGCAAACAGAAAATCTTGGCTCGTGAGATGAATATCACGCAAAAGTCCATAAGTCGAATCATTAAAAAATATTTGGGACTTGGGGCTTTAAAACGACGTACCGGACATTTATTGACTGCAGCTTTTAAAAAAATAGTATTGAAAAATGCAAACGTCTTTTGGTGAAGCACTCTGATAACTTGCATAGAAAAATTTTGTTCAGCGATAAAAAAATTTTTACCGTTCAGAAAAAATGTAACAAGCAAAATGATAGAGTGTGTGCGCGGTCATCTAAGGAAGCATCTGAACTGATCCCAAGGGTGGAAAAGGGTCATCACCCAGCTTCAGTCGTGGTTTGGTGGGGTGTCTTCTACGATGGGGCCACTGACCTGCATTTCTGCGAACAAGGAGTCAAAACATCGGCCAAAGTTTACCAAGAAACCGTTTTGGAAGCTGTTGTGAAGCCTCTGAACAATTTCCTGTTCCAAAACCAGCCATGGACTTTCCAGCAGTATTCTGCGCCGGTCCATAAGGCTTAAAAGTCCCAGACCTGGCTTCGAAACAATTTGCAAGCGTTCATTTCCTCTGAAGAACGGCCCTCAGGCAGTCCAGATTGGAACTCATTGATTTACAAATTGTGGACGGTTTTAGAGGACTAGGTTTGTCACAAAAGATACCCCAACATTGGATCTCTTAAGACTGCTTTGGTTCGAACTGTGGCTAATTTTCCAATGGACGAGGTTCGTGCAGCTATTGACGATTGGCCAGTGCGACTTAAGACGTGTGTAAAGGCAAAAGGCGGGCATTTCGAATAAGTAGACTCTTTTTGGATACAATATACATCAATAAATATATTAAAAAAAAATATATTGGCTCCAAAAACATTCAGTACTTTTTATTTTACAGCATAAACGTGTAAAACAGTTTTTATGTCCCTACTAATTATATCTAAATCTAAATCGATTTTCTTTATTTTTAATAAAATTCTTTCTTAGCCCAAAACACTAACGTGTGCCATATTTCATCTTGATTGGATGGTTAAGACATAAAGTCGAATAATCATGTATGTATGGCAGCTTTAGCTATATCATAACATATTTTTCTCAATTTTAATAACGACTCTCCTTGGTACAAAAAGCTAACGTGTGCCAAATTCCATCAAGATTAGATGGTATATGTGAATTCTAGAGCTAGAGACATAAAATCGGATAAACATGTATGTGGAAGGAAGTTTGGAACGATTTTCTTCAATTTCAAAAAACTTACTTTTGCCATAATTCATCAGAAGCATTAGATGGACTGACGGACAGACAGACATCGTTAAATCGATTCAGCTATTGATTCTGATTCGATCGGTATACTTTAAGGTCTAGCTCGAATAGTTTTGGCAGTTACAAACATTTGCCATGAAACTTTTTATAATGCCTTGTTCCACAGAGAGGTGTAGGGTATACTAAAGATGAAACTATGGATCCCAATGTTCATACAATTTTGTTCTAAACCGAAAGCATGGACACCTAGACTAAAAAGACACATACTTTATATTCAAAATAAATGATCAAAAGTATTTTAAAAAGAACTAGGCAACCCGAACGACTAAGACTAACCCGCTGATTCGACGTCACTCGATGATAACGATGTGTGTCTGTCCGTCCGTCCGTCTGTCCGTCCGTCCGTCCGTCCGCCCGTCTGTCCGTCCGTCCGTCTACTGACTATTAAGGTATCATTTGTTGTCAGACCTTAATGAAATTTGACAGAAGTTTGCTAAAGAACTTGGTGAAAATCGCTATATGTGACGCGCAAAATAGAAAGGGACCTAAGGTTAAAAACCAGTTTTGTTCAGGGAAGCCATTTTAAAGATTAGGTCCCTTTCTATTTGCGCTTAGAATCGTCGACTTCACTTTCATAAAACGCGCATATCTTTGGGAGGGAACACTTTTGGGGCATGGGATCGCTCTCAGTCGATGCTCAGATGTTGTCCACATCAAAAAAAGAAACAAAATGAAAATTGATTTTTTTACCCTTAGGTCCCTTGTCACATATACTTATATATTTCTTGATGATATTTGAATGCCCATAATTATCGATCAGTAACAATAGCATATTAAAATAGTAGTATGAGTCTTAAAAAATGATTGTCACACACTCTTATATTCACAGGCCGATAGAGATGGCGATGGGGGTGATTAACTTTCGTTATATGTTCAAGCAATTTAAATTTTTCCACTTGTGTTTGATACGTCATACGAGTAGTGTTCGTCATAAAATTCTAGAAGGATCTAAACTCCCCTACTGTTCAATATAACTTAAATATAAAATACATTTTTATAAGGTTCGTAATTATTTTATTTCATTTCCAAATAAGCAAAGCTCTGCGCTCCACACTGTATCTTAAAAGAGCAAAGTTGGTGTACGTTTTAGCTCGCGTGGTCCAAAAAAAAACTCTTGCATGGTCAGAACGGGCAATCAGTAAATAATATGGATATGTTGGTACTCAAAATTAAGCAAATATTGCTATGAAATATATTGCTATGAATAAGATTATGTAGAGTAAGATTGAAGTTTTGTCTGAGATTTGGTTCGGACGCATAAGCAGAAGGGGCCCATAAAACGGAACATTTTCGTACCCTTTAGTAGCGTAGGGCGGTGTAGGGTATATAAGGTTCGGCCTGGCCGAACTTAACGCCATGTTTACCTCTTTGATATATTCTCTATACAAATAAAATTCTAAAATGCTGTCCCTCTGGACATTTGAATAGCAATCTCAATGTAACAATTATACTTTCTACACATAGAAAAAAATATGGTTGGAATAAAATAAATTGAAGAGCATCATACTATTGTTAGGTATATGGTTGTGGTCCAACAAAATTATGATCTTCGCAACAATAGGAAGATTCACATATAGCCATACTATGATCTTAACAACCAAAGTATGATTTACACTTAAGTAACTATGATCTCCACAACCATATTATGACTCTCACAACCATAGTATGTTCCACATACAACCATAGTATGGTTGTGAACATAATATGATTCACAAGCAATCATGTTTTGATCCCTATAACCAGAGAATGATCACACACAATTATACTATGATACCCAAAGCTATTTTTTAGAATTGGGTTATGTTGTCAACAATAGATTTGAATTATGAAAATTATTTCAAAATGCATTAAATTCAAAATAGCAGAAGTGATTTATTTAACAGAAGAAGAAAACAGTTTAAAAAACGTAAGCGTTTTTATTAAATTTTTATTTTTTAGTTAAACAAAGCAGTTTCTTTGAAATATTTTAATTTCCATATAAAAAGTATAAAAAGTATTTTTGCATTAGATCCGTAACATTACCATTGTTCTAAAAAGCAAATTGAAATCAAGCACAACTACAGCCATACAGTATGATTGTCGTTATCATATTACCGTTATCATACCCCAAAAATCAATACCTTTGTCAGACTAACCATATTTATATTGTTGCTACAGCCATATTTTTCTTTTTAAATATGGAAATAAGACTACGTATTGTTACAATTCAACAATATTAATATTGCGGCAATCATACTATTGACAAAACAATGCTATGGTTGCGACGAACATACTTTTATTGCGGAGAACATATTATTATTGCCGTGACCATATAGTAACCATTTTTTTTGTCTGCGTGTAGTTACAAATTAAAACTTGTACAACTTGGCCACTTTTGGCGTACCGGCTCAAAACCTAGAACCGAACACCTAACCAATCTAGCATCGCTGTATGGGTACGAAAATATTATGACATTTTCTCACAAACCCAAGTATAATGTCTTCGCTCTTATTAAATTTAGAACTCGTGCCCAAGGGTCACAAAATATGATATTCCGGACTCAAAATGTTCACCATACCAGTACAACAATCGATATGTTCCTAAAAAGAACTACAATTAGTCTAGGTCATCAGGCAGGATTCTTGGATGGAAGTAGACGTCTGGCTCAAAATTCTGAACAATATCTGAACTCTATCGAAAATTGTTACTGAAATCGTTACGAATTCTGTTCGATTTGTTTGAGGATTTTTTATTTATTATGTTCCGAAATATCTGAACAAATTCGGCCCGAATTCTGTTAGACTTGCCTGTGGGTTTTTTTTTTTATTAATTATTTGTTCAGACTTCTCTTAACGAACTCGCAACGAATTCTGAACTCGCAACTACTGAGGTAGTCTCTCGTTTAATTTTTTTGTAATTTGCAACTATTGTGTTCAGACATGTCGGAAGTAATTCTAACCGAATTCTGGTGTTTGGCTGAGGTATTTTTATACCCTCCACCATACAATGGAGGGTATACTAGTTTTGTCATTCTGTCTGTAACACCTTGAAATAATCACCCAACAAAGTATATATATTCTGGATCCTCGTAAAATTCTAAGACGATCTAGCCATGTTGTCCGGCTGTCCGTCGGTTGAAAACAAGATAGAGCCTGCATGAAAACAGCTAGGGAGCTGAAATTTGGCAGAAAAATGTGTAGTTAACCTAGCATGGTTGGTATTGAAAATGGGCTCTACGGGAAGTTGGTGTTGGAGACCCTCAATCGACACTACCTCATAAAAATTAGTTTTTTATTTGGAAATATCCGTCCAGTTTCTTGAGCAAAATCACTGAAATTTTGCAAATAATAATCTCTATGTAGGCGCAATCATCTACGTAAAAATTATTTAGATTGGACTACCATTTCTTGTACCTCCCATACAAACGGCCCTATGGGCCTTGAGAAATAATATGACTATAACTCACCACAAACTTGACCTATCGAAATGAAATTTTCTACATAAAGATTTTTATATAGAACACACCTCTGCGCTAAATTTGGCTAAGATCGGAAAGGCCCTACTGGTACCTCCAATACAAACCGCCTTATGGGCCTTGAAAAATAATATGACAATAACTCACCACAGACTTGCCCTATCGAGACGAAATTTTCTAAATAAATATTTATGTATAGAACACACCTCTGCGCTAAATTTGGCTAAGATCGGAAAGGCCCTACTGGTACCTGCCACACAAACGGTCTCCTAGGCCTTGAAAAATAATATGACAATAACTAACTACAAACTTGACCAATCAAGATGAAATTTACTACATAAAGATTTTTATATAGAACACACCTCTGCACCAAATTCTGTTGAGATCGGAAGAGTCCTACTGGTACCTCCTGCACAAACGGCTTTGAGAAATAATATGACCATAACTCACCACAAGCTTGACCTATCGAAATGATATTTTGCACATAAAGATTTCTATATAGAACACACTTCCGCACCAAATTTGGTTTTATTTGGGAATCTGGTGGAGGGTATCCAAAGTTCGGCACAGCCAAACTTAACATTTTTACTTGTTATTTATCAAATTATTGTTTTTAGTTTGTTTGCATTCAGAATTTACCTACACATACACCCAAAATTCGTTTAGAATACTGTTCGTAATTTCGGTAAAAACATCAGAATTTAATAAGACTTAATGCTGGAATTCTGACCGAAGTCGTTCAGAATTCGATCCGGGAAATCGTATTTTTCTTTCGAATTTCTCAGGACTACAGCTCAGAATTTGGTCAGAAATCGACTCGAAATTTAAGCAAAAACATCAGAACTCCCGCAGAGAAGAAGTTCAGAATTTGTGTCAACTCTCTCATATGTTTGTCGTTACGAACTCAGTAAAAATTCTGATCCGATATTGGAGCATTTTGCCGATTGTCGTACAGAAGTCTGACCGAATTCTAAACGTTTGGTTAGCTGGGTTTTTGATATACAGGCAGTCATCCAAAAACGGTTTCGTCCTCTCTGAAACTGATGGTGTGAGAGCTAAAAACTTTTTAATGTAACTATTCTTCGGGCAGTATATCATATCACATGGTTGGTTTTCGACCAACCACATATCTGTGTCTGTATGTACGAGTATGTATGTATATCCCTTGCAATTGTTTAATATTTTCACCCCGAAACTGTTGTTCATTAAATAGAGTTGTCCGACTATTAAATCATAATTGTATTAATGCGATACAGTGCCAGCCGCCACTTAATTATGTTTTAAACAATATTTTATTGCAAACAATTAAAAGCAATTATAACTAAATTTTATAAATGCGTGCTATTGTAAATTACAGAACCTTTAAGGGGTCGGGGACTGGAAGGGTGTTGAGACATGAATGAAAATTCAAAATATTCGTTCGTTAGGCCATGAACGAGTATGGATAGAGGCCAGCACGTTCTAACCAAACGAACGCTCTTGCATATTTATATGAATTAATTTACATGATAGTATGTGTGTATGTGATACATGTATGTGGGTGTGTGTTCGTTCTATTATTAACAGCGACATACGGACTGACACGCATGTTTGCCGGTATGTTGGAGTGTGCGTATACTAAAAAGATTTAAGGCATCTAAACCACAAAGTGGTTTTATGGTGCGCTCTAAATGAACATACAACAAATGTATGTCTGTGTGAGTGTACACGCATATGTACATGTTCACCTTCTCACAGACAGTATGTGGCCAGTGAATTGAGATCGACAACAAATTTGAATCGATCATAGAGAAATACGAGGGCGACCGCAAAACTAACTGGCCTGGCACATTTTCTGTTTTACTAGCAACTTTTATTTTTTTTTTTGTTTTTTAAAAGCAATCTTTTATAAGCCATCTGTCAAAATTTCCGAAATATTTAATGATTATTTTCTTTGTTACAGGTGATTGAAGTAAACAAGTTTTATAATTTTTGAAATATGGAAAATAAAGAGTTTCGTGCGGTAATTAAACACCTTTATATGAAAGGTTATACGCCACAATTAATCAAAGATGAATTGGATTCTGTTCATGGTGATAATGCACCATCATACTCCACCGTGAAATCCTGGGTTCAACAATTTAAAATGGGTCGTTCAAGTGCGGAAGATGAACAACGCTCTGGAAGACCGAAAACTGCTACTACTATTGAAAACATTAGAAAAATATTTAATGAAGTGACTAAAGATAGACGAATAAAGCTCAGAGAACTTGCTGATATTGTTAAAATACACGAAAAACAAGTTTGGAGTATTTTACATGATGAACTCCACATGAAAAAGCTATCTGCAAGACCGCTGCCGCTTTTGTTGACTTTGCCCCAAAAAATCGTCCGTTGGACCAATTCCGAGGAGCTTTTAGCGATTTATCAGCGTAATCCAATAGAGCTCTTGCGCCGACTCATAACTGTTGATGAAACATAGATCCATCACTACATCCCAGAATACAAAGAACAGTCAAAACAAAGGATAGAAGCTGCTAAAAGTGGTCCCAAGAAGGCGAAAACTGTTAAGTCAGCAGGAATAGTAATGGCCACAGTATTTTTGGATGCAAGGGGTAAAATATTTATTGATTATCATGAGAAAGAAAAAACTATAAATAGTGAATATTATTGTGCATTATTGGATCGGTTGAGTGAAGAAATCAAGATAAAACGACCGCATTTAGAAAAAAAAGTTCTTTTTCATCAAGATAATGCTCCTTTACACACTGCATTTTTAACTCAACAAAAACTGGCCGAATTACGATTTGAAATTGCTCCGTATCCACCATATAGTCCAGATTTAGCTACTTCTGATTATTTTTTGTTTCCAAATTTAATAAAATTTCTCGGTGGCAATAGCGAGGTTATTGCTGAAACTGAGGCATATTTTGAAGGTCTTGAAAAATCTTATTTTTCGGATGGAATTAAAAAACTTAAAAAACGTTTGTATTGAGTTGGATGGAGATTATGTTGAAAAATAAATAATAACAATTCCAAAAAAACGGTTCTTATTATGTAAGGACAGTTACTTTTGCGATCGCCCTCGTACGTACATGTTCACCTTTTCAGGAACAGGATGTGGCCAGTGAATTGAGATCGACAACCAATTCAAATCGATCATAGAGAAACAGTATTGATGCTAACAGTATTTTCTGGAAGTAAGTCACGATAGTAATTAAGGGCAAGAACAAAAAGTCAATCAAGAGGGCAGGACCAATTTTATGGTACCCTACAGTACACTTTGCATACAAGCTACGTGTATTAAAACTGTTTACATCGGTTTGTGGTGTCGTGACATCAATTACACTGTGATACAAAATCAAACTTGCGAATGGGATGAGACCGATTGCAAATGAAAGTTGACATTATCCATAACAAAACCTTCAAGGGTTTTTTTTAGTTCAGCGCGATATTTTTTTACACGCATTTGAAGTTGGTGATTTTGAAACGCTGTCTAAAAAGAAAAGATCATTAAAAAATTGATGAAATAATGCCTATATAGTTTTATTATCCTGAAAAGTTGTGGTATCTTACTGTTTTTGGGCTCGAGGAATTCATTATTGATTAAAGTTTTACCTAAAATCTGGTAAAAATCGATGCAAATAGACCAGATAGGTCCAAATCTTGTTTTTCTAAGCTATTCAGCAGACAGACAAACATACAGGTTGACTGACGAAAGCCGCTACCGAAAAAAAATTTAATAACTTTTTTCTATTGGGTTAATTTTTTTTCATTTTGCAGATTGATTTTTAGATTAAACAGAAATGGAAAACTAGAACACAGAAACAAGAATTTAGATTGTTCTCCGTTATTACGCACTAGAGTCCGTAGTTTCGGTTCAACGAGAGTATAGGCGAACGTTTGGCGGCAATCCTCCGAGCATGGAACAGTCAACAGAAGACCCTGCCATCGAAGACCTTCAGTTCGGATGAAGGAAACAATCGCTGCTGTAGCTGCTGCCATACAAAACAATCCAAGAGTTTCGAAAAGAAGATTATCTGCTCAAATGGGTATAAGCAAACAGTAATTACAGTCAATTATGCATAAAGATTTGGACTTATTCCTATATAAAATTAAAATGGCCAACAAACTGAGCGCAGCAGACTTCCCGATTCGCTTGGAATTTTGCCAGAAGATGCTTTAAATGGTGGAAGAGGAAGTACAGATGTTGAACTGTATTTTCATGTCTGACGAGGCCCATTTCGATTTAAACAGCAAAATAAACAAACAATATTGTCGAATATGGAGTGCTTTCAACCCACAGATACTCAATGAGACGGAATTGCATCCACTTCGTGTCACAGTGTGGTGTACAGTTTCATCGCGCTGCATTGTCGGGCCCTACTTCTTCGAAGAAAACGTTCACACCGTTACGGTTACTGGAGACAGTTACTTGAGCATGTTTAGAGCGGTTTTCTATCCAGAATTACGCCGAATGAGAATTTCATTCCTCAAATAGCTTGGCCTGTTATGACAGAATTGCGACGAAAATTTCCCAATAAGCCGATATCCAGAAACTCCACATTCCGTTGGCCCCCCAGGTCGCCTTACCTTACTGCATCTGACTTTTTCTTGTAGAGTTATTGCAAACAGGATTTCAGCATAGCAAAACCAACAAATTTGAATGAACTAAATCAATCCATTCGAGAAACAATATCGGCTATTCCTGCCTCAAGTCTCCAAGCAGTTCTGAACAACTTTTTAGTTAAATACCGCACATGCATCAACGAGAAGGGGGGGATCTAAATTCCAATATGTTTTAAACTTATTAAGGTATACTTATAATGAGCTTTAACACGAATAAATAAAAAATTAATTCCATACCCTGAAAAAAAAAGTTTGTTGAGTTTCTTAATGTTACAATATTCATCAGCAACCAAATATGGTTGGTAACTACATTTAACTTAATTTTAACCGATTTCCTTAAAAAATCAAGTTATCCAAAAAACATAATAAGAACTGTAGTTTGGAGACGGATGGATGGACGGACAGACATATATCATAAAATCGAATCAACTGCTGATTTTGCGTCGAGTGATACACTTTAAAGTGGGCCTAGCTTAAATATTTGTGATATTTAAGTATTTCGTTCTTGAATATTATGAATTTTCTTTGATTTTTTATACAATAACCTGAAAACCGGAAAACACGAAAGCCACAAACCGTGTAAACCGGCGAGTGGGGTTTTTGGCATAAAAACCGGAATGTCGTGTTTTCGATTTTGGACACTCTAGAGAGTTGTTAAGATCGATGGCAAATTAAAGTTACAAGACTGAGTTGCACACTCTTAGCTACGGTAGCTACGTTATCGCAAGTGCGAAGCGTGAACAGTTTTTTGGGATGTACGCGGGAAAATCGACAACCTTCAAAAAAGAAAAACAAGGAACGGCGAATATTATGCCAACTTACTGGACCGATTAAACGAGGATTTATAAAAAAGGACCCCATAATGTTAAGAAAAAAGTTATTTTTTATCAAGATAATGCACGGGTGCACACGTGTGCAGTCTTAATGGCAAATCGCATGAATTAGGTTACGAATTGGAACCTCATCCGCCATATTCCCGGACTTAGCCCCCAGTGACTATTTTTCTATTTTCGTACCTAAAGAAATGGCTCGAGGGAAAGATATTCAGCTCCAAAAATAAAATGATTGACAAACAAATGCCTATTTCATGGACCTCGAATAATACTATTTTTTTGAAAGGGATACAAAAATTACAGAATCATATATTCGCAAATTTGTTGGACTAACAAATAGGTCAAAAGATGAGTTTCCTCAAAATTACGTTTAAACACCCTGACTTATAATTTAATTTGTAATTAAATGCTTTGCATCATATATTCGCAAATTTTTTGGACTAACAATAGGTTAAATACTCTTTCAACTTTCTTTTAATTTATTCATTTATTCTATTTGAACCCAAATAAATAAAAAGCCTTGATAAATTGACACTTTTTTGCTGTCAGCTGAGCACAAGTATAGTGGACTTCTAGTCAAATTTGAAATGAGTTAAAATTTTTGTTCTGGCAAAAATATCATTCACTTGCAACACGTAAGGCTATGCGAACGATAAGTCAAAAGATAGTGAGCTCCGTTTTAAAACGAAAGTGAGGGACTGGCTTTCAAGATTAAAAGATAGATTGTGGCTTGGACAAAGTGGTATCGTCCAAGTCCATGTCTACAGTCTCTGCCCAGCGTTAACCGAAATATCTTTTTTAGCAGCATTATCGAAAGAGCAAAAGATGCCATGGCTTTTAAATCTTTACCAAACTGTCACTTTCTGGATATTTCTAGCTAAATAGATGTACTCGGGAAGCCGAGTTTGGTAAAGATTTTAAAGCCGTGGCATCGATTCATTTTGCTCCACGGATTCCTGACAATACATTTCTGTCAAGAAAATCGTGTATTGCCAAAGAAATCGTGGTGGATATTAAAAAGGTAATGTGTTTCATACAGGGTGGAACGCGAAAATTTGCTTGTTTGGGAAGGAAAAAGGACAATTATGAACCTTAGAAAAAATTATTTTATATATTAATTTGTAATATTTTTTTTTAATTAAAACATGAAATAAATAGATTTAGCAGTAATTATCTCGAGAGACTTAGTAATCACATAAATCCGTTGGCAATTGCGTTTTAGATCTCCCTTTTAGGCGCTAAGCCTTAACAAACTAATAATGTATGGTTACAAATTTAAATTAATTTAATAATTATATAAAAAAAATATAATCTATATATCTTTACAACTACTCGTACTAAATACATTTATCAATACTATTATTTGTATTTCCGGTTTACTGTTTCTGGTATGACACAGTAACTTATGTTATGATTATATCTTATCAAATTTGCTTATTATTGTAAAATAGATTGCAAATAAAGTCAAATAATAAATGGTTTTAAATAGTGTATCTGGCAAATGTCAACCTTCGCTATCCACACACTGCTGTATACGTTTCCTGAAGTTTTCATGAACTCTACTAGTAACAAGCATGTCGACTGGTATTCGGCCAATTTCAGACTCAATATTGTTAATTAGGTCATCTAAGGTGTTGGGACGGTTGATATACTCCTTCAACTTCAGGTAACCCTATAGGAAAAAATCACATGGGGCTAAGTCTGGTGAGCGTGCTGGCCAGTTCACATCACCCATCGAAGAGATAAGCCGGCCAGGAAACATTTGCCTCAAACAATTCATGGTAACCCTCGCTGTGTGTGCAGGAGCACCATCCTGTTAAAACGATGTATCCTCTTATTGCATTACCTCAAGAGCCGGCTGAAAAAATCCTGTATCATAGTCAAGTACCGTTCGGAATTCACAGTTACGGCAAGACGGTTATCCTGGAAAAAGTAAGAGCCAATGATGCGTACTCGTGTTATGGAACACCACAGAGTGACCCGGTCCGAATGCAGAGGTCTCTGGTGAAATTCTTTGGGGTTTGTTTCACCAGGAACACGTCTGCGTGGGGGCACAGCGAATCGTAAACGAAAAGCACGCTGCACTGCAATGATCGAGAGCGCATGTGAAAAAAACGTTTCAATACAAAATGACCTCTCCTCACGTGTCCAATGCATGATGACAACTGAAAGGCAGACGAATATAAATCTCCCGTCAGCCACTATAAGCCACGCACACTCTCTTCGACCAACAGTACAGCCACAGCCTGCTGTTCTCCACCCTGTACTTCAAGGTCATAGACTAAAATCAATTATGAAATATAAAATAATCATACCGACAAATTTTGGTGTATTTCGTGTACGAGTATTAACGAAAATCTGCGGATTTATGAAACACCCATTATATTTATACCCTCCACCATACAATGGAGGGTATATTAGTTTCGTCATTCTGCCTGTAACACCTTGCAATAATCATCGGTGACCCAACATAGTATATATATTCTTGATCCTCATAAAATTCTAAGACGATCTAGCCATGTTGTCCGTCTGTTGAAAACAAGATAAGGCCTGCACGAAAACAGCTAGGGAGCTGAAATTTGGCACAAACATGTGTAGTTAACCTAGCATGGTTGGTATTAAAAATGGGCCCTCAACCGACACTACCTCATAAAAATTAGTTTTTTTATTTGGAAATATCCGTCCAGTTTCATGAGCAAAATCACTGAAATTTTGCAAATAATAATCTCTATATAGGCGCAATCATCTATGTAAAAATGGTGAAGATTGGACCATCATTTCTTGTACCACCCATACAAACGGCCTTATGGGCCTTGAGAAATAATATGACTATAACTCACCACAAACTTGACCTACCGAAATGAAATTTTACACATCAAGATTTCTTTACACAACACACTTCTACGCTGAATTCGGTTGAGCTCGAAAAAGTCCTACTGGTACCTCCCACACTAACGGTCTCATGGGCCTTGAAAAATAATATGACAATAACTCACTCACACACTTGACCTATCGAGACGATATTTCTGTTGAGATCGGAAAAGTCCTACTGGTACCTCCCACACAAACGGTCTCATGGGATTGGAGAAATAATATGACGATAACTCACCACAAGCTTGACCTATCGAAATGAAATTTTGCACATAAAGAATTCTATATAGAACACACTTCCGCACCAAATTTGGTTTTATTTGGGAATCTGGTGGAGGGTATCCAAAGTTCGGCACAGCCAAAATTAACATTTTTTACTTGTCTTTTTTTAAGTCCGGCACCCTTTGTAATTTCACTAGACCGATGCTGTATTAGCCCACTAGTGTGAGGACAAAACTTTGCCCCCTACTCGCTGCTGCTCGTAAATATGCATGTCTACAAAGTCTGGCATACGAGCATTATAGTTTTAGCATTTTTTTATGAAGCTACAAAATATTATAATTATAAAATTATCCACCATGATTATTAATATGTACGGCAGAGACTATCGTGAAATTACATACATTCCCTCACTTTTGTAGTACACTCACACTCACGCATACTCGTAAACCTATAATTTTATTGCTAGGATCTATAAAGATGATGATGGCCACCCGACCGTGGCGATGTCGATGATGATGATGCTAATGCCGATGATTACGTGCTCTTACAGGTGTAGGTGTACACGAGTATTTACCTTCATACGTACATGTGTACCCACTTGGCATGTAAATGTGCTGCTAGTTGTGTGTAAATAATCCCTTTAAGTGTATTTACGAACCATCTCATCAGGTGTAAAAAGGCAACCCTCCAACATCCAAACGTAGACGTTCATTTCTATCGTCATGCAAGACGTCTTCATACTCATCTTCAGCATTCTTCACTGCTTATCATTCGAGGTTGTTGTTGTTGATATTCATGATGATGTTGCTGTAGTTGTTATTGTTTAGTTTGTGTACTCATGTATTATAATGATAGAGTACATACAACTTATCGACATCTGATATTACAGTAGCTGGCTATATAAGATATCTTGACGTCTAATGTTGATTCTTCACTTGCTCACACATATTGACAAGCTAAAGATAATATTTTGCATGGGTGTTTCCATGGGATATAGTACAGATATGCCAGAATAGTACGAGAGTTTTACAAACTATAATTTACTGTTTTATAATAACGGGTGGCCCAAATAAGACCAGCTGATGTGAAACACAAATAACTTTTTTTAACATTATTTATTTTTTCTTTTTGCAGATTATAACTGAACTGTTGGAAAATGAATACGTACAGTCCACAACAACGCATTAAAAGTATCGTTTTTTATTATTCTTCTCAACGATCAATTGTTCTGAGGCAGCGAAATTATCGCCGTTTTTTAACGTAAGATCAGCGCCCTCATCTTCCATGATTACAAGTTTAGTTCGCCGTTTTGAGGAACTGGGTTCAGTTGCCGACCGTCCAGGAAGAGGTGCTCATCGAAATATTCGTACTGAAGAGAAGGTGGAAGCTGTGCAGCAGCTTGGCGCTAAAATGAACCAATGCCTGTATCGAGCAAAATGGTGGTCATTTGTCTGATGACATATTTCACACATAGTTACGTTAAATAAAAATAAATCATTAAAAAAAACGATATTACAAGAGCTATACGTGTTTATCACTACTAGGTCTCATTTGGGCCACCCTGTATAAAACTATTGAAAAACCATCGTTTAGTTCGGTCAGGTCAAATATTCACCCCATTACTGAAGCCCAAAAAATGTTTCGTTTTTAAGCCCTTTCGGCCCACCCCGCGAAAACTCAAAATTGATCAATTTTAGGATTTGTAGCAAACATTGCTTTAATTTTAATACTCATATGTGACAGCGCAAAGAGAAAGGGACCTAAGAGTAAAAAAAAATCAATTTTCATTTTTTCCCCTTTTTTTATGTAGACAACATCTGAGCATCGAATGAGACCGATCCCATGCCCCAAAAGTGTTCCCTCCCAGAGATATGCGCGTTTAATGAAAGTGAAGTCGACGATTCTAAGCGCAATTAGAAAGGGACCTAATCTTTAAAATGGCTCTCCTGAACAAAACTGGGTTTTAGCCTTAGGTCCCTTTCTATTTTGCGCGTCACATATGTCCACATTGACTTTTGATAGGTCTCCCTGGCCATAAGGCTTTTTTTGGGGCGACGTGAGCAGCTATGCCCTTTTTTAAAGACGTCTCAACGGTACCAATTTTAGCCATTGTTTGTCCACAAATAATTGTGATTCGTAAAGAAATTTGTACATTTTTTTCCCAATGTATCGGGTTATCAATCTAGAGATATATTTTTCAAAAAAAATAAACGCAAACATTTACTTAGTAGGGACATAAATACTGTTACAACATTGAACACACCCATTTCAATAGTAGAACTAAACATACCCTGTTAATGTCATATGGGTTTTGAAAGCTAACCTCAAAAGCGTTAGTCTGTAACGGGATTTTAAAATGGTTTCAACTTTCATTATGGAGTGGTCAGATAATGAGAATCGTATCGCTGTCATAGCGCTTTTCAAGTGTGAAATGAAAAAAAGCGATATTTTCAAAACGCTCCGGCCACTAGGGATTAGCCGCACGTTCGTCCGACCAATGCATAAAACTGTTTGAGGAGACTGGAGATGTAAAAGACCACCACCGGTCGGGCCGCCCACGCTCTGTTCGAGCACCGCATGTCATCAAAGCCGTTAAACTAAGAATTCACAGAAATCCGCTCCGAAAACAGAAAATCATGGCCCGTGAGATGAATATCACGCAATAGTCCAAGAGTCGAATCATTAACAAAGACTTGGGACTTGGGGCTTTCAAAAGACGTACCGGACATTTATTGACTGCAGCTTTAAAACGAAATAGGATTGAAAAATGCAAACGTCTTTTGGTTAAGCACGCTGATAACTTGCAAAGAAAAATTTTGTTCACCGATGAAAAAATTTTTACCGTTCAGGAAAAATTTAACAAGCAAAATCATAGAGTGTTTACGCGGTCATCTAAGAAAGCATCTGAACTGATCCCAAGGGTGGCAAAGGGTCATCAGCCAGCTTTAGTCATGGTTTGGTGGGGTGTCTCTTACGATGGGGTCACTGACCTGCATTTCTGCGAACAAGGAGTCAAAACATCGGCCAAAGTTTACCAAGAAATCGTTTTGGAAGCTGTTGTGAAGCCTCTTAACAATTCCCTGTTCCAAAACCAGCCATGGACTTTCCAGCAGGGTTCTGCGCCGGCCCATAAGGCTAAAACGTCCCAGGCCTGGCTTCGAAACAATTTGCCACCGTTCATTTCCTCTGAAGAATGGCCCTCAGGCAGTCCAGATTTGAACCCATTGGATTACAAATTGTGGACGGTTTAAGAGGACAAGGTTTGTCACAAAAGATACCCCAACATTGGATCTCTTAAGACTGCTTTGGTTCGAGCTGTGACCAACTTTACAATGGACGAGATTCGTGCAGCTATTGACGATTGGCCAGTGCGACTTAAGGCGTGTGTAAAGGCAAAAAGCGGACATTTCGATTAAGTTGATTCTGTTTAGATACAATATACGAGTACATCAATAAATATATTAAAAAATATTTGGTCCAAAAACATTCAGTACTTTTTATTTTACAGCATAAAATGTGTGTAACCGTATTTATGTCCCTACTAAGTATATTTCAAAAAAAAAATATTACAAAAATCAAGTGTGGAATCTTTATTGCTCAGTCAAAAGGACATGTTATGCCTTTTGTTTTATGAATAGAATTTCCTTTAAAGTTTGGGCGCAACTAACGCCTCAGGGTGTCTACTCTGATGGTCCAATTTTGGACGACTCGTTTTAGCATTTCGACGTAATGTTGGCTTCTAAAATCAGAATCGTAGCTGGTTTGTTAGCATAGACTTTCGACTTTACGTAGCCCAAAGCAAAATCTCTCAAGGTGCGATACTACACGATCTTGGCGCCCAATTCACCGGTCCAGGACGTGAAATTAGCTGCTCTTCGAAATGACTTCGCAATAGATCCACTGTATGGCAAGTGGCACCGTTCGGTAAAAACAAATGTCGTCAAGATTACGGATTTCAATTTTAGGTAACGAAACGATCGATATCGTGGAGCGATAGCGAGCTCCATTCATGGTAACGCTGCGGCCATCATCATTGTTGAAAAAATATGGACCGATGGTTGCTCCAGCCCATTTACTCCCATATGCATCAAACCGTGATTTTCTGTGGGTATAATGGCAACTCTTGCACCTCTTCTCGTTGCTCTTCAGCCCAAATACACCAATTGTTTATTGATGCTGTCGTTAAGCCAGAAATGTGCCTCATCACTGAACAAAACTTTGGTCGAAAACAGCGGATCTTCATCATTTTCATTTCCATAAATAGTTGCACAATTTAGAGACGTTGTTGCAGTTTAAGCTTTTCCATTATGAAGTGGCAAGTAATACCGAAAAGAAAAAAAAATAAAGTTTAACACATCTCACGCGTAATCCGAAAAAAACCTAAACTGAAAAAATACCTTTATATTTATTACCTTTAGTCCCTTAAAGGAAAAGTTTTCCCCCTTGGCCGATTTCGCACATTTAGTATTTCAAACAGTTTATAACCATAAACCATCATCATCAGGAGCCTACGACAATTAGCTCCACCTCTATTTGGCTTTCAATAGACACAAGGTTTGACAGACTTGGCCTTAGATCACCTTAAAATTTTACAACGATTAAAAATACATACAGTGCAAAAAATAGGGTCTCCGATCAATATTAATGACAAATTTAGTATACCACCTACTTTATGGTGAAGGGTCTCCGATCAATATTAATGACAAATTTAGTATACCACCTACTTTATGGTGAAGGGTAGCAAATTCTACAGTTGGATAGGGCCGACCATATGATAAGTTTAATTTCTAAAAAATTAAATTCATAATGTGGCTTGTCGAATATCGGATCTATAATATGGGGGCTATATGAAAGCAGATACCAATATACCGAATGTGAGTTGTATAGGGTGATCCATCTAGAGGTATTTTTTCAGAACAAAAAAAAATATAAAAATTCAAATCAAGTGTAGAATCTTTTGTGGTAAACGTCATTTCATGGCATTTATTTTTTGAAAATAATTACCTTCAAATGTTGGCAACTGTATTATGGAAATGAGCGTTCGGTGAGAAATGGGACGATCCGCTGTTTTTGACCAAAATTTTGTTTAGTGATGAGGCCCATTTCTGGCTCAACGGCAAGGTCAATAAACAAAATTGCCGTATTTGGGCTGAAGAGCAACAAAAAGAGGTTTAAGAGGTGCCATTATACCCAGAGAAAACCAAAGTTTGGTGCGGTTTATGGGTTGGTGGCATCATCGGTCCATATTTTTTCAAAAATAATGATGTCCGGAACGTAACCGTGAATGTTGCACGCCATGAAATCAATCTTTATAAGTAGGCTCCCTGAAATTGAAGCCCGTAATCTCGACGACCCTTGGTTTCAACGGGACGGTGCCACTTGGTATACAGCTGCTCAAACAATGGATCTATTGAGCGGTAATTTCGAAAAGCCGCTAATTTCACGTTTTGGACAGGTGAGTTGGCCGCCTAGATCGAGTGATATCACACATTTAGATATTTGTCTTTGGGGTTACGTAAAGTCCAATGTCTATGCTGACAAACCAGCTACCATTCAGGCTTTGTAAGCCAACATTACGCGTGTCATTATAGCCAACCGGTCGAAATGCTCGAATGAGTCTTCCAAAACTGGACCCTCAGAATGGAAACCCTGTGGTGTAGTTGCGGCCAACATTTGAAGGAAATTATATTCAAAAAATAAATGCCATACAATTTCCTTTCAAATTACCAATAAAGATTCCACACTTGATTTGAATGTTTATATTTTATTTGTTTTGAAAAAAACCTCTAGATGGATAACCCTATATATCTTTTATAACTCATTATACTTAATTTGAACCAGATCGGATATAGGATATGGCTTTTAGACCAGCAAGAACTCAATAAGTGCCTTTTTCATGGGCCCTAAAGGAAAACATAAACCTATATGTGACGCGAAAAATAGAAAGGGACCTAAGGTAAGAACCAGTTTTGTTCAGGAGAGCCATTTTAAAGATTTAAATACGTTTATCTTTAAATACGTTTATCACTTTCATAAAACGCGCATATCTCTGGGAGAGAACACTTTTGGGGCATGGGATCGGTCTCATTCGATACTCAGATGTTGTATACATCAAAAAAAGAAAAAAAAAGAAAATTGGTTTTTTTTACCCTCAGGTCCCTTTCTCTATGCGCTGTCACATATTGTATAAGTACAATTTCACCTCAGTTTATTACTGGCCACACATAACCTGCCACGTGAAAAAATATGCTTCATAGAACATCATTCTTCTGTGTTGGCAACAATATACAGGGTACGCGATTTAATATTTTAAATTTGAATCGACTGTTAAAACAAACAACTGATAATTTTTTAAAATTTCTGGTTTTATGGAAAAGGTTAAACTTTGTCATTTAATAATGGAGGACAATATCATTCATATGACTACCAAAACTGGCTCGGCAGTACACCCAATGTTTCAGATCGTTTTCGACGGTTTCGGGTAGAATCTCTTCAATGGCAACTTCATGTTTCATGTTTCAACGCTTCAATTGTCTCTGGATGCTTTGCCTAACATGCATTCTTAATGGGTCCCCATAGAAAATAATCCGAAGGGCTCAAGTCACAGCTTCGAGGCGTCAAAACGACATCACAATTTTTACTGATTAATCGATTTTCAAAAACTGTGCGTAACGTAAATTGATGATGTGTAACATATGGACCCATTTTGTTGAATCTAAATGTCGTCCATGTCATTCTCTTGAATTTTTTGAAAAACTAATTCGTTGAGCATTGCGCTGTATCGCTCACCGTTGACGGTAACGCCGGCTCCTTGCTCATTTTCGAAGAGCAAAACAGTGACTCATTGTGGATACATTGTCTTCTCAATAGTCACGTGTGGGTTCTCTGAACC
The DNA here is from genome assembly GCA_963513945.1 of Hydrotaea diabolus. Classification (NCBI taxonomy): domain Eukaryota; kingdom Metazoa; phylum Arthropoda; class Insecta; order Diptera; family Muscidae; genus Hydrotaea; species Hydrotaea diabolus. Next base: position 120,548,349 of record OY740718.1, on the reverse strand, counting down.
CCATATGTGACGCGCAAAATAGAAAGGGACCTAAGGTTAAAACCAGTTTTCTTCAGAGAAGCCTTTTTAAAGATTAGGTCCCTTTCTATTACCGCTTAGAATCGTCGACTTCACTTAAATAAAACGTGCATATCTCTGGCAGGGAACACTTTTGGGTCATGGGATCGGTCTCATTCGATGCTCAGATGTTGTCCACATCAAAAAACGAAAAAAAAATTAAAATTGATTTTTTACCCTTTAGGTCCCTTTCTCTATGCGCTGTCACATATGCACAATTTTGCTTATTGACATAGCCACCGAGATTAAAAAAAGAAAACACGATTTTTCGGTTAAATTCTTCGTCTCCTGCCAAACTATCTTCAGCCCATTGGGCGAAGCGAAAACCCATCGGATGGTGTTCCTATATTAAATTACAAAGTTCAACCTTTCCAAAAAACACCAGAAATTTGAAAAAAAAATATCGGTGCATTTTCCTTACAGCCGATTCAAATTAAAAATAATAAACCGTGATCCAATAGGAGGACTTCATAACACAACAGATTAAATATATATTCATTTTATTTTTTGTGACAGATTTCAATATTTTTGGTCAACTTTTTGACAACTAAGATCCTATTCTGAGTAATGAAAACTAGGGGTTTCCATACAAATCCCACGGTATGACTGAAGGCTCATTTATTTCAAAAAGTTTTGTTTATCAAAATTTGACCAACTCCTTCCTGAAAATATCTCAGAATTGTCTGCTTAGTGCTTGCGATGTACTAAATCGCCCATATGTGCAACGGGCGCTTCCATACGCCAGCTATGTAGAAGGTAAGCTCAAGTTTAGCACATTTCCCAGTCTGGCCGTGGAGACGTGTAAGTGGTTTATTGCTATGCAATGTGAGTGCATGTTTGTGTGAAAGCGTGTGGGAGCGTGTAAGTAAACTTTCGCTCAAATGCAACGAAATTTATGCGTCACGTAACAGGATTTTTCCGAGGACGTCAAATATAACATGAAGTGAACACACATACATTTATGTGATGTGATACGAGCACACGTTATTTATGCCTTCAATCGCAACTGTCTATTCTTTTGTACGCTGCTCCAAAACGAATCTAAGAACTAAAGAACAAAATTCTTCACAGACAATGCATTTCATAAAAATTGATTTCTAAGATAAACATTTTTCAGTTGGATTTTTTAGAATAAATTTACAGTGGGTACTCGTATACGAGTATGAATGAAATGTACCTCGCCTTTTCGTTCGAGACTTTAACAAGTCAAGAGGATTTTTTTTGCCTTGACTCATTTTTTATTTTTACTCTTTTTTAAAAAAGAAACTCTTGTTTAAGGGGTTCAAAGGCCGCGCTACTAACATAAGACGTGTTATATTTAACATTTGAAAAAATACGTTTTAACCTAGCTGATAAATAAAGGGTGATCCATCTAGAGGTTTTTTTCAGAACAAAAAAAATATATAAAAATTCAAATCAAGTGTGGAATCTTTATTGGAAATTCGAAAAGACATTTTACTCGTTCGAGCATTTCGACCGGTATGGCTTTGTGGATGCATTGTCTTCTCAATAGTCACGTGTGGGTTCTCTGAACCACATATGCGGCAATTTTGCTTAGACATAGCCACCGAGATTTAAAAGTGATCCGCAACTGAAAACACGATTTTCGGTAAAATTCTTCATATCCTGTCAAAAAATCTTCAGCCCATTAAGCGAAGCGAAAACGCATAGGTCGGTGTTCCATTTTTAAATTACAAAGTTTAACCTTTCCAGTAAAACCAAAAATTTAACAAAAATATCGGGTATGGCTTTAATGACACGCGTAATGTTCACTTCCAGGACCTGAATCATAGCTGGTTTGTCAGCATAGACTTTACATAACCCCAAAGAAAAATGTCTAAAGGTGTGATATCACTCGATCTAGGCGGCCAACTCACCTGTCCAAAACGTGAAATTAGCTGCTTTTCGACATGACCTCTCAATAGATCCATTGTTTGAGCTGCGGTATGGCAAGTGACACTGTCCTATTGAAACCAAGTGTAGTCAAGATTTTGGGCTTCAATTTCAGGTTGCATAAAAATCGATATCATGGCGCGATAGCGAGTACCATTCACGCTTACGTTCCGACCATCATCATTTTTGAAAAAATAGCACTAATGATTCCACCAGCTTATAAACCGCACCAAACCGTGGTTTTCTCTAGGAATAATGGCACCTCTTAAACCTCTTCTTGCGGCAATTTTCTTTGTTACTTGTAGTTGTTAAGGTAGTTTTCCTATTTAAGTCCGAAAAACCGTTAGCAATTCTTTTTTTATACGTAGACATATCAATAATTCCGTGACTTTTCAAACTTTCCCCGTATTTATATGAAAATACAACACTGCTCCCATCAATTGCCATCTGTTAACATACTACTGCTAAAATTTTGAGAGAGTTCTGTCATTTAGTTTGTGTTTAACAGCTGTTCAAAACATACAACCTCGTGGATTTTGCTAAAAATTGAAAAAAAATTGAATTTCGAGTGCACATTATTAAACCAACCAAGGAAAAGATATGGGGACTCTGCACCATCGATCTCATTGGTAAAAAGTGGTTTACTTACTTTCGTTGTGGACGGCCAATTGAGGTAAATACACCCGAAAATGTCAAAAAAATCCACAAAATGGTGTTTGCCGATCGAAGAGTAAAAGTGCTTGAGTTTGTCGATGCCATAAGCATTTCATGTGGCAGTGTGGTTTCGATTTTACTCGTACATGATTAGTTGGGCTTAAGAAGGCATTCTGCAAGATGAGGCCAGGGAAAAAAATATTTGTTTATCATTTTTGACCAACGCAGTTATACTTTTTCAACATCTCTTTGAACCAATCCATACCAGCCTTTTTTTGAGCATTCGTCAAATTATGTGGGATCCGACGAGAACAAGTTTTTTTCACGGCCAAATGAACATGCAATATCTTATTGATGCTTGTCATACTAATGCCCAACGATTCCTCAATCTCACGGTATGTCACATGTCGGTCTTGCCTAATCAGTTTACGCACAGCATCGATGGTTTCGGGCAAAGTAACTGAAGTTGGACGTGCTTCACGAAAATCATCCTGGAGCGAATAGCGTTCGAGACTTAACTCTTGGTACTAGTGATTAATACTGGTTTTTGGTGGTGATTTATCGCCCAAAGTCGAAACAAGTTGATTTAAACACTCTTGTCTCGATAACCCACTCCGAAAATCATAAAAAATCATGGCACGAAACTGTTGACGGTACAATTGCATTTTTTGACTGAGATGAATTTTTCAACACACTTTAAAAAAAAACAATTCGCCCTCAAATGACAAAACGTTCTGAATGAAGTTATGCTAAAAAATGTCAAAGTTTCTAATGGAAGTTCCTGTTTGCATCCGGGAACACTAGTACATTCAGGACCCAAATTATAAATTGCAACCCTCGTAAGCTGATAAGGACGATTCTCTTTTGAACTTGCCTCTTGTGTTTACACAAGGCAATTCGGTGACGGCAACTTTTGTTTTCATTAGTTCTGATTTTTGTGTGAAAAAGTTCTTGAATAATCTGCAGCCAACTTCACACTACGAAAAACAAAGGATTGACAGTACGGGCATAGTTTTTTTCCCTTTCCATTTCCCTTACCCCTCTCTAGAAAAAACTGAGAGTTGCGGCAATTAAAGTTGCCTCGTGTTAATGGAGATGTACATACGTCATCCGCCATATTCTCCCGATTAATCCCTCAGTGACTATTTTCTATTTCCAAACCTAAAGATTATGGCTCTGTGGAAAGAGATTCAGCTTAAGTCGGTCTATTCACCAGTTTGGTGAGAGTAAGGTTGTGGCTCTGGATATCATCAAGACCTTTGATAGAGTCTGGCGCGGTAAGTGCACTCCTATTAAAGCTGATCGCTTTTGGTGTCGGTCATACTTTCGCTCGTTTTATATCGAGCTTTCTTACAGGTCGCACTATAAGCGTTGTTGTAGAAGGGTTCTCATCCAACATACTTATACATAGACTTAACACAGGTGTTCCACAAGGCTCTGTTGTTTCTCCCTATTTATTTCTTATTTTCATTGATGATCTGTTGGGTCAGACCGAAAATCCAATCTTCTCCTTTGCGGATAACAGCAACCTCTTTCATACTTATACATTCTACAATAGGCCAAGTCTTCTAGATATTGAAGGCAGAAGACGATTTATGGATGAGACACTTGGCCGGGATTTACAGGCCATTTCCAAATGGGGTCGAATAAACAGAGTGGATTTTAATGAGCGCAAGACTCAGTGCTGCTTGTTGTCTCACAAGCGATTCGCTGGCCCAACAATGTCGTCAATTTCTATCGATGGTATGGATATTGAACAATCAGATGCTCTTGATGTTCTGGGCATATGTTGGGCGAGGCATGTACGAGTATACGAAGTGTCGAAAGCAGCACTCAAGTGTATAGGCTCCCTAAAGCGGTGCAAGTAATATTTCACTCCTTCTGATCTTTTCGATATCTATACAACCTACATCAGTCCAAAGATGATATACAACTCCCATATATGAGCAGGCGCTTTGAAATCATCCTTAGAGCTGCTGATGGTGATGATAGGTGACAGTGGGGTATCCACTCAATTGTCTCCCTTGAGGCTTCCTAAAGCGGCGCAAGAAATATTTTGACTTCTTCTGATCTTTTCGATATCTATAAGTATAGAACCTACATCATATATGGGCAGGTGCTTTGAAATCTTCCTTGGTGCTACTGATGGTGCTGATAGGTGACATTGGGGTATACAACTCAATTGTCTGCCTCGAGCATCGGCGAAATGTGGCATGTGTGTCGCTGTTCTATCGTTACCTTTATGGTGTGTGTTCATCAGACGCCTTATTCCTGGCGTGAGGATGATCGCCAGGGATACGCGACTTTCTAAGAATTCACACCAGTTTGTTATCGATTTGCTAGTTGACCGCACTGTACACTGAAGATCAAATTCGTTTTTCGCTCGTACTGTCCGTATGTGGAATCGACTTCCGGCAAAAGTTTTCCCACCAATTACGACACCCAGAAATTCAAGACAAATTTTAATAAACATTACCCTCCCCCTTCCCCCCACCCCCTCTGATCCCTTACTTTCCACTAACCAAAGCAATGCACTGCATAATAGGGGAAATCCCCTGAATGTTGGTTGAGGAAATCCCCTGATTGTTAAAAAATATTTTTTTTTGCAAAAAATACTGTGATTTATTCCAAAAGTCACTGAATTATTGATATGTCCTCGTGGCAAATTTCACTGGAAGGAATTGAATTGAAGAATGAAGAATGTTTAAATCAACTTGTTTCGACTTTTGGCCATGAAGCACCATCAAAAACTATTGTCAATCGCTGGTACCAAGAGTTGAGTCTCGAACGCCGTTCGCTCTAGGATCAATTTCGTGAAGGTCGTCCAAGTTCGGTCACTTTGCCAGAAACCATCGATGTGACATGTGACATACCGTGAGATTGAGGCTTCCTTGGGCATTAGAATGACAAGCATCAATAAGATACTGCAAGTTTATTTGGACGCGAAAAAAATGTGTTCTCGTTGGATCCCACATAATGGCGAATACTCAAAAAAAGGCTCGTATGGATTGGTGCAAAGAGATATTGAAGAAGTATAGGGTGATCCATCTAAAGGTATTTTTTTCAAAATAAAAAAAATTAAAATCAAGTGTGGAATCTTTATTGTTCATACGAAAGGACATTTCATGCCATTTTTTTGAATATAATTTCCTTTCCTTCCTTGGCAACTGTAATATGGAAATGAGCTTTCGGCAAAATACAAGAAGACTAAAATTGTGTTCAGTGATGAGTCCCATTTCTGGTGCAACGGCAACGTCAAAAAACAAAATTGGCGCATTTGGGTTGAAGAGGAACCAGAAGAGGTTCAAGAGGTGCCATTGTATCCAGAGAAAACCACGGTTTGGTGAGGTTTATGGGGTGGTGGATTTATCGGTCCATATATTTCACAAAATGATAATGGTCGAAACGTAACTTTCAATGGTGCTCGCTATTGCTTTAACATATCGAACTTTTTACTACCTGCAATTGAAGCCCGTATTCTTGACGACATTTTGTTTCCACAGGACGGTGCAACTCGCCATGCAGCTGGTCAAACAATGGATCTAGTGAGAGGTAATTTCAAAGAGCAGCTAATTTCACATTTTGGAACGGTGAATTGGCCGCCTAGATCGTGTGACACCACACCTTCAGACTTTTTTTCTTTGGAGCTACGGAAAGTCCAAAGTCTACGCTGACAATCAGCTATGATTCAGGATTTGGAAGCCAACATTACGCGTGTCATTCACGCTATACCGGTCGAAATGGACTAATGAGTCATCCAAATTGTACCCTCAGAATGGACACCCTGAGGCGTAGTTGCGGCCAACATTTGAAGGAAATTATATTCAAAGAATAAATGGCATACAATTTCCTTCGAATGAATAAAAAAGATTCCACACTTGATTTGAATTTTTTTTTTAATTTTGAAAAAAATACCTCTAGATGAATCACCTTATATAACTGCCGAGGCTCAAAGGCAGTGTATAAGATTGTCAAAGTTAAGCAATCGACCGTATGGGTCTTTTAAGACTGGCCAAATACAACAAAAGTTGTTCGTAGAAGAAGTACATCGAAGCAAATGATTGCGTTTATTCGGTATAACCGGCCTTGTTGCCACAGTTCTTTTAGTGCGGCATGGAATGGTCAATTCTGAGTGGTATACAACCAACTGTTTGCCAACAGTGTTCGAAGAAATAAGGAAAGATAATAAGGGAAGACGGATCATTTTGCATCACGACAATGCAAGCTCTAACACATCAGCTAAAACGAAGAGCTTTTTGACCACTCAAGATGGATGTCGAATTGATGGGCCATCCACCGTACAGCTCTGATTTGGCACCCAATGACTTATTCTTATTCCCTAGCATCAGGAAAAAGTGCGAGGTCAACGTTTTTCACCGCCCGAAGCAGCTGTTGAAGCGTTCAAAAATTATGTTTTGGAGGTGTCTTAATCAAAGTAGAAAAAGTGCTTCGAAAATTGGTTTTTGCGCATGCAAAAGTCTATTGATCCTTAGGGAGAATATTTTGAAAAACAATAAAATCATTCAAAATCAATCATAAATTATTGTGTTTTTATTGCCGGACCCGAAATTTAAAAAACAACCCTCGTACCAGCAAAACTGATCTAAGTAAAACTTCGCATTTTTGAACATTAAAAAACCAACGAATTGTAATGACTTAAAGCAAAGAATATAAATTGTAATTGCAAAGAATAGAATTTATATTCTATGCTTAAAGCTATGCGCTTCAAAAGGTTAATTAGGGCAGTAACAACTGCAATTCAATGCAGTCATTAAAATAATTTACAAAAACAGTATTACTTTTTGAATAATAAAAAAAACACACTCAAAGTCTAAAAGAATTTACTAGAGCTTTGTGATGGAAAAATTGGTTTACTTTAGGATTCATGACTTATTTCACTAAACATGAATGACTAAATAGGAAAGCGAACGCTTACCACTAGGGTTGCCAGACGGGCTGGAATGAGCTGGCCTTTCCAGATATTTTAAGTCAAGTCCAGATTCAAGATATTCCACAATTAATCCAGCTGAATCGAAATTGTCAAATTTAAAACGTATACATTTGTTGACTTCTTGAAATAATTCACATGCTTTGTACACGCTTTCAACATTTCCCTCTGATCAGACTAATTGTTTGTACAACCCTACACATCAGTACATATTGTGCGCACTCATCACCATTAAAGTGTGAATACCCTCTAAGAAAACCGGCACGAAAACGAAACGTTGGCGAAGTCATTTTTTCATACAAGACTACGAAAACGAACCGATTTTGCGATACGTAAATGCACCGTAAACGTTAATTTCGGAATAAGAGAATTAGAAAAAAAAGTAGTAGTTTGAATGTATTGGTAGTACGCCAAGGCTAAGCTAAAGTAGTACTTTTACGTAACACTAAAGCGGTCCGTTTTCGTAATACCAGAGTGTTGGTATTGGTAGTACGCCAAGGCTAAGCTAAAGTAGTACTTTTACGTAACACTAAAGCGGTCCGTTTTCGTAATACCAGAGTGTTCGTTTACGTAACACTGAAGCGGTACGTTTTTGTATCTGCAAAACGTTCTGTTTCCGTACTGAATTTCTTTCTCTATCGAAATAATATAAGCTTTTTTATACTGAAGAATTAATGTTGCATATATTGTGAATGATTATGAATTCTTTGGCTATTACAAAATATAGATATGTAGATATAAATATACTACAAACGTTTTATAAATACCTATTATATTAACACTTACAAAAGCTGACTTTGTTTAACAACAATCAGATCATCACACTTCAAACATCAACTAAAACAAACACTAAGAAAAAACAGTTAATGCCGTTACCATTAAGAAAAAACAGTTCGTTTTCGTATCGCAAAAACGGCACGTAAACGGATTGTTTTAGGTACTTTTTGGTTTAAATACGTTCGTTTCCATTACGCAAAATCACTTCCATTTCGTACCGTAAAAAACGGCACGTTTACGAAGAGTTTTACGCAGAATTAATTTCGTCGTATTTTTATATGAAAAACTATGCAAGTGTTAGTGATATGGCGGTCCGTATGCAGTTCGTTTTCGCTCCGCAAAATGCGTTACGTTTATTTTTCTTGGAGGGTGCATACGGACCGCCATATCACTAACACTTGCATAGTTTTTCATATAAAAATACGACGAAATTAATTCTGCGTAAAACTCTTCGTAAACGTGCCGTTTTTTACGGTACGAAATGGAAGTGATTTTGCGTAATGGAAACGAACGTATTTAAACCAAAAAGTACCTAAAACAATCCGTTTACGTGCCGTTTTTGCGATACGAAAACGAACTGTTTTTTCTTAATGGTAACGGCATTAACTGTTTTTTCTTAGTGTTTGTTTTAGTTGATGTTTGAAGTGTGATGATCTGATTGTTGTTAAACAAAGTCAGCTTTTGTAAGTGTTAATATAATAGGTATTTATAAAACGTTTGTAGTATATTTATATCTACATATCTATATTTTGTAATAGCCAAAGAATTCATAATCATTCACAATATATGCAACATTAATTCTTCAGTATAAAAAAGCTTATATTATTTCGATAGAGAAAGAAATTCAGTACGGAAACAGAACGTTTTGCAGATACAAAAACGTACCGCTTCAGTGTTACGTAAACGCAACACTCTGGTATTACGAAAACGGACCGCTTTAGTGTTACGTAAAAGTACTACTTTACCTTAGCCTTGGCGTACTACCAATACATTCAAACTACTACTTTTTTTTCTAGTTCTCTTATTCCGAAATTAACGTTTACGGTGCATTTACGTATCGCAAAATCGGTTCGTTTTCGTAGTCTTGTATGAAAAAATGACTTCGCCAACGTTTCGTTTTCGTGCCGGTTTTCTTAGAGGGCAGTTCGTTTTCGCTCCGCAAAATGCGTTACGTTTATTTTTCTTGGAGGGTATAAAACCTGCGTGTTTTCTCTATCCACTCATCACTGATCTGTTGGCGCAGCACTGATAGTTTGGCAATAGACAACACTTGATAGGCAGTAAACAAAAATGGCACTTTGTTGGCCAGCAGTAAAACGTTAATTTTTGCAGAAAGGACAAGAAAATTGTCGGAAAGTACTCTGGGATTTTGTCACATACAGCATATCTGACAATGAATTAATTTGTGAAGACGAGGAATGCTTCGTAGAAGGTGCTTCGGAAACTTATTTGTATTTTGTTCATAATGATATGCATGAATTCCATTCAACTCTATTAGCGCTGGAAAGTGACTCGTTCACAATTTTGGAGTTATATGACATAATGACTAGTCTTAAAAGCTATCTAAAATGTCGAATAACTGATTCTTTTTACGGCAGCAAAGATATGTCAATTTTTAAACACATGTCTTCCAACGAAAGAGAGAAGTTTAAGACAGAAGCAAATTTATTTCTAACAAGAGCTATTATTCACTTAAATCAGCGATATAATTTTGAAGACAATTAGCTTCACAATCAAATAACAGTTTTAAATCTAAACAAAACACCTTTCTCATGGGTTCAATTGTCCAACCTTCCAAAACTATTGAATATTTCGCATTTAACTGATTACGATAAATTGTATTCTGATTTTTGTGTTCTTCGAAAAGTATTTGACCAATTGCCCAAAGATATCGCAATCGATAAGATATGGTCTAATTTTTTTAAAACATGCAATACGAGGGCGGTTCGGAAAGTTCTTAGCCTATCAATGAAAGAGAATAGTTAGTTTTTCAAAAATATTTTTATTTTTCAATATAATCTCCTGACTTCAATACACTTAGTCCAACTCTTATCTAGCAATTCTATCGCTTGATTAAAATAGTTTTCCTCAAGGTCTTCAAAATAGTGGTTTACAACTGTAATTGCATCTTCATTTGAGGTAAAACGCTTGCCTGCAACGATTTTTTTTTGATTTGGGAACAGGTAAAAGTCACTGGGAGCTAAATCAGGAGAATAAGGTGGGTGGTCAAGCAACTCGTACTTTTATTTGTTGATTTTAGCCATTGTTAAAACACTCTTGTGCGCTGGTGCGTTGTCTTGATGAAAAATTATTTTTTTGTGTTGTCAGCCAGGACGTTTTTTTCGAATTTGTACATTTAATTGATCTAAAAGGTTACAATAGTACTCTGAATTTATTGCTTTACCCTTTTGCAGATAGTCAATCAATAAAATACCTTTGAAGTCCCAAAAAACCGCTGCCATAACCTTACCAGCCGATTGAATTGTTTTTGCATTCTTTGGGGCACTTACTCCAGCTTCAGTCCATTGTTTGGATTGTTCTTTTGTCTCTGGACTATAGTGGTGGATCCATGTCTCATCAACAGTTATGAAACGACGCTTAAAATCCATTTATTTCGCTGAAAACGATCCAAACAAGCGTGAGAAATGTTCATTCTTATGCGTTTTTGGTCGACTGTTAACAAGTGCGGCACCCATCTTGCAGAAAGCTTTTTCATCTGTAGTTCTTCATGCAAAATAAAATGGACTCGATCATTTGAGATGCCCATGATATTAGCTATTACACGCACTTTTATTCGTCGATCATTTAATGCCATATCATGCACTTTGGCTACAATTTCTGTTGTTGTTGCTGTTTTTGGACGTCCACTACGTGGTTCATCTTCAATGCTTGTACGACCACGTTTAAATTCAGCAACCCAATTTTTTACTGTTGCATATGAAGGAGCACTTTCACCTAACACATTCACCATATCATTATGAATTTCTTGTCCCGATAAAAATTTTTTATGTAAATATTTAATGACACCACGCATTTCTAATTTTTCCATTGTAAAAAAATCGCGGATGCGTCGTTTGTGAACACCTGTTTCTATATGAAGGAGTTGCCAGATCGAAACAAAATTTAACATGTGTTCATAGCAGAGATGGAAGTTTCCAAAACACTAACTTTTTTCTGTTTATACCGCGCTTTTTGTGCTAGGCTAAGAAGTTTCCGAACCGCCCTCGTAAAAACAATCTTGTTGTATAAATTAATATAATTTGTTTTTTCAATTCCGATCAGCAATAGTTTTTGTGAATAAGTATTTATTATCTTAAATAGTTTATATTCAAAAGAACGGAATAGAATGTCATTTGACCTAATAAGAGCGGAACTTTTAATAAGTTTAAAGTTTGATGATAATTGTAAGAATTTTCAACAATTTTTGCTTTCACCTGAATTAACAGAATTAATAGGTTCTGTTTCTAAAAGTGCAAAATATATGTGGCAAAATAAACAGATGTACACATTTAGCTTGATCTCTCATATTTAATATAATTTAATGAAAAGACTGTATTATAAATGTTTTGTTATGTTTTGTTTATTTTTTATTTATTTTTACTTAAATAAATACAACATAAATCGAATCTTCGAATCATTTGCATGTTTTTTATTTTTCAAGATTTTTCTCCTAAAATCAAGCTAAATTTTTCCAGATTCCAGATATAAGACAGTTTGTATCTGGCAACCCTACTTACCACTTTGGCCAAATTGAATGGCTCACAAAGAAATCGGGTTGAATACTTTCTGCATCTCGTACGTATTTAAGTAAATTTCGTTGAAAACAAAATCAGAAATATAAACTATTTTCGCTCGCCTTTAATTTGGAGCATATTCTTCGTTAACCTTATTACCTTTTTTTAATTGGTTTAAGTAGAGCTCCTTTGTGTCTAATACCGTAAGAACTAAAAGTGATGTGAACGTTGCACATTGCCACAATACAGCATCCCGGGACACCGGGAACTGAAACAACGCAACGCCAGGACACAGCACAGCGAGGAACGACAGGCACCACCACTGACGTCGTCGCCGCCGCCGCCGCCGCCAACAACATAACCAAACAACGAAGAAACTTAACTTTTCATTTGGCCCTGAACAAACACGATTCACCCAAAGCATGCCCACACCTCGAGTTGTAGTCTCGGAAGCCCGTACGCGCACACACATGACGAGAGAAGGATAAAAGAACAGGAAAACTGAGCATATGACTTACGGCGCAAAGTCTGTGTGTTTAACGCTATTGTGGCCTCACCAGCTCCCAGTATCGCCAGTGTACTTTGGCCAACTAGACGAGAATTGCGAGAAGCAAAAAAAAAAGTATGCGCAGCAGCAAAAAGAAAGAAAAAAAACCTCAATGTATGAATGAATGAGGAAAATATGGTAACAAAGAGCTGATTTAGTTCAACATAAATCTGCCACAAGAAAAGAAGAAATTCTGCGAAATAGAAAAACCAACTATTTGCCAGAGTGTGCACGAACTCACACACACACACACACTCATAGACGGGAGCACCCACAGACTGGAATTGGGTGCCACCGCAAGAACAACAAAGATGGAAGTAAAGAAAATGAGGCATGGTTTAAATGCAAAATGCCTCAAGTAAAGCCACAGCTAAACCTGTCCAAAAACAAAAAAAGAGTTTTTGCCATATTTGCAGCCATATTCGAGAGCAGATGGCAGGTGGCTCTTTGGGCCATTACTCGTACTCCTTCTTGCGTGATGTTAAAAGTTAAGTCGTCAACCAGCTTTAAAAACTTTTAAATTTTGCTCAATCTTTAACATTTTCAAATGGATTTCTTAAACCGGAAACAAAGTTTACAGTCGGACTGGGCGACTATATGGTTAACTACACCACTCAGGGATATAGACGATATATTGCCTCTGTACGAAATTAAGTCGAGATCGGACTTAAAGTGAGACTTCTATAGGGTGGACCAAAAGTCACCATGAAAAATTTTTTTTTCAGATTTTTTTTTCTCAGATTAATTAATACACAAAATGGAATTTTTTTATACTAAGTATGAAAATAATGTCACTTAAATGAGCCCGGATTTCAGCTTCGCACTGATGGGCTCGTTTAAGAGCATTTTCCATAACATCTTTCAAAATTTGTGACTGTAGCGAATTTCTGCAACAATTTGATAAAGTTTTCTCTCGGGCTTGTTAACATATGTGACGCGCAAAATAGAAAGGGGCCTAAGGGTAAAACCAGTTTTGTTCAGGAGAGCCATTTAAAAATTTTAAATACGTGTATCTTTGGTGTACCATCACTTTCATTAAAACGCTCATATCTCTGGGAGGGAACACTTTTGGGGCATGGGATCGGTCTCATTCGACGCTCAGATGTTGTCAGATGTTGTTTTTTTTAAATTTTAAATTTTTTCAGTATTTTTTACCTAAAATTTATGTCAGTTTTACTTAATGAACGAAAGTACTTATGCAGTTATAGTAAATATTTACTCTACCAATGGAAATGACTTTTAAGAAAATTGCTTCTCAATTTCAAGTACGAGGGCGGTTCGGAAAGTTCTTAGCCTATCAATGAAAGAGAAGTTTTTCAAAAATATTTTTATATTTCAATATAATCTCCTGAAACTTCAATACACTTAGTCCAACGCTTATCTAGCAATTCTATCCCTTGATTAAAATAGTTTTCCTCAAGGTCTTCAAAATAGTGGTATACAACTGTAATTGCATCTTCATTTGAGGTAAAACGCTTGCCAGCAAGGAATTTTTTTAGATTTGGGAACAGGTAAAAGTCACTGGGAACTAAATCAGGAGAATAAGGTGGGTGGTCAAGCAACTCGTACTTTAATTCGTTGATTTTAGCCATTGTTAAAACACTCTTGTGCTCTGGTGCGTTGTCTTGATGAAAAATTATTTTTTTGTGTTTAAGCCAGGACGTTTTTCTCGAATTTGTACATTTAATTGATCTAAAAGGTTGCAATAGTACTCTGAATTTATTGTTTTACCCTTTTGCAGATAGTCAATCAATAAAATACCTTTGAAGTCCCAAAAAACCGTTGCCATAACCTTACCAGCCGATTGAATTGTATTTGTCTTTTTTGGGGCACTTCCTCCAGCTTCAGTCCATTGTTTGAACTGTTCTTTTGTCTCTGGAGTATAGTGGTGGATCCAAGTCTCATCAACAGTTATGAAACGACGCTTAAAATCCATTTTATTTCGCTGAAAACGATCCAAACAAGATTGAGAAATGTTCATTCTTATGCGTTTTTGGTCGACTCCGGCACCCATCTTGCAGAAAGCTTTTTCATCTTCATGCAAAATTAAATGGACTCGATCATTTGAGATGCCCATGATATTAGCTATTTCACGCACTTTTATTCGTCGATCATTTAATACCATGCACTTTGGCTACAATTTCTGTTGTTGTTGCTGTTTTTGGACTTCCACTACGTGGTTCATCTTCAATGCTTGTACGACCACGTTTAAATTCAGCAACCCAATTTTTTACTGTTGCATATGAAGGAGCACTTTCACCTAACACATTCACCATATTATTATGCATTTCTTGTCCCGATAAACCTTTTTTATGTAAATATTTAATGACACCACGCATTTCTAATTTTTCCATCATAAAAAAATCGCGGATGCGTCTTTTGTGAACACCTGTTTCTATATGAAGGAGTTGCCAGATCGAAACAAAATTTAACATGTGTTCATAGCAGAGATGGAAGTTTCCAAAACACTTAACTTTTTTCTGTTTATACCGCGCTTTTTGTGCTAGGCCAAGAAGTTTCCGAACCGCCCTCGTACATGCATTTTTACTTTGTACTTAAAATAAGGAATATTCCTTAACATAAGAAAAGTATATTATACTCGTTAACCACAAAGAAAATAGTCGGGTGCTGGCAAATCTGGCGGTCGCGTTGGCCAAATAATTTTGTGGTAATTATTCACTCTCTAAAAATTTGACTTAAAAGAGCCATTGTGTCTCGGGTAGCTGTCCACACTACCCGAGACACAATGGTAAACCACATCTCAGGTCTGTTTTTAAGAGCTACTTAGCAGGGACATAAATACTGTTACACACGTTTTATGCTGTAGAATAACAAGTAATGAATGTTTTTGGAACAAATATTTTTAGTATGTGACAGTGCATAGAGAAAAGGTAAAACAAAGACCTAAGGGTAAAAAAAAACAATTTTCATTTTTTTTCTTTTTTTGATGTGGACAACATCGAATGAGACCGATCCCATGCCCCAAAAGTGTTCTCTCCCAGAGATATGTGCGTTTTATGAAAGTGAAGTCGACGATTCTAAGCGCAAATAGAAAGGGACCTAATCTTTAAAATGGCTCTCCTGAACAAAACTGGTTTTTAGCCTTAGGTCCCTTTCTATTTTGCGCTTCACATATATTTATTGATGTATATTGTATCCAAAAATAATCTACTTATTCGAAATGTCCGCCTTTTGCCTTTACACACGCCTCAAGTCGCACTGGCCAATCGTCAAAAGCTGCACGAACCTCGTCCATTGGAAAATTGGCCTCAGCTCGAACCAAAGCAGTCTTAAGGGATCCAATGTTGGGGTATATTTTGTGACAAACCTTGTCCTCTAAAACCGTCCACAATTTTTAATCCGATGGGTTCAAATCTGGACTGGCTGTGGGCTATTCTTCAGACGTAACGAAGTTTTCTTTTAGAATTAACAAAGAAATGCGTTCTGTTTTATCACACTCAATGAAATTTCCATAAATGTAATTAAACTTACCCTTCTTAAAGCTAATTATTTCTGTAGCATAGTTTGAAGCGGCTTACCTGAAATTATAAAAGAAATATCCCGATTAGTTTAAGCAAACAAATAGAACAACTTAATATCGGAAAAACGTAGTGAATATTTATTTAAATTTGTTTAAAGCCGTGAGATGAATTGCAATTCTTTTGGACGACACACTAAAAATCCAAAGAATTTCAATGATGAAATATGAAACAAGTAAAAATGACATTAAGTTCGGCTAGGCAGAACCTTATATACTATCCTCTGTCGCTACGCAACTAAAGAGCAACAACATATGTGACAGCGCATAGAGAAAGGGGCCTAAGGGTAAAAAAATCAATTTTCACTTTTTTTTGATGTGGACAACATCTGAGCATCGAATTAGACCGATCCCATGCCCCAAAAGTGGTCCCTTCCAGAGATATGAGCGTTTTATGAAATTGATGGTACACCAAAGATACACGTATTTAAATCATTAAAAAGGCTCTCCTGAACAAAACTGGTTTTACCCTTAGGTCCCTTTCTATTTTGCGCGTCACATATGAAACAACAGAACAAAAGGCCTGGGACGTTTTAGCCTTATGGGCCGGCGCATAAAGAATCCTGCTGGCAAGTCCATGGCTGGTTTTGGAACAGGGAATTGTTAAGAGGCTTCACAACAGCTTCCAAAACGGTTTCTTGGTAATCTTTGGCCGATGTTTTGACTCCTTGTTCGCAGAAATGCAGGTCAGTGACCCCATCGTAAGAGACACCCCACCAAACCATGACTGAAGCTGGATGATGACCCTTTTCCATCCTTGACCGTGCATACACTCTATCATTTTGCTTGTTAAATTTTTCCTGAACGGTAAAAACTTTTTCATCGGTGAACAAAATTTTCTGTGCAAGTTATCAGCGTACTTCACCAAAAGACGTTTGCATTTTTCAATCCTATTTTTTTAAAGCTGCAGTCAACAAATGTCCGGTACGTCGTTTGAAAGCCCCAAGTCCCAAGTCTTTTTAATGATTCGACTCATGGACTTTTGCGTGGTATTCATCTCACGGGCCATGATTTTCTGTTTTCGGAGCGGATTTCTGTGAATTCTTAATTTAACGGCTTTGATGACACCGGTGGCGGTCTTTTACATCTCCAGTCTCTTCAAACAGTTGTATGCATCGGTAGACGAACATGCGGCTAATCCCTAGTGGCCGGAGCGTTTTGAAAATATCGTTTTTTCTTTCACATTTGAGGCAGTCCAGATTTGAATCCATTGGATTACAAATTGTGGACGGTTTTAGAGGACAAGGTTGATCACAAAAGATACCCTAACATTGGATCTCTTTAGAGTGCTTTGGTTCGAGCTGTGGCCAATTTTCCAATGGACGAGGTTCGTGCAGCTATTGACGATAGGCCAGTGCGACTTAAGGCGGGTGTAAGCCCAAAAGGCGGACATTTCGAATAAGTAGATTCTTTTTGGATACAATATGCATCAATAAATATATTAAAAAATATTTGGTCCAAAAACATTCAGTACTTTTTATTTTACAGCATAAAACGTGTGTAACAGTATTTATGTCCCTACTTAGTACTATCCGCCAAGCAACTGGGTCGGTAATTACGAGTATACGAACGATTTCCCTCTTAAAATTTTCAATACACATTCATCCGCTTTTGATAGCACCCATTATTCGGTCGAACATAAAAGCATGGGAAGTATCAGTAGTAATTTCGTATTTCATGATAGGACCCTGTTAAGTAAGCTTTTAACCTACACGCAGAAAAGTTTGGTAAGTATGGTATGGTAAGTTAGGTATAAATATATAGACCAAAGGTAATCAATTGCAATATGAGTTCGTCTTTGGTCCAAACCCTTGCTAAGGCAGTTAATCAAGATTTCTTTACCTGTGCTTTACACCATTTAAAAGTGTTTTTAAGTCATCGGTTTAAAAGACCTGCCAACTATCTTCCTTTCTTTAAAGATGTTACAAACACCAGCAATAAATTATAATACCCAGTAGGGTGCAGAAATATGAATTAAAAATTTGACCACACCATACATTGAAAATTAAATGGTTCTGCTTACTAAAACCCACAAAAGAAACTAATTTATTTATTTTAATTTATGTTTCCTTTTATGCACCGTCTTACGCAGGCATGACTAGAAGAAAAAGCTAAAACAAAAACCTACAAAACCAATTTCAATACATTTTCTTATCTCTCACCATCTTCTGTGGTAAAATACAAATCATCTTGCAGGGTGTTTGTATGTGTGTGTGTGTGTGAGTGTCTGTGTGAATATTTCGTTCGTTGTATATTTCCTGTAAGGATTTCTCCAGTATTGAATGAAAAACTAATGTTTGTTTGTGGTCAAATTCAATTAAAGATAAGTTCATGTAATATCCTTGAAATCTATATAATATTTGTTCTTTTTTTCGTTCGTACAACCACTCCTCCATTCAATTCTCAATAAGTTTTGTGCTGCACACATGGAGAACAAAAATGCAACAGAGCCGAAGAATAGCCAGAGAAAGGACACAAGGAGGAGTGTGTGCGTGTGTGTGTACTTTAGAGTTTTGACCTGACCACTTTAGATTTGTTACGTACACCGTGTGCAGATTTGTTTGGATACTTCTAAATGTGAGATTTACAGGATCCGCTTGGAATATTATAAGAACTATGAAGCAAATCCTTTGGCAAATGTTTGCAATACAGTCGAAACTATTTAGTCTACAATGTGATACAAGGTAGAATACTTTATATTTGTAGCACTCAGAAATATTGAAGTTCCTGTGTCCCTTAGATATTCATAAAAAGATTTTGTACAGTGTACGCTTTGCTGTTGGGTAATTTCGGAGATTTTTGGAAGAACTTAATCTGATCCTTTCAATTTCAATAATACTCGTATTTTGCAGATCTATTTTACTAATCATCAAAAAATGAGCCCCCCGTGAGACAACACTACGGTAAAATTGGCAATAAGTGATAAAAAAAGAAATGATAAGGAAGGGGTTCTCAAACCGTACCAAATATTTCGTAGAACATTCTTTACTGCCTTCTTACACAAGGCCTGAAAACAGGCATTTCAACACCGAAAAAAAATATTCGAAGGACAGTATTGTTCATTTTTTTCAAAAGGCCTGCTAGCATAAAAGGCAGCTAAAATGTGAAAGGGCAGTTGAGAAGGCCAAAGTGTCGGCCAGCATTAAAAATGAAAGTGGAAGGTGCATCTGTAAACATTGTTATACGAGGGTTGCTATTTATATTTCGGGTCTTGACAATACTAGTGGTACCAGATGCAAACTGAAATATAACTTCACTCAGAACGTTTTGTCATTTAAGGACGAGTTGTTTACAGTGGGTTGGAAAATTTATCTAAGTCAACAAATGGAATTATCCGTGAACATTTTCGTGCGATGATTTTTTACGATTTTCGGCGTGGGTTATCGAGACAAGAGTGTCTAAATCAACTTCTGACTTTGGCGATGAAGCACCATCAAAAACCACGGTTAGTCGCTAGTACCAAGATTTCAGTCTCGGGCGCCGTTCGCTTCAGGATTAATTTCGTGAAGGACGTCCAACCAGAAACCATCGATGCTGTGCGTGAAGTAATTAAGCAAGGCCGACATGTGACATACCGCGAGATTAAGGTATCCTTGGGCATGAGTATGACAAGCATCAATAAGATATTGCATGTTCATTTGGCCGTGAAAAAAAATTTGTTCTCGTTGCATCCCACATAATTTTGCAAATGCTCAAAAAAAAGCTCGTATGGATTGGTGCAAAGAGATGTTGGAAAAGTATAACTGCGGTAGCTCAAAGGCAGTGTTTAACATTGTAGCAGGCGACAATTCATGGACCCGAAACAAAACAGCAATCGACCGAATGGGTCTTGCAAGACGAGCCAAATCCAAAAAAGTTGTTCGTGGAAGAAGAACATCGAAGCAAATGATTGCGTTTTTTTTCGATATAACCGGCCATGTTGCCACATTGCCTTTGGTGGAACGTAGGACGTTCAATTCTGATTGGTATACAACCAACTGTTTACCAATAGTGTTCGAAAAAAGGAGGAGAAGGAGATAATAAGAGAAGGCTGATCATTTTGCATCACCACAATGCGAGCTCTCACACTTCAGCTGAAACGAAGAGCTATTTGGCCCCTCAAGATGTCGAATTGATGCGCCATCCACCGTACAGCCCAGATTTGGCACCCAAAGACTTCTTCTTATTTCCTAGCTTAAAACTATTTCCAATAATAAATTATTATGTTTTTATTGCCGGACCCTTAATATAAATACCAACCCTCGTATGCCAATATTTTGGTTTCTTTTTTTGCAATCTATCTTAAAGGACAATAAGCAAATCGGATAACATAAATGGTAAATCACAGAAATTAGGTAGTTTCAGTAAACTACAGAATTATTACAGATCATATTTAGTTTTTTAGTATTGTTTGCTTATTTACTAAATGTTTATAACTATTTCAATAATATTTACAGTTATAATTTCACGAATTTATAAATATTAGTCGAATTTAAACGTTTGCTTGATCCAGTTTATGTTTTCTCTTAAGCCTACTTGTTTCGTTGGTGTTATCTAATAGAGCGGTGGCTTAGGGATTTGAAGGCTGATTTAGTCTTCCAATATAATTTTCGATGCATCTACTAATTTCATCATTAACAGAAGCCATGCTCAGGTCTCTCGATAAAATGCTGTTTTTAACAAACCATGGATCATTTGTGATCAATATTAAGGCTTTAGATTGATATATTTTCAATGCGTGGGTTGCTATATACATAGTTCTGGCCTAGGCAACACTAAGTGTTGCCTGGTTGACATTTTTTAGCTTAAACGTACTCAGAACGTTTTGACGTACGACCATCATTTGTGTTGTTTACAGTGACTTGAAACAATCAATTTGGCAAAAAAAAAATGGAATTAACTCGTGAACATTTTCGTGCAATCAGTTTTCACAATTTCGACGTGGATTATCACGACAAGAGTGCATTGATGAACTTAAATCTTTGTATGGCGCGAAGTACCATCCTATAGCAGTGCGAAAACTGGTTTAAAGAATTCAATCGTGGCCGACGCTCCTTCAAAGACGAAGGTCGTGAAGGTCGTAAAAAACGGCCGTTGTGCCAGAGAACAGTGATGCCGTGCGTGAACTGATAAAGCAATATCGTCATGTGACATACCGTGCGATGATGCATCCACCTGCATACATTCGATATTGCATAAATACCTGGCCGTAAAAAAGGTTTGTTCTCGTTGGAGCCGCACAATTTGACAATCGCTCAAAAAAAGGCTGTTGTCGATTGCTGCAAAGAAGTTTTGAAAAAATACAATCGCGGGGCTTCAAAAGACGTTTATAAGATCGTCACAGGTGACGAATTATGGATCTATGCGTATGAGACCGAAACAAAACAGCAATCCACTGTGTGGGTCTTCGAAGACGAGCAAAATCCAACGAAAGTTGTTTGTCGAAATAAATGGTTGCCTGTTTCTGCGGCAAAACTGGTCATGTGGAGACTGTTCCGCTTGAGCAACGTAGGACGGTCAATTCTGAGTGGTACACCACAATTTGTTTGCCAAAAGTTTCGGAGAAATTCGAAAAACGAACAAGAGAACACGAATCATTGTGCACCATGACAATGCGTGCTCTCACATATCGGCTCAAACCAACGGCTTTTTGACCGGCCAAAACGTTGAATTGACTTCTTTTTATTCCCGCACATCAAGAAAATATTCGTGGTCAACGATTTTCGTCGCCAGAAGATGCTGTTGAAGCGTTCAAAAACCATGTTTTTGAGGTGTCTCAATCGGAGTGGAAAACGTGTTTCTTCAATTGGTTTGAGCGCATGGAAAAGTGTATAAATCATGCTGGAGAATACTCTGAAAAACAATAAAACCATTTTTGATGATAAATATTCGCTTTTTCATTATTAGGCCAGAATTATACTTAGTAGGGACATAAATATAGGTATATAGCAGCCTTCACATTATGATGACTTTCGCGCATTTCCATTGCGATGGAAAATGGACTAATCTTAATATAGAGTTGAAACTTTAGTCAACCATATGATAACTTTTCGGCTAAGATTCCTAACAACATGTGAGTTTATGCAATCGTTACCTGAAGATTTATCTTTATTTAAAATTTTGATTTCGTTCTGCACTACATTTAGTGAAATATGTGGCAGTGGTTAATCCATTTGACATTGCGTATCCCAAAACAACTTGGTTTTATTATTTTCGTCGAAATTTTTAAGTTCAAACGGTTGAAAGGTATCTCTTAAATAAAGTGCAAACGCTTGAGTGTTTTTATTAGATTTGCACCAGGGTATGTCGTCGTGGATTTTTTCCACCTGCCAAAAGCTATCGAAAAATCAAAGGCACAAAATTTTCTCCTTACAAATCGGCCCACCCTTATATATGAACATGTATAAATATTCACTCCGAAACTATTGTCACGACATCACTAGTAGTTTGTATCATAATCAATAAAAATATGAACTGTATGTTGTTTGGAAAAGTTCTCATGGTTTATGGTTTCTTTATTACCTTTAAGCCTAGAAAAATCCCACTTTATAATGCTTACCCCCATCTGAAGCTGGATTTACGTAACTAGTATACCATGAAGGCCCTGATATGCGAGCTCTTACATATCTCAAACCAGCGCCTTTTTGACCGGCCAAAACGTCGAATTGATGGGTCATCCGCCGTACAGCCCTGACATGGCACCCAATGATTTCTTTTTATTCCCTTACATCAAGAAAAAAATACGTGGCCAACGCTTTTCGTCGCCAGAAGATGCTGTTGAATCGTTCAAAAACCATGTTTTGGAGGTGTCTCAGTCGGAGTGGAAAAAGTGCCTCGACAATTGGTTTGAGCGCATGCAAAAGTCTATAATTGATGCTGGAGAATTCTTTGAAAAACAATAAAACCATTTTTGATGATAAATATTCGCATTTTCATTATTTGGCCAGAAAATATACATAGCAGCCCGTATCATCAGGTTATCACTTATTATCCGACTACTGTATCTTCAATACAAAAGTAGTTTCATCCTTTTTTCTACGCTATCGTTTCTTTACAATTTCTTCAGGATTCTTTTAACTCCTCTCTCTCTTTCTCGCTCCTTGTTTTTAGACTTCCCCATCTGCCACCCTCACTAGTTTATGTGTACATTTGAAAGAGTTACGTTGGCTTTCATTTGTAGTTATTTACCCAGCAGTCGCTTTCCTTTTGCAATACCGGCATTCATACAATTCCTGTCTACGGTCTCACATCATGCGACCGTCGACGATTGAACGTGTATTTGCAGTTACTGACCACTCCGTGCGACGACACATGTGTCATTGGTTTAAGTAGTACAAAGTAGAAAAAACAAATGAAAAACTTCATTGGGAAATTACATTTTCTGTTTTTCCATCTACTTGAGATGTAGTTTGTGGTCCGGAGTTATTTTCTTTTATGAACTTTTTTCCTATTGACTAAGTGGGAACAAAGAGGATCTCGTTGTGGCTTTTAGTTTCATAATTAATAATCTGATGTCTGAATAGTGGTAAAAAAATAAATTATGTAATAAACAGGACATCAGCTTGGAAGGCTTTTATTTCGACCTGGAATGTTTGAAAATATTTACACCACTACTATAGCTTAAGAACCATCTCAGGTAATAATTGTGTTGTTTGTAGGAGATTTACATGAAACTTTTAAATATAAAATAGATATGCACTAGTTGAGCCCTAATATACAGGTTGTTTTCTTTTAGATTGTCAAATAAAACGAGCCTATTATTAAGAAGTATAACATTGTGTTGCCAGCAATAAATACTGCTCCTGATGTGTATTTTTCCAAACTTCGAAAACTAAGCCAAATAAGCTCAATAGTGAAATCATTTGTTAAAAAATGTTCCAAGTTTAATTATGTTTAAATAAATAGTTTTGTTTAATAACAAAGGTGTAATTTACTTTTGTTAAAAAAATATTTATATGCCTATAATTTTTTTCATTTGCTCCCTTTAAAGTATTCCCCCTCAAATATGATACAATTGTGCCAGCGTTTTTTCCATTCCTCGAAGCAGTCCTGATATGAACTTTTTGGTATGGCCAAAAACTACCAACAAGCAGCAATTTTAGAACGAACTTCGCTAGTTGCTAAATATATTTCTGGCTGGTTGCTATATGTGACGCGCAAAATAGAAAAGGACCTAAGGTTAAAAACCAGTTTTGTTCAGGAGAGCCATTTTAAAGATAAGGTCCCTTTATATTTGCTCTTAGAATCGTCGACTTCACTTTCATAAAACGCGCATATCTCTGGGAGGGAACACTTTTGGGGCATGAGATCGGTCTCATTCGATGCTCAGATGTTGTCCACATCAAAAAAAAAAAAAAAAAAAATTGATTTTTTTTTTACCCTTAGATCCATTTCTCTATGCGCTGTCACATATATTGCTCCACTAAGTGTTGTCTGGCGCCATCTGACATTTCCATTGGAAAGTTTGACATTTTTTAGCATAACCGTACTTAGAACGTTTTGACGTCCGACCATCATTTGTGTTGTTTACTGTGACTTGAAAAAACCAATTTGGCAAAAAAATGGAATTAACTCGTGAACATTTTCGTGCGATCATTTTTCACAATTTCGACGTAGATTACCACGACAAGAGCGCATCGATGGACTCAAATCCTTGTATGGCGATGAAGCACCATCCCATAGCACTGTGAAAAACTGCTTTAATGAATTCAATCGTCGACACTCGCTCAAAGACGAAGGTCGTCCAAAAACGGCCGTTGTGCCAAAGAACATTGAAGCCGTGTGCGAACTGATAAAGCAAGACCGTCATGTGACATACCGTGAGATAGAGGCATCCTTGGGCATTTCTTTCACCAGCATACATTCGATATTGCATGAACACCTGGCCGTAAAAAAAGGTTTGTTCTTGTTGGATCCCGCACATTGGAAATCGCTCAAAGAAGGCTTGTGTCGATTAGTGCAAAGAAATTTTGTAAAAATACGATCGCGGTGCTGCAAAAGTCGTATATAAGATCGTCACAGGCGACGAATCATGGATCTATGTATATGAGCCGAAACAAGACAGCAACTGACGCAGTGGAACCTTGAAGCCAAGCCAAATCCAAGGAAAGTTGTTCGTGAAAGAAGCACTTCAAAGCAAATGGTCGTCAGTTTCTTTGGCAAAACTGGTCATGTGGCGACTGTTCTTCATTTGGAAGTTGAATTCTGAGAGGTACGCCACAATTTGTTTGCCTAAAGCCTTCGAAGAAATTCGAAAAACGAAGACGAATTATTGTGCACCATGACAATGCGAGCTCTCACACATCTCAAACCAGCGCCGTTTTGACCGGCCAAAACGTCGAATTGATGGGTCATCCGCCGTACAGCCCTGACATGGCACCCAATGACTTCTTTTTATTCCCTCATATCAAGAAAAAAATGCGTGGCCAACGCTTTTCGTCGCCAGAAAATGCTGTTGAAGCGTTCAAAAACCATGTTTTGGAGGTGTCTCAGTCGGAGTGGAAAAAGTGCCTCGACAATTGGTTTGAGCGCATGCAAAAGTCTATAATTAATGCTGGAGAATACTTTGAAAAACAATAAAACCATTTTTGATGATAAATATTCGCATTTTCATTATTAGGCCAGAAATATATATAGCAGCCCGTATCATCAATCAACTTGTGTATCAAAATTTCTAACATTTGGTGATAACAATCAGCCAGCCAACCAGTCTTCTTGCCGAATTGAATTTTTGCAATTCTTTGTGTGTGAGCAATCTAAAGCAAGATACAAAATGCCTTTAACTCTGGTAAGCGGGTACATATCAAAAATGCACTCCAACATATAAATGGTAATACTGGGACATAAATACTGTTACAACATTGAACACACCCATTTCAATAGTAGAACTGAACATAACCCGTTAATGCCATATGGGTTTTTAAAGCTAACCTCAATAGCGTTACAGGATTTTAAAAATGTTTCAACTTTCAGGTCAGATAATGAGAACTGAATCGCTGTTATAGCGCTTTTCAAGTGTGAAATAAAAAAAACGATATTTTCAAAACGGTCCGGCCACTAGGGATTAGTCGCGTGTTCGTCTACCGATGCGTAAAACTGTTTGAGGAGACTGGAGATGTGAAAGACCGCCACCGGTCGGGCCGCCCACGCTATGTTCTAACACTGCATGTTATCAAAGCCGTTAAATCAATAACTCACAGAAATCCACTCCAAAAACAGAAAATCATGGCCCGTGAGATGAATATCACGCAAAAGTCCATGAGTCGAATCATTAAAAAAGACTTGGGACTTGCGGCTTTCAAACAACGCACCGGATATTTATTGACTGCAGCTTTTAAAAAAATAACATTGAAAAATGCAAACGTCTTTTGGTGAGGCACGCTGATTACTTGCACAGAAACATTTTGTTCAGCGATGAAAAAATTTTTACCGTTCAGGAAAAATTTAACAAGCAAAATGATAGATCTAAGGAAGCATCTGAACTTATCCCAAGGGTGGAAAAGGGTCATCACCCAGCTTCAGTCATGGTTTTGTGGGGTGTCTTCTACGATAGGGTCACTGACCTGCATTTCTGCGAACAAGGAGTCAAAACATCGGCCAAAGTTTTCCAAGAAACCGTTTTGGAAGCTGTTGTGAAGCCTCTTAACAATTCCCTGTTCCAAAACCAGCCATGAACTTTCCAGCAGGACTCTGCGCCGGACCATAGGGCTAAAACGTCCCAGGCCTGGCTTCGAAACAATTTGCCAGCGTTCATTTCCTCTGAAGAATGGCCCACAGGCAGTCTAGATTTAAACCTATTGGATTACACACTGTGGAAGGTTTTAGAGGACAAGGTTTGTCACAAAAGATACCCCAAGATTGGATCTCTTAAGACAGTTTTGGTTCGAGCTGTGGCCAATTTTCCAATGGACGAGGTTCGTGCAGCTATTGACGGTAGGTCAATAGCTGCGACTTAAGTCGGGTGTAAGCCCAAAAGGCGGACATTTCGAATAAGTAGATTCTTTTTGGATACAATATACATGAATAAATATATTAAAAAATATATTTGGTCCAAAAAACATTCAGTACTTTTTATTTTACAGCATAAAACGTGTGTAACAGTATTCATGTCCCTACTAAGTATAGCAGCCCGTATCATCCATCAACTTTTGTTTAAAAATTTCTAACATTTGGTGATTGCAACAGAGAGTCTTCTTGCCGAATTGAATTTTTGTGAGCAATCAAAAGCAAGATAAAAAATGACTTTAACTCCGGTAAGCGGGTATATATCAAAAATGCACTCCAACATATAAATGGTAATAATGTCGAGCTAAGAACTCGAGCTGGAAATCAGTAGAGCTATGAACGCAAGACTGTATAAAGTGACTATTAGATTTATCGATATGTCGGCAATACGCCTCCGTTTAAAAATTCCAGATGTTTTTATGCATTAATTATACCTAATTTTTTGTGTGAAAGTCGCGCACGCTAACAACCAAGCAAAGCCGATCACTACAACAATTTAATTTCAACTGAGAATATCTGTTTTTTTAATTATATAAAAACCTTTGATACCCCAAATGATAAAAGTTGGAATTTCTGCGAGTTAAGATAACAACTGACTCCACTGCCACGATTGGCGCCCAAGTATGTACAAACATTTTTGGCCATTTAAATTTTAACAACTTTGGAGCACATAACAAATTGATATGTTTCCCTCCAAAAAAGCAAAGAAAAAATGAACAACAAAGAACGAAGTTAAAACGGCAAAAGGGAATGAATGATGGCTAAATGAAATTGAGGCAAACTTCTCACTTCTCACAGTAAATGAACCGACTACACTCACAGCACACAGTAAGCAAAGGCCGCAGGATGAGTCGCACCCCATGCCCTTCTCTCCGGTCAGCAACTCATGTGTGAGTTGCATATTAGAGCAGGAGGAGTAACATGCCCTTAACGAATGGAGTATTTAAGCATTTATTAATTAAACTTTTCTTTACAAAATAGTAACAACAAATCAAACGAGAGCAAAAAATACAAAAACAGGAACGGCAGAAGAACTTTTTCCAACAACTTAAGCCATAAAAACCTCCAACGCAAACACAGTCGTTTACACACACTCCTTGGCCACAAATACATTCATTTATTCACTCACTCATCTGTCCATCCGTCTGAAGGCGGCAGGCAGTGCAAACGGATAAACGAACGAACGAATGAATGAAGTGGCAAAAGGAGCAAAGTGATGAATTGGGTTTTTAAAATAATCAACATTGTTGCATATTTTACGGCGGGCATTTGGAAAAAGCACAACAAGGAAATGTGGAAATGTGTGTTTGTTGCAACTTGTATGGGATTGTGAGAATACATGAAAGGCAGCATATGTGTGTGTGTATAGACTCTAGAGCTACATCACAACAGTAACCATTACAGTAACAACAGCGACATGAACAAAACAATATTGTTGTTGTTGTTAAACTTACAATGAAAACGTGTAAAACACCACAAGTGATATAAAAGGGAACGTTGTTTCATGGGCAAACAAACAGCAACACTATCATTGTCATGCACAATGGGGCCGAAGATGTCCATAGTTTGAAGTTTCACATGAATTTAGAGAAAAACTAGTAAAAAAAGCTAAAGTCGGACATGGCCAACTATATTATACACTAAACTTCTGGATGTCCAGAGAAGCGAAGGGAAAAAAAGGTTTCTGGACCACACTGGACAAGCATGAAATTTGCCCATATTTTAAAACTAATGTCATATTAAAATGTATGGCGAAATTTCATTGTTTCAGATCAAAACGTTTGGGAGCTATATCTTCACCTAAGCCGTATTTTCCAATCGCAACAGAGTCCATCCTTGTTAAAAAAAACAAACGTGTGCAGAAGCCACGGTTCGATAGCAAACCTCTATCCGATGGTCTATATTTTCAATGACTCTCTGATATAAGAAGGTTTAATCTCGGTAATGTGCTGAATTATATAGGGTGATTCATTTAGAGGTATTTTTTCAGCACAAAAATATATAAAGATTCCAATCAAGTGTGGAATCTTTTTTAGTAATTTGAAAGGACATTTTATGGAATTTATTTTTTGAAAATAATTTTACAAATGTTGGCAACTGTATTATGGAAATGAGCGTTCGGTGAGAAACGGGAAGATCCGCTCTTTTCGACCAATATTTTGTTCAGTGATCAGGTATATTTCTGGCTCAACGGCAAAGTCAATTTTCGCATTTGGGCTGAAGAGCAACAAGAAGAGGTTCAAGAGGTGCCATTATACCCAGAGAACACCACGGTATGGTGGGGTTTATAAGCTGGAGGAATCATCGGTGCATATTTTTTCAAAAATGATGACGAACGGAACGTAACAGTGAATGGTGCTCGCTATCGTGCCATTATATCGTAGTAGCCATACAGCTGCTCAAACAATGGATCTATTGAGAGGTCATTTCGAAAAGTACTTAATTCCACGTTTTGGACCGGTGAGTTGGTCGCCTAGATCGAGTGATATCACACATTTAGAAATTTTTCTTTGGGGTTACGTAAAGTCCAAAGTCTATACGCAGAAAAAAAGTATGGTTGAGATAACAATATTCGAAGAGCATCATACTATTGTTGGGTATATGGTTGCGGCGCAAAAATATAATGATCATCACAACAATAGTATGGTTCACACACAACCATACTATGATTCTGACAACAATATTATGGTCCTCACAACAATAGAATTATTCACACACAACCATACTATGATCCCCACAACCATAATATTATTCTTACTCAGCCATACAATGATCCCTACAACCATATCATTATCCTCACAACCATAGAATGTTTCACATACAACCATAGTATGATTCTCACAACTATAGTTGGACTTACACGTAATTATACTATGATCCCCAAAATTGTTGTAAGGATTGAGTTAAGTTGTTATTAAACAATAGAGATTTGTATTAAGTAAATTATTTAAAAATGCATTAAACTCTTATTAACAGGAGTAATTTATTTAACAGTAGAAAAAAAAACTATTTATTAAAAATATTTCAGGTTTACTAATTCAAAGTAGTTTGTTTTGAAAAAAAAAATAATTTTCATATAAAAAGTACTACAAGTATTATTGCGTGAGATTCGTAACAATAACATTGTTATATTAAGAAAAATTAGGATTTAGTCGGTATCATATTTTTGTTAACATAAAACTCAAAAAAACAATAGTTTTGTCGCACCAACCATTGGTGATACAATCATATATGACACATTTGGGGCATGGGATCGGTCTCATTCGATGATTGATTTTTTTTACCCTTAGATCCCTTTCTCTATGCGCTGTCACATATACTCCTGGATTTTTATTTGCCGAAATGCGGGAAAATGTAAAACTCATATTAAAGAACGTGCATTATGGTTGAGACACCCCTTATGTGGCTTCTTTAGCTAAAACAGTACAATCGGATGAACATGTATGTGTGAGCTTTATCTTAATCTGAACCGATTTTCTTTTCTAAAAACGTTGTTAAGCTTCGCCAGAGCGACCTTATGTTCACTCCACAGTCACTACGTTACCCAATCGCAAACATAAACAAGTTCTGTTTTGAACTATTGAGGCCATCGCTTATCTTAGGCAAATCTTTTAAATAAATCTATATTTGATCTCGTAGCAAATTTGTTCATATTGTCTATTAACTGACCGTTTTAACAATGCGGTATATTTTTTAGGCCAAATAAGCCAAAACGTCCGGCAACTTTATCATTTTTTAAGGTACTAAATGCGGGCCAACAAATTGTCCCCATTTTTCCATTGTTTGTCTACAAGAAATTGAAATTTGTTAAGCAAATACTAAAAAAGTGTACTTTTCGCCCGTTTTTGATCATTTACAGTCCTTAACAGCTTATGAGTATAAGCCATCATCAAGCAAAATGTCAGGATCCTAGGTTGATTCGTTCGACAGATAGTCACACGGACGGACATTGCTAGATTGTCGTATTTACTTTATAGGGGCCCATATCAATATTCCGTGGTGTTGCAAACGAAATGACAAATTTAGTAGTATACCATCCACTCGACGGTGAAAGGTATACAACAATTGTAGTAAAATCAAGATAAAAATTAACATGTTTGATTTAACCATCTGACCTACATTTACGGGGGAAATTTGACCTACTTTTAGAGAAATATATTCAATTGACTTAGTGTTAAGAATGTAAGTAATCACAAAAGAAAGCCGTTAAACTATACTAAATTTGTCATACGATACACCTAGGAATATTGATCGGAGACCCATAAGGATATATGTGACCGCGCATAGAAAAAGGGACCTAAGGGTAAAAAATCAATTTTCACTTTTTTTTGATGTGGAAAACATCTGAGCATCGAATGAGACCGATCCCATGCCCCAAAAGTGTTCCCTCCCAGAGATATGCGCGTTTTATGAAAGTGATGGTACACCAAAGATACACGTATTTAAATCTTTAAAATGGTCCTCCTGAACAAAACTGGTCTTTACCCTTAGGTCCTTTTCTATTTTGCGCGTCGCATATATTTTTGATAGTAAAAGACATATGGCCACGTCTGTCTGTCCGCGTAACTTTTAACGAATTATCCTAGCATACTGAAATTTTGCATGATGACCATCATTATTAAGATTGTTAGGCTTGTGTACGAGGGCGACCGCAAAAGTAACTGGCCTAACATAAAAAGAACCGTTTTTTTGGAATTATTATTATTTATTTTTCAACATAATCTCCTTCCAACTCAATACACTTTATCAAACGTTTTTCAAGTTTTTTTAATTCCATCCGAAAAATAAGATTTTTCAAGACCTTCAAAATATGCCTCAGTTTCAGCAATAACCTCGCTATTGGACGACAATTTTTTGCCACCGAGAATTTTTTTTAAATTTGGAAACAAAAAATAATCAGATGGAGCTGAATCTGGACTATATGGATGCGGAGCAATTTCAAATCGTAATTCGGCCAGTTTTTGTTGAGTTAAAAATGCAGTGTATGAAGGAGCATTATCTTGATGAAAAAGAACTTTTTTCTAAATGCGGTCGTTTTATCTTGATTTCTTCACTCAACCGATCCAATAATGCACAATAATAATATTCACTATTTATAGTTTTTCCTTTCTCAAGATAATCAATAAATATTATACCCCTTGCATCCCAAAATACTGTGGCCATTACTTTTCCTGCTGACTTAACAGTTTTCGCCTTCTTGGGACCACTTTTACCAGCTTCTATCCATTGTTTTGACTTTTCTTTGCATTCTGGGATGTAGTGATGGATCCATGTTTCATCAACAGTTATGAATCGGCGCAAGAAATCTATTGGATTACGCTGATAAATCGCTAAAAGCTCCTCGGAATTGGTCCAAAGGACGATTTTTTGGGGCAAAGTCAACAAACGCGGCACCCATCTTGCGGATAGCTTTTTCATGTGGAGTTCATCATGTAAAATACTCCAAACTTGTTTTCGTGTATTTTAACAATATCAGCAAGTTCACTGAGCTTTATTCGTCTATCTTTAGTAACTTCATTAAATATTTTTCTAATGTTTTCAATAGTAGTAGCAGTGTTCGGTCTTCCAGAGCGTTGTTCATCTTCCGTACTTGAACGACCCATTTTAAATTGTTGAACCCAGGATTTCACGGTGGAGTATGATGGTGCATTATCACCATGAACAGAATCCAATTCATCTTTGATTAACCTTTCATATAAAAGTGTTTAATTACCGCACGAAACTCTTTATTTTCCATTTTTCAAAAATTATAAAACTTGTTTACTTCAATCACCTGTAACAAAGAAAATAATCATTAAATATTTCGGAAATTTTGACAGATGGCTTATAAAAGATTGCTTTTAAAACACAAAAAAAAGTTGCTAGTAAAACAGAAAATGTGCCGGGCCCGTAAGTTTTGCGGTCGCCCTCGTATATGAATTAAGAAGGTTTCCGTATCGATACCTCGGGAAAAAGGTTTTGAGGTTTTTCAAAGAAGGCTTTAAAGGGCTACTGTCACACTAAATACTTATAAAGAAACCATATTTTCAGGATGATCATTTGGCCGAAAAAATGTTCTCTATGGTCAAAACGGCGTTAAACGGTAAATATGGCTACTCAAATTAAAACAATTTCGCTACGACTGCAAATATGGATACATTTTGAAGATGTGGCTACGATGAGGGTCGGGCGAATACGCGCGATAAAAACAGCCTTCATGTTCAAAAATAAGGGCGAAGAATTGCACATGGGCTTATGGAAAATATTGATTTATTTAGAAAATTCGACTGATATTATGGTCGGGCTCATGTAACAACGGGTCATTTTTTGTTAGTTATAAAGGGTGGTTACATTTTTAGGGCCGATGTTGGAAGTGAACAGACTAACTCAATGTTTAGCTCGTTTGTTTTATTTCGGTCTGTTGCTTTTACACATTGAACAGGGATTAAACCGGCTCAAGACCTCTTGCTTCTATATTTAAATAGAAGACAAGTTTTTAACAAAATGGCAAAGTGACATTGATTTTCGTGGCTGCACACTGCTTTTATCATGATTTCGTGACAACCCTCTTCAGAAAGCCTTGCTGCAATTGTTGAAAGTAAAACCGAACTCTATAAGGCCAGGCTCTCAATTTGAACCTTGGAAAAATACACAAGCGAGTAACGCGTAAAAGTAATTCAGGCTTCGGGCAACAGTGGATGATCAATTTTCGAAGAAAATCATCTTCAGTGATAAGGCACATTTTCACCTCAGTGGATTTGCCAATAAGCAGAATTGGGCGAATGATAATCCAAGAGCGATCGTCGAAAAAACAATGCACCCACACAGAGTGACTGTTTGGTGCGGTTTATGGGCTTGCGGCATCATCGGGCCGTATATTTTCTAAAATGAGGCTGGGCAGGCAGTTACTGTGAAAGGTGTTCGCTGTCGTGATATGATAACAAACTTTTTATGGACCGAATGGGAAGATATAGATGTGGACGATATGAGGTTTCAACAGGACGGTGCCACTTGCCACACAGCTAACGAAACAATGGCTCTTTTGCGCGACAAATTCAATGCCTGTGTTATCTCACGTCGTGGC
The DNA here is from genome assembly GCA_963513945.1 of Hydrotaea diabolus. NCBI lineage: Eukaryota > Metazoa > Arthropoda > Insecta > Diptera > Muscidae > Hydrotaea > Hydrotaea diabolus. Next base: position 120,514,155 of record OY740718.1, on the reverse strand, counting down.
AATGTTAATTGGCCGCCAAGATCATGTGCTTTAACACCGTTGGACTTCTTTTTTGGGGTTATTTGAAAAAAGGTGTACGTCGATAAGCCAGTACTAATTCAGGAGCTAAAGGATGAGATAATTCGGCACATTAATGGCATTGAACCTCAATTATGCCTTAGCGTAATCGAAAGTTTGGACCATCGGATGGAGGATTCGGCCGATATTTTGTTCCATACATATTTGAACTATACCAATATTATCATAATAAAAAGGAATGACAATAATTTCCTAAATAATTTGTGTTTTATTTAAAATCAACATCGGCCCTTAAAATTTAACCACGCTTTGTTCTCTATAGACTAGCGACATTTGTAGAGGAGAACGACCTTATACATCAATGTCAATATTGATTTAGACCACAGCACTCGACTACGCACCAACTTAAAAGAGTTGTGAAGTTGATAAGACGCAATAAGGAGCGGCGTCATTCTACAGGAATACTCTTTTTGGATATTGAGAAGGCTTTTGACTCTATCTGGCACAATGGACTTTTATACAAGCTTCATAGAATGCAATGTCCAATGTATTTAATCAAGTTAATCAAAAGCTTTCTCACGGACAGGAAATTCATTGTCGAAGTCAATGGAGAACAATCCGCCTCAATAAGTATTCCTGCTGGAGTTCCTCAGGGGTCAGTTTTATTGCCAAACTTCCAGTGGGAAATCACGTAGCGTTTTAAGCTGATGACAGCGCATTTATATGCAGTGGTAAGGTTTCTAATGCAATAGTCAAGCGTATGCAAAAGACACTTTGTTCAGCTAGCAAATAATTTACAAATTGGAAAATAAAGATAAATGAGGATAAGTCTTTCTAAAAAATTGAAGATGTCAAATATCAAGAGGAAGAAGACCAGAAAGCTTCGCGGTCATGTGAGTCATGGTCACGGTCGTATCGGCAAGCACCGTAAGCATCATGGTGGTCGTGGTAATGCTGGTGGTATGCACCATCATCGCATCAACTTTGACAAATACCATCCCGGTTACTTCGGCAAAGTTGGTATGAGGAACTTCCACTTGCGTCGTCAGCATAAATTCTGCCCCACTCTTAACTTGGATAAGTTGTGGTCTTTGGTTGGTGTCGACAAAGTTGCTGAATTGGAGAAGAATAAGGCTCCTAAAGCTCCCGTCATCGATTTAGTTAAATTTGGTTACTACAAGTTATTGGGCCGTGGTCACTTCCCCAATTTGCCCGTAATTGTTAAGGCCAAATACTTCACCAGGAAGGCTGAAAACAAGATCAAGAAGGCCGGTGGTGCCTGCTTGTTGGTCGCCTACGTTAAGGACATCTTTTAAACCTAAGTTCGTGGAATACATCCACTCATCTAAAATGTATTTGTTTTTTAATAAAGTCTCAGGCCAAAGTTCTTCTATTCAATAAATCTCCAAAAAGAATTCCTACTCAGAGGCTCAGAGTTCAAGGGAGGGAAATAGAGTTCTCGAAGGAGATTAAATATCTGGGAATTATTCTGGATCAGCAACTGACGGTTAGAGCACACTTAAATTCTGTATGTCAAAATGCCGTAAGGTGTGGACGTGCACTTTTCGCTCTTTTGAACAGAAAGTCTAAACTTAATTTCAGGAATAAACTGCTTTTATATAGAATGTGCATCAGACCAATTCTGACGTATGGGTGTCCGATCTGGAGAAATTGTGCTAAAACACACAAGAAACCTTTGCAAGTTATACAGAATAAAAACTTGAAAATTATATACAATTTGCCAAAAAGATTCTCCACTGAAGAATTGCGTAGAAGGTCTAGACAGAAAACGATTCAGATCTTAATAAATGACAAGACTCTGACATTCAACGAAAAATGCAGAAGGTCAAATTACGTACATCTGAGAAGTTTGATTGACCAATAATTAACTCATTCTATACACAATTATAGAATGATTTAGCGGCTGATTCCAAAACTTCTTATTAATAATTTTTGTGATATTAATTATAGGTTTTTTTAACTATCTTTTTCCTATCCTTATTTGAAATATATTTATATGTCAACATTTTAAATGTAATTATTTGTTGAAATATCTATAAGATAAAAACTCAAAAACTTGTAAATAATACCAAACTCTGTAATATTGATAGAAAATACATACATACAGTACAAAATTTATTTGTGGTGATAACCAATTGTTGGTGCGAATGACCATTTTCATACAGACCTATTAGTTATAGTTGCCACAACAGGCGATTTTTTAAAACCAATTACTTTTGCTTTATTTTTCTAGATAAACTCGTCGAATCGAATTTCCATTGATTTTATTAACATTAGGTGATTGCAACAGAAACTGGTAGTCCGAACCTTTTGCAAATAGGCCACAGAAAGTCACAAGGTTCCAGAAAAAATAACTAACGTCATCAATCTATTTTTTCAACATAACCAAAATACAAAAACTCCAATCAAGTGTAAAATGTGTATTGTTCATAAGTAAGGACATTTTATGCCATTTATTTTTTAATATAATTTCCTTAAAATGTTGGCTGCAACTACTCCTCATGGTGTCCATTCTGAGGGTCAAATTTTGAATGAACGAGTCATTCTATTTTTTCAACATAACCAAAATACAAAAACTCCAATCAAGTGTGAAATGAGATTTGTTCATTAGTAAGGACATTTTATGCCATTTATTTTTTAATATAATTTCCTTAAAATGTTGGGTGTCCATTCTGAGGGTCCAATTTTGAATGACTCGCTCAAGCATTCCGACCGGCAAGGCTTTAATGGCATGCGTAATTTTTGCTTGCAAAACCTGAAAGCTGGTTTGTCAGCGTAGAATTTGGACTTTACGTAACCCCAAAGAAAAATGTCTAAATATGTGGTATCACTCGATCTACACGGCCAACTTACCCGTGCAAAACGTGAAATTAGCTGCTCTTCGAAATGACCTCTCAATAGATCAATTGTTTAAGAAGCTGTGTGGAGGGTGGCACCGTCCAGTTTAGACAAAATGTGGTCAAGATTATGGGCTTCAATTTCAGGTAGCAAAAATTACAATATCATGATGGCATAGCGATTGCAATTCACGGCTACGTTCCGGCCATCATCATTTTTGGCAAATTTTGAAATGGCAAACAATACTGAAAAAAAATAAAGTTAAACACAACTCACGCGGAATCTGTTAATAAAACCGTATTGATAAAATACATCCAGCTTGAATACCCATTAGTCAGGAGTAGAACCAAAATTTAGTTCGACAGCTGTTTAATACAGGGTACCGAATAATTGACGTTGCAGCCACTATAAAGTTTCCATCGGTACAATTGAATGTTACTCGTAGTAGATAGGGACACTGCAGTTTACAGTGGAAGTCTCAAAGTATTGACACTCATTACTAATGAAATTATATTAGATTTCAACGTCAGCTATAAAAGAAAACATCTTAACAAGCGGAGTTAACACGAGGCTTCAAATGAGTGAAATAAATTTAAAAAAAAAAAAACTTACAGTCTGTACAAACAAAACTAATTTGCTTAGTTTTTGATTTTATAACCAATTTTTGTACCGATAAACAAATTAATACAAAATTATAAGTTGTTACAACAGTCGGTTCAGACATTCAATAAATTAGACATAATTTCATTTGTATCGTTGGTACCCAAATATAATCGTCGCTGTTACTAGCATTAAAGAGTACGAGGGCGGTTCGGAAAGTTCTTAGCCTAATAATGGAAGAGAATAGTTGGTTTTTCAAAAATATTTTTATTTTTCAATATAATCTCCTGAAACTTCAATACACTTAGTCCAATGCTTATCTAGCAATTCTATCCCTTGATTAAAATAGTTTTCCTCAAGGTCTTCAAAATAGTGGTTTACAACTGTAATTGCATCTTCATTTTAGGTAAAACGCTTGCCAGCAAGGAATTTTTTTAGATTTGGGAACAGGTAAAAGTCACTGGGAGCTAAATCAGGAGAATAAGGTGGGTGGTCAAGCAACTCGTACTTTAATTTGTTGATTTTAGCCATTGTTAAAACACTCTTGTGCGCTGGTGCGTTGTCTTGATGAAAAATTATATTTTTGTGTTGTAAGCCAGGACGTTTGTCTCGAATTTGTACATTTAATTGATCTAAAAGGTTGCAATAGTACTCTGAATTTATTGTTTTACCCTTTTGCAGATAGTCAATCAATAAAATACCTTTGAAGTCCCAAAAAACCGTTGCCATAACCTTACTAGCCGATTGAATTGTTTTTGCCTTCTTTGGGGCACTTCCTCTAGCTTCAGTCCATTGTTTGGATTGTTCTTTTGTCTCTGGAGTATAGTGGTGGATCCATGTCTCATCAACAGTTATGAAAAGACGCTTAAAATCCATTTTATTTCGCTGAAAACGATCCAAACAAGCTTGAAAAATGTTCATTCTTATGCGTTTTTGGTCGACTGTTAACAAGTGCGGCACCCATCTTGCAGAAAGCTTTTTCATCTGTAGTTCTTCATGCAAAATTAAATGGACTCGATCATTTGAGATGCCCATGATATTAGCTATTTCACGCACTTTTATTCGTCGATCATTTAATACCATATCATGCACTTTGGCTACGATTTCTGTTGTTCTTGCTGTTTTTGGACGTCCACTACGTGGTTCATCTTCAATGCTTGTACGACCACGTTTAAATTCAGCAACCCAATTTTTTAATGTTGCATATGAAGGAGCACTTTCACCTAACACATTCACCATATCATTATGAATTTCTTGTCCCGATAAACCTTGTTTATGTAAATATTTAATGACACCACGCATTTCTAATTTTTCCATTGTAACAAAATCGCGGATGCGTCTTTTGTGAACACCTGTTTCTATATGAAGGAGTTGCCAGAAAATTTAACATGCGTTCATAGCAGAGATGGAAGTGTCCAAAACACTTAACTTTTTTCTGTTTATACCGCGCTTTTTGTGTAAACTAAGAAGTTTCCCTCGTATGTCGAATGGAATTTCTGTTAAGATTATCAACACAATTTTTGAACAAAGAATACAGCTAAAAGCTTGCAGGAGTGCTTTTAAGACACCGTCATGTTATGACCATGACTACAATAAGGTAGGTATGAATAATAGCTAGAATTTACGAAAGGGTTATGCTCTTTTTTCACTAGGCACTTTTGAAGTGTTTTCAAAAGTTTGGCCAAAACAAGTCAAAATGAGACGTTTTCCCATACAAATGCAAGTGATGAAAACGTCTCACTTTGACTTGTTTTTGTACGAAAGAGGAACGAAAACGTTTCGCACAGGCGATGCCACCTAAAATAAAGTGTGTCATCTCCAAAATATTCGTTTTTTTATCGATGGTTTGTCATCTCAAGGCAGACATTTTTAATCAATCGTCAAACATATTTGGTGAAATAGATATTTTATGAAGTAAAAGTAAAAAAGAGCGTGCTAAAAGAAAAAAACTTAATTTAATTTATCCATTTGTTTAAGAAAAATATGTAAAAATATTTTAATAGTCACGACGTTGTTCTTTGTTTGTAAACAACAATGAACTATCAAACGAAAACTAAAACGATCATGAAAACGAGCACAAATTGTGTGAAAATTGGTTATGACGTTTTGAAAAGTTTCGAGCGACAACGAGAATAAATGGCAAAATGAAAATGCAGTATTAGCTGTCAACATTCATTTTATGACAATTACGATCAGTGAACTCTTTCAAATCATCATGAATAGGTTAACGATTGACAACGCTAGCAAATTATCCCAATTTATTTTGAAAATCAGTCATAGCTTCGTTGATCTTAAAGGCGATTTTGTGATTTTTATGGCGCACATAATCGTCCATTCTGTCGAGCTATGCCTAGATTTCATACCACATACTCCCTTAATAATGCAATAACGCCAAAATATCGAAGAAGCGAGTTGAAATGAACTAGAGACATTTTGAATGCAAATCTGGCATGTTCCTATCGAATCCATGCCAACATAATAGTTTCGTATGGACTAACTAGTTTTGTGTCATTTCGAAGAAACTTCGGAAAATGCGATTCAACTGGAACTACTTCAATGATGTTAGGATTAATTTAAATCCATATGACTTTTGGGAACCTTAAAATCCTCTCATCTTACAGGCGACACTAATCTAATTTGCTGCTACTTGTATAGAATAAACTAGAGGCGCCGATCCACCTAGCATCCCAGCCCACTGTGCAATGATTGTGGCCTTTTGGTAAATTTGTGTTTTTTTCATTCTTGTATTGAAAGTTTTAATGAAGTTGATGTGTGAAATTTTTCTTTCTGCATTTTTCTCTCGTTTTCCTCCCTCATCAGCTTTGGCGGTGTTGCCCGTGTTAATGTTGTTGTTGTCGTTGTATTGCAAATATTTGCGGTTACATTGCAATCAAGTGGAATAAAAAAAAACATTTAAATGAGCCCTCAAGTGCCACCGACATCATGAGTTGTTTTATTCCATTGTGGCCTTTGCTTCACTGCGGACTCAGTGGCCTTGATGTTGCCTGCCTCTCACTTACATAATTCATCTTATGCCACAAATGCTCGAATATATTCGCGTACAAACAAACAATTGTTCAGTTGTAACAACGCCAACTTTGTTCGGGCATTTGTTAAAAACAAAATTATCTTTGATGCGTGTGTTGCTGCTATGTTGTATTCCTGAAACATGAGTGGTTTTGAAGCAGTAACGGTGCCGCGGCAGGGAATTTGAATTTTAAAATTGCGATTTTCCCCGCTATTTGCAGATGAGTGGCTTCTCTGTTCACGACAGCTGTAGGTGATATACGTACATTTGGTAGGCACTGACTGGAAGTTCATGGTTCGATTGGGTAGGCTTATTTTAACGAGAACTCGCTAACCCGGTGCAAATTGCTGCCCCAAAATATGCTTATAGAAAAGTTAACAGAAATAACTGGTCTGTATACAGTTTTTAATTATTTAATTGAAACTGTTACTGTTGGACTCTTGGAATTTAAAATATTTCTAGAATTTCCCTCTGGTGCAATCATGTACGAGGGCGACCGCAAAAGTAACTGGCCTAACATAAAAAAACCCGTTTTTTTGGAATTATTAATATTTATTTTTCAACATAATCTCCTTTCAACTCAATACACTTCATCAAACGTTTTTCAAGTTTTCCATCCGAAAAATAAGATTTTTCAAGAACTTCAAAATATGCCTCAGTTTCAGCAATAACCTCGCAATTGGACGAAAATTTTTTGCCACCGAGAAATTTTTTTAAATTTGGAAACAACAAATTATCAGAAGGAGCTAAATCTGGACTATATAGTGGATGCGGAGCAATTTCAAAACGTAATTCGGCCAGTTTTTGTTAAGTTAAAAATGCAGTGTGTGAAGGAGCATTATCTTGATGAAAAAGAACTTTTTTTTCTAAATGCGGTCGTTTTATCTTGATTTCTTCACTCAACCGATCCAATAATGCACAATAATATTCACTATTTATAGTTTTTCCTTTCTCAAGATAATCAATAAATATCATACCCCTTGCATCCCAAAATACTGTGGCCATTACTTTTCCTGCTGACTTAACAGTTTTCGCCTTCTTGGGACCACTTTTACCAGCTTCTATCCATTGTTTTGACTGTTCTTTGCATTCTGGGATGTAGTGATGGATCCATGTTTCATCAACAGTTATGAATCGGCGCAAGAACTCTATTGGATCACGCTGATAAATCGCTAAAAGCTCCTCGAAATTGGTCCAACGTACAATTTTTTTAGGGCAAAGTCAACAAACGCGGCACCCATCTTGCGGATAGCTTTTTCATGTGGAGTTCATCATGTAAAATACTCCAAACTTGTTTTTCGTGTATTTTAACAATATCAGCAAGTTCTCAGAGCTTTATTCGTCTATCTTTAGTCACTTCATTAAATATTTTTCTAATGTTTTCAATAGTAGTAGCAGTTTTCGGTCTTCCAGAGCGTTGTTCATCTTCCGTGCTTGAACGACCCATTTTAAATTGTTGAACCCAGGATTTCACGGTGGAGTATGGTGGTGCATTATCACCATGAACATAATCCAATTCATCTTTGATTAATTGAGGCGTATAACCTTTCATTTAAAAGTGTTTAATTACCGCACGAAACTCTTTATTTTCCATTTTTCAAAAATTATAAAACTTGTTTACTTCAATCCCTGTAACAAAGAAAATAATCATTAAATATTTCCGAAATTTCCAAAGATGCCTTATAAAAGATTGCTTTTAAAAAACAAAAAAAAGTTGCTAGTAAAACAAAAAATGTGCCAGGCCAGTTAGTTTTGCGGTCGCCCTCATAGATTCGACCCGAAACATTCGAAAATGTACTGTAAAATTGGGTTGATCGGATGAGGTACTGCCGAGCTAGTTGTGGTAGTCATATAAATGATATTGTATTCTATTATGAAACGAAAAATTTCAACCTTTCCAAAAATACCAGAAATTTGAAAAAATTATCAGCACTTTTTTTTACAGGCTATTCAAATTTAAATTGTTAAATCTCCCTTTAAATATATAAATTTGAAGGTATTTGGAAAGCGGGAGCGATCCATGATTATGAGCATTACGTTTTATATTTTAATTGTATTGACATTTTTAAATTACATGATTTTGAAAAGTGTATATGGCAAATGTAGCTCTTCGCTATCCACTCACTACTGCATACCTTTTCTGAAGTTTTCATGAACTCTAACAAGCATGTCGACTGATATTCTGCCTCCTATTCAGCCTTAGCCTCAAAATTGTTAATTAGGCCTTCCAAGGTGTTGGGGCGGTTGATATCGACCTTCGACTTCAGGTAACCCTAAAGGAAAAAATCGCATGGGGCTAAGTCTGGTGAGCGTGCCGGCCAGTTCACATCACCCCTCAAAGAGATAAGCCGTCCAGGAAACATTTGCCTCAAACAATTCATGGTAACCCGCGCTATGTGTGCAGTGGCACCATTCTGTTGGAACCATGTATCCTCTTATTGCATTGCCTCAAGAACCGAAGAAAGCCGAAAAAAATCCTATATCAAAATCAAGTACTGACCGGTGTTCACGGTTATCCTGGAAAAAGTAAGGACCAATGATGACTACTCGTGATATGGCACACCACAAAATGACGCGGCCCAAATGCAGAGGTCTCCGGTGAAGTTCTCTGGGGGTTTCTTTCACTCCAAAACCGCACATTTTGTTTGTTTACACACCCTCTAAGGAACAGCAGGCTGCACTGCAATGATCGAGTGCGCATTTGAAAAATAAGCTTCAACACAAAATGATCTCTACTCACCTGTCCAATGCATGATGGCAACTGAATGGCAGACGAATACATACCTCAGCCGTCAGCCACTATAAGCCACGCACACTCTCCACTCTCTTTGACCAACAGTGCCGCCACAGCATGTAGTGCAAACAAGCAAATTACTGCGCTGCACCCTGTACACTAATATTTCCAGCGATGCAAGGCCTGCCCTTTAAGCCCCTGGATGATTCCAATATATGCTTCACTATATGAGTTATAACGTATATTTTCCGAATTTTGTTTTCACCAGAGGAGTGAAAATGTGACATTCATGTTTCGAATTAAAAAAAAAAAATAAAAAAGCAGAACCCAGAAAAGCAGAAAGTGTCACTGATGATTTATATTCACGAACACACACACTCGAACAAAAGGAAGCAGTTCACATGCATATACGCCGCCCCTTGTTGCAACAATATTTTATAAATTTTTAAATGTTTATTCATGCATATTGTAGCTGCGCTGGTGTTGTTGTTTTACAACAATGTTCGCTGGCATCATAAGCATCAACAACAAACTGACATATCGGTCACTGTGGTTGACTGCGGATGACTGCTGCAAAATATATAATTTTTAATATTTGCCACCGATTTGCTTGTTGTACTGCCATTCCTTGCAACGTATTTTCATAACCCACAAGAGTGTGAGTGAAGAATGATTTGTTGGTCATGCCAGACATTATTTTGCGTTTTCATTCTCTTCCCGAAAACGACAGTTTTTTCCCCTACTTTTGAAAAAAATAATCTTTAGATAATATCGGAAAAAGTGTAAAGTGGGAGAATTATAACATAAAAAACAAATTATTTAAGTTATACTAGTTTTAGTCAAGAAAAGTTGGGAAATACAAAAATTAAACTAAATACAAAAATGTAAATAGTTTTACAAAGCGATACATTCTCAGTATTTGTACTATCCAGTTTCAGCCGCTACGATGGGAACTCAAAACAGCTGGCATTTCTTAATGGGGCTAGTCAATAGAAAATTATAAACTATTTTTTTGGAGCCCTTTAGGAGAATATTCGCCAAAAATGGGAGAGCCTGTCGTCAGAAGTTTTGGCAAGAGTGATGAAAAATGCCATAAAACAAGTATGTACACGCAAAAAAGTATGGTTGTGGTAGAACAATATTATGATCCTCACAATAATAGTATGATTCAAATACAACCATACTATGATCCTCACAATAATAGTATGATTCAAATACAACCATACTATGATCCTAATAACCATACTTTGATCCCCACAACGATAGTATGATTCACACTCAACCATACTATGATCTCCACAGCCATATTATGATCCTTACACCCATAGTATGTTTCACATACAGCCATAGTATGATCCTCGCAACCATAGTATGATTCACGCGCAACCATGTTATGATTTTTTTGGTTTTACTTTCAACAATTGCAGCAAGGCTTTCTGAAGAGGGTTGTCACGGACCCGAAATCATGATAAAAGTAGTGTGCAGCCACGAAAATCAATGTCACTTTGCCATTTTGTTAAAAACTTGTCTTCTATTTAAATATAGAAGCAAGAGGTCTTGAGCCGGTTTAATCCCTGTTAAATGTGTAAAAGCAACAGACCGAAATAAAAGAAACGAGCAAAACACAAAATTAAACATTATTTTGTCTTCCTAGCTTTAAAGCCCACTTCAGCCAAGCCTCGCTGACCACGGCCAAAAAAATCGTATAGCACATATTTTTTTAACACATACTGATACCTCTACATATTACGATATAACTGGTTCAGAACTTAGCAATTTTACCCTAGTACCCTCCGACCACCAATCCGAAAATTTTCTAACCGCATCCTTTCATTTCGCTCCCTTGCATTTTCGGGCATGGTCGTAGATGGACATATTTTCATGAAATGAGCCAAGGAATGTGCTGGTGAAATTTGTCCAGTCGTGAATAAATCACGCTGTATAGTTATGCTGACAGCGATAATCAGACGGACAACATTGTTTTGTTAATTGACCTCTGAAGATGACTGACGAAGTCAATCGAAATATTGGGATAAATAAAAATTAAACAACACATAGAACAACGAGTTTAAATAAATGAACTCAAGCCGAAAAATAATTTTATAAAATAACAATACCAAAGGTCAACTACTCACTTACAACGTTTTGTAAATTTCTCAAATCCCCTGGCACTGTGCAGGTTTAAATGCCATAAAAAATGTATCTTCAGATAAGAAATTTATTTTGTAATTTTTTTTGAAATTTTTTTCAGAACAACAAAAAAAATATAAAAATTCAACACAAGTGTGGAATCTTTATTGGTAATTTGAAAGGACATTAAATGACATTTATTTTTTGAAAATAATTTCCTTTTAACTGTTGGCCGCAACTACGCCTCAGGGTTTCCATTCTGAGGGTCCAATTTTGGATGACTCGTTCGAGCATTTCTACCAGATTGGCTTTAATGACTCGCATAATGTTGGCTTCTTTGGATTTTAGGTAACCCCAAAGAAAAATGTCTAAATTTGTGATATCACTTAAACTAGGCGGCCAATTCACCTTTCCAAAAAAGGAAATTAGCTGCTTTTCGAAATGACCTCTCCATAGATCCATTGTTTGAGCAGCTGTATGACAAGGGGTACCGTCCTGTTGAAACCAAGGGTCGTCAAGATTACAAGTTTTAACTTCAGATCGATATCATGGCGCGATAGCGAGCACCATTCACGTTTACGACCCGGCCATCAGCATTTTTGAAAAAATGTGCACCGATGATTCCACCAGCTTATAAACCGCTCAAAACTGTGGTTTTCTCTGGGTATAATGGCACCTCTGAAACCTCTTCTTGTTGCTCTTTAGCCCAAATGAGGCAATTTTGTTTATTGACTTTGCCGTTGAGCCAGAAGGGAACAAAATCACTGAACAAAATTTTGGTTGAAAACAGCGGATCTTATCGTTTCTCACCGAACGCTCATTTCCATAATACAGTTCCCAACATTTAAAGGTAATTGTTTTCAAAAAATAAATGCCATAAAGTATCCTTTCAAATTACCAAGAAAGATTTCACACTTGATTTGAATTTTTATATTTTTTTGTTCTGAAAAAATACCTCTAGATGGATCACCCTATATTTATAAGCATTCCTTGCTCCTTGGCGGTTTTTTTTCCTTAAAAAAAATAATGTGAAATAAGCACTCGAAATTCACCTTTTTCCATTTTCAATAAAATCCACGAGGTTGTTTGTTTTGAACAGCTGTTAAAAACAAACTAAATGACGGAACTCTTTCAAAATTTGACAGTAGTCTATTAGCAGATCGTACTTGATGGGAGCAGGTTTGCTTATAACGGGTGTTCCAAATAAGACCAGCTGATGTGAAACACAAATAACTTTTTTATTTTTAAACATAATTAATTTTTTCTTTTTGCAGATTATAACTGAACTCTTGGAAATTTAAAATAAATGCGTACAGTCCACAACAACGTATAAAATTATCGTTTTTTAATATTCTTCTCAACGATCAATTGTTCTGAGGCAGCGAAATTATCGCCGTTTTTTAACGAAAGATCAGCGCCCACATCTTCCATGATTACAAGTTTAGTTCGCCGTTTTGAGGAACTGGGTTCAGTTGCCGACCGTCCAGGAAGAGGTGCTCATCGAAATATTCGTACTGAAAAGAACGTGGAAGCTGTGGAACAGCTTGGCTGTGCAGCAGCTTGGCGCTAAAAAGAGCCAATGCCTGTATCGAGCAAAATGGTGGTCATTTGTCTAATGTCATTTTGCACACATAGTCACGTTAAATTTCCATAAAATGTATTTAATATATAAAAATAAATCATTTAAAAAAACCGTTATTACAAGAGTTATACGTGTTGTATTAAAGCTTTAAGCAACTCGTTTAATTTTCCATAAACCTTTTCTCTTATTCCTCGACATGACTCACCCTATGTTAAAGGGTACTGCGAGTATATAACAGTTTTTTGCCTCTACTGAAAATGTTAAACTTAGTCGTTAAACAGGAGCAGGACTGTTTTCTAACAATACTTTATTTATAATTACTAAACGTTATAGAGCACCAACTATCATTCGGTTGTATCGATGGAATACTCGAGGTGCATGCAACCTCAATAACTCGGCTGGTAAACAAATTCTGTTGTGGTTCTTTGTGTGTAGCATTTCAATCCGATAACGCTGTACATAAGCCTCACATGTCCCATGTCGCCCATGCAAATTGACTCACCTTAATGTCCTTACATTAATCGAATATCTCTGTTTACAATGGTGAAGCCTTGCCATTTTTTATTTTCCATTTTAATTATGTAAATCATCTATAACCAAAATACTGTGTTCCACAATATGTTGCTGCATTGATTAAATTTTAAATCATCTATTATTATTTACACTTTTTAATGCGCTAATACACTCCCCTGACCACTATACTTCAATAACATTTAATTTGGTATTTTGTGGGATAACATTTACTGGTTAAGAGGGGGCGGGCTTAGTATATATGTGTATGTTCTAAATACATATGCATATATGGCGAACGCCCACATATGTAAAATAGACGCATACATACGAGTATATGAAATATAATTTGTCCCCGCAATCGACCGCATATGTGCAAACAAAGTGGACCACAACGACCGCCATTAGAATCAATGAATTCATATGGAAATTCACTTTGAAAATGCACGCAATATAAACTCGCTTTTAATTATGCACTTTTGTTACTGTTTGATCTCGGGCAGTAACATTCAACTCGTTGTATTAAAACTATTGTAGGAATTTATAAAATCTTTAATTTTCACGGAAATCAATTAAGCGTTATTAAGAAAAAGCTCATTAAGGCAAATACTTAAAGCGATTCTTTTATTTCAATATCATTTCAGTAGCAAAGACTATAATTTGTAGCAGATGGACGCTATGCTTCTTCTTTACAATAATGTAGAAAAACTGCACTCAGTAACGCACTAATGACAGGTTTATTTATCCACTATCGTAATATCAAAATCAAAAAAAGCTCTCCCAAAATGATTGTTGTGTTTCTCAAATTCTTGTAAAAGCTTATTTCGTCCATCTTCTACAATTTATCGTCTCTGATCAGTACAACGTTGTCCACTTACAATTTGAATATCAAAAGTGAAATGTCGGAAAAATAAGTTTGCCCAAATAAAAATGGTTTTGGCAACAAAACAGGAGAAATTAAAAAAAATACTTAGAGAAACTCTACACCACTCTGCTATTCAAAGGATTTATCAAATTTAAAAGTATCTTGTAAAGCGGTACAACTTCAAATCGTAAGGGTGATTTTTTTTATTCAAATACGAGGGCGACGGCAAAACTGTGCCAGGCCACATTTTCTTTTTTTTTGTTTTTTAAGAGCAATCTTTTATAAGCCATCTGTCAAAATTTCCGAAATATTTAATGATTATTTTCTTTGTTACAGGTGATTGAAGTAAACAAGTTTTATAATTTTTGAAAAACGGAAAATAAAGAGTTTCGTGAGGTAATTAAACACTTTTATATGAAAGGTTATACGCCACAATTAATCAAAGCTGAATTGAATTCTGTTCATGGTGATAATGCACCATCATACTCCACCGTAAAATCCTGGGTTCAACAATTTAAAATGGGTCGTTCAAGTACGGAAGATGAACAACGCTCTGGAAGACCGAAAACTGCTACTACTATTGAAAACATTAGAAAAATATTTAATGAAGTGACTAAAGATAGACGAATAAAGCTCAGAGAACTTGCTGATATTGTTAAAATACACGAAAAACAAGTTTGGAGTATTTTACATGATGAACTCCACATGAAAAACCTATCCGCAAGAACGCTGCTGCGTTTGTTGACTTTGCCCCAAAAAATCGTCCGTTGGACCAATTCCGAGGAGCTTTTAGCGATTTATCAGCGTAATCCAATAGAGTTCTTGCGCCGATTCATAACTGTTGATGAAACATGGATCCATCACTACATCCCAGATAGAAGCTGGTAAAAGTGGTCCCAAGAAGCTGGTAAAAGTGGTCCCAAGAAGGCGAAAACCGTTAAGTCAGCAGGAAAAGTAATGGCCACAGTATTTTGGGATGCAAGGGGTATAATATTTTTTGATTATCTTAAGAAAGTGTGCATTATTGGATCGGTTGAGTGAAGAAATCAAGATAAAACGACCGCATTTAGAAAAAAAAGTTCTTTTTCATCAAGATAATGCTCCTTCACACACTGCATTTTTAACTCAACAAAAACTGGCTGAATTACGATTTGAAATTGCTCCGCATCCACCATATAGTCCAGATTTAGCTCCTTCTGATTATTTCTTGTTTCCAAATTTAAAAAAAATTTCTCGGTGGCAAAAAATTTTCGTCCAATAGCGAGGTTATTGCTGAAACTGAGGCATATTTTGAAGGTCTTGAAAAATCTTATTTTTCGGATGAAATTAAAAAACTTGAAAAACGTTTGATGAAGTGTATTGAGTTGGAAGGAGATTATGTTGAAAAATAAATAATAATAATTCCAAAAACACGGTTCTTTTTATGTTAGGCCAGTTACTTTCGCTGTCGCCCTCGTACCTTTAGAAGTCACAAATTAATTCGTATTGGGCCAAATTCAGCATAGTGCGGTATAAGCGGCTTATAACCATTTCTACTGAAGCTCGAGTGTTTTTGAATAAAAAAATCACCCTTCCGATTTGAAGTTATGCCGCTTTACAAGATACTTTTAAGTTTGATGAATCCTCTGAATAGCAGAGTGGTGTAGGATTTCTCTAAGTATTTTTTTTTTATTTTTTTCTTGTTTTGTTGCCAAAACCATTTTTATTTTGGCCAAATTATTTTTCCGACATTTCACTTTTGATATTCAAATTATAAATGGACAACGTTGTACTGATCAGAGACGATAAATTGTAGAAGGTGGACGAAAAAAGTTTTTACAAGAATTTGAGAAACACAACAATCCTTTTGGAAGAGCTTGTTTTGAATTTAAAGTGTGCCTTTCTGGTGGTTGTGATCAAACGAAAGTGGATAAATAAACCTTCAAATTGTGCGTTACTACGAGGGCGACCGCAAAAGTAACTGGCCTAACATAAAAAGAACCGTTTTTTGGAATTGTTATTATTTATTTTTCAACATAATCTCCTTCCAACTCAATACACTTCATCAATCGTTTTTCAAGTTTTTTAATTCCATCCGAAAAATAAGATTTTTCAGAACCTTCAAAATATGCCTCAGTTTTAGCAATAACCTCGCTATTGGACGAAAATTTTTTGCCACCGAGAAATTTTTTTAAATTTGGAAACAAGAAATATTCAGAAAGAGCTAAATCTGGACTGTATGGTGGATGCGGAGCAATTTCAAATCGTAATTCGGCCAGTTTTTGTTGAGTTAAAAATGCAGTGTGTGAAGGAGCATTATCTTGATGAAAAAGAACTTTTTTTTCTAAATGCGGTCGTTTTATCTTGATTTCTTCACTCAACCGATCCAATAATGCACAATAATATTCACTATTTATAGTTTTTCCTCTCTCAAGATAATCAATCAATATTAAACCCCCTTCATCCCAAAATACTGTGGCCATTACTTTCTTTTACAACGTGACATAGTCAACTAAACTCTTTTTACAACACACAAACACGTTGTAAAAGAAATCTATTGATGGCTCTCGATGTGGAGTCTCTTTAGAGGTGGCAAAGAGCGAGTTGTATTTTCGTGGGAAATTGTGTGAAGAAAACTTGAAAAGTAAGGTTTACAACAGTAGTTCTCATTCGTTTGTGGAGAGCCTGGTCTTATAGAGTTCGGTTTTACTTTCAACAATTGCAGCAAAGCTTTCTGAAGAGGGTTGTCACGGACCCGAAATCATGATAAAAGCAGTGTGCAGGCACGAAAATCAATGTCACATTGCCATTTTGTTAAAAAACTTGTCTTCTATTTAAATATAGAAGCAAGAGGTCTTGAGCCGGTTAATCCCTGTTCAATGTGTAAAAGCAACCGACCGAAAAAAACAAACGAACCAAACAATTTTTTTTTTATGAAAAAAAAATTATTGGACCGATTTTGCAAGGCTTAAAAAGAGGACACCGTACGGGCGAACAAGTCAGCAGTCTCGATGGCAAAATTTTATGAAATGGGTTACGAATTGCTACCTCATCCAACATATTCTCCAGATTTAGCCCCGTGTGACTATTTTCTATTTCCAAACCTAAAAAAAAAGGCTCGGTGGAAAGAGATTAAGCTCCAACCTTGAAATTATTGATCAAACAAATGCCTATTTTATGGACTTCAAAAATCCTGTTTTTTGAAAGGGATATAAAAGTTGGAGAAACGTGCAATGAGCTAAAAGAGGATTATGTTGAAAAATAAGTTTTTTTTTGCAAAAAAAGAACAGTGTTTGATTCTAAAAGTCAGGAAATTATTGATATGCCCTCATGCCTAACAATATGATGCTGTATGTATGATGCTTTTCAAATATTGTTACCCCAACAATACTTTTATTCTTCGTGTACGAAAAAGTTAATTGAATGGAAGTCATTATAAAATACCACTTTTTTTTGTTGAAATTTAAGGTTATTTTTTTCAGTGTACCCTTTCAATTAATCACTTTAATTCCCATCATATTCCACCATTATGGAAAAAGGGAAAACATATGTGACGCGCAAAATAGAAAGGGACCTAAGGTTAAAAACCAGTTTTGTTCAGGAGAGCCATTTTAAAGATTAGGTCCCTTTCTATTTGCGCTTAGAATCGTCGACTTCACTTTCATAAAACGCGCATATATCTGGGAGGGAACACTTTTGGGGCATGGGATCGGTCTCATTCGATGCTCAGATGTTGTCCACAACAAAAAAAAAGTGAAAAGTTGATGAACATTTTTGTTCAGGAGTGCCATTTTAAAGATTAGATCCCATTCTATTTGCGCTTAGGGAGGGTACACTTTTGGGGCATGGGATCGGTCTCATTCGATGCTCAGATGTTGTCCACATCAAAAAAAAGTGAAAAGTTGATGAAAAGTTTTGTTCAGGAGTGCCATTTTAATGATTAGATCCCTTTCTATTTGCGCTTAGAATCGTCGACTGCACTTTCATAAAACGCGCATATCTCTGGGAGGGAACACTTTTGGGGCATGGGATCGGTCTCATTCGATGCTCAAATGTTGTCCACATCAAAAAAAGAAAAGAAAATTAAAATTTGATTTTTTTACCCTTAGGTCCCTTTCCCTATGCGCTGTCACATATATCGGATAGAGAGCTGTGCACGCAATAAAGTTGTACTCACTGACTGCGACCTACAGCTCATAGAGAATTGTTTCTATGGTTCAGATGTTTATCCTTTACTTCTAATGTTGTCGGAGGTTCGCTCTGGAGACTCTCTACCTTTCCATGACCCTACCAATTATGTTAAATCTCGAATTTTGGCCTCACTTTTTTCGTTCTGCAAACAGACGGATAGTATTCCAAACGCAATTGCACACTGAATACATTAGACTCTCCTGGAAAGAGCTTTTTCAAATACAACCCATACAATTGTTCATAAAGTTGTTTAATATAACTGCACATATCTAAACTCTGGGATTTATTAAACAAGGCTTGTTCCAAAAATCATATTGCAGTTAATTTCCTGAAAGAAAACCACATCCAATTTCAATAGGAACATGTAATTTTTTTATGAAATAGCTGGCTTTACTCATTTGCCGGGAGGTAAACGAATATTGTTTCTTCTACAGTCTGTCGTCGTAAAACTAATAACATTGTCAAACAACTTGGCCAAGAGAGCAAACCTAAAGGAAAGCACTACAACCGAAGGGGTATTGCAGCTAAAACAAGGTAATACGATTACAGCGAAGCCAAAAATACTAAAAATCTTTTAGTGTCTAACTCAGGCACGCACACACACATTCAAACGAATGTGAATATTCTGAGAAATTAATATATGTATGTAGATGCTGGTACTAAGGTGTAATGAAGCACTATCAGTACGACTATGTACACATACAAGCATACACACAAACACACACACACTTACAACAAACAACAAAATATTTAGTGCTTAGTGCTTATGACATAAGTCGTAAATATCGCTCGAAACCAATATTCCGGTAGAGAATGGTAAAACGGAAAATGGGTGGAATATACACGTGTATGTGTGCCTGTATGTGTAGCACAATAGCTCTGGAGCTGCTTCTATTCCTTCTGACGTTGCCATTGATATTTTTGTATTTGTTGTTGTGCTGTTTTGCTACGAATACAACTACTACAATATCGTTTACTACACATAAAGCAATGCTCATCAGTGGCGTAACTCGAGAGCCAAAGTTGGCAAGCTAGAAGGCCTCCTTTAGTACCAAAAAGACATTGCGATCTACACGCAGAAAAAAAGTATGGTTGGGGTAACAATATTCGAAGAGCATCATACTATTGTTGGTTTTATGGTTGTGGCACAACAATATTATGATCGTCACAACAATAGTATGGTTCAACACACAACCCTACTATGATCGCCATAACAATATTATGGTCCTCACAACAATAGAATTATTCACACACAACCATACTATGATCCCTACAACCATATTATTATTCACATTCAACCATACTATGATCCCCACAACCATATTATGGTCCTCATTACCATAGTATGTTTAACGTACAACCATAGTGTGATCCTCACAACCATAGTATGACTTACACACAACCATACTATGATCCGCAACAAAGTTGTTATTTAACAATAGAGAATTTTATTAAGTAAGTTATGTAGTAATAGGAGTGATTTATTGAACAGTAAAAAAATTATTTATTAAAAATATTTCAGTTATACTAATTCGTAGTTTGTTTGGAAAAAATTTAATTATTTTTACTATTATTACGTAAGATCCGTAAAAATAATATTGTCAAATTAAAAAAACGTACAATTTTGCCGGTATGAATGCCGTAATCATGTTATTGTTAACATAAAAGCCATGAAAACAATACTTTTGTTCCACCAACCATATTTATTTTGTTGCTACAAAAATATTTTCATTTTTAAATTTGGCAACAATACTATTGTTAAATTTCAACAATATTATTATTTCCGCAATCATACTATTGTCAAATTGAAATTCAAAAAACAATACTATGGTTGCGACTACCATACTTTTATTGCAGAGAACATACTATTGTTGCCGTGACCATATAGGAACCATATCTTTTCTCTGCGTGTACCCTGTTTAAAGCGATCTGGCAGGAAGCTCTTCATCTACACCTCCTTGCATTTCGGTCAACCTCTTGGTCGGCAGGTGACTTAGGTTATATGAAAACGCGGACCTAAAGGGTGGTTAAATTTTAGGGGCCGATGTTGTGTTTGAATGAAGCGCAAATTATTTAGAAAATTATTGTCATTTCTTTTTATTATGATAATATTGATACGGTTCAATTATGCATGAAACAAATATCGACCACATAGCCGCCACGACCTCGGCGGCACACCTCCATCCGATGGTCCAAATTGACCCGGAGGCATACTTGAGGTTCTATGTTAGTGTAAAGAATTATCTCATCCTTTAGCTCTTGAATTGTTGCTGGTTTATCGACGTACACATTTTCTTTCAAATAACCCCAAAGAAAGAAGTCCAACGGTGTCAAATCACATGATCTTGGCGGCCAATTTACATCGCCTCGACGTGAGATAACACGGCCATTGAACCTGTCGCGCTAAAGAGCCATTGTTTCGTTGGCTGTGTGGCAAGTGCCACCGTCCTGTTGAAACCACATATCGTCCACATTAATACCTCGAATTAGGGCCATAAAAAGTTCGTTTTCATCTAACGATAGCGAGCACCATTCACACAGTAACTTCCTGGCCGGTCTCTTTTTGGAAAAAATACGGCTCGATGATGCCGCCCGCCCATAACCGCACCAAACAGCCACTCTTTGTGGGTGCATCTTTTTTTCGACAATCACTCTTGGATTATCATTCGCCCAAATGCAGCAATTCTGCTTATTGACGAATCCACTAAGGTGAAAATTTGCCTCCTCACTGAAGATGATTTTCTTCGAAAATTGATCATCCACTGTTGCCATTTCTTGCCATTATTCTGACCATTGATGACGTTTTGAATGGTCAAGAGGTTTTAGTTCTTGAGTCAATTGCACCTTGTAAGCGTGTAAATGCAAGTCTTTATGCATAATGTTTAACAACGACAAGCTTGAGAGGTGTAATTGTTGGGCATGACAACGAGTTGGGGTGGACGGCTCTTCAGCCACACTATCGCGAACAGCAGCAATTTTTCTGTAGTACGAGCTTTACGAGCATGCACTGGTGTTTTTTAAATCTCCTACAGAGCCGGTTTGCTCAAATTTTTGCACGATTTTTCCGGTTGTACGCACATTTGGACGATTAAATTGACCGAAAAAATCACGAAGTGCAAGATATGCATTCTGCATTATAATAAGCCTGAATAACTTTAGCGCGTTGCTCTCTTGTATATCTTTCCATAATTTAAATTGACTTAGTCTGAAATTGAGAAATATCAAATGAAATACAGAAAGAGAATTGACGTTTAGGTGTGGTTCACATTCAACATCGGCCCTTAAATTTTAACCACCCTTATATTTAGTAGGGACATAAAAACTGTTACACACGTTTTATGCTGTAAAATAAAAAGTACTGAATGTTTTTGGACCAAATATTTTTTAATATTTATTGATGTACTTACTCGCATACGTGGGCGGTTCGGAAACTTCTTAGCCTAGCACAAAAAGCGCGGTATAAACAGAAAAAAGTTAAGTGTTTTGGAAACTTCCATCTACTGCTATAAACACATGTCAAATTTTGTTTCGATCTGGCAACTCCTTCATATAGAAACAGGTGTTCACAAAAGACGCATCCGCGATTTGTTTACAATGGAAAAATTAGAAATGTGTGGTGTCATTAAATATTTACATAAAAAAGGTTTATCGGGACAAGAAATTCATAATGATATGGTGGATGTGTTAGGTGAAAGTGCTCCTTCATATGCAACAGTAAAAAATTGGGTTGCTGAATTTAAACGTGGTCGTACAATCATTGAAGATGTACCACGTAGTGGACGTCCAAACACAGCAACAACAACAGAAATTGTAGCCAAAGTGCATGATATGGTATTAAATGATCGACGACTAAAAGAGCGTGAAATAGCTTATATCATGGGCATCTCAAATGATCGAGTCCATTTAATTTTGCATGAAGAACTACAGATGAAAAAGCATTTTGCAACATAGGTGCCGCACTTGTTAACAGTCGACTAAAAACGCATAAGAATGAACATTTCTCATGCTTGTTTGGATCGTTTTCAGCGCAATAAAATGGATTTTAAGCGTCGTTTCATAACAGTTGATGAGACATGGATCCACCACTATACTCCAGAGACAAAAGAACAATCCAAACAATGGACTGAAGCTGGAGGAAGTGCCCCAAAGAAGGCAAAAACAATTCAATCGGCTAGTAAGGTTATGGCAACAGTTTTTTGGGACTTCAAAGGTATTTTATTGATTGACTATCTGCAAAAGGCTAAAACAATAAATTCAGACTACTATTGCAACCTTTTAGATCAATTAAATGTACAAAGTCGAGAAAAACGTCCTGGCTTACAACACAAAAA
This sequence comes from Hydrotaea diabolus, assembly GCA_963513945.1. Classification (NCBI taxonomy): domain Eukaryota; kingdom Metazoa; phylum Arthropoda; class Insecta; order Diptera; family Muscidae; genus Hydrotaea; species Hydrotaea diabolus. Next base: position 120,491,328 of record OY740718.1, on the reverse strand, counting down.
AATAATTTTTCATCAAGACAACGCACCAGCGCACAAGAGTGTTTTAACAATGGCTAAAATCAACGAATTAAAGTACGAGTTGCTTGACCACCCACCTTATTCTCCTGATTTAGCTCCCACTGACTTTTACCTGTTCCCAAATCTAAAAAAATTCCTTGCTGGCAAGCGTTTTACCTTAAATGAAGACGCAATTACATATGCAGTCGTATATTGTATCCAAAAATAATCTTTTCGAAATGTCCGCCTTTTGCCTTTACACACGCCTAATGTTGCCTTAACCTCGTCCATTGGAAAATTGGCCACAGCTCGAACCAAAGCAGTCTCAAGAGATCCAATGTTGGGGCATCTTTTGTGAGAAACCTTGTCCTCTAAAACCGTCCACAATTTGTAATCCAATGGGTTCAAATCTGGACTGCCTGAGAGCCATTCTTCAGAGGAAATGAACGCTGGCAAATTGTTTCGAAGCCAGGCCTGGGACGTTTTAGTGTTACGGCCCGGCGCAGAATCCTGCTGGAATGTCCATGGCTGTTTTTGGAACAGGGAATTGTTAAGAGGCTTCACAACAGCTTCCAAAACGGCTTCTTGGTAAACTTTGGCCGATCTAAGAGACACCCCACCAAACCATGACTGAAGCTGGGTGATGACCCTTTTCCACCCTTGGGATCAGTTCAGATGCTTCCTTAGATGCCCGCGCATACACTCTATTATTTTGCTTGTTAAATTTTTCCTGAACGGTAAAAATTTTCTCATCGGTGAACAAAAATTTTTTCTGTGCAAGTTATCAGCGTGCTGCACCAAAAGACGTTTGAATTTTTCAATCCTATTTTTTTAAAGCTGCAGTCAATAAATGTCCGGTACGTCATTTGAAAGCCCCAAGTCACAAGTCTTTTTTAATGATTCGACTCATGGACTTTTGCGTGATATTCATCTCACGGGCCATGATTTTCTGTTTTCGGAGCGGATTTCTGTGAATTCTTGATTTAACGGCTTTGATGACATGCGGTGTTTGAACATAGCGTGGGCGGCCCGACCGGTGGCGGTCTTTTACATCTCCAGTCTCCTCAAACAGTTTTATGCATCGGTAGATGAACATGCGGCTAATCCCTAGTGGCCGGAGAGTTTTGAAAATATCGCTTTTTCCATTTCACACTTGAAAAACGCTATAACAGCGATACGGTTCTCATTATCTGACCACTCCATGAGGAAAGTTGAAACAATTTTAAAATCCCGTAACAGGCTAACGCTATTGAGGTTATCTTTCAAAACCCATATGACATTAACGGGGTATGTTCAGTTCTACTATTGAAATGGGTGTGTTCAATGTTGTAACAGTATTTATGTCCCTACTAAGTAGATAGCTTCTTTATTGGTCTATTAGAAAAACGTGGCGGCACTATACGTCTCCTGATAACTTCGTTCATTCTCATGTCAGATTAAAGTTCAGTGGGCAAAAAGACCATTACTTAACAAAGGCCGGACAATTTTATTTTTGGAAGACGTCTTCAATTATTGTTGACTGTACGGCGGATGACCCATCAATTCGACGTTTTGGCCGGTCAAAAAGGAGCTGGTTAGAGCCAATGTGTGAGAGCTCGCATAGCCAGGGAGCACAATGAATCGTCTTCTCTTGTTCGTTTTACGAATTTCTCCGAAGTCTTCGGGCAAACAAATTGTGGTGTACCACTCAGAATTGACCGTCCTACGTTGCTTAAGCGGAACAGTCGCCACATGACCAGTTTTGCCGAAGAAACAGGCGACCATTTGCTTCGAAGTGCTTCTCCACGCACAACTTTCGTTGGATTTGGCTCGTCTTCGAAGACCCACAAGGTCGATTGCTGTTTTGTTTTGGGCTCGTACGCATAGGTCCATGATTCTTCACCTGTGACGATCTTATAAACGTCTTATGAAGCACCGCGATCGTATTTTTTCAAAATTTCTTTGCACCAATCGAAAAAAACCTTTTTTTAAGCGATTGTTAAATTGTGCGGGATCCAACGAGAACAAACCTTTTTTACGGCCAGGTGTTCATGTAATATCGAATGTATGCTGGTGGAAGAAATGCCCAAGGATGTCTCTTCACAAGGATGTCAGTTCACACACGACATCAATGTTCTCTGGCACAACGGCCGTTTTTGGGCGACCTTCGTCTTTGAGCGAGCGTCGGCCACGATTGAATTCATTAAACCAGTTTTTCACAGTGCTGTAGGATGGTGATTCATCGCCATATAAAGATTTAAATTCATCGATGCACTCTTGTTGTGAAAATCCACGTCGAAAGTTGTGAAAAATGATCGCACGAACATGTTCACGAGTTAATTCTATTTTATTGCAAAATTAAAAAAGGTCAAACTTTCCAATGGAACTATCAGATGGCGCCAGGCAACACTTAGTGTTACGGGCTTACATTAGGGGCTTTAATTGCAGGTAGCATAAAGTCCGATATCATGGCCTGATAGTGAGCACCATTCAAAGTTACGTTCCAGCCATTATCACTTTTAAAAAATATGTGGACCGATGATTCCATCAGTCCATAAACCGCAACAAACCGTAGTTTTCGCGATGTAAGTCTTGTATAATGAAAATTTAACACAACTCACGCGTAATCTGAAAAAAGCCTACTGAAAAAATGCCTCTAGATTGATCACCCATTGTAAAATATATATGTTTTCCCCTGCACCTCACTGTAGTATAGGGTATTATGACTTAGTGCTAGTGTTTGGAACACCTTAAGGAATGAAGATAGACCCTATAAAAAGTATATCGATCGACTCATCTCTATCTGATCCCACTGAGCAATGTCCGTCCGTCTGTCTATCTATCGTTGTAATATAAGAACAGGTCGCAATTATGAACCGATTTCGATGAAACTGGGTACATTCTTTAAGTTGCAGAAGCTGCATAACGTACCATACAAAACCTTGATTTTGACCTTGATTTTGGAATAATTTGTTGATAGAGCATATGTGACGAGCAAAATAGAAAGGGACCTAAGGTTAAAAACCAGTTTTGTTCAGGAGAGCCATTTTAAAGATTAGGTCCCTTTCTATTTGCGCTTAGAATCGTCGACTTCACTTTCATCAAGCGCGCATATCTCTGGGAGGGAAAACTATTGGGGCATGGGATCGGTCTCATTCGATGCTCAGATGTTGTCCACTTAAAAAAAAGAAAAAAATGAAAATTGATTTTTTTTACCCTCAGGTCCTTTTCTCTATGCTCTGTCACATATTCTGAAATCGGATGTGTGGACGTTATACGAAAATATGGACCTATGTGGTCTAGATTCACACCAGGTTATTAATGGTCGCTCGTAATAGCTTCCACACAAAGATCCGTCCCGATTTGAGGTCCTGCAGCGTTAGAAGCCACCCGATCGCGCCCAAATTTCGCATGCTACGTTACGAGCGACCACTAATTAACCGTGATGAAACTGGACCACTTAGGTTATATTTTCGTATAGCCCTATACAAAAATCCCTTAAGGTAAAATCCACGTACATATATACCCGAATTCGAAACAGGACCATATCGATACATTTTTAGAAATAACTTCTACACAAATGTCCCAGCCGATTGCAGGTCCCGCAACTCTAGAAGTCACAAATTATCACGTCTAAATTATCGTTGGTATATATGAACAACCATTATTAGCTGTAGTAAACTGGACCACATAGGTCGATATTTTCGTATAGCCCCAAACAAAGGTACTTCCCGAACCTACTGCTCTAAAAGCCTCATTTTATATCCGATTTCAACCAAATTTCGGAAAGAGCATAACTGGAGAAGAATACCTATTTAAGGTTTCTAATAGCTCCCACACAAAGCTGCCTCCAGATTTGTCCTCTTGCAGCTGTAGAAGCCACAAAATATACCCGATTACGCACAAATTGTCTATGGTCTACGGCGTATATTTCTGGAATTTTCTCATTTAGATTTAAATGACTCAAGTGACAGGCACTAGCAATATCTGAGGAATGTTAAAAACTCTCTGATATGCCATCCTTTAGTTCTCTTGAAAGTCACCCTCAGCTCAAGACCACGAAAATATTATAAAGCCAACGACTGCAGTCTTACGAAAGGTCTATTGGAGGGCCCTTCAACATCCTCAGTACTCCGTCCTCTGCTATCTTTAGGATCCAACATTTATTTATGTGCTGGTAGTGTGTGTGAGTGTTACCTATGCCAGTATAAGTGCGTTGCATTGTCGTCAGCATTACAGTTACTGTTGCTCCTGCAATATATCTCTTGTTGTTGTTTTCTATAAGGATGTGTGTGTGTGATTGTTGCTGCGTTTTTCCTCTGTTGTATAGCATTGTTGTTTTGGCGATATCTATGCTCTCTCTTCTACAAAAACACAGCTGCATAGAAATTCTATTTTGTGCAACAGCAATACTTCGTAGTTGTTAGATCAGTATAAAAAAAGGGAAAAATGGTGATGCTGACTGTAATGATACACATTTGCAACACCCGTAACTTTACCCTCAAAGAAGAAATGTTAGTTAAAGAGATTTAAATTACAGGTGATTATAGCGAATTGTGGATGCAAAATATGGGTCTAGGTGGTTTGGGCATTATAATATCACATCTCAGATCTGGCTTCTAGAACGGAAACTGGTCTTGATCGGAGATCGGATTTTGCTGGTAGGGCGACAGAGTCTTATATTAAGATCGACATTTGAATTAGGGATATACATATGTAATAAATACATTTTACCATTGCGGGCACCTACGATCTAATTTACACCCTCATTACTTAAAACAACCATTGGGATGATTGAGTTGCACAGGCATTGAACAGCATTACCGATTTGGAAGGCAAATCCTTGTTGCTAGACTGTGTCCTTTCTAGATTACAATTTAGATGGAACTCCAGCGAGACTTTTCGTGTGACATTCGTAATTATAGTTTATTCGTAATTATAGTTTCGCCGAAAGTAATCAGGCTATTGGCTTTGGTCTCTCTTTCGGTTCTTACTGGGTCTCTTAGTTCATGTTTGCATAGATGATTTTTAAGCGGTAGTCAGTCATGCAGTTTCGGTGCGTTACTCGCATGTCTTTCTTGATTCTGCAATTTGTAATGAGATCCAGGGCCTGGGCGTAGTTTTTTCTAATGGTCTGTGGGACGTCAGTGGGGTACTTTGCACTAGCGAATGTTGAGCTGGAGTCGTCGGTTTGCCTGTTAGACCTCTTTAGGTGCCCTGTTAGTTATCGTTGAGTTGTGCTTTATGTTAAAGTAACGGACGATACATTCACTTTTGAAGTCTCATACTGTGTGCGACTGAATCTAAGAGTAACTTTGATTACGAACTCTGACGGCAGGTTTTCCGATACCTCGGGTAGCGTGGAAAAATAGGGGTTTTTCACTCCCTCATCAAAGACCTTCGGATCTTAGATTACCAGAATGGTACTAGAATAAATTAATGTATCCGTCTGGTTCAGATTGGCCTCTTCAGTATATATTATCTCTCGATCGATGCCTATATTTTTTGTGTGACTAGTCCTGCGTTTAATTGATGACGAAGACTGACCTACACTCCGTCTGGTATCATAGGTAGTCAGGAGCACCCTCAATTTTTGCACTGGATATTTGGGGAGTATCGTGGCTGCTGTGGTTAAACCCAAGCACTCGGAAATTGTTTCGCCTCGGTATGGGGTGGATTTACAACCCGGTGCTGAGACCTATAGATCGCCAGAGGTGTTAGATAGGCCAAAACGAATGACCACGGGAGAAGTAATGCCCATAGAGCACGTTTCGCATTAGAACTGACTAGATTGACTTAAAGCTGCCCACGAAACACGGACGTCGAAGAGGAGTGGCCACAGTGAGATAGCGCACAATATCTAGAGCGGCAATTATATAAGTATAAACACAAGGACGCTATTATGTGGCTTCTATGCGACGTAAAACGTGTAAATATCATACACCGAATGATGAAGTGTGATATTGATCGGAGATCCTATTAATTATATATTATTAATCGTTGTACAATTCTAAGACAATATACTTGTAGCTATGTCTGTCTTTCCATCTGTTGAAAGTAGGATGACCTAAATTCATATGCTGCTTGGAATTGAAAACAGGCGAAATTGGCTTGCGAAAAAAAAAATGGTGGGGACAAATTTTTTTTATTCAAGGGACTAATGGTACCACGGACACATTTTTAAGTATTTTCTCAACAAATCTTAATTTTTTTTGGACCAAATATATTTCCTAGGGGGACTTTAAGTTAAAACTCACATACTGCTTCGAAAAAGGGAACAGTTTATGGACATTTTGGCTTATTTAGCCCAAAAAAGCGGCCCATATAAAATCGGGAGTTCACACGCAGAGAAAAAACAAGGTTACTTTATGGTCACTGCATCAATAATATGTTCTCTGTTCACGCAGAGAAAAAATATGGTTCCACTATTGTTGAAATGTTTGCTACATTATTAGTATTATTGTCAAATTTAGAATTGAAAATATGGTTGTAGGAACCATATAAATATGGTTGGTGCAACAAAAGTATTATTGTTTAAAATTAACGTTAACAATAATATGATTACGGCAATCATACAGTATGAACGACTATGAACAAAACAAAACAGATTTTTTAGAGCATACATGGATGTGTGTGCGTATGTTTTTTTGATATACAAAAAAAAAACATATACACACGATACAGCGAATGGTTGTTGTCCATTAAAAAAACAACAACAATCGGAAGGTAGTTCAAGGGATTTTTATTGTGTTTAATTTGTTCGGTGAAATACTCTAATACCGATTGGTTCTCGTTTATTTAAAATCTACCTGCACTTAAATATATAGCCATTGATCATGGTTTAATCACATTCGTTACTTGAGGTCTACGAATGGTGAAGTAGCATCCACCTCTGCTGGCAACTAAAAGTATTTTCGACTACCGTTGGAATATATATTTTTGTTTCTTGAATTAAATGTTCAATAGAAACATGGCCGCAATCTGTCCATGAACTAATTGTAATGCAATTTAAAATTACTTGCATCATAAAAATTTATTTTTTAATAACAACACCCAATCCTAATAAATAATTTTGGCGATCATAGTATGGTTGATTGCATCATACTATGGTTGTAAGGATAATAGCATGGTTGCGTGTGAATCACACTATGGTTGTGAGGATCATACTATGGTTGTATAAGAAAAATACTATGGTTGTGAGGATCAGGTTGTGGCGATAATAGTATGGTTGAGTGTGAATCAAACTATTGTTGTGGAGATCATAATATGGTTGAGTGTGAACCATACAATTGTTGTGAGGATCATAATATTGTTGTGCCACAACCATATACCCAACAATAGTATGATCCCGAACCATACTTTTTTTCTGCGTGTTATAAAAGTATGTTCGTCGGAACCATAGTATTGTTTTTTTAATTTCATTTTAACAATAGTATGATAGTGGCAATATTATTATTGTTAAAATGTAACAACAGTATTATTGTCAAATATAGAAATGATAATATGGTTGTGGCAACAATATAAATAAAGTTGGTTTTGTTCTTTGGGTTTTATGTCAACAATAGTATGATTATTAATCATACCATATGATTGTAATTTTTCCTAATTTGAATATGGTTTGTAGAACAATGATATTTTTATGTACTCAATAATAGTATTTTTTATGTAAATTAAAATTTAAATTGGGATTAACCGGCTCGATATCTCCTTCACCTAGGAACATAAATACTGTTACAACATTGAACACACAAATTTCAATAGTAGAACTGAACATACACGCAGAGAAAAGATATGGTTACACTATGGTCACCACAACAATAATATGTTCTCTCCAATAAAAGAATGATCGTCGCAACCATAGTATTGTTTTATGAATTTCATTTTGACAATAGTATGATTGCGACAATATTGCTATTGTTGAAATGTAACAATAGTATTATTGCCAAATTTAGAAATGAAAATATGGTTGTAGCAACCATATAAACATGGTTAGTGCAACAAAAGTATTGTTGTTTAAAATTTACGTTAACAAAAATATGATTACGGCAATCATACAGTATGGTTGTGACTATGAACATAACAAAACAGGTTTTGTAGAGAATACATGATATACAAAAAAAAACACATACACACGATACAGTGAATGGTTGCTGTCCATTAAAAAAAAATAACAATCGGAAGGTAGTTCGAGGGATTTTTATTGTGTTTACTTTGTTCGGCGAAATACTCTAATACCGACTGGTTCTCGTTTATTTAAAATCTGCCTGCACTTAAGTATATAGCCATTGATCATGGTTTAATCACATTCGTTACTTGGTGTCTACGGATGTTGAAGTAGCATTCACCTCTGCTGGCAACTAAAAGTATTTTTGACCGTTGGAATATATATTTTTGGGTATCATATAATGGTTATGGGGATCATAGTATGATTATGTGTGAATAATACTATTGTTGTGAGGATCATAATATTGTTGTGGCACAACCATATAGCCAACAATAGTATGATCCTCTTCGAATATTGTCACCACAACCATACTTTTTTTCTGCGTGTACCCCGTTAATGTCATATGGGTTTTGAAAGCTAACCTCAATAGCGTTAGTCTGTAACGGGATTTTAAAATTGTTTCAACTTTCATCATGGAGTGGTCAGATTAATGAGAACCGTGTCGTTGTAATAGCGCTTTTCAAGTGTGAAATGAAAAAAAGCGATATTTTCAAAACGCTGCGGCCACTAGGGATTAGCCGCATGTTCGTCTACCGATGCATAAAACTGTTTGAGGAGACTGGAGATGTAAAAGACCGCCACCGGCCGCCCATGCTCTGTTCGAACACAGCATGTCATCAAAACCGTTAAATCAAGAATTCACAGAAATCCACTCCGAAAACAGAAAATCATTGTCCGTGAGATGAATATCACGCAAATGTCCATGAGTCGAATAATTAAAAAGGACTTAAAACTTGGGGCTTTCAAACAACGTACCCGACATTTATTGACTGCAACTTTAAAAAAAATAGGATTGAAAAATGTAAACGTCTTTTGGTGGAGCACGCAGATAAATTGCACAGACAAATTTTGTTCACCGATGAAAAAATTTTTGCCGTTCAGGAAAAATTTAACAAACAAAATGATAGAGTGTATGCGCGGTCATCTAAGAAAGCATCTGAACTGATCCCAAGAGTGGAAAAGGGTCATCACCCAGCTTCAGTCATGGTCTCTTACGATGGGGTCACTGACCTGCATTTCTGCGAACAAGGTGTCAAAACATCCGCCAAAGTTTACCAAGAAACCGTTTTGAAAGCTGTTGTGAAGCCTTTTAACAATTCCACGTTAGAGAACCAGCCATGAAATTTCCAGCAGGATTCTGCAAAACAATTTGCCAGCGTTCATTTCCTCTGACGAATGACACTCAGTCCGTCCAGATTTGAACCCATTGGATTACAAATTGTGGATGGTTTTAGAGGACAAGGTTTGTCACAAATGGTACCCCACATTGGATCTCTTAAGACTGCTTTGGTTCGAGCTGTGGGCAATTTTCCAATAGGCGAGGTTCGTGCAGCTATAGACGATTGGCCAGTGCGACTTAAGGCGTGTGTAAAGGCAAAAGGCGGACATTTCGAATAAGTAGATTCTCTTTGGATACAATATACATCAATAAATATATTAAAAAATATTTGGTCCAAAAACATTCAGTTCTTTTTTTTGCAGCATAAAACGTGTGTAACAGTATTTATGTTCCTACTAAGTACATTTTAATAGAAGACAAGTTTTTAACTAAATGGCAAAGTGACATAAATTTTCGTGGCTTCACACTGTAGATGAAAGAGGTCTCGAGCGGGTTAGTCCCTGTTTAATGTGTAATAGTAAAAGTCATAAATAACAAACGAGTTAAAAATAAATTAAAAATTTTCAAAACAAACTGATTTGGATTTGTATATATAACCGAAATACTTTTAATAAATTAAACACGTCATTTTAAACGGATTTTTTCTACAGTTAAATAAATCAATAGTATAAGTTTGAATATAATATATTTTTACATAATTAACTTAATTAAAATCTATATTGCGGAATAAAAATATAACCGTTCGGAATAATTAATTTTGAGGATCATAGAAGAGTAGAGTGGGATCACATTACGGTTGTAGGGATCATAACATGATTGTGTGTGTATCATACTATGATTGTGTGGTGGTCTGGTGAAATATACTATGGTTGTGTGTGATACAAAATATTGTTGTTACACAACCATTAACCCAATAAAAGTACGAAGCTCTTCCGATATTTTTACCCCAACCATACTTTTTAATTTTTGAAAGTGTGAATTACTTCATAATCTAATAAGATAAGGTTTGTTGTTGTTTGTAATAAATCAAAGGAAAACTCAGTCAGCAAAGTGAAAATAAACACATCACCCTCTGGTAGACGCACGTTTAGCAGTTGATGTGGGCGCTTATCGTTAAACATGTTTTCTTTGCACAAGATTCGATATGGACATACGTGTATTGGTGCTCAAATTAAATATGGATTTATTTTGAAGTTTTGTCTAAGATTGGGGTAGGATTCATGAACCAACGGGCCCAAAAAGTGGCACCTTTCGATCATGGATACTCAAATTAACGACGGTTTTAGTACGGATCGAAGTACCAATTAGTTTTAAGATTTGAGTGAGATTCAAAAAACTCATTGAACCAGTGCCCGGGTCAACTCAATAGCGACCATAAGGCGATTTCCGAATTTAACAGGTTTTTCAGTACCTATGAACTTATTACACGACCCTTTAAAAAATGTTTACCTGTATTTATGGCTCAGATGTTCATTTCCCTGTTACGTTAAACTAATTTTTCAAAAAATTGTGTAGATTTAAATAATTTTAAAAAAATTTGATAGATTTAATAGCGGGCCAAGACAGTTTACAGCGTGGGGTATGTAAAATTCGAACTAGCCGAATTTAACGAAGTTTTTACTCATTGTTCTGTACCTATAAACTTTTCACACGATATCCGTATTTATGGCTCACATGTTCATTCCCCTGTTTCGTAAAAATAATTTTCCAAAAATTGTATACAGTAGTGGACACAAGTGGTTACATATCTTAATTTTTTTCGTGATTTCTTTTGTAAATTTTTACTTATTACAGAAACTAAAAAAATGTAGAGCATATAACTTATACATTTTTTTAATAAAAGACGTATAAAAACAATTTCATTAAGAAGTATTTTAATAAGTCGATTGGAATTTCCATCCCTTTTTTCACTTTTGTTGATTTTGGTAAAACTTCAGGAAATGATTTTTTTTTAATACTTGGACCAAAGTGCTTTGTTTCTTTAAACATCTTTTATTTGTTTTGGCATGCTTTCTACCAAGTTGTGGCAGGTTTGAGGTGGAATATTAGTCCATTCCGCAGAAACTCTCGACCAAAGCTCCACCAAAGAAATAAGGGCTCGTTCGTATTGTGAGATTCTTCTTTTTACAATTGCACATAAATTTTACGATGGAATTTAAATTGGGACTTTGCGCCGGCCACTTCATCCAGTTTTGCTCGCCCCATCTTGTGAAATATTATCTCCGTTTTTCGTATAGGTGCATTTCTCTATCTATTCTACAAAATCTGCCAAGGTGGTTTGCAAAATACTCAAATATTTATTATTCCATCTACTTTAACCAAAGGGCCAGATTCCCAATGGGCAAAACAGCCCCACACAATAACGTTACCACCACCTTGTTTGACCATTCTTTGAATGGTCTCTTTCAGTGTCTTTCAACAATATTGAATTCCATCTCACTGAAATCTTTTAATTTTTGTTTCATCTGATCAGATCACTCGTTTCCAGTCATGTAATGTGCAGTTTTTATGCGATTTGAAAATCTGTATACGAGTCTTCGCATTCTTCTCCGCTCTCGGACACAAGTCCTATTCTCTGTAAAGATCTCCCTACTGTGCGATCAGATACCGATTTGTGAGACCCTTTGAAGCCTCTTTTGGTGTTCGGAAGCTTTTAGTCGCGAGATTTCGTTGTACTTATCGAGTATCTCCGTGAGAGAGCAATCTTGGTTTTCCTTTATTATTAACAGCCACAATAACATTTCGCCGTTTTCTGACTAGGCTGACAGTTCGATGGCATACTTTTTTTTTCATTGCAATAAATCGACATGAATCACCATTTCCACGGAAAAGTCGCCAAATTTCGTCTTAAATTTTTTTAGATTTTTTTTTAAATTTTTAAGTTTATTCTTAATTTTTTGTTAAAACGCAAACGAAACTATAAAAAATATCTTCACTTATCCCATTGTTCCCATTAAAAGAGATTTGTCAAATGACGCTGTTAGCACTCACGGCCACCGAAGAAATTCAAATAATAAGGGACCAAACACAACAAAACGCAAAAATCACAGTGGACAAAAATGGATAAATGCTGCTAAAACTTAGTAACTTTATTTTTTTATATTTCCAAAAGGAAAAAAAATAAATATTTAAATATTTAGAAACAATGTGCACAAAGAAAAAAATTGTTTGGCTATTGGCAGAAGTTATTAGTAAATTGCATACAATTTCAAATTATGTATCCAGTTCTGCCCACTACTGTACTTTTAAATGTAATGCAATACCGTGTACCACAGTGTGATGTAGTCAATAAAAGTAACACCCAGTATCAAACCTCAAGCAGGTTCTTTAAAATACTTTGCATTTGAAATACTCTCATTTGGATGGTCTCATATATCACACAAGTGATTCTCTTCCAAAACAAAGTCGGATTTTCCTCTGGGTGTAATGTAACTGTAGCCGAAATTGCTACAAAATCTAAGGATTGCATTGTGTGGCAGGGAGGAACACCAGCAGCGCTGACGAGCGTGTGTTTGTCGTGGGCGTGTGTTAAAGTGTTATTAACAAACACATACTGGTGTTGCTTCTGCCGTGCTCCTACTTTGGGTTGCCACTGTTGTTACATTTACTAAACGGATCCAGGACTGTTTACATTGGCATTCCCCGGGCGAAGGAGTTCGTTCCACACAATGACACACTGAACAGCAGAGCTTGCACACAATACAAACGTACTCATAAAGGCGTATATACAGACATACACACATACATATGTAGATTTCCTAATACGAAATGTTCCTTCCAGGACACAATTTTACATTTCAACTTTGGTTTCATTGTATCGAGTTGTGCTGTTCTGTGCCGTGCCGTGCCATGCTGTGTGGTGTTTAGGCAAATGCTAAAAAGGTATTTGCTGCTTAAACGCTGGAGTCCTTCACACAAACACACACACATAAAGAATTTCTTAAAATCATTTCACATTTCGCACAGTTCCACATTTGTATGTAAAGCATGTGTTGAACAAATATTCAAATTTGTTGCACACTTCTTCTGTCTTGCGAGCAGTGCAAAGCCGGAAGGAAGTAAGAGGTTGTTTCCGCTCTTACACATCTCACACATCTCCGTCTCCGTTTCGAATAATACTCGTACTTCGTACGTACCACACACTTTTGCGGATTTAATCCTTACAATCCTTTCGATTATCACCAAATCGGAGGAGGGGCAAACCGGGTAGCATGTGAGTTTAGTGTGGCGGTTTTGTAAACTGCATTGTTTTTTATTTCGTATTTACATTTACTGTGTTCCTTTCATTAATTAAGTTGTGGCTTTTAGTTTGAATTGCTGTTTTACATCAACAGTCGAATGTAGTGGATTGTACACAACAGCACAAACATCGCTGGAAGACAAAGTATTAAATTTTAAAGTTGCGCTATTGCAAATGAAAATGTTATTCTTAAGTGGGAGAATATTTAATTAACCAGTTTAAACTCTCATCACCAAGTCATACTCGTATTGCGAGTAAGTTGAATTCAAAAGGCTTTACTACTTTTTATTTAGATCCGGTTCGAATTACGTTAACATGGTGATGACATTAAAGGAAAGTACTCGTACTTATCTGAAGCATATAAGCATACGTATTTCTATGCATACCGGAGCCCAAAAATAAGTAGTCTGTGAGCGAGAGCGGAGTTTGGAACACTTCGGTTAGTAGACGGAGACAGTTGGCCCTGCGCTGCAGAGAAAAGATATGGTTACATAATGGTTACCGCAATAATAATATGTTCTCTACAATAAAAGCATGTTCGTCGCAGCCTAGTATTGTTTTTTGAATTTCATTTTGACAACAGTATAATTGCGACAATATTACTATTGTTGAAATATAACAATAGTATTATTGTCAAATTTAGAAAATATGGTTGTAGGAACCATATAAACATGGTTAATGCAACAAAAGTATTATTGTTTAAAATTTACGTTAACAATTATATGATTACGGCAATCATACTATGAACAAAGCAAAACAGGTTTTTTACAGCATACATGGATGTGTGTGCGTATGTTTTTTTGATATACAAAAAAAACATATACGAGGGCGGTTCGGAAAGTTCTTAGCCTATCAATGAAAGAGAATAGTTAGTTTTTCAAAAATATTTTTATATTTCAATATAATCTCCTGAAACTTCAATACACTTAGTCCAACGCTTATCTAGCAATTCTATCCATTGATCAAAATAGTTTTCCTCAAGGTCTTCAAAATAGTGGTTTACAACTGCAATTGCATCTTCATTTGAGGTAAAACGCTTGCCAGCAAGGAATTTTGTTAGATTTGGGAACAGGTAAAAGTCACTGGGAGCTAAATCAGGAGAATAAGGTGGGTGGTCAAGCTACTCGTACTTTAATTCGTTGATTTTAGCCATTGTTAAAACACTCTTGTGCGCTGGTGCGTTGTCTTGATGAAAAATTATTTTTTTGTGTTGTAAGCCAGGACGTTTTCCTCGAATTTGTACATTTTATTGATCTAAAAGGTTGCAATAGTAGTCTGAATTTATTGTTTTACCCTTTTGCAGATAGTCAATCAATAAAATACCTTTGAAGTCCCAAAAAACCGTTGCCATAACCTTACCAGCCGATTGAATTGTTTTTGCCTTCTATGGGGCACTTCCTCCAGCTTCAGTCCATTGTTTGGATTGTTCCATGCCTCATCAACAGTTATGAAACGACGCTTAAAATCCATTTCATTTCGCTGAAAACGATCCAAACAAGCTTGAGTAATGTTCATTCTTATGCGTTTTTGGTCGACTGTTAACAAGTCTGTAGTTCTTCATGCAAAATTAAATGGACTCGATCATTTGAGATGCCCATGATATTAGCTATTTCACGCACTTTTATTCGTCGATCATTTAATAGCATATCATGTACTTTGGCTACAATTTCTGTTGTTGTTGCTGTTTTTATACGTCCACTACGTGGTTCATCTTCAATGCTTGTACGACCACGTTTAAATTCAGCAACCCAATTTTTTACTGTTGCATATGAAGGAGCACTTCCACCTAACACATTCACCATATCATTATGAATTTCTTGTCCCGATAAACCTTTTTTATGTAAATATTTAATGACACCACGCATTTCTAATTTTTCCATTGTAAAAAAAACGCGGATGCGTCTTTTGTGAACACCTGTTTCTATATGAAGGAGTTGCCAGATCGAAACATGTGTTCATAGCAGAGATGGAAGTTCCCAAAACACTTAACTTTTTTCTGTTTATACCGCGCTTTTTGTGCTAGGCTAAGAAGTTTCCGAACCGCCCTCGTACACAAGATACAGTGGATGGTTGTTGTCCATTAAAAAAACAACAACAATCGGAAGGTAGTTCGAGGGATTTTTATTGTGTTTACTTTGTTCGGTGAAATACTCTAATACCGATTGGTTCTCGTTTCTCGTTATTTAAAATCTGCCTGCACTTAAGTATATAGCCATTGATCATGGTTTTATCACATTCGTTACTTGGTGTCTACGGATGGTGAAGTCGCACTCACCCCTGCTGACAATTCAAAGTATTTTCGACTGCAGTTGGATAATGCGAGTATATTTTTGTTTCTTGAATGAAATGTTCAATAAAAACATGGCCTCAAACCTGTCCACGAACTAAATGTAATGCAATTTAAAATTACTTGCTTGATAAAAATTAATTTTTGAATAACAACTCCCAATCCTAATAAATAATTTTGGCGATCATAGTATGGTTGATTGCATTATACTATGGTTGTATGAATAATAGCATCGCTGCGTGTGAATCACACTATTGTTGTGAGGATCATACTATGGTAGTATAAGAAAAATACTATGGTTGTGAGGATCAGGTTGTGGCGATAATAGTATGGTTGAGTGTGAATCATACTATTGTTGTGGAAATCATAGTATGGCTGAGTGTGAATCATACTTTGGTTGTAAGGATCATAGTATGGTTATGTGTGAATCATACTATTGTTGTGAGGATCATAATATTGTTGTGCCACAACCATATACCCAACAATAGTATGATTCTCTTCGAATATTGTCACCACAACCATACTTTTTTTCTGCGTGTGCGCTGCAGCCCGTCATAACATCTTCTTTTTTTCTTTACAGTCCTCATAACAAAAATTTTAAAATAACGAGGACATCTGCATGCGAGTTCGAGTAAGAGTAAAATGAGATAAAGTTACAAATTTAAATTGTGATAATTGAAGGGCTTTTTAATTAAACTACTTAGTAGGAACATAAATGTGACGCGCAAAATAGAAAGGGACCTAACGTTAAAAACCAGTTTTGTTCAGGAAAGCCATTTTAAAGATAAGGTCCGTTTCTATTTGCGCTTAGAATCGTCGACTTCACTTTCATAAAACGCGCATATCTCTGGAGGGGAACACTTTTGGGGCATGGGATCGGTTTCATTCGATGCTCAGATGTTGTCCACATCATGCGCTGTCACAAATACCGTTATACACGTTGTACTAGTATGCTGTAAAATAAAAAGTACTGATTGTTTTTGGGCCAAATATTTTTTAATATATTTATTGATGTATATTGTAGCCAAAAAGAATCTACTTATTCGAAATGTCCGCCTTTTGCCTTTACACACGCCAATAGTCGCACTGGACAATCGTCAATTGCGTCTTAAGAGATCCAATGTTGGGGTATCTTTTGTGATAAGCCTTGTCCTCTAAAACCGTCCACAATTTGTAATCCAATGGGTTCAAATCTGGCCTGCCTGAGGGCCATTCTTCAGAGGGAATGAACGCTGGCAAATTGCTTTGTAGCCAGGCCTGGGACGTTTCAGCTTTATGAGCCGGCGCAGAATCCTGCTGGAAAGTCCATAGCTGGTTTTGGAACAGGGAATCGTTAAGAAACTTCACAACAGCTTCAAAAACGGTTTCTCGGTAAACTTTGGCCGATGTTTTGACTCCTTGTTCGCAGAAATTCAGGTCAGTGACCCCTTGGTAAGAGAGACCCCACCAAACCATGACTGAAGCTGGGTGATGACCCTTTTTTAAACTTGGGATCAGTTCAGATGCTTCCTTAGATGACCGCGCATACACTTGTTAAATTTTTCCTAAACGGCAAAAATTTTTTCATCGGTGAACAAAATTTTTCTGGGCTAGTTATCATTAACCAATCCTATTTTTTTGCATTAATCAATCCTATTTTTTTTAAAGCTGCTGTCAATAAATGTCCGGTACGTCGTTTGAAAGTCCCAAGTCTTTTTTAATGATTCGACTCATGGACTTTTGAGTGATATTCATTCATCTCACGGGCCATGATTTTCTGCTTTCGGAGCGGATTTCTGTGAATTCTTGATTTAACGGCTTTGATGACATGCGGACAGAGCGTGGGCGGCCCGACCGGTGGCGGTTTTATACATCTTCAGCCTCCTCAAACAGTTAACAGGGGTATTGGCGCCGTAACATATAAAACTGAAAAATTGGATCCACATTTGTCCACTATAGCACCAACAGCCTGTCGTGTGGAAAGATTATTACGGCCGAAAATTGAAGTAAGCGCTCTTAAAGTTGCGACCACCGACTCAAAATTTCGGTAGTAATTTTTAATGATTTTCAAACGTTGCTCGTAAGTGAACTTTACCATGATCAAAATTTTGACTTCGACTAACGTTTTGACTCTAAAAGATCATCAACAATGTTTGAAGGTGCGTTGATATAAATATACGAAATTGTTATGTCCCTTTTGGATATCCCTTTATTTTCTTTGTTGACAATTCCTTGTTTCGAACTTAAAATCACAGCGTCTGTGTCTTTTGCATGATTTTCGCCGTTATACGAGTATCTTAAGCTATGATTCGACATGATTTTGACAATGCGAAAAGTTATATTAATGGGACATAAATTTCCTATTAGTGAGAGGTATAGGCATATTTAATGCCTCCACTGATCTATGATGAACTGTGTGTTCAGATCTAAAAGAGTGTTGCAGCTAAATCAGCATTAAAATAATGCTAAAAAAAATATTAAAATGCCAAAAGATAATGCTAAATTAAAATAATCACTACAAAACTATTATTTTTTTAAATTTTTTCATGTATGCTCAACATGGCAAACAACAACAAAAAAACTATTTATTGAATAAAAAAAGAAACATAAAGAGTCTTACATACATAAAAGAAAAAGTGACCATTCAATTCAATATCACATTGGTTTGTACATACATACATACATACGAGTATATGTGATGTGGACAACATCTGAGCATCGAATGAGACCGATCCCATGCCTCAAAAGTGTTCCCTCCCAGAGATATGCGCGTTTTATGAAAGTTAAGTCGACGATTCTAAGCGCAAATAGAAAGAGACCTAATCTTTAAAATGGCTCTCCTGAACAAAACTAGTTTTTATCCTTAGGTCCCTTTCTACTTTTCGCGTCACATATGGATATTTATATCCAGGAAAAATGAATGTCACTTCTACCGATATATTCAGTTTTATTTACTGACAATTGCAGTGCACAAACCAACATTCGGTTTTACCGATAAAAAATGTCTATTTAGTTAATGAAACCTTATTTGGTTAGCAAACAATTGGTTGTGGCAAAAAACCTGTTCGCTGTGTGGAGCTGTATCACTAGTAGTTAATCATACTTATTAAATACTAACAATCATACTTATTAAATACAACAATCACAACCGTTTTTTTAAAATAGCCAAAATATGAAGAAATGCATTCCTATTGTGCGCGTCACATATTTTGTTTATTAACAAAACCACTCAGCAGGAAATAAGCTTCATCGTTGAAGATGATTTTTCGATGAAATTCTGGACTTTCGTGAAACTTTGCCAGAGACCAATCGGAGAAGCTTCGGCGTTTCAAATGATCAAGTGGCTATAGCTCTTGAGCCAGTTTGATCTTATAAGGATAAAGGCCAAGATCTTTTCCTATTCCTGAGAACGACAGGGAATCGACGTTTTTGCTGATTTTGAATGAATACACTTACGGCTGCGATATTTTCGTCGCTTCGAGAGGTACATCGTCTTTTTGGCGCCGTAACATATAAAACTGAAAATTTTGATCCACGTGTATCCACTATAGCACGAACAGCCTGTCGTGTGGAAAGATTATTACTGCCGAAAATTGAGTAAGCGCTCTTAAAGTTGCGACCACCGACTCAGAATTTCGGTAGTAATTTTTAATGATGAAATTGTTGACTTCGACTAAAGTTTTAACACTGAAAGATCATTAAAAATGTTTGAGGGTGCGTTGATAATTTTGGGTTTTATGAACCATGAACCTAGCCACTGAAAAATCCTTCAACTTCTGCGTTACTAAATGGTCAAACTAGAAACTTCATAACAAAAGACGACAATTCCTTGAACGGGTTTTCATTTAAAGCATTTTTATATTCGTATACACTTATCCAGAAATCAATTGTTGAGTTTTTGTTTGCCCATTCATATGTAGAGTACTCAGTTTTTGCCATTGCTTTTCTAAAATAGTAATTTCGTCCACTGTGAAATCTTCCATTTGTTGTTCAAATATTAACTGAGCTATAAACTTTCGGCAAGTAACTCTTGTTTCATTTTCTTCTTCAAAATTGATTACATCTTTCTTTGATTTTAAAAATTCTTCAAAGTTGTAATTAATGTATGGTGTTGGAACAAAAAAAAACTTCTAAACGAATTTAAGGGATCAAAAGTCAATTTGATAGGAAAGGTCGTTCAAAAGAACATATAGTTCTGATAGCAAAAGAGTACACGCAGAGAAAAAATATGGTTAGTATATGGTCACGGCAATAATAATATGTGCTCCGCAATAAAAGTATGTTCGTCGCAACTATAGTATTGTTTTCTGAATTTAATTTTGACAATGTTATGATTGCCGCAATATTCATATTATTGAAATGTAACAATAGTATTATTACCAAATTAAGAAACGAAAATATGGTTATAGCAACCATATAAACATGGTTGATGCAAAAAAAGTATTGTCGTTTAAAATTTACTTTAACAATAATATGATTACGGCAATCATACCGTATGGTTGCGACTATAAACATAACAAAACAGGTTTTATAGAGCACACATATACATATGTGTGTGCGTATGTTTTTTTTTGGTATACCAAAAAAAACACATGCACACGATACAGTGCATGGTTGTTGTCCATTTTAAAAAACAACAATCGGAAGGTCGTTCGAGGGATTTTAATTGTGTTTATTTTGTTTATTGAAATACTCTACTGCCGATTGGCTCTCGTTTTTTTAAAATCTGACTGCACTTAAGTATATAGCCATTGATCATGGTTCAATCAAATTCGTTACTTGGGGTATACGGTTGGAGAAGTAGCATTTTCCCCAGCTGGCAACTAAAAGTATTTTCGACTGCCGTTGGAATACTCGAATATATTTTTGTTTCTTGAATGAAATGTTCAATAAGAGCAAGGCCTCAAATTTGGGTATGAACCAATTGTAATGAAATTTAAAATAACTTGTTTGATTAAAATCTCTATTTTTGAATAACAACATTGGGGATCATAGTATGGTTGAGTGAATCAAACTATGGTTGTATGAATAATAGCATTGTTGCGTGTGAATCATACTATGGGTGTGAAGATCATACTATGGTTGTTTGAGAAAAATACTATGGTTGTGAGGATCGTAATATGGTTGTGGAGATAATAGTATGGTTGAGTGTGAATCATAATATGGTTGTGAGGATCATAGTATGGTTGTGTGTGAATAATACTATTGCTGTGAGGATCATAATATTGTTGCGGTACAACCATATGCCCAACAATAGTATGATCCTCTTCGAATATTGTCACTACAACCATACTTTTTTTCTGCGTGTAGGGTCAGCATTACTACATTCAAAAATTTTATTTACTTTTTGTACATCTGACAGCAAAGGTTTCAAAAACTTCAGATATAATAATTGTTTGTCAGTGTACAATTTTTTTTAAATAATGGCTTTATGACATGATTCAACCGTTGCGGCAATTTTAAAATGAGTTTTCAACGCTAGGTATTGACTTTCTATACGATTTACAGCTGATTCAATTGACAACCATCTAGTGTCACAAGATCTTACCAATTTTAATAATCATTAATCGCAGCGTAAATGCTTTTATATTGTTTTTGTCTTAAAGTAGATTTGGAAAACCAATTGTGAGTTTTTGACACCAAATACTCAATTAGGTAATATTAGGTAGCGTTTAAGATGCTAAAGACACTGAAAGCTTAATCGCCATTATTATATGCAAAAATGTGTAGTCAACTAAAAATTATCAGATTTTTTATAAAAAAAAGTACTAAAATATTTGAAATTTTTTGGATGGAATAATGCTAAAAAAATGCTTAGTTAATAATTGTTAAAAGCTAAGAATAATGCTAAATGAAAATTTTGCGGCTAAATACAAAAAAATGGTAAATTTAGCTGCAAAAATGCTAAAATGGTCACACTGATGATGAACCTCTCTCACACTAAGACGCATATCTTCGCGCTGTTTGGGTCTGTGCCGCAGCCACCACGATACTCCCCGAGAGCAGCATCTACTTATCAGAAGAAAAGTTCAGAAGGCATCTAACTACCCGCGGTATTGTAGTTAAGTCTGCTATTGGCATGATGAGCGATTCCTTAATTTCCCTGAAGATAACAATAGTTGACATTAACACATTAACTCTTAGTGCTGTTAAGTGGCAACATAACTTCTATCATATACCCTTAAGTCCTGATTGATACTAAAACATTGTGGACACAAGTAGTTTGTGAATACTGCAGCAAAGAATTGCCTTGATTAAAATTACGAGCTTGCGAGATTTTAAATCTATCCAACAGAATTTTGTTTATAGTCTCTTGTTCCTTTAAGTTGTTACAGTAATAACAATAAAACCTCATATTGAATCATTAATGCTATATACGATATCTTCTAACAATTACCTGATTTAAAGCCCATTTAGCCGTAATCTCAGTGGACTTACGCACATTAGCAGATTAATTATTTTGTTTAGCATTAAATATGCTATTGTTATTAGCCGTTGTACTCGTATTTAAGATTTTGCTCTTCAACAAATCTCTGCTCTGCTCCGAAATAAGACATTATTCTTGAATAGAGAGTAGTAGTCTTTGGGCTAGGTTAAGTGAAAAGCTAAATTATTTGCGACCATAAAAACTGTGTAATACCGAATATTTTGTTCTAGTCCATGGATTTCACAAGCACAAGCACAGACACTGACACCGCCACAGAGCAAAAGAAGTACTCTTTTGGGCCAACATTTGTGTTGTACGTTGGACTGAGAGTATCGGTCTTCCTGTGTATGTCTTTGGCCACTTACGAACAACTGTAGACCATTTTGGGTATAAGGAATTCTACTCCATTTAATCGAGTTTTATTAGTTTCTTTAGACAATGGATGGCTGGATAAAGTTGTAATAAAAAGCGAGGCTGGTTCTGTTAATTAAGGAAATAATAAACGAAATTCACGCTTTTAAATTTACTAAATGAAACAAACTTGGAAACAGACTTAAAGTTTAAGATGAAAATTCCTAGCTGAAAATGTATTCTGTGAAATGAACACATTTCTGGACATACTTTCATTTTCGATGCATACATTAGCCCCACAAAAATGCTTGGAAAATAAAATTATTTGGTAGAAAAATCTACTGTTAAAGTTCTTGTGCTTTTTAGATAGCTCTATGAACAGAATTCTACGAGGGTAACTATACATATTTCTGGCCTAGGCAATACTAACTATTGCCAGGCGCCATCTGACATTTGGAAAGTTTAACATTTTTTTTAGCATAAACGTACTCAGAACGTTTTGACGTAGAGAGTGAGGAGTGTGCGTGGCTTATAGTGACTGACGGGAGATTTGTACTCGTCTGCCTCTCAGTTGCCATCATGAATTGGGAGAGGTCATTTTGTGTTGAACCGTATTTTTTAAATGCTTCGATCTTTGCAGTGCAGCGTTTTTTTCGTTTACGATTCGTTGTTCCCCCAAATATGCGTTACTGGAGTGAAATAGACCCCAGAGAACTTCACCAAAGACCTCTGCATTCAGACCGCGTCACTGTGTGGTGTACCACATCACGACTAGGCATCATTGGTTCTTACTTTTTCCGTCTTGTCGCCACTGTTAACTCCGAACGGTACTTGACAATGATACAGGATTTTTTTCAGCCGGCTTTTAAGGCAAGGCAATTAAAGGATACATGGTTCCAACAGGATGGTGCCACTGCAGCGAGGGTTGCTATGAATTGCTTGAGGCAAATGTTTCCTAGACGACTTATCTCTATGAGGGGTGATGTGAACTGGCCGGCACGCTCATCAGACTTAGGCCTATGCGATTTTTTCTTTGGGATTTCCTAAAGTCGAAGGTGTATAGCAACTGTTCCAACACCTTGGAAGACCCAAATAACAATATTGAAATTGGCAGAATACCAGTCGACATGCACGTTAGAGTTCATGAAAACTTCAGAAAACGTATACAGCAGTGTGTGGATAGCAAAGAGAGACACTTTAAAAATTCCCTTACTGTTCAATATAATTAGAATATAAAATAAATTCTTCTTCATAATTTTTTATTATTTTATTCCCAAATAAGCAAATTACAGCGCTCCACCCTGTATAAATTGTTACTATAGAAGTCATTCCCGGCTTTATTTACTTTTTCACCAAAGAAACGAAGTAATTGTTTTAGTGTACCTAAAGTCTTAAAGTAAACAGTTTTTATACTTATTGACTACAACTGCAATATATGGATATTTATATCCAGGAAAAATGAATGTCACTTCTACCGATATATTCAGTTTTATTTACTGACAATTGCAGTGCACAAACCAACATTCGGTTTTACCGATAAAAAATGTATATTTAGTTAATAAAACCTCATTTAGTTAGCAAACAATTGGTTGTGGCTAAAAAACTGTTCGCTGTGTGGAGCTGTATCACTTATAGTTATGCATACTTATTAAATACTAACAATCACCAGCATTCCATAAGCAAAATATCAAATTTCAACCAACCGTTTTTTTAAAATAGCCAAAATATGAAGAAATGCAGGCATGTATTCTTTATCAAACATATGTGACGCGCAAAATAGAAAGGGACCTAAGGTTAAAAACCAGTTTTGTTCAGGAGAGCCATTTTAAAGATTAGGTCTCTTTCTATTTGCGCTTAGAATCGTCGACTTCACTTTCATAAAACGCGCATATCTCTGGCAGGCAACACTTTTGGGGCATGGGATCGGTCTCATTCGATGCTCAGATGTTGTCCACATCAAAAAAAGAAGAAAAAATGTCCCTTTCTCTATGCGCTGTCACATATGTTGCCAAGATAACAATCATTCATATAAAATCGATAACATAAGCATCTGCTACGGAGTGTTGTCACTGTTAAGTGTGTGTTTGTTTGCAAAGCGCTGTTACAGCGATACGGTTCTCATTATCTGACAACTCCATGATGAAAGTTGAAACAATTTTTAAAACCCGTTACAGACAAACGCTATTGAGGTTAGCTTTCAAACCCCGTTTGACATTAACGGGGTATGTTCACTTCTACTATTGAAATGGATGTGTTCAATGTTGTAACAGCATTTATGTCCCTACAAAGTAGAAATGTATTTTAATTTATTTTTGCCTAATTTACTAGCATCGATTGAAGTTTCGTTTTTTTTATTTTTTTTTTGTAAAAAGAATTAATTCAAAATTTTGTAAAAAAAAATATAAATTGAAGATTCGTTTACAGCTCTGGTAGCTTCGACCTTTCTGTACTACCTGTAAAGCTTGGAACACACACCATGGCGGCCGGTATAAAAAACTGTTTTATAATTGCTCGCCTTAATATACCGCTTCTGCCCAAAAGGAGTTAGAAGCGTAATCACAAGAAGTAAGAAAGTCAAAAGTGCATTTCAAGTTCTGTGCACTACTTAGGTACGAACGTATGTACGTGTCCGTAGATATGTACGTCTGTTTGCTCCACTTCTTTTTAACAAGTTTTAATGATCCAAATGGGTATTGTGACTCTTTTTGTTGTTCGTTTCTTTCTATTTTATTTTTATTCCCTCATTTATTTTGTTTATTTTCTTTGGTTGTGTTTGTTCGAACACACATCTGCACATTTAAACTTTGTAATATAAACGTTAGTTAACTAACCCCTTTGGCTAAGTTCTCCTACGGGTTCTCAGCCATGCGATTCAACGTCTGCAAAAACAACAAAATACAGAAAAACCAAAAAAAAAACACAACTAGCATTCGAACCCCGGCATACATAGCAATTGCAGCCTAGCCAGGGGAAAGAAGGAGGCACAACGAAATAGAAACGAAACTCCAGCTCCTTGATAAACGGCAAACTTTTAGGATAATCAAGTATTGCAATTAATTCGTGGCAATCGCAAAGTGCAGACATTTGTTTCGCCGCACCGAACATGTGCAGCAGCGTAAATGAACGTAGCAAAATGGAGTTCGTTCTGAGCTAACTCCATTGCGGCAGGTTAACATTAAGCCTTTTTTTGCAGTTCGCTTCGCAGCAACCAACAATATTCTTTTGTTCAAATGGTTTCACATTTAAATACGGATTTTGTTTAATAGCTGCTGTCGCTGATGTTGGTAAGGCAAACCACATTGTACGAGTATAGCAGATAATGTTTTTTATTTGAAAAATACTTTGATTAAGTTGAGCACTGAAAGAAACTGACTTCGTATTAGTTATGAAAAATCATTAATACAATGAACTTGTTTAGTTAAACCATGTGAACTTCTCAGCTGTCGATAGATGGCGCTACATGTATTTTAATGACAGGGCTGGCAGAAACTTAAGATTTTATCAAGATCTAAGTTGTTCATCTCTTATGCACTCGTATTGCAGGTAAGTCATTTATAAACTTCGTACGTAAAAGTATAATTTTTTTAAATTTTTACTCCTGTAGACAACGCTTAAGGTCAACAGAGCCATTTTATAATGATAAGACTTACATCGCAACAACGCACAGTGGTCGAAATAGGCCATCTAGCGGAATTTAATTCAAATTTTAAAATTGAAAACTCCAGTGATGTATAATTTGTTATTGATTAACAACACTCCACTGCACCCATTGAGGTTTTCTTTTCTATTTTGTTATAAATATTCGCATAGTTGTTAGCTTTCAAACGTAACATACGAGGGCAGTTCGGAAACTTCTAAGCCTAGAACAAAAAGCGCGGTATAAACAAAAAAAGTTAAGTGTTTTGGAAACTTCCATCTCTGCTATGAACACATGTTAAATTTTGTTTCGATCTGGCAACTCCTTCATATAAAAACTGGTGTTCACAAAAGACGCATCCGCGATTTTTTTTACAATAAAAAAATTAGAAATGCGTGGTGTCATTAAATATTTACATAAAAAAGGTTTATCGGGACAAGAAATTCATAATGATATGGTGAATGTGTTAGGTGAAAGTGCTCCTTCATATGCAACAGTAAAAAATTGGGTTGCTGAATTTAAACGTGGTCGTACAAGCATTGAAGATGAACCACGTCCAAAAACAGCAACAACAACAGAAATTGTAGCCAAAGTGCATAATATGGTATTAAATGATCGACGAATAAAAGTGCGTGAAATAGCTAATATCATGGGCATCTCAAATGATCTAGTCCATTTAATTTTGCATGAAGAACTACAGATGAAAAAGCTTTCTGCAAGATGGGTGCCGGAGTCGGCCAAAAACGCATAAGAATGAACATTTCTCAAGCTTGTTTGGATCGTTTTCAGCGAAATAAAATGGATTTTAAGCGTCGTTTCATAACTGTTGATGAGACATGGATCCACTACTATACTCCAGAGACAAAAGAACAATCCAAACAATGGACTGAAGCTGGAGGAAGTGCCCCAAAGAAGGCAAAAACAACTCAACCGGCTGGTAAGGTTATGGCAACGGTTTTTTTGGGACTTCAAAGGTATTTTATTGATTGACTATCTGCAAAAGGGTAAAACAATAAATTCAGACTACTATTGCAACCTTTTAGATCAATTAAATGTACAAATTCGAGAAAAACGTCCTGGCTTACAACACAAAAAAATAATTTTTCATCAAGACAACGCACCAGCTCACAAGAGTGTTTTAACAATGGCTAAAATCAACGAATTAAAGTACGAGTTGCTTGACCACCCACCTTATTCTCCTGATTTAGCTCCCAGTGACTTTTACCTGTTCCCAAATCTAAAAAAAAATCCTTGCTGGCAAGCGTTTTACCTCAAATGAAGATGCAATTACAGTTGTAAACCACTATTTTGAAGACCTTGAGGAAAACTATTTTAATCAAGGGATAGAATTGCTAAGCGTTGGACTAAGTGTATTGAAATTTCAGGAGATTATATTGAAAAATAAAAATATTTTTGAAAAACTAACTATTCTCTTTCATTGAAAGGCTAAGAACTTTCCGAACCGCCCTCGTATTTACTAATATAATAGATAAAACCAAATATAATGAAGAGCAATGACGTGGAATTCAAAAATATTAAGGAGCTTTATAAGCAGATTAGTGGAGAAATGGAAAAATTACAGCAGGACCTTAGCTTTTTTTGAAGAAAGTAATAAAAATTGGTTGGATGGTAATGTTTTATTAATAGACCCAACAAGTTCTAATAATGCTGGACGATAGCCTAAGGAGTTCACAGAATGCACTTTTAAAAACAAAGTCCATAAAGTAAATAAAAATTCTTGCGACGAACTTGTGGTGGCGACTAGCGTCGGTTTATATAAGGCTGGAAAAAGAAATGCATCGGAAGTAGTGTCCCTAATGAATTCCGATGCTGAAGTGGCATCAAAGATTAAAACAACTGTTTCTCTGGATCCAAATATTTTGTTGCATACACATCTGAAGAGGCTTTAGCCCTTCACGTTGACGGTGGTTTCACAAAGCACTTTACGTTGCAACGTCTCCAAATTGTGCAACTGTACTTAGTAGGGACATAAATACTGTTAAAACATTGAACACACCCATTCCAATAGTAGAACTGAACATACCCCGTTAATGTCATATGAGTTTTAAAAGATAACCTCAATAGCGTTAGTCTGAAACGGGATTTTAAAATTGGCAATTGTGTGAAGAAAACTTGAAAAGTAAGGTTTACATCAGTAGTTCTCTTTCGTTTGTGGAGAGCCTGACCTTATAGAGTTCGGTTTTACTTTCAACAATTGCAGCAAGGCTTTCTGAAGAGGGATGCCACCGACCCGAAATCATGATAAAAGTAGTGTGCAGCCACGAAAATCAATGTCACTTTGCCATTTTGTTAAAAACTTGTCTTCTATTCAAATACAGAAGCAAGAGGTCTTGAGCCGGTTAATCCCTGTTCAAAATGTAGAAGCAACAGACCGAAATAAAACAAACGAGCTAAACATTTGTTTCATCTTTCATCATGGAGTGGTCAGATTAATGAGAACATTATCGCTGTAATAGCGCTTTTCAAGTGTGAAATGAAAAAAAGCGATATTTTCAAAACGCTCCGGCAACTAGGGATTAGCCTCATGTTCGTCTACCGATGCATAAAACTGTTTGAGGAGACTGGAGATGTAAAAGACCGCCACCGTTTGGGCCGCCCACGCATCTGTTCGAACACCGCATGTCATCAAAGCCGTTAAATCAAGAATTTACAGAAATCCGCTCCGAAAACAGAAAATCATGGCCCGTGAGATGAATATCACGCAAAAGTCCATGAGTCGAATCATTAAAAAAGACTTGTGACTTGGGGCTTTCAAATGACGTACCGGACATTTATTGACTGCAGCTTTAAAAAAATAGGATTGAAAAATTCAAACGTCTTTTGGTGCAGCACGCTGATAACTTGCACAGAAAAATTTTGTTTACCGATGAAAAAAAATTTACCGTTTAGGAAAAATTTAACAAGAAAAATGATAAGGTGTATGCGCGGTCATCTAAGGAAGCATCTGAACTGATCTCAAGGGTGGAAAAGGGTCACCACCCAGCTTCATTCATGGTTTAGTGGGGTCTCTCTTACGATGGGGTCACTGGCCCGCGAACAAGGAGTCAAAATATCGGCCACAGTTTACCAAGAAACCATTTTGGAAGCTGTTGTGAAGCCTCTTAACAATTCCCTGTTCCAAAACCAGCCCATAAGGCTAAAATGTCCCAGGCCTGGTTTCGAAACAATTTGCCAGCGTTCATTTCCTCTGAAAAATGGCCCTCAATCAGTACAGATTTGAACCCATTGGGTTACAAATTGTGGACGCTTTTAGAGGACAAGGTTTGTCACAAAAGATACCCCAACATTGGATCTCTTAAGACTGCTTTGGTTCGAGCTGTGGCCAGTTTTCCAATAAACGAGGTTCGTGCAGCTATTGACAATTGGCCGGGGCGACTTTAGGCGTGTGTAAAGGCAAAAGGCGGACATTTCGAATAAGTAGACTCTTTTTGGATACAATAAACATCAATAAATATATTAAAAAATATTTGGTCTAAGAACATTTAGTGTTTTTTTATTTTACAGCATAAAACGTGTGTAACAGTATTTATGCCCCTACTAAGTATTGTGGAAATGAGCGTTCGGTGTGAAACGTTTTTTTGGCCAAAATTTTGTTCAGTGATGAGGCCCACTTCTGGCTCAACAACAACGTCAATAAACAAAATTGACGCATTTGGGCTAAAGAGCAACCAGAAAAGGCTCAGGAGGTGTCATTATACCTACAGAAAACCACGGTTTGGTGCTGTTTATGGGCTGGTAGGATCATCGGTACATATTTTTTCAAATATAATGATGGCCGGAACGTAACCGAGAATGGTGCTCGCTATCGCGTTCATGATATCGGACTTTTTGCTACCTGTAATTGTTTCAAACAGAACGGTGCCATCTGCCATACAGATACTCAAACAAAGGATATACGAGGGCTGCTATATATATTTCTGGCCTAATAATGAAAATGTGAATATTAATCATTAAAAATGGTTTTTTTGTTTTTCAAAGTATTCTCCAGCACGATTTATACACTTTTGCATGCGCTCAAATCAATTGTCGAAGCACTTTTCCACTCCGATTGAAACACCTCCAAAACATGGTTTCTGAACGCTTCAACAACATCTTCTGGCGACGAAAATCGTTGACCACGCATTTTTTTTCTTGATGTGTGGGAATAAAAAGAAGTCATTGGGTGCCAAGTCAGGGCTGTATGGAGGATGTCCCATCAATTCGACGTTTTGGCTGGTCAAAAATCCGTTTGTTTGAGAGCTCGTGAGAGCTCGTATTGTCATGGTGCACAATGATTCGTCTTTTCTTGTTCGTTTTTCGAATTTCTCCGCAGACTTCAGGCAAACAAATTGTGGTTTACCACTCAGAATTGACCGTCCTACGTTGCTCAAGCGGAACAGTCGTCACATGATCAGTTTTGCCAAAAAAAAAACAGGCGCCCGTTTGCTTCGAAGTGCTTCTTCCACGAACAACTTTCCTTGGATTTGGCTCGCCTTCGAAGACCAACACGGTCGATTGCTGTTTTGTTTCGGGCTCATAGGCATAGATCCATAATTCGTCACCTGTGACAATCTTATAAACGTCTTTTGAAGCACCGCGATCGATTTTTTTTTTAAATTTCTTTGCACCAATCGACACGAGCCTTTTATTGAGCGATTGTTGAATTGTGCGGGATCCAACGAGAACAAACAAAGGTGTTCGTGCAAATGTATGCTGGTGGAAGAAATGACCAAGGATGCCTCTATCTATGTCACATGACGATCTTTCATTATCAGTTCACGCACGGCATCAATGTGCTCTGGCACAACGGCCGTTTTTGGACCTTCAAGACCTTCGTCTTTGAGCGAGCGTCGGCCACGATTAAATTCATTGAACCAGTTTTTCTCAGTTCTATAGGATGGAGCTTCATCGCCATACAACGATTTAAGTTCATCGATGCACTCTTGTCGTAATAATCCACGTCGAAAGTTGTGAAAAATGATCGCACAAAAATGTTCACGAGTTTTTCAAATTAATTTTTCAATGCACAACAACACAAATGATGGTCGTACGTCAAAACGTTCTGAAAACGTTTCTGAGTACGAGATGTCAAACTTTCCAATGGAAATGTCAGATGGCGCCTGGCAACACTCAGTGTTGCCTAGAAATATAGAAATATATAGCAACCCTTGTATAAAGAGGTCATTTCGAAGAGCAGCTAGTTTCACCGGTGAGTTGGCCGCCTAGATTGTGTGATATCACACCTTTAGACTTTATTTGTTGGGGTTACTTAAAGTTCAAAGTCTATGCTGACAAACCAGCTGCGATTCAGGTTTTGGAAGCCAACATTACGCGTGTCATTAACGCCATACCGGTCGAAATGCTCGAACGAGTCCTCCAAAATTGGACCCTCAGGATGCACAGCCTTTTCTGGTTTAACAAATAAAGCAGTTAGGGGTCCATTTTTTCACAAAAACCGAAAACAACAGTTTATGTACAGTATATATCTCTTAAACTACACACAGAGAAAAAAAACAGTCAGAAATCGGTCCAAACTATAAAAATTCGGTTGAATGAACAGATCTTCTTTTGCAATTACTAACATTCCATAGTATTGATGGTAACATTGTTCGAGATTTTATATGATGGTTGCTACAACTATATCACGGTATTCACTGCAAAAAACACAGTTATACGAACCGAATACAGTTTATCTATTGCTTGCGACAACTGGCTGTTATGGCAACAAACCAATTGTGTTGTACATATTACTTTAATACCAATAATTGGTGGTGACAACAGATAAGTTCATTTTAGTGACCACACCTTGTTTAGTGGGCTACTGTGACATAATATTAGTTATTCCAACATTAACAAATTAACCCCATAATAATAGGTGATCCAAGTAGAGATTCTTTTTTCAATAGCCTTTTTTTTGACAGATCACGTGTGAGTCGTGTCATGCTGTCATGTTATTTTGGTTTAGGATTGTTTGGCATTTTATCATGGAAAGACTTACGCCTGAACAACGTTTACAAATTGTTCAACTTTATTACGAAAATTGACGTTCTGTAAAGACTGTCGTCCACTTCCTTCAACTTATGGTCAACATAATCGGCTAACATTTCCGGCTCAATGGGTATGTAAGCAAGCAAAATTACCGCATTTGGGACAAAGGTGCAAGAGCTGCCACTTCATCCAGAAAAAACAACGGTTTGGTGTGGTTTGTGGGCCGGTGGAATCATCGGTCTATATTTCTTCAAAAATGATGCCGGTGAGAACGTAACCGTCAATGGCGACCGTTATCGTGCCATGATAACCGACTATTTTATGCCTGAAGTTGAAGCTCGTGATTTCGGCGACACACGTCGCATTAATCAATAGATTTATTGAGAGAACACTTCGGTGAGCAGATAATTTCTCGTTTTGGGCCGGTCGATAGGCCACCAAGATCGGGTGATATCACACCGTTAGACTTTTTCCTGTGGGGATATGTAAAGTCTAAAGTTTATGCGGACAAACCCGCTTCGATTCAGGCCTTGGAGGAAAACAATACGCGTGTCATTCGCCAGTTACCAGTCGAAATGCTCGAACTAGTCATCGAAAATTGGATTCAACGGATCGACCATCTGTGACGTAGCCGCGGCCAACATTTGATAGACATAATCTTCAAAAAGTAAATGCCATAGAATGTTTTTTTAAATGAGTTTTTTTTAAAAAGATTCCCCAGTCAATTTGAATTTTCAGAGTTTTTTTAATTAAAAAAGTTGGGAACCTCGAAATGGATCACGCGTTATTCTATCGGTTCTAGTCACAACAGAACCTTTGTTTGTTAAGTTAAGTTTTGTGGGTTAGACGTGGGTTGCAAATGACACTGCCATATAAATAAACGAACTGTAAAACAAATGTTATCCAGAATATAGAAACAGGCTAAACTGTAATTCAGCGACATTAGTCAGACTCGATCAGAATTTTTGGCCATAGGTAGACCACCTTATCATTCAAAACAACAACCATTTTTTTGGTTTTTTCCTAGTTACGGCCACCCAAAGCTTGACAATAAATGTTGTTATGTATCTGAATTAGTTCTTTTCCGATTGGGGCATCACTGCACTGTTAAATAAAACATCTGTACAAAGACGTATTTATTTAACTGACCAGATGACCCATTCCAAGACGGTAAAATATTACATTTTTTTCAAAAAGTACTTATAACCATCAATCTATAACAACAATCAAAGCATGTACAAATCCAGTTCCGACAATCATCTTAGTCTAAGATTCCCTTAACTTGTTTTCTTCAACCAAAAGTGTCAGTTTCCTCAAATGAAAATCGCTGTCAACTCAAGCAACATTCAGTTGTGACGATGGACTACATGGATAGTTTTTGCAACCACCAACTAATCTGGCAAATCGGAGGCAGATTCCTGAACAGCAGCCCCAATTCAGCTAAAGTTTCCTATCGAAGCTTCTGCCGCAGTGTTTTTTTCAAATTTTGTTGCCTAGTGTTATTAATCGTTGTTTTGTAATTTCGAAATCTAAAGTTATTATATCGTAAATTTAATTTTTTTAAAAGGACTTACCCAACAGCATCGTTGATCAAAATAATTAAGTATTGACTCAAGTGCTTGATATACTACATACAGTCGAACTTCTCTATAACGTAGCAGTTGGGGACCTGCGAATTACTACGTTATAGAGAAAATTCGTTATAGGGAGACTTACAAAAAGAACCTTTTATTTTGATCTAAGTGAAAAAAAAGTAGTGGTTGATGACAATAGGCAAAATATTATTGATCCAGTCATCTCGAGTATTGATATTTATTGCACCACCCTCTCCACAAACAACTTTCCCGACAATGTTATGTCTTCGTTTAAATTTATCAAGCCATCCCACACTCGCTACAAAATCGGAATGGCCTAATGATTCTGCAAACTCCATTGCCTTTTCTCTGATTATTGGTCCGGAAAGTGGAATGTGTTTGTTCCTTGTTACTGTTGTCCACCTAATCATGGCTTCGTCAATATCTGGATACTCACATAGTCTAACCTTCTGAAATTTACTGCATACAGCAGACGTGCTGGCTTTTTCGATAGTGTTTCTGTTTTTTAAAATTGTTGAGAGAGTTGTAGGCGAAATTCCAAATTCTGCAGCCACATCTTTCTTTTTTTTATTGCCTTCATTAACTTTGAATATAATACGACACTTTTGTTCTATGGATAGACATTTACGTTTTGCCATTTTGCAATCAATCGTCCGAGCACTACAAAAATTATTTGAAACTGATATTTTCTCTTCGTATACACATGTTTCTGTTTTCTTTTTTTTGCAGCTATCATAGTAAGCATTGAAAATGTAACGTTTTTCACAGAATTTTTTTTTTGTGTGACTTCCGAGAAAATATCGACTGCTAAAAAAATTCGCTATAGGGGGATTATTTTGTGTGAGAATTTCTATTTGTGCATTATTAAAACCTTCGTTATAGAGAAAACTTCGTTATAGGGAAGTTCGTTATAAGGAGATTAAAATGTGTGAAACTGGCTTCAAAAAAGTTGTGTTTTCAAAATTTATTCGTTATAAAGAAAAATTCTTTATGAGGAAGTTCGCTATAGAGAAGTTCGACTGTATGATGAAAATAATCGCTGGAAATCTGAAAAAACATGTAAAAACTTGTTGAGAAATTCTTTTCGATTACGAGTTAACGAATTATACGTATTAAAAATGTCAGTATAGAAACAATGTAAATAAATCATCTTGAGACCTCTTGCATCTAAATTTTAATAAAAAAAAAGTTTTTAGCAAAATAGCAAAGTGACATTGATTTTTGTGGGTGTCCACTACTTTAAACGCAATTCCAGGTTCGTGCCGACCATCATCTGACAGCTTGGCAGCAATTGTTTAAAGGAAACCCGAACTCTTTTAGACTAGTTCTCACCAAACATATGGGAACTACTATTGTAAATCTCACTTTTCAGGATTTCTTCAAACAATTCCCACGAAAATACAATTCACCTTTAACACCTCTACAGAGACTCCACATTTTAAGCACGCAGAGAAAAGATATGGTTACTATATGGTCACGGCAACAATAGTATGTTCTTTGCAATACAACTATGGTCGTCGCAACCATAGTATTGTTTTGTTTTGAATTTTATATTGACAATAGTATGATTGCGGCAATAGTAATATTGTTGAAATGTAACAATAGTATTGTTGCCAAATTTCATAATGAAAATATGTTTGTAGCAACAATATAAATAAACAATACAAAAGTATTGTTTTTTGAGTGTAAATCCATTTGCAGCAACAATATAAATATGTATGTATATATGTATGTATGTATAAAAAGTATGATTACGGCATATACTTACGAGGGCGGTTCGGAAACTTCTTAGCCTAGCACAAAAAACACGGTACAAACAGAAAAAAGTTAAGTGTTTTGGAGACTTCCATCTCTGCTATGAACACATGTTAAATTTTGTTTCGATCTGGCAACTCCTTCATATAGAAACAGGTGTTCACAAAAGACGCATCCGCGATTTTTTTACAATGGAAAAATTAGAAATGCGTGGTGTCATTAAATATTTACATAAACAAGGTTTATCGAGACAAGAAATTCATAATGATATGGTGAATGTGTTTGAGATGCCCATATGCAACAGTAAAAAAATGGGTTGCTGAATTTAAACGTGGTCGTACAAGCATTGAAGATGAACCACGTAGTGGACGTCCAAAAACAGCAACAACAACAGAAATTGTAGCCAAAGTGCTTGATATGGTATTAAATGATCGACGAATAAAAGTGCGTGAAATAGCTAATATCATGGGCATCTCAAATGATCGAGTCCATTTAATTTTGCATGAAGAACTACAGATGAAAAAGCTTTCTGCAAGATGGGTGCCGCACTTGTTAACAGTCGACCAAAAACGCATAAGAATGAACATTTCTCAAGCTTGTTTGGATCGTTTTCAGCGAAATAAAATGGATTTTAATCGTCGTTTCATAACTTTTGATGAGACATGGATCCACCACTATACTCCAGAGACAAAAGAACAATCCAAACAAAGGACTGAAGCTGGAGGAAGTGCCCCAAAGAAGGCAAAAACAATTCAATCGGCTGGTAAGGTTATGGCAACGGTTTTTTGGGACTTTAAAGGTATTTTATTGATTGACTATCTGCAAAAGGGTAAAACAATAAATTCAGAGTACTATTGCAACCTTTTAGATCAATTAAATGTACAAATTCGAGAAAAACTGGCTGAAAACACAAAAAAATAATTTTTCATCAAGACAACGCACCAGCGCAGAAGAGTGTTTTAACAATGGCTAAAATCAACGAATTAAAGTACGAGTTGCTTGACCACCCACCTTATTCTCCTGATTTAGCTCCCAGTGACTTTTACCTGTTCCCAAATCTAAAAAAATTCCTTGCTGGCAAGCGTTTTACCTCAAATGAAGATGCAATTACAGTTGTAAACCACTATTTTGAAGACCTTGGGGAAAACTATTTTAATCAAGGGATAGAATTGCTAGATAAGCGTTGGACTAAGAGTATTGAAGTTTCAGGAGATTATATTGAAAAATAAAAATATTTTTGAAAAACTAACTATTCTCTTTCATTGATAGGCTAGGAACTTTCCTAACCGCCCTCGTATGTATGTAAATTAAATTTTTTCAAAACAAACTAATTATACTTTTGATAAGCATAACTGAAATATTTTGTTTAATATTATTAAGAGTTTAATGTATTTTTACATAATTTACTTTATAAAAATCTCTATTGTTGAATAACAACTTAACCAAATCCTTACAAAAAATTTTGGGGATCATAGTATGGTTGCGTGTGAGTCATACTCGTACTATGGTTGTAAGGGCCATACTATCGTTGTATGTTAAATATACTATGGTTATGAAAACCATAATATGGTTGTTTAGCTCGTTTGTTTATTATACGTTTAGCTCGTTTGTTTATTTTGGTATCTTGCTTTAACGAAAGCTGGAAATTGTTTTATCAAGAATTTTTGAACGTTCTCGCTAGCTGATGCGTTTCAAAAATGTGTTTTAAGGCCCATTTAGTCTCGACGGTTGACGGTGGACGGTTGACGGTAGGCAATCAGCTATTTCAGTTGAGGGTTGCATTTTGCATGTGTTAGAGATAACTACAGTTTGACGGTTGACGACGGTAGACTTCTGCAGGTTGCAGAATCTACCGTCAACCGTCAACCGTCGAGACTAAATGGGCCTTTAAACAAAGACAATGAACGAAATGTTTATTTAACTCGGTCTAAGCGAAGCTAATAATTTCCCCCTAAATGAAATCTTCACGATCTTTGTGAAACAAGTCGTTTTTTTGATTATTGAAACTTGCACCGTTGACCACTGACTCCCACTCTACCATAAAAACTCCTGAAATGAATTTCTATTCTATATTTCATATGCCAAATGTTTAATACTCGTCAGTCAGTCTTCTTCGTTTGTCTTTCACCAACACCTGTGTGATGTCGCAAATGACAAAAGGGCATGTTTGTACATGACTCCATCACTTAGACTCATAAAATTCCAATCAGTCTTTATTGCCTGTGAATGGTGGAATAAGGGGAGCACAAAAACGTATACCAGAAATGTTTGTTGAACAAAGAATGTCAGGAAAAACACAATTGTTGCAAGCTAAGAATTTGTTGAAATCAAAAGAGTTCCATACCGAACAACATCAACACCGGCCAGAGCAAAAAAGAAAAGCACAGGTGAACGAACGAACCAAAAGAGTGTAAAAAGATTTTATTGCGGTTGCGTAGAATATTCAAAACCCCTACATACAGTGTGGTTATAAGCACATACTTATCTATTCAGGATCGCCTTTAGCAAAGGACAAAGAGGCACTCGGAATTGAGAAGTGGCACTGGTCTGCAAAAGCACAGCTTAAGTGTGGCGAATGAAACTGTATTGAGATATTACAATTACTTATACTATTTACTCATACTGTCAGGCAGTTCATTTCCCGCATGCTATAAGCTGATTTTTGTGGAATATTAACTAAGTTGACGGTTTTAAATCATGTTTCTGTATATGCAAATGTACTTTTTAAGTTTAAACATTCTTAAGATAAAGTTACTGAAAAACTGGTCCTAAGTGGTTACTCGACCTTATTTACTTAGTAGGGACATAAATACTGTTCCACAAGTTTTATGCTGTAAAATAAAAAGTACTGAATGTTTTTGAACCAAATATTTTTCAATATATTAATTGATGTATATTGTATCCAAAAAGAATCTACTTATTCGAAATATCCGACTTTTGCCTTTACACGCGCATTAAGTCACACTGGTCAATCGTCAATAGCTGCACGTATCTCGTCCATTGGAAAATTGGCCACAGCTCGAACCAAAGCAGTCTTAAGGGATCCAATGTTGGAGTATCTTTTGTGATAAACCTTGTGCTCTAAAACCT
The DNA here is from genome assembly GCA_963513945.1 of Hydrotaea diabolus. Classification (NCBI taxonomy): domain Eukaryota; kingdom Metazoa; phylum Arthropoda; class Insecta; order Diptera; family Muscidae; genus Hydrotaea; species Hydrotaea diabolus. Next base: position 120,452,659 of record OY740718.1, on the reverse strand, counting down.
TCCACAATTTGTAATCCAATGGAAGCCTCAAGTCCCAAGTCTTTTTTAATGATTCGACTCATGGACTTTTGCGTGGTATTCATCTCACGGGCCATGATTTTCTGTTTTCGGAGCGGATTTCTGTGAATTCTTGATTTAACGGCTTTGATGACATGCGGTGATCGAACAGAGCGTAGGCGGCCCGACCGGTGGCGGTCTCTTACATCTTCATTCTCTTCAAACAGTTTTATGCATCTAATGCGGCTAATCCTTAGTGGCCGGAGCGTTTTGAAAATATCGTTTTTTTCATTTCAAACTTGAAAAGCGCTATAACAGCGATACGGTTCTCATTATCTGACCACTCCATGATGAAAGCTGAAACAATTTTAAAATCCCATAACAGACTAACGCTATTGAGGTTAGCTTTCAAAATCCATATGACAATAACGGGGTATGTTCAGTTCTAATATTGAAATGGGTGTGTTCAATGTTGTAACAGTATTTATGTCTCCATTGTAAGAGATCAATAAAAACCCGTGATAAAATTTGACAATACAAGTTGATGCTGGTCGACAGCAGATACAAAATATATTGATAAGTCAGCTGTCATCAACGACGAAACGCGCGACTACCAGACAATGTTGAATTCGCTTCATCTTAACAAACTTTTTCTCCCCTAAATAACAAATAAAAACAAACGTGAACTTATCAAATATCCTCCATACACGGGTTCCTTTTCAAAAAACGGAAAATATGTTTCTTTGTCTTTAGTAGCGTAGTGACGGTGGAGGCTATATACGGTTCTGCATGGCCGAACTAAGCGACGTTTTTTAATCGTTGCTTGTTATTTTTTGTTTCTTTAATTATTTGAGATTTAGACGAGTTTTGAGAGGATTGAACGTACTCATCTGATCATGGGGTTGCCGTTAACGCCTCCAGACAGACAATTGCAACTGCATTTCCCAAGTACGGTTGGAAAGGCTATACCTCCTAAGGTCGGTCGGCAAATCCCTATGAATGTGTCACTTGACTCTAATTATATTGGGATTTCAATGCTACCGTTGATTACGAACAATTTATTCCGCATATACGTATATGTTTTATTTCAATCGTCCATTAATATGTTTATGACAGACTTGCCCAATTGAAACTCCCTCTCTCGCTTGCCTCGACATAATGTCCCATGCGGTTTGGATAACGCATCTTCACTTAGGCTGCTCGAGATTCACCGCGCTGGAGGTGCAAGTAGTAATTGGCCTGCAGATTCATTTACAGGAGTTGTGCAGTTTTAATATCAGTAACCAACTTCATGTAGACCATGTACGATGGTTGCTATATATATTTCTTCCTAGGCAACAACAAAGTGTTGCCTGACACCATCTGACATTTATATTGGAAAATTTGACATTTAGCACAAACGTACTCAGAACGTTTTGACGTACGACCATCATTTGTGTTCTTTACAGTGACTTGAAAAAATCAATTTGGCAAAAAAAAATGGAATTAACTCGTGACCATTTTCGTGCGATCATTTTTCACAACTTTCGATGGGGATTATCATGACAAGAGTGTATCCATGAACTTAAACCTTTGTATGGCGATGAAGCACCATCCTAAAGTACTGTGAAAAGCTGGTTTAATGTATTCAATCGTGGCCTACGCTCGCTCAAAGACGAAGGCCGTCCAAAAACGTTCGTAGTGCCAGAGAGCATTGATGACGTGCGTGAACTGATAATGCAAGATCGCCATGTGACATACCATGAGATAGAGGCATCCTTGGGTATTTCTTCCACCAGCGTACATTCGATAGTGCATGAATTCTCTTTGGATCTCGCACAATTTGACAATCGCTCAAAAAAGGCTCGTGTCGATTGGTGCAAAGAAATTAAAAAAAAAAATAAGATCGGGGTGCTTTAAAAGACGTTTATCAGATCGTCACAGGTGACGAATCATGGATCTATGCGTATGAGCCCGAAACAAAACAGCAATTGACCGTGTGTCCAAAAACGCCCGTTGTGCCAGAGAACATTAATGACGTGCGTGAACTGATAATGGAAGATCGTCATGTGAAATACCGTGAGATAGAGGCATCCTTGGGCATTTCTTCCACCAGCATACATATTGAATGAACACCTGGTCGTAATAAAGGTTTATTCTCGTTCGATCCCGCACAATGTGACAATCGCTTAGAAAGAGGCCCGTGTCGATTGGTGCAAAGAAATTTTGAAAAAAAATACCATCGCGGTGCTTCAAAAGACGTTTATAAGATCGTTGGTGACGAATCATGGATCTATGCGTATGAGCTCGAAACAAAACAGCAATTGAACGTGTGGGTCTTTGAAGACGATCCAAATCCAACGAAAGTTGTTCGTGGAAGAAGCACTTCGAAGCAAATGGTCGCCTGTTTTTTCGGCAAAACTGCTCATGTGGCGACTGTTCCGCTTGAGAACGTAGGTCGATCAATTCTGAGTGGTACACCACAATTTGTTTGCCTGAAGATTTCGGCGAAATTCGAAAAACGAACAAGAGAAGACGTATCATTGTGCGCCATGACAATGCGAGCTCTCACACATCGGCTCAAATCAGCGCCTTTTTGACCGGCCAAAACATCGAATTGATGGTCATCCGCCGACTTGGCACCCAATGACTTCTTTTTATTCCCGCACATAAAGAAAAAAATGCGCGGTCAACGATTTTCTTCGCCAGAAGATGCTGTTGAAACGTTCAAAAACCATGTTTTGGGGGTGTCTCAATCGGAGTGAAAAAAGTGCTCCGACTATTGGTTTGAGCGCATGCAAAAGTGTTTAAATCATGCTGGAGAATGCTTTGAAAAACAATAAAACTATGTTTGATGATAAATATTCGCATTTTCATTATTAGGCCAGAAATGTATATGTGGCGCGCAAAATAGAAAGGGACCTAAGGGTAAAAACCAGTTTTGTTCAGGAGAGCCATTTTAAAGATTTAAATACGTGTATCTTTGGTGTACCATCACTTTCATAAAACGCGCATATCTCTGGGAGGGAACACGCATAGGATCGGTCTCATTCGATGCTCAGATGTAGTCCACATCAAAAAAAAGTGTAAATTAATTTTTTTACCCTTGGGTCCCTTTCTCTATGCTGTCACATATAGCAGCCGTCGTAGTCGTATGATTCAATCGAAATTATCACAAGTTACTCAATGTGTTGCCAACTGAATGACAAACTTCATATACTCACCTACTCTACGACTGCGGTATAAAAAGAAGACTAGGTAAATTTGCCAGTCTAGCAAAAATTGCTGTCCGTGCCGCTCAGCTGTCTCTAACTGTACAATCGCCCCTCACATTTTTGCAATCAATGGGGTTTGAACATTGCAATTGTAGTAACATCGCATTTCGCTGGAGTTTACCTACGCTTCACTCAAGCATTTGAAATGTCTTTGGCCATCACCACCACCACCACCACCAATTTGAGGAAAGAATGCTGTGTGCACTTTTTAGCTGACATCATCACAAAACATCGGAGAAGTAAAAAAAATCTACGAACAGAAAGAAATGTGACAATTTTTCACACGGACACCGAGACTAGGACGACATCTACAACTACAGCTACGTATTATAATCCAAGTGCTACTATGCTTGCCGCCATACACGTAGTCTAACACACACACACACGCAGGCACACTCGTCAGGACATTCTTACAGATACTCGGTTAGGGAAAGTATAGCATATTTTTATTTGAACACTTAACAAGATGTTACTTTGGCCACACACGACGACAATGACGACGTCTCGGAATCCATTGGCAAACTTTTCATGTCTAGTTTTTTTTCTGTTTTCGAAACCTCAAACCCCTCAAAGAGGAGTGAATTGTAATTTGTTGAAAAATAAAACCACGGCAAAGCCACAAATAGCTGCGGTCTCCAAAAGATGTTTGTTAAATATATTAATTTCAGCAATATTTCTCCCCTCCAACTTCGGGCGACACATTGGGTAAGACATGTGGAAAATCTGATGAAAATTTGAAATTGAAAATTTGGTGGGTGAACCTAAAACAGTGGATAATAAAAACATTGAATGGTATTAATAATTAGATTTTTTCTTTGAAAAAATCAGAAAGAGTTTTAGGTGTGAACAGACCCAATCTTATATATTGAAATGCTGGACCGAATGGCTTATGAATGACTTAGAGATAAATCTTCTTTTATGGCGACTTTGTGTCGGCATTTACGAGGTCGAAATTTCGACGCTGAAAACTTTAGATGTTCCTCTGTGCTAGTTATGCACACTAACTATGACACCATTAGGTTTCACATAGAAACCAAAGCGATTTAAATTTTCCAGCAAAATGATTTTAATTCCTCCTTTAAGTATTAACTTTCAAAATCATGCAATTTGCTCGCATCCTTCGTCTTCGTCGTTGGCCATTCATGAGAGACTGTTATAAATTTTTGTGTGTTACCACTACTGTGACAAATTAATTAAACTGTCTGCTCCCTGTGGATTTGTTCTTTTGCGATATTCTGCACTTCGCACAGACACACACGCATGCACACTCACACATACTCGTACGTTCACACTTACGAACAACATGTTGTTGGAGTTACAAGAATCTTTTACACTTTTCCCTTTTCCATCTTGTTCTTCAACAGCGGCAGCTACGATATCATCGCCATAGTCATTATTACTCCATGTGCCATACATGAGCAAAGACATACGAAGGGCAGATGAAAAGTATTCGGTTTGGGAAGGATAAAACACTAGTATCGCTTGTTCTTCAATAGCTTCCATCATAGGGCCTGTCATTATGTTCGCAATGCCTTAAAAGTTTAATCTTGCCCTTTCAAAACAAAATATAATCTTGTTCGCTAAAAAAAATCAAAGAAAAATCTAGCAAATCTGTCCAGCTGATGTCTGATCTGGGTCAAAGCCACCTTTATTTTTTTGTTGTTCTTCAATAGCTTCCATCATAGGATGAACTGGGCCTGCCATTGTGTTTGTAAGACTTGAAAAGGTTAATCTTGCCCTTTTAAAATAAAAAATAATCTTGTTCGCCGAAAAAATCAAAGAAAAATCTAGCAAATATGTCCAGCTGATATCTGATCCGGCTCAAGGCCACCTTTATTTTTTAGTTTTATAGGCCATAAAGATTTTTTCTTTTAAAATATTAGAAATCGATTTTTACAATATATTTTAGTATTATAAGATACTGAAAATCAAAGGCTGGTACGAGGGCAGATCAATAATTCAGTGACTGCTCCCACTTCCCTCGTAGTTATTTAAAAAGCAACATTGGTCCCATCAAGTACCGTCTATTAATAGACAAACGTCAAATTTTAAGCGAGTTCCGTCATTTAGTTTGTGTTTACTCGTAACAGCTGTACAAAACATACAACCTCGTGGATTTTGTTAAAAATGGGAAAATGTGAGTTCCGAGTGCTCATTACGTAATTATTATCATTACTCGTAAACATTATTTTTCGTAAGTGGTTAGATTTGATCTTATTTCATTACTTCCTTACAGTGGACCTAACTATACCCAGCACCACTCTGTGGAACAGGGAACAATTAATACGTTGCATGGCAAATGTTTGTAACTACCAGAACTATTTGAGCTTCCCCCACTTTTAAGTATACTGATCGACACATAAATAGCAGCTGATTTCATTTAACGATGTCCGTCTGTCCGCCCGTCTACCTAATATTTGCTATGAAACTTTAATCTTTAAGAAATTTGGCAGAAGTAATATTTTTGCACTAACAACGGGCGCTATTTGAATTGAAAAAAATCGGTTCAGATTTCGATATAGTTGCCTCACGTTTTTTTGCTTTTAGCTCTAGATATCACATATTGCTTCTAATCTTTATAAAGTTTAGCATAAACTAGTTTTGTGGACCAAGAAAGAACATTATTAAAATTAAAGAAAATCGGTTCAGATTAAGATAAAGTTTCAAAAAATATATTCAACCCATTTTTATGTTTCTAGCTGCAGAAACCACATAACACATCTAATCTTAAAGAAATTTCGATTGTTGGGCCAATTTCGATTGTTGGACCAAGGAAGGACGTTGCTAAAATTGAAGAAAATCGATTTATATGTAGCTTTAAAAAATATGCTCAGCCAATTTTTGTATTTCTAGCTCCAGCAGCCACATTAAACATCAAATCTTGATGAAATTTCGCGGAATCAAGTTAAGTGGACAAATGATGGGCTTTATTGAAATTAAAAAAATTAGTTTAGATTTAGATAAAGCTCCCTCTTAATGTTTAACTAGAAGCTATATAAAACATCCAATATTGATGAAATTTGACGCAGTTCGTCGTCATCAAAAAGTTACCAGGTCAAACAAGAGGTGATAAAAGTCCACGTTTTGGATTAGGCCCACTACAAAGGACCCTCCCGGTTTCGCATAGAATAGTTCTACAGCACCGATTTCGATCAAATTTGATGAAGTATATGACGATGTGGACGATGTGGGTGGATGATTTCTTCGGGAAAAAGAACTCTTAGGGGAGTATAGTAAATCCCCCAAAGGACAAGGTCCTAGTATGTCTCAGTTATTTTTATGGGCCAAGGAAGTTTCTATCGTGCGTGGTAGACTCTAACTTACACCGCTTTGCTATTCCCAGTATTAAGCACCTCTGTCTGGAGCTTGAGCAAGATCTGACTCAATATGATAGAGTAAATTAAATGTCTCCCATGACGTATCATACAAAATTTGAGAGTAAGGGCATAAAATTTGTGATTTCTTAAGCAGCAGTACCTCTAATCGGGAGGACCTTCTTATGGGGGTTATTCGAAAACATAGACCGATATGTCCCAATGTTGAAGGGCATGGGTGTTGGTCGCTCGTCAAGCTCCAAGAGAAATGTTTTAGAAATCGTATGTGCAATGTTGCTTCCAAAGCTGCAGATTTTATACCTGGAAAGAATTTCGAATGGGGGTATAGGAAAATGTGGACTAATCATAACGTGTCATGCTAATTTGAGCGTGATCGGGGAATCGGAAAAGACCTTTTGTGTGGGAGCTATTCGTAAACATGAACCGATACGGTGCTATTTTACTAGTGATAAGTGTTGGCCACTCGTTATGCTCAGTGCGAAGTTTGGTCGAAATCGGATGTAATATGTGACTTTTAGAGCTGATGGTTCCGAAATCGATAAAAACCTATGTATGGTATCAAAATATGGACCGATGTAGATGAATTTCAATAGCGTTCGTCCTTAGCGCAAACCTGAAGAATGTACCAAGTTCCATCGAATTCGATTGATAAATGTGATAAATGGAAAGACCGACGAACGAAAATCCCACAATTGAATCGGATATTTATTCTAAATCTATTGATATACTTTGCATAGGGTCTATCTTCATTCCTTTAAGGTAGTTTCAGACGTCAGATACCCTTTAGCACAGTGTGGTGTAGAGTATAAATAGTACAAACTCTTTCATGTTATCGAATTTATCGACCAATAAAGCTCAAAGTAGTGATACCGGTTTTTCGTCTTCGGCCGATTTAACTTTGCAACATTGCTGTGGTACATATATTTTCTATAAACTCGCCTGAAAGAGGCATTTCGGTTTTTTCAAAACCGTGTTTGGATAAAACCGACTGTCGGGGATTTTTTAAAGTAAGAAACCGGCATAAACCAACATTCCCGTTTTATCCCAGGGCCTTAAATGGAAAATATTTTTCCACAAGTGAAGTTTCCATTTCTAGACTATATTAATTTATTTAAAAAAACCTATTAAAATATTTTTAGTCGGAAGTGGCTGACTATATCAAAACCTATACTTCTGGACGTGCAGAAGCAACAATTGAAAACAGTTTTTTGGATCTTTTGAACTGACTCTAAATTTACCTATAAGTGTATTGAAATATTGGGACATTTTTGATTTCGTCTCCTAAATTTAGCCAGACTGAAAATTTCATAGTTATACGAGGGTTGCTATATATATGTCTGGCATAGGCAACACTTAGTGTTGCCTGGCGCCATCTGGCATTTTGATTGGAAAGTTTGACATTTTTTAGTATAAACGAACTCAGAACGTTTTGACGTACGACCATCATTTGTGTTGTCTACAGTGACTTGAAAAAATCAATTTGGCAAAAAAATGGAATTAACTCGTGAACATTTTCGTGCGATCACAACTTTCGACGTGGATTATCACGACAAGAGTGCATCGATGATCTTAAATCTTTGTATGGCGATAAAGCACCATCCTATAGCACTGTGAAAAATTGGTTAAATGAATTCAATCGTGGCTGACGCTCGCTCAAAGACGAAGGTCGTGATGGTGGTCCAAAAACAGCCGTTGTGCCAGAGAACATTGATGCCGTGCGTGAACTGATAATACAAGATCGTCATGTGACATACCGTGAGATAGAGGCATCCTTTGGCATTTCTTCCACCAGCATACATTTGATATTGCATGAACACCTGGCCGTAAAAAAGGTTTGTTTTCGTTGGATCCCGCACAATTTGACAATCGCTCAAAAAAAGGCTCGTGTCGATTGGTGCGAAAAAATTTTGAAAAAATACGATCGCGGTGCTTTAAAAGATGTTTATAAAATCGTCACAGGTGACGAATCATGGATCTATGCGCATGGGCCCGTAACAAAATTGTAATCGACCGCTTGGGTCTTCAAAGACAAGCCAAATCCAACGAAAGTTGTTCGTAGAAGAAGCAATTGGAAGCAAATGGTCGCCTGTTTTTTCGGCAAAACTGGTCATGTGGCGACTGTTCCGCTTGAGCAACGTAGGACGGTTAATTCTGCGTGGTACTCCACAATTTGTTTACCTAAATTCTTCGGAGAAATTCGAAAACGAACAAGAGAAGACGAATAATTGTGCACAATGACAATGCGAGCTCTCGCACATCGGCTCAAACCAGCGAGTTTTTGACCGATCAAAACGTCGAATTGATGGGTCATCCGCCGTACAGCCCTGACTTGGCAACCAATGACTTCTTTTTATTCCCGCACATCAACAAAACATGCTTGGTCAAAGATTTTCGTCGCAGGAAGATGCTGTTGAAGCGTTGAAAAACCATGTTTTGGAGGTGTCCCAAACGGAGTGGAAAAAGTGCTTCGACAATTGGCTTGAGCGCATGCAAAAGTGTATAAATCATGATGGAGAATACTTTGAAAAACAATAAAACTATTTTTGATGATAAATATTAGCATTTTCATTATTAGGCCAGAAATATATTTAGCAGTCCTCGTATCTCCAAATGGACATGATCCTGGAAGGTCTCAGTTATTGGTATTGTCCGAGGAAGTTTTTATTTTGTAATGCAAGACTGTATATGTGACGCGCAAAATAGAAAGGGACCTAAGGTTAAAAAACAGTTATGTTCAGGAGAGCCATTTTAAAGATTAGGTCCCTTTCTATTTGCGCTAAGAATCGTCGACTTCACTTTCATAAAACGCGCATATCTCTGGGAGGGAACACTTTTGGGGCATGGGATCGGTCTCATTCGATGCTCAGATGTTGTCCACATCAAAAAAAGAAAAGAAAAAAAAATGAAAATTGATTTTTTTACCCTTAGGTCCCATTCACTATGCGCTGTCACATATAGTATGTTAAAAAAAAATAAAGTCTGGCGTGGCCGACTAGATTTGTGTGGGAGATTTACGAAAATATAATGTTAATCACTTCCAGTTATTAGTGGCCGCTTAAAACGAACCATGCGAAATTTGGGCGCGATTAGGTGTAGTTTGTGGCCTACTGAAACTAATTTTGCAACATTTCTGCTGTACATATAAATTCTATGAACTTTCGTTCTATAAACTCTCTTTTCTCTAAGAAAAAACGAAAAGGACACGCCATACTTAGAAGTAGGGTGTAAAAATGTTCTAAAACAATAATTTCACTTAAAACACGTCATCACGAAACTAAGCTCATTTGAAGGAATATGTACTATTTCTTAACTTATTGCACTGTAAAATTACAACATCCACAGCTGAAAAATAACTATGAACTACCAGGATCTCGTCCTTTTAGGAGTTTTCTATACTCACTTAAGTCAAGAATTTCCCGTTTCATTCGGGAAATACACCATCCAAAAAAGTATCGAACAAGAGCGCACAACAAGCCGTGTTCTGGCATAGGTACATAGCCATAGGGTATGGGACCTCCAATACAGGACCCCTCTATATCAAAACAACCGACCAATTTTCAAGTATAAGTAATATCTTGACATGGATCTACTGTCCTATATATAAAAGATATACTCGTTTAAACATAAAAACCGAAACGTCGGCTTTGGACACTTTAGAGTATTTATTACTTTAGTAATAGAACTTTTGTTATACCTGAAAAGATATATTTTCTAGTCTAGGCCGATTACTTTTCACCGTACCCTCGTAGATTTGTACATGTATATGTATTTGTATATTCACACGGATTTCTAGTATAATTTGTACTCGTGCATACGGCATACGGCTGTATGGTACCTTGGGTGCTGAGGAGTATCTATAACCGGTATTCACTAACAAATCACTGGCAATTAGCAATGTAAGCTTAATGCGGTTACCAGTGAATTATTCGGTTTATCGTGTAATAATGTTTATTTATGTATGGGTGAATCTCAATTGTTCTCAATACGCTTCATCTGATATATTACCGTGAGCGATGCGCATGGGATGGATGACATGTGCGTCTGTGTGTGAGTGTGTCTTTATTTGGTCGGCCATGACAGTTTGAAGGCATGAAATTAACAGATGCGTTACTAAATATGTACATACAAATTTATGCTCGTGGATATGAGCGCAACATGAAATAGTAAATGGAAATTTATTTAACACTGAGCGACAGTGTACTTCATTGGCGACACTGTGCGACATTGTCTAAACATAGAAATGAACGCAAAAAGAAAAGTGTTCCTGTTCAACATTTTTAATACTTTTAACATCCAGGAACAGGAAGTTGGATTAACGGCTCATGTTACAAAAAAACAGAGTTGCATATATATTTTAGCTAAACCCAACTTTCAGTATAAACAGAATGCGACATCGTTGTCATTAATTACATAGAACAACATCTTTCATATGATTGATTCGGGATGCAATTCTGATAATTGTTTGTGAAAGTAGCCCCAAAAAGAAGAACTTCTGCATCATTTGTTTGTTTAAGGTACTTCAAATAATAATTTAATAATTAATTTGAAGTTAGTAAGTATCGTATAGGGGAATGTGTCACGTTTTAGGCTTTTTTGTTTGTCATAACTCGAGAACCACTAGTCCGAATATGCTGAAACAAATTAAAAATGACAGTTCCTTTAATCTGTTCATACAATGTTTCGCTATATAAGCAACAGTTTCCCAGTTATAAAGAAAAAAATATTTGTTGCCTAAAAAATTAAAGTTTTTTTTTTAATTCATAAAAAATACACAACGTTAAAATGTGTGTCAAGTCCTCTTACTTTCACGTAAAGTCAAGTAACCTATGAACAAAATGAGACATAGATCATGAAAATCGATTTACACGTTTCGCTTTTAAGCACAATAAGGTGAAGGTATGAATTTCAAAAATTGCTCGAGATATGCACAAAATTCTTTGGAAAAAATATTGATGACTTTTTTATTGATTCTTTATTTTGCATGAAAATAAACATTCCGATTCATATTACAGCTATTCTTACACAGAAAATATGAGATTTTTATCTATGCATGGAAACAAAATTTAGAACATTTTCAATTATTGTCACTAAATTTTTGGCCATAACAATTACCTGTATGCATTTTATTTCGTCTTGAAACCCACACGTCTAAAAAACACCCATAGTACTAGACTAGGCCGAGGCTTCGATAGAAAGATCATGTTCAAGAATACAGTGACAACCAGCTGAAGAATACGCGCACAAGATCGTTTATAGTTATAATTTTTGCGTTCATGTAAAGGAGAACAATTATCAAAAAGGCTAAATTCTGGCTATGTCGAGCATAAGTTACTGTAAAGTAAAAATGACAGCCTGTCCAAGCAGACTCACTTAGGTTATAAAATCCATTAAGATACCATGGAAACTAGCAGAGATATCTTTAGTCTCTACATTTACACATACAGAGAAGGCCTTGAATGGACTCCCCCTTCTTCTACTCATTCTCACAGCTTCTGAAGTAGTTGTTATTCGCAACTTTTTGAGGTATTGCAAGCCTTCCTTGCTGACAGTTTCCTATCATAGTAGGTACAATCGGTGACACATCGTAGTCTTAATAACACTAGCAGTGTGTGAGAATGTTTCACATCCAGCTGGAGCCACATGTGTCCGGAATAAACGCGGTCTTTGTCTGAAGTCTACTAAAGGTTGGTTCAACCATAAAGCACGATGTTAATTGTGAGTCACACCTTAACGTTCCAACTTAATATGACATTTCGTCGTTTCAGAACTCTGAAGAGATACACAATTGAGCAGCGCGCTAAGAATGTTGAAGCCTTTAAAAAAATAGGAGTTAATATCAAAATGAATTTCGTGCATTTTGTGATTTTCTTGGTCAGCATAATTGACCAAATGTGTTATTAATCGAGAGAAATGTGCGCAAATTGCAACAAATTGCAAATGTGCGCAAATTGCAACATTGCAAATGTAGAAAATGTTAAAACACCCGAGCATGCTCGCCCAGTTCGTTCTGCCATCGTTCTGTCATCGGTCGGACCTTCTTCGAAAATGAGATTGGCCAAGCCGTGAATGGTGTTCGCTATCGCGAGATGATCTTGTGGCCAGAAAATTAGGTTATATAGGGTGATCCATCTAGAGGTATTTTTTAGAACAAAAAAAAAATATATAAATACACATCAAGTGTGGAATCTTTATCGGTAAGTTGAAAGGACATTTTATGGCATTTATTTTTTGAGTATAATTTCCGTCAAATGTTGCCCGCATCTACGCCTTAGGGTCTCCATTCTGAGGGTAGAATTTTGGATGACTCGTTCGAGCATTTCGACCGGTATGGCTTTATCCATACGCGTAATGTTGGCTTCCAAGACCTGAGTAGTAGCTGGTTTGACAGCATAAACCTTAGACTTTACGTAAACCCATTCAAATTACCAATAAAGATTCCACTCTTGATTTGAATTTTTATATTTTTTTTTGTTCTGAAAAAATACCTCTAGATGGATCACTCTATAGAAAGGACGATGAGTGGTTCCAACAGGATGGTGCCACTTGCCACGCAGACAACGAAACAATAGCTCTATAGCGGGAGAAATTCAATGGCCATGTTAACTCACGTTGTGTCGATGTTAATTGGCCTCCACGATCATGTGATTTGACACCGTTGGACTTCTTTCTTTGGGAATATTTAAAAGAAAATGTGTACGCCGATAAGCAGAGAAAAATTCAAGAGCTAAAGGATGGGATAATTCGGCAATTATGTCTCAGAGATATTGAAAATAAAGACCATCAGATAGAGTTAAGCCACCAACGCCGTGGCTTGCATTTGGTCCATTTTTGTTTTATGTTTTGTTTTATTTACAATGAACATTGTGCGTTTATTTAAACCACCCTTTATCATTTGCTATCCTCAGAGCGAGTTTGCAGGAGGCAAGGGGCATGCCTACTGATTCATGCTCCCCTGGAATTTGCAAGGTAATACTGAGTCTTGCTACCTCGACTGCCATACAGTTTCTTGGTATGTCCCTGTGGACCGTCTAAAGGGTGTTTTTTCAGACGTTTTCAAGAATTAAGTTTTATTATATAGATAAGGGTTTGTCGTTATGTTTTCAAAAATAACTTCGGGGCAACTGGCCGCCGCGGCTGTCTCGAATAAATTCCAGCCGACAGACCCAATTTTCGACCACTTTTTGCAGCATTTGGGGCCGTATGTTAACAATAACGCCCGGAATATTCTCTTCCAATACATCAATCGTTTCAGGCTTATTAAATAGACCAGCTGTGTTAAATCGAACGACCACTCGAGATAATGCGAGCACCAACAGTTTCCTTCAATAAATTGATCGTTTCGTTGGCTGTGTGGCATGTAGCGCCGACAAAAGGTCGACCACATCAATATCCTCTAATTCAGACACGAAAACGTCACTAATCATGGCTCTATAGCGTTCCCCAGTGAGTGTAACATTATGGCCGGCTTCATTTTTGAGGCAATATGGACCAATAGTTCTCTCTGCCCTTAGAGCACACCAAACAGTGGCACTTTGAGGATATAAGGGCGTCTCAACAATGGCTTGTGGATTTTCTTACTATAAATGCGACAATTTTGGTTAATAACGTACCCATTCAACCGAAAGTGAGCTTTATCGCTTTTTTATACTATTGGTCTAAACCTGCACACTTTTTTAAGGTCCCTCGTGATGGGTATACGAGGGCAACTATATATATTTCTGGCCTAATAAAGAAAATGAGATTATTTATCATAAAAAATGGTTTTATTGTTTTTCAAAATATTCTCCAGCATGATTTATACACTTTTGCATGCGCACAAACCAATTGTCGAAGCACTTTTTCCACTCCGATTGAGACACCTCCAGAACATGGCTTTTCAACGCGTCAACAGCATTTTTGGCGACGAAAATCGTTGACCACGCATTATTTTCTTGATGTGCGGTAATAAAAAGAAGTCATTGTGTGCCAAGTCAGGGCTGTCCGGCGGATGATTTGTTTTCGATGTTTTGGCCGGTCAAAAAGTCGCTAGTTTAAGCTGATGAGTGAGAGCTCGTGTAGTCATGGTACACAATGATTCGTCTTCTCTTGTTCGTTTTTCGAATTTATCCGAAGACTTCGAGCAAACAAATTGTGGTGTACCACTCATAAATGACCTTCTATGTTGCTCAAGCGGAACATTCGTCACATGACCAGTTTTGCAAGAGAAACAGGCGACCATTTGCTTTAAAGTGCTTCTTCCACGAACAACTTTCGTTGCATTTGGCTGGTCTTTGAAGACCCACACGGTCGATTGCTGTTTTGTTTCGGGCTCATACGCATAGATCCATGATTCATCTCCTGTGACGACCTTATAAACGTCGTTTGAAGCCCCGCAATCGTATTTTTTTAAAATTTCTTTGCACCAATCGACACGAGCCTTTTTTTGAGCGATTGTCAAATCGTACGGCATCCAACGAGAACAAACCATTTTTACGGCCATGTGTTCATGCAATATCGAATATATGCTGGTGGAAGAAATGCCCAAGGATGCCTCTATATCACGCTATGTCACATTACGATCTAGCATTATCATTTGACGCACGGCATCAATGTTCTCTGGCACAACGGCCGTTTTTGGACGACCTTCACGACCTTCGTCTTTGAGCGAGCGTCGGCCACGATGGAATTTATTAAACAAGTGTTTCACAGTGCTATAGGATGGTGCTTCATCGCCATACAAAGATTTAAGTTCGTCGATGTACTATTGTCGTGATAATCCACGTCGAAAGTTGTGAAAAATTATCGCACGAAAATGTTCACGAGTTAATTCCATTTTTTTGCCAAATTAATGTTTTTCAAGTCATTGTAAACAAAACAAATGATGGTCGTACGTTAAAACGTGCTGAGTACGTCTATGCTAAAACATTTCAAACTTTCAAATGGAAATGTGTGATGGCACCAGGCAACAAATATATAAGCGGCCTCGTATATTAGCGGCCTGTAATTTAATTACAACGTTAGATGGGATAGATAGAAAACATCTAAATACTTGCAAATAAAAGCAACAGCCATTATGCGAGGTCGGTTCGGAAAGTTCTTAGCCTATCAATAAACGGATAGTTAGTTCTCAAAAATATTTTTATTTTTCAATATAATCTCCTGAAACTTCAATACACTAAGTCCAACAATTCTATCCCTTGATTAAATTAGTTTTCCTCAACGTCTTCAAAATAGTGGTTTACAACTGTAATTGCATCTTCATTTGAGGTAAAACGCTTGCCAGCAAGGATTTTTTTTAGATTTGGGAACAGGTGAAAGTCACTGGAAGCTAAATCAGGAGAGTAAGGTGGGTGGTCAAGCAACTCGTACTTTAATTCGTTGATTTTAGCCATTGTTAAAACACTCTTGTGCGCTGGTGCGTTGTCTTGATGAAAAATTATTTTTTTGTTTTGTAAGCCAAGTACGTTATTCTCGAATTTGTACATTTAATTGATCTAAAAGGTTGCAATAGTACTCTGAATTTATTGTTTTACCCTTTTGCAGATAGTCAATCAATAAAATACCGTTGAAGTCGTAAAAAACCGTTGCCATAACCTTACCAGCCGATTTAGTTGTTTTTGCCTTCTTTGGGACACTTCCTCCAGCTTCAGTCCATTGTTTGGATTGTTCTTTTGTCTCTGGAGTATAGTGGTAGATCCATGTCTCATCTACAGTTATGAAACGACGCTTAAAATCCATTTTATTTCGCTGAAAACGATCCAAACAAGCTTGAGAAATGTTCATTCTTATGCGTTTTTGGTCGACTGTTAACAAGCGCGGCACCCATCTTGCAGAAAGCTTTTTCATCTGTAGTTCTTCATGCAAAATTAAATGGACTCGATCATTTGAGATGCCCATGATATTAGCTATTTCACGCACTTTTATTCGTAGATCATTTAATAACATATCATGCACTTTGGCTACAATTTCGGTTGTTGTTGCTGTTTTTGGAAGTCCACAATGTGGTTCATCTTCATCTCGTACTGTGTACCACTGTGTAGTGCTGAGTATAGTTTTAGATTTTTGACTTCAAGACTTTGCCATCACGAAGATTTTTCAGACAAAAATTAATTTTTCTAAGATATGTAAATAAATGCCGGAAGCATACACACCTACAACCTACTTTGCATAGCTCATCAATCCAAGCACAATTTTCATTTTAATAGTAAATTTGCTTTTATTAAATAATCATGACATGCCGGAAAACATAAAACGCGTTTATGGTTACTTTACGTCCAACACACAAAGACAATCGGCATGTTTGAGCGTTTTTCATCGCCCTGATGCTAGGGAATAAGAAAAAGTCATTGGGTGACAAATCAGGGCTGTACGGTGGATGGCCCATCAATTCGACATCTTGAGTGCTCAATAGCTCATCGTTTTAGCTCATGTGTGAGAGATCCGTCTTCTCTTATTATCTTTCCTCATTTCTTAAAACACTATTGGCAAACAGATGGTTATATACCACTCAGAATTAACCATCCATACTAAAGACATGGCTGGTTATACCGAAAAAAACGCAATCATTTGCTTGATGTACTTCTTTCACGAACAACTTTTGTTGGATCTGGCTCGTCTTCGAAGACCCACACGGTCGATTGCTGTTTTGTTTCGGGTACATATGCATAGATGCATGATTCGTCACCTGTGACAATGTTATGCCTTTGGGCTACCGCAGTTATACCTTTTGAGCATCTCTTTGCACCAATCCATACGAGCCTTTTTTGAGCATTCGTCAAATTATGTGGGATCCAAGGAGAACAATTTCTTTTTCACGGCCAAATGAACATGCAATACTTATTGATGCTTGGCATACTAATGCCGAAGGATGCCTCAATCTCACGGTATGTCACATGTCACTCCTGCTTAATCAGTTCACACACAGCATCGATGGTTTCTGGAAAAGTGCCTGATGTTGGACGTCCTTCACGAAATTCATCCTGGAGCGAATGGCGTCCGAGACTGAACTCTTGGTACCAGCGATTAACAGTGGTTTGTGATGGTGCTTCAGCGTCGAAAGTCGAAACAAGTTGATTTAAACAGTCTTGTCTTGGTAACCCACGATGAAAATCGTCAAAAATCATCGGCCGTAAATGTTTAGAGGATAATTCCATTTTTTGATTGAGACTAAAACACACTGTAAATACAATTCGCCCTCAAATGACAAAACGTTCTGAGTGAAGTTATGCTAAAAAATGTCAAAGTTTAAAATGGAAGTTTCAGTTTGCATCTGGGAACACTAGTTTTGAAAGGATCCGAAATATAAATTGCAACCCTCGTATAATAAACAAATGGACAATTTGTAAGAAGCTTTTATATCCTCTATGCTGTTGAACTCATCCTTAAAAATTGTGAATTTTTCCGAGGTACTATTAGTTTCTATAAGCGAAAGTTATTGGCTCCAGCTCAGTAGGCTGGGGATATGAAACGAAATCTGAAAAAATAAAGTACAAGTGTAAAAATTATCATTACAATCAGGTCTACCTTTATAAACAAGCCGATTCCCACGATTTACAATCTAGTTACCCATCAAACACGTCGAATGTTCCCTAACTATTTATAATCAAACTTCGCAAGATGTTAGCGTAGATCATGTGTTTGTACTTCAGTGTATTCGAATGTGTCCTAAACAGCTGTTGCCGAAATGCGAATAGATCTGGGCGGGGGGGCTCGTATCTGTGCATGTGAATGGTTCAGGAGTTTTAGTGCTTACAAGCGAAATAAAAAGGAAAACTTTTTTGCGCCAATTATTCACACAATATTGCTTCTGGTCCGCAATGCATTACTTGATATACAAATCAAAGTAGAACACATGTATGCGTATGCGTGTTTGTAAGGATGTGTGTGTGGGTGTGCTATGGGTGTGTCTGTATAACCAAAGGATATCATTTGCTTTACGCATAACAATCTAAAATGCAAATACTCCATAACATTTACATATTGCACACTCAAATACAGACATACAAACACACACTCACATTCGAAGGCACATGTGTAGGGGTGCCTGAGTGTGTATGTGTGTGTTTGTGTGTAAGTATGAATTACTAACGCACACTTCTACCCAGGCTAATGCCCATTTACCTTATTTGAGACGGTCGGTATATGAGAGTAGCATTTGCATTTCACATACGCATAACAGGACGATAATGTTTTCGAAATTGCTATGCATCCTGTCCAGTTCACATGTTAACCGGCAGAGGACCAAGGAGAGTCCGTCCACTGGAATACATCGACGATGCAAGATATGCACACACGCAGGCACGGACACATGAACATGCATTTATTGCCGGGACGAAAAAAGGATCTATGTGAATTTTCAAACATTAACACAACCTGTCTGGAAGATTTCCATCTGGCACGCTACAGTAGGTGGTAGTGCCACCTCCACGTGGATTGTGATTACTTTAATGGGCTATCTCTAGGCCTGTGCTTATGAAAGCGAAATAACGGCTCACATTCAAATGTTTCTGTAAGTTAACACAAAAAAGACAAATTTTTGCATTCAGTCAAAAAGTCATAACCTTGGAACGGTATGCCTTGTTTAGGTTATTTTCGTCAGGCAAGAGGTAGGGCGGCTATCTTTAAAGAGAAAAAAACAAAACATGTGACCATGGGTCCAGAACTTAGCAACTTTGCCCTAGTAACCTCCGACCACCGATTCTAAAAATTTCAAACCGCTGCCATCTTTCCCCCTTGTATTTTCGCGCATGGTCGTAGATGGATATATTTTCATGAAATGAGTCAAGGAGTACGCTGCTGAAATTTGTCTAGTCGTGAATGAATAACCCTGTATAATAAGAGCCATGAACCACAGGCGATGCCAAACTGTGTAGAAATCCCAAAATACATCTATACACAGGGTGGCTGATAAAAAACACTACCAAAAAAAATTATTAACTTTTTTTCTATTCAATTATTTTGGTTAATTTTTTTTTATTTCGCAGATTGATTTTTAGATTTAACAAAAAGTAATAATTGGGACACTAAAACAAGAATTTGATGATTGTCCGCCGCTATCACGCACTAGAGGCCGTAGATTCGGTTCAATGAGAGTATAGGCGCACGCATGGCGGCAATTCTCTGAGCAGATAGACCCTAATGAGACTTATTAACAATTTTGACGAGCATGGGACAGTCAGTAGAAGACCTTACCATCAAAACCCTTCAGTTCGGATGGAGCAAACAATCGCTGCTGTTGCTGCTGCCACACAAAACAATCCACAAGTTTCGACAAGAAGCTTATCTTCTCGAAAGGGGTATAAGCACACAGTCATTGCAGTCAATAATGCACAAAGATTTGAACTTATTCCCATATAAAACTCAAATGGCCAACAAACTTAATGCAGCAGACTTCCCAATTCGCTTGAAATTTTGTCCGAAGATGCTTCAAATGGTGAAAGAGAACGAGACGTGTTAAGCTGTCTTTTCATGTCTGACGAGGTCTATTTCGATTTAAACGGCAACATAAACAATCAAAATTGTCGAATATGGAGTACTTCCAACACACAGATACTCCATGAGATGGAAGTGCATCCACGTCGTGGCACAGCGTGGTGTGCAGTTTCATCACGCAGCATTGTCGAGCCCTACTTCTTCGAAGAAAGCGGTCACACCGTAACTGAAGACCGTTACTTGAGCATGTTGAGAGAGTTTTTTCTCTTCAGAATTACGGCGAATTCGAATTTCTTTTAATTCTGTTTGGTTTCAGCAAGATGGTGAAACACCTCACATAGCCCGGCCTGTAATAGCAGAATTGCGACGAAAAATTCCCAATTACCTGATATGCAGAAACTCCATATTTCGATGGCCCCCCAGATCGCCTGTCCTTACTGCACCTCACTTTTTCTTGTGGGGTTATTGGAAACAGGATGTGTTCAAAGGAAAACCAATAATAAAATAATTAACTAAAGCAATCCATTCGAGAAACAATTGCGGCTATTCCTGTCTGAACTCTCCAAGCTTTAATGAACAACTTTTTGGTAAGATGCCGCTCATGCATCAACGAGAGAGGGGGGAGGCGTTTAAATGTCATTATTTTTATAACTAATTAAGCTATATTTAATAATATTGAATGTGCTTTAACATGAATAAAAAAAATAAATTCCCTACACTGAAAAAAAGGTATTTGAGTTTTCTAAAGTAGCAATATTCATCAGCAACCCTGTATATACAATTGGATGTATGTGATTCTGCACGGCGGAAGTTCCTGTCTAGTTTTTTTTGAAAAATTTGGTCAGTCGCCGGAGGGACGTGGCGAATGTTTTTTAAATCTAGAAGACTGAAATTTGGTACATATATACAGGGTGGATCGCGCCCAGTTGCTTTTTTGCACTGCAGGCTGTGGCGGCACTGTTGGTCAAAGAGAGTGGAGAGTGTGCGTGGCTTATACTGGCTGACGGGAGATTTGTATTCGTCTGCCTTTCAGTTGCAATCATGCATTGGAAACGTGAGGAGAGGTCATTTTGTGTTTAAGCGTATTTTTCAATGCGCACCCGATCATTGTAGTGCAACGTGCATTTCGTTTAGGATTCGCTGTTCCCTCAGAGGAAGTATTCCTGGTGAAACAGACTCAGAAAACTTCACCAGACCCCTCTGCATTCGAACCTCTGCATTTGAACAGCGTCACTGTGTGGTACGACATACCACAAGTAGGCATCATTGGCCCTTACTTTTTCTTGCCGTAACTGTGAACTCCGAAAGGTACTTCACTACTATACAGGATTGTTTTTAGCCCGCTGTTGAGGCAATACAATTGGAGGATACATGGTTCCAACAGGATGGTGCAACTGCACACACAGCGTGGGTTACCATGCATTGTTTGAGGCAAATGATTCCTGAACGGCTTGTATCTTTGAGGGGTGATGTGAACTGGCCGGCACGCTCACCAGACTTAGCCCCATGCGATAAATTCCTTTGGGGATACCTGAAGTCGATGGAGTATATCAACCGCCCCAATACCTTGGAAGACCTAATCAACCATATTTAGGCTGAAATCGGCAGAGTAGCAGTTGACATACTTGTTTGAGTTCATGAAAAATTCAGCAAACGAATGTAGCAGTCTGTGGATAGCGAAGGTCGACATTTGCATGATACACTATTTTAAACCATGTAGTTTAAAAATTCCCTTTTTGTTCAATGAAATTAAAATATAAAATAAATTTTTCTTAGGCTCATAAATTTTTTATTTCATTCCCAAATAAGCAAACATTCGCGCTCCACCCTGTACTATTGATGACAGGGAAGAATAATACAAAACCAGACTTAAGATTTTCGTTTTGTGGGCGGAGGGGTGTGGCAAACGTGTATTTTGGAAAAAAAACAAACTAACGTACAATACAAATAAGTCTACTCTTAACAATGCCACAAAAAAAAACTATTGATTGGAATAAAAACATCAAAGATAAGAAAAAAGATGGAAACCAGAGCTGCTGAAATGGTCGGACAACGAGAATCGCGAAGCTTCAAAGTCTAGGGATTCTTAAAAAGGGGGATGACACGGTGCATTCTATCGCTAATCCAGGCAAAACATCAACGAGTTTATTGTGCTTCGAATATTCAGTTTTCTTCTCCGGTTTGGTTGGATTGAGTATCAGCGTACGATTCAGTAAACGACTACTACAGATTGATATAAAGGGTGATGATACTAGAGGTATTCTTTCAGAATAAAAAAAATAAAAATTCAAATTAAATGTGGAATCTTTATTGATAATTTGAAAGGACATTTTATGACATTTCTTTTTTGAATATAATTTCCTTCAAATGTAAGCCGCAACTACGCCTCAGGGTTTCCATTCTGAGGGTCCAATTTTGGATGTCTCGTTCGAGCATTTCGACCGGTATGGCTTTAATTACACGCGTAATGTTGGTTTCCAAAACTTGAATCGCTGGTTTGTCAGCATAGACTTTGGACTTTACGTAACCGCAAAGAAAAATGTCTAAAGGTGTGATATCACTCGATCTAGGTGGCCAACTCACCTGTCCAAAACTCGAAATTATCAGCTTTTCGAAATGACCTCTCAATAGATCCATTGTTTGAACTGCTGTATGGCAAGTGGCAATAAGCTGATATGCAGAAACTCCATATTTCGATGGCCCCCCAGATCGCCTGACTTTAATGCACCTGCCTTTTCCTTGTGGTGTTATTGGAAACAGGATGTGTTGAAAGGAAAACCAATAATAAAATAATTAACTAAAGCAATCCATTGGAGAAACAATTGCGGCTATTCCTGTCTGAACTCTCCAAGCTGTAATAAACAACTTTTTGGTAAGATGCCGCTCATGCATCAACGAAAGAGGGGGGCGTTTAAATGCCATTATTTTTATAACTAATTAAGCTATATTTAATAATATTGAACTGCTGTATGGCAAGTTGCACCGTCCTGTTGACCAAGTGTCTTCTAGATTACGGGCTTCAATTTCAGGTAGCATAGAGATTGATATAATGGCGCGATAGCGAGCACATCATGGTTACGTTCCGGCCATCATAATTTTTGAAAAAACATACACCGCTGATTTCACCAGCTTATAAATCGCACTAAACCGTGGTTTTCCCTGGATATAATGGCACCTCTTCAACCTCTTCTTGTTGCCCAAATGCGGCAATTTAGTTTATTGACTCTGCCGTTGAGCCAGACATGGGCCTCGTCACTGAACAAAATATTGGTCGAAAACAGCGGATTTTCTTGCATTTTCATAATACAGTTGCCAACATTTGAAGGAAATTATTTTCAAAAGTAAATGCCATAAAATGTCCTTTCAAATTACCAATAAAGATTCCACACTTGATTTGAATTTTTATATTTTTTTGTTCTGAAAAAATATCTATAGATGGGTCACCCTATATTTCCTTGATGCAAGTAAAAAGTTTTGGTTTGATTTGTGCATAATGTCGAATTACTTTATTGGCTATTGGGATTTCCGCTTCGTTGGCAGAAAGACGAAAAACTTCTAAAACTCCCTTAGTATTTGTAAAAGATCAAAATGGTATAAAAAAATAACAAAAACTGCAAGAAACTAGAAGCTTTGAAGGAATTCGATCAAAAAACGCTAGATTTGCGCAATAATCAAGACACCAACTCTTATGGTGAAAGACGATGACGTTCTGCTGCGAAACAACTTGCCATTCTAATTTAAACAGAGCGTTGTAATGGATCCATGTTTCATCCACAGTTAAAAAAAAACGCCACAAAACCTCATTCGAATTGCGGTTAATCAACTCAAAACAAGCCTTTGAAGTTGTCACACGATTACGTTCATGGTCAACATCCAGTCTCAGGTTCAGAATGCATTCACGAGGACGATTTAAAAATCTACAATTTCACGCAGTGAAATTAATTTACATGGCGAGGCTGTACAAGAAAAAAGGATCATTGCTACCTGCAAAGAAGGCCGGGTTCAGCTAGTTTTTTATACTCCTAGAAAATACTTCACCGCATACCTGAGTAAACGCGGCGTGTGATCTAAACTTATTGATCTAACCGACAGAGTGCACTTAATATTCGACCTATACCAATGACTTTTCCCTCTCAATTCTATGGTTGGTGCATGGTGTGGTTGCAGCGCGTGTTCACTTTGAAATGAGTGTGTGTGTGTATGTGAATGGAAATGTGTTCCGAATGCCTGACAGGAGGGGACTTTGAAATTCATTGCGTACATTTCGGTTTCCGTTTGTGTAAATGTTAATATGCGTCTGCTGGCCATGCCACAACCGTAAGGATGAAGATGATGTTGCCCCTGCATGCATGTTGTAAGCATCGCTGTTCATTCAGCATTCAACTTCGACTGTTCCAAGTCGGAGTCGTTCCATGGCTGATGTCATTACTGTTCATACTTTTAATATAAATGCTGATCGTTTGGTGTAACAATCTGTAATTTCTGTCAATATTTCCCCTCCGCCCGTTTCTGACATCGTGCGTATGCTTGGCTGTGCATGCTGCATGTCCTCTTTGTTGAATGCACTTTGCTTTTAGTTGTGCCCGTAGTTGATGGTCTAATCAAAACTTTTGTCGGAATTGCTTTTAAGAACATTAATTTGAGAAACCAGCACAGGGCACACTCTGGTGTAGAGACGTTTCTGGCAAATGGAAAATGCGCAGCAGTAGACTGTGGCCAAAGTCGCTTTTATGGTTGAGCATATCAGCTATCAAAAAGGCAGAGACGAGAGATGGATTGATTGAATGACTTATGAAATTCAAATGCAAAGGTGCGGACAGAAGATATTGTGAAATGGCTTATATAAGGGAAAGCATCGAAATATTTTAAAAACAAATCACCGAGTCACAAAATCAAGTCAATAAAATGTTTTATCCTATGTTAAAATTAATAGTTTTTAAAAAATTATCCCTTAATGGGATGTTGAGAACAGTATGTAGTTAATATGAGGGCATATCAATAATACCGTAATAATCTTAACTTTTCTCGTAGTTATACGAAATGCAACACTGCCACCATCAGGTAACATCTGTTAATGGACTACTGTCAAATTTTGAGAGAGTTTCGTCATTTAGTCTGTGTTTAACATAAAACCTCGTGATTTTTGTTAAAAATGGAAACACGTGAATTTCATGTGCGCATTAAACATTTTTGCTTGCTGGAAAAAATGTCAATCACACCCAGGAGAAGCTTGATAAATACTATGGAACTCTCTGCACCATCGATGTCAATGGTAAAACAGTGGTTTACTGACTTTCGTTGTGGTCGCACAAGTACAAATGACGCTGAAAGTTCTGGACGGCCAATTGAGGTCAATACACCCGAAAAAGTCGAAAAAGTCCCCAACATGAGGTTGGCCGATCGAGGAGTACAAATGCGTGAGATTGTTGAAGCCATACGCATTTGATATGGCAGTGCGGTTTCGATTTTATATGATCAGTCGCGTTTATGAATGCTGTCTGCCACAAATGCTCTGAATTGACCATAAACGTAATCGTGTGACAATTGTAAAGGATTGTTTGGAATTCGCAAAATTTTAAACTCAATTCGAAGTTTTTGCGGCCTTTTGTAACTGTGGATGAAACATGGTTACGTTTCAACACTCCGGACTCTAAGCAGCAGTCTAAACAATGGGTTTCTCCGGGTGAACCGGCTCCAAAGAAGGCCAAGGTGACTGTGTCGGCCAATAAGGGGATGGCAACAGTTTTTTGGAATGCAGGCGGGAGAATCCACATCGATTACATTCAAAAGGGAAAATCAATAAACTTATGGACCAATTAAACAAGGATTAAAATAAAAACCAACCCCATATGACCAAGAAAACAATTATTTTTCATCAAGATAATGCACGGATGTACACTAGGGCGTACCTCAAACAAAAAGTTCGCCGTACACCTTCGAATATGAAGTATTATTGAAAGGTAGTTTCAAAAAAAAAAAATTTATTTTTTTATGCCGAACGTATTGGTCGCGCTTTTACTTTTTTCTATATAACTTCTGCATTTATAAACCGATTTTAAAGTGTGATACATCGATGTTTTTGTCTCGACGATTTTTTTGTCTTTGAAGTCATTGAGCTCAAGCACTCCCTTCTGGTACTTACCCATCATATCTCAGTTGCTACTACCCTAATGTACCACTCTAATATCAGAAAATTAAAGCTCGCGCGGGGTGCTTGAGCTCAATGACTTCAAAGACAAAAAAATCGGCCTCGTCGAGACAAAAATATCGATGTATCACACTTTAAAATCGGTTTTTGTCGAGACAAAAACATCGATGTATCACACTTTAAAATCCGATTATAAATGCAGAAGTTATATAGAAAAATGTAAAAGCGCGACCCCTACGTTCGGCATAAAAAAATAAAAAAAAATTTTATGAATCTACCTTTCAATAATACTTCATATTCGAAGGTGTACGGCGAACTTTTTTTTTTTTACTTGTAACCTGGTACGCTCTAATGTACACGTGTGCAGTCTCAATGGCAAAATTGCATGAATTGGGTTACGAATTGGTACCTCATCGGCCAAATTCTCCAGATTTAGCCCCCAGTGACTATTCCTATTTCAAAACCTAAAGAAATGGCTCGGTGAAAAGAGATTCAGCTCAAATGATGAAATTATTGATTAAACAAATGCCTTTTTTTATGGACCTCGAAAAGGAAGATTATGTTAAAAAACATTTTTTTTTTTTCAGAAAAAAGTGTTTGTTTCGAAACGTCACGGAGTTTTTGATAGGCCCTCGTATTTCGCTTCCAAAAAAAGTCATAACTTTGGAACGAACACTGGTTCAGAACTTCGCCTACCAATGCGAAGGACAGGACTGCCACCGAAATATCCTCACGTCTTCATATTTGCTCTAATTTTTACGATTTTTTATCTAATTTTAAACTGGCCACAATGACCATAGGACAGAAAAATCGCAAACTGTATACAGGTTGATTAATTCACGACTGGACAAATTACACCATCGTATTCCTTGGCTCATTTGATGAATGTATGCCCATGTACGACCATGTCCAAAAATGCAAGGGGCGAAATGGCAGCGGTTTTGAACAGTTTTGGATTGGTGGTCGGAGGGTACTAGGGCAAAATTGCTTCGTTCTAAACCAGTGGTCTGTTTTTTTTTTTTTGTTTTTTATTTTTCTCTTAAAAGATAGACTTTCCAAAATTATCGAAACGAAGCCTACAGGTTATGACTATTGGTTTGAAATGCAAACATTTTGTTTTGTGTTAATTTAAAAAACAAATAAATGTGCGCTGTTATTTTGCTTTCAAGAAAAAAATCCATTTCAGTCATCATTTGGAGAATTAAGCTCGACTCAAAGAACTCAACTGAACACCTGGCTCGGTGTTAAGCAAGCAGTTTGTTTAAATTTGTGCACCCTCCACAGGGTGGGAATATAAGTTAGACATTTCGTTTGTGTTTTTTCACAGATTACGCGCGAGTTGTGTTAAACTTTATTTTTTTCTTTTCATTAATGTTTGCCGTTTATCATGGTAAACATTATCATAAACCGTGGGCTGGTGGAATCCTCGGTCCATATATTCTCAAATTACACTGTGGAACATTTTTGGGGTTATTGTCTGGGGGGTGATAAATTTCAAGTCAGGGTGATGGAACTAGGTCAGTATATTAAAACCCTCAAAGGGTTTTGCGTTCGTATGTGCCAGTAACTTCACTTAATTGTAAATAAAAGCAGAACGCGTTAATCGATTTCTATGATCTATGTCGCATTTTGTTTATAGGTTATGTGACTTTACGTGAAAGTTATAAGACTCTACACGTTTTTCCGTTTGGGATTTATATGTTTAAAAAAAAATTTTTTTTGGCAAAATTTTCTTCATAAATTTATTTCTAATTGCAAAAATGTTGATTTGGTAGAGAAACAGTATATTAATGGATTAAAGAAAATGTAATTATTAATTTTTCTCAATTTATTTCAGCAAAATCGACCTAGTCGTTCTCGAGTTATGTCAAACTACGTTTTTGCCAACATTTTACAATTAAGCGAAAAAACATCAAGATAAGGAAAAAATGTAAAAGGTCATAAAAAAAACTGGCACATACGAACGCAAAACCCTTTGAGGGTTTTAATATACTGACCTAGTACCATCACCCTGACTTGGAATTTCTCACCCCCCAGATTGGCTGTTGTACTGTGTTATTAACAGGTGATCAATCAAGAGGTATTTTGTTGAATAATGTTTTTTTTTTTACAGATGACGCGTGAGTTGTGTTAAACTTAGTTTTTTTGTTCAGTATTGTGTTCCATTCATCATGGAAATACTTACATTTAAAGACTTACCCTACCGGTCGAAGTGATCAAACTGGTACTCCAAAATTTGATCCTAAGGCAAAATGAGGTGTAGTTGCGGCCAACCTTTAAAGGAAACTATATTCGAAAAATAAATGGCATAATATGTTTTTTCAAATGGACAATACGAGGGCTGCTATATATATTTCTGGCCTAATAATGAAAATGCGAATATTTATCATCAAAAATGGTTTTATTGTTTATCAAAGTACTTTCTAGCATGATTTATACACTTTTGCATGCGCTCAAACCAATTGTCGAAGCACTTTTTCCACTCCGATTGAGACACGTCCAAAACATGGTTTTTAAATCTTTTGCATCTTCTGGCGACGAAAATCGTTGACAACGCATTTTTTTCTTGATGTGCGGGAATAAAAAGAAGTCATTGGGTGCCAAGTCAGGGCTTTACGGCGGATGGCCCATCAATCGACGTTTTGGCCGGTCAAAAAGGCGCAGACTTGATTCGACTTCTCTTGTTCGTTTTTCGGATTTCTACAAAGACTTCAGGCAAACAAATTGTATGTTGCTCAAGCGGAACATTCGTCACATGACCAGTTTTGCAATAGAAACAGGCGACCATTTGCTTCGAAGTGCTTCTTCCACGAACAACTTTCGTTGGTCGATTGCTGTTTTGTTTCGGGCTCATACGCATAGATCCATGATTCGTCACCTATGACGATGTTATAAACGTCTTTTGAAGCTCCGCGATTGTATTTTTGCAAAATTTCCTTGCAACACGAGCCTTTTTTTAAGCGATTGTCAAGCTTTGCAGGATCCTAGGAAAAGTAACCTTTTTTACGGCCAGGTTTTATGCAATCTCGAATGTATGCTGGTGGAAGAAATGCTCAAGGATGCCTCTATCTCACGGTATGTCACATGACGATCTTGCATTATCAGTTCACGCACGGCATCAATGTTTCTGGCGAACGGTCGTTTTTGGACGACCTTCACGACCTTCGACATTGAACGAGCGTCGGCCACGATTGAATTCATTAAACCAGTTTTTCACAGTGTTATAGGATGGTGCTTCATCGCCATTCAAAGATTTCAGTTCATCGTACACTCTTGACGTGATAATCCACGTCGAAAGTTGTGAAAAATGATCGCACGAAAATGTTTACGAGTTAGTTACATTTTTTTGCGATTTTAAGTCACTGTAAACAACTCAAATGATGGTCGTACTTCAAAACGTTCTGAGTACGTTTATGCTAAAAATTGTCAAACTTTCCAATGGAAATCTCAGATGGCGCCAGGCAACACTTAGTGTTGCCTTGGCCAGAAATTTATATAGCAACCATTGTAATGATTCCACACTTGATTTGAATTTTTGTATATTATTTTATTTTGAAATAAATACCTCTTGATTGATCAACCGGTATTACCCTTCCAAGGTATCATAGAAGTACAATACATACAAATATACATTGCCACATATACAATATAATACAAGCATTTGAGCGCGCGAGAATAGAAGTAATATTTTTTTCGTTTTGTTTACTTTAATTCGGTTTTTATTACAATATTGAATTGAACAAATTTTATTTTGGTTCGAGATCTTTGTTGTTTAGCTAAGGATGCTAGGCAGATTGTACAGTTCTTTTTAAACCGCCAAGGGTTTACTTTGAGGGTTTACTTATTAAAATTAATGAGAATTACTGTTTTACGTATAAATATGAAAATTTTTATTAAAATGACGAATAATTTTCACATGAAGAAATTTCATGCAAAATAAAAATATTTTCGTAAAAATATAAAGTACACTAAGAGAAAAGCTGCGGGCTAAAATTAAGCTGTGTCGTGCTTGTTTTTAGCATTGTTTAATTTTAAAGAAATCAAGCCTGCATAGTACTTAAATGAAGATAAAATTAAGAACGACAATCTTAAAACAAGATTAAAATCTTAAAACAAGTAGAATAATCTTGATTTGAGAATAAAATTCTCAATTTTAGATTACATCAAGAATGGAATTCTTAGTTTAAAACTAAAAATTCTTAAAACAAGCCTGACATGCTTAATTTAATCCGAAACGATTTTACAATAAAAAAAACACTCTCAGTATGCGGTGATTTCTTTAGTTTTGCTATTCTTTCAGAGTGTCCACGTGCTATAGTGAAAACTAATTAAATTAAAGAAGAGAAACAATAAACTGTGGTAATGGAAAATTGTCGAATAGTTAATATTGATGAAAGCACCGCAGGTAATTGGATGGCTTTGGCCTTTGAAGAAGTTATTCCGGCGGAAGAAAACCCGTCGTATGTTCCGGGGAAAGAAAGTATGGAAAAAAGTTCGCGTGAGTTTGTGCTATTGAATGTTGAAAACGAACAGTCTCAGCATTGTGGCGAAAACCAAGATGAGGAAAATTTGAGAAAACTATTGAAAGAATTCCATTTGAAATTAAAACTTTTTTACATCAAAATGAAAATATTTATGTTGTGTGTTATCGAATTAACGTAAAATGCTTTGATAATCATTTTCAGTCATATGAAACTGAACCTAGACTAAGTTCAAAAACAGAAAATGTAAACATTATAAATATATGTAACTTTACTAGCCCTCCTTTACATGTATATTATATTAACAATAGTAAAGCATTTATTAGACTTAAGTTTACATAAGTATATTTACGAACACAAATGTATATGAGTTTTCTTTATTTTAAATGAATTTTTTAATAAAACTACAATAATTTAAAAAACACTATTAATTATCTTTCATTTTGTTTGCTGGGTTTGTGAGATAAAATACATTCGAATTTCGAAGAGCGTGAAATTCAGAGGAAACATTCTTAAAATAAGACTAAACATTCTCGAAATAAGACTAAACATTCTTAAATTTAGCCTGAGTCATACTTGAAATAAGTTTATATAAAGCGTATTTCAAGAACGCAAAACTATTAAAATAAGATTTTTATTCTTAAAAGAAGAATGAAGCGGCTTGAAATCAGGTTAAGAATTTTCGTTCTAAAATTAAGATTATCGGCTTGATTTTAGCTTTTTCGAGCTTAACAGACTTTTATGACGTTTTCGGCTTGTTTTAAGCCCGTTTTTCTTAAATTTAGCATGTTTTTTCCCTCAGTGTAAAGATGACGAAATTTATACGAAAAGTACGAAATTGTTTTGGTGATCATAAAAAAAGATTTTCATAATTATCATTTTTATTTATTTATTACATATATCAGGCTATAATAAAAATATAAAATGATATCTTAAGATGAAGCTATGACATCAAAGGTCTTAAGCTTACGATTGTCACAATAATTTGTCTTATTTACTTATAAATTACAAGCTTTAAGATATTTCAAAATAAGTTCAATGTTTTCTGGTGTTAGATTATTTAAGATTTCTAATGCACTCTTATTTAAAGAAAATGGTACTTCTTTCTTTGTGAAAAAAATTGCAGTTGTTAAAGATATGTTTTAGATTGTTTTCCGTGCTTTTACAAAATGAGCATTGATTAATGATATTTTTGTCCAAAATATGATTATGTGTTATTATTGTATGGCCTAGTCTTAATCTTATAATAACTATCTGATCTCTTCTGGAAAGATTGGTGCTCTGATTGTTCTTCAAGACTTCAATAATGTTTGTTCGATTTTTATAAATCTTTTGATACCAGGTTGATGTTGCGGTCCAGGATGTTTTCTGTATAGATCTAAATTTAGATCTTAAATATTTTCGTATGTCGAATGTATTGAGGTTGTTCGTCATTATAAGTGGGGATTTGGTGGCGTTCTTTACCAATTTGTCTGCAAAATCGTTTCCCGGTATTTGTGTATAGCCGGGTATCCAAACAAAGTGTAACTCTCGCTCAATTTGATAAGCATGTGTCTAATACTAGCGTAGAATTCATCATTTTTATAACCTTATAGATTCTATGGATGTCATAGAATCTGTAAAAATGGCAAAATTACCCCTTCGGTTCCGTATAATGTTTACTGTATCGTAAATTGCAGCAATCTCCGAAGTGAAGGTAGAACAATATTCGGACAAGATCGAACATTTTTCGATCGTATTATGGTAAACTATACTGAATGCAGTTCTGTAACCATTTTTTTATCAAACATATTAATACTCGTTTTTCCCTTAAACATATGAATCAAAAATTACGAAATTTCATCAAAAAGTACAAACAAAAATTCTACGATGGTTTTTCTAACAAAATAAGAAACTATTCTAATAACTGAAGTATGAAAAATAACGCAATTTTTAAGAATCTTTTTAAAGACCGATTCGTAAATTCCATTAAACTTTTTCACAAAATGTACGAAAAACTTTGTCAATAAAATGAAGAAGGTACGAAGATAATAAGACAAATGTTTTATAAATAGTACAAACATAATTTTTTGTAGAGGGTTGTCACGGACCCGAAATCATGATAAAAGTAGTGTGCAGCCACGAAAATCAATGTCACTTTGCTATTTTGTTAAAAACTTGTTTTCTATTTAAATATAGAAGCAAGAGGTCTTGAACCGGTTTAATCCCTGTTCAATATTTTTTTCACTTTATCCTCCATTTCTAACTGAGTACTGGTAAAAAAAAACATTATCGGCCAGAAGAATAGTTTTGTCGTGCTTGGGATTGTTTGTAGTGGGTACTTTTTCCCTTATGTGCTCGGCTGTTTCACATGTTATGCCAACAGAAATGTAAAGTGATTTTAATAAAACTTTCTATTTTGCTGATGTTTCTCCTGAAATGTTCTTTAATATTTAAATAATTTTGTATTTGCAACTTTACACACTTAAGTCTTTCTTTTAGTGAAACTACCATATGCATCTTCTTTTTCTTACTACCCCTTACTTTACTGAAGTCAATCTCTTTTGCAATTTCATTAAATGGTCATTGATCCCCCAAACACTAATGGTTTGCAGCCACCCAACATCCCATCATCCGATGCAGATGCCAACACCCGCCCATACAGCCAGACGAATGAAGACCGACCCATAATGAGTGTTTTGCAAAACCGCATAAAAGCTCAAATTAGTAACCAACTATTGTTGGCATTTTTCCCCAAGTCTTCATTTTCTTGTTCTTATTCAAAGATATTTTCCTTTAAAGTGCATAGTTATAACAAAAGAACCACAAAACATTTACAAACACACTTGTCAATGTAGACAAGGACACACAAAGGAAAGAATGGAATAATTATGAAATTTGCGTAATGCAATTACTTGCAAGTGATACAGCCCCTGGATATTGAATTATGACACAACATAAAATGTTAAGCAAGTATAGGCATCCATGCGTGGCGGGAAAAACTTCCGAACTTTGCCATCAATTCGCGCCCAATACCAATTGAGGTGGCTACGCTATCCAAATCTCAGCTGAGCCAGAACCACAAGCGTCTGCCGAGGTAGCTTATTCTTCTCAGGTGAAATCCCCGGGGGATGTTCCCCTAGCACTACATTCACACTGTAGCTGGATACTGCTGCTGCGACTTCATCAGCGTGAATGTTGTTCAGACCTGTCTGGTAGTTTCGATTACCTAGAGGCTCACTCTTGTTCCGCGGGATCTCTCTTTAGATCATGAAGATCCTACCTGATTTGCCTTGGTGCAGGCATCCTGTCCATGAGATGATTGGGATTGACTACTGCGTAGACACACAAGCAGGTACTGATTAGACAACAAGAAAATTGTGTCTGCGCATGGTAAGGACCTTCGTCTCCTCCTGTAGAAGGTCCTCCGAAGACCATCGATTGGGAAGATTGGGAGTAGTCCCAATCAGCCTTTTTTTTTGATTAAGATACGTAAGGATTTTAGAAACTATGAAGTGGAGGATTATTTGGTGATGGAGAGGATTATGGGCTGGTGGTCCGATCCTAACGAGATGACGAGTTGTCAGGTGACGACGTTCTTCAGGCCAAGCCATGTCATAGTTATATCTGGCGAGCTATGACAATCAGCCATACTTACGAGGGCGACCGCAAAAGTAACTGGCCTAACATAAAAAGAACCGTTTTTTTGGAATTATTATTATTTATTTTTCAACATAATCTCCTTCCAACTCAATACACTTCATCAAACGTTTTTCAAGTCTTTTAATTCCATCCGAAAAATAAGATTTTTCAAGACCTTCAAAATATGCCTCAGTTTCAGCAATAACCTCGCTATTGGACGAAAATTTTTTGCCACCGAGAATTTTTTTTAAATTTGGAAAGTAAAGCTAAATCTGGACTATAAGGAGGATGCGTAGCAATTTCAAATCGTAATTCGGCTAGTTTTTGTTGAGTTAAAAATGCAGTGTGTGAAGAAGCATTATCTTGATGAAAAAGAACTTTTTTTCTAAATGCGGTCGTTTTATCTTGATTTCTTCACTCAACCGATCCAATAATGCACAATAATATTCACTATTTATAGTTTTTCCTTTCTCAAGATAATCAATAAATATTATACCCCTTGCATCCCAAAATACTGTTGCCATTATTTTTCCTGATGACTTAACAGTTTTCGCCTTCTTGGGACCACTTTTACAAGCTTCTATCCATTGTTTTGACTGTTCTTTGCATTCTGGGATGTAGTGATGGATCCACGTTTCATCAACAGTTACGAATCGGCGCAAGAAGTTTAGTTTTGCGGTCGCCCTCGTAGATATAAATAACTAAATTTGATTTTTGCAACCAACTCCTATGTTAAAGTTAACAATTAAAAATAATATATAGGGTGATTCATCTAGAGGTATTTTTCCGGAACAAAAAAATATAAAAATTCAAATCAAGTGTGAAATCTTTATTGGTAGTTTAAAAGAACATTTTATGGCATTTATTTTTTTTTTGAATATATTTTCCTTTCAATGTTGGCCGCAACTACGCCTCAGGGTTTCCATTCTGAGGGCCAATTTTGGATGACTCGTTCGAACATTTCGACCGGTATGGCTTTTATGACACGCGTAATGTTGGCTTCCAAAACCTGAATCGTAGCTGGTTTGTCAGCAAAGACTTTGAACTTTACGTAGCCCCAAAGAAATATGTCTAAAGATGTGATATCACGCGATTTAGGCGGCCAACTCACCTGTTCAAAACGAGAAATTATCTGCTCTTCGAAATTACTTCTCAATAAATCCATTGTATGGCAAGTGGCACCTTGTGGTCCTATTGAAACCAAATGTCGTCAAGATTACAACCTTCAATTGCAGGTACCAAAAAGTTTGATATCATGGCGCTAAAGCGAACGCCATTCACGGTTACATTCCAGCTATTATTATTTTTGAAAAAATATGAACCGATGATTCCACCAGTCCATAAACCGCACCGAACCGTGGTTTTCTCTGGGTATAATGGCACCTCAGCAACCTATTCTTGTTGCTCTTCAGCCCAAATGAGGCAATTTTGTTTATTGACTTTGCCGTTGAGCCGGAAATGGGCCTCAGCACTGAACAAAATTTTGGTCAAAAACAGCGGATCGTTTCGTTTCTCACCGAACGCTCATTTTCATAATACAACTGCCAACATTTGAAGGAAATTATTTTTAAAAAATAATGCCATAAAATGTCCTTTCAAATTACCAATAAAGATTCCACACTTGATTTGAATTTTTATATTTTTTTTGGTTCCGAAAAAATACCTCTAGATGGATAACCCTATATAATCAAATTATAAAGCCGATATGGAGGTATGGTCTTATAATGAAAATGCGAATATTTATCATCAAAAATGGTTTTATTGTTTTTCAAAGTATTCTCCAGCATGATTTGTACACTTTTGCATGAGCTCAAACCAATTGCCGAAGCACTTTTTTCACTTTGATGGAGACACCTCCAAAACATGGCTTTTGAACGCTTCAACAGCAACTTCTGGCAAAGAAAATCGTTGACCACGCATTTTTTTTCTTGATGTCCAGGAATAAAAAGAAGACATTGGGTGCCAAGTCAGGGCTGTATGGCGAATGATCCATGGCCAGTCAAAAAGGCGCTGGTTTGAGCCGATTTGTGACAGCTCGCATTGTTATGGTGCACAATGATTCGCCTTCTCATGTTCGTTTTTCGAATTTCTGAGAAGACTTCAGACAAACAAATTGTGGTGTACCACTCAGAATTGACCGTCCTACGTTGCTCAAGTGGAACAGTCGCCACATGACCAGTTTTGCCGATGAAACAGGCGACCATTTGCTTCGAAGTGCATCTTCCACGAACAATTTTCGTTGGATTTGGATCGTCTTCGAAGACCCATACGGTCGATTGCTGTTTTGTTTCGGGCTCATACGCATAGATTCATGATTCGTCCCCCGTGACGATCTTATAAACGACTTCTGAAGCACCGCGATCGTATTTTTTCAAAATTTCTTTGCACCAATCGACACGAACCTTTTTTTGAGCGATTGTCGAATTGTGCGGGATCCAACGAGAACAAACCTTTTTTAAGGCCAGGTGTTCATGCAATATGGATGCCTCTATCTCACGGTATGACGATCTTGCATTATCAGTTCCCGCACGGCATCAATGTTCTTTAGCACAACGGCCGTTTTTGGACGACCTTCGTCTTTGAGCGAGCGTCGGCCACAATTGAATTCATTAAGCCAGTTTTTCACAGTGCTATAGGATGGTGCTTTATCGCCATACAAAGATTTAAGTTCATCGATGCACTCTTGTCGTGATAATCCACGTCGAAAGTTGTGAAAAATGATCGCACGAAAATGTTCAGGAGTTAATTCCATTTTTTTGCCAAATTGATTTTTTTAAGTCACTGTAAACAACGGAAATGATGGTCGTACGTCAAAACGTTCTGAGTACGTTTATGCGAAAAAATGTCAAACTTCCCAATGAAAATTTCAGATGGCGCCAGTCAACACTTGGCCAGAAGTACATATAGCAACCGTTTTGTTCCACTCGTACAGTGCAACAAACTCTTTTGCCGCCTCTAAGCAAAAATCACTAAATTTTTTTGGAAAATATAAAAAATAAAACTTTTATAGAGAGGGGCCACCTGGTGGCACTTAAAATTGATAAATACTCGTAATGTAAAAACAGATATGAGAAAATGTATTAGTAGTGATTTCCAACTGTAGACAAGTCCAGCTAAAATCGAGATTCAAATGTTTGAAAAAACGGATTTTTGTTATAAGTTCATAAAAATTAAAAAAAAAAACCTTAGTCTCTGCAGAGTTAATTTTATCAATTTTAGTATATTAAAATATGCTACTTTAAATAAAAAACAAAAAGAAAAACGTTAGCTGCCATAGAAAAATAATATTCGTCATGATATCCTTAGGTTTATAGAGTAATAAGTCAGCTCGGTAAAATATACAAGTACTGAGTTTGAAACGGTTCAAAAAGGGAAGCATTCAGATCAAAGTAAAAATCCCCAGTGGTCGGCGTTCGGAGTTTATGAAGTGCAATATACTGTAATCCGCGTGGGAATATTCTCATTCACTGTGCAGAACTTAGAGCTATCAATTCGCTCTGCCAAAGCGTTGCCCCTCTGGTTTCTGTCTAAAAATGAATGCCACAGTTCGTAGTGGTCATTAAAGCATCCTAGGAACAAGCGGTTATTGCCTTGTACCAGATTGCTAATGCCCCTGGCCGAAGAGTGATGGTCTCGGGTCAATCCGGTACATAGAACCAGCAGTCGTGGGATTGTGGCCGGTAGTATTTCTATTTGCTGGAAATATTTTTAACTTCCAACATAAATCCCTGCCTTGTCTGCGCATTTTCATTGCGTTGGAGACCGATGAGACGGTGAAAACCTATAGCAATAGTACGATGCTTTGGGAATATTGTCAGCGCAACTATATTCCCAAAGCATCGTACTATTGCTGCGGTAATCATAAATATTGTTGTTATTATCATGTTATTGTTTCAGTAACCATTATATTGTCAACCATAGTAATATTTACTCAGCCGCAATCACATTCCTAAATCCTACAATTATTTCAATATATGTGACGCGCAAAATAGAAAGGGACCTAAGGTTAAAGCCCAGTTTTGTTCAGGAAAGCCATTTTAAAGATTTAAATACGTGTATCTTTGGTGTACCATCACTTTCATAAAACGCGCATATCTCTCGAAGGGAACACTTTTGGGGCATGTGATCGGTCTCATTCGATGCTCAGATGTTGTCCACATCAAAAAAAAAGTGAAAAGTTGATAAAAAGTTTTGTTCAGGAGAGCCATTTTTAAGATTAGATCCCTTTCTATTTGCGCTTAGAATCGTCGACTTCACTTTCATAAAACGCGCATATCTCTGGGAGGGAACACTTTTGGGGCACGGGATCGGTCTCATTCGATGCGCAGATGTTGTCCACATCAAAAAAAGAAGAAAAATGAAAATTGATTTGTTTTACCCTTAGGTCTCTTTCTCTATGCGCTGTCACATATACTGAAGTAATTGTAAAGTTTAGTTCATAATTTTTTAGATGCTTTCATTCAAATTACCCTCTAGTAGCTATATTATGACATCACTAAAAAATATGTCATAATATATATAGGGTGATCCACCTAGAGGTATTTTTTCATAACATAAAAATATAAAAATTCAAATCAAGTGTGGAATCTTTATTAGTTATTTAAAAGGACATTTTATGGCATTTACCTTTTGAAAATAATTTCCATCAAATGTTGGCAACTATATTATGGAAATGAGCGTTCGGTTAGAAACGGGAAGATCCACTGTTTTCGACCAAAATGTTGTTCAGTGAAGAGGCTCATTTCTGGCTCAACGGCAAAGTCAATAAACAAAATTGCCGCATTTGGGCTGAAGAGCAACAAAAAGAGGTTCAAGAGGTGCCATTATACCCAGAGAAAACTACGGTTTGGTTCGGTTTATAAGTTGGTGAAATCATCGGTGCATATATTTTCAAAAATTATGATGGCCAGAAGGTATCCGTGAATGGTGGTCGCTATCGCACCATGATATCGATCTTTATGCTACCTGAAATTGAAGCCCGTAATCTTGACGACACTTGGTTTCAACAGGACGGTGCCACTTGCCATACAGCTGCTCAAACAATGGATCTATTGAGAGGTCATTTCGAAAAGCAGCTAATTTTACGTTTTGGACAGGTGAGTTGGCTGCCTAGATCGAATGATATCACACCTTTAGTCTTTTTTCTTTGGGGTTACGTGAATTCCGTAAATTCAGGTTTTGAAAGCCAACATTACGAGTGTCATTAAAGCCATACCGGTCGAAATGCTCCAACAAGTCATCCAAAATTGGACCCTCAGAATGGAAACCCTGAGGCGTAGTTGCGGCCAATATTTGAAGAAAAATATATTCAAAAAATAAATGCCATAAAATGTCCTTTCAAATTACCAATAAATATTCCACACTTAATTTGAATTTTTATATTTTTTTGTTTTGAAAAAATACCTCCGATGGATCGCCCTATATAAAGAAATTTCTTACCAGTAGTATTTCACTGGCCATATGCCGTGCATCCCTCATGTGCATTGACTGCAAAGAAAGAACAATGGGACCCAGACATATTTTCACTCTCACTCCTTTTGCATAAAATGCAAAATTATTATACAATTGCAACCATAATAACCACATATCACTCTAACAACAGCAATGGCAACTGCAAAAAACGTACGACGTACACACTTTCAAACACAGCAACAAAGAGCGGTTGAAACTAACGAACGAACGTCGAAAAGGAAACCCAAACTTTTGAGGCAATATAATTTCAATGAACCTATATTTGAGGTTTCCTTTTTCCGGAAGTAATCACAATTCAAACGGAAATGTGCCTAACCACACTTATTATAATACACGTTCGTCGTACCCCGCACACATTCACATGAACCATCAGCAGATAAATTGCTTCCACTTACAACCATTTAAATTACGTTGGAGTGGTTAAAGTAACAATACCAGGAAAAAGGGGCATAAAGGCTGACTATGAACAGAGGGGAAACCAATAATAGGGCGAACACGAGTTCAGGGTTACAACGAATCCTGGATACCCTTTAGCAAAAGATGAAATCATTTAAACATCATTTAAAGAATTAAGTGGAAAAAAATTTTTCATTGAATATCGTAAACGTCCCGCAAAGGGTTAATGGATCAGTAATATAAATACGTCTTTGGCAAGATGTGCTGATAAGCTTTTCAATGATAGCTATATTGTAGCAATTACATTAAAATTAAAAAAAGGTAAAACAATATTTATTGTCAAGATTTTGGGGACCGTAATATAGGAAATATAGGTGAATTTTTGAAAATTTTGGCGTAATAGGGAATTTTTAGCTTTGTGCTCCAATTAAAGCAGATTTTGTTACGAAACAAAGCAAAGTGTACTCTTGATGTTTTGGCAGAGATTAGGGACGTCCGCAGAGGCAAAAACCACCCAAAAGTGTACCTTTTTTTGGAGGGCGTACAACGACATTTTTTTCTTGTTCAATATAGGGTGATCCATCAAGAGGTATTTTTTCAGAACAAAAAAATATAAAAATTCAAATCAAGTGTGGAATCTTTATTGGTAATTTGAAAAGACACTTTATGACATTTATTTTTTGAATATAATTTCCTTCAAATGTTGGCGGCAACTACGCCTCAGGGTTTCCATTCTGAGTGTCCAATTTTGGATGACTCGTTTGAGCATTTCGACCAGTATGGCTTTAATGACACGCGTAATGATTGCTTTCAAAACCTGAATCGTAGCTGGTTTGTCAGCATAGACTTTGGACTTTACGCAACTCCAAAGAAAAATGTCTAAAGGTGTGATATCACTCGATCTAGGCGGCCAACTCACCTGTCCAAAACGGAGAAAGAAAGTACATCTATCGCTTAAATACGGTCAAGTCGAATGTTTTTTCTTTTTTTTTCACCAAATATTGGTACCAAAGTAAAAGTACAAATTCTTTGGTTGCTATAAGCACCTACTGTGGAAACCAATCGTTTTACTGAATTCGATTAGTTAAACCGATATATTGGTTCTGCGTACCGTAATATTATCGTAGCTACCATCTTGATATATGTCTTATCATGTACTAATCATTACCCTCAAATGTTTGTGATTGCAACAGAAATTGGGTAATGCAACCAAATTTTTGTAATTCGAATTGACTTATTTCTTCTCTGCCGTCAACTTTAATGGTCCACATAGAAAACAGATTCGTTGCCACAACCAAATTTTTTGCCAAAATAATATTTGCAGTTAAATGCACATCGACTATTCCATCAGTACAACCGAATGTTAATTGTTGCTCTGTAATTTTCAGTTAATGAGACTGTAGTATCGGTGCAACGTTACATGTATCCGATCCTTTTGAACAGCATTTTTAGATCTAAAAAGCCACATACCACATTTACTCAACGCAAAAAATTAAAATTTTAGTCAGAGGCTAAAAACTGTTTGCTTACCCAATTGAGATACTTGAAGTACTCATGGGAAACTCGTGGTTACAACAACAAAATTGGTTACAACAACAAAATGTTTGTTAATGGTTGCCACAACCACCTTTTTGGCGTTTCGTTGGCATAACCGATGAATAATTTGTGAGTACAGTGCGATGATCATATTCACCAATTTGTGGTATTTCCAACCGATTAACCATAACGATTATAATCATTTGGTGGTCGCAACCGAAATTCCTTATTTGCAGCCGAATCATTGTGGTTCCAACCGATTTCCTACAATTTTTTTCTCTGTTAAAGTTTATCGGTAAGATTTATATACATCGGGGCGGTAAATAGTATCGGGAGCAGCAAACCGAATCAAAAGAGAGTTGTGGTATAATGACATATTTAGGGAAGTAATAACGTTCGTTATATGCACACAGAGAACAGAAATGTTGCAACAACCGCAGTTTGGTGATTGCTCGTACTATACATGTATTCCATCGTTACCACCAAATGTTGATTGGGAGGAGAGCAATTTTCAGAAAAACAAAAACAATTATCGGTAATCCTTACAGACTTAAATGATAATTGGAACTGAATTTGTACATGCATTGACCTTGCAATGGGTCAGTGAAATATGCCCCAATCTGAAGAGAATTAAAGATATATTACAATATTTATTGTCCATAACTAGGGAAAAAATAGATATGGCGTGAATTCTGAACTAGTCTGAGTAATGTCGCTAAATAACAGTAAATCCTGTTTCAGTATTCTGTAAAAGAAATCTATTGATGGCTCTCGATGTGGAGTCTCTTTAGAGCTGGCAAGAGTGAGTTGTATTTTCGTCGGCAATTGTGTGAAGAAAACTTGAAAAGTAAGGTTTACAACAGTAGTTCTCATTCGTTTGTGGAGAGCCTGGCCTTATAGAGTTCGGTTTTACTTTCAACAATTGCAGCAAGGCTTTCTGAAGAGGGTTGTCACGGACCCGAAATCATGATAAAAGTAGTGTGCAGCCACGAAAATCAATGTCACTTTGCCATTTTGTTAAAAACTTGTATTCTATTTAAATATAGAAGCAAGAGGTCTTGAGCCGGTTTAATCCCTGTTCAATGTGTAAAAGCAACAGACCGAAATAAAAACAAACGAGCTAAACATTCTGGAAAATTATTTTTTTAATTTATATTCTTTATTTTATATTTACAGTTCGTTTTTTTCTACGGCACTATCGTTTGAAAGCAATAACCGTCTACCCCAGAAAATTAAACTGTCTGTCCAATTTTTTTTACGCGCAAAATAGAAAGAGACCTAAGGGTTAAAATCAGTTTTGTTCAGGAGAGCCATTTTAAAGATTTCAATACGTGTATCTTTGGTGTACCATCACTTTCATAAAACGCGCATACCTCTGGGAGGGAACACTTTTGGGGCATGGGATCGATCTCATTCGATGCTCAGATGTTGTCCACATCAAAAAAAAGCGAAAATTGATTTCTTTTACCCTTAGGTCCCTTTCTCTATGCGCTGTCACATGTGTGACGCGCAAAATAGAAAGGGACCTAAGGCTAAAAACCAGTTTTGTTCAAGAGAGCCATTTTAAAGATTGGGTCCCTTTCTATTTGCGCTTAGAATCGTCGACTTCACTTTCATAAAACGCGCATATCTCTGGAAGGGAACACTTTTGGATCATGGGATCGATGCTCAGATGTTGCCCACATCAAAAAAAAAAGAAAAAAATGAAAATTGATTTTTTTACCCTTAGGCCCCCTTTCTGTATGCGCTGTCACATATGTTTTCGTCGTAAATAAAGTATTTGTTATAACTAAAGCCGATAAATTATTATAGGTTTTATAATTTGATGTTAAAGTAACGCATGTTTTGTTACAACAGCCAATTACACAAGGTTTGGTCACTACAAGGAACTAATCTGTTGTCACAACCAAATATTGGTACCAAAGTAACATCTACTTCATCACTGTTGGGTTGCCATAAACGCCAGTTGTCGCAACCATTAGGTAAACTGAATTTTGAATCCTGGGTTCAACAATTTAAAATGGGTCGTTCAAGTACGGAAGATGAACAACGCTTTGGAAGACCGAAAACTGCTACTACTATTGAAAACATTAGAAAAATATTTAATGAAGTGACTAAAGAGAGACGAATAAAGCTCAGAGAACCTGCTGATATTGTTAAAATACACGAAAAACAAGTTTGGAGTATTTTACATGATGAACTCCACATGAAAAAGCTATCCCCAAGATATGTGCCGCGTTTGTTGACTTTACCCCAAAAAATCGGACCAATTCCGAGGAGCTTTTAGCGATTTGTCAGCGTAATCCAATAGAGTTCTTGCGCCGATTCATAACTGTTGATGAAACATGGATCCATCACTACATCCCAGAATGCAAAAAACAGTCAAAACAATGGATAGAAGCTGGTAAAAGTGGTCCCAAGAAGGCAAAAACTGTTAAGTCAGCAGGAAAAGTAATGGCCACAGTATTTTGGGATGTAAGGGGTATAATATTTATTGATTATCTTGAGTAAGGAAAAACTATAAATAGTGAATATTATTGTGCATTATT
This sequence comes from Hydrotaea diabolus, assembly GCA_963513945.1. Taxonomy (NCBI): domain Eukaryota; kingdom Metazoa; phylum Arthropoda; class Insecta; order Diptera; family Muscidae; genus Hydrotaea; species Hydrotaea diabolus. The sequence goes on along the minus strand of OY740718.1, from coordinate 120,408,460 downwards.
GGATCTGTTGAGTGAAGAAATCAAGATAAAACGACCGAATTTAGAAAAAAAAGTTATTTTTCATCAAGATAATGCTCCTTCACACACTGCATTTTTAACTCAACAAAAACTGGCCGAATTACGATTTGAAATTGCTCCGCATCCACCATATAGTCCAGATTTAGCTCCTTCTGATTATTTCTTGTTTCCAAATTTAAAAATTTAAAAAAAATTCTCGGTGGCAAAAAGTTTTCGTCCAATAGCGAGGTTATTGCTGAAACTGAGGCATATTTTGAAGGTCTTGAAAAATCTTATTTTTCGGATGGAATTAAAAAAAATTGAAAAACGTTTGATGAAGTGTATTGAGTTGGAAGGAGATTATGTTGAAAAATAAATAATAATAATTCCAAAAAAACGGTTCTTTTTATATTAGGCCAGTTACTTTTGCGGTCGCCCTTGTAGAAAAGTTAAATTAACTATTATTATTGATAAATACCAGTCAACAACAAAATGTTCAAATTAACCTTATATAACGTAGACTTCAGATCATTTTTATTTATGGTTAAGTTAACCTTATATAAGGTTATATTTCTTCTAAGTGTAGCTCAACTCGTTTGACCGCTATCATGTTTTCAACAGACTTATGGAAGAATAGGATTTCTGTTAAATATTTCGAAGTGTAGCAAACGGAGTGACATATCTTGAATACACTACTGTACTACATATTCAGTTGATTTACAAAAAAGACAAACAAATAAGACAAATTTAATATGTTGCATTTTAATGTAGGGTGCACACGGACACGTTATATTTGCCGTGTAGTTTTAAACGTACGAATCATGGCGTTAAAATTTAATTTTCATCAAGTTATATGCGTTTTTATGAAAAACGTTTGCATGTAGTATATGAAATGTACATTAGAGTGCATCGGCATGAGTAAAGATAGAAAAAGTTGCAAATGTAGACGCCAAGAAAAAAGTTTGATGTGTTTTAAAGTACATACGAATTTTTCGGCTCATTCGTGAGCTGTAGCAGTTTCCACCACTCAAAGAACACTTTTGCTGTCCATTCTCCACATTAATGACCAAATAAAATACACTGTAGCCAGTACGTGGTCCAAGCAGAAGCCGTCGGAAAGCTCTTTAAATATATTAATCATCTTTTCTAGAAATGTACATTTGCAACTTTTTTATGAGACACTCTAATGTGCATGTTTCCCGATGAATGTATAAGGAGGGACCCCATATACAATCCAACGCATAGTAAAAGTCAGCAATTATAACCGTATTATAGTTACAATATACGTGAGCATATGGCATTGCTGCAAGTCATGTTGCTGCTGTCCCCCTCTATGCTGCTGCGGTGGCTATTGTAGCTGCTGCCCGCATGGTTGGAGCAAAAAAATGGGGGAAAACAGCAACTTTAACTAGCTCGACTACATGACGTATGATGAATATTAATTTATGGCTACGACTTAAGTATTTAATCGCATATTCTCAAATGGCATTAATCTGATCTATGCTTGGCCTCGCGCTGTAAACGATTAATGGTCATAATTGTGGCTGTGCGTTTGGCTCCAGTGGAAAAGTGGAAACAAGTAGGATTTAGTTAAGCATAGGCAGGTCTATGACTTTGAAGGATAATTGGATAACGAAAATGAGAGATTAGATAATTACCAAGGATTAAATGGTTATGAATTGCATGTTCATTTACCATAAAATAAAGTATTTGAGAAGTCATTCGAAAAATAATTAAAGTGCAGTTGGGTATAATAAGCAAGCTTTGTTGAATGTCAAACTAATGTTATTCGCTTTAAATTGGCTCAGCCCCGAAACGAAAGATGTTTTCCGAACAGCACAAATGCCCTCTCATCATTAGATTGCATTTCAAAACAGGCGGGGATCCTGTTTCAAATCAGTAAGAGAATATTATGACTTACGAGGGCTGCTATGTATATGTCTGGCCTAATAATGAAAATGCGAATATTTATCATCAAAAATGATTTTATTGTTTTTCAAAGTTTTCTTCAGCACGATTTATATACTTTTGCATGCGCTTAAACCAATTGTCGAAGCAAATTCCACTCCGATTAAGACCCCTCCAAAACATGGTTTTTGAACGCTTCAACAGCATCTTCTGGCGAAGAAAAACGTTGACCACGCATTTTTTTCTTGATGTGCGAGAATAATCAGAAGTCATTGACCCATCAGTTCGACGTTTTGGCCGGTCAAAAAGGCGCTGGTTTGAGCCGATGTGTGACAGCTCTTTCGTTTTTCGAAATTCTCACAAGACTTCAGACAAACAAATTGTGGTGTACAACTCAGAATTGACCGTCCTACGTTGCTCGAGCGGACCTGTTGCCACATGACCAGTTTTGCCGAAGAAACTGGCGACCGTTTGCTTCGAAGTGCATCTTCCACGAACAAATTCGAAGACCCACACAGTCGATTGCTATTTTGTTTCGGGCTCATACGCATAGATCCATGATTCGTCACCTGTGACAATCTTATAAACATCTTTTGAAGCACCGCGATCGTATTTTTTCAAAATTCCTTTGCACCAATCAACTCGAGCCTTTTTTTGAGCGATTGTCAAATTGTACGGGATCCAACGAGAACAAACCTTTTTTACGGCCAGGTGTTCATGCAATATCGAATGTATGCTGGTAGAAGAAATGTCCAAGGACGCCTCTATCTCACGGAATGACGGTCACATGACGATCTTGCTTTATCAGTTCACGCACGGCATCCGTTTTTGGACGACCTTTACGACTTTCGTCTTTGAGCGAGCATCGGCCACGATTGAATTCATTTAAACATCGGCCAAAGTTTACCAAGAAACCGTTTTGGAAGCTGTTGTGTAGCCCCTTGTTCCAAAACCAGCCACGGACTTTTCAGCAGGATTCTGCGCCGGCCCATACGGCTGAAACGTCCCAGGCCTGGTTTCGAAACAATTGGCCAGCGGCCCTCAGACAGTCCAGATTTGAACCCATTGGATTACAAATTGTGGACGGTTTTAGAGGACAATGCTTGTCACAAAAGATACCCTAACATTGTATCTCTTAAGACAGCTTTGGTTCGAGCTGTGGCCAATTTTCCAATGGACGAGGTTCGTGCAGCTATTGACGATTGGCCAGTGCGACGGCGTGTGTAAAGGCAAAAGGCGGACATTTCGAATAAGTAGATTCTTTTTGGATACAATATACATCAATATATATGTGACAGCGCATAGAGAAAGGGACCTAAGGGTAAAAAAAAACAATTTTCACTTTTTTTTTAATGTGGACAACATCTGAGCATCGAATGAGACCGATCCCATGCCCGAAAAGTGTTCCCTCCCAGAGATATGCGCGTTTTATGAAAGCGATGGTATATTAAAGATACACGTATTTAAATCTTTAAAATGGCTCTTCTGAACAAAACTGGTTTTTACCCTTAGGTCTCTTTCTATTTTGCGCGTCACATATATTAAAAAATATTTGGTCCAAAAACATTCAGTCCTTTTTATTTTACAGCATAAAACGTGTGTAACAGTATTTACTAAATATAGCAACCGTCGTATTCTGTCAATTCCAGCCTCAATATTCTTAATTAGGTCTTCCAAGGTGTTGGGACGATTGATATACACCTTCGACTTCAGGTAACCCCAAAGGAAAAAGTCGCATGAGGCTAAGTCTGGTGAGTGTGCCGGACAGTTTACATCACCCTCAAAGAGATAAGCCGTCCAGGAAACATTTGCCTCAATCAATTATGGTAATCCTCGTTGTGTATGCAGTGGCACCACCTTGTTGGAACCATGTATCCTCTCATTGCATTGCTTCAAGAAATGTATCATAGTCAAGTACCGTTCGGATTACACAGTTACGGCAAGACGGTTATTCTGGAGAAAGTAAGGGCCAATGATGCCTACTCGCGATATGGCGCACCACACAGTGACGCGGTCCGAATGCAGAGGTCTCTGTTGAAGTTTCCTGGGGTGTGTTTCACTCCAGCACCGCATATTTGGGGGAACAGCGAACCGTTAACGAAAAGCACGCTGCACTGCAATGATCGAGGGCGCATTTGAAAAATACGCTTCAACACAAAATGACCTTTCATCACGTGTCCAATGCATGATGGTAACTGAAAAGCAGACGAATACAAATCACCACTATAAGCAACTATAAGCCACGCACACTATCCTCTCTCGTCGACCAACAATGCCGCCACAGCCTGCAGCTCAAAAAAGCAAAATCCGCGCTCCACCCTGTATATAAACTTGTGCGAACGTGTTTTTCGGCTAAGGACGGACGCTATTGAAATTAAAGCAAATCGGTTTTGATTTAGTGTAGCTCTCATATGTATGTTCAACCGATTTTGATGTTTTTAACTCTAGAATCAAAATCGAACATCCATCTTGATAAATTTAGCACAAGTTAGTTTTTTGGGCGTTAAAATAATGGAAGTAAATCGGTTCAGATTTAGATATAGCTTCCATCCCATGTTTATCCCATTTTATGCATTATCTCTAGAAGCCACATATTATATCCTATCTCTATAAAATTTAGTACACGTGATATTTTTGGACCAAAAAAGAGCGCTATTGAAATCGTAGAAAATCAGTTCAGATTTAGATATAGGTGCCTAAAGCAAATTACCGAGCTCCACCCTGTATATAAACGTGTGCGGAATGTCGGGAAAGACAGACTTAATGATTTCCTCACCACACGCTTGAGACTCAATAGTCTCAGTATATTACCTATAACTGCCTATTTGTCATATGTGCCGTGTAATGCCACACATCATAAAATATTGTAATGTGATACAATTTCCGGTCCCAGGTCAGTTGGACCACATGCTTGGATCAATAATGTTTCTTCTGTGTTCAAAACCACACTTCTAACCAAATTTCACTGAAATCTGATGAAATTTTTCGCTCTAGGTAGGTTAGATCTTAAATCTGAAGAAACATTTGTACGGTGCTCAAACAGAATGAGGATTTCTCTTAATTTCAACACCGATCGTCTTAAGCCGAAAACAAATGAATGGGGAGTTTCGTCGTGATCAGATCATATTTTCCCATACACATGGATAGTACCTATGAATAGATTCATAGACGCAATTATGCGAAAAAAAACTTGAAAAGTAAGGTTTACAACAGTAGTTCTCATTCGTTTGGGGAGAGCCTGGGCTTATAGAGTTCGGTTTTACTTTCAACAATTGCAGCAAAGCTTTCTGAAGAGGGTTGTCACGGACCCGAAATCATGATCAAAGCAGTGTGAAGCCACGAAAATCAATGTCACTTTGCCATTTTGTTGTCTTCTATTCAAATACAGAAGCAAGAGGTCTTGAGCCGGTTAATCCCTGTTCAATGTGACGGACATACCTTAATCGATTCAAAAAGTTATTTGTGACGATCGAAATAATTTTTTTCTTTGTGTAACAAACATCAGCACAAGTTCATAAATACTCCTGTACCGCAGTGTGGCGAGGATTTTAATATTCCAGATTGATTACCTGTTTAACTACGTTCTTACTAAGATGACTTTCGTATGTTTGTATTTTGGCAAAATTAAATAGGTACACGATCTTAACCTTCTACTGGAACAAGCCTCTGAAAGTGCTGCCTGGCGCCATCTGACATTTCCATTGGAAAGTTTGACATTTTTTAGCTTAAACGTACTCAGAACGTTTTGACGAAGGACCATCATTTGTGTTGTTTACAGTGACTTAAAAAAATTAATTTGGCAAAAAAAAAATGACATTAACTCGTGAACATTTTGGTGCGTTCATTTTTCAAAACTTTGGACGTGCATTATCACGACTAGGGTGCATCGATGAACTTAAATCGTTGTATGGCGATGAAGCACCATCCTATAGCACTGTGAAAAACTGGTTTAATGAAATCAATCGTGGCCGACGCTCGCTCGAAGGCCGTCCAAAAGCGGCCGATGTGCCAGAGAACATTGATGCCATGCGTGAACTGATAATGCAAGATCGTCATGTACCATACCGTGAGATAGAGGCCTCCTTAGGCATTTCTTCCACGGGCATACATTCGATATTGCATGAACACCTGACCGTAAAAAAGGTTTGTTCTCGTTGGATCCCGCACAATTTGACAATCGCTGAAAAAAAGGCTCGTGTCTTTTGGTGCAAAGAAATTTTGAAAAAATGCGATCGCGGCGCCTCAGATCGTCACAGGTGACGAATCATGGATCTAGGCGTACAAGCCTGAAACAGCAATTGACCGTGTGGGTCTTCGAAGATGAACCAAATCCAACGAAAGCTGTTCGTGGTAGAAGCACTTCGAAGCAAATGGTCTCCTATTTTTTCGACAAAACTGGTCATGTGGCGACTGTTCCGCCTGAGCAACGTAGGAGGGTCGATTCTGAGGGCTCCATGAAATTAAGCCCCCAAGAAATAAGGCCCTAAAATGAAAATTATTTCATGGGGCCTTATCTTGTTATGAAACTAAGCCCCAAATCCTACAAAGAAATAAAACCCTAAAAAAATGAAAATAGACCCCAAACCTAAAATGAAACAGCTTCACATTTTATTTTTTTTATAAGGAACTAATGCCCCATTTTTTGAAAAAAATGGCCTTATCTCGTTATGAAACTTAGCCCCAAATCCTACAAAGAAAAAAAACCCTAAAAAGATGAAAATAGACCCCAAACCTAAAATGAAACAGCTTAACATTTTATTTTTTTTTATAAGGAACTAAGGCCCCATTTTTGGAAAATAAATATAGTTTTGTAGTTTCTTTATTGAAAAATTAATCAAATATTAAGCAAACACCTGTATTGTATCTTCAACAATTTGTCGGCAATGTGGACATTTATAGTGCTATTAACCCTTGGAAACCGCATCTGCTTGCAATTTTTAATTGCATTTTCGATTTGACTTCAGCATAAGCAAACCTAATTGAACCTGACGGCAACAACGGAAGTGTCATTATTTTATGATAAGCTACAGATGATGCCTTCGAAGCTTTGTTATACGGGAAACAGCAATAATTTTCGGCTACACATATTTCGCCTTATAACTTGGCAATAATGTAACCTACAAAAATAATTTGTTTTAACAATCAACAATTTACACTTTCATTAAACTGAATATTATTGGAATTTCAAGAAAGTGTAAATTGGCGGTGTTGGAAAAAAAGCTTTAATTTTGTCGAAGTGCAAATGGTGTAGATACACTTCGACAAAGTTAAAGCTTTTTTCCAACACCGCAGATTTACACTTACAGAAAGACGTGTGTAAATACTTGGCGCAGAAAGACAATTCGAATTTCGGTTTAAGGTAAACGTGAATTGATGGTGTGAGAAAAAAAATTGCACTTAAATTTGTCGAAGTGTAAGAGGGGGAGAGATTCAAAATTCGCGTGAATTTGGAGCGTTAGCGATGCATAAATGTTATTCAGCTTGTGTTTTGCAGAATCTCGCTTTTTAAGAAAACGAAATAATACCCCAAAAATAATATGTATGGCTTTATTTCCTTTTAGAATTTAGGACTTTATTTTATTATGAAATTATTCCGTTTTTACCAAATTATTCCCTAATTACCAAAATGAAATAAAGCCCTAAAAAATATGAAACAACACCCCAAATAGCGTTGTTGTTGCTTTCTGTACCAAATTTGTGGGGCTTTATTTCATTTTCAGTGTACCACTCTGAATTGGCTCTATGAAATAAAGCCCTAAGAAATAAGGCCCAAACTGAAAATGAAATAAAGCCCCAAAAATTGGTACAGAAAGCAACAACAATGATATTTGGGTTGTTTATTAATCTTTTTTACACAATTTGTTTGCCTGAAGTCTTCGGAGAAATTCGAAAAATGAACAAGAGAAGACGAATCGTTGTGCACCATGGCAATGCGAGCTCTCACACATCGGCTCAAACCAGCGCCTTTTTGACCGGCCAAAACAACGAATTGATGGGTCATCCGCCGTACAGCTCTGGCTTGGCACCCAATGACTTGTATTTTCTTCCCACATATCAAGAGAAAAATGCGTGGTCAACGATTATCGTCGCCAGAAGATGCTGTTGATGCGTTCAAAAACCATGTTTTGGAGGTGTCTCAATCGGAGTGGAAAAAGTGCTTCGACAATTGGTTTGGGAGCCTGCAAAAGTTTATAAATCATGCTGGAGAATACTTTGAAAAACAAAAAAACCATTTTTGATGATATATATTCGCATTTTCATTAAAAGGCCAGAAAGATATATATCAGCACTCGTACATTTAATATTCACTATTACTTACTTTGTCCAGAACCATAAACTTCTAAATCTTATAATTATTGTTCCATTTGTCTAGCTTTTGTTCCTTTCTTTCAACGCAATACTCGTATGTCTTTATAATTTTCGCCAATAATACGATTATTTTCACAAATATTACAAAAGCCAAATATTTTTAAAATGCCTTTAAGATTTTCTGCTTCATTTCTCCTCTGTTTGACATGTTATGCTTTTAACTTTTTTTTTTAAATCCCAATGAGTATTTGTCAGTCGTTGGCCCTTTGCAGGATTCAAACATGAAGAACTTTATCAAATAATCTCAAAAGGCTGTCAATAACACGCCAACACACAGAGTGAGAGAGATAGAGAAAGACAGAGGCCAACTCCTCAAACAAACCGGAATGCAGTTAAACAATTTTTTTTCATTTATTCCCTTTTCACTGGCATGTGAAGTAGACTTTTTCAGTGCCACATACTCAGAAAGTTAGACATCGTACGGCGATGGTTCGCTATGTACATACAGAGGATTATTTTTCATTTCATATTTTGCTAGTTTTAAACACTTTAAGGGCGATTCTTTTATTTAAAAATAAGTAATGCATATTTGTCTGACATAGCAGCCACTTTATGGAATGCAGGAATTTCTTTTGAGGCATTCTACTTGTGAAAAACTTTTAGACCAGCACAGTTGGAGACAATAACTTGTATACTCTCCACAATAGGATGATGGTATATATTACTTTGTCATTACGTTTGTAAAATCTTAAAATACTTATCTGCGACCCATATATTAAGGATATATATATATATATACCTCATTCTGTTGAAAGCACCATTAAGTCGAAACGTTGGATCGGTTGGTATTGAAAATGGACCATACGGATGAACGGCAAAAAAAATCCCCTTGACAAAAAAATATGTTTTGGACTTTTATACTGTACAGGGTGATTCATTCACGACTACACATTTCTCAGCGTATTTCTTGACTCAAATCATGAAAATATGTCCATCTACGACTACGAGTATGCCCAAAAATGCATGCATTCTTTTAAAAGATAGTCCTATCTCTTACATTTCCAAAATTACCTAAACGAAGACCAAAGGTCCTACCGCTCCACAGTTATGACTATTTGACTGAATTGCAATTTGTTTTTTGTTTTTGTTGTTCTTAGAAGCAAAATAAGAGTACAAATTTATTTGTTTTTGTTAGTAGCCATGAAATGAGCCAAGGAATGCGCTGGGAAATTTGTCCTGTCGTGAATGAATCACGCTGTATTACTTTAATAATTTAATTGAAAATGGTTAAGCATAGAAATTATTGCCGTAGACGCATAAATGGGCGTGGTGATTAGGTCTAGGGGCCTTAAAAATTTCCGCTAATGCTCGTGGACATATGGGTATCCATAAATTGTGTAATTTCCTCACAAATCGAAATTTACATCTATATGTGACAGCGCATAGAGGAAGGGACCTAAGGGTAAAAAAATCAATTCTCATTTTTTTTCTTTTTTTGATGTGGACAACATCTGAGCATCGAATGAGACCGATCCCATGCCCCAAAAGTGTTCCCTCCCAGAGATATGCGCGTTTTATAAAAGTGAAGTCGACGATTCTAAGCGCAAATAGAAAATGGAGCTCCTGAACAAAACTTTTCATCAACTTTTCCCTTTTTTTGATGTGGACAACATCTGAGCATCGCATAAGATGGATCCCATGCCCCAAAAGTGTTCCCTCCCAAAGATATGCGCGTTTTATGAAAGTGCAGTCGACGATTCTAAGCGCAAATAGAAAGGGACCTAATCTTTAAAATGGCTCTCCTGAACAAAACTGGTTTTTAACCTTAGGTCCCTTTCTAGTATGCGCGTCACATATAAGTAATTTGGATTTAAGTCAATTTGGGACTAGGATCAGCCCATATGGGTACTAAAAACAAGGGAATTTTCTAAATAAGCCGAATATGACATTAATTTTACCATTTGGCTGTATTGGAGGCGTGGTCCATGAGCCCAAAAACCGTCCCCAAATGTTCTGGAAAATATGGGTATCCAAAATCGAAGGATCACTTTGGGATTTGACCGGAATAGATAGGCTCTATGGGCCCTAAAATCGGCCTCCTTGAACAAAGGAAATATGCGTATTAACAAATTAAAGGCCTTGACCCATGAATCTAAAGTCCCTAGGGCGCCGAAAAATGCGTCCTTTCAAACTTTGACATAGGTAAAACTTTCGGAATAATATGAATAGTACATCCATTTACGATATGGCTGAGTTGGACCCCTTGTCCTATGCACGTTATATATGGACCATGTGGTCTTAAAACCGTTCCGCGACCTTCGGATATATATAAGTATCCAGAACCATTGACATTTTCTCAGAAATCCTTATAAGTACACATATTAAAGGTTTTGAGCCCCTAAGGCCCATGGGCCTCCTTTAACTGTAGGCTTATTGGTCTAAGTACTCTGGGGCCCAAAAACCAACCCGTAATTTTTGGTATCCAAAAACAGTAAAATTTTCTCATAAATCCAAATACGTGCCAAGATTAAATATAGGGTGATCCATTTACAGATATTTTTTCAGAACAAAGAAAAAATATAAAAATTCATATCAAATGTGGACTCTTTATTGGAATTTGAAAGGGCATTTTATGCATTTATTTTTTGAAAATAATTTCCGTCAAATGTTGGCAACTGTATAATGGAAATGGGCGTTCGGTGAGAAACGGGAAGATCCCCTGTTTTCGACCGAAGTTTTGTTTAGTGATAAGGTCCATTTCTGGCTTAACGGCAACGTCAATAAACAAAATTGCCGCATTTGGGCTGGAGGGCACCCAGAATGGGCTGAAGAGCACCCAGAAGGGTTTGAAGAGGTCCCATTATACCCTGAGAAATCCACGGTTTGCTTTGGTATATGGGCTGGTGGAATCATCAGTCCATATTTTCCAAAAATTATGATGGCCGAAACGTAACCGTAAATGGTGCTCACTATCCCGCCATAATTTCGGATATTTTGCTACCTCAAATTGAAGCCCGTAATCTTGATGACATTTTGGTTCAACAGGAGAGCAGTTAATTTCAGAAGAGCAGTTAATTTCACGTTTTGGGACCGGTGAGTTTGGCCGCCTAGATCGTGTGATATCACACCTTTAGACTTTTTTCTTTTGGGTTACGTAAAGTCCAAAGTCTATGCTGACAAACCAGCTAAGATTCAGGTTTTGGAAGCCAACATGACGTGTATCATTGACCGGTCGAAAAGCTTGACCGAAAAGCTTGACCATACCGGTCGAAAAGCTTGACCGAGTAACCCAAAATTGGATATAGAACGGTCTCTTTCACTATGGGCATATGGGTATACGAGGGCGACCGCAAAACTAACTGGCCTGGCACATTTTCTGTTTTACTATCATTTTTTTTTTGTTTTTTAAAAGCAATCTTTTATAAGCCATCTGTCAAAATTTGCCGAAATATTTAATGATTATTTTCCTTGTTACAAGTGATTGAAGTAAACAAGTTTTATAATTTTTGAAAAATGGAAAATAAAGAGTTTCGTGCGGTAATTAAACACTTTTATATGAAAGGTTATACGCCACAATTAATCAAAGATGAATTGGATTCTGTTCATGGTAATAATGTACCATCATACTCCACCGTGAAATCCTGGGTTCAACAATTTAAAATGGGTCGTTCAAGTACGGAAGATGAACAACGCTCTGGAAGACCGAAAACTGCTACTACTATTGAAAACATTAGAAAAATATTTAATGAAGTGACTAAAGATAGACGAATAAAGCTCAGAGAACTTGCTGATATTGTTAAAATACACGAAAAACAAGTTTGTAGTATTTTACATGATGAACTCCACATGAAAAAGCTATCCGCAAGATATGTGCCGCGTTTGATGACTTTGCCCCAAAAAATCGTCCGTTGGACCAATTCCAAGGAGCTTTTAGCGATTTATCAGCGTAATCCAATAGAGTTCTTGCGCCGATTCATAACTGTTGATGAAACATGGATCCATCACTACATCCCAGAATGCAAAGAACAGTCAAAACAATGGATAGAAGCTGGTAAAAGTGGTCCCAAGAAGGCGAAAACTGTTAAGCCAGCAGGAAAAGTAATGGCCACAGTATTTTGGGATGCAAGGGGTATAATATTTATTGATTATCTTGAGAAAGGAAAAACTATAAAAATAAAAAATAGTGAATATTATTGTGCATTATTGGATCGCTTGAGTGAAGAAATCAAGATAAAACGACCGCATTTAGCAAAAAAAAAAGTTATTTTTCATCAAGATAATGCTCCTTCACACAATGCATTTCTAACTCAACAAAAACTGGCCGAATTACAATTTGAAATTGCTACGCATCCGCCATATAGTCCAGATTTAGCTCCTCCTGATTAATTCTTGTTTCCAAATTTAAAAAAATTTCTCGGTGGCAAAAAATTTTCGTCCAATAGCGAGGTTATTGCTGAAACTGAGACATATTTTGAAGGTCTTGAAAAATCTTATTTTTCGGATGGAATTAAAAAACTTGAAAAACGTTTGATGAAGTGTATTGAGTTGGAAAGAGATTATGTTGAAAAATAAATAATAATAATTCCAAAAAAACGGTTCTTTTTATGTTAGGCCATTTACTTTTGCGGTCGCCCTCGTAAAATATCAATACAATTCCGTCACGAATCCGAATATGGAATTAATTTTGCAATTTGGCCTGATTTGAGGCCTTGACCATTGGATTTATGGTCTCTAGGGTCGAAGTGTAGGTCCTTTCGATCATTGATATATGGGAACTCAGAAACAGTAAAAATTGCTGAAAAATCTGAATGAGATTTTAATTTTATGATTTAGGTCCATGGGCCCTGGAGATCAAAAACCACACCATTTTGTTCAGGGACATATGAGTATCCAGAAATGGTACAACCTTCTCAAAAATCAAATTATGGTCCAATATTAAACAATTTGATAATTTGGGATTTGACCGTTCTATAAAGGCCCTAGAGGGCAAAAAATCGGTACCTTGAATAAAGGACATACTCGTTTGTGACGCGCAAAATAGAAAGGAACCTAAGGTTAAAAACCAGTTTTGTTCAGGAGAGCCATTTTAAAGATTAGGTCCCTTTCTATTTGCTCTTAGAATCGTCGACTTCACTTTCATAAAACGCGCATATCTCTGGGAGGGAACATTTTTGGGGCATGGGATCGGTCTCATTCGATGCTCACATGTTGTCCACATCAAAAAAAGAAAAAAAAATGAAAATTGATTTGTTAACCTTAGGTCCCTTTCTCTATGCGCTGTCACATATGGGTATTAAAATAACAATTAAATTTCTTCACAATTCATAAACTCACATTAATTTTACGATTCGTAGAAATTTAAGGTTTTAACCATGGATCTAAGGTTCCTAGTTAGCCGAAATAAAGGTCCGGATATATAATGGTCAGGATATATAATGAATTTTCCGATTTGGCTAAGTTGGCCCAATCTATAGGATAACCTTGGCCCAATCTATAGGTAACCTTCGGAGTTCTGTTTTAAAGAAAAGGTAAATTTCAAAATTTCTTGGGCTACGTGCATTCAATTAGGGGTACTCGTATTTATATTTTCATACTTGTCTCTAACATACGAGTATGTTCAAAGTTAAGTTTGTTTGTGTTTAGTTTAGTTTGTTTGTGAGAGGCAAACCAGTTTTGCCGTTTTTGTTCGGCGAATTTCTGCTGCGGAAATAATGGATCATAGAATGTGCATTAAATTGTTTGTAACAAATGGAATTAGGTACTCAAAAGCCCTTGAAATGTTGAGAGTGGCAAATGATGATTGTTCTTTAAGTCAGAAAAAGGTTTACAAGTGGTACAAGCATTTTAAAGAAGGTCGAGAAGATGTAAAGGACATCGTCCGTCCTGGAACAACCATCAAATCAAAAAACGATGAAAATGTTAAGAAAGTGAAGAAAAATTTTATGAGAGACGTTGCAGAGGATGTCGGCATATCGGTAGGCTTGTGCCATACACCTTTTTCGAAAATGTTGGGCATGAAGCGTGTGGCAGCAATGTCAGGTCCATAATTGCCGCTTGCTCCTTACAAATCTCCAGCCACCGTCTCTACCAGATTTGGCCACCTGCAACATTTTCCTGTTCCCTAAATTGAAATGACCCATGAAAGGACGGCGTTTTGCGACGACTGAGGAGATAAAACCGAATCGCTGAGAGATCTCAAGGCCATACCAAAAGGTACATATCAGGATTGCTTGAAGGATTGTAGAAATATAAATTAATGAATAAATAAAAAATTTTCTATTAAAAAGACCTCGTAGTTAGTTTTAGTTTTTAGTTTTAATTTACTGAACCTAATTTCATCAAATATTTACTAAATCTATAAACAAGAAATTACTAAGGACTATAATGTGCTATCCAAATTAAAAATAATGAACTAAAAACGGCACCGTGCCTTTTGTATGTAAATGAATAGTAAATAATAAGTTAATCTAATACAAGGGCGGTTCGGAAAGTTTTTATTAGCCTATCAATGAAAGAGAATAGTTGGTTTTTAAAAATATTTTTATTTTTCAATATAATCTCCTGAAACTTCAACACACTTAGTCCAACGCTTATCTAGCAATTCTATCCCTTGATTAAAATAGTTTTCCTCAAGGTCTTCAAAATAGTGGTTTACAACTGTAATTGCATCTTCATTTGAGGTAAAACGCTTGCCAGCAAGGAATTTTTTTAGATTTGGGAACAGGTAAAATTCACTGGGAGCTAAATCAGGAGAATATGGTGGGTGGTCAAGCAACTCGTACTTTAATTCGTTGATTTTAGCCATTGTTAAAACACTCTTGTGCGCTGGTGCGTTGTCTTGATGAAAAATTATTTTTTGTGTTGTAAGCCAGGACGTTTTTCTCGAATTTGTACATTTCATTGATCTACAAGGTTGCAATAGTACTCTGAATTTATTGTTTTACCCTTTTGCAGATAGTCAATCAATAAAATACCTTTGAAGTCCCAAAAACCGTTGCCATAACCTTACCAGCCGATTGAATTGTTTTTGCCTTCTTTGGGGCACTTCCTCCAGCTTCAGTCCATTGTTTGGATTGTTCTTTTGTCTCTGGAGTATAGTGGTGGATCCATGTCTCATCAACACTTGTGAAAAGACGCTTAAAATCCATTTTATTTCGCTGAAAACGCTGAAACGTGTTTGGTCGACTGTTAACAAGTCCGGCACCCATCTTGCAGAAAGCTTTTTCATCTGTAGTTCTTCATGCAAAATTAAATGGAATCGATCATTTGAGATGCCCATGATATTAGCTATTTCACGCACTTTTATTCGTCGATCATTTAATACCATATCAAGCACTTTGGCTACAATTTCTGTTGTTGTTGCTGTTTTTGGACGTCCACTACGTGGTTCATCTTCAATGCTTGTACGACCACGTTTAAATTCAGCAACCCATATTTTACTGTTGCATATGAAGGAGCACTTTCACCTAACACATTCACCATATCATGATGAATTTCTTGTCCCGATAAACCTTTTTTATGTAAATATTTAATGACACCACGCATTTCTAATTTTTCCATTGTAAAAAAATTGCGGATGCGTCTTTTGTGAACACCTTTTTCTATATGAAGGAGTTGCCAGATCGAAACAAAATTTAACATGTGTTCATAGCAGAGATGGAAGTTTCCAAAACACTTAACTTTTTTCTGTTTATACCGCGCTTTTTGTTCTAGGCTAAGAAGTTTCAGAACCGCCCTCGTATAAGAATGAACGCCCTTGCTCCTTGGGCTTTGCTGAATGTAGGAGCAAATTATCGTGGAAAAAGCTTAAAATAAAGACCTTGCATGGGTATCCAGATATTCTAAAATTTTGTCAAAAGTCTTTTTATATAGGTACATATTTAGATTTGTGATACAATTTTTCGAACACGGGCCTGCCCGTATGGACCTTAGGGCTTAAAAATCAGAATCCTTTAACTATGGACATATTGGTATTAAAAAGCAATAAAATTTGCTACGTATTCTTATATCATATGTATTTTAAGATTTGACTAATTTTAAATCGTGGGCAGATGGGTTAGAGGTTCTTTCGAACGTTTACGTACGGGTAGTCAGAAGCAGTGGAGTTTTATGAAAAATGTTTATTTAATAGTTAATTTTACAGCTTGGGTAAACTGGACGCCTTGATCTATGATTTGATTCTGTCAAAAATGGACCTAGCGCCAGCAACCATACCCCCAATACTGTCAATGCCATACTTCAACATTTTTTATAATCCTATATCATAGAACTAAGGCTATAGTCCCTTTGTCATCCGTTTAAAACACATGGAAATACTGGTTAAAGACCCCATAAAGTTTACATGTATATTCTAAATCGTCGTAGAATGCTTAGACGACCTAGCAATGTCCGTATGTCTTTCTGTGAAAAGCAAACTACAGGTACCACTTAAGGCTAGACTACTGTAATTTTGCAAAAACATGTGATGGACTTTAACGGTTGTAATTGAAAATGGGTCAGCTCGGTGAAAAAGTAAAAAAATTACCCTCTCAAGGACAGAACGTAATATTTCATGATCTATTAATATATTTAAAAAAATATATATTTTCTTGGATCCAAACGCACCTTTAAGACTTTGCATGTACGGCCAAACTAATGGATCGAATGGATAGACTCTTTTATGGTATAATTATAAATGGGCGTGGCACTGCTTCACAACCCTGTACTTAAAAATGCATGTCTAATTAACTAAAAAAAAATTCACGACATTATTCCGAAAATGTATAATGTTAATGCTTGACTCCCATTAAAAATCGCATTTATGGTCAAAGTAATGGATTGATCGTTATAAAATGTTAACAGATTAAAATCACTGCTTAGGAATTTATTAAAGACTATGTAAAGGTGCAATTAGACAATGATATTGATATTTAAAACATTGTCAAATAACAAAATATGCATCATGACGATGATATTTAAAACATATGATGTTGGCATTGATTGAAACACATCGTGGAGAAACACGTGGGCGCTGACACAATGACTTGATGAGGCCCCATAAAAAGAAATCTAATTGCGTTAAATAGCATGACGTAGGTGGCCATTCGACCGGACTATTTTGATTGCAACAGCAACCGTCTTGCTGTAAAGCTCATCCAATTCTAGTCAAAAAAAATTCCTAACATGGCACAATAGCGCTCTCCATTGACGGTAACCTGCAATCATGATGAAATTTAGCACAAGAAACTTACCTTGTGCCAAGGATGGACGATGTGGAAATTCAGATTAAGATATAGCGCCCGACTTTACCACAAACAATGAATTTTTTTTACGAATTAAAATTCTTTCAAGAAAACCCAGGAGATTTAATGATCGACTTTTCACTTCTATTTCCGAAATCAAAAGCTGTATAATTTGGTATGTACACCTTTAATAATTACACCATCTGAAAAGAATTAGTTTGTTTATACAATGTTCATAGAAATGTGGCATCAACCTAAAAATTGTTCTGTCCATACAAGCTTGACATAAATGCAAACATTTTTTCTTAACATTACTTTGACATATAGCCTGCTTAGTTTGAATAGAAGTTTTTTGTTTAATACTTAAAGCAGCACTATATGACGAATTACTTATATTATATATATTTAGTAAATCTCATCTATGCCAACAATTTAAGGCTAAACGTCATTATTTTCTTATCCAAATAAATCATGCTTCTCGAAATTCTTAAAGCTTTGTTAGTTGCATTTCGTTTTTTTGTTTGTTTGTTGTCCATGTTGTTGTAGCGGTTTAAGGCACATTAAATGCTTCGTTAGCCTCTTAATCTAATTAATGCCTTTTTGGGTCATTGTTGGCCACTTGAAGCAAAGACCACAACAACGACAAAAACATCAACATTTTGCGGTGGCCAGCATCAGTGTCAAGCTAAAGGTGCTCCATTTGTAGTAGTTTAACAAATTTTCTATGTTTTTTTTCAGAAACAAACACAGACACAGTAAACTAAACTAAGCTAAGTCCCCTGAAAAAATAAATGTAAAAGAATTAAAACGCCATGACTCAACGAGGAGGGTATGAGGTTAAGATTACATTGGGCCACATTTTCTCCCGATTTACATAAAGCTTAGACGATTTGTCTCTTGAAATGTTTCTCTTACGTTTTTATCCATAAGCTGGCGCTATCGTCATCATATGACTTAAGTGGACTTTCGAGCCAGAAAAACAAAAATCGGTGTACCGATCAAGATAATTCAATGTGAAGTTGTATTATTGTTTTTTCGAAATTTATGGAAGAGTTGCAAAATCGACTCTTAGATATTCCGGGATAACTCAATTTGACTTTGGAATTTCGACATACGAAGCTATGAGCGGAGCAGGTGAGGCAAAGTAAACTTTTAAGGCGATAGGTCCATATGAAGTATGTCAATATATGTGACGCAAAATAGAAAGGGACCTAAGGTTAAAAACCAGTTTTGTTCAGGAGAGCCATTTTAAAGATTAGGTACCTTTCTATTTGCGCTTAGAATCGTCGACTTCACTTTCTTAAAACGCGCATATCTCTGGAAGGGAACACTTTTAAGGCATGGGATCGGTCTCATTCGATGCTCAGATGTTGTCCACATCAAAAAAAAAAAAAAAGTGAAAAGTTGATGAAAAGTTTTGTTAAAGATTAGGTCCCTTTCTATTTGCGCTTTGAATCGTCGACTCACTTTCATAAAACGCGCATATCTCGGGGAGGGAACACTTTTGGGGCATGTGATCGGTCTCATTCGATGCTCAGATGGTGTCCACATCAAAAAAAGAAAAAAAATGAAAATTGAATTTTTTACCCTTAGGTCCCTTTCTCTATGCGTTGTCACATATGATAAATTCTCTGTTCTAAGAATTTTGTTATACCCTATTTTTTTAGCATGACTGTAAAGTTTACGTCAGTATAAGTATATGAAGCTGTCTATAAGGCAGACAAGGTGGGGTTGATGCGAAGTTTCCGCGAATGTGCCATTAATGTTTCCGATGAGTCATAGAGGACATTGTTTTCAAATTGGCATAACTTCGGACAGAAATAATATATAGAGTGTCCCATATTGAGGTATTCACAGATTTCGCGTGAGTTGTGTTCAACTTTATTTTTTTTTTCTTTTCAGTATTGTTTGCCATTTCATCATGGAAAAACTTACACCGAAACAACGTCTCAAAATTGTGCACCTGTATAATGGAAATAAGCGTTCGCTGAGAAACTGTTTTCGACCACAATTTTGTTCAGTGAAGAGGCACATTTCTGGCTTAACGACAACGTCAATAAACATAATTGCCGCATTTTGGGTGAAGAGCAACAAGAAGAGGTTTAAGATGTGCCATTATACCCAGAGAAAACCAGGGTTTGGTGCGGTTTATAAGCTGGAGGAATCATCGGTGCATACTTTTTCAAAAATGATGATGGCCGGAACGTAACCCTGAATGGAGCTCGCTGTTGCTCGCTTTTGCTTCCTGAAATTGAAGCCCGTAATCTGGACGACATTTGGATTTAACAGGATGGCTCCACTTGCCATACAGCTGCTCAAGCAATGGATCTATTAAGAGGTCATTACGAAGAACAGCCAATTTCACGGTTTGGAACGATGAGTTGGCCGCCCAGATCGTGTAATATCACAGCTATAGACTTTTTTCTTTGGGGCTACGCAAAGTCTTAATTCCAGCTACGATTCAGGTTTTGGAAGCCAACACTACGCGTGTCATTAAAGCCATACCGGTCGAAATGCACGAACAAGTCATCCAAAATTGGACCCCAAGAATGGACACTCTGAAACCTAGTTGCGGCCAACATTTAAAGGAAGTTATATTCTAAAAATAAATGGCATAAAATGTCCTTTCGAAAGAACCACAAATACTCCACATTTTATTTGATTTTTTTATTTTGAAAAAATCCCTTTAGATTGATCTACCATTATTTTGACGCGCGAAAATGCGGAAATCAACACTGTTAAAGGTTATTGTGTTTAAACAGTCGCTAGGAACACATGTAAGAGAAATTAAAATTTCAGAAACCTGTAAGCCCTTTTTATATGGAAATTTCACAATCGAAAATTTGCCCAATGTTGACTTCACCCAATTTTAAAAAGCCAAATTATCTAAACTTTAATGTGCTCTTCCTAAATACACGTATTTAGAAGTAAACAAATTATCGGGAAATCAGGAAACGACAGTAAATGTATTTTTAACAATACGAGGGCTGCTATATATTTCTGGCCTAATAATGAAAATGCGAATATTTATCATCAAAAGTGAATTTATTGTTTTTCAAAGTATTCTCCAGCATGATTTATACACTTTTGCATGCGCTCAAAACAAACTAATTGTGGTGTTCCACTCAGAATTGAACTTCTACGCCACATGACCAGTTTTGCCGAAGAAACAGGCGACCATTGGCTTCGAAGTGCATCTTCCACGAACACCTTTCGTTGGATTTGGCTCGACCCACACGGTCGATTGCTGTTTTGTTTCGGGCTTATAGACACAGATCCATGATTCGTCACCTGTGACGATCTTATAAACGACTTCTGAAGCACCGCGATCGTATTTTTTCAAAATTTCTTTGCACCAATCGACACGAGCCTTTTTTTGAGCGATTGTCAAATTGTGCGGGATCCAACGAGAAAAACCCGTTCTTACGACCAGGTGTTAGTGCAATATCGAATGTATGCTGGTGGAAAAAATGTCCAAGGATGCCTCTATCTCACGGTATGTCACAGGACGATCTTGTATTATCAGTTTACGCACGGCATTAATGTTGTCTGGCATAATGGCCGTTTTTGGTTAACAAAGATTAAAGTTCATCGATGCTCTCTTGTCGTGATAATCCACGTCGAAAGTTGTGAAAAATGCTCGCACGAAAATGTTCACGTGTTAATTCCATTTTTTTTGCCAAATTGATATTTTGAAGTCACTGTAAACAACACAAATGATGGTCGTACGTCAAAACATTCTAAGTACGTTTATGCTAAAAAATGTCAAACTTTCCAATGGAAATGTCAGATGGAACCAGGCAACGCTTAGTGGCCAGAAATATACATAGCAACCCTTGTAACAAAATATCCGTCAATAACTAAATATCCGGGAAACTTCTGGACAGTATAGCCGCAAAACACTGAAACTGTGCGCCAAAATATTGCGCTTCTTAGTTAATAATTAAAGGAACAATTCGTAAAATGTGTTTATGGCCGCTATGACCTTTTATGGCCGCTATGACCACCATGGTGCGTTGTCCTGATAAAAAATAATATGAGCGATGATTTTTTTTTAATCAGCATCGAATCTTTCAAATAGTAGTAATAGTAGTAGTTGAAGTTTTTAAAGTAATTTATGTGAATTAAGGTACAAACTTAAAAAAACACGGATAGTCGGTTTTGTTCCCAGGATAACAAGGATATGTAGTCGATTTAAGTGTTGGTTAAACGAAGTGTTACACAATACGTTAAGAACCGTTGTGATACCTTAATCTCTTTAGGCGATATACCGATGTGGGTTAAAATATCGTTCACAATAGTTATATATATAGTCTTATATATAGTCTTACCAAGCCGTATTGCTAAAAAATCATCTGATATTATCAATTTCTGTGCTCGGAATAACGGAGAGGTCAGAGAAAAAAATTCTTCTTTTTAATATATTTTTATGCAGTTGATTCTTTTACATATTGGGGACAACTGCATAAAATAGTGATCAAAATCACGAAACCCTAAATGTGTCTACTCTAGCATTCTCTTATAGAGCCCCTTCGATGGTGTCGGTAATACGTTTGCTCGATTTATATCGAGCTTTCTTAGAGATCGCACTATTAGAGTTGTTGTAGATGGGTTCTCATCCAACACACATAGACTGACCACAGGTGTACCACAGGGCTCTATCCTTTCTCTCAATTTATTTCTTATTTTCATTGACGATCTATTAGGTCAGACCGTGAATCCAATCTACTCTTTCGCAGATGATAGTAACCTCTGTCATTCATATTCATTCGACCGTAGGCCGAGTCTTCAAGATATTGAAGACAAAAGGCGAATTATGGATGAGACACTTGGCCGGGATCTACTGGCCATTTCCGAATGGGGTCGAGTGAATAGAGTAGATTTTAATGCGCGTAAGACAAAGTGCTGATTGTTGTCTCACAAGCGATTCGCTGACCTAACAGTGTTGTCATTATCTACCGATGGTATGGATGTCGAACAATCAGATGCTCTTGATGTTCTGGGCATGAAAATACAATGTGACGCTCGTTGGGCGAGACATATATTCGAAGTGTCGAAAGAAGCACTCAAGTGCATAGGCTTCCTAAAGCGGTGCTAGAAATATTTCATTCCTTCTGATCTTTTCGATATCTATACAACCTACATCAGGCCAAAAATGGAATACAACTCCCATATATGGGCAGGTGCTCCAAAATCATCCTTGGAGCTTCTGGACCGTGTTTAAAGGAGAGCGATGGTGCTGATAGGAAACAGTAGGGTATCCAACTCTATTGTTTCCCTGGGGCATCGTCGGAATGTGGGTTGTGTGTCGCTGTTCTATCGCTACTTCCATGGTGTGTGTTCTTCAGACATTCGTGGTCTTATTCCTGACGTGAGGATGTTCGGCAGGGATACGCGACTTTCCAGGAATTCACACCCATTTGTTGTCGATTGGCCGGTAGACCGCACTATACACTACAGATTAAATTTGTTTTTCGCCCGTACTGTCCGTATGTGGAATCGACTTCCGGCAAATGTATTTCACACCAATTATGACATCCAGAAATTCAAGTCGAATGTCAATAAACATTACTCCCTCTTTCCCCCTTCGATCCAACGACCAACGCAATGCATTGCATGTATAGGGGAAAACCTCTGAGTGTTGGCTTATTAAAAAAAAACGTCGAATTGGTGGGTCATCCGCTGTAGAGCCCTGACTTGACTTGGAAAAAAGTGCTTCGACAATTGGTTTGATCGCATGCAAAAGTGTATAAATCATGCCGGAGAATACTTTGAAAAGCATTAAAATCCATTTTTGATGATAAATATTCGCTATTTCATTATTAGGCCAGAAATATATATAGCAGCCCTCGTATTTGTTGTTATAGATCTTGGCTATAATAACTCTTTTAATTCGGTTGTCGTTACCACAAGCACTTATTTAGTGGACCAACAGAGGGTTTAATATTATGTATTCGCTTATCTGACCAAACTAATAAAGTTGTTTATTTAATTTTTATATTAAACGATTTGCAAATATATATTCTATTATTTGAATTATGATCAGGTTTTTTGAAAACTTAATTTTTACTTTCGAATCTACAAAAATTGGAATGGAACGATTTTATGCATCAAATTAATAAAGTGGATCGATTGTAATCGATCGTAAATTGGGTAACTTCATTGAGAGTAGCAGAAAATGTGTCATGTGTACAAAGGGGTCCTGAGAGAAGTATGACAACACCACAAAACATAGAGATAGTTGAAGCAGCAGTACTGCAATTCCCGAAAGGCTCTGCTCGGAAGCAATAACTTGATCTTGGCATTTCCAGACAATGATACAGGCTCTTGAGTCAATGCAATTAGAGTATACATGGTTCCAACCGGATGGTGCCACTGCACACACAGCGAGTGTTACCATAAATTCTTTGAGGCAAATGTCTCCTGGACGGCTTATCTCTTTTAGGGGTGATGTGAACTGGCCGGCACGCTCACCAGACTTAACACAGACTCTCCGCTCTCAACCCTGCTTAACGGACTTATTGGCTGTAAGAATCGAAATATTATTTAAGTTACCATCTTATGGTAAGTCGAACCATGTTACGAATGTTGGTGACTGCAACAGAAAATATGTTTTTCCAACTAAATATTTGTAGTTCGGACCTATTTCCATCCTTTTGTTTTTGGGTGTGGTTAATTATTTCCAGCCTTACACGGCCATAATCTATAAATAATAAGGAAATGATATTGCGCATTGGAGATTGCTCTACGCACAGTTCGAAAACTATACGCAAAGGGCAATTCTCATTAATGAAAATGAGTCTCTCGTATAAGTCATTTTATTTGTGGCCGAAGTAAGCGTTGCCAAAGACTGCTGAAGAAAAACCTTGGCAGGTTTAGAAACAACTGTACAGTCTGCCTGGCAACCGTAGCAAATACATTTCACCAATTTCTTCTTTTTACGTTGATTTTGAAAAAGAAACAACATAAAGGTCTCGAACCAGAATAAAAAACTGCTCAAGTCATAATATAAATAAGAGCATGTTAAGCTTTTTCCTATAAACATGAACAAACGTGACACTTTTTGTAAACTACTGACTTAACTATTGCGGCTTTGCTATCCAGTTAGTTAGCTTAGCAAAAAACTGCTCTAATGATTTTGTTACTACCATCCTACTTTGGTAGAATTTTGTGACTGTTGTGGTACAGTATGGAAATGATGAAATGCCATCACTGGTCCGCACTACCCTCGTATGGTACTCTTTAACGCTCTTACAAACTTACATTACTAAAACAAAAACCGAAAATAAATTAAACAATAAGAAAATAGCAACAAAAACAGCAAAAAGGCAACAACTCACAACGAAACTGGACAAACGAAGTGGAACAAAGTTGGACCACAACTTTTCCACGACCTGACCGAGAATAATGCACTTCACTTCTGAAAAGCCAAACCAATCTTTATGTTTTGTGAGCTGGACAAATAAACGTGTTGCGAAAGGGAAGACGATGTCGAAACGCTGCAATGGCAGGCAACACGGACACCCATAAACACCGACCAGTCCAGTCATCAACAGTTGCCCATAAGGATTTAAGAGTGACCCAACCACTAGAAGGAAGGAGTAACTTGGCCCTTCACTCCCTCTCGTCCTCTTTATTTTTTCGTCTAATTTACTTGAGTTTTTACAAGTCAACTTTTGGGGGTTTTCTAATCGCTCAGCTTCCAAAATTAACACAAGGGTCAACGACAAGAGTTTTTTTTTCGTTGTTGGTCCTTGCTTAGTTATATCTCTTCGTGCTGGCCATTGTGTGCTTTGGTTTGTACTGCCTCTGCTTCTAGTGACTAACATGTGTCTGGCTGTGTCCATGTTTATATATAAATATATCCCAGCGTATGTCCTTCCAAATGTGCCACAGTGAGTGCGTCTGTGTGCCGGTGAAAGGGTAGACAACTTCCGTATTTGTTTTTTCTTTTTGGGTCCTTTTTTAGTTGAGGTCAGTGATCTTGCCATTGCCTTTATTGTTGTTCTTGTGTTGTATCTTCTTCACTTGTTGTGGGACTTGACTTCTGACATTAGCATGTTGCGAGGCGTGTACGACGTGTGAGTAAATGATTATTTCGGTATTTGTGTTTGTAGTTCTTCTGACACTTATGGTTTCAATGTTATTTCCAGAATTAAGTTTGTGTTTCAATTCAAAAGAACAAATATTTTAAGGTTTGGTTTTTGCAACTTGTATAAGGTAGGCGGCAATAAATTATTTAGAACGAGCGAAAAATGTAACACATCGAGGAGTTACTTTAGACACTCGGTACTTCTTGAATAAAAGTTTTATATAAAGTTAAATCGTTAGTGTCAGGTTTGTCTGTCTGTCTATCTGTCCGTTCAGGCGGACAACACTATAACGTTGATACTTTTAATTTCGCATCTTTCTCATTGTAATTTCAAGTGTAACAATGGGGAGACTCCATGGACAGCTACCAGTTTTGACCAATCTTCGAAATACGAGGACTGTTCAATAGAAAAGGTGAAATAAAATGTAATTTATTGATTTAATACTCTTGTACCAGCGTTTTTACATTTCTCTTTTTTACTGTCCTTATATGTATGCACTAGTTGGTATGGCCTTGAGCTCTCTCAGCGTTTCGGTTTTTAACTCATTAATCATCTCAAAACGCCGCCCTTTCATAGGTCTCTTCAATTAAGGGATCTGGAAAAGTCTGCTATACACGGTGGCTGAGACATGACGGTATTCCGTTTGGCCAAAAAATTATGAACGAGCAATGACGAGCAACAATTTTGTTACAAATTTCGGTGCAACACGCTTCATACCCAATATTTCCGAACAAAATTGTATGGCATGAGCCACCTGATATTCCAACATCCTCTGCAACTTTTCTAATAGTCATTAGACGATTCCTTATAACAATTTTCTTCACTTTCTCAACATTTTCATCGGTTTTTGATGTGATGGATCTTCCAGGACTAGTGTCGTCATCCACATTAACTCGATCTTCTTTGAAAATCGTTTGGGAACTCTGTGCTAAAAATTTCGTTGGTAAAGTTTTATTATGGTATGAAGATCAGATTGAAGTAACTATATGCAACTATATTTTTGCGATTCTACGAGTTCATGATCTTTTTGAAAAAAGTAACAATGTGGTTTTGTTTGGTAGTCCATAAATAAGTAAATACAAAAAAAATGTTTTCTTTTACACAAAATAAAAAAAAAAAATTCACAAAAAAAAACCAAAAAAAGGGATAACAAAAGTGTATATGTGACCCGCAAAATAGAAAGGGACCTAAGGTTAAAAACCAGTTTTGTTCAGGAGAACCATTTTAAAGATTAGGTCCCTTTCTATTTGCTCTTAGAATCGTCGACTTCAATTTCATAAAACGCGCATATCTCTGGGAGGGAACCCTTTTGGGGCACGGGATCGGTCTCATTCGATGCTCAGATGTTGTCCACATCAAAAAAAGAAAAAAATGAAAATTGTTTTTTTTACGCTTAGGTTCCTTTCTCTATGCGCTGTCACATATACTATATATAAACTAATAGAAAATACTTAAATATAGGAACTTTTTTCAAAATATTATACGGTTTTAATATTTTGTTGATCCACCACGAGCATCTATAACTGCCTGCTGTCATTACGGCATTGAATTTACCAAATTTTCGGTTTCACTTGGCGTTATATTGCGCCACTCCTCCTGGAGCTTCTCCTTCAGCGTTGGTGCACTAGTAATTGAGTGTTTTCGGATTTTCTTTGCAGTATTTTCCAAACGTGTTCAATTACATGCAAGTCCAGACTTTGAGGTGGTGGGTACAATTGTCGTGGGCATAATAATGCAGCCAATCTCTGAGCGTGTTTGGGGTCATTGTCTTTGTGAAAAATCCATTGATTACCAAGATTCAAAATATCGACCGTTGGTTTTAGATTTTCTTCTACATTATGGGCGGTTCGGAAAGTTCTTAGCCTATCAATGAAAGAGAATAGTTAGTTTTTCAAAAATATTTTTATTTTTCAATATAATCTCCGGAAACTTCAATACACTTAGTCCAACGCTTATCTAGCAATTCTATCCCTTGATTATAATAGTTTTCCTCAAAGTCTTCAAAATAGTGCTTTACAACTGCAATTGCATCTTCATTTGAGGTAAAACGCTTGCCCGCAAGGATTTTTTTTTTAGATTTGGGAACAGGTAAAAGTCACTGGGAGCTAAATCAGGAGAATAAGGTGGGTGGTCAAGCAACTCGTACTTTAATTCGTTGATTTTAGCCATTGTTAAAACACTCTTGTGCGCTGGTGCGTTTTCTTGATGAAAAATTATTTTTTTGTGTTGTAAGCCAGGACGTTTTTCTCGAGTTTGTACATTTAATTGATCTAAAAGGTTGCAATAGTACTCTGAATTTATTGTTTTACCCTTTTGCAGATAGTCAATCAATAAAATACCTTTGAATTCACAAAAAAACGTTGCCATAACCTTACCAGCCGATTGAATTGTTTTTGCCTTCTTTGGGGCACTTCCTCCAGCTTCAGTCCATTGTTTGGATTGTTCTTTTGTTTCTGGAGTATAGTGGTGGATCCATGTCTCATCAACAGGTATGAAACGAGGCTTAAAATCCATTTTATTTCGCTGAAAACGATCCAAACAATCTTGAGAAATGTTCATTCTTATGCGTTTTTGGTCGACTGTTAACAAGTGTTGCACCCATCTTGCAGAAAGCTTTTTCATCTGTAGTTCTTCATGCAAAATTAAATGGACTCGATCATTTGAGATGCCCATGATATTAGCTTTTTCACGCACTTTTATTCGTCGATCATTTAATACCATATCATGCACTTTGGCTACAATTTCTGTTGTTGTTGCTGTTTTTGGACGTCCACTACGTGGTTCATCTTCAATGCTTGTATAACCACGTTTAAATTTAGCAACCCAATTTTTTACTGTTGCATATGAAGGAGCACTTTCACCTAACACATTCACCATATCATTATGAATTTCTTGTCCCGATAAAAATTTTTTATGTAAATATTTAATGACACCACGCATTTCTAATTTTTCCATTGTAAAAAAATCGCGGATGTGTCTTTTGTGAACATCTGTTTCTATATGAAGGAGTTGCCAGATCGAAACAAAATTTAACATATGTTCATAACAGAGATGGAAGTTTCCAAAACACTTAACTTTTTTCTGTTTATACCGCGCTTTTTGTGCTAGGCTAAGAACCGCCCTCGTAGATTTATAGAGGTACCGATCCATAATTTCGTCTATAAACACCAACCTGCCCAAACCATCACACTTGCACCACCATGTTTCACTGTCGAAACTAAATGTTTTGGATCCAAGACTTTATTAGGTTTTCGCCAAACTTTATATCTGCCGTCACTTTCAAATATATTGTATTTTGATTCGTCCGTAAACAAAACTCGTTTCCAGAAGTCGATTCCCTTATCAATGTATTTTTGGGCGAATTCCAAGCGCAGCTTACGTTTTTTTCACTAATAATGGGTTTTTTCGAGAAGTCCGACTGTGACAACCGTTGTCATTCAATGTTTTTTGGTGGGTTCCTGGATGCACAACTGTTCCCGATCTTAGTGCAATCTTTTCGGCTAGCTTTGTGGCATTCTCCTTGGGATTGTGGTCTACTTCTTCGAGAATGAAGCTAGTGTCTCTTCTACTAAGCTTCGTTGGTGGTCCACTGCGCGGTTCGTTTTTCGTACTACCAGTGTCATTGTAGTTATTAACTATGGTTTATACTGTTGCTTTGCTTAATTTAAGAGATTTTTTTCTTGTGTGTGTTTTATTACTAAATTTCACACATCAATAGAAATTTCTTTTCGAGAAGTCAGGAGGTGTCCAAATCACAACTGATACAATTTATTTTGAATAGAAAACAAAGCAAAGATGCAAAACAAAATAAAAAAAACGGTACTTTACCGTTTGCATTTAACATTTCATAATAATATTGACTCTTAAAAGCACATAGTATCTACATATGTAGACTTTTGTCATTGCATACACTCTTCGAGGGTATAGATAAAAATATTAGTTTGGCAAAGAATCCATCATAAATAATTGAAATAATTAAATAATTATTTAATACACATAGAGAACAGATTTTTTGCCACAACTGAATCTTCCGCCAACCAAATGCTAATGGTTGCGCGTACTATCCATGCATTTTATCGCTACACCCAAATGTTGATTGTGTACACGGAATTATTTAGTAGAGGGAATCGACACTATCTTGTAAAGATACAAAGTATCAACTAATAAAGATGATCAATCACACGACAGCCGGTTCTGTGGACCGGATTGGCCAGAAGAACAATTCTTCGGCCAAGAGCTGTCACCCCGGCACACAGTTGCCGCTACAACAACAACAATAAAGATGATTATTGGTAATGATTTGGTTATTACTATAGATTTGGGCTTAAACTGCTTTTTGAGTTCGATTGTAATTAACACGGATATTTGTTAACACGACTAACTGATAGTTACATTGTTTGTGTTCGATTAACCGACTTTTTAACTACATTAAAATATTAATTCTGTTAGTTAAATAATGAGCAGAAAATTAGAAACTTTTAAATACCACTGGGGAAAAAAGGAGCTAAATTCTAAAACATTACAAATAATAATTCAATACTTTTATTTATTTCTTTAACCTTCAATTTTGCTGTGGCAAATTGTTTATGGGATAATTAAAATTTCTTAATGTCAGTCAAGTATTTCAATTTCCCTCGATGGCCAATGCTAAGGCCCCAATGCTTAACATAGCAATGTACAATTCTACATTTTATCGGAAGCAAATTGAGGTTGATAAAGTGGCTGTAACTCAAATCGGGAAGAAACTATTTATAGGGCTATATGAATACATGATCCGAAATCGTCTTATTTCACCATAGTTAATTGTTGATCGCTAATATCGTATGTACAATATCGCTAATATCGTACGCTAATATGTACATATGTACTTACATACGAGGGCGACCGCAAAAGTAACTGGCCTAACATAAAAAAACCGTTTTTTTGGAATTATTATTATTTATTTCAAATTTTTTAATTCCATCCGAAAAATAAGATTTTTCAAGACCTTCAAAATATGTCTCAGTTTCAGCAATAACCTCGCTATTGGACGAAATTTTTTGCCACCGAGAAATTTTTTTAAATTTGGAAACAAGAAATAATCAGAAGGAGCTAAATCTGGACTATATGGCGGATGCGGAGCAATTTCAAATCGTAATCGGCCAGTTTTTGTAGAGTTAAAAATGCAGTGTGTGAAGGAGCATTATCTTGATGAAAAAGAACTTTTTTCTAAAAGCGGTCGTGTTATCTTGATTTCTTCACTAAACCGATCCAATAATGCACAATAATATTCACTGTTTATAGTTTTTTCTTTCTCAAGATAATCAATAAATATTATACCCCTTGCATCCCAAAATACTGTGGCCATTACTTTTCCTGCTGACTTAACAGTTTTCGCCTTCTTGGGACCACTTTTACCAGCTTCTATCCATTGTTTTGACTGTTCTTTGCATTCTGGGATGTAGTGATGGATCCATGTTTCATCAACGGCGCAAGAACTCTATTGAATTACGCTGATAATCGCTAAAAGCTCCTCGGAATTTGTGCAACGGACGATTTTTTTTGGGCAAAGTCAACAAACGTGGCACATATCTTGCGGATAGCTTTTTCATGTGGAGTTTATCATGTAAAATACTGCAATCTTGTTTTTTGTGTATTTTAACAATATCAGCAAGTTCTCTGAGCTTTATTTGTCTATATTTAGTCACTTCATTAAATATTTTTCTAATGTTTTTAATAGTAGTAGCAGTTTTCGGTCTTCCAGAGCGTTGTTCATCTTCCGTACTTGAACGACCCATTGTTGAACCCAGGATTTCACGGTGGAGTATGATGGTGCTTTATCACCATGAACAGAATCCAATTCATCTTTGATTAATTGTGGCGTATAACCTTTCATATAAAAGTGTTAATTTACCGCACGAAACTCTTTATTTTCCATTTTTCAAAAATTATAAAACTTGTTTACTTCAATCACCTGTAACAAAGAAAATATTCATTAAATATTTCGGCAAATTTTGACAGATGGCTAATAAAAGATTGCTTTTAAAAAAAAAAGTTGCTAGTAAAACAGAAAATGTGCCAGGCCAGTTAGTTTTGCGGTCGCCCTCGTATATGTGCCTTGTAAAATACTGGATTATGTTTGTGGCTTCCACATATGCACGACCTTAAATCGAAAGAGGCCGTTGTGTGGGAGCCATTTCAAAACAACAGGCGATAAGGTTCGATTGCAACGGTCTTTGCGAAATATGGTCAGAATCAAATATAGCATGTGGCTTCTGAAATCGGAAAGAATTAAAACATGGGCTAATTACAATAGGTTACGGAAGTACTTATAGTTCAAACCAGAACTATGTGCACAAAATTCCGATCAACTTAGAATCACCTACTGATTTCATTGAGCGATAACCGCCCTTCCGTGTGTACATCTATAGTTCGATCATGTCGGTTCATCTTTTGATATGGCCCAATAAGTATGACCATCCCGAGGTTCAAAATGACCTATTAAGTCCAACAAATTTAAAATCAGAGTGGTACCAAATAGTCAGCCCTGCCCGACTTTAGCCTTTTTACGTGTTTTCTTAGATCACATGATAAACTAATTAGGGCGATGCCACTGATCTCGTCGAAATTCAGCTAGTGTATTTATGCCTTATTTCGACGATGAAAACCGTGCCAAATTCTTCAAATGTATTCAATTTTGTAGAGATCTACGACTTACCTCACCTCCTGTGTCTAGTTTAATCTGTTCCATGACGGTAATTCCAATGCAGCCTTAATACTCGTAACACACATTTTCCATATTTTATTTTACGAGAATACACAAAAGAGCCTTAATAACTACACTTACTCTTTTTAAATACAACAAGCCACATACATAGATTCTCTCTTTCTTATATTTATTGCTCTATTGCTCTTTTCCACTTCACACATTTGCTTTTTAACCGAACCTTCCCGAACGAATTACATCGAAAAGAACACAACACAAACAACTCCTTAGAACTAGAAGCTTCGATTCTTGTGAACGACTTTGATCGATTTAACGCGTTTGAAAACATTTTACGCCGACACTTTATGAGATTACAATAATTACTTGATTATTTTATGATCACAAACCCTTTTTATTACATTTAATACAGGTTTTATGCCAAAATTGACAACAATTTACGGACGAATCTAAAAATACGCGCACTTTACCAAAAGAATTTGCAAAGACAGAGGAAAAAATAGAAAAGAACCGTTTGTTTTGTTTGTAAACAACAGGCTGAACGTATTGAGCACGTAAAAGAGCGAATTGTCAATGCTCTCTAGCCATTTGCTCACATACCCTCTGTGGATACCTCAACGTATTGTCATTTGAGTAATTGCTTTTGTGTGTGAGTGTGGGTGGTGGGGGGTGTAGCCACTAATTACTCTATTTGCAATCAAAGTCATAGTTACAATTCACAATAGCACGGACATCGTCGCCTTTTAGCAGGGCACAATATACGAAGCATTGCCATCAGAAAATAATTAGATACAGGCAATGGTGATGATCCTGACTATCAAGTGCAAGACAATGTGCAATTACACAGTACAACACATGATTTCGGGACTCAATTCTGATAACTGTTTGTGAAAGAAGCCCCAAAAAGAAAAACTTATGCGCCATTCGTTTGGTCAAGGTACGTCAAATAATAATTTAATAATTAACCTGAAGTTAGGAAGTATCGTATAGAGGAATTTGTCACGTTTTAGGCTCTTTTGCTTGTCATAACTCGAGAACTAGTCCGAATAAGCTGAAACAAATTTAAAAAAAAATTAAAAATTACAATTCCTTTAATCTGTTCATACAACGTTTCGCTACATAAGCAACAGTTTCGCAGCTATAAATAAATGTATTAAAAAAAAAAAAAAATTTTTGCCTAAAAATTAAAGTTTTTTTAATTCATAAAAATTACAAAACGGTAAAACGTATCAAGTCCTATTACTTTTACGTAAAGTTACATAACCAATGAACAAAATGAGACATAGATCATGGTGATCGACTTACGCGTTTCGCTTTTATGCACAATTAAGTGAGGGTATGAATTTAAAAAATTTACTCGAGATATGCACAAAATTCTTTGGAAAAAACGATTCTCAGAATTTAAAAAAAATAAGTAAAGAACAAAAGGTTATTTGATTGTTATGACTGCTCATAAATGTGCATGGACGCTGAATTGTTGTTCTTGTTTATTAATGATGTCCAATCCGTTCGCAGTCAATTAAAAAACACACATAATTATGTGTGTTTTTCCGTCGGCTACCTGCATGATTCTTTTACAGAAATTCGACCCACGTTTTTGAGTGCCTATGTTTTGGAATTTTGTGCATATCTCGAACAAATTTTTGAAATTCATTCCTTCACATAATTGTGCATAAAAGCGAAACGCGTAAGTCGATTTTCATGATCTATGTCTATAGGTTATGTAACTTTACGTGAAAGTAATAGGAAAGTAATTGACACTTTTTACCGTTTTGTTTTTTTTTATGAATTAAAAAAAAAACTTTTATTCTTTAGGCAAAAAATATTTTTTTCTTCATACATTTATTACTGCGAAACTGTTGCTTATGTAGCGAAAAGTTGTATGAACAGATTAAAAGAATTGTAATTTTTAATTTTTTTAAATTTGTTTTAGCTTATTCGGACTAGTGGTTCTCGAGTTACGACAAACAAAAGAGACTAAACGTGACAAATTCTCCTATACGATACTTACTAGCTTCAAATTAATTATTGAATTATTATTTGACGTACCTTGACCAAACGAATGATGCAGAAGTTCTTCTTTTTGGGGTTACTTTCACAAACAATTATCAGAATTGAGTCCCGAATCAATCACCTGAAAAATGTTGTACTGTGCTATTAAATAAATGTCAATTACACTAGGGTAACTTCTGAGAATGTTTGATATACGTACAATAGTAACATTTTCAACGTTGATGCTAAATTTTATTCTAATTGTTATGTTATATACATCTTTTGATATGGCTGTGGCGAGTGGTTTGGGGTGTTGACTTTGCTACGATATTTACTATTTTTTTTAAGACAACTCATAGTAACACAATAACAGGGACATCGTTGGCTTTTGGCAAACTCGAATAAAGAAGGTGTTGTCACTAGCGAAGCAATAAATAATAAAACACTGCACAGGTGATCTTGACTACATATGCATGACAAAGTGCAATCCAGAATTTGTTGTTTGTCCTAACTTTTGTGAATGTTTGATATAAAATAGTTACTTTTTTACCGTTTTTTATTACATTTTCAAATAAATTTGATATTATTTTCCGGGACGGAAAATAATATATTAATAATGTCACGGTCAAAAAAGGGTCCTTACAATTTTCAAGATTACGGACATATTTATAATGCTATTTTAAATGTACTATTTTTGATTGGAATTGTTGTGAATGGAAAAAGTTTTCAAAAATTACAATGACAAATCCTTACAATTTATGACAATATTGCCTGAGAAATGTTAACCGTAGGTGCGGCCAAAAAATTGGGGTCAACTCAAATTTCTATATTAACTAATAATTATCTACAAGAGAAAATACTTTTAGCCGCAAAAAGTGTTTTGTCAGTGCTACTATAAAATTGTAAAAGAATATTTTTAAAAATATGTTACTCATAAAAAAATGTAATACCAACAATTTAGGTCAAACTATGCACTCCAGGACATCATTTGAAATCTTAATGACAAAGATCCAACTCATCTTCAGAGGGCAAAAAAACGATCCTAGAATTTTGTGTGCAATGCGTTACATGACACAAATAAAATTCTATGAAAGCTAGACCTTAAAAAAAATTTGCTAACAGACCTATAAATAAATAACTTGTTTTGGTTAGTATTGTTGGTCTATGAAAATTGTTATGCTTAGTGCGTAGTGAAATTTGAGACCATGTTTCTTTTAAACATTTTGTTCAAAGAGAATTTAAAAAGGTAGGAATTTTTATAGTATTTACATTGTTCATTGAAATACTCTACTGCCGGCGGTATCCGATATCGATATCATCGTGCCTGCTCTAAAGTATATATCATTTGATCATTGTTAAAATACATTCGATGCTTAAGTTCTGAGGATGGTGAAGTAGCGTTAAACGAAACTAAAGACATCCCTGCTTGTAACTAAAAGCATTTTCGACTGCTTTTTGAATAACTTTTTAGTTTCTCTTTGAATAAAATGTTAAAAAGAGGTCTGACTATGAACTAGGCATTACATGAACATGACTATGAACTTATCATATGAACGATGCATGCCAAAAAACAAAGATGTTTGTGTTCGGGCCTTCTACTCACGTTTTTTCATCACTGCCAATTAAATATATTCAAAATTCGTTTAAATTTATTTCAGATTTAACACTTCTCGCAATTTTTTCTAACTAAAGTGCAATTATTGTACGAGTATGTATTTTCAAATTATATGCGATACTGTTGATATCCTTTTTTTCTCTGGGCCAATTCGGGAAGATCAACCGAATGGAATGATTTCTACTCATCAGCGCCCCACAGTTATAGTCTAAACTTTAACCGCTCTAGAATCTTAAAGTTGACAATAGTTTAATGGCCTCTTAAGCTGAATTTTTTTGCGGCCTAGCTTTAAAATGGAATATTTTTGTCATGTAACGCATTGCATATATATGCGATTTTGTCGATGTCTTTTTTTTTTGATATGGGTCTATTTTGGAAGATCTACCGAATTAATTGATTTCTACGAATCAGCGCCCTACAGTACCAACTTTAACTCATAGCTCAGCTTAAACCGCTCCAGAAGACTTAAGTGTTGACAATAGCTAAATTTTTTCGTAGTATAGCTCTCAGAATTAAATATTTTTGTTATGTAACGCATTGCATAGAACAATTTACGATCTTCCAATGCTTTTTTGTTGGCATTCTGAAGTTGAGTTTGACCTTTATCATTAAGGTTTCGAATAATGTCCTGTAGTACATCATACCATCGTCGCAAATTGTTGGTATTACATTCTTTATAAGTAATATATTTAACAAAAAAATTAAGAACATTTTTGTAGCACTTACAAAATGCCTTTTGCGGTTAAAAATAATATTCTTGTAAATAATAATTAGTTGATACAGAAATTTTCTATTGAGCCTAAACTTACTCTGCACCTAAGGTTGACATTTCTCATCTTAGGCGATATTGTCATAAATTTTAAGTTGTTGATATTATAATGATTGAAAACTCGTCCCATTCACAATAACTCCAATCAAAAATACATTTAAAATAGCATTAGAAATTTGTACGAAATTTTAAAAATTGTGTATTAATAGTTGAGGACCCTTGTTTTGCCCGCGACTGTTTACTAACTTTTTAATTTTCGGTTACGGCGGCCCTTTATGTGTAAATACCCATGTGTTTCTTCACATTTCATAGAACGTAACAAGATAATTTAAAATGTATAAATAAAACGTTAACAAAGTAACTTAGTATTTTATACTTATATAAAACATTTAAAAAGTTTGTGGTAATAAACGACAATTTCTTGATCGCACTTTGGCATGCATATGTAGTTAAAATCAACAATGTTGTATTTTCTTATTTGTGGTTTGGCTAGGGACACTACCTTGTTTATTGGAGCTTGACAAAAGCCAACGATGTCCTTGTCATTGTGCATTGTTACCATAATTTTGCTTACAAAAAAAGAGTA
Source organism: Hydrotaea diabolus (assembly GCA_963513945.1). NCBI lineage: Eukaryota > Metazoa > Arthropoda > Insecta > Diptera > Muscidae > Hydrotaea > Hydrotaea diabolus. Next base: position 120,371,267 of record OY740718.1, on the reverse strand, counting down.
AATATCGGAGTAAAGTCAACTTCCAAATCACTCCCCAAAGCCATTTCAAAAGATATATATGTGACCCGGCCTATGAAAAGGTGGCTTATGACTCAAAAACGAAATTGCGAGAAACATAGATAAGTCAAAGTGTTAAACATGAGTCATAAGCCAAAGTTAAAGATGAGTCATAAGCCACCTTTTCATAGGCCGGGTCACATTTAATGACTATAAAATTCAGCAGAAACGTTAAGTAGTCACTATATCAAACCTTTACGGAAGTTCCCCTTTACGGAAGTTAACTTTGTCTAATTGACATTCATTTATTAACTGCACTATGTCATGCATTTGACAGCCAAGATCACCACCATTGGTGTATCTAAATATTTTTCGCGGAGCTGATGGCAATGCCTTTTGTATTGTGCCGGCTAAAAGGCGACGATGTCCGTGCTATTGTGAATAGTAACTATTACTTTGATTGCAAATAGAGTTAAAAGTGGCAACACCCCTCGCCACACAATTACTCCAACGACAATTCGATTAGGTATCCACCAGAGAGAATGAGAGCGAATGGCTAGAGTTAATTGACAATTCGCTCTTTTACGTTCAGCCGGTTGTTTGCAAGCAAAACAAAACGGTTTTTGTTCTATTTTTTTCCTCAGTCTTTGCAAATTCTTTTGGTAAAGTGCGCGTATTTTTAGATTCGTCCTTAAATTGTTATCAATTTTGGCAGAAAACCTGTATTAAATTTAATGAAAAGGGTTTGTGATCATAAAATAATCATGTAATTATTGTAATCTCATAAAGTATCGGCGTAAAATGTTTGCAAACGCGTCAAATCGATCAAAGTCGGTCACAAACATCGAAGCTTCTAGTTCTAAGGAGTTGTTTGTGTTGTGTTCTTTTCGTTGTAATTCGTTCGGGAAGGTTCGGTTAAAAAAGCAAATGTGTGAAGTGGAAAAGTGATTAGCAATAAAACAGTAAATATGTATATGAAAGGGAGAATCTATGTATGTGGCCTGTTGTATTTAAAAAGAGTAAGTGCAGTTATAAAGGCTCTTTTGTGTGTTCTCGTAAAATAAAATATGCAAAATGTGTGGGAAAAAGGCTGCATTTTAATTATCGTCATGGAACAAATTAAAGCAAATACAGGAGGTAAGGTAAGTCGTAGCTCTCAACAAAATTGGATGAATTTTTAGATATCAAGTAGATATTCGTATGGCCGATATTCTTTCAATCATGTGACGTAAGAAAACAAATTAAATGGCTTAAGTCGCCCAGGACTGATTATGTACCAAAACTGCTTTTTAAAAGACTACTTGCCTCTGTTCTCAATTGTCATGAACCGAATTCTGCATCAATTGGTGAAATAAACATGGGTCTTAGCTGCTTTTCTTTTTGGTACTACAACAAACATAAGCAATAAGTTACACACATACTCCGTTATAAGGGTGATCCATCTAGAGGTATTTTTTAAGAACAAAAAAAATATAAAAATTCAAATCAAGTCTGGAATCTTTATTGTTCATTCGAAAGCACATCTTATGCCAATTATTTTTTGAATATAATTTCCTTCAAATGTTGGCCTCAACTATGCCTCAGGGGCCTATTTTGAGGGTTCTATTTTGGATGACTCGTTCGAACATTTCGGCCGGTGTGGCGTTAATGGCCCGCGTAATTTTGGCTTCCAAAACCTAAAGAGTTTACGTAGCCTCAAAAAAAGTCACACGATCTAGGCGGCCAACTCACCGATATAAAGCGTGAAATTAGCTGCTCTTCAAAATGACCTCCCAATTGATCCAACAACAAAATTCATAACATAAAGCTAGCACAACAGTATCGTGTATAAATGAGGCGCTAAGTGTAGAAGTGGTTCAACCCAAAAGTTGAGTTTAAAACTTAGGCCATAGTTTGAAGTGAGTTTTCACATTAAAATGTGGAATAGACCAAGTACTCAATTTTATAAATTTTATTTTTATCAAAAAAAAAAACAATTCTGTGAAAAATTTAAGAAAAGATTACGTAAACAAAAATAAAAATGTACAAAAGTTCAAACTAAAACGATTAACCTGAAAAGCAATTATGTACTAATTTATTATGAAAAAGTAATTAAAGCCAACATAACTTAAAAACTCAAAAATAATTCTTATTAAGGTCTCCAAAAAGTCCGTAGTTCTGAACGCAACCCCATGACAAGTTGGTGTACAATTTAAGGTATAAAAGGCGTAAAGTCCTTAAGATTTGCGACCTTCAGCGAAAAGAATATTAAGAGGTTTACGTAAGGAAACTTGTATCCTTTTTGCCAAATTATCGTTATAAAAGCAAAGGTCCTCATTTTTCAAATTTTTATATGTCTTTATGTTCCCTTGTTTAATTTCCTGTTTGATATCCTAGCTTGGAGTTAGTCGGAGGAAAACAACTTTTTAGGTTTCACTTCCACTGCAATCAAGAAGGAAACCTCATCCTTCCGAGCCCCTTTAATAACCGGTAGCCAGTCCTCAGGCGTAAAAATGCTGTAGTAACATTTTTTGTTTTTTTCAATCAGACCGTCACAAGCAAGAACTTATGAATGAATAATTCACAGGAGAACCCACGATGTATTACAAAAAAATGTACTTCTTGATATTGCTGTTAAGGCCACCGCACTGATCACTGCTCATTATAATGCGGTGCATAAGACAGGATGCGATTTCCTGTGAACCTCTTGAAGCGATGCTTTTGTTCCAAATGTACTTCATGTTTGTTCTGTCGTAAGGTTGTGGGTGCCAAGACAATAAGTCCACGATTGACGATTGTAATAACAGATTCCGGTTGTAAGTACAGTAGACGCTCGCAAATTAGAACCACTTTGTTTTTCGGGTGGTTCGAATTTCCGAAAAGTTCTAATTTCTGGATGTTTTATTATTTTAACAAAAATAAGGCGAATACACTATTTTCCACTATTATCCAATTTTAAATATTTTATTAAGAAAAAACGAAATCTTAAATAATATTTTAGTCAAATTATATCACATAAATGTTTTCAACTTAAAAAAATTGATTGAAGTAAAGGAAAATGTTATTTTCCAACTGCTGGAATGCGGTGGAAGTGTATCTTATCATAGTTAGTTTTTGCGTTACATGTAATTAGAACTTTCGGTTCTAATTGAATTGTCAATGCATCAAAATGCTGGTTCTAGAAGTTCTAATCTCTGCAAGTTTAAGTTTGTAAGCGCCTACTGTACTGGCGTGGAAAGTGTTTTCATGAGGTCAAAAGCAATCATGGTTGAATCATTATCACTGCTTACGCCCTTTCATTCCATTGCTCGCAGCCTCTGCTTTTCCGTGGTACAAGTCCTTTTCTATATGAAAACAATAATCGTACAACCCAAATAAAAAGCTGTCATTTGATGCTTGGACCATTTTTAAATTAAGAATTTCAATAAAATATTGTTTTTTGGGGTATATGTTAACAATAATATGATAAAGACAATCATGCCGTATAATTGCAATTTTTCTTCATTTGCATATGCTTTTAGAACAATGATTTTGTTACGAATCTAATGCAATTATAGTACTTTTAATATGAAAATTAAAATTTTTCAAACTGCTTGCCATTGTTTATATTTATATTATTTTCAATAAAAACGCTTACGTTTTTAAACTGTTTTTTTCTACTGTTAAATAAATTACTCCTATTATTTTGTATTTAATATATATTTAAATAAATTTAAAAGAGTAAAATTCATTGTTGCCAAATTAATCCAATTCTAATAAATAACTTTGGGATAATTGTGATCATACTATGGTTGTAGGGATCAAAACATGGTAACGTGTGAATAATACTACTGTTGTGAGCAACATACAATTGTTGTATGTGAAACATACTATGGTTCTGAGGATCATAATATGATTGTGGAGATCATAGTATGGTTAAAAGATATAATACTATGGCTGTGGGGATCATAGTATGGTTATGTTTAATCCATACTATTGTTGTAAGGATCATAGTAAGGTTATGGGGATCTTAGTATGTATGTATTAGAATTAAAACCCTGCATGAACATCGTTTTCACACACCCGAACACATTCTTTTGTTTACAAAAGAGTAAATGTGCTCATTCTAGCGATAAGAGTATCGTACACACAACCATTCCTCTTAGCAAGTAGCATCGGGAATGAAACAGAATGGTACCGAGACGACAGAGTTCGGGTATGAACGAGTTGTAAGGTGATCGGGTAAAAGGTCTTTAGAGACAACCACAACTACTCGAATACTGAGATGTATTAATAAGACTATTTGAGAAAAAATCTACATATTTCCATGAGCGTAACATATGATGAGCGTAGCAAATGATGTTTTTGCTTTGATATCTCTGGAATGTAGAATAGGGCGACAATTAAATGAATTTCATGCTCTTCGTGTGAAGAATTGGAGTTAAATTAAACTGCAAGTTAGTTATCATCGTAAAAAAATAGTTTCATCAAATTTAAGTTATTGCAAATAAAACAAATGTTACAGATTTAGTATAAAACAAATGTTCAGACTATATTTATTATTATTTACTTACAAAAAAAAAAAAAAATTGATTTGAAAGCTAAAATATTTTTAAATATTAATAATAATATTAATTATTTCTTCTTAATAATTATTTACTTCATCAATTTCCATTTTTTTTCTCAGTTAAACTTATTAAAGAAGAATATATTTAGATATATATTATTTTGTTTACACCTTGCTCACCCTTGTTGATTTCTTAAATGACTGAAACTAATGATACCCACAACCATTCATAATTTACCGTTTACCATTCAAAGGCTTCTTATGTATTCAAATGCCTTTTACAGTCTCGAATATTTATTGAGAACAATATTGTGTTCTCTTAACAGAATTGAGACGAATAGAGTAGTTAAGAGAGCAGAGAACCATACAACATTCATTCGAAGAGCAAGCAATCTCGTCTCGTTTCATTTCATTGTTTACACTATTCGGGACAGTGGTACTGGTACAATGACTAAATGAATGTATTGTAAACCAGAGTGTGTTCATGCATGTTTCTAATTAGAATCATACTATTGTTGTGAGAAACGTAATATTGTTGTACCACAACCATAAACCCAACAATAGTATGAATCGCTTTGAATATTGTTTTAACAACCATACTTTTTTTACCACGTGTACATTGTTTAAAAGGGCATCTCACCACTAATACCGAAATAGTGTAAAAAGTTGGGCTTTTCAGAACATTATGTTGCTTCTTAGTACTTTTATGTTGATGTTAAAAAGGCTCGACATAAGAGTCTACGCTAAGAGACCCTAATTCAGCAAAATATTTTTAATAAATTTCAGATTTGGTTATGATTTGAACATAAATAATTTATATTCTGTTTTTAGTCCATTGTATTAAATCAAACGCTTCATACAATATTCTCAAAATCTTAAATGGTAAATTTAGATACCACTCATTTCTAATTTTGCCATTGAAACAAACTTAGTTTCATTATACATATGTTTGTATAGGCCAATATTTAGATATAGCCTAATTAGACTGGTTCGATGGAAAACGTAGAAATATTTCAATTAAGAGCATCATACTAATTAGAGCTCAGTTACTCTTTGTGTTGAGCTTAAAAAAAGTACGCTCGAGGATGACAAAGTTGCGGAAATTATTTCACAGCGTAACGATTCTTTGCAACTGCAACATTTCCACTTTACAAACGAGTATGCGAAGCAATAATGGATGAATGACAGTGATGACGGTTTAACGTTTAACACGCGTTAGAGAAATGATTGTGGCTGTGGTACAAGGATGTGCTCTGTGTCTTTGCTCGTGGAAATGGAACACGAACGCGATTTCTTTTCAAAAAGTTTCATCTTTTTGTACTTTCCTCTTTGACGTTGCCGTTGTCATTGTGATTATTATTGTCATCCGGTTGCAAAACAAATGTTCGCTACTAAAAAGGAGAACAAATTCATGACTTCGACGGCAACGTCGAAGAAGAATTTACCACTTTCTTATGAAGCGTGCGTTCGCTATAAACATGGGAAATGTTACTGCTGATTATCTCGTCTCATCTCATCTATACGAGTACGCGTATTTACCCGCGTATATTACCGCTGAACAGCACAGCTCCTCGTCATCGTACATGCTGCAGTAAGTTGTCATCCGCTGACATGTTTAACATTTTGCTTGTACACAAACCCAACCGCCACGATACACGGGAGGTAAACGGGAAAAAGCACATGACAAAATGTGATGTTTTTACATCCTCATTATGTTGAAAAGTGGTTAAAAGTTTATTTTCCTTTTTCCATTCATCCTGTTTTTTCGTTGTTTGTTGCTGCACATACTTACACCTAACCGACATAAATACTCATATAACTACATATGGATAAGCATACAAGTGGGAGGGACTCAAATACACTCAAAGAAAAAGTTTAATTTGATAAATCTATGAAATTTCAAAAAAAAAATATTTCCATACTCCTACTTAACGCATTGCGGGCTGTGTGTTACTCGTATGAACACGTCTATCTTGCAAGTTAACACAGGTTCTAAACCGAGTAAAACAAGTAAAATTTTTCAGGGCTCGTTTTTTACCTCTTGTGTTATTTTTAAATCTTGAGGACATGTCCTCCATAAAATTCCTATTAGACAGTGAGTAAAATAGCCGTAAAATTCTAAGACGGCCTATCTAAGTCCCTCAGTTCAAGTGACTGTATTTGAGATACATACATTTTGCTTGATGACCGCGATATGCTGTTTGCAAAAAAGGGGGGATAAACTATTGATAAAAGAGCATTAATGCTTTTTTCTTCTTCTCATTTTTTTGTGTTACTTTGAATTCGACTAAAATTTAAAAGAAAATTTTAACGAAAAATATAACAACTTTTTTAGCTCATAATTTTAGCTAATTTTTTTATCTGTGTGTGTTCAAAAATAGGGACCTCCGGTTAAAAAAAAATATGTATTTTAAATCAATGAAAATATATCTTCAATAGTTCAGCATCACATTGAACAAAGAATTCTTTGATTTGAAGAATAATTTCGTCAATTTTTAGCTTTAAGTTTTTTATGGCATTTTTCTGTGTTCATCATCAATTGAAGTATTATTTTACATCAATATTTTACTTAGTAAGGACATAAATACTGTTAAAAAATTGAACGCCCATTTCAATAGTAGAACTGAATGTCATATGGGGTTTGAAAGCTAACCTCGTAAGCGAAAGTCTGTAACGGGATTTTAAAATTGTTTCAACTTTCATCATGGAGTGGTCAGATAATGAGAACCGTATCACTGTAATAGCGCTTTTCAAGTGTGAAATGAAAAAAAGCGATATTTTCAAAACGCTCCGGCCACTAGGGATTAGCCGCATGTTGTCTACCGATGCATAAAACTGTTTGAGGAGACTAGAGATTTAAAAGACCGCCACCGGTTGGGCCGCCCACGCTCTGTTCGAACACCGCATGTCATCAAAGTCGTTAAATCAAGAATTCACAGAAATCCGCTCCGAAAACGGAAAATCATGACCGGTGCGATGAATATCACGCAAAAGTCCATGAGTCGAATCATTAAAGAAGACTTGGGACTTGGGGCTTTCAAATGACGTACCGGACATTTATTGACTGCAGTTTTAAACAAATAGGAGTGAAAAATGCAAACGTCTTTTGGTAAAGCACGCTGATAACTTGCACAGAAAAATTTTGTTCGCCGATGAAAAAATGTTTACCGTGCAGGAAAAATTTAACAAGCAAAACAAACAACAACAATTTGCCAGCGTTTATTTCCTCTGAAGAATGGCCCTCAGGTAGTCCAGATTTAAACCCATCGGATTACAAATTGTAGACAGTTTTAGAGGACAAGGTTTGTCACAAAAGATACCCCAACATTGGATCTCTTAAGCCTGCTTTGGTTCGAGCTGTGGCCAATTTTCCAGTGGACGAGGTTCGTGCAGCTATCGACGTTTGGCCAGTGCGACTTTAGGTGTGTGTAAAGGCAAAGGGTGGACATTTTGAATAAGTAGATTCTTTTTGGATATAATATACATCAACAAATATATTAAGAAATATTTGGTCCAAAAACATTCAGTACTTTTTATTTTACAGCATTAAAAGTGTGTAACAGTATTTTTGTCCCTACTAAGTATATGACGTAGCTGTAGTAATATGTTTATACTAACGACACATAACTAAATTCTAAAAACTTGCAAATGTATATATAGGGTGATCCATCTAGAGGTATTTTTTCAGAACAAAAAAAACTATAAAAATTCTAATCAAGTGTGGAATTCTATTTGGTAATTTGAGAGGACATTTTATGGCATTTATTTTTTGAAAATAATTACCTTCAAATGTTGGCAACTGTATTATGGAAATGAGCTTTCGGTGAGAAACGAAACGATCCGCTGTTTTCGACCAAAATTTTGTTCAGTGATGAGCCCCATTTCTGGCTCAAAGGCAAAGTCAATAACCAAATTGCCGCATTTGGGCTGAAGAGCAACAAGAAGACGTTCAAGAGATGCCAATTTTCCCAGAGAAAACGACGGTTTGGCGCGGTTTAAAAGCTAGTGGAATCATCGGTGCATATTTTGTCAAAAATGATGATGGCAGGAACGTAACAGTGAGTGCACGCAGAAAAAAAGTATGGTTGGGGTAACAATATTCGAGGAGCATCATACTATTATATGGTCGTGGCACAACAATATTATGATCCATATCATGATCCCCATAACAATATTATGGTCCTCACAACAATAGAATTATCACACACAGCCATACTATGATCCCCACAACCATAGTATGATTCCCACTCAAACATACTATGATCTCCACAACCATATTATGATCCTCACAACCATAGTATGTTGCACATACAACCATAGTATGATTCTTAGAACCATAGCATGACTTACACACAGCCATGCTATGCTCCCAAAATTTTTTTGTAAACATTGGGTTAAGTTGTTGTTCAACGATAGAGATTGTTATTAAATAAGTAATGTAAAAATACGTAAAACTCTTTATAAAGGGAGTAATTTATTTAACAGTAGAAACAATTCATTTATCAAAATATTTCAGTTATACTAATCCGTAGTTTGTTTTGAAAAATTTAATTTATATATAGAAACTACTATTATTGCATAAGATTCGTAAAAATAACATTGTCAAATTAAAAAAAAAATTACGATTTTGCCTGTATGATTGCCGTAATCATGTTATTGTTAACATAAAACCCATGAAACAATATTTTTGTCCCACCAACCATATTTATATTGTTGCTGCAACCATATTTTCATTTTTTAATTTGGCAACAATGCTTTTGTTACATTTCAACAATATTAATATTGCGGCAACCATACTATTGACAAAATTAAATTCAAAAAACAATACTAAGGTTGCGACGACCATACTTTTATTGCTGAGAACATACTATTGTTGCCATGACCATATAGTAACCATATTTTTTCTCTGCGTGTGGTGCTCGCTATCGCGCCATTATATCGATCATTATGCTACCTGAAATTGATGCCTGTAATCGTGACGATATTAGGTTTGAACAGGACGTTGCCACTTGCCATACTGCATCGAAAGAGACTGAAACGCCGGCGTTTCAGCTGAAACGCAGTAATTGTGAAAAGGCTATAAGACCCAATTAAATCATTTCTGTATTGGATATGGCCTTCACTGAACTACAGATCATATCCGAACACAAACAGTTGAAACAATCAAATTTTTAAAGATCTGCAGAAACGAGCTCTGTCTATTTTGCAATAACATTTTGTCGCACGTGTAGCCCATTTCATGTGTGGGAAAAGTGACGTTAAAGTAATAAGAAGCCAAAGTAACTTAACGGCGAAAAACTCACTTGTCGTAATTTAAATGAACAAAAAGTATTATTATGCAACAGCATTAACGTGGCCATAAGTGTTACACGCCAACAACTCGTATAGCTTTACTTCACTATTTACTCGTATAGTACATTGAGTGACAGCCAGACAGACAGAACAGCGGACGGGCGGGAGGACTCGCCTTGGCGCGCTGCACCAAGCGGCTATAATGCAAATGTCGAGGGATGCTGAAAATAAGAGATAATAAACTCTCGGTTGGCTTTTGAAAAAATAAAATCTTTTTTAACAACAAATAAAAAAGACGAAAATATTTGTTATAAATATTTTTTTTTATTTTTTTTAATGAAAGACGCCAAAAGCTTGCGGTAGGAGTATAAAAGAGGGATAAAAACACGCAAAGTTGTGGCATGTTTCCGGTTTTAAGATAACAACGCATTATACAAACTTTCATAAAATACTTTTTTGTGCTGTTTTTTCCCTTGCTTTAACGTTAAAGTTTCGAACGTAGTTTTAAAGAGTTGAACATTTTGTTATACGAGTAATGTTGCTGACATGTTTTCATAGTTACTAGAAGTATCAAATCGAACAAGATATACTTAATAGGGACATAAATACTGTTACAAAATTGAACACATCCATTTCAATAGTAGAACTGAACATACCCCGTTAATGCCATATGTGACAGCGCATAGAGAGAGGGACCTAAGGGTAAAAAAATCAATTTTAATTTTTTTTCTTTTTTTGATGTGGACAACATCTGAGCATCGAATGAGACCGATCCCTTGCCCCAAAAGTGTTCCCTCCCAGAGATATGCGCGTTTTATGAAAGTGAAGTCGACGATTCTAAACGCAAATAGAAAGGGACCTAATCTTTAAAATGACTCTTCTAAACAAAAACTTTTCATCAACTTTTCACGTTCTTTTTTTGATGTTGACAACATCTGAGCATCGAATGAGACCGATCCCATGCTCCAAAAGTATTCCCTCCCAGAGATATGCGCGTTTTATGAAAGTGATGTCGATGATTCTAAGCGCAAATAGAAAGGGACCTAATCTTTAAAATGACTCTCCTGAACAAAACTGGTTTTTAACCTAAGGTCCCTTTCTATTTTGCGCGTCTCATATGGGTTTTGAAAGCTAACCTCAATAGCGTTAGTCTGTAACGGGATTTAAAAATTGCTTCAAATTTCATCATGGAGTGGTCAGATAATGAGAACCGTATCGCAGTAATAGCGCTTTTCAAGTAAAAAAGCGATATTTTCAAAACGCTTCGGCCACTAGGAATTATACGCATGTTATTCTACCGTTGCATAAAACTGTCTGGAGACTGGAGATGCAAAAGACCGCCACCGGTCGGGCCGCCCACGCTTCGAACACCGCATGTCATCAAAGCTGTTAAATCAAGAATTCCCAGAAATCCGCTCCGAAAACAGAAAATCATGGTCCGTGAGATGAATATCACGCAAAAGTCCATGAGTCGAATCATTAAAAAAGACTTAGGACTTGGGGCTTTCAAACGACGTTCCGGACATTTATTGACTGCAGCTTTAAAAAAAAATATGATTGAAAAATGCAAACGTCTTTTGGCGTATAACGCTGATAACTTGCACAGAAAAATTTTGTTCATCGATGAAAAAATTTTATCGTTCAGGTAAATTTAACAAGCAAAATGATAGAGTGTATGCGCGGTCATCTAAGGAAGCATCTAAACTGATCCCAAGGGTGGAAAAGGGTCATCACCCAGCTTCAGTCATGGTTTGGTGGGGTGTCTCTTACGATGGGCACTGACCTGCATTTCTGCGAACAAGGAGTCAAAACATCGGCCAAAGTTTAACAAGAAACCGTTTTGGAAGCTGTTGTGAAGCCTCTTAACAATTCCCTGCCATGGACTTTCCAGCAGGACTCTGCGCCGGCCCATAAGACAAAAACGTCCCAGGCCTGGCTTCGAAACAATTTGCCAGCGTTCATTTCTTCTGAAGAATGGCCCTCAGGCAGTCCAGATTTGTAACCATTGGATTACAAATTGTGCACAATTTTAGGAACAAGGTTTGTCACAAAAGATACCCCAACATTGGACCTCTTAAGACTGCTTTGGTTCGAGCTGTGGCCAATTTTCCAATGGATGAGGTTCGTGCAGCTATTGACGATTGGCCAGTGCTACTTAAGGCGTGTGTAAAATCAAAAGGCGAACATTTCGAATACGTAGATTCTTTTTGGATACAATATACATCAATAAATATATTAAAAAATATTTGGTCCAAAAAAATTCAGTACTTTTTATTTTACAGCTTAAAACGTGTGTAACAGTATTTATGTCCCTACTAAGTAATGGCGAAAGGGTGAACAGGGCAACATCTTAAGTTTACTTCATCTTTAAGTGGTCGGTGAGTTGTAGTCGCATTTCAAGCACTTACATTATTAGGGTGATTTTTTACACTTTTCTTTTTACACATAGAATAGGCATTAACCGGCTCGAGACCTCTTGCATCTACATCTTAATAGAACACAAGTGTTATACAAAACGGCAATGTGATCTTGATTTTCGTAGCTAAACACAGCTTTTTGTCGAAATTTTGGGTCCGTGGCGAACTGTAAAAGACATGTCTTTTATTATAAAGTAGACTCAGGAGGTCTTTATCCGGTTAATGCCCGTTCGATGCGTTAAAGCAAGATACCGAAATATACGGGGTGGCCCAAATGAGATCTAGTGATGTTAAACACGTATAACTCTTGTAATAACGGTTATTTTAAATGATTTATTTTTATATGTTAAGTACATTTCATGGAAATTTAACGTGACTATGTGTGAAAAATGACATTAGTCAAATGACCACCATTTTGCTCGATACAGGCATTGGCTCATTTTAGCGCCAAGCTGCTTCACAGCTTTCACGTTCTCTTCAGTACGAACATTTCGATAAGCACCTCTTTCTGCTCGGTCGGCAACTGAACCCAGTTCCTCAAAATGGCGAACTAAACTTGTAATCATGGAAGATGGGGGCGCTGATCTTACGTTAAAAAACGGCGATAATTCCGTTGCCTCAGAACAATTGATCGTTGAGAATAATAATAAAAATCGATAATTTTAATGCGTTATTGTGGACTGTACGTATTCATTTTATATTTCCAAGAGTTCAGTTATAATCGGCAAAAAGAAAAAATAAATTATGCTAAAAAATAAAAAAGTTATTTGTGTTTCACATCAGCTGCTCTTATTTGGGTCACCCGTTACAAACGAGCTTATCTTTAGGCAGCCGTGTCGGACCTTAGAACTTTAAACTTAGTTTTAACTATGTATTGTTTTTCGTTGAATATTCTTCAAAGGCGCTTATTTGCATGAACGGTAAGTGCTTCTACAATTTCCCACCTGTGTAAATATTTGCGAAAATTTTTAAAAACGATGACATTTTTGAATAGAGGTTTTAGGTACTTTTCAATTTTAAATAACAGTATTAACTGGCGGAATTTCGGCATTTTCCATATAACTCCGCTTACACCTCGTCGTTTCCAATTTTACTTCGGCGAATAATAGGTGTTTTCTTAGTAGCGATGTTTTCAATCCGGCCCCCCTTTTTTGGAATTTGTCTTTTTGACAGCTGTCACTTGATTTATGCTCAGTTTGGTTTGCCATTTCATAATCAATGGACTTACATGCCATGTCGAAACAATCAATTTATCTAAGGAAACTTTTGGTAAGCGCATCATCTAGCGTCGTGGGCACGCGTCGTGGCCTCCAATATCGTACACGTAGAAAAAAAGTATGGTTGAGATAACAATATTCAAAGATCATCATACTATTGTAGGGTATATGGTTGTGGTACAACAATATTTTTGATTCAAATACAACCATACAATGATCATGACAACCATACGATGATCCTCACGACAATAGAATGACTCACACATAACCATACTATGATCCCCACAAATGAAGATGATTCACACTCAACCATACTAGGATCTCCACAACCATACAACGATCCTAACAACCATAGTATGTTTCACATACAGCCATAGTATGATAGTACCCCTACAACCATAGTATGATCACATACAATTATACTATGATTTCCAAAGTTATTTATTAGAATTGGGTTAAGTTATCAACAATAGATTTGAATTATGAAATTTATTTGAAAATACCATAAATTCAAAATAATACGAGTGATTTATTTAACAGTAGAAAAAATCATTTCAATAAAACTTTAAAACATTAGATCCGTAACAGTACCATTGTTCTAAAAAGCATATTCATTAAACCCAAAAAAACAATACTTTTGTCGCACTAACCATATTTATATTGTTGCTACAATCATATTTGAATTTTTTAATTTGGCAATAATACTATTGTTACATTACAACAATATTTATATTGCGGCAATCGTTATTTATTGCGAATAACATATTATTATTGCCGTGACCATATAGAAGCGATATTTTTTTCTCTGCTTGTAAGATTTAACACCGCTGTTTTTTTGTTTGTGGAAATATAAATATGAAGTCGCTTGTCTTCGCAGATAAGCCCGACACGATTGACACCTTGGAATAGAATATTCGGAAAGTTATTGCTGACACACGGCCCAAAATGCTGCCAAAAGAGGACAGAAATTATTTTTAAAACATTTTGACATTATCTTTATAATATAGCTGAATTCTTGGCCATCTCATTAATTATTTTCTTGAAAACCACACGTCTAAAAATCAGCTCCATATACCGCACCAATACAATATCGCCATAGCCATAGCCGCGAGAGTCGCCACAAAGCTATACAAGGGTTGCTGATACAGCAATAAAAAAAAATCGTATATCATTGGATATGGTTTTGCTGTTTTTCAAAATATTCTCCGTGAAGATCAGTACACATTTGCATGCGCTCAAACCAATTTTTGAAGTAGTTTTTCCACTCCGATTGAAAAACCTTCAAACCATGATTTTTGAACGCTTTAATAGCTGCTTAATTGCAGTTTTGTTTCAGAACCATATGCATAGATACATGAATTTTCACCTGTAACAATGTTACGCACTGCTTTTGAGCAGACGCAGTTGTAGTTTTTCAAACATTTATTTGCTCTAATCGACTAGAGCCTTTTTTGAGCATTCGTAATATAATGTAGGATCGAACGAGAACGAATCTTTTTCACAACCAACTGAACATGCAATATCCTATTGATGCTTGTTATACTAGCCCCGAAGGAAGGATTTTACGGTATGTCACATGCGGTTATGCCATATCAGTATACGCACAGCATCGATGGTGTCCGGTAAAACGACTGCAGTGGAGTTATGCTTAAAAATTCAAAATTATCAATAGATTGGCATCTGGCCACACTAATACTTCCAGGACCCGAAACATTGATAGCAATCATCATAGTATCATTCATTCCTTGGCAACTCTTTTGGTTGCATTCGTTATGGTGTAGTCAATATATGGACATTATGCGGCGAAAATTTGTTTGCAACATGGTTATGACAGTCATTTCATGATATACTCGTAATATGAATGTCGCAATCATAGCTTGTGTGTTTAGGATCACAATACGGTTGAGTGGTATGATATTATGAGGATGACATCCTCTCGCAACTCAGAGACATACTACGATACGTCACAGTAAGCATTTTCAATATGGGTGGCACAATCACTTCGTCTACCCTTCATACCTCACCATATAATGTCACCCCAAATACGAGGGCGACCGCAAAAGTAACTGGCCTAACATAAAAAGAACCGTTTTTTTGGAATTATTATTATTTATTTTTCAACAGAATCTCCTTCCAACTCAATACACGTTTTTCAAGTTTTTTAATTCCATCCGAAAAATAAGATTTTTCAAGACCTTCAAAATATGCCTCAGTTTCAGCAATAACCTCGCTATTGGACGAAAATTTTTTGCCACCTAGAAATGTTTTAAATTTGGAAACAAGTAATAATTAGAAGGAGCTAAATCTGGACTATATGGTGGATGCGGAGCAATTTCAAATCGTAATTCGGCCAGTTTTTGTTGAGTTAAAAATGCAGTGTGTGAAGGAGCAAAGATGAAAAAGAACTTTTTTTTCTAAATGCGGTCGTTTTATCTTGATTTCTTCTTTCAACCGATCCACTAATATTCACTATTTATAGTTTTTCCTTTCTCAAGATAATCAATAAATATTATACCCCTTGCATCCCAAAATACTGTGGCCATTACTTTTCCTGCTGACTTAACAGTTTACGCCCTCTTGGGACCACTTTTACCACACGCAGAAAAAAAGTATGGTTGTGGTGACAATATTCTAAGAGGATCATACTATTGTTGGGTATATGGTTGTACCACAACAATAATATGATCCATGAACAACCATAGTATGATCTTCACAACCATAGTATGATTCACACGCAACCATGCTATTATTCATACAACCATAGTATGATTCACTCAACCATACTATGATCCCCAAAATTATTTATCAGGATTGGGTAATGTTGTTATTCAAAATAGAGATTTTAGTCAAGCAAGTTATTTTAAATTTCACTACAATTAGTTCATAGCCAAATTTGAGGCCTTGCTTTTATTGAACATTTCATTCAAGAAACAAAAATATATATTCCAACGGGAGTCGAAAATACTTTAAGTTGCCATCTGGGGAAAATGCTACTTCACCAACCGTAGACCCCAAGTAACGAATGTGATTAAACCATGATCAATGGCTATATACATACTTAAGTGCAGTCAGATTTTAAAAAAAACGAGAGCCAATCGGCTGTAGAGTATTTCACCAAACAAAATAAACACAATAAAAATACCTCGAACGACCTTCCGATTGTTGTTTTTTCAAAATGGACAACAACCATGCACTGTATCGTGTGCATGTGTTTTTTTCATACACATATAAGTGTGGTCTATAAAACCTGTTTTGTTATGTTTATAGTCGCAACCATACGGTATGATTGCCGTAATCATATTATTGTTAACGTAAATTTTAAACAACAATACTTTTGTTGCATCAACCATGTTTATATGGTTGCTATTACCATATTTTCATTTCTAAATTTGGCAATAATACTATTGTTACATTTCAACAATATGAATATTGCGGCAATCATACCATTGTGAAAATTAAATTCAGAAGACAATACTATGGTTGCGACGAACATACTTTTATTTCGGAGAACATATTATTATTGCCGTGACCATATACTAACCATATTTTTTCTCTGCGTGCAGCTTCTATCCATTGTTTTGAGTGTTCTTTGTATTCTGGGATGTAGTGATGGATCCATGTTTCATCAACAGTTTAGAATCGGCGCAAGAACTCTATTGGATTACGATGATAAATCGCTAAAAGCTCCTCGGAATTGGTCCCACGGACGATTTTTTAAATAATAATCATTAAATATTTTGGAAATTTCGACAGATGGCTTATAAAAGATTGCTTTTAAAAACAAAACAAAAAAAGTTGTTAGTAAAACAGAAAATGTGCCAGGCCAGTTAGTTTTGCGGTAGCCCTCGTATAAGTATATGTTTACTTCTTGTTTGAGAACAGAATACTTCCTGGGATAGGATTGATCTGTCAGTTGTGAGTACTGCTTTTCAACGTCTAGTTTTCTTTTTTATTGTTAGGATCTACGCTGGTACTTGGCTTTGGTATAACTCGATGTTTTCTTTTAGTTTGAAGTTTTGGACTTTGACTGCCTTCCATCATTCGCAACATAAAAGAATTGTTTCTTTTTTAACAGCTTTAGAAAAAAACCGAAAACCGACATTCCGGTTTTTATGTTCAATCTCGACACTCAGTTTCTCAAATCGAAGAAAATTCATAATTTCACGTAAGGAAGAAGTAACAACTTTTTGAGCTATACCTACCTTTACACTCAGATAGACTCGGAAACACCACTGCTGTCCTAAGAAAGAAAATCACAACCACCAAAATTGCAAAATTGAGATAAGGGCAGATATGGATGCATGAATGAGTTTTGTGTTAATTATAAAAGACCGATTTTCAACTGTAAATGACTAAAAAATGTTAAGCAAAATGGACAGTGCGTTTCGTAGCTAAAAAAGATAAATATCTCAAAACTACTAAAATGGAGGTGTGGCTTTCTTTCTTAGGAGGGCAGACCAATTGATGCTATATTTGTATATCAGTCACTCCGACGGGTCTGCTGTCTGTCTAAAGCTTGTTATCAAACTGAAAGTTGCAATAATTTTTGAGTCAATTTAATTTTATGTCAATATTATATACGCGGTGTGTTGTCCACTTATTTTATATTGTTTAGGAGTAATTTATACAAGTTTTATTAAAGTAGAATAATTTTGGAGACTAAAGAACTAACTAAGCGAAATTCTTAGTAAGTATAAACTAAGGATATAATTAGTAAACTAGATTTAAACAACTTTAAAAACCTTTACTTTTAAAAAATGATTAAGACAACTCGTTCCCCCACTCAATGCTTCATCTTAGCACACATATTGACTCGTACAGGCCGGAAATCTAAGAGTTCAAAAATAAATTTATATCATTATTTTTATCAAGAGATGTTACATGCTTACTTTTACACGTTCTGTAGTTAGTGTGAAGTAAATGGCATTGTGATTTAAACCATTTCAGGCTGTTACCCAAACGAGCACAGACCTTGCGTTCCTCCCCCGCGGGTACGGTGCAAGTGGGTTCTTGTACACAACGTCCAACTCGTCTGGAGCCGAAACATTTGCACTCTGAACGATTTACCAAAGAATATCCTGTAAATGAAAATACTATTATTTAGATACAATTGCCAAATGATAATTCAAAAACCCAATCTTACTTTTTATTAAATTAGCATTGACGGCATTGAGTTCACAACGTGTTGCAAATAGGCGACACATTTGATTCGGAGCACGAGTGCAAATGGCACTTTCTGGAGACAAGGTGCAATTGCTGATTTGATTTATGCGCAGTTGGCAACAATTGTTCATTGATGTGCGTCTCCAAGCTAGGAAATAATTTTGATTAAAATCAAATATTAGATTTTCTGCTTCTCTATTATTGTGGACTTACTGTCGCCAGTACACAGGGATTTCCTGTGATCGCAATCGCTCCTAAAGAGTTTACATTGTTTACCCTTTTGGGCACACACCATTTGCCTTTTATTACATCGGAGTAATGCTGGACATTTGCAACGTGCCGTAGAACCGCGCGGTATTCCTAGACAACGTTGTGGATCAGCTAGGGAGATACCTAGGAGAAAAAAATGGTTTGCTATTTAAGATGACTTAGTAAATATTCGATAATTGGCAAAAATAACTGTAGATATGTCTTTTTGTAGGGTTACATTCTTGTACGTTTAATCTTTCGATTTGGCATTTAGATTCTAATAAGGCACTAGAATTAAATATACGAATACCAAATATATTCTTTTTGAACTATTATCTAGAGTCTCATCTTATCCCTCACATTTTGAGACTATCGGATTTACAAGCGTTCCTCTTCAAAAACAACCCAAGAAAATTTTATAAAGGGTCAAACTCTCAATTGTTTTAGTGAGGAGAAAGCGATTGTAACAAGCTAATTTTCTTTTGGTTTGAACAAATATTATGTACTTTTGTCTCAAAAAAAAACATTCGAATTTTAAGGCGAAAGAAGTAGGGTTTGAATCATTGATAACACGGCCGACAGTATTTACTACACTTAAACCGGACGGTATACGCCTGAAGCAGGGGGCCACGTGGGTAAAACTATAAGTACATTAACAGTTTTTCATTAAGTCAGTTTTCCTTTTTAAAGGAGTTTTAAAAGAATTACATTTTGAAATTGGTGTCATATGAAAGAGGAGCTTTTTCTGATAATTTTGTTTTTTCACTGCAAAGGAAAATGGATGCAAATAATAACCTTGCAAAAGCAAATCTTTCAATATACTTTAAAAATGTCCATTCAAATTTTAAAAACAAAAAAATATGTTGGCGACTTACATAATATCTAACACACACCAACATTTCATATTTCTAGGTACAATTGCTAAATGAGAATAAATGTAATATATTTTACACTCCTAAAGAATGTCTTAAAAAGTTAAATAATTTAAATTTGAAATTTGTAAATTTTCAACGTTTTTTTTTTTATTTTATAAAATTATTTTTCGGCTTGAGGTCATGTATTTAAACTCGTTGTTCTATGTGTTGTTTAATTTTTATTTAAACCAATATTTCGATTGACTTCGTCAATCATCTTCAGGGGTTGTCACTGACAATATACAAAACATGATTACATTTAATAAACAAAACATTAACACAATATTTGAAAAATAATTACATTAACAAAACAATGTTGTCCGTCTGATTATCGCTGTCAACTGATTTTTGTGTTACGCTTCAGCTTGCGTCTGTGATTATGCACCACATTTCTATATATGTAACAGCGCATAGAGAAAGTGACCTAAGGGTAAAAAATCAATTTTAATTTTTTTCTTTTTTTGATGTGGACAACATCTGAGCATCGAATGAGACCGATCCTATGCCCCAAAAGTGTTCCCTCCCAGAGATATGCGCGTTTTTTGAAAGTGAAGTCGACGATTCTAAGCGCAAATAGAAAGGGACCTCATCCTTAAAATGGCTCTCCTGAACAAAACTGGGTTTTAACCTTAGGTACCTTTCTATTTTGCGCGTCATTATGTGTGCGATCCCATCTGTGTCCGTTTTGTAATTAATTCTCCTCTCATTAGGTACGTCAATAATGTTAAGCATTTTAAGAGAGTATCTTCTTCTATAATTTCTCTCTTGCGCTACAAACGTCGTTAAAGTCAGTCGATGTACAGTGTGCCGCAAGTGCGGTCTTTAGTTCTATGGGCCTATTACGGCTTTTTGGTCAGATTTGTGGGACGAAATTCTTGTCTTAAGTTTAGTTTTAGTAGTGCCGACATATACCTTTTGGCATATGTCGGACTTGTCACCTTTGCACTTTATTTGGTATACAACGTCTGATTTTTCTTCGTTATTTATTCGAGATTTTGTCCTGCTAAATAAACTGTTTACTGTACTGTGTGTCTTTTGTGCAAGTTAATATTTGTCTTTGTTATATATGTTGGAATGGCTAAGCCTTTCTGAAAAACCCGGTATATATGTTGTTGGTTTATATATTTTTGTCACAGGTTCTGCAATGACAGCTGAGGAATTGGATTTTGATTTCCATTTGTTTAGTAGGTCTGTGATGTTTTGTGTGGGAAGTCATTTTGTCTTAAAATAGTTCTAATTTTTACTAAATTATGTTTGTGAAACTCTATGTCGCTAATATCTAAAATTCTATTGATGAAGTTAGTCGCTGTATTAATAATTAATCGTCTAGGATGCTTTAAACTAAAGTTAATAACTCTGCCAGAAGCTGTAGGTTTTTGGTACCAATCTAATTTTAAAAAACTATTGAATCTAAATATGGTAATTTTCCGCCCTGTTCCATTTCAATTGTAAACTTTATTTGTCTGTTTAATGAGTTGAGTACATCCAGAGTGTTCTTAATTTCTTTTTTCTTAAAAATTCCTAAAAGATCGTCCGCATATTTCTATAATAATTTTTGTTTGTATGTCATCTTGCTTAGTGAGGTGTCTAGAAGCTCTTTCATAACTATGTCGGCTATTACTGGGGATGCTGGAGAATCCATTGGCACCCCTTTTCGCTGCTCGTATATCTTTTCATCATATTTAAAATACCTAATCTCCTTTATGCAAAATGTCACCAATCTTAAAAAAAGGTCCTTTGTAATATTTGTAAATTCCCTTATAGTGTCCCATTTCTGTTCAATTGTCTTAATTGCGAAATTTACTGGAATGCTTAGAAATAAAGAAATAGCGTCAAAAGAAACTAAAACCTCATCATCATTAATATATATTTCGTCAATTTTACTTTTGAAATGCTTGGAATCCCTTACGTTGTATTTCGATTCCTTCGTCAAGTTTTTTAAAATCCCAACTAAATATTTACAGAGCCCATATCCAGGGGAGTTTATTGAAGAGCATATGGGAGTACCATCTTTGTGTATCTTTGGGAGTTCGTAAATTCTGGGGGCATTCGTTTTTTTTTATATATTTTTAAGAAAATTGTATGATTTTGTTTTGATGTGGACCAGCAGAGTCCCGACAAATCGACCAACAACATTCCGACAGCATATGGACGGTATTTTTCTACGGAACCGTTTCTCCATTGTGTCGATATCTTGATGAAACTTTTAGCTATGTTTTTCACTAAAATTCCATACATTTTTGGAAATGAAATTCAAATGGCTTTCCGAGAATTTTCCAAAACTATGCACTTGTTTTCGCACAATATTTTCATAGTTAACAGATTTAGTATTCCCCAAGTTTGTTTAGTACATCTTCTAAACTCTTCCAAGCCACCTTTTGCACTGGCGTTAACAAATTGAGAAATTATTTTCATTAGTTTCTTCAGGTGCGGTCCATTAAAAACACCTGAAAACATACATGTGACAGCGCATAGAGAAAGGGACCTAAGGATAAAAAAATCAATTTTAATTTTTTTTCTTTTTATGATGTGGACAACATCTGATCATCGAATGAGACCGATCCCATGCCCCAAAAGTGTGCCCTCCCAGAGATATGCGCGTTTTATGAAAGTGAAGTCGACGATTCTAAGCGCAAATAGAAAGGGACCTAATCTTTAAAATGGCTCTCCTGAACAAAACTGGTTTTTAACCTTAGGTCCCTTTCTATTCTGCGCGTCACATATAGATATATATTTATAAATTACTCGGCATATTAAAATTGCTGAACGCTCACCTAGGATGTGTGGCACACACTACCACAACAGTTTGTCTTGATAGCGTGTCCCTTAACGTCCTATTAAGGATAAGAGGAAACTTGTCTGTAATCAGTAAGATGTACACGATGTAATTCTCATACTCACTGATCAGGACGTACTGTTTAACCTCGGATTAAAACGGATAATGCATTTTAAACAGTTTGGTTTCAATATTATTCTCTTACTCGTACAGTTTCCATCATTTACGATGTTAAAACCCGTCCAGAGTTGACAGGGCCGGAAATGGAGGGATATGAAGGACTATGTACTTATATGTTCCAGTTATAATCTTTGAAGTGGATGAATTTTCCTTTTACTGTTAATTGATTTAGAATCTGTAGGATTCTGTTCTTTTCTAGGCCTTTTCAGGCTTGGTTGGGGTGATGCGTTGTGGCCTCAATCATCGGTATAGTCAAACTAAACCGTACTAAAAAATTCTTTAAGATTGCATATTTATATCCCAGATAATCTGAAAGTTCGAAAAAAATCATTATCCCTGAAACGTAGACAGCAAACAGGCGGAGGGACGGACAGACAGGTATCGTTAAACTTAATCAAGTGCGATTGTGATTATAATTCGATCGGTACACTTACAGGTGGGTCTAGCTTTTTTTGTAGTTATGTATTTTTTACTTGAAAATTTATTTTTTTTTGTTTTTACTAACAACTACCAAAAAAAGGGAAACAACATGTCGCGTTTAAGCTAGATTTGTGAATCCTACGGTCGGGCTTGGACATAAAAACCGGAATGTTGGTTTTCGGTTATGGAAACTCGACAGCAAAAAACCGGGTAAACCGACACGTTGCGTTTAGTCTATTTTTGTGAATCCTACGGTCGGGTTTGGATATAAAAACCGAAATGTCGGTTATCGGATTTGGATACTACTCTTAGAGGTCAGCATTGTCTAATGATCCGACATGCAATAGCGCACCTATTGTTGTCAAGTGTAAAAGCTTCTAATCTATGATTGAGGTCACATGTAGATACGGGAGTATCCAAAAGTCCCAGATAAAGTCAATTGTGTGAGGTAGTGCATTGTCGGCTTGTCCTTTTCGTCAAGAGATCCGCGAACGGTTTAAGAAATCAGATATACAGACTTGATAGCGGCCTAATAAACAGAATATGTTCCTATTTACACTAGGCAATTTTACTTGCAGCAACTTTCAGTTTGTTGAAAAGAGATGTAAGGGGAATAGAAAGGGGAAAACTTGCTTATACTGACAATTCCTTTTGTGTTTTACATAGTGTGAAGTTGGCTAAATATTATTTTGACTTTTTATAACTTTTATAATAATTATAAATTGTAATTAATTGAATAAACAACTTTTTTATTTTCTCATGTATTTTTTTGCACAAATATCAGTACAAATAAATGAAAATGAAAACAAAAATTGACAAAAATAAGTTGCCTTGTGTGAACACAAGAGGCAAATAAAAAAAATCATAAAAATTGCCGCAATACAAATTGACTAGTATGAACGGGGGATATGTGTTAATACCAATAGCTGTAAGGACGTTTCTTCCCAGCGACAAACTTTACAGATCACCTATGGTTGCTAGTGTACGTTTAGTGAAACGACCAAAGTTGGTTATCATCGACGATTGTAAGTGTCTGATACACGATGTCGAATGTAAGTTTTTGCTTGCCTTCTATGCGACAAACAGCTGATTTCAACCAGATATTAAATCGGAATTAGCTGAAATCGGCGGCGATCAGCCGTCGTCAGATATTTATTCAGATCTAAGTTTAATAAATATTTAGTCATTAGAACATAACTACAATGTTAATGTGTACTTCTGAATAAATTGCAGTGCTAACTGTCGACAGTTATTCCATTTTATACTTTTATTAGTGCTTTATGGGACAAAGCGCCGGCAAATAAACTCCGATTGGGATACATTTGACACGGAGAGAAAGAAAATTTAATTATCTCTTTAGCTAGGTAGATTTTTAAATTTTTTCACAAAAATATAAGAAATGTGAGAAAAGATGATAATTAAAAATGTGACTTTTTGCACTAAATGTACCTTATACTCAATGGAGCGATTTCGGGCGGGCAAAATTTATTTGGGAATCCTCTCACCTTCCCTATTGGTATTGCATCTTCTAAAGGCTTGTGAAAGAAACAAGTTTTGTTAGTCCAAAAAAATATTTTTGAAAAATCGATATTTTTAAAATATTTATACCAACTAAAATATATCTGGTGCAAACAAAATATATAGAATTAAGATAATAAACCGCACTTAGTTCAATTTTAGGTTTTATTCTAATTTACTGCCGATTAACCGATTTTAAAAGTCAATAGCTCGAAAGAACCTCTGAGTCATTTTTAGAAAAATGTTTACTTACTAACTTAGGTCATCCAATTTTCCATTCAGGAACAAGTGCAAACTTCTCTCAACTCATTGAACTGTGCACAATATAAATTTTATACTTATGACCGCTACCTACTGTTTAACGCCGACTTCGAACTGCTAATGTATTTAATGGAGAAGTTTTACATAGCTTAGAGAATAATCTCTAAGCTATGTTGCCGGCATTTTCGAGGTGGCAAATCTCCGCTGAAAAATTTGTTAGATATTTGTACCCGGGCATCATAGTCATGAACCTGGCATCATAGTCATGCACTCTTTCATCACACCACGACGGCCCACTTACAAAAATGTTTACTAGATGAAAAATTATAGACTTTTGACCGTAATCAACTGTCAATGAAGATGCCATATAACTAAAGCCACCAACAAAATAAAGTAGAGTTCAAAGCGGGCTAAGTCGATATGCCAAAAAATAGGTTTTCGATAAAAGTTTAGATAAAATATTTTTAATAAGGAAGGAACATGTTGTGTTTATTCTTTAGAAGTCGTCCATTGTTAAGGTTGTTATCAAAAATTGCAATATTTATTTATAATCCACATACCTTTTCCATTGCACCATGACATTTCAAATTCGCATTCACTTCCAAAATGTTTGCATTGGCCCCAACTTTCGACACAGACACTTGAGTTATCACTTCGTGAGCAAGTTTCCAGCTGCGGACAGAAACAATTTCCCACGTAACCCACAGCAAAGTCGCGGCATTGTAGAGCATCCTGTACACGCCAATCTGCATGATTTCAATAATTTTAGTTATAAACAAACTATAATCTTCCAAAGATCTGCTTACTTTCTCCTTTACATTTGGCTAACTCTAAATCACAAGCATTGGCCATCAGTTTGCAACCACTTGAACCCTTAACGCAAATATTGGTGGTTGTATTGCGAGAGCAGGTTTTCAAAGCCGGGCAAGAACAATTTTGGGTTTGGCCCAGCCGAAAACCTTCGCACTGGGAAATATTTGTAACGTTCAACACTGAAATTATAGAAAATCTTAAATAGTCTGTCATTATCATACACATGGACTCTGTTTGAATCTTACCTTCGCCTTGACATTTCATTTGTTCCAATTCACAGTGATTCCGAATCAGTTTACATGATCGCCCCATATGTATACATACTTGAGAGGAATTCTGTTGACAATTCAATAATTTGGGGCATGCACAAGTTCCATTGTTTCCCGGTCTTAATGATCGACACTGTAAGGCGGGTAATACTGTTACATCTGAAAGCAATGGTGGAATTAACGTTGTGGTATTCGTCTTAATTAAAATTGACTTACTTTCTCCCGAACATTTCAATTCTTCCACCTCACAGTCATTTCTCAGTAGTCTACATCCGGTTTTGGTTCTAATACATGTGGTGGTACTATTGCGGCTACATGTCAGTAATTTCGGGCAGGAACAGTTTCTTTGTTGGTCATATTCGAAACCCGAACATTGAAGTAAGGGTACGGTCTGTGCTGCTGCAAATATTAAATACCTCTATTTGAATGGATTTTCATAATTTTCAATAGAATACTTGAGCATACACGCAGAGAAAAAACTGGTTTGTAATTGGATCGGACTATATAAAATTCCGTTGGGTCAAGAGGATGTTTTCGGATGGCTATGTCAATAAGCGAAATTGCCGCATATGGGGTTCAGAGAACACGCACGTGAGTTTTGGGAAGCCAATGCATCCACAACGAGTCACTGATTGGTATGGATTTTGGGCTAGCGGCATCATTGGGCCATTATTCTTCGAAAATGAGCCAACAGTTAGAGTTATCGCGCCATGGTCAACGAATTTTTGTTTCCAAAGATTCAAGCGAATGACATGGAAGACATTCGGATTTAACAAGACGGGGCCACATGTCACACAGCTAACGCCACCATCGAAATTTTACGCACTGTTGTTGGAAATCGAATAATCAGCCGAAGATGTAATGTCAATTGGAAGCCTCGAAGCTGTAATTTAAGCCATTTCGATTATTTTCTGTGGACAGCCATTAAGGATAAATATAACGCAAGTCATCCAAAGACAATTGAAGCGTTAAAACATGAAATCGAAGTAGCCATTGAAGAGATTCGACTACTCGAAACAATCGAAAATGTACTTAATGTAAATAGGATTGATTGGATGAAATACTGCCGATCCAGTTGTGGTAGTCATATGAACTACGAGTATATTGTGCTCCGTTTTTTAATGACATACAATGGCGACCGCAAAACTAACTGGCCTGGCACATTTTCTGTTTTACTAGCAACTTTTGTTTTTATTTTGTTTTTTAAAAGCAATATTTTTAAGCCATCTATCAAAATTTGCCGAAATATTTAATGATTATTTTCTTTGTTACAGGTGATTGAAGTAAACAAGTTTTCTAATTTTTGAAAAATGGAAAATAAAGAGTTTCGTGCGGTAATTAAACACTTTTATATGAAAGGTTATACGCCACAATTAATCAAAGATGAATTGGGTTCTGTTCATGGTGATAATGCACCATCATATTCCACCGTGAAATCCTGGGTTCAACAATTTAAAATGGGTCGTTCAAGCACGAAAGATGAACAACGCTCTGGAAGACCGAAAACTGCTACTACTATCGAAAACATTAGAAAAATATTTAATGAAGTGACTAAAGATAGACGAATAAAGCTCAGAGAACTTGCTGATATTGTTAAAATACACGAAAAACAAGTTTGGAGTATTTTACATGATGAACTCCACATGAAAAAGCTAGCCGCAAGATGGGTGCCGCGTTTGTTGACTTTGCCCCAAAAAAATCGTCCGTTGGACCAATTCCGAGGAGCTTTTAGCGATTTATCAGCGTAATCCAATAGAGTTCTTGCGCCGATTCATAACTGTTGATGAAACATGGATCCATCACTACATCCCAGAATGCAAAGAACAGTCAAAACAATGGATAGAAGCTGGTAGAAGTGGTTCCAAGAAGGCGAAAACTGTTAAGTCAGCAGGAAAAGTAATGGCCACAGTATTTTGGGATACAAGGGCTATAATATTTATTGATTATCTTGAGAAAGGAAAAACTATAAATAGTGAATATTATTGTGCATTATTGGATCGGTTGAGTGCAGAAATCAAGATAAAACGACCGCATTTAGAAAAAAAAAGTTATTTTTCATCAAGATAATGCTCCTTCACACACTGCATTTTTAACTCAACAAAAATTGGCCGAATTACGATTTGAAATTGCTCCGCATCCACCATATAGTCCAGATTTAGCTCCTTCTGATTATTTCTTGTTTCCAAATCTAAAAAAAATTCTCGGTGGCAAAAAATGTTCGTCCAATAGCGAGGTTATTGCTGAAACTGAGGCATATTTTGAAGGTCTTGAAAAATCTTATTTTTCGGATGGAATTAAAAAACTTGAAAAACGTTTGATGAAGTGTATTAAGTTGGAAAGAGGATTATGTTGAAAAATAAATAATAATAATTCCAAAAAAACGGTTCTTTTTATGTTAGGCCAGTTACTTTTGCGGTCGCCCTCCAGAAACCAGAAATTTGAAAAAATTATCAGTACGAGTACATTTTTTTACAGCCGATTCAAATTTAATTTTGCCCACCCTGTATAACTGAGGTTCCATATTCGGAAAATGTCAGTGCACAAAGCAAAATTCAGTTAAACTGATGAAATACTTGGAGTACACCGAACCGCAATCATTCGGTTGGCGCAAAAATTGGGTTGTGAGAACAAATCTGTTCTCTGTGTGTACTAAGGTCTTCTTATGAATTTGATGCAATTAGGCAACAATTGCAACCTGTAGTTATTGTCGCTAGTTAGTTCAATAACGCTGAAGATTATTTGGCCGGTAGATCGCGTGCACTAAAAGACCTTTAGTTTAAAGGCATGCTTTAAATGGACAGCGGACGGACAAAGAGACAGAAGATGTCGGATTTAACGTGATTATCGCCGAAATGGCCTGAACCACGGTGTGCCATCACACTGGGGCCGTTACAATGCCACGGCCAACGCCCCATTGGATTGATTCCGCCGGTACCAATTTGAAGCATAACAGTTATGGGTCATGACTTCCCTCTTGGTTAGGGGTCGAGGACTATCTAAACCTCTGCTGTTCTATGGGTCACAGCACCCGGTCGCGATGCAACTCCACACCGAACCGAAGTTCTCCCCGCGATTTGGGTATAAACCACAGCCACCACGATACTCCCCGAGGGGCCGCACCAAATAGTCAGGCCAGAACAAGTTCTGGGGGCTCCTGACTCCCGTGGTACCAGATTAAGGTCTCCGGTCGGACCTCGTAACCAAAAGGCTACTCCCAGTTTTTGTTCCATACAACATGGGACTGGTCACCCATGGACAAAGAGACAGCCATTTTATTGCAGACTAAGAAGACGATTTGGCGGAAATTGGCTGCCAGCTGCTGCTGACGTTTTGTATCTGCATCACGCTACCGCCGGGATAATAAAACTCTGGCGGACGGATAAAGAGACAGCCATTTTATAACAGACTAAGAAGACGATTTGGCGGAAATTGGCTGCCAGCTGCCGCTGACGTTTTGTAACTGCACCACGCTACTGCCGGGATAATAAAATTCTGGCTTTTGGAATGTCTGCACACACACAGCAGATTTGTTGCCACAATCAAATTGTTTGCCTACCGAATTTTGGTGGTTTCACGTACTATTCATGTATTCAATCGCTGCAGTTGTCAGTAGTAGTAGACAAATTATCAGTAACTTCAACTAACTAGGGTGATTCTGGGAGCTAAATTTGTTCTTGTTATACTCGTAGATTATTGGCTATAAGAACTCTTTGAATTCGGTTGTCGTTACCTCGAGCGTTTGTTAACTTAACCAACTAATGGTTTAATTTTATGTATTCGGTCATCTGACCGAAAAGATAAAGTTCATTTTTCATTAATTTTATATTTAACGAATGTAAAATAAAGGTTTTTCCAATAGGGATATAACAATTTCGTATCTATGTGTCAACGCATCCTCAAACATTTTTAATGATCAGTGTCAGTGTCAAAACGTTAGTTGAAGTCAACATTTTCGTCATGGTAAGGTTCACTTACGAGCAACGTTTGGAAATCATTAAAAATTACTACCGAAATTCTGAGTTGGTGGTCGCAATTTTAAGAGCGCTTACTCCAATTTTCATCATCTGGCGGAGTGGTTTTCTGGCGGAGTGGTTTTCTCACTAAACAAAATTTGCGTTATTGGACAGCAACAAACCCACATGTGCTTCAAGAGACACAATTGCATCCGCAAAAAATCACTTTGTGGTGTGGTTTTCATAACGGAGGTGTTATTGAGACGTATTTTTTCGTCAACGAAAACAATCGTCATGTTGACGTCAATGCAGAGCGCTATCGTAGCTTGTTAGAAAATTATTTTGGGCTGGAATAGGATGAGCTTGACATCGCCGATATGTGGTTTCAAAAAGACGGTGCCACTAGCCACACAACACGCGTTACAATCGATTTATAAGTACAGAAAGGCAAATTCGGTGAACGTGTTGTCTCGAGAAATGGTCCGGTCGAATGGCCATCTCGTTCATTCGATTTAACGCCATTTGTATTTCGATTTATGGGGCCAAGTCATTGGTCTATGCCAAAAAGCCAACAACTTTAGACGAGCTCAGAGACATCGTCCAACCCGAAATTGCCAACGTTATTGTTGAAATGTGTGCAAGAGTGGTGGAAAATTGGCTGTATACGGGCTCTTGTCGCTGTGTCGATTTTAGTTTCCATTCTGAACATAACTTATTCATTTGCTCAAAAATATTTTATTTTTAAGACATTCTGATGCTATTTTAGACGATCTTTACTAATATGATAAAAGTAGTAATTTAGTAGAACATTTTAAATCAAAAACGACTATTTTTGAAAAAAAGGTCCCAACTAAAATTAATTGGAGAACATTTTTGCACTTTTATTCACATTTTTCGAAAAAGGGACAAAACCGATACTCCAACCTTAAAGACAGGATGTTAAAATGTTCTACGAAAATAAACTCGATAAGCTTTTACTTAAGATATCATCACAAAAATTACATAAAACGAAGGAATGTCTACAACTTTTTAACTTATTTCATATGGTAGAGCAAAATAAAAATTTCCTTGGCTCATAAAAAATAGCTTAAACCAACGAGGGCAGTCCTTTACGGAACCTTTTATAATCTTTCATTTTAGAAGAAATCATTTACCTCTGAGAAAGACGATTTGTTGCTTAGTGTAATATGTTACAACAATGAACTAAGCGGGGTTTGGTTTTTTAAAAAAAATATATTTGTATTTACCACCAATTATTGGCTTGTACTTCATAATTGGTTGGTTGTCCTTATCACCAGTTGCGACAACCAATAGTTTTCCAGAATTCGGTTGGTATAACCGCATTATTGACTTTAGAAATTGTAATATTATGTTAGCTACCATATTATAGTTATTGAAATATGTAATCATCAATACCATGTTGTTGACTGCAACTGAAAGTATGTTTATGCAACCGAATATGTGTAATTCGGACCGATTTCTAACTGATTTTTACTCGGTTTGTGTCAAAATATGTATTTTGTTAAATACTGCTTGATTGCTAAGATATGTGCCTCTTTCATGTAAATTATAAAAATCGAATCACAATTGTGGATGTTACAGCCAAAAGAAATCAAACATTTTTTGTTGAAAAATTTTGTTTTCAACCGCCAGTTGTACCCCAAGTCTGGAGCTTACCCACTAGTTTTTACAAAAAACTATAAAGAATGTACAGTAACGCGTCCAATGTGGTAAATTTTTTTAAAATCCGACGAAAAGTGCCTCATTTATAGCAGTTTGCATAAAAAATCATAAGAAATTGTTCAAAATCTATCATTTGGTCTCCCTAAATCTTACCTTCTCCTCTACATCGCATTAGTTCCAGTTCGCAGTGATTCTGAAGCAGTGTGCACATTCGCCCTGTCTGTGTACATATTTGCGAGAAATCCGATTTACAATTAAGCAATTTGGAACAGGCACAAGTTCCATTTTGTCCCGGCCTTAATGATCTGCACTGCATAGCGGGTAAAAATGTTACATCTGTAAGCGCAGAAGTGGTTACAATTTGAAAATTCAACTTGAAATGAATTTCTTACTTTCACCCCGACATTTTAATTCTTCCACCTCACAGTCATTACTCAGAAGTCTACATCCGGTTGTAGTCCTAATACAGGTGGTGGTACTATTGCGGCTACACGTCGTCAGGTTCGGGCAGGAGCAGTTTCTCTGCTGGCCATATTCGAAACCCAAACATTGCAGTGGAGATACGGTCTGCGTGGCTAAATGAAATAAAAGTCACTTTACAGCTTAGCTAGATATATTCTCAATCATACCGTTTCTTTGACATTTTTCCCGTTCCAATTCACATTGGCTCCTTAACAACTTGCAGCCTCCAGCCGTTCTAAGACATATGCCAGATATAGTGCTGGAACAATTGAATAAACTGGGACACGAACATGAGTTGTTGACACCAACTCTAAAATTGTTGCAGTGCAAACTAGGAACTCTGGAAATAGCTGAAAATATAAAAAGCTTTTTACATTCGATGTACTATAATCTTGTACACAGTAGTTTATTTTGATGGGCTTTTATCAAATTATTGCGATATTTAAAATAAAATGCTAAGACAGAAATGTTTTAATCCGTTTCAAGTACCAGTTCCTATTTTTAGCCACTACTCCGCTCTCTACTTGTCGAGTTTTAATAAGAACTTTTTTAAACATGTCATACTGTTGGTTTCCATTCAATTATTTGGAAGTTCAACTGTGGACTAAATAAAATATTTTAACAGGTGTTTTTATTTCACTCTTATTAATTACTCGTGACAACAAAACAAACTCGTGCTTAGGCTACGTGTGAGTCTCTAAAGATACACTCGAAACAATTGTCTACAGAATTTAAGTAAAAGTGAACTGAAATTGAGTGATGTTTCTACTTTAGTTTTGTTCCATAACTGATTCTTAAAAAACGAAAAAATGTTCTAATTTATAGGCACTCAATAAAAATACAATTTCATCATGAATCGGAATACTCTGGTTATTGGAAGTTTTATAAAGGCACTATGAACGCTGATAGGTCGAGATACAGGCCTATTTACTATAGGACATATGATTACTCAAATTTAAAGACTTCTCTAAATGTTAGATCTCAATCTAAGAACAAAGTCCCTTCATAAAGGACAAAGATAGCGAAATGTCCCTTCAAATTTAATAATGCATTTATTTTTAAGATTTGGCTCAATTTAAAAGACAAACCCAAGGGGGCTTCCAATAGAGACTTACGAGAGCTAATATATATTTCCGGCCACGCATTTTTTCTTGATGTGCGGGAATAAAAAGAAGTCAGGGCTGTACGGCGGATGACCCATCAATTCGATGTTTTGGCGGGTCAAAAAGGCGCTGATTTGAGCCGATGTGTGAGAGCTCGCACTGTCATGGTGCACAATGACCTGTCTTCCCTTGTTCGTTTTTCGAATTTCTTTGAAGATTCCAGGCAAACAAATTGTGATGTACCACTTAGAATTGACCATCCTACGTTGCTCAAGCAGAACAGTCGACACATGACCAGTTTTGCCGAAGAAACAGGCGACCATTTGCTTGAGAATTGACCGTCCTACGTTGCTCAAGGGGCTCTGTCGCCACATGACCAGTTTTGCTAAAGAAACAGGCGACCATTTGCTTCGAAGTGCTTTTTCCACGAACAACTTTCGTTGGATTTGGCTCGTCTTCGAAGACCCACACAGTCGATTGCCGTATTGTTTCGGGCTCATACGCATAGATCCATGATTCGTCACCTGCGACGATCTTATAAACGTGTTTTAAAGCACTCCGATCGTATGTTTTCAAAATTTCTTTGCACCAATCGACAATAGCATTTTTGAGCGATTATGAAATTGTGCCAACGAGAACATACATTTTTTACGGCCTGGTGTTCTTGCAATATCGAATGTATGCTGGTGGAAGAAATGTCCAAGGATGCCTCTATCTCACGGAATTTCACATGACGATCTTGCATTATCAGTTCACGCACGGCATTTATGTTCTCTGGCACAACGGTCGTTTTTGGACGACCTTCGCCTTTGAGCGATTCATTAAACCAGTTTTTCACAGTGCTAAATGATGGTGATTCATCGCCATACAAAGATTTAAGTTCATCGATGCACTCTTGTCGTGATAATCCACGTCGAAAGTTGTGAAAAATGATCGCACGAAAATGTTCACGAGTTAATTCCATTTTTTTGCCAAATTGATTTTTTCAAGTCACTGTAAACAACACAAATGATGGTCGTACGTCAAAACGTTTTGAGTACGTTTATGTTAAAAAAATTCAAACTTTCCAATGGAAATGTCAGATGGCACTAGGCAACACTTAGTGTTGCCCAGGCCAGAAATATCTATAGCAACCTTCGTACTACGAGTATACACCTATTTTAAAAAAATTTACTACGATTTCTTCTCAACTACTTGACTGGAAGAGTGTATTTAAAATCAAATGTGAAGAAAAAGTCTAAAGTCGGGCAAGACCGGCATCATGAGAGCCTTACCTCACTCTTTAGCCCCCATTGTCTTAATATAGGGTTTGTTTGGCAGTGGATGAAGAATTTTACAGAAAAATCAAGTTTTATGTCAATAAGCTAAATTGCCGCATATGGGGTTCAGAGAACCCACACGTTGCTATTGAGAAGCCAGTGCATCCACAAAGAGTCACTGTTTGGTGTGGATTTAGGACTGGCGGCATCATTGGACGATTTTTCTTCTAAAATGAGCAAGGATCCGCCCTTGCCGTCAACTAAAAGTTTACCTCACTGCGTTACCGCGCCATGATCAACAAATTTTTGTTTTCAAAAATTCAGAAGAATGACATGGACGACATTTGGTTTTAACAACAGGGGTTTTAACATATCCAACGCAAGCATCGATATTTTACGCACTGTTTTTAAAAATCGAATAATTAGCCGAAATTGTAATGTCGCAGCTATGATTTGAACCCTTTGGATTATTTTCTGTGGGGAGCCATTAAGGATAAATGTTACTCAAAGCATCCAGAGACAATTGAAGCGTTGAAACATGAAATCGCAGTTGGCATTGAAGAGATTCGACCCGAAACAATCGAAAATGTACTAACAAATTGCGTTAATCAGATGAGGTACTGCCGAGCCAGCTGTGCTAGTCTTATGAATTATATTGTGATCCATTTTAAAATGACAAAGTTCAACTTTTCGAAGAAAACCAGAAAATTGAAAAAACTGTCAGCAGTTTTTTTAACAGATGCTTCAAATTTAAAATTTTAAATCACCCACACTGTATATGAACTTTTTTCTTTTTAGACGAACGTTAATGAGTGGCGTGCACTCATTTTTAGGTCAAAAACATACATATAAAACTGATTAACCCTTCGATTTCAGTACCCTGTGGGCAATCTCAAAATTTCACTGGTTTGAACTTAGAAAATTCCTGTATTTCAGACAGGCAATTAATGAGAAGTTGTTTGCTTCATTGTTGGAACGCCCAAAAATCGTTATGTTTACGCACCCTCCGACAAACTGAAAATTTCCTTTTTCAAAGATTAAAAAGTTATAAAAAATTTCTTTTTTTAGCGTAGTAGCACAGGGTAGTAGCCTTGGGGAAACTAGAAAAATAGATGAGCCTCCCTTGACTCGGGTTGCCCACCACACACTCAAGTGTACAGCTAATAATATTTTTTTTGCGTATTCTAATGCCGCCTCGACTTATTCGGTTCATAGTATATAATGCATCCACCAGTATGAAGTTTACAAAGAATTCCTTACCATGTCCTTCACATGTTCTTTGTTCCAAATCACATGCATTGTTCAACAATTGGCATTTGTCCCCTGCATTGCGAACACATATATTGGTATCATTCCGCTGGCAATTCAGCACTCCAGGACAACTACAATTCTGTGTTTGGTTTACTGCAAATGCTCGACAGTGTTGAATATTAGCATCCATAAGTCCTTCAATGTACAGAATATAAAAACATAAAAAAATAATTAAACAATTATATATGAAATTTAATCAGCTTTGCTATGGAACACAATATAACTTACTTTCGCCATCACATCTGCGAAGTTCCAGATCACAATCACTGCCATAGAGGCGACAGGTACTTGGACTCACTCGAACACAGCGCTGAGTACCGTTCAGGGAGCACTGCAGCAGTTTCGGGCAATGGCAGGGATTAGTTTGATTTAGCCGGAATCCTCTGCACTGTCTATTGTCAATGGTACGCCACTCTATGGAGGGAAACAAAGGAGTGCTTTTATGATAATGAATAAATTTTCCACTGACAATGGAACAATATAAAGCGAACTACTCATTCCACACATACTCGTACCTGTTCCATTACAACGAGCCTTTCGCAAATCACATTCCGTCCGAAATAGATGGCATTGTCGTACCCTTAAACCAACAGCACCATGTGCACAAATACCTGTTGTCACCGTTTGATTCGAACACCTCCTAAGGGCATCTGGGGAGCAGGCACATAAGCCAGTTCCATTCAAGCGAATCGTGGAGCACTGTATGCTGGCAGTGCGGTTCCATGCTAAAGGAAATGAAAGAAAATGTGTTTGTGGAAATTATGTCAGAAAGGGGTTAGGACAAGAAATAATTTGTTAAAAAGACTTCATTTCTCTATAAGAGATATTCAATGTTACACAGAAACCCAGTTGTTTTCTTTAGAAGTTACAGCTGACTGTATTTTTATTTAACTACAAAATTAAGTTCTTAAGTTATAACGGGTCGTTGTAAAATAACACTGTGGAACATATTCAGGTTGGCAAAAGTTAGGTCGATTCTGAGAGTGAGGGGTGAACATATAGGCTAAATTAGAAGAACGTATCGCGGCGTTTGTTTATGTTAGTTCGATTTTTTTTAATCGACCTTCGATTGTATATATGGTTTTTTGGCTATAACTTTATTTGAAACTTATCTTATTGGCATGTATCAAAACACATCCTGGTATAAAAATGTGAGCGGTGTCACTCCCCGTTTAATATTTTTTCTGATGGTCAATGTAATGGACCGATCGTTATACATTTTTAACAACATTATATCAATGATGAGCATGTTATCATAGATTACATTGTGCAAAAATTGGAAAAGTGGGCGTGGTCCCGCCCATTCAATGCTGAACTTTGAGAGGCTATATCTCGTAAACTAATACCGATATGACGATAGAAGACGGTGTGTAAGATTTTGGAATGGAAAGAAATATAACATGATAGAAAAGAGACCGGTACCATGCCCCTAGACAAAATGTTCATATTGGATCGTAATCCATGATGTAGGGTATATAAGCTTCGGCATGGCCGAACATAATTTGTCCACTTGTTTAATTTTGTGACGTGATTTTTTTTTAAAAAAAGGATTTTTCAAGGTCCATAAAACAGACATTTGTTGGATTAATAATTTCATAGTTCGATCAATAATTTCAGCGTTGGAGCTCTTTCTTTCGAGCCATTTCTTTAGGCATGGAAATAGGAAATAGTCACTGGAAGTTAAATCCGGAGATATGGCGGATGAGGTGCCAATTCCCAACCTAAATTATGCATTATTGCCATACAACGCGTGTACACCCGTGCATTATATTGATGAAAAATAACTTTTATCTTGGCCACTTGGTGTCGTTTTTTTGAATCCTCGTTAAATCGTCCAATAAATTGGCATTATATTCTCCGTTTATTGTTTTCCCCTTTTTAAAGGCAATCGAAGTAGATTATCCCACGTACATCCCAAACTTCGATCACCTTATTGGCCGGCAAAGTCACCTTCGAAGCCGGTTCACCCGGAGAAACCATTGTTTAGACTGCTGCTTGGCCTCCGGAGTGTTGTAATGGATCCATGTTACAAAACGCCTCAAAAACGCATTCCAATTGCTGTTAAACAACTCCAAATAATCCTTTGAAGTTGTCACACTATTACGTTTATGGTCGATTGGGAGCAAACGCGTCACCAATCTTGCAGACAGTTTTCTTAAAACTAACTGATCATGTAAAATCAATATCACACTGCCATATGAAATGCGTATGGCATCACGATCTCATGCACTTTTACTCTTCGATCGGCCATTGATCGGTATTGACCTCAATTAGCCGCCCAGAACGTTCAGCGTCATTTGTTCTTGTGTGACGATAACCATATTCAGTAAACCACTTTTTTTACTATTGAAATCGATGGTGCATCAAGGGTGCATAGTATTTATCAAGCTTATCCTTGGTTTGATTGAAGGTTTTTTTCCGCAAAAAATAATGTTTATTGAGCACTTGAAATAATTTTTTTTTGCATTTTTAACAAAATCCACAAGGTTGTTTGTTTTGAACAGCTGTTAAACACAACCTAAACGACGGAACTCTCTCAAAATTTTACAGTATTTTATTAACAGATGGTACTTGATGGGAGCAGTGTTACATTTCATATAACTACGGGGGAAGTTGGAAAAGTCACGGAATTATTAACTACTCGTATCTTCAATTTTTATTTGACATGTGACCCTGGTTTCGGAAACTTTTGCACAAAATTGACTCTTTTGGAAATTTCCCGACAGTTGCACTGGCCGAATTTGAAATGAGCACAGTTTATTGAATGAGTAATAGACCATTATAGTCCGAATACTTATATATATTGCGTGCTTGCTATTATATCATTAGATAGTTTTCCAAATATCGAACAATTATAAAATGAATGTTTGAATAATCTGCAGTTACAATTGTATAAAAGCAATTCGGGTTGCCATATATTTCTGAGATTTCCATTGGAAAGTTTGACATTTTTTTAGCATAAACGTTATCAGAACGTTTTTACGTACGACCATCATCTGTGTTGTTTACAGTGACTTCAAAAAATCAATTTGACAAAAAAATGGAATTAACTCGTGAACATTTTCGTGCGATCATTATTCACAACTTTCGACGTGGATTATCAAGACAAGAGTGCATCGATGAACTTAAATCTTTCGTATGGCGATAAAGCGCCATCCTTTTGCACTGTGAAAAACTGGTTTAATAAATTCAATCATGGCCGACGCTCGCTCATAGACGAAGGTCATGAAGGTCGTCCAGAAACGGTGACGAATCATGGATGTATGCGTATGAGCCCGAAACAAAACAGCAATCGACCGTGTGGGTCTTCGAAGACGAGCCAAACCCAACTAAATTTGTTTGTGGAAGAAGCACTTCGAAGCAAATGGTCACCTGTTTCTTCGTCAAAACTGGTCATGTGGCGACTGATCCGATCATTGTGCACCATGACAATGTAAGCTCTCACACATCGGCTCAAACCAGCGCCTTTTTGACCGGCCAAAACGTCGAATTGATGAGTCATCCGCCGTACAGCCCCGACTCTGCACCCAATGACTTCTTTTTATTCCCGCACATAGAGAAAAAATGCGTGGTCAACGATTTTCGTCGCCAGAAGATGCAGTTGAGGCGTTCAAAAACCATTTTTGGAGGTGTCTCAATCGGAGTGGAAAAAGTGCTTCGACAATTGGTTTGAGCTCATGCAAAAGTACATAAATCATGCTGGAGAATACTTTGAAAAACAATAAAACCATTTTGATGATAAATATTCGCATTTTCGTTATATGTAGCAGCCCTCGTTTCCTAATGTTTATAAGAAAATTTTATTTTTTACTTTTTCGGGCTACTTTCGGACAATTTTCCAAGAATTTGACTCTTTTTAAAATTTTCCGACAGCTACACTGGCTGAATTCGAAATGAGCACAAGTTATTGAAATGGGTGATCAATCTAGAGTTATTTTTTCAATACGGTTTTTTCGCAGATTGCTTGAGTTGCGTTTAACATTATTTTTTTTCAGTACTGTTTGCCATTTCATCATAGAAAGACTTACACCGCGAAAACCACGGTGAGTGTCATTAACGCCATACCGATCGAAATGCTCGAACTAGTTATCCTAAATTGGATCCTCAGAATGGACACCCTGAGCCGTATTTGCGGCCAAAATTTTAAGGAAATTATATTTAAAAAAATAAATGGAAATTGATTTAAATTTTTGCTTTTTTTATTTTGAAAAAATACCTCTAGATTGATCATCCTATATGACTTCATTAGATATAGTTTCAAATATCGATTGAGATTAAAATTGGTGTTTTAACAATCTGCAGTTACAATTGTATTAATGCTATATATAAGTCTTAAACGCGTTTCTTTAAATAAAACAATCGGTATGGTAAGAATAGGGTCTAGCCAAAGAGTACTGATTACTAAATATAATCTTTCAACTTGGAACGTTTTTTAAGAGTCCTTCTTTGAGGTGTTATTGTATACTTATACATATGTGAATGAATAAATATTTTAAAAATGCTACTTTAGAGAGAAAACCCAAAATAAATAATTTTGAATAATTGCGAGGGGAGGTGAAATTGTGGTCCAAATTAAATTTAAACCAAGCCTAAAAGAACTAAAAATACTTTTAAAGATAAGGAATACTTTTATATTTCTACACTCTTAAGGGTATATGAGTCGTTCAATACGCATAATTCCGCTGTAACCTTATCTAATATATATGTTTTTGTTTTGTTTGCTCTTTTATCATTAATATGACTTGAACAGTTTTATTCTGGTTGGAGACCTTTTCGTTGATTCTTTTTCAGAATCAACTAAAAAATTGGTGAAATGTATTGGCTACGGTTGCCAGGCAAACTCTACAGCTGTTTCTTAACCCGCCAAGGTTTTTCTTCAGCAGTCTTTGGCAACGATTATTTCGGCTGCAAATCAAATAACTTATACGGGAGTCTCATTATGATTAATGAGAATTACCCTTTGCGTATAGTCTTCGAATTGTGCGAAGAGCAATCTTCATAGCTCAGTATCATTTCTACCAATTCCGTTTCGCATGGGCTTTCGTTAAAACCACAGATACACAACACACACTCTGTGCTTTTGCATCTGTGGTTTTCAACGAAAGCCCATTCGTGTGCTCTTCGCACAGTTCGAAGACTATACGCAAAGGGTAATTCTCATTAATCATAATGAGACTCCCGTATAAGTTATTTGATTTGCAGCCGAAATAATCGTATAAGTCATTTGATTTGCAGCCGAAGTAATCGTTGCCAAAGACTGCTGAAGAAAAACCTTGGCGGGTTTAGAAACAGCTGTACAGTCTGCCTGGCAACAGAAGCCAATAAATTTCACCAATTTTTAGTTGATTCTGAGGCAGAATCAACAAAAAGGTCTCGAACCAGAATAAAAACTGTTCAAGTCATACTTATTAAATATACTTTTTTGGAAAAACATTTTAAAACTCAAAAACGAATTATTTGTTAACGTTCTCATAGTTTTTCTTGACCCCTTAATATGCACTTGTTGTGCTGTGAACTTACCTGTTGCTAATGTCGCATTGCAATTTTCCGCCTTCAGTTCACAGTCCGAAGGAAAGCGTTTACAACGTTGACCATTTGTCGCACACACATCGACATCTGTCCGATTGCAATTCCGTTGTAATGCTAAACAGTCGACATGTCGAACACTTTGGGCCACACACACGTTAGCCAGCAAAACACAAAGGCAGCTCAATAAAACCACAATTTCGTAAAATATTTGCATTTTTAGCAAATAAATTGTAAAAGTTGCTCGTTCGTAGGGTCGTTCGTTCCTCTGCTAAATCACTTTAACGGCAAGAATTTCTCGCTGCTATTCGGTTTTATAGGGGGGTATCTCAGCAGGAAACATTTTAAACTTTTGTTTCTTCGAAGAATTTGCAGAAAGTATTTATTTCGTCTCACAATCGATTGTATTGAGGCCTGACAATGCTGCAACTTCTGAATGTGGTATTGAATACTACTTATTTATGTACGAGTACGTCATATGAATGTATCCTTATATATCCATTCGCATATCGGGCGATACTTTGCTTAGCTTTGCTGCGTATCTTTTGTGCTGTTCTGGAGAATTGTTTATGGCAACTTTTTGTGGCGAACGAATAAAAGAAAACGTTCTTTTAATCTTTGCTTACGAATGCGAATGAAACGAATTTCTTTACGAAATATACGACAAATGGCCTTTGTGTATAATAGGGAAGTAATTTTGAATATGTGCCATTCCAATAATGAAAGTTCGTATAAATTGTTTGATATACTCGTAAAATGCGGTATTGTGCAAAAAGTTATCGCTGCCTCATTACACTTCTTTATAAGTTATTTATTTATTTTTATACATTTTTATACGAATGCGGTAATATTTTATGGAAATTTAATGCAATTGTGTATTTCTTAATCGTTGCCTGGAGCGAAAGGACATTTTATCTTAACTTAACGTTTTCTACCACAGCAGCATGGAATACACGTGATGCAGGTTGGTTGGGACATGCCCCCTCCCCTCCCCTTTGCAATGTAGGTTTATGGCTTCAGGAAGTCTTTAGGAAAAACCTGAAAAAGTTATCGTTTCCTCCCAGTTTTGCATTACTTCATTCATTGATTTTTTTTCGGGGAAAAAAGACAACGAATTTAAACAGAAGGCACGCTAAATTGTAAATGCTCATAGAGTGAACATTGTTTCTTGTGACTGCGAACACGTGTTGTAACTCCTGGACAACGATGTTGTGAATCCTGCTATAGCAACGGCTAACGTGAGGGCGTCGAAATTTTCCTCAGAAGTTGGAGTTTGAGTTGTCTTCATGGTACGAGGGTTGCTTTATATATTTTAGGTCCAGACAATAATAGTGTTCCCAGATGCAAACTGCACCTTCCATTGAAAACTTTGACATTTTTTAGCATAGCTTCACTTAGAACGTTTTGTCATTTGAGGGCGAATTGTTTTGTTTACAGGGTGTTGAAAAATTCAATTAAAAAAATGGAATTATCCCGTGCACATTTTCGTGCGATGTTTTTTTTTACCATTTTTGGCGAGACAAGAGTGTTCAAATCAACTTGTTTCAACTTTTGGCGATGAAGCAAAATTAAAAGCCGCTGTTAATCGCTGATACCAGGAGTTCAGTCTCGGACGCCGTTCGCTTTAGGATGAATTTCGTGAGGGACGTCTAACTTCGATCACTTTGCCAGAAATCATCGATGCTGTGCGTGAACTGATTAAGCAAGACCGACATTTGAAATACCGTAAGATTGAGGCATCCTTGGGCATTAGTATGACAAGCACCAATAAGATATTGCATGTTCATTTGGCCGTGAAAAAAATTTGTTCTCGTTGGATCCCACATAATTTAAAGAATGCTCAAAAAAAGGCTCGTATGAATTGGTGCAAAGAGATGTTGAAAAAGTATAACTGCGGTAGCTTAAAGGTAGTGTAAATCATTGTCACAGGTGACGAACCATGGCTCTAGGCATATGAACCCCAAACAAAGCAATCGATCTATGGCTTTCCAAGACAAGCCAAATCCTACAAAAGTTGTTCGTGGAAGAAGTACATCGAAGCAAATGATTGCGTTTGTTTCGGTATAACCGGCCATGTAGACACAGTGCCTTTATAGGAACGTAGGATGGTCAATTCTGATTGGTATACAGCCATCTGTTTGCCAATAGTGTTCGAACAAAGGAGGAAAATAATAAGAGAAGACGAATCATTTTGCAGCACGACAATGCGAGCTCTCACACATCAGCTGAAAAAAATGAGCTATTTAACCACTCAAGATGTCGAACGCTGTTGAAGCGTTCAAAAATCATAATTTGGAGTTGTCTTAATCGGAGTGGTAAAAGTGCTTCGAAAATTAGTTTGTGCGCATGCAAAAGTGTATTGATCTTAAAGGAGAATATTTTAAAAAACAATAAAACCATTTCCAATGATGAATTATTGTGTTTTTATTGCCGGACCCGAAATATAAATATCTACCCTCGTACACTTCAAAAACCCCACAACAATGAAAGGTACAATAAATTATAGTTTAGGTTTAAGTGACAGTCGCACAAAGCAATGCTCACTTGGGCCCATGGTCCCATATACTCGTCGCGAAGAATTCATACTACGACCACGGCCTTTTGCATTCATTCATTCTTTAGGAAGCCTGTTGATGGATCCTGTAAAAATTACCATCGACGTAGATTTAGATCTGAGAGTCCTAAAAATTCGGGACAGTGGGTAGAAAAGATGTTTATTTGGCTTCTTTCTTCCTCTTAATTGCTGCAACTCTCACAGAAGTTGTTGTAATGCAGACGCAGTCTGCTAGTACAGGTTGACAAACAATACGTAATAGATTTATTTTTGTGTGAGCAATCGGCTTATTCTTCATTTTATTAAGCAGGTAGTCTTTAGATTTATTAAAATTACGAGTATAGTTTGGAATATCGTAAAAGGATTTGGATATTGGAGCGGAACCATGCTGCTTTGCCGTCAACAGGGAATTTAGGCGGGAGTTTGGCAAAACTC
Source organism: Hydrotaea diabolus (assembly GCA_963513945.1). Lineage (NCBI taxonomy): Eukaryota > Metazoa > Arthropoda > Insecta > Diptera > Muscidae > Hydrotaea > Hydrotaea diabolus. Next base: position 120,326,970 of record OY740718.1, on the reverse strand, counting down.
CCCCCGATTAGATGGACCCTTATGAGGCTGGTAAAGATATTTTCTGAATCTGGAAGCATCGCACGAGGGCCGTATCGAGATAACTATGTTTTAGTCCAAGACACTTTTGCGGTTGTAGCATCGTCAATTCAGGTAAATCCAATCGTTTCGACTCAAAAGTTATCGGCGCAAAGTCCAGATAGCAGAGGATTACAAAAAAAATTATGATTACTCAATTCGAATGGAATTTCGCAAAACAATTATTGAAATGACCGAAGAAGACAGCAGCTTGATAAATTGCTGGATTATGTCTGAAGAGGCACATATTTATATAAACGGAAAAGTAAACAAGCTAAACTGTCGTATATCGAGTAAATCTAACCTACAATACTCCATGAGACGGAACATCACCCAGAACAATTGCTGCATGTGGGGCCATACTTCATTGGAGAAAACGGTGTAACAGTGACTGCCAATGCGGGTCGTTATTTTAAGATGTTGAAGGAATTTTTTTTACCCAGACCAAAGACGTATGCAATTCTATAGCATTTGGTTCCAGCAAGATAGAGCAGCAACTGCATACTTATATATAGCCATAATACTTATAGTTATGGCAGCGCTCCAACGAAAATTCCATAACAGGTTAATATGTGACAGCGCATAGAGAAAGGGAACTAAGGGTAAAAAAATCAATTTTCATTTTTTTTCTTTTTTTGATATGGACAACATCTGAGCATCGTATGAGACCGATCCCATGCCCCAACAGTGTTCCCTCCCAGAGATATTCGCGTTTTATAAAAGTGAAGTCGACGATTCTAAGCGCAAATAGAAATGGACCTAATCTTTAAAATGGCTCTCCTGAACAAAACTTTTCATCAACTTTTCACTTTTTTTTGATGTGGACAACATCTGAGCATCGAATGAGACCGATCCCATGCCCCAAAAGTGTTCCCTCCCAGAGATATGCGCGTTTTATGAAAGTGAAGTCGACGATTCTAAGCGCAAATAGCAAGGAACCTAATCTTTAAAATGGCTCTCCTGACAACAAAACTGGTTTTTAACCTTAGGTCCCTTTCTATTTTGCGCGTCACATATTCAGAAACTCCGCTTTCCGCTGGCCCCAAGGTCACCTGACCGGACTGCACAAGACTTTTATGGGGTTATGTCACGCAAGAGGTTTCAAAACGAAACTAAGGAGTTTGACTGAATTAAAGCAATACATACAAATAATAATTGAAGCGATTCCAACTTCAACCCTTCAGGCCGCAACGAATAATATTCTGCACAGGTAACGCATATGCGTGTACGAGCATGGAAGTCATTTAGGGTCCATCATCTTCAAACATAATTAGTCATATAAAATTAAATTGATTTACACATTGAACAGGGATAAAACCGGCTCAAGACCTCTTGCTTCTATATTTAAATAGAATACAAGTTTTTAACAAAATGGCAAAGTGACATTGATTTTCGTGGCTGCACACTACTTTTATCATGATTTCGGGTCCGTGACAACCCTCTTCAGAAAGCCTTGCTGCAATTGTTGAAAGTAAAACCGAACTCTATAAGGCCAGGCTCTCCACAAACGAATGAGAACTACTGTTGTAAACCTTACTTTTCAAGTTTTCTTCACACAATTGCCCACGAAAATACAACTCACTCTTGCCAGCTCTAAAGAGACTCCACATCGAGAGCCATCAATAGATTTCTTTTACAACAACGTGTGTGTGTGTTGTAAAAAGAGTTTAGTTGACTATGTCAACTTGTGTGCCGTGCCGTGCATGTACGTATACAATTTTTATACAATTAAACAATAAATGCAATACATTGATTAAAAAAAGTAATTTGAATTTCTTATTGTGGCACAATTAGTGCTCCACCCTGTATATACAACCAAAGGTCAGTGGCCGATGATGACAGCACTGAGGCCCAAGATCATACCTCTTCCATACCTGGACTTTTATTTCCTGCTTCCATGCTGGTGAGTTCCTTTTTGCCACCAATACTTGAGGGGATTGCAATTATTTCCACTACACTTATTTGCACTCCGGTTAGCGCCAGCCTTCGCAAGTGTTCCAGCTGTTCAGCTGGAAAAAATTAGTTGTAAATAGGTTCGAACTACTAAAATTTCGTTGCAGAGAAAGAACTTCGGTTGCACTCACCAAAAGTTTATAATCGTAATGGATATTCTTTTCGACTTACTACAAGATGATAATTATGACAATACTATTGTAGACGCAACTAATTGATTGGTCATACAGGGTGGAGCGCGGTAATTTGCATATTTGGAAATGAAATTAAAAAAATTATGAACCTAAGAAAAAATTATTTTATATTTTAATTATATTGAACAGTAAGATAATTTGTAAATTACTTGGTTTTAAATAATGTATCTGACAAATGTCGACCTTCGTTATCCACACACTGCTGCATACGTTCTCTGAAGTTTTCATGAACTCTAACAAGCATGTCGACTGGTATTCTGCCAACTTCAGCCTCAGTATTGGTTATTAAGTCTTCCAATTTGTTAGGATGGTTGATATATACCTTCGACTTCAGATAACGCTAAAGGAAAAAATTGCATTGGGCCAAGTCTGGTGAGCGTACCGGCCAGTTCACATCACCCTTCAAAGAGACAAGCCGTTCAGGAAACATTTGCCTCAAACAATTCATGGTAACCCTCGCTGTGTATGCAGTGGCACCATCCTGGTGGAACCATGTATCCTCTTATTGTTTTGCCACAAGAGCCGGCTAAAAAAAAACAGGAAATGCTAAGAGCAAGAGATTGCTTCCGAGCAGAGCGTTTCGCAGTTTGCAGTACTGGTGCTCTAACTCTCTCGATGTTTTGTGGTGTTGTAATCCTTCTTTCAGGTCCCCTTTGTACACATGACACATTCCCTGCTGTTCTCAATGAAGTTACTTAATTTACAATGGATTGCCATCCAGGAACACGTTCGCGAGGGGGAACAGCGAATCGTAAACGAAAAGAACGCTGCACTGCAATGATCGAGTGCGCATTTGAAATATATCCTTTAGCACAAAATGAACTCTCCTCACGTGTCCAATGCAAGATCGCAACTAAAAAGCAGACGAATACAAATCTCCCGTCAGCCACTATAAGCCACGCACACCCTCCACTTTCTGCGACCAACAGTGCCGCCATAGCCAGCAGTGCGAAAAAAAACCAAATTCCGCGCTCCACACTGTACCAATGAAACGCATAAAAGGTATTTAGTTGCTACAACTAGTGGTCGTGGTAACCTATAGTTTTGCCAATAATTATAATAATAGTTTTGTAATAATAATAAAATTACTGCTTTAAGCAAATCTTTTAATCTAATTTATTCAGTAAAACTCCTCCATCATTTTCTCCTCTTAGTCCTGGACATGATCCTTTCTATGTTTCAGAGTACTTTAAGTACACACAAAGAAAAAATCAGTTGAAAATCGGTCCGAGTTACAAAAAATTGTTTGGATAAATCGAATTTCTCTTGCAATAACCAACATTCCAAAGTATTGATGGTATCATGTTTCGAGATATCATATGATGGTTCCTACAACCAAATCACCGCATTTACAGCCAACAAAACAGTTATACAAACCGAATTCATTATAATTATTGCGACAACTGGCGGTTTTAGCAACCAACCAATAGTGATGTACAAATTACTTTGTTACTATAATTGGTGGTGACAACAGATTAGTTATTTGTTGTGAACAAACCCTGTTTTGTTGGCAGTTGTTATCAATTCCGTGACTTTGCAAAAAATAATTCCAAAAAATAGGATTTCTCGAGGTCCATAAAATAGGCATTTTTTGTTCAATGTTTTCATTGTTGGAGCTGAATCTCTTTCCACCAAGCCATTTCTCAAGGTTTGGAAATAGGGGGCTGAATTCGGTGAATATGGCGGATGAGGTACTAAACCCAATTCATGCAATTTTGCCATTGAGACTGCACACGTATGCACCCATGCAATATCTTGATGGAAAAGTACTTTTTTCTTGGCCATATGGGGTCGTCTTTTTTTAAATCCTCGTTAAATTTATTCAATAAGCATAATATTCGCCGTTTATTGTTTTTCTTTTTGAAAGTAATCGATTAACCCGTGTACATTCCAAAAAACTGTTGCCATCGCCTTATTGGCAAAGTCACCTTAGCCTTCTTCGGAGCCGGTTCACCCGGAGAAACCCATTGTTTAGACTGTTGCTTGGTTTTCGGAGTGTTGTAATGGATCCATGTTTCATTCGCAGCCGTCCAGAACGTTCTGTGTCATTTGCACTTGTGCGACGACATCGAAATTCAGTAAACCCCTTTTTTATCATTGAAATCGATGGTGCAGAGTCCTAATAGTATTTATCAAGCTTTTCTTTTGTTTGATTTACGTTTTTTCCGCAAAATAATGTTTATTGAGCCCTCGAAATTCACTTTTTTCTATTTGTAACAAAATGTTTTGAACAGCTGTTAAACACAAATTAAATGACAGAACTCTCTCAAAATTTGACAGTGGTCTAATAACAGATGGTACTTGCTGGCAGCAGTGTTGCATTTCATATAACTACGAGGGAAGTTGGAAAACTCACGGAACTATTGATATGCCCTCGTATGTTATTAAAATGCCGATTTTAGTTTTAATTTTAAGCCTCTATATTTGCGACTACCTTTGAGAAAATGCGACAAAAAAGTTCACTAATGAATGCTGGAAGTCTTGGCTGCAGAATGCGATATGATACACACCCCGTCACATGAATAGGACCCCTACGATGGGTTTTTTAAAACTTCATATTTTCAGCAGAAAAAAGGGTATGAATTAAATCTATATTTATTTGTATGAAAGGTGCATTACTTCTGAAAGGAATGGGGAATAAATGGATTTGATATGTATACTGGTAAATTTTATAAAATCATTTTATTAAAACAAATGAAAAACAGAGCTTCGGTTTTTGCGCCACTTGAATAGGACCTCCTCATCAAATAATAACTTTTGTAAAGTTTGAAAGCAAAATTATACATTTCGAGGGCCCTCTTACGAAGATCATGGAAATAATAGTTAAATCCATCTGGGCCCTCGAAATTAATTTTTTTTTCGTCTGAGAAAACGACGTGATGCCACTCGTTATTCCATGTCATGTGACTGCGGCAAAACCCCAAGCGTATCTTTTTGCGGTCATCGTTAAGGGGTGGTTTTTTTCTTTAGTTTTAGGTGCTTTAAATGCTTAGTTTTAGAAATCACGCGTTGGACCGTTCTTACACTAGCTTTAACGCGAGTTTTAGCTTTATTTTGTGATGATAAATCGTGCGAATTTGATGCTGATCTTAGTATAGCTTGCTTATCAGTAGCAGAAAGCACACTTTTTGTTCGTCCTTTCATATTCTTGCCATAGCTTGACTCATTTCGTAAAAACGTAGACACGACATTTCGGCTTCTTCCGATTTTATCAGCGATTTTATGGATTGAGTGCCCCGATTCTTTATAAATTTTAATTTTCAACTATTCTTTGTTAGATAAAGATTTTCCTCGACCCATTTTAATTTAATTTTGGTTGAAATCTATTAAATTGCAACAGAAAATATTTTAATTTACTACACACAGCCACTTCCATAAGAAAACTAAAGATTATGATGGGGGTCCTATTCATGTGCCAAAGCAAATTAGAAACAAAACTTATAACGGTACATTTCCAGTACACAATTTTTTTCTCATAGAGAGTGAATATAAAGATCTCAAAAACAAACAAAATTATCCCGCTCAATGATCTCAAATATTTAAGAGAATCACAAATAAGGTAAATCGTAAAGGGGGTCCTATTCATGTGGCGGGGAGTGTATATGGTTCATTCCGAGATTATGGGCCACTTTGCTGTCCTTGGTTGTTTCAAGCGGGAAAAATAAAATATATTATACTTTATTATGTACTATACAATAAATCTTTGTAGGACCATTAAAGTCATTAAAATTGTTTTTTAAAAAAATTATTTGTTCTTCAAAAGATTTCCGCAAAGTGTTCAAATATCATTACCCTGGTTGTCCCTAACACTGAAATTTTCTCATTTTTTTTACAAAAATATTAATTATTTATTTAATAAAACCAGTCCATAGTAAAAAATAATATTCAAATAATTTTGTTGCTATTAATGATAATAATTGTTTACTCAATTTATATTTTTATGGACGTTTATTTTCTGTCCCTGAAAATACACAGTATTCCCCTGTAAAATCTTATATTCGCTAAAATTCACATTTCCAAACCAATCTTGATTTCAAGCTACTCAAATATGATTAAACATGACATGAAGTGGGTGCACTTTTAATAGTTTTTTCGTAAGTCTTGTGCCAAAAAAATTGAATGCTAAAAAAGATGTCGAAATTGGCCCATAATCTCAGAATCCCCCATATATAAAAATCTATATCAGTGCCTGTTTAGCGCAGTGGGCTTTAAAACAAATTTTTGAAAATTCTGTAAATGGCTAACTATGTTCCGGTACAAAATTAGTCGACAGGAGCTTCGGTGTCCTAGATGACCGTAAAAATGTACTGTACCTCTTAGGTTTGTAAATAACGAAATAAATAATTAAAAAAATGATAAATACTCCATTCAGCAAAATATCGCCGCTTTAATATAATTCAAAAACTCTTCTGCAATACGTTTGCGTATAAAACTATGTAACTGCAATTTAATATTCGAACTAGTATGCATCGACATATGAATTTTATATTCAATATTCTGTTGGGAAGTTATCCTTTACCGGTAGTTAACCTTCCATGAACATGGTTGACAAGATTCTACTTGTTATAGACCATGTCAACGAGCTACTGATGTACACTGACAATGACAAAAACCAAAAGCATTGTGGGCTGGGGGGGGGGATGGTGCAAGTGGCGATATTCGAATAATGGAGAAATTGAAAACACTTTAACACGTGTACATATCGTCAGTGAAGAAAAATAATGTAACAAAATGTACAATGAACCTTTTTCGTTTTTGTTGACATTGAGTCTTTAGTAATATCCGTTTTTCTTTTGCCAGAAATCGTTTTGTACTTTTTTTTGTATTCGTACGAAACGGCGTCTGCTGATAGCGAATTCAATCTGTTTTATTTTCCTGCCTTTACAAATTTCAGATGTTTTCGCTTTTTATATGGGAAACCATTTTCACACCGACAATGTGACAGAAAGCGAAACACCGCTCATAACGTTCATTTATGCATACATACTCGTAGACATATGGGATGTTCCGCATTCGCATCCCCAGTCATTGTCAGGTGTATGTGTGTGTGTGTGTGGTAGTTACGAGGAAAGTATGACCAGTATGATACGGTCTAAAACAGTGAGGGGGAAACTTATTTTCGATTCAGTGCGACGAGACGACTGATATTACAAACAATTCTCAATTACTAACATATGTAAGATATTGTTATGGCGACAATATACATGAAGACTTTCTATTTTGTCGGCCACTAGATGGACATACAACAGGTGAAGATGTATTTTTAAAAATGGATGATTTTTTTAAAGAGAATGATCTAAAATGGAGTAATTGCGTTGGCGTATGTACAGATGGGGCAGCAGCGATGACGGGAAGGCATGTCGGATTTATACCTAAAGTTAAATCGGTTGCTAATGCACATATTACTTTTACACATTGCATGATTCATCGCGAAGCATTGGCTGGCAAAAAGGTATCTTTGGATCTAAACTCGGTTTTACAAGATGCAGTTAGGATCATCAACTTTATTAAAAGCCGTGCACTTAATACGCGCCTGTTTGTTAATTTCTGCAAAGATATGGTTTCGAAGTATGAAAAGCTTTTGTTGCATTCAGAAATTAGATGGCTGTCAAGAGGGAGAACATTGAGACGCTTGATGGAGTTGAAACATGAGGTAATGCTGTTTTTAGCGCAGAAAAACTGATTCTGAACTTTTTCATAATGAACAGTGGATGTGCAAATTATCTTATTTGTCAGATATATTCGAGAAACTGAACGAACTAAATTTGTCTCTTCAGGGGACGTATACGAATATTTTTAATTTGGGCAATAAAATCCAAGCATTTGTGAAAAAAATAAATGTATGGAAAAGTTTAGTAACAAATGACAGATTTGAAATGTTTTCATACACGAATGATTTTGTTACTGAAAATAATTTGGATTGCAATATTATCAAGACGGTTATAATTGATCATTTGGAATCTTTGGAAAAACAATTCAAGAAATATTTTCAGCCAGATATTAACAGTCATTTTGATTGGGTGCAAAAACCATTCAATGAATCAATTCAAAACATCACACATCTTCCATTAAAAGCTCAAGAAGAATTCGCGGAACTTTCGAGCGATACAAATTTAAAGCTAGAATTTGCTCAAACAAACTTAAATTCTTTTTGGATCAATGTTAAAGACGAATTTCCAATACTCTCCGACTTAGCGATCAAAATGCTACTGCCATTTGCTACCACATACCTGTGCGAATCAGCGTTTTCAACGCTTGTTGTAATTAAATCAAAAAATCGTTCTTGCCTTACCAATGTTGAAACAGCCATGAGACCTGCGCTATCTGAAATAATCCCGAGATTGGATCTACTCTGTAAATCAATGCAAGCACACCCATCTCATTAATTATACACTTATTTTTTATTTTTGTTTCTGAATTTTATATTAGTTTTAATTTATACATGTACATACATAATTATTTTTCGTTTGGTTTCTGAATTTTGAAATTAATTTGATTTTTTTTAATATAAAATTTATAGTAAATATGATAATCTGTTTATATTTTTATTATTACTTTCTATATAAAATCATTAGAACATGCATTTTCAAAATTAAATTATACTTTCTTGGGGGTCACTAAAAATTTGGTATTACGAAAATGGGTCACGTAGCAAAAAAGTTTAAGAAGCCCTGGTCTAAAATAACGTGCTGATGATTTTTTCAATCGAAGTGCAGGTGGCAAATATGACACATCTCGACTAAGTAAAATGTGCAGTTTCGAGCCTAGGACAAACCCTCTAGATGTAGTAATTGTACTTAATAATAAGATTAGTAATTTTATCATATAGTAATCTAGAGAGACATACTTTGGAAGTGCCATTTTTTAAGCCTACACTGTTAAAAATCCCACAAATAGACGTGGTTGTTAGGCCTAAAACCCGTCCTCTATTGTTCAGCGACATATGGGTGTACAGAAATTGTAAACTTAAAAACTACTCTAAACTACTCTAAATTTAAAAATAAATTCGATAAAAAAACTAAATTATTGCTTGGCTAATCCATAGTCATTTTAATTACTTATTAATGATATACTCTTACAAAAAGGCTCGAGTATAGACATCTACAACGAGCACAAAATAAAGGACTCAGAATTATTTACAATCTTCCACAAACGTCTTCGACCGTATCTCTGTATAAGGACGTATCTAAAACAATTTTGCCTAATATGGACTATAAAAAATGCAGTTGTTAAAGTACATGTTTAAATCAGTGCGTAACATTGGTTATTATTCTATTTCTTTTTCTCAAAATCAAACTTTTTTCAATACTAAAAATCGATCAAACTTGCTTATCAAAGGATTTAGGCTGGAATCAACAAAACAACGTATTGAGCATACCGGTTGCTCTGAATATAATCGTCTGCCTCAATATATCAAAAATGTTATACGAATCTCACTTTTCAAAACAACATTAAAAACACATTTATTAGATAATATTGAATTGCTTCTATTGTAAGTTTTATTTAGTTTTTAAGTGCACAGTTTTTTGTTATATCTAAGTTTCGAGCTACAATCTACTTTTAGCTAAATCATTGCCAACTGGCCCCAAAAATGTCCACGTGTTTTTGAATTGTAAATATTATTTGGTACGAATAAAATAAATAAAAAACCCAAATATTTGCCTATACTCGTATTTAAGATTTAGGACTCGTGCGGAAACAAGGGGTCACTAGGGGCCCCAAAATTTACCACTTTATAAATCAGTAGTATGAGGAAAAAATAACTTATCGTCACTAATTTGAACACAACATTCATTTTAAAACTTGACTTGGTTGCTGAGGCGATAACTGTAAAACTTTAATAAAAACTGTAGAAATTTTAGTGTTTACAAGATCTGAACAATAGAGCGTACCACCTTACAGTAAAAAAGAATATGATGTATTTTTTTTGTTTTTTGGCTGAATGTAGGTGTCGCGCTTTTACATTTTTTATATCTTCTGCATTTACAGCCAGATCTTAAAGGGAGTTTTTGAGGTTAATGACTTTAAAAACAGATACATTTGCATCTTCCAGACAAAAAAATCGTCTGTAAATGCAGAAGATCCAAAAAAAGAAGAATGTAAAAGCGGGAACTCTACGTGCGGCAAAAAAATATTTATTTTTTTTTGAAACTACTTTACAATATTAATTTATATACGATGGTGAACGGTGAACTTATTTTTAGAGGCACGGTCTACTGAACAACTCTTTGCATCATAAATTCATTTACATAAGGTGATCCATCTTGAGGTATTTTTTCAGAACAAAAAATAAATATAAAAGATCAAATCAAGTACGGAATCTTTATTGGTAATTTGAAAGGACATTTTATGGCATTTTTTTTTTTGAATATAATTTCCTTCAAATGTTTCCTTCACACGCAGAGAAAAAACATGGTTACTACATGGTCACGGCAATAATAATATGTTCTCCGCAATAAAAGTATGTTCGTCGCAACCATAGCATTGTTAACTGAATTCATTTTTGACAATAGTATAATTGCTGCAATATTAATATTGTTGAAATGTAACAATAGTATTATTGCCAAATTAAAAAATGAAAATATGGTTATAGCAACAATATAAATATAGTTGGTGCAACATAAGTATTGTGTTTTGCGTTTTATGTTAACAGTAATATGATTACGGCAATCATACTGTATGATTGTAATTTTTCTTCATTAATATACGCTTTTAAGCTTTTTTAAACAAGCTGCTTTGGCTTTGTTTAACTGAAATATTTTTAATAAAAACGCTTACGTTTATTTCAACTTATTTTTTCTACTGTGAAATAAATCATTCCCTATTATTTTGAATTTAATGTATTTTTGAATAGTTTTTATAATTCATATCTAAATAATGAGTATACTATGGTTGTAGGGATCATAACATGGTTGCGTGTAAATTATAGTATGGTTGTAAGGATCATACTATGGTTTTATATGAAACATACTATGGTTGTAAGGATCATACTATGGTTGTGAAGATCATAGTATGGTTGAGTGTGAATCATACTATGTTTGTGGGGATCATAGTATGGTTATGTGTGAATCATACTATTGTTGTGAGGATCATAGTATGGTTGTATTTGAATCATACTATTGTTGTGAGGATCATAATATTGTTGTACCACAACCATATACTCAACAATAGTATTATCCTCTTCGAATATTGTCACCACAACCATACTTTTTTTCTGCGTGCAAATGTTGGCGTAGTTGCGCCTTAGGTTTTCTATTCTGAGCGTCCAATTTTCGATGACTCGTTCGGCTTTAATGACACGCGTAATGTTGGCTTCCAAAACCTGAATCGTACACTGAAAAGAAAAGGTTCATCAAATTGATGAATTTTTACATCATTTTGATGAATTTGTACTTCATTTTCCAACCTACAACACTTTTCATCAATTTGATGTAGAACTTTTCATCAATATTTCTTCAATTCCATACATCAATTTAATGAAAATTGTTCATCAACTTGATGAAAGTTATACATCAATTTGATGAAAATTGTACATCAATTTGATGAAAATTGTACATCAATTTGATGAAAATTGTACATCAATTTGATGAAAATTGTACATCAATTTGATGAAAATTGTACATCAATTTGATGAAAATTGTACATCAATTTGATGAAAATTTACATCAATTTGATGAAAATTTTACATCAATTTGTTGAAAATTGTGCAACAATGAAGATCAATTTGATAGACATTATACATTAAAGCTCGGACATTCTAACTCAATTGCATGTAGTTATAGTAATATCAAGACAAGTTCCTTAAATATATATGTATATGTACACATATTACTATAATACATATGTACAAGAAAAGACATTATAAATATTTTTAACATTTTATTGATATATAAAAAAGTTAATACAATAACAGTTTAATTGTACTGAATTCACTGAGTTGAGGAACAAAAGAGATAAAAAAAAAATTATTTCATTTAATAAAAACATAAAGCAACTCTTAAATTAAGAAGTAAACTAGTTATGTTTCAAATCGTAATTTTCAAATGAACTATGTAAGTTTCAATCTGATGAAACTGTTCATTGCACAAAAAACACTCCATTTTTACACTTACACTTTTTAAAACTGTTTTTGTTACACTGTTAATTTAGTTTAGTTCAATTTAGTTTCACTTTCACACTTTTAATATTATTTCCGATGTTTACGCTCACTTATAACACGCGTTCTATTCAACGATCACTTAATCAATGAAATGACAAACTAGAATGAAAACGCAAGAAGAAACAACAGCTACTCCGTTTTCGTTCTTTGATTTCTTCTGTTATTGCTACCCGACAATGTTGCCATACGCTGATTAGAAGAAATTTGCTAGACCCTGAAAACAATGCACTACATATACAATTTACATTACCTTAATTTATAGATGGATGCATTTATGACTAAAATTAAGATACTAATTTTTTAGTGAAATATTTGTTGAAATTATTAATTTTTTTGAGATACACAAAATATTTTATTCGCCCTTTCTTCAAATCAAGATCATTGGCATCCCTAGTAAAAATCCAACCGAGTTGTGATTTTGACCAACTTGTTTGTTCGTGTTTGTTTGTTGTTTTTATTTGTTTTTCTACGTCTGTGGTGGAGTGGCTAATCATTGCAAATGCATTGTATAGACAAAAAGAGAGGGTATGAAAGTGTGTGCTTTCATTTGTTTGGTGGTAGGCATATAAGCATTCTGCTTACTGTACACTTGCTTTTTAAAGAAGAAACGAAATATGCAAGCAAGTAATTATGTATTCAATGGATTTTTACCAGTTTAGCTCACAAACCGTCAACCCAGAACGAAACTTTTTTTTGAATAATTTTTGGGAATTTTATTTATGTCACCCACCCTTATTTTTATATGTTTGTATGTATATTTGTGTGTTCAGTTTTTTTTACTCTGGCTGTCCCTTCTGAAATATTGATGTACAATGTGAAAGATTGATGAAAAATAATACTTCAATTTGATGAACGCACAAAAATGGCATAGAAACGTCATACTTCAAATTGAAGAATTTATTCATTAAATCAATGAATTTGTTCATCAATTTGATGTAGAACTATTGAAGAATCTTTTTCATTGATTTGATGTACAGTTATTTTTTCAGTGTAGCTGCTTTTTCAGCATAGACTTTGGACTTTACGTAACCCCAAAGAAAAATGTCTAAAGATGTGATATCACTTCATCTAGGCGGCCATCTCACAGGTCCATAACGTGAAATTAGCTGCTTTTCGAAATGACCTCTCAATTGATCTATTGTTTGAGCAGCTGTATGGCAAGTGTGTCGTCAAGATTACGGGCTTTAATTTCAGGTAGCATAAAGATCGATATCATGGCGCGATAGAGAGCACCATTCACGGTTATGTTCCAGCCATTATCATTTTTGAAAAAATATGCACCGATGATTCCACCAGCTTATAAACCGCACAAAACCGTAGTTTTCTCTGGGTATATTGGCACCTCTTGAACCACTTCTTGTTGCTCTTCAGCCCATTTGCGGCAATTTTGTTTATTGACTTTGCCGTTGAGCCAGAAATGGCCCTCATCACTGAACAACATTTTATTCGAAAACAGCGGATCTTCCTGTTTCCCACCGAACGCTCATTTCCATAATTCAGGTGCCAGCAGTTGGAGGTGATTATTTTCAATAAATAAAAGCCATTTAATGTCCTTTCAAATAACTAATAAAGATTCCACACTTGATTTGAATTTTTATATTTTTTTTTGTTCTGAAAAAATGACTCTAGATTGATCACCCTATATAAACCTTGGAGTTTATAAAAAAATTGTTCAAGAACTATTGGCCGTGTTATATTGGTAACTTGCTTAGGAGGTTCAGAAAATTATAGACAATTTGCGTTAAACCCCGTTTGTTTTATATAGTTAAAAATGTATGACGAACGTTATTAAAGCTTAAATTTAAGCGAGTGTAAGCGAGCTTGGTTATTACTCGATTATAGTAGGCGTGTTCTTTTTAGGTAACTAGCTTAGTTACCTAGTAAGTTAGCAATATGGTTTTCTGGCAACATTCAACAACATTTTGAATCAGATGGCAGCATAAGCTCAAGAAAAGTTTCTTAACAAACAAAAAGAAAAAGCAAATTGTGGAAAACGAACTTTATTATTTCGTATAGTTTCTTGATTTGTTAAAATTTTATTGACAAGTTTAACTTCGTTGGCAGGCATTTCTTTGTAGCAAGCCAACAGCTTGCTCACTCTCAAAATAATATAGCTACATCGAAATTTCTGTAAATCTAAATAATTAACATTTTCACTTACCGTTTTTGCATCTTTGAAATTTATGGAAATGGTTTTATAGCGCTTTTCCTATTTTCATTCATTCTTTTCATTTTCTTTCTGTATCAATAACAAAAAACATATGTGACGCGCAAAATAGAAGAGGACCTAAGGTTAAAAACCAGTTTTGTTCAGGAGAGCCATTTTAAAGATTAGGTCCCTTTCTATTTGCGCTTAGAATCGTCGACTTCACTTTCATAAAACGCGCATATCTCTGGGAGGGAAAACTTTTGGGGCATGGGATCGGTCTCATTCGATGCTCAGATGTTGTCCAAATCAAAAAAAGAAAGAAAATGAAAATTGATTTTTTTACCCTTAGGCCCCTTTCTTTATGCACTGCCACATATGTTTTTGATTTTGTTATGAATGCCGGGTGTATCGTAATATTTTTTGTTGTTAAAAAAATAAGTCAGGTAACTTTAACTCGTTTCGTTATCGAGTAGTAGCCAACTCGCTTGCTTACCGAGTAATATCAATACAAAAGCTTGTTTAGTAACCTAAAAAGAATACGGCTTGTATTTCTTGAATAATTTTTTTTCACAAACTACAAATTTTCAAAACAAACGATTTATGAACAATTCTTGTATACAAATAAATTTAATATATTCTCGTAAAGTTTTACAATTATCGCCTTAGCCAACACTAACTCGTTTAATAAGCGAGTCACAATAGAGAAATAACCGAAGTCGTTAAAGGCTGTTCTTGAATAATTTTTTCCCCAAAAACTAAAAAATTTGCAAGCAAACTGTAAGTGGCGCAAATTGTAAATAGTTTTCTGTAAACAAGTCCATTTTTCTGTTTTTGAACAATAGTGCGAATCTATCGCATAAACGACCTTTTACTCGCCTAAAAAGTGAGCAATAAAAGGACACGCCCATTATTAAAATATGAGAAAAAAGTTTCAGCTTAAGGTATACCTCCCACATACATTGGTTTATCCGATTTTATGTTTTTAGCTCTAGGAGCCACATAATGCTTGTATAAAATTTGGCGCAAGGAAATTTTTTATGTCAAGGACAAACGCTGCTGAAATTGAGGAACATCTTCTCACATTTAGATAAAGCTCTCACACATATGTGCAGCCGATTTGAAGTGTTTTGTTCTAGAAGCCACATTAAACATCCAATTATGATGAAAATTGACACAGTTTGTATCAATCGAAGAGTTACCAACTCAAGAAAGTGGATGATATCTGTCCTCGTCTTGATATATACAGGCCTGTCACAGAAAACGATCGGAATGATTTTAATTCCGTACTTGCCATTCCGTTCGGTTTTGTTTTACCTTCTTCAGATTCCGATCGTTTTAGGTACTTCCGAAAATATTAAAAACCCTGGTTATTTTAATTTGCTACGGCAACTCTATGCATATGAGAAAACAAAAACCATATGTTTTAAGTAAAATTTGTAACGGGCTTCCAAAATATTGCACAGCCTATCTAATTTTTCATTTTGTTTTTGCATTTCATCGCGTTGTTCT
This sequence comes from Hydrotaea diabolus, assembly GCA_963513945.1. Lineage (NCBI taxonomy): Eukaryota > Metazoa > Arthropoda > Insecta > Diptera > Muscidae > Hydrotaea > Hydrotaea diabolus. The sequence goes on along the minus strand of OY740718.1, from coordinate 120,310,949 downwards.
TCCATAAGGTGGAGAATATTTTCCACTTTGTTGTCGACACGTTGCTCTTCCAGCAACTTAGCAATTTTCCACAAGTGTTTATTTTCTTCAGCTAAAAGGCTGCTTAATTCCGGGTTGGATACATGTGGAGTACGTGGTCTGTGGCGCTTAGGAGTAGGAGATGGTGTGCGGGAAAGACGCCTCTTTAAGGCTGATGGTGTAACACTTCGCTTTCTTGCCAAATCATTTTCTTTTTCCCTTGCACTGTCAGATGTTGAGGGAGTAAAATTAAGTTCTTCGTCGTTTTCCTTGTCAGATTCACAAATGTACGCGATCAGATCCGCTTCTGCAAATCTTTTGGCGCCAGCAACCCCTTCTACACTTCTCTGTATTCCGGAAACTCTAAAAACAGCTTCCTCAACCTCGGACAATACATATTTGTTATATGGGCCACCACCTGTTTACAATTTTCGTTTTTGTTGTGGCACAGTTTGTTCTTCACGTATGTTTTCCTGTCCGACCAGATTTTCTTCCATCCATAACAATCTTTGCGTTGTGGTCCAGAAGAATTCAATTTTTCTGTTAATTCTATCCAAAACGCTTCTACAACCACACGATCTCCCTTCTCGAATCCTCTGGCTATGTCATTGTGGCACTCCATGAACTCGACAAAAATTTTATCTTGAGCAAAGTTTCTATGCTTTCCCCTAAAATATATATTTGTAAAAAAAAATATTGGGAAAAAACTTATAAAAAAACTCACATTTCTTATTTGTCAGCCAGAATATTACACGCCACAACAAAAGACGACCACAAACAATACAAATTACAAATTAATTTTCTAACGTTTTTTTTTGATTTTAGTTTATTTCGTTCAAGGCAATTATTTGGCTTGTATTGTTGTCTTAGAACTATTTAAAATATAAAAGATTTATTAAAATAAATGTTAACTAACCAAAAATTTAACGTTATTAAAGATTACAATAATCTTTAATTAGAAAAAGTACTTTTACCAAAGTTTTTGTGTGTTTATGGAACTTAAAATACGAGGGCGGTTCGGAAACTTCTTAGCCAACTTCTTAGCACAAAAAGCGCGGTATAAACAGAAAAAGTTTAGTGTTTTGGAAACTTCCATCTCTGCTATGAACACATGTTAAATTTTGTTTCGATCTGGCTACTCCTTCATATAGAAACAGGTGTTCACAAAAGAAGCATCCGCGATTTTTTTACAATGGAAAAATTAGAAATGCGTGGTGTCATTAAATATTTACATAAAAAAGGTTTATCGGGACAAGAAATTCATAATGATATGGTGAAAGTGATCCTTCATATGCAACAGTAAAAAATTGGGTTGCTGAATTTAAACGTGGTCGTACAAGCATTGAAGATGAACCACGTAGTGGACGCCCAAAATCAGCAAAAACAACAGAAATTGTAGCCAAGGTGCATGATATGGTATTAAATGATCGACGGAGCGTGAAATAGCTAATATCGTGGGCATCTCAAATGATCGAGTCCATTTAATTTTGCATGAAGAACTACAGATGAAAAAGCTTTCTGCAAGATGGGTGCCGCACTTGTTAACAGTCGACCAAAAACGCATAAGAATGAACATTTCTCAAGCTTGTTTGGATCGTTTTCAGCGAAAGAAAATGGATTTTAAGCGTCGTTTCATCACTGTTAATGAGACATGGATCCACCACTATACTCCAGAGACAAAAGAACAATCCAAACAATGGACTGAAGCTGGAGGAAGTGCCCCAAAGAAGGCAAAAACAATTCAATCGGCTGGTAAGGTTATGGCAGCGGTTTTTTGGTACTTCAAAGGTATTTTATTGATTGACTATCTGCAAAAGGGTAAAACAATAAATTCAGAGTACTATTGCAACCCTTTAGATCAATTAAATGTACAAATTCGAGAAAAACGTCCTGGCTGACAACACAAAAAAATAATTTTTTATCAAGACAACGCACCAGCGCACAAGAGTGTTTTAACATTGGCTAAAATCAACGAATTAAAGTAGGGGTTGCTTGACCACCCACCTTATTCTCCTGACTTAGCTCCCAGTGACTTTTACCTGTTCCCAAATCTAAAAAAAAATTCCTTGCGGGCAAGCATTTTACCTCAAATGAAGATGAAATTACAGTTGTAAACCACTATTTTGAAGACCTTGAGGAAAACTATTTTAATCAAGGGATAGAATTGCTAGATAAGCGTTGGACTAAGTGTATTGAAGTTTCAGAAGATTATATTGAAAAATAAAAATATTTTTGAAAAACTAACTATTCTCTTTCATTGATAGGCTAAGAACTTTCCGAACCGCCCTCGTATCAATTCCGATTACATAATTAAAAGTGGTTTCATTCCGACCAAATCATTCGGAATTATTTTTCTGAAGAAGCAAAATACGGTATACAAACCACTTGCGATCGGAATTGTGGTCTGTGACATGCCTGATAGAAACTCTCACGAAGCCAGAAATATTTTTTTTTCGCTATTTGGCTACATTTGGGTTACGGACCCCAGGGCCGGAAATTCGGCTTATTTAAACATGGTACCAAAAACATCGAAATTTTCTGACAAATTCTAGGATGACATTAGTTTTAACATCTTGGTAATTTAAGAGCAGGTAAAAAACCTATTTATGTTGCATTTTCTAAACATCCATAAGTGGATATACGAGGGCGACCGCAAAAGTAACTGGCCTAACATAAAAACAACCGTTTTTTTGGAATTATTATTATTTATTTTTCAACATAATCTCCTTCCAACTCAATACTATTCATCGGACGTTTTTCAAGTTTTTTAATTCCATCCGAAAAATAAGATTTTTCAAGACCTTCAAAATATGCCTCAGTTTCAGCAATAACCTCGCTATTGGACGAACACTTTTTGCCACCGAGAAATTTTTTTAAATTTGGAAACAAGAAATAATCAGAAGGAGCTAAATCTGGACTATATGGTGGATGCGGAGCAATTTCAAATCGTAATTCGGCCAGTTTTTGTTGAGTTAAAAATGCAGTGTGTGAAGGAGCATTATCTTGATGAAAAAGAACTTTTTTTTTCGCAATGCGGTCGTTTTATCTTGATTTCTTCACTCAACCGATCCTTTCTCAAGATAATCAATAAATATTATACCCCTTGCATCTCAAAATACTGTTGGCATTACTTTTCCTGCTGACTTAACAGGTTTCGCCTTCTTGGTGGGACCACTTTTACCAGCTTCTATCCATTGTTTTGACTGTTCTTTGCCTTCTGGGATGTAGTGATGGATCCATGTTTCATCAACAGTTATGAATCGGCGCAAAAACTCTATTGAATTACGCTGATAAATCGCTAAAAGCTCCTCGGTATTGGTCCAACGGACGGTTTTGTTGGGGCAAAGTCAACAAACGCGGCAGCGTTCTTGCGGATAGCTTTTTCATGTGGAGTTCATCATGTAAAATACTCCAAACTTGTTTTTCGTGTATTTTAACAATATCAGCAAGTTCTCTGAGCTTTATTCGTCAATCTTTAGTCACTTCATTAAATATTTTTCTAATGTTTTCAATAGTAGTAGCAGTTTTCGGTCTTCCAGAGCGTTGTTCATCTTCCGTATTTGAACGACCCATTTTAAATTGTTGAACCCAGGATTTCACGGTGGAGTATGGTGATGCATTATCACCATGAACAGAATCCAATTCATCTTTGATTAATTGTGGCGCGTAACCTTTCATGTAAAAGTGTTTAATTGCCGCACAAAACTCTTTATTTTCCATTTTTCAAAAATTATAAAACTTGTTTACTTCAATCACCTGTAACAAAGAAAATAATCATTAAATATTTCGGAAATTTTGACAGATGGCTTATAAAAGATTGCGTTTAAAAAACAAAAAAAAAGTTGTTGGTAAAACAGAAAATGTGCCAGGCCAGTTAGTTTTGCAGTCGCCCTCGTAGATAGTCAGCCACGGCTGACTGTAGCTTTTTTTTACTAGTTTTATGTTTTCTTAGATTTATCATACCCGCATCGTACATGCACCTCACTTACCACCTCAACAAAAAAAACTTATAATCTAAACATCTGCATTTGATTTTGTCTTATTTTTCAATTTAGTCTGACTGGATTTGTATACGCTGGTGCTCCAAATAGATACATATTTCATGCATAATACACAACTAAAAGAGGATTTCGTACCGTATTTCGTGTGTTTGTGAATGAATTACTATGCATGTATGGGTATGCGAAAACTCCAGCGGGAAAATGGTTGAAGAGGGCCTTTTATGTGCCAGAGGCTAGAAACGATATTTGCGAAATTCGAAAAAAGCTGAAGTTGTGCGATGATCGCGCCTTATATGGGTTTGGCGAAAGCTAAAACAAATATACTTATAGGATTTTGCCAATGTAAAATCACTAAATTATTTTTTTGCTTTTTCTTAATGAATTCTAGATTATTTACGACTGCCTGCGGTTTCAATTCAAATCAAGTATTGCAGTTAAGTTATTTAACATAAACCCTCTTGTTCATTGAAACTCTCAATAAGTTCAAAGATAAAAAAAAGATAGACAATTACAAAGAAAATTCAATATTTAAAATTTTCGAAATTTTATGAATTTGGCTTAAAATAGTTATTGAAACGAAAAAAATAGATATTTGAAATATAATTCACAGAAATTCAGTTCACTTCTAACACATTTTCAAATGGTGTTCCTAAATCTAAGCCACAAACAGTTTGGCCTTGCGCTTGAATTCAATTGGCACATCTGTAGGAATCATGGGATTCGTGGCAGCAATACATTTTCGCTTTGGAACTTGCCATTTAAAATCCTGGCTTCGATAACGTTTTACATTAATCTTTGAATGCCTAATTGTGTGGCATTGTAAAGCCGTGGTTGGTTCAAATTTCGAAGCAACATAACAGGAGATCCAACCTTCAATTGTAAACGGTACAGTGGCATGCCTGGCATATCCAATGAATTCAAAAACTCAATTGAATAATTCACAGCTTCGTTGGTATCGAAAACTGCATTGACAGATTTGTATGACTCCAAGTCCCCTGACAACAACAGTTGTATCTTGGAATTTAATCCTTTTACGTCTACATTTTTTGCTGCTAAAATCGCTCTTTCTGACAGCCACTCAAGATTTTTGTATTGTGTGTGTACATCGGGATATATGTGGTCGATGAGAGTATTTTCCGAGTCGATAATTGTGCAGAAATCGGTTGGGAGTTTTATGCACTCAGTATTTTCATGTACAGCAACTTTTCCATTGCCAATATCTAACAAATGTTTTGAGAAAGTTTCGGCTGATGGATCCTGATGCATTTGAACGCACATGTGCACTGTAAGTTAAATTTTTTCAACATAACCACAAGCTCGATGAGTTTGAGCAAGCGTTAATTTCTTCAGCGTCCGTAGAACGTGGAATAACGGGAAGTGTTTGTCTGAAATCACCCGAAAAGATAAACAAGTGGCGGACCAAATAGTTTGTCGTTGTTTTTTTATACTTAGTAGGAACATAAATATTGTTACACACGTTTTATGCTGTAAAATAAAAAGTACTGAATGTTTTTGGGCCAAATATTTTTTAATATATTTATTGATGTAGATATATTGTATCTAAAAAGAATCTAATTATTCAAAATTTCCGCCTTTTGCCTTTACACACGCCTTAAGCCGCACTAGCCAATCGTCAATAGCTGCACGAACCTTGTCCATTGGAAAATTGGCCACAGCTCGAACTAAAGCTGGACTGCCTGAGAGTCATTCTTCAGAGGAAATGAGCACTGGCAAATTGTTTCGAAGCCAGGCCTGGGACGTTTTAGCCTTATGGGCCGGCGCAGAATCCTGCAGGAAAGTCCATGGCTGCTTGCGGAACAGGAAATTGTTTAAAGGCTTCACAACAGCTTCAAAATGGTTTCATGGTAAACTTTGGCCGATGTTTTGACTCCTTGTTCGCAGAAATGCAGGTCAATGACCTCATCGTAAGAGACACCCCACCAAACCATGACTGAAGCTGCGTGATGACCCTTTTCCACCCATGGGATCAGTTTAGATGCTTCCTTAGATGGCCGCGCATACACTATATCATTTTGCTTGTAAACTTTTTCCTGAACGGTAAAAATTTTTTCATCGGTAAACAAAATTTTTCTGTGCAAGTTATCAGCGTGCTTCACCAAAAGACGTTTGCATTTTTCAATCCTATTTCTTTTTAATAATATTTCAATAAATGTCCGGTACGTCGTTTGAAGGCCCCAAGTTCCTAGTCTTTTTTAATGATTCGACTTATGGACTTTTGCGTGGTATTAATCTCAATGGCCATGATTTTTCTGTTTTTGGAGCGAATTTCTGTGAATTCTTGATTTAACGGCTTTGATGACATGCGGTGTTCGAACAGAGCGTTGGCGGCTCGACCGGTGGCGGTTTTTTACATCTCCAGTCTCCTCAAACAGTTTTATGCCTCAATAGATGAACATGCGGCTAATCCCTAGTGTCCGGAGCGTTTTGAAAATATCGCTTTTTTTCATTTCACACTTGAAAAGCGCTATTACAGCGATACGGTTCTCATTATCTGATCACTCCGTGATGAAAGTTGAAACAATTTTAAAATCCCGTTACAGACTAACGCTATTGAGGTTAGCTTTCAAAACCCTTATGACATTAACGGGGTATGTTCAGTTCTACTATTGAAATGGGTGTGTTTAATGTTGTTACAGTATTTATGTCCCTGCTAAGTATCTTTCAATGTCCAATCCAATGCCTCTAATAAGGTGGCTGCAATGACAGATAACGCAACGGCTAAAACATACATTCTGAATTTCACTTAAATTGGTCCATACATTTAGAGATTCGATATAAATCCACACAAGCACCAAAAATTAATAAAAAAAATTGTATGGGGACAGCCCTAAGGGTTGGGATTGCTCCTTGTAATAAAAAACGTTAAACTTTTAAATTTCGACAACAGCGCCACCTATCGGGTCCATGAAAAATAGATGTTGGTGGATTGGCAGACAGATGAGTTTTGTAACAAACACAGTGACACGAGAATTTTATATAGAAAAATCATCCGTCAGACGACATTTAATTTGTAATACACTTCTGAACAGCACTACATAAAACACAGATTAATTAATGATAATTTTAGTCTGAATTACGAAACCTTAAATATCATAGTAACAATTTTTTCCCTAATTTAACTATTGCAGATGTACCTTATAACTGGTTTGCTGTTCTGCCGGAACTTGATCCTGATTTATTGGCCCACAGGTAAGAGACATCGCCTTTACAAGGAAGAAATAATGGTCTATCTACGATTTCTTTATATCGGTACACCTTCACCCCCCCGAACTTATTTTATAACACACTAATAGTATGTATCGGATCTGCACGCAGAAAAAAAGTATGGTTGTGGTAACAATATTCGAAGACGACAATACTATTGTTGGGTGTATGGTTGTGGAACAACAATATTATGATTCCCACAATAATAGTATGGTTCAAATACAACCATACTATAATCCTCACAACCATACTTTGATCCTTACAACAAAAGCATGATTCACACGTAAACAAACTATGATCCCCACAACCATAGTATGATTCACACTCAACCATACTATGATCTCCGCAAGCATATTATGATCTCCATAACCATAGTATGTTTCACATACAACCATATTATGATCCTCACAACCATAGTATGATTCACACGTAAACATATTATGATCCCTACAACCATAGTATGATCAGATACAATTATACTATGATCCCAAAATTATTTAATAGAATTGGGTTAAGTTGTCAACAACAGATTTGAATTATGAAAGTATTTAAAAATACATTAAATTCAAAATAATAGAAGTGATTTATTTAGCAGTAGAAAAAATCGGATTAAAAAAACGTAAGCGTTTTTATTAAAAATATTTTAGATAAACAAACCCAAAGCAGTTTGTTTAAAAATTTTTAATTTCCATATAAAAAGTACTATTTTTGCGTTAGATCCGTAACAAAAACATTGTTCAACAAAGCATTTTTAAATGACTAAAAATTGCAATCATACAGTATGATTGCCGTAATCATACTATTGTTAACATAAAACCAAAAAACCATACTTTTGTCGCACCAACCATATTTATATTGTTGCTACAACCATATTTTCATTATAAAATTTGGCAATAATACTATTGTTACATTTCAACAATATTAATATTGCGGCAATCATACTTTTGTCAAAATTAAATTCAGAAAACAATACTATGGTTGCGACAAACATACTTTTATTGCGGAGAACATATTATTATTGCCGTGACCATATAGTAACCATGTTTTTTCTCTGCGTGTGATGTTCCTCTGGGCCACTGGTTCAGAACTTATCAATTTTATCCTAGAACCCTCCAACCACCGATCCGAAAATTTTCTAGACGCTGCCATTTCGCCCCCTTGCATTTTCGGTCATTCTCATAGATGGACATATTTTCATGAAATGAGCCAAGGAATAAATATGCTATTGAAATAAGTCTAGTCTTAAATGAATCACCCTGTATGCATTTTATGTCATTAGTTTGACCTAATCTTTCAAACCGGAGTATACCACAGTGTTCTAAGGCCTGTTGAGTTGTCTCGGTGCTTGCCTGCGTCATTTTGACGTAGCTACAGTGTAATTGTTGATGTTACGGCGCTTTAAAAAAGGGCATGTGGTACCGTCCACTTTTCCCCAAAACTTTTTGTTACATACCAACATATATACTAAACCTTTTGTGCGTATCTTTTGCAGTTTTTGAGTTATGATAATTTTAAATTTTTTGGGGGGTGTGGGCGTGGCACCAACCACTTGAGATATAAAATCTAAGTAGCCTATTTTAACCACAGGCCCTACAGCTGTATTCTGTAAACATTTGCAGACGATCGGTTCAGTATTTTAGGCTTCCATAAAAAAAAAAAAAAAAAAAAAAAAAAACATAAATTTAGTTTTATATGTGTGGATAAAAGGCCCCCCCTTTTCACAAACCTGCCATTTTCACCAGTGGAATGTTCACGTTGGCAATCGAACAATGCCATTCAACCAACATTTGGCGGGTGTATGAATGTTTCACCTTTGTCAAACGAAAAATCGAATTTTAACGCCTTTTCACACGGCTTTTTTCAGCTTACAAAACGAACGATGTGATTTTTGTCGTTTCGCACTGCCGCCGTCTCCGTTGACATTGTGTATCGTTTTGGTTTTTTGCTGTCTGTCATTGACTTTATGCCTTTTTTATGTCATCCTAATGTCAGGGCTTTAAGGGGAACAACAAAAGAACACGACATCATATCTTTCCCAATAGGTACGTACATTAGGGTGGAGTGAAATTCAAAAAAAAAAGTTAACCTCGGAAAGAGATGTAGTCTGGGGTCCTAATGAGGGGAAAAATAAAGAAAAAAATTTAAAAAAATTTTTAGGGGTCGCGCCACTCCCTAGAAATTTGGAAATTATCGCTATTTTGGTGTTGATTTTAGAAAAATCCTAAAAAGTTTTATGTCAATAAATGTTTGCAATAGCTTAACCAATGAAATAAGGGCATGAAAAAATTTAAAAAAAATTTTCTCATTGTTCAAAAATTTCAAAAAGTAAAATAAGTCAAATCGTCCCTTCTTCAGAAAATTGACTGAACAATGAAATCGCCACCAAAGCTACAAATATTAGTCGATTATCCTCATATTTGCCTCAAATACTTTTGTTTGGGCACTGAACAAGCTCAAACTTTTAAATTTCGAATAAGTTAAGTCGTTAATTTTTAGGATTTTTCTAAAATCAACGACAAAATAGCGATAATTTCCAAATTTCTAGGGAGGGGCGCGACCCCAAAAATTTTTTTTAAATTTTTTTCTTTATTTTTCCCCTCTTTAGGACCCCAGACTACATCTCTTTCCGAGGTTAACTTTTTCAAATTATAAAAAAAGCATGTTTTCACTCCACCCTAACGTACATATGTACGTATATTTGTATGCGTGGATACAAAAGTGTGCGTAAGTGTGTACGTATGGATTTGTTTCGGCATTATTGAAATTGACACAAAAAAAATTGCAACAATTTTTCAATGTTTTGATTTTGTTTAACTTTTTTTGTGTTGTGTTGCTCTTGACGATGTCGTCGATGGATACGGAAGTTGGCCGGGCGGTATTCAACAAAAGAAAAACACTCGAGATCCGTGTGTGTGTGTGTGCGTGGGTCTGTGCGTCTGTGACACTTTTTAAACACATCTCTGGCTTAACTTTGACATTTTAGACACACACGCTCTTACAATCGCTGCACAATGTCCTGACCGTAATAAAAAACGAGAATTTTGTGTTTAACATAGAACCAACTTAAGGCATAAGGATTAACTCAGAATCACTAGCTGCGGCTATTTAAACATATTCCAATTATTTTGGAAGAGAATTTCATCCAAGTGGCTACCTTTCTGGCTTTGTAGAAGTGCCATTTGGCAACAGAATTTTCCAAGACCTTGAAGACGGTTAATGGAACTCTCTAAAGAATTGCTCGCTTGCTCGATATTCGTCTTAAGAACCTAAATCTCAAATTGTTCGCATAAGATCTGTCCCTTACAGTACCCGCCAAAACAAAGTCTAACCGCCTTAAATGGCAGCCTCGAGAATTATATCGTAGTGACGGCACCGAACTTGGGACCGGAAAAATCGATTGTTGCGTGCTCGGTATGGCTTATCACACCATCCTAATTAAACCAGAGATTGTCCATTTCTTCATTCTTTGGCCACCGAAAAAGGTTTATAAGGCCGCTATAGCACATACTGTAAATTGAAATATTATTCCCAGCTCATTTTCAAGGTGGGTTTATGATGCGCCCGTCACAAACTGCCTGAAACTGTCACTGCCTGCGGATATATTGGCTTCTCAACGATCACATGTGAAGGTTCCGATCCCCAGATGCAGCAGTTTTGTATTGAAGTTGTTCCACCTAGGGACCACCGTGGTGTGGTGTATGATGGGAGTGCCCACGACTACCTTGCCAGTTAGACCAGATTCAAGGGTTGGCGCGCCCTATTCTGGTACCTTCCATACCGGACACTTTTTATTCTTAAAAGATTTGAATTAGTACTCACACGATTTAACCCAAAATAAGGTTAAAGTTGACACATAAATGGATTTCTAGCCACGCCTTTTTTGCTACCTCCCACCCCAATGACACTATTTAAGTACGCATAACTTGAGAAAATGCACCATTTCGCCCACCTTTGGCATTCGCATAATAATTTTAATAAATACTATTCATACCATTCTGCTGAAAATTAGAAATTAGCAAATTGAATATAAAAAATATATATTTAAAATAAAACTAGCTGATGAAAGTTTTGAGCCATAGCAACGCCCCTTCTTGCACCTTTCACACGCATGGTACTATGCGAGCGTAGATTGAAAGTCACATAACTTTTTCCTTATCAATAAATTTCTCTTTAGCTTTGTTTGTTAAGAAAAAGTTGATGCCTCGCGCCATTCGATTAAATCGGTTCTTTTTTGGCAATCTTATGCTGACAATAAGTAATTAGATTGAGACGGATGGAGTAATTAGATGATTTAACGGAGCTCTGCCTCGCCCCTTCTTGTACCTTCCACACAAACGATCGTCTACGAGATTGCGTTAAAATCTATACGCACAAAACCCACATAACTTTTCCCCAACGCATAAATTTCGCTTGAAATTTTTTTTCTGCAATATGTTTATTTCATGTTTGTGCGCGCATAGGAAAAGGAAAAAGTGAAAACAACGCCCCATTTTAGTACCTCCCACTCAAAGGACCGTCTACGAGATTTTGTTAAAATCAATACACTGCAGGCAGTGGAGGACGAAACGAAGGAATGTTAAAAGTCTATTTATGGGTGAGGGTATATATAGGTTGAATCAACCGACTAAACTTTTTTTACTTGTTTTGGCTATCAGTAAAAATATTCACATTTGTCAGCCTCTTGTAGGAGCTGAGCCAGTTCTTGCATTCTGCAATAACTCGACTTTTACCTGTAGTGCGGGTGTAACAAAAGCTTGCTTTCCGGTGCTTCGATGCAAATTCCCAAACATGCCTTTGCCCGTAGCTGTGAGCCCTTCGTATATAGCGAATTCCAACGGGCATCATCCGATATCAGAGTTTCACACTTGACAACGTCAGTCGTCTCAGGTAGCCGATCGAAAAGCACTACCATGTCAGCCGAGTTCACATCTGTAAACTAAGTGATAGTCCTCGATTCATTATTCCATCACTTTAAGCCGTATTGTCGTGAGGACAGCCTCAAATGTAATTTCTGTCTATATGGGAGGGACTTTTAAAATTGTATGCAATTCCATAGCAGGCGTGGCCCTACTAGGACACGCTAATGGACCTTTTGTAAAATGTTTAAATTTTTCTCTTCTATCGATGTTCCCTATGCTATTGATACGTATGTTAGAACAGCTCTAATCTTGCTTTTGTGGAGCCACAGCTTCATTACGAAGTGCCTAATATCTGCGATGTGCGTAAAAATAAATTCGGAATTTAACAAGCGAAGACAAAAACCAGCACCGTTAATAGTTCTCTTTAAACGGATGAAGAGAGTAATCATAAATATGTTAACGAAAGGCTTATAAGACGATATCTGAGATATCAGTAAAGTAAACGTATTTAATTTTATCAAATGAGCAAGGTCTATACTAAATTAAGATAATATTAGAATAATAGATAGTGTTTCCTGCTATACGAGGTGAATTTTTTGATAAACAAAAACGTATGTTGTGTTTAATTCCTTTTTTTTGTATATGCCCCACTGTGGGCAAACGGGGAGGTATGTTCCCTTAAAATTCATACCAGGAGTAGCCCCTGGGCTGTTTCCCTTCGCTCTGTAATTAGAATATCCTAAAACAATTTAGTATTTTTTTTAATTTTGGATATAAAAGTAAAGTTAAATTCCATTTTTGAATATGCCACCACTGTGGGCAAACGGGGAGGTACGCACACGCAGAAAAAAAGTATGGTTGGGGTAACAATATTCGAAGAGCATCATACTATTGTTGGTTATATGGTTGTGGCACAACAATATTATGATCATCACAACCATAGTATGTTTCACACACAACCATACTATGATCCCCATAACAATATTATGGTCCTCACAACAATATAATTATCACATACAGCCATACTATGATCCCCACAACCATGGTATGATTCACACTCAAACATACTATGATCTCCATAACCATATTATGATCCTCACAACCATAGTATGTTGCACATACAACCATGTTGCACATACAACCATAGTATGACTTATACACAACCATGCTATGATCCCCAAATTTTTTTGTAAAGATTGGCTTAAGTTGTTATTCAACAATAGAGATTTTTATTAAATAAGTTATGTAAAAATACATAAAACTCTTTATAAAGGGAGTGATTTATTTATTAAAAATATTTCAGTTATACTAATCCGGTGTTTTGAAAAAATTTAATTTATATATAGAAACTACTATTATTGCATAAGATTCGTAAAAATACCATTGGCAAATTAAAAAAAATTACGATTTTGCCTGTATGATTGCCGTAATCATGTTATTGTTAACATAAAACCCATGAAACAATACTTTTGTCCCACCAACCATATTTATATTGTGGCTACAACCATATTTTCATTTTTTTTAGTTTGACAACAATGCTTTTGTTACATTTCAACAAAATTAATATTGCCGCAATCATACTATTGTCAAAATTAAATTCAAAAAACAATACTAAGGTTGCGACAATGATACTTTAATTACAGAGAATATACTATTGTTGCCGTGACCATATAGTAACCATATTTTTTCTATGCGTGCACGTATAGTCCCTTGAAGGCGTATGCGTAGCAGTCTGGTTTATATACTCGTACATACTTCCTCAGTTAGCAACCTTTGGATATCGTGTGTTTTAGCAACCGTGTGTTTTATCGTGTGTTTTAGTACCCTGTTCTACTCTGTCTCTGTGCGACCCACAATTTATCGACCTATTTCAGTTTCGGAGAGCCCGGTTCTTCTAAGGATAAGCGTGTCGGTCCTAACATTGTCGTAAGCTCCTTCGATGCCATTGCATACTGCAAGTGTATACATTTTTCCATTCTAGGATTCTTCTATTTTGTGGACCGATTAGTGTTGGGTCGTTATTGTGCAATATTTAAAATCCTTAATTAAGTCGTTAGACCGCTATCGTACTCTATCAATTGGTAGAGTGAAAAAGAAATGCATTCTATAACATTCCATTATTCCCTTTAGATGTTTACCAGCTTATTTAGTGAAATCACGACACTGTGCGTCATATCCTCGTCGCATGTACTCGTACTACGTACAAGTGAATGAGTGTGTATGTAAGCGTTTAAAGGAGTTTGTCCATGGTTATTTTTTTGTATGTCTCACGTCATTTTGTAGATATTTTTATTAGCATTTGAATACATATCGGTATTTTTTAGGTACATATAATCCACGAACATGCATTTTGTAGTTGGTTTTTTTTTTGATACGTTAGAGTGTAATGAAAAAAGTCAATCAAACCATAAATCCCTGATCGATCACAGTTGACAATAAACCAGAATAAGCTATAGGCTTTCCAGGCAAAATACTGTTCAGAACTACGGGTTGAGCCGTCTGTAGCACTGTCCGGCAATGATATCGTGCGTTAAATTTAAACTAAATATTTCTAGTTTTTGATGATTGTTAAACGCTTTGATTCCTGTATCACGGCAATTAAATTAACTCACCAATCTCTAAATATAAAATTTTTCAAGAGCTCGAAAATAAGAATGAATACTAGACAGAATATATTTTTAATAGATTTTTTTAAAAATCTGGTAGATAACTTCACGGTATTTATTTGTTAAATATCATTTTCGGCATATATCCGGCTACAAGCTATGTGGTCCATTCGATCAGTCCAATTTGTACTTTCTTACAATTTGCCGTATGGTCAGTTATATAGGGTTTTCCATCAAGTGGTATTTTTTCAGAACAAAAAAAATATAAAACTACAAATCAAGTGTGGAATCTTTATTGGTAATTTGATAGGGCATATTAAGGCATTTATTTTTTGAATATAGTCTCCGCAAGTACCGCTCAGGGTTTTCATTCTGAGGCTCCAATTTGGGCTGACTCGTTCGACTATTTCGACCGCTATGGCTTTAATGACACGCGTAATGTTGACTTCCAAAACCTGAATCATAGCTGGTTTGTCAGCATAGACTTTGGACTTTACGTAGCCCCAAAAAAAAATGTGTAAAGGTGTGATATCACACGATCTAGGCGGCCAACTTACCTGTCCACAACGTGAAATTAGCTGCTTTTCGAAATGACCTTTCAATAGATCCATTGCTTGAGCAGCTGTATGCCAAGTGGCACCGTCCTGTTGAAATCAAGCGTCGTCAAGATAACGGACTTAAATTTCAGGTCGCATAAAGACCGATATCATGGCGCCATAGCGAGAACCATTCATGGTTACGTTCCGGCCATCATCATTTTTGAAAAATATGCACCGATGATTCCACTAGCTTATAAGCCGCACCAAACCGTGGTTTTCTCTGGGTATAATGGCACCTCTTAAACATCTTCCTGTTGCTCTTCAGCCCAAATGTGGCAGTTTTGTTTATTGACATTGCCGTTGAGCCACTGAACAAAGTTTTGGTCAAAAACAGCGGATCTCCCCGTTTCTCTCCGGCCGCTCAGTAGCCAACATTTGAAGATAATTATTTTCAAAAAATAATTGCCATAAAATGTCCTTCAAATTACCAATAAAGATTCCACACTTGATTTGAATTTTTATATTTTTTTTTTGTTCTGAAAAATACCTCTAGATGGATCACCCTATATTAGAAAAAATAGTACAAATTGGATGGCT
Organism: Hydrotaea diabolus; assembly: GCA_963513945.1. Taxonomy (NCBI): domain Eukaryota; kingdom Metazoa; phylum Arthropoda; class Insecta; order Diptera; family Muscidae; genus Hydrotaea; species Hydrotaea diabolus. The sequence continues at coordinate 120,295,104 of OY740718.1, read as the reverse complement.
TGAATAGTGCCTTCCAAAACTTTAAGAGTAGCTGGTATTTAAGATTGGCTGGCATAAGCCAATGACTCCACATAGTCCTATAAAAATCATCCAGAGGTGTTAAATAGCACGTGTGAGGGGCCCGGTGAACAGCACCATTTCTGAAAGTAAAGTTGTCAGCATATTGATTTTCGATTCTTAAGAGCGCTGTATTATGGTAATTTATTGAAATTAGGGTTGTAACGAATATTCGCATATGAGAATGTGAATTAATCCCAACAAGTTTAAAACATTCGCATTAGCAAAAAACCAATTTGTAATATTCGCAATGAAATATTCCAGTTTTGAATATAGTAACCTCAAAACCAAATTTTTTTATGAATAACATTTGAAAATTGTCTTAAGCCTTGTACTAAATCACCTCTTTATATTAAAATGAGTCTAGCGCACTCCAAACAATTGGTAATTTTCTTTTAACTTCCTTGGAAAATTAGGTTTGTTTCTATAGGGTGGAGCGCGTAATTTGCCTCTTTGGGAATGAAATAAAAAAATTATGAACCACAGAAAAATTTATTTTATATTTCAATTATGTTGAGCAGTGAGGCAAGTTTTAAATAACATTGTAATAAATAGTGTATCGGGCAAATGTTGACCTTCGCTATCCCCATACTGCTGCATACGTTTTCTGAAGTGTTCATGAACTCTAACAAGCATGTCGACTGATATTCTGCCAATTTCAGAATCAATATTGTTAATTAGGTCTTCCAAGGTGTTGAGACGGTTGATATACAACTTCGACTTTAGGTACCCCCCCCCCCAAAGGAAAAAATCGCATGGGGCTTAGTCTGGTGAGCGTGCCGGCCAGTTCACATCACCCCTCAAAGAGTTAAGCCGTCCAGGAAACATTTGCCTCAAATAATTCATAGTAACCCTCGCTGTGTGTGCAGTGGCACCATCCTGTTAGAACCATGTATCCTCTAATTGCATTGCCCCAAAAGCCGGCTGAAAAAATTACTGTGTCATAGTCAAGTACCTCTCGCAGTTCACAGTTCACGGAGCGTTGCGGAAATTGCAGTACTGCTGCTCTAACTCTCTCGATGTTTTGTGGTGTTAGAATCCTTCTCTCAGGCTCCTTTTGTACACATGACACATTCCCTGCTGTTCTCAATGAAGTTACCTAATTTACAATTGCCATCTAGAAAAACGTCCGCGTGGGGAAACAGCGAATCGTAGACGAAAAGCACGCTGCACTGCAATGATCGAGTGCGCATTTGAAAAATATACTTCAGCACAAAATGACCTCTCCTCACGTGTACAATACATGATGGCAACTAAAAGGCAAATCTCCTGTCAGCCACTATAAGCCACGCACACTCTCCAGTTTCTTTGACCAACAGTGCCGCCACAACCTGCAGTGCAAAAAAAATAATTACCGCGCTTCACCCTGTATTACTCGTATTTTATATAAAACAAGCTGAACCCAGCCGCGTTGCTGGTACTGAAAACTAATGTCACGAATTTATTTATGGAATCGATAATAGTCATTATTAGTGCACGTTCCAGTATTAACTGAAACGAACGTCGGAACATTTTGACTGTTTCGTCAAAAGAATTAGCCAAAGTAAATTAATCGCATTGCCGTGTTCCTCCCACCTCACAATTGAATACACCTTAAATGGGATGCTTTGGTACTAATAATGTATTTCACAACAGAATAATGTAGTTCACGCCGATTTATAATTTGTTCTCTTAGCAATCCCATAAAAAATATACTATTTTCCAAAATTTAGCGAATGTTTTTAGTTGAATGTCCAAAATTTGATTCCCCGCAAACCTTGTTCTTGTAAACTCCGTAAATGAAAGAAAGGTCAAATCGAACGATTCGCATATTAACCTCGACTTCGAAACCCACAAATACTTCTCTTCTTCTCGTCATTGCTATTTAAATTTAGAACATTACTTAAACCGGGAAAGTAAATAAATTGTCTTCAAGGTTCAAAAGGGAAAAATTTACCAAACATAACACTTTCACTATGTTTTAGGCGTCTTCTATCGAAAATAAATGTTTTAATGAGTTAAATATGTACAGACCTTGTCAGCAGCACGCATCTAGGTTACTGATGAGCCGTCCCACACCAACGGCGAAAAGTGCGTCTACCAGACGAAGACAAACAACATCAAACCTGTTTTAAAAATAAAACATGTTTTAATTTAGCTATGATTTATAATCGTTTTAATAATAAAAATTCTTAATTGTTAATCGCACTTTTACAATCAATTTTTTTTACCCCCGCCTAAAAATCCATTAGCTTTCAAACACCAGCTTTACTTCCAGCATGTAATCGGTTAAAAATACAAAATACAGCTTCAATTTCTTTAATCTCTAAACACCTCTTTTGCAACGCTTCCTTCGCTAACATTTCAAAAAATCAAAACCCGTAATTTTCTATTTATCAGTGCTACGAGGGCTGCTATATATATTTCTGGCCTAATAATAAAAATGCGAATATTTATTATTCTCCAGCATGATTTATACACTTTTGTATGCGCTTAAACCACTTTTTCCACTCCGATTAAGACACCTCCAAAACATGGTTTTTGAACGCTTCAACAGCATCTTCTGGTGACGAAAATCGTTGACCACGCATTTTTTTCTTGATGTGCGGGAATAAAAAAAAGTCATTGGGTTCCAAGAAGTCAGTGCTGTACGGTGGATGTCCCATCAATTCGACGTTTTGGCCGGTCAAAAAGGCACTGGTTTGAGCCGATGTGTGAGAGCTCGCATTGTCATAACGCACAATGATCCGTCTTCTCTTGTTCGTTTTTCGAATTTCTCCGTAGACTTCAGGCAAACAAATTGTGGTGTACCACTCATAATTGACCTTCTACGTTGCTCAAGCGGAACAGTCGCCGTATGACCAGTTTTGCCGATGAAACAGGCTGCGAAGTGCTTCCGCGAACAACTTTCCTTGGACTTGGCTCGTCTTCGAAGACCCACACGGTCGATTGCTGTTTTGTTTCGGGCTCATACGCATAGATCCATGATTCGTCACCTGTGACGATCTTATAAACGTCTTTTGAAGCACCGCGATAGTATTTTTTCAAAATTTCTTTACACAAATCGACACGAGCCTTTTTTTGAGCGATTGTCAAATTGTGCGGGATCCAACGAGAACAAACCTTATTTACGGCCAGGTGTTCATGCAATATCGAATGTATGCTGGTGGAAGAAATGTCCAAGGATGCCTCTATCTCACGGTATGTCACATGACGATCTTGCATTATCAGTTCATGCACGCCATTAATGTTCTCTGTTACAACGGCCGTTTTTGGACGACCTTCGTCTTTGAGCGAGCGTCGGCCACGATTGAATTCATTAAACCAGTTTTTCACAGTGCTATAGGATGGTGCATCATACAAAGATTTAAGCTGATCGATGCCCTCTTTTCGTGATAATCCACGTTGAAAGTTGTGAAAAATGATCGCACGAAAATGTTCACGAGTTAATTCCATTTTTTTTTGCCATATTGATTTTTTCAAGTCACTGTAATCAACACAAATTATGGTCGTACGTTAAAACGTTCTTAGTACGTTTATGCTAAAAAATGTCAAACTTTCCAATGAATATGTCAGATGGCGCCAGTAATATATATATAGCAACCCTCGTATATATACAAAAAATGTCTTTCTAGCAAGAAATAACACTTTATCCACGCCTCTCCGCCCACGGTCAAAAAATTGTTTAAGCACAGCCCACATGTGTGACAGCGCATAGAGAAAGGGACCTAAGGGTAAAAAAATCAATTTTCATTTTTCTTTTTTTGATGTGGACAACATCTGAGCATCGAACGAGACCGATCCCATGCCCCAAAAGTGTTCTCTCCTAGAGATATGCGTGTTTAATGAAAGAGAAGTCGACGATTCTAATCGCAAATAGAAAGGGATCTTTAAAATGGCTCTCCTGAACAAAACTGGTTTTTAACCTTAGGCCCCTTTCTATTTTGCGCGTCACATATTGGTAAATCATTGTACCAAAAGTTGGTTAGGACCAAATAATAAGGATGTCAATACATATAGTTTTTTGCATTGCGAATTTGTCAAGTTGGTGTCACTGTTTAAATATAAGAAACAAGTTTATTTTCAAAAAAGATATTAAAATTTTATTATACTTTATATAAAGACAAAACCACATATCCAGAAAAACCTTCCACTAGACATATCTAATATATTATCCATATTTGATGGTTATAGGTGAAGCAGTTCTCGAGTTTTAAGCGCTTGTACACCTAACAATTCATTGATATATTAGGTTAATCTTCAAAATTAAAAAAAAAAAATAATTATACGCTTTTGCATTTGCAATAACCAAATTTGAAATATTTGCTTTAGCATTCGAAAACAAATTTATTCCACTTTAGTTACTTCCCTTAAGCAAATATTTTTTATGTTATTTCAAAAAAATAAAGTCAACATGACTCGATAGCTCTCGCCATTTACCGTAACATCAGTTCCTTCCTCATTTCAAAAGAAATAAGGACCGTTGATACCGCTCCAAACATGGTAAATTTGTTTATTGCTCATTCAATTTTAAGATCAATCTCCTAGTCGTAGTCCCCGGAATAAACGAAGTAGAATACACTCCGCGAATTGTACTTTAGTTTATTTGTGCTAAACAACGAACCCCGGCTACCCATGCCACAGGGTGTCCACCGGAAAAGGTTCATATTTGGCAGTCTTAAAGTAGAGACGAGGCAAATTAATTATGGAAAAATATTCGATAAACCAACGTGTTTTAATCGTTAAACATTTTATCAAAATGTTATGTCAAATTTTTGGGAGAAACAACGTGCCAACAAAACGAACTATTTATCGTGTAGTGAATGATTTCGCAGAAAGATGGTCTGTAGCTGATAGGCCCAACGTACTTAAAGATTGGATGAAAACATTACTGTTGCTCAAGAAAGTGTTCAAAACAATCCATCAACCTCAATTCGACGCAGTGCTCAGGAGCATGGTCTTCAAAGAACAATTTTCGGCCACAATTTTGCACAAGAATTTGCATTGGTTTCCATTTAAGATTCACTTTACTTAAGAGCTTCTTCCACAAGACCATTTACATCGCCGTATAAATGCAATGGGATGTTACAGCTCGCCCATGACAACCCCGAATTTCATAAAAAAATCATAATAAGAAACGAGGCACATTTTCATTTGAATGGATATGTGAATAAACAGAATAGTCGGTTCAGGGCAATAAAAAACCCTCAAATTAGTCTGCAGTCACCTTTGCATCCATTAAAAGTGACAGTCTGGTGTGCAATTTGTTTAGGAGGAATCATTGGTCCTTACTTCTATGAAAATGAAAACGGCGCAACGGTAGGTGTCAATGGGGGGCGATATCGTGATATGATTGAAAACTTGTTAACGCCAGAACTGCATGCTTTGGGCTTGATTAACATGTGGTATCAACAAGACGATGCCACATCGCATACAGCCAGGAATACAATGGCATTACTGCCACAACAATTTATTTCAAGAAATGGTGGTGTTGATTGGCCTCCACGGTCGCTTGATTTGACAGCTCCGGACTTCGTTTTGTGGGGATATCTGAAAAGCAAGGTTTATGCAAACAAACCAGAAACGCTTGAACAACTCAAACAAAATATTCGTGATGAAATTATTAAAAAACAAGTAAAAAATGTTAAGTTCGGCTGTGCCGAACTTTGGATACCCTCCATCAGATTCCCAAATAATTTCTATATAGAAATTTGTATGCGTAAAATTTCATTTCGATGGGTCAAGTTTGTGGTGAGTTATTGCCATATTATTTCTCAAGGCCCATAAGACCGATTGTAGGGGAGGTACCGGATAGGCTTACCCAATATCAACCAAATTTGGTACAGAAGTATGTTCTATATATGTGAAATACTTCATTTCGATAGGCCAAGTTTGCGATGAGTTATCTACATATTATTTCTCAAGGCCCTTAAAGCTGTTTGTATGGGAGGTATCAGAAGGGACTACCCAATCTCAACTCAAATTGGTGTAAAATTTCGATAGGTCAAGTTAGTGAGGAGTTATCGTCATATTATTTCCCAAGGCCCTTGAGACCGTTTGTATGGGAGGTATCAAAAGAGGCTACCCAATATTAACTCAATTTGATGCAGAAGTGTGTTGTATATAGAAATCTTGATGTGTAAAATTTCATTTCGATAGGTCAAGTTTGTGGTGAGTCATATTATTTCTCAAGGCCCATAAGGCCGTTTGTATGGGAGGTACAGGAAATGGTGTCCCAATCTAAACCATTTAAACATAGATGATTGCGCCTACAGGGTTGCCAATATTCGACGGACCCATGTTTTTTTTAAAAAAATCAAAGAAAAAAATAAAAATTTGGCGGTTGGCAATCTTAATCATTTAATTTGTTCCAAGTAGATTTGTTTACATCAATTTTTGAATATGATATCTCTCAAATGGTGAAATGAGCTTCATCGGACATGATAATTTTGTTCCAAAATTGCTCGTCATCTTCGGCCATTTCGATGAGTCTTTGGGCCCATTCCAATCGACGAGGCTTGTCCATAGGCAACAATCTTTGCGTCAATTGAATTTTGTACGGGAACAAATGTAAATCAACGCGAATAATCCGTTGTAAAGTGGACCGAGCCATGCCCAACTGCTGAGAACGGCGTTTTTGGGATGTTCTTGGGGACCTCTCAACACTGGCTCGTACGGCAGCGATATTCTCGGCCGATCGCCTTGGTCGACTTTTATTTGGCCTCTTCGGATTAGAAAGAGCCTCACCAGTCGAAAATTTTTCGTATAAACGCTTAATGGTGTTCTTAGAAGGCGCACTTCTCCAGATGGGTCCGTCGAATATGGACAACCCGTTATATAGAGATTATTATTTGCAAAATTTTAGTGATTTTGCTCAAGAAACTGGACGGATATTTCCAAATAAAAAACTAATTTTTATGAGGTAGTGTCGGTTGAGGGTCTCCAACACCAACATCCCGTAGAGCTATATAGCCCATTTTCAATACCATGCTAGGTTAACTACACATGTTTGTGCCAAATTTCAGCTCCCTAGCAGTTTTCATGCAGGCTCTATCTTGTTTTCAACAGACGGACAGCCCGACAACATGGCTAGATCGTCTTTGAATTTTACAGGGATCAAGAATATATATACTTTGATGGGTCTCCGATGATTATTTCAAGGTGTTATAGACAGAATGACAAAAAAATGACAAATGACAAAAAATGTGTGAGAATGTAATGAAAAATGTGCTCAAAGGGGCTCGCACTTGTGAGGCTAACAGAGGCGGGCATTTATCTGATATTGTATTCCATACATAATTGCCGACATTAAATAAAACATTTATCAATATAAGATATAAGATTATAAACAAACAAAGTAGTAAACCTTCACCACGGACACCCTGTATAATTTTATATTTGTGTCTTAACTCACAACTACTCGTAAGCTCAGCAAAATTGCCAGATTTAAGAACTACAGTTTCGTTTTTTCTTCTTCCTTACACCCTATTGTCCATCGAAAACATTTTTCGAGTGAGGTACCTTGAAAACGACGTCTGAACAAAACACGATGTATTGTATTTTGTATAGAGGTATTGTTGTAGTTTGAAAAAAAGAAAGCAAAAAATGTCATTGATTGTATCATACTCGTATATACTCGTAAGATGTTATAAAAATCTATTCGAATTTTTGTAAGCACGAGTATGTTCCAAATAACATTGTTATTATTTTAATAGAAATGACGTTAGTTGTTTGCTGGGACCTCTGTGTGTGATAGCATTATGGATATATTTTGTGATTATTGAGATTGAAAAGAATCAAACTGTGAGATAAGAAAAATGTAATCAAGGCTCAACAAGTTTGACAGGGCGGGATATTATGGGGGGGGGGATAATATGCGGCATCTTAATGGCACTGACGTGAGCTGAAAATCTGTATTCGCCCCCTTTGTCAGTACAATGGCTAATCGATATTATTCAAACTGTATCTTGTGCAAGGGAGTTACTATAAAGATATGTGGTTTGAGCAACAAATTGCTCTATATGTGACAGCGCATAGAGAAAGGGACCTAAGGGTAAAAATCAGTTTTGTTCAGGAGAGCCATTTTAAAGATTTAAATACGTGTATCTTTGGTGTACCATCACTTTCATAAAACGCGCATATCTCTGGAAGGGAACACTTTTGGGGCATGGTCTCATCGGTCTTTTTTTCCCTTAGGTCCCTTTCTCTATGCGCTGTCACATATGGAGATAGTTTATAGTTATTACGGCGCGGTAATATTTTAAGTTTTGTGTTATGAAAACGCCAGTGATTCGTTATACTCAGAGCACAGATTCGCTGTTATAGTTGGCGCACTTTATCAGTTTGACTGAAAATCAATCAGAAATTAAGCGGCATTTTTTTTAAGGATTTAACGAATTCAAAGCTTTCCTTGATTTCAATCTAATTTGGAAAAAACGACAAAATCCCTTTTGAAAAAATCAGTCTTAACTGAGACTATTTAATTTTTCTAATTTATATGGTCCGATTGGCAGGAGGAGATTTTAAATACACTTCACTATATTATTTCGATCGTCTTGAAGACTGTATGGAATTTTTTTTATTTATCCATATACAGGGGGTCTATTTAGCTATTTTTTTTTAATCTTGTGCTATTGCGACTGTGACAGATCTTTCTCGCTAAAAATTTTAAGGGAAAGTCATTATCAGATCTTTGTGGAGTGACGTGAATCGCTTTTGACTTGAAGAGCATTGGTAAATAATGCAAACTTATTTCATATTGAAGTTATTTCATCACAACGATTAATGGACAGACGGTCGGATATCGCTTATTAGATTCAGCTATTGATGCTCAATCAATCGGTATAAAAACATGAAAGATATGCTTCTTCTTTTTATGTATTACAGACATCAGCCCAATATTACAAATTATACAAATTAAATAATTGCTGTTGTAGTTTTAGTTCCACAAATTTAATCTTTTCCTAGTTGGGATAACTATCATTTCCATTTCTACGAGGGTTGTTATTAATATTTCGGGTCCTGGCAATGCTAGGGTTCCCAGTTGCAAACGGCAACTTTCATTGGAAACTTTGGCATAACTTCACTCATAACGTTTTGTCATTTGAGGGTGAATTGTTTTGTTTACAGGGTGTTGAAAAATTCATGTCAGTCAAAAAATGGAATTATACCGTGAACATTTTCGTGCGATGTTTTTTTACGATTTTCGGCGTGGGTTATCGAGACAAGAGTGTTTAAATCAACTTGTTTCGACTTTTGGCGATGAAGCACTATCAAAAAATACTGTTAATCGCTGGTACCAAGAATTCAGTCTCCGAAGCCGTTCGCTCCAGGATGAATTTCGTGAAGGACGTCCAACTTCGGTCACTTTTCCAGAAACCATAGATGCTGTGCGTGTACAGATTAAGCAAGACCGACATGTGATATACCGTGAGATTAAGGCATCCTTGGGTATTAGTATAACAAGCATCAATAAAATATTTCATGTTCATTTGGCCGTGAAAAAAAAATTGTTCTCGTAGGATCCCACATAATTTGACACATGCTCGTATGGATTGGTACAAAGAGATGTTGAAAAAGTATAACTGCGGTAGCTCAAAGGCAGTGTATAACATTATGACTGGTGACGAATCATGGATCAATGCATATGATCCCAAAACAAAACAGCAATCGACCGTATGGGTCTTTCAAGACGAGCCAAATCCAATAAAAGTTGTTCGTGGAAGTATTACATCAAGCAAATGATTGCCGTTTTTTTCGGTATAACCGGCCATGTTGCCATAACCAGCCATACACGTAGGGCGGTCAATTCTGAGTGGTATAAATTCAACTGTTTGCCAACAGTGTTTAAAGAAATGAGGAAAGATAATAAGAGAAGACGGATCATCAGCTGAAATGATGAGCTATTGGACCACTCAAGATGTCGAATTGATGGGTCATCCAACGTACAGCCCTGATTTGGTACCCAATGACTTCTTCCTTTTCGCATTAAGAGAAAAATGCGTGGTCAACGTTTTTCATCGCCCGAAGCAGCTGTTGAAGCGTTCAAAAATCATGTTTTGGAGGTATCTCAATCGAAGTGGAAAAAGTCGAAAATTGGTTTGTGCGGATGCAAAAGTGTATTGATCTTAAAGGAGAATATTTTAAAAAACAATAAAACCATATCCAATGATACATAAATATAAATAGCATCCCTCGTACCAGATCGCAAACTATAAAACTACAATCTTTCGGGTTCTAACTTCGGGTTCTAACTGGCCTGGCACATTTTCTGTTTTACTAGCAACTTTTTTTTGTTTATGTTTTTTAAAGGCAATCTTTTATAAGCCATCTGTCAAAATTTCCGAAATATTTAATGATTATTTTCTTTGTTACAGGTGATTGAAGTAAACAAGTTTTATAATTTTTGAAAAACGGAAAATAAAGACTTTCGTGCGGTAATTAAACACTTTTATATGAAAGGTTATACGCCAAAATTAATCAAAGATGAATTGGATTCTGTTCATGGTGATAATGCACCATCATACTCCACCGTGAAATCCTGGGTTCAACAATTTAAAATGGGTCGTTCAAGTACGGAAGATGAACAACGCTCTGGAAGACCGAAAACTGCTGCTACTATTGAAAACATTCGAAAAATATTTAATGAAGTGACTAAAGATAGACGAATAAAGCTCAGAGAACTTTCTGATATTGTTAAAATACACGAAAAACAAGTTTGGAGTATTTTACATGATGAACTCCACATGAAAAAGCTATCCGCAAGACGGGTGCCGCGTTTGTTGACTTTGCCCCAAAAAATCGTCCAACTCCGAGGAGCTTTTAGCGATTTATCAGTGTAATCCAATAGAGTTCTTGCGCCGATTCATAACTGTTGATGAAACATGGATCCATCACTACATCCCAGAGTGCAAAGAACAGTCAAAACAATGGATAGAAGCTGGTAAAAATGGTCCCAAGAAGGCGAAAACTATTAAGTCAGCACGAAAAGTAATGGCCACAGTATTTTGGGATGCAAGGGGTATAATATTTATTGATTATCTTGAGAAAGGAAAAACTATAAATAGTGAATATTGTTGTGCATTATTGGATCGGTTGAGTGAAGGAATCAAGATAAAACGACCGCATTTAGAAAAAAAAAAGTTCTTTTTCATCAAGATAATGCTCCTTCACACTCTGCATTTTTAACTCAACAAAAACTGGCGGAATTACAATTTGAAATTGCTCCGCATCCACCATATAGTCCAGATTTAGCTCCTTCTGATTATTTCTTGTTTCCAAATTTAAACAAATTTCTCGGTGGCAAAAATTGTCGTCCAATAGCGAGGTTATTGCTGAAACTGAGGCATATTTTAAAGGTCTTGAAAAATCTTATTTTTCGGATGGAATTAAAAAACTTGGAAAACGTTTGATGCAGTGTATTGAGTTGGAAGGAGATTATGTTGAAAATAAATAATAATTCCAAAAAAAAAACGGTTCTTTTTATGTTAGGCCAGTTACTTTTGCGGTCGCCCTCGTATGTATTCGAATTTAGTGTCAATGTCCTAGTTCAATATTTTAAAATTTTCTACTAGAATTTAATATCTCTTCAGTTGATGATGCAGGTTACACATTTAGCTTTCTTTACAAATTGAAAACTAATACTGGATGGCCCAAAATAAGACCTATGGGTTCAACAAAAAGGTTAAAAAGAAGCACGTCACTTCGCTGTTTCTTCGTGATTTTTTAAATTTACAGTAGAACAAATTGAGAGTCGGAGTTTTATAGACTCACTTATATTGACATTATATGACATCAATTTGGATGGGAAGTCTGTTACCTTCATATTATTTATAAAATCGTAGAAATATAACTATTATAATTACATTGATTTTATTGTACGGCAGAGCACCTTGCCTCATGGGCCGGTGCAGGAATCTACTGGAAAGTCCATGGCTGGTTTTGGAACAGGGAATTGTTAAGAGGCTTCACAACAGCTTCCAAAACAGTCTCTTGGTAAACTTTGGCCGATGTTTTGACTCCTTGTTCGCAGAAATGCAGGTCAGTGACCCCATCGTAAGAGACACCCCACCAAACCATGACTGAAGCTGAGTGATGACCCTTTTCCACCCTTGGGATCAGTTCAGATGATTCCTTAGATTCGCTTGTTAAATTTTTCCTAAACGATAAAATTTGTTCATCGGTGAACAATATTTTTCTGTGCAAGTTATCAGCGTGCTTTACCAAAATAAGTTTGCATTTTTCAATCCTTTATTTTTTTAAAGCTGCAGTCAATAAATGTCCGGTACGTCGTTTGAAAGCCCTAAGTCCCAAGTCTTTTTTAATGATTCGACTCATGGACTTTTGCGTGATATTCATCTCACGGGCCATGGTTTTCTGTTTTTGGAGCGGATTTCTGTGAATTCTTTATTTAACGGCTTTGATGACATGCGATGTTCGAACAGAGCGTGGGCGGCCCGACGGTCATTTACATATCCAGTCTCCTCAAACAGTTTTATGTGTCGGTAGACGAACATGCGGCTAATCCCCAGTGCCAGGAGCGTTTTGAAAATATCGTTTTTTTTTAATTTCACACTTAAAAAGCTCTTTTACAGCGATACGGGTCTCATTATCTGACCACTCTATGATGAAAGGTGAAACAATTTTAAAATCCCGTTACAGACTAACGCTATTGAGGTTAGCTTTAAAACCCATATGACATTAGAACTGAACATACCCCTTGTATGTTCAGTTCTACTGTGGCGCGCAAAATAGAAAGGGACCTAAGGTTAAAAACCAGTTTTGTTCAAGAGAGTCATTTTACAGATTAGGTCCCTTTCTATTTGCGCTTAGAATCGTCGACTTCTATATATATTATAGACAAAAAAAAGTGAATATTTTTAACCCCTCAGTCTTATTTGTGCCACCCAGTACAATTGATTTGATTTTCTTAAATATTTATTAAGTTGCATGTTCAAATTATGTACTATCCTGAGTAATTTGAAACAGGATGAGAAGGAAAAAACATTACGTTGGGGAAAAAAACATTTTTACCCTTGCATTTGAAATTATGCCCATAACACACAGCGGCAAAGAAAAAGAGCACAAATACATGAAAAGGTGTAGCACTTTACTTCCGTTTTATAACAGACATCCGTTTCCTAGTGAAGGGCTTTTTACGGGTTTATGTGTTTCTTCGAAATGGCCATAAAAGAATCAAGGCAACAAAACATGAATGAACAACATAAAGTCTTACAACTGTGAAAACGCATATACGTATATAGTTATGATGTACACAGGCATTTACATATATACAATGTACGAGTATATACATTTGTACATACACATACGTATAAAATTTTGCAAATATTACGTGACATTTTCAATATGGTTTGGGAGACTACATGTTTATCCCACCTCACCTTGGGTTTATTTTAAGGATAACAAACACTAAGTTTAAATAATACGAATTCGGAAAAGGGACTTATTTATAGTTTAATATTTTGTTTATGAATATGCCTGAATTGTTTTGAATTTAATAACAACCAAACTCAGATTAAGTCTGACTAATGGCATTTTCTTGTCCAAATATGTCGAAACCATAAAGAGACTTTAAAGCACAAATATTGTTTCTAAACATTTTTTCAGTGTTAGATTTTAATTGGGATTTATACTATAGGGTGATCAATTTATAGGTTTTTTTTCCAAAATAAAACAAATACAAAAATACAAATCAAGTGTGGATTCGTTATTGTTCATTCGAAAGGACATTTTATGCCATTTATTTTTTGAAAACAATTTCCTCTCAATGTTGGCAAATATTCCACCTACGGGTTTCCATTCTGAGGGTATAATTTTGGATGACTTGTTTGACCATTGCGACTGGTATGGCAAAGCGCTATACAGCCGTGGTTTTCGCGGTGTAACTCTTTCCACGATGAAATGGCAAACAATACTGAAAAGAAGCAGAAAATAAAGTTTACCCAACTAACGCGTAAACTGCGAAAATCTCCTATTGAAAAAATACCTCTTGATTGAGCTTTCGTTAAAAATTTAAAAAATTATAGACCGATGATGCCAGCAGCCCATAAACCGCACCAAACCGTGGTTTTCGCGGTGTAAGTCTTTCCATGATGAAATGGCAAACAAAACTGAAAACAAAAAAGTTCAACACAACTCACGCGTAATCTGTGAAAAACTCCTATTGAAAAAAATACCGCTTGATTGATCACCCTATATATATGTATATGATATATACGTGTGTCAGTTATGTGTCGAATTGGTATATATTCCTGTGAATAATTTTAAATTGTCTGAAACTAAAAACACGTCAACGAATCAAATAAATATTTATACAGACGAAAGATGGAGTCCGGAATCCAAGAATTGCCAAGCATTTCTTAAGGAGGTTATGCACCTGGATGGATACATTGCAAAGTTCCAGAGAATGATAGGAGGGATAAAGGAAATGAGGATGGAAGGAAATGAGACATATTTCTCCTGCCATCTAGCTTTAATTTCGAATCTGGCATACCAGCACATACCTTTTTTTATACCCTCCACCATACAATGGAGGGTATATTAGTTTTGTCATTCTGTTTGTAATACCTTGAAATAATCATCGGAGACCCATCAAAGTATATATATTCATGATCCTCGTAAAATTCGAAGAAGATCTAGCTATGTTGTCCGGCTGTCCGTCTGTTGAAAACAAGATAGAGCCTGCATGAAAACAGCTAGGGAGCTGAAATTTGGCACAAACATGCGTAGTTAACCTGGCATGGTTGGTATTGAAAATGGCCTATATAGCTTTACGGGAAGTTGGTGTTGGAGACCCTCAACCGACACTACCTCATAAAAATTAGTTTTTTATTTGGAAATATCCGTCCAGTTTCTTGAGCAAAACCACTGAAACTTTGCAAATAATAATCTCTATATAGGCACAATCATATATGTAAAAATGGTTTAGATTGGGCCACAATTTCTTGTACCTACCATACAAACGGCCTTATGGGCCTTGAGAAATAATATGACTATAACTCACCACAAACTTGACCTATCGAAATGAAATTTTACACATCATGATTTCTATATACAACACACTTCTACGCTGAATTCGGTTGAGATCGGAAAAGTCCTACTGGTACCTCCCACACTAACGGTCTCATGGGCCTTGAAAAATAATATGACAATAACTCACCACACACTTGACCTATCGAGACGAAATTTTCGACATAAAGATTAATATATAGAACAGACTTTTGCGCTAAATTTGGCTTAGATCGGAAAGGCCCTAGTGGTATCTCCCACACAATAGGTCTCATGGGCCTTCAAAAATAATATGACAATAACTCACTACAAACTTGACCTATCGAGATGAAATTTAGCACATAAAGATTTCTATATAGAACACACATCCGCACCAAATTTGGTTTTACGAGTATTAGGGAGTGTGGTGGAGGGTATTCAAAGTTCAGCACAGCCAAACTTAACATTTTTTACTTGTTTTTTTTGATGACCAACACTCAGGGGTTTTCCCCTTTACATGCTATGCATTGCGTTGGTGAGTGGAAAGTAAGGGAGTTCAAGGGGGAAAGAGGAAGTAATGTTTGTTACATTTGACTTGAATTTCTGTATGTCGTAATTGGTGGGAAATACATTCGCCGGAAGTCGATTTCACATACGGACAGTACGGGCGAACAACGAATTTAATCTGTAGTGTATAGTGCGGTCTACCGGCCAATCGATAACAAATAGGTGTGAATTCCTGGAAAGTCGCGTATCCCTGCCGAACAGTCTCACGTCAGGAATAAGATGACGAATGTCTGAAAAACACACACCATGAAAGTAACGATAGAATAGCGACACGCAAACCACATTCCGCCGATGCTCCAGGGAGACAATAGAGTTGGATACCCTACTGTCACCTATCAACACCATCGCCCTCCTTTGGACACGATCAAGTAGCTCCAAGGATGATTTTGGAGCACCTGCCCATATATGGGAGTTGTATTCCATCTTTGGCCGGATGTAGGTTGTATAGATATCGAAGAGATCAAAAGGATTGAAATATTTCTTGTACCGCTTTAGAAAGCCTATACACTTGAAAGCTTCTTTCGACACTTCGAATACATGCCTCGCCCAACGAGCGTCACATTGTATTTTCATGCCCAGAACCAGAACCATCGATAGATAGTGACGATACTGACGGGTCAATAGCTTGTGAGACAACAAGCAGTACTGTGTCTTACGCGCATTAAAATCTACTCTATTCACTCGACCCCATTCGCAAATGGCCTGTAAATCCCGGCCAAGTGTCTCATCCATAATTCGCCTTTTATCCTCAATATCTTGAAGACTCGGCCTACGGTCGAATGAATACGAATGACAGAAATAAAGATGGAGAAAGGACAGAACCCTGCGGTACACCTGCAGTCAACCTATGTTTGTTTGATGAGAACCCATCTACATAGTATAGTGCGATCTCTAAGAAAGCTCGATATAAATCGAGCAAAAGTATTACCGACACCAAATGCGATCAGCTTTGATACGAGAGCATTGTGCCAGACTCTGTCAAAGGCCTTGGAGATATTTAGAGCCACGACCTTACTCTCACCAATGTGGTGGATGGACCGACTCCAACGCTCCGATAGGAAAGTCATCAGGTCTACCGTAGAGCGATTTCTACGGAAGCCATACTGCCGATCATTAAGTAGGTCGTTGGACTCCAGATACCCCACAAGATGGTGACTGACCATGCTCTCCATTACCTTGGAGGGCGCAGAGCAAATCGCAATGGGCCCATAATTCGCAGGATCATTGGCTTCAGCCTTTTTAGAGATCGGCTGGACGTTCGCAACCTTCCAACACGCTGGGAAGACTCCTGCACGATAAGTTTCTAAACGGAGCTCTAAATTCAAGGACCATTTAAATTAATCACATTTTTTGTGGTCAATAAAAAAAGCAAATGTTTAGCATAGGGTTAGTATAAACAAAGCACTACACATTACGAGTAAAACAGCTTGTTTTGATTGTTGAATAATATTGCTCGCTCCAATTCAAACCTTCTATGTCAATTTTGAACAGGAATTGAATTTTATTTGTGGCATCTAAATCATCGCTGGTCAAAATAAAGGAAGGACCTTAGTTCTATAACGAGTGTTTTTTAAGAGCTTAGGAACTTAATAATAAAAATCCATTACAGAAATGTCGTTGGAATGAATTTTTTTTATTACAATCAGGTAGCTAAGTTTATGACATTTAGTTTTTAAATATGATTTCCGTCTTATGTCCACCTCGGCTACGAGTTACATGATCCATTCGATCAGCCCAATTTTTTACTACTTTCTCGATAAATATAGCCCTATGTCGATAAAGTTATATTAAGTGTTGGCTTCCAATGCTTCAAACGTTGCTGGTTTGTCGGCATAAAGTAATGACTGATAATAGCCCCAATAAAAGTAGTCCAGAGGCGTAAAATCGCACAAACATGGGGCTAACGATCAGGACCACTTTTGGAAATAAATCAATTTGGTAAAAATTGATTTTGTAGTGTATCGGTTGTTAAACGCACTGTAGCGCAAGTAAGAACCAAATGTCGTTGATGTTTAGCATATAAATCTTTGGCAGCAATAAATGCAGGCAGGCAGCTACTTCCTCATTAGGAAGAAAAATAGACCATCTGCGTCAATTTTATTGGGTAGTGGTTCTCTCCAAATACGGCAATTTTACTTATTGACGTTGTAATTAAACAAGAAATGACTTTAATCACTAAACACAATTCTTTGATAAAAATTCCTAATGAACTTCGCAAATAGATTTATTTTCGTTAAAGTGAATTATCACAATTTGAAAGCGGAACAGAATTGTAAACACAGTTTGTCTTAATCGATACCGATAGTTCTTATGCGGCTAAAAAATAAAAAAAACAACAACCTTTATAAACAAATGAACGCATCTTTGCCAATTTCAAAAAGGTCCTTGGTCTAAACCTTAGCAGTGTGCAAAATGTCGTCGTGATCAGCTAAAACTGTTTTATATTCATTACAATAGTAAATAACCAACAACAAGGTTTGATTAGCAACTTCAGTTGATTTGGAGCTGCTGGCCTCAAATCAATCTAGTTTAGAAAAAATCCACATAAACCCTTATTTTCTGTTTTTTTTAATAGAAGAACCCTAACAGCATTACATGTTAACTGATTTTCAAAATGTTTAGTGGTGAAATTTATCTTTGCTACGATATGACAACGATTATTTCTGACATCAATTGTTAAAGAAGAAATTTCGAATTTTCTTTACAAAAAACTACTGCCATTAAGGCAGTAGTTTTTTCATTTCATTTCTTTACCAGTGTTGTACCTTCATAATAACTTTTTTATATAATATTTAAATCCGCGTCCAAAAAGCTAATAAACTTTACAATCCGAATAAATTTGACTGAGTTATTCAAGATTTAGTCAGAAATGAGAACAACCAACAAAACCGACTATCGGGTTTGTTTAAAAGTAGAAAACCGACATTCCGGTTTAAGCCTTTTCCCAAGGAATAGCAAATATATCCCCTATTTAAAGTGACTCCATTTCTAGGTTCTAGAAGGCATTAAAATCATCGCCCAATTTACCCAGATTTTAAAATTTATGTCATATTTGTATTTGTGAGAAAATTTCATTGTTTTTGGTAAAATCAATTAAAACCCAGGGTTTCCCATTAAGGACATAACAATTTTATATATTGATACGAGGGCGACCGCAAAAGTAACTGGCCTAACATAAAAAGAACCGTTTTTTGGAATTATTATTATTTATTTTTCAACATAATCCCCTTCCAACTCAATACACTTCATCAAACGTTTTTCAAGTTTTTTAATTCCATCCGAAAAATAAGATTTTTCAAGACCTTCAAAATATGTCTCAGTTTCAGCAATAACCTCGCTATTGAACGAAAATTTTTTGCTACCAAGAAATTTTTTAAAATTTGGAAACAAGAAATAATCAGAAGGAGCTAAATCTGGACTATATGGTGGATGCGGAGCAATTTCAAATCGTAATTCGGCCAGTTTTTGTTGAGTTAAAAATGCAGTGTGTGAAGGAGTATTATCTTGATGAAAAAAAACATGTTTTTTTTCTAAATGCGGTCGTTTTATCTTGATTTCTTCTTTCAACCGATTCACTCAACTATTTATAGTTTTTCCTTTCTCAAGATAATCAATAAATATTATACCCCTTGCATCCCAAAATACTGTGGCCATTACTTTTCCTGCTGACTTAACAGTTTTCGCCTTCTTGGGACCACTTTTACCAGCTTCTATCCATTGTTTTGACTGTTCTTTGCATTCTGGGATGTAGTGATGGATCCATGTTTCATCAACAGCTATGAATCGGCGCAAGAACTCTATTGGATTACGCTTAAATCGCTAAAAGCTCCTCGGAATTGGGGCAAAGTCAACAAACGCGGCACATATCTTGCGGATAGCTTTTTCATGTGGAGTTCATCATGCAAAATACTCCAAACTTGTTTTTCGTGTATTTTAACAATATCAGCAAGTTCTCTGAGCTTTATTCGCCTATCTTTAGTCACTTCATTAAATATTTTTCTAAAGTTTTCAATAGTAGTAGCAGTTTTCGGTCTTCCGTACTTGAACGACCCATTTTAAATTGTTGAACCCAGGATTTCACGGTGGAGTATGATAGTGCATTATCACCATGAACAGAATCCAATTCATCTTTGATTAATTGTGGCGTATAACCTTTCGTATAAAAGTGTTTAATTACCGCACGAAACTCTGTATTTTCCATTTTTCAAAAATTATAAAACTTGTTTACTTCAATCACCTGTAACTAAGAAAATAATCATTAAATATTTCGGAAATTTTGACAGATGGCTTATAAAAGATTGCTTTTAAAAAACAAAAAAAAAGTTGCTAGTAAAACAGAAAATGTACCAGGCCAGTTAGATTTGCGGTCGCCCTCGTACAGTTTAACTATTATTCTTGTAGTTAAAAAATTCGGGGGTTTTCCGATAAACCGGAATTTTGTATTTTTTCAAAGCTGTGTTTTATGAAACCGATTGTCGGTTTTGTTTAAAAGTAGAAAACCGACATTAACTGATCTTCTGGTTTAAGCATTTTGCTAAGGAATGGAAAATATATCCCCAATTAGAAGTGATTCTATTTCTAGGCTCTAAATGCATTTAAATCACTTGCTGCGCCCAATTTAACCCGATTTTAAAACTTATGTCATAGTTGTATTTGTTGTTTATCATAATTTTTTATTGTTTTTATTCTTTATGTTAAAATCGATTGAACATATATGTATGTGGCAGCTATATCTTAATCTAAACCGATTTTCTTTAATTTCAACAGCACCCGTCGTTTGCACGAAATTCATCAAGGTTTATTGTAATATGTGGTTCCTTTAGCTAAAAACATATAATCGGATTAATATATGTGTGGGAGCTATTTCCAAGTCTTAAACGATTTTCTTCAATTTCACGATTGGATGTAAGATTTGGCTACTGAAGCTAAAAACATAAAGATCGTATAATCATATAGGCGTGAGCTGTATCTAAATCTAAACCGATTTTCTTGAATTTTATCAATATCCTTCCTTGGTCCAAATAAACAAACGCGTGCCAAATTTCAACAATATTGGTTGTATTATGGCTGCATAATTATTGGCTGTATAAGATTAGATGCAAGAATTGGCTTCTAGATCTAAAAACAGAAAAATCGGATGAAAAAGGGTGGTTTAATTTTAAGGGTCGATGTAGAATGTGAATCACACCTTAACGTCAATTTTTTTTTTTGCATTTCATTTAATATTTCTCAATTTCAGACTAACTCAGTTTGAACCATGGAAAGATACACAAGCGAGCAACACGTTAAAGTTATTATGAAATTGAAAAATCAATTTTTGAAAAATATCATCTTTAGCGATGAGGAACATTTTCACCTCAGTGGATTCGTCAATAAGCAGAATTGCCGCATTTGAGCGAAAGATAATCGAAGGGTGATTGTCGAAAACAAAGAGTGACTGTTTGGTGCGGTTTATGGGCTGGCGGCATCATCGCACAGTGGGAAAATTACGAAAAAAATTGGAAATAATTCGGCCATTTCGTTTGTAATGGTCCGATTTAAATGAAAATTTACATTGACCTTCTTGAAGTGTTACTGAGCTTAAGTTTTGAATTTCATGCATCTGTGTTTAACAGGTGCTGCACAGTGGGCCCTCAAAGTTGGTCACCTCGAGTTAAAATTTTCTTTTTCAAGCCGCCAAAAGCGTATTTGTGGTCCGATCGTAATAATTTTTTCTTTTGTGAAATCTGCTGGACAAACCCAACCAAAAATGTTATTACAAATTTTTTCATATCTCGTACAATAAAAAAGATATCGGGACTTAAAGTTTTTTTTTCGAAAAATTTGCTTTGGATTTTCTGGGATTATTTTATTTTTGGGAATCAGTTTTAGGTGAATCGGGGAAAATTTAATCCTGGTTTAAAGAAAACACTTTGGTTAATGTTTTAAAAAAAAAATTGTAGCAAAATCACCAATAATATGAAAATGCCAGCTGTTCAAAGTCAACTATTGCGAAAAAAGTGGGATTTTGAGTGTTTTACGGCGAAAAGGTACCTTTACTCTTATGTCAATAACTTTAATGTTTCTTAAGTAACATACAAAAAATTTGCATTTATTTCAAAGAAAACTTTATGCTTAATACAAATAATAAGCAATTGTGACCCTAGTCGGTACTTTTCTTGCTCCAGGCGTCTCCAAATATGGGCATTTTTTTCAAAAAAAATTGAGTTTGAGCTCAAATAAAAAAAATCGCCACACTGCTGGCCCAATTTGGTGCTATAAGTCAGTTAACTACATATGTTTTCTAAAATCCCAAGCAAAGAAATTTTGCGGGAGGCCATTTCTAGGACAAAAAAAATGAGTTTTTGTTAAAAAATCCCATTTCTGGGATTTTGTTTTCCCCTGTGTCAAATTTTAGAAAAGTGGCAACTCCAATTTTTTTTTTGAATAAGTTTTTCATTTTGTCACAAAAATATTGATACTACGTAAAAAAATCAGGTTTATATCTCCAACCAGCAAAATTTTACAGTGGTCTGAAATATTGACTTTTTTTGCTACCTTCACAAAAAAAAATTTTTTTCTCGTTTTTATCAATTATTATTCAACATATTGAGTTAATTGCATTCTTTTTTATAATCTGTTAAAACTAGAGGTAATTACCTTTCCATTGGTATATAAAAAGTATATCCTTTTACCTACACTTATAACAGCACGTGCGCTGGAATAAGACCCCTTTGAGTAAAGTATGAATTTTATAGGTAAGAATACCAATTTTAAAAATTCTCGTACCTATCCATAAATAGCAAAAATATATATTTTTACCATTATTGTTTACCTATTGCGTAAAAACGGAAAATGGGTAGTATTGTATAGTATGGATCTAGGTACCTAAACATTCATTCTTATATGTTTTGGGGGAATACCTGTCCCCTATGTCCGGAATATTGTGCAACATTTTAGGCGAATGTACCTGGGTACATAAAAATTCATTGTTATAAATGTATTTTTGGGGAATACCTGGTATTTTAGTCAAGTATTAATTGCGGATATTATTGTGATTACCTGTCATTGATATAAGAACCGCCGATTTTGTATGGGTTTATCATAACAAATTAATCCGCCATGACGATAACACTCCTTGTTCAAGAACTTGTTGAATTTTTAAAAAACACCAAACTTCGGAAAATGGAGAACAGAGTAGCATATTTAATAGAGTGCATAGAGTCAACATATAGCGAGATAACACAATCTAACGAAAGCAGCAAAGTATTAAATTTTTTGAAAAAATTTGACCGGCTCTTGGAGAAGTATCACAGGAATTATTCAAGATTACCAACTGAGTGGCTCGACAGTATAATTGAATTTAAAACTGTCCCTGCTTTAGTGGGTGCTCCTACTAAGGAATACGACGATCTATGTCCAAAGGCAAAGAAACAACGGTTGTCGGCTGAGATGGCAAATCATTCACCTTCAAAGATTTGTGATACATTCAAGGAATTACTGACGGTGGAAAATCGGCCATCTAGCGCAAAAAGAATTGCAGACGTGTTAACGGAAGCATCACCAAGGCGGCTCCAACGCATTGAAAGAAGTATTGCAACACCATGTCCTGGTTTTAGCGAGGAAGAAGCATTAGCTTTAATCATCGAATTGGGATTGAGTAAGAACAAGTACACTCATTTAAGAAGAATGCTGCTTGATAAAGGATGTGACATGTTTCCCGCATACAACCGAATAAAGGAACGAAAAATGGAAATTTTGCCAAACCCAGTGATAATTACAGAAAAGGCCGGCAGCGTTAGTTTGGAACTACTTCTCCAAAATACTGCCAGTAGGATAATAACAACATTGAATGAGGAACAACTAAAAAAAATCAACAACAGCCATCTTCAATTAATATGCAAGTGGGGATGTGATGGTTTGTCAGCACTTTCGGAATACAAACAATGCTCTGATAGCCAATCTACCCAGATCGAATTCAAGAGCGTATTCATGGCATCTTTGGTTCCTCTGAGGTTAAATTTAGACTCTACCTTACCTTCAACTTCGCGCAGAAAATCAAACCCTACTGAAGCAAAATGGCGTAATCCAACACCTGGCTCCAAAATTTATTGCAGACCAATCTCCTTCGTATATCATAAAGAAACGAGTGATTTAACTAAAGCCATCACAGACAAATTAAAAGATGATATTTCGAGATTAGAAGATTTTGCATTTAAATTCGACAGGTATTCTATTACAATATCTTTTAAAATGTTCCTGACAATGGTAGATGGAAAAGCCGCAAACGATATTACAGGAAACAAATCTAGCTGGAAGTGTTTCATTTGCAATAAAAGCAAAGTTAATTTTTCAAACGCTTCGAATAATTCAGTAGTCAATGAAGATACCCTTGAGTTTGGAATAGCACCGTTACATGCTCGAATCAGGTTTCTAGAACACTTTCTAAACCTTGCTTATGACATTAAGTATAAATCTATACCAGGAAATGAAAGGAAAAACATTCGAGCTAACAAAGAAATGCATGAAATGAGAGCAAGTGAAAAAAAAAGAATTCAAGATGCATTTAAACAACAAACTGGCCTAAATATTTCTAAACCACGCTCGAACTTTGGGAATACAAATGATGGAAACACTGCCAGAAGATTCTTCGCAGACTATAATACAGCTGCAGAAATAACTGGAATCAATAAGGAGTTGATTCGAATGGTTAATATATTGCTTTTAGCTCTGAATTCCAAACAAAAGATTAATTCCGATAAATTTGGAGTTTACGCCGAACGAATTTTAAAAATGCTTGCTGATCTCTATCCCTGGAAAGATCTAACGCCAACTATACACAGAGTCCTGTTCCATGGGAAACAAATAATCGAGTCTCACCTTCTCCCTATAGGCGAGTTAACTGAAGAACCACAAGAAGCTAGAAATCGAGACTTCAGATATGTTCAACAATTTTCCACAAGAAAATGCTCAAGAATAGCACAAAACGAAGACTTACTTAATAGTTTATTATTATCTTCAGATCCTTTTTTATCCTCCATGAGAAGTAAGTTGACTTCGTACCACGAAATGACGCATGGAGACGAAGAAGAATTTTCTGATTTATTAGATATGCTGGACGTGGAATAAAATCATTTAAGTTTAATGTTTTTTAATTATAAGATTTATTTAAATGTTAATTTATTTAAAAAAAAGTTTTTCACAAAAAATGAAGTCAATAGCATCTTTTTATTCAAATTTTCTATCTGCAACAATTAAATTACTTTTTTGCGATTGGAAATGTGTAAATTTGATTTTTTTAAATGCAACAACATTGATCTCTCACAAAATGAAATTGCTATTTACCAAAAAAATTAATATTTTACTCAAAGGGGTCTTATTCCAGCGCACGTGCTGTTATAAGTGTAGGTAAAAGGATATACTTTTTATATACCAATAGAAAGGTAATTACCTTTAGTTTTAACAGATTATAAAAAAGAATGCAATTAACTCAATATGTTGAATAATAATTGATAAAAACGAGAAAAAATTTTTTTTTTGTGAAGGTAGCAAAAAAAGTCAATATTTCAGACCACTGTAAAATTTTGCTGGTTGGAGATATAAACCTGATTTTTTTACGTAGTATCAATATTTTTGTGACAAAATGAAAAACTTATTCAAAAAAAAAATTGGAGTTGCCACTTTTCTAAAATTTGACACAGGGGAAATCAAAATCCCAGAAATGGGATTTTTTAACAAAAACTCATTTTTTTTGTCCTAGAAATGGCCTCCCGCAAAATTTCTTTGCTTGGGATTTTAGAAAACATATGTAGTTAACTGACTTATAGCACCAAATTGGGCCAGCAGTGTGGCGATTTTTTTTATTTGAGCTCAAACTCAATTTTTTTTGAAAAAAATGCCCATATTTGGAGACGCCTGGAGCAAGAAAAGTACCGACTAGGGTCACAATTGCTTATTATTTGTATTAAGCATAAAGTTTTCTTTGAAATAAATGCAAATTTTTTGTATGTTACTTAAGAAACATTAAAGTTATTGACATAAGAGTAAAGGTACCTTTTCGCCGTAAAACACTCAAAATCCCACTTTTTTCGCAATAGTTGACTTTGAACAGCTGGCATTTTCATATTATTGGTGATTTTGCTACAATTTTTTTTTTAAAACATTAACCAAAGTGTTTTCTTTAAACCAGGATTAAATTTTCCCCGATTCACCTAAAACTGATTCCCAAAAATAAAATAATCCCAGAAAATCCAAAGCAAATTTTTCGAAAAAAAAACTTTAAGTCCCGATATCTTTTTTATTGTACGAGATATGAAAAAATTTGTAATAACATTTTTGGTTGGGTTTGTCCAGCAGATTTCACTAAAGAAAAAATTATTACGATCGGACCACAAATACGCTTTTGGCGGCTTGAAAAAGAAAATTTTAACTCGAGGTGACCAACTTTGAGGGCCCACTGTGCAGCACCTGTTAAACACAGATGCATGAAATTCAAAACTTAAGCTCAGTAACACTTCAAGAAGGTCAATGTAAATTTTCATTTAAATCGGACCATTACAAACGAAATGGCCGAATTATTTCCAATTTTTTTCGTAATTTTTCCACTGTGCATCGGTCCGTGTTTTTTCCAAAATGAGGCTGGTCAGGCAGTTACTGTGAATGGTGTTCGCTATTGTGAGATAATAACGAACTTTTTATGGCCCGAGTTGGAAGATATGTATGTGGTTTCAACAGAACGGTGCCACTTGGCACATAGCTAACGAAACAATGGCTCTTTTGCGCGACAAATTTAATGGCCGTGTTATCTCACGTCGTTGCGATGTTAATTGGCCGCCAAGATCATGTGAGTTGACACCGTTGGACCTATTTCTTTGCAGTTCTTTGAAAGAAAAGGTGTACGTCGATAAGCCAGCAACAATTCAAGAGCTAAAGGATAAGATAATTCGGCACATTAACGGCATAGAACCTTAATTATGCCTCAGCGTAATCGAAAATTTAGACTATCGGATGGAGGTGTGCCGCCGAGGTTGCGGCGGCCATTTGGCCAATACCTTGTTCCATACATAATTGAACCATACCAATATTATCATAATAAAATGAGATGACAATAAATTCCTAAATAATTTGTGTTTTATTCAAAGTCATCATCGGCCCTTAAAATTTAACCACCTTTTATTTGTGAGGATTTCATTGGTTTGGTCAAATCGTTTGAACGCCGGCTTTTCCATTAAGGACACAACAATTTCATATATTAATAAAACACAGAATATTTAAGATATAGAGTTCAAACGTATTCCAGGTGTATTGCAAATGTTACATTTTAAGAATGAAATTTGATTTCAGTCATATCGAGCCATAAGCGCTAACCTATCGTAAGTGAAAAAATGCAAATTTTACAGGAGACGGTTTTTATTATTTATTTCAAACAACTTTATTAAAAATGCAAATGTTTTAATGCAAAAATTTAAGATTTCTACCTACTCATATAACTGTATCAAAAAACAAAAAAAAAAATCTGAACACATTTGCGATTGCTGCAGCAATTTGATGTGTGACTTACGATAAAATTGCTACACAATAAAATTTAAACAATCATTTACGATAAAATGCAAAAGCTTTTTTTTGATGTTTTACTAACAATTTTGTCATTTTAAAAATACAAAACGATGAGGCTTGTCCTAACGATTATTTTTCAGCAATAAAATTTTTTTTCCAAAAATTTGACTTACGATAGGTTAGCGCTTATGGCTCGATATGACCACCACAAGCTCGTGTACAGCGAAGTATTCGTTGAGCCTAATTTCCCACCACTCGTGTACACATTTCGACCGGAACGTTGGCAATTTCGCGTTGGATGTTGTCTCTGAGCTCGTCTAAAGTAGTTGGCTTGCTGGTTTAGACTAATGACATGATGTGGCCCCATAAAAAAATCCAATGGCGTTAAATCGCATAAACGAGGTGGCCATTCGACCGGAGCATTTCTCGAGATAACACGGTCACCGAATTTGCCTTTCAGTAAATCGATTGTAAAACCAGCTGTGTGGGTGTGGCACTATCTTATTGAAACCACATATCGGCGATCCAATTCTGTTAAAAAATAATTTTCTAACATGGGGCGGTAGCGTTGACGGTAACATGACGATTGTTTTCATCGACGAAAAAAACGGCCAAATCACAACTCCGGCATGAAAACCACATCACACAGTATTTTTTTGCAGATGTGACGCGCAAAATAGAAACGGACCTAAGGTTAAAAACCAGTTTTGTTCAGGAGAGCCATTTTAAAGATTAGGTCCCTTTCTATTTGCGCTTAGAATCGTCGACTTCACTTTCATAAAACGCGCATATCTCTGGGAGGGAACACGTTTGGGACATGGGATCGGTCTCATTCGATGCTCAGATGTTGTCCACATCAAAAAAAAAGGAAAATTGATTTTTTTACCCTTAGGTCAATTTTTCTATGCGCTGTCACAGATGCAATTGTGTCTCTTGAAGCACATTTGGGGTTTTTGCTGTCCAATAACGCATTTGTTTATTTATCACTCAGTCAGATATAAGCTTCATCACTGAAGATGATTTTTCGTTGAAATTCTGGATTTTTGTGAAACTTTTCTAGACTCTAATCGGAGAAGTTTAAGCGTTTCAAATGATCAAGTTGGTTTAGTTCTTGAGTCAGTTTGATCCATGGCGTTTCTTTGGCGCCGGATCATCTAGAAGTGATAATTTGAATCCAAATTTATCCACAATAGCATGTACAGCCTGTCGGGTGGGACGATTATTATGGCCGGTAATTTAAATAAGCGCTCTTAAAGTAATGACCACCGACTCAGAATTTCGGTAGTATTTTTTAATGATTTCCAAACGTTGCTCGAAAGTGAACCTAACCATGATGAAAATGTTACTTCGACTAACGTTTTGACACTGAAAGATCATTAAAAATGTTTGAGGGTGCATTGACATAAAGATACGAAACTGTTAGGTCCCTTTTGGAAAACCCTTTATATGTGGAAGCTATATCTTTTATCAATTTCAACAGCGCCCGTCCTTTGCACGAGAAACTTAATCAAGATTAATACATAAAAGCTGATGAATTTATGTGTGTGTTATGTCCAAACCTGAACCGATTTTCTTCAATTTAAAGTAATTAAAACCCTACCTAGGGCCAAAAACAAACGTGTGCAAAATTTCAACAAGATTGGCTGTAAT
This sequence comes from Hydrotaea diabolus, assembly GCA_963513945.1. NCBI lineage: Eukaryota > Metazoa > Arthropoda > Insecta > Diptera > Muscidae > Hydrotaea > Hydrotaea diabolus. The sequence goes on along the minus strand of OY740718.1, from coordinate 120,266,310 downwards.
ATGTGGCTTCTAGAGCTAAAAACAAATAATTCAATTAACATTGGTGCGGGATTTACTTAAATTTCAATTACGTTCTTCCTTGAGTTAAAAACCTTTTTCATGCTATTTTTATGTTAAATGTTTCATCAAGATTAGATGAAAGAAGTGGCTTCTAGAGCTAAAAGCAGAAAAATTGGATGAATATACTTATATGAGACGCGCAAAATAAAAAGGGACCTAAGGGTAAAAAAGATTTAAATACCTGTATCTTTAGTGTACCATCACTTTCAAAAAGCGCGCATAAATCTAAGAGGGAACACTTTTGTGGCATGGGATCGGTCTCATTCGATGCTCAGATGTTGTCCACATCAAACAAAAACAAAAAAGTGAAAATTGATTTTTTTACCCTTAGATCCCTTTCTTTATGCGCTGTCACATATATCGGATACTTACTTTTGGATAAATGGGTGGGTTAATAACCAAAATTGTCGCATTTGGAAAAATGAAAATCCGCAAGCCATTGTTGAGACCCAGGTACATCCCCAAAAAGTCGCCGTTTGGTGAGCTCTATGGGCAGAGGAAATCATTGGTCCACATTTCTTCAAAAATAAAGCCAGCCATTATGATGCAATCAATGGGGAACGCTATAGAGCCATGATTAATGACTTTTTTGTGCCTGAATTGGAGGATGTTGATGTGGACGACCTTTGGTTCCAACAAGACGGCGCTACATGCCAAACAGCGAACGAAATAATCAATATATTGAAGAAAACTTTTGGTGAACGCTTTATCTCGCGTTTTGGATCTGTGGCGTGGCCTCCAAGATCGTACAATTTAACACCGCTGAACTATTTTTTAGTGGTGTTATGTAAAGTCGCTTGTCTACGTAGACAAATCCGACACCATTGACGCCTTGGAAGAGAATATTCGGTGCGTTATTCCCAACATACGGCCTCAAATGCTGAAAAAAAAGGTCGAAATTCGGGCCTCTCGGTTGGAATATATTCGAGCCAGTCGCGGCGGCCACTTGGCCAAAATCATTTTTTTAAGATAATGGCAAACCCTTATCTTTATAATAAAGCTAAATTCTTGGCCATACCACTAAAATATATGCCTTTTTCATCTTGAAAACCAAACATCTTTACTATTTTTGCTGTAATCATATAAAGGGTGATCCATCTAGAGATATTTTTTCAGAACAAAAAAATATATAAAAATTCAAATCAAGTGTGGAAACTTTATTGGTAATTTGAAAGGACATTTTATGACATTTATTTTTTGAATATAATTTCCTTTAAATGTTGACCGCAACTTCGCCACAGGGTTTCTATTCTCCAATTTTGGATGACTCGTTCGAGATTTTCGACCGGTATGGCTTTAATGACACGCGTAATGTTGGCTTCCAAAACCTGAATCGTAGCTGGTTTGTCAGCATAGACTTTGGACTTTACTTAACCCCAAAGAAAAATATCTAAAGGTGTGATATCACTCAATCTAGGCGGCCAACTGACTTGTCCAAAACGTGAAATTAGCTGCTTTCGCAATTTTGTTTATTGACTTTGCCGTTGAGCCAGAAATGGGCCTCATCACTGAACAAAATTTTGGTCGGAAACAGCGGATCTTCCCGTTTCTCACCGAACGCTCATTTCCATTAATTACCAATTAAGATTACCAATAAAGATTCCACCCTTGATTTAAATTTTTATATATTTTTTTGTTCTGAAAAAAATACCTCTAGATGGATCACCCTATAGTAACCACACCTTTTCTCTGCGTGATAAACACTGGCGACTTTACCAGTAAGAAATTAATCTCTTAGCCTCTTCTAGTTGCTTTTTAAACAAAGGTTCTCTATGAAGCACATTGGCCGGCGCACTGTGTTGCGGCTAGTGGAAAAGTAACTTTTTTCCGATTATTTTTTTCAGTGTTTTTAATGATGCAATTTTGTCACAGACATTCCAAGTAAACAAAAAACACATAAAGCTTATTTTTATGTTGGCCCGTTGATTTTTAATTGATTTTAGAAGTCAAATATACAAAATTTTCACGAAAAGAGGGGATTTCAGGGCTGTATTCAAAATGATCTCATTTGATTTTGGTGACAGATATTTTGATTCGGAAAAAAAATCTGCCTTCGGACAAGTATCTTCTGTATAAAAAGGGAATGTTGTTTGAGACATTTTCATATGCACTTTTTTAAAACGAAAACCCGACTAAAGGTCCATTTTTCCTTTAAATTTGGGTTAGGTAAGCAATATCTAAAAAGTCCCAGAGAGTCCCAGTTCCAAACCACTACAGAAATTTTATATAATTTGTTTTCAACGAACTGTGAACAAATCAGCTGCCCATACCTGCCCTCCTGGGAGTTATAGCGATTTTAGTATATCCCTCTCAGTATTTATTCCATAGAAATAGAACGGAAATTCTCGGAATCACTTATTTTTTATTCTACATCTATTCTAGCACTCCACAAAAATGAGCATAACTCTCTTAAAACTGAAGCTATTGACTTCAAATTATCAAATCAAATTAAATTATCAAATTAAAGCTTGCTACCTTTCAAATAAGATAGATTTTGGTTTTTTATAAAATTTCAGAGGTTTTCAACAAATATCGAAAAATCATGAAAATTTGACGTTTATAATTCTTGTTCGGACCACCCTATAATTTATTTAAAAAACTAATCATAGGGTATTTATCAGAAATAAAAGAAGAATTAAAATAAATTTTATTTTGTAAATTTTTCGAACAATTTTTTTTTTTGACTTTTGTTGAAAATTTGACCCAACAATTTTTTTCGGTGTAAATTTTTTTTTCACTCATTCTGTTTGGGATTTCATTCTGACCAATCTGTAGAAGTTTCTCATCGATACAATTAAAAATACAGTTTAGGCAATATGATTTCCAAAAAAATCCGCTTTCGCAACACTGTGCGGCGTAAAGCTGTAGATTCTGGTCATCAATATATAAGATAAGATAAGATTAATATCGTGCACAGGTTACTGATTTGAGAGAAGTTCCTAATTTTGTCCTTATTGGAAAGTTAAGGGAACTTAGAATGTATGTAAAGTATTGCCAGTGGTGTACCAGGACCCCATATGGAAAAGGACCTTTGTGTTGGGGTTATTCGAAAACATGGACCGATTAAGTCCAGCTTCAGATAGGAACTCCGAACTAGTAGGCATAGTAAACATAGTATACCATAGCGTGGTGTAGTGTTTAATGTGGATTTAGTTTATCTATGGGTGGATTAATTTATATATGGGAATGTTTAAATCTAGCTATGCCACCCACGCAAGAATATGCCACCCAAGCAAAACTACACGCAGAAAAAAAGTATGGTTGTGGTGACAATATTCGAAGAGCACAACACTATTGTTGGGTGTATGGTTGTGGAACAACAATACTTCGATCCTCACAATTATAGTATGATTAAAATACAACCATACTATAATCCTCAAAACCACATTTTGATCCTCACAACAATAGTAGGGTTCTCACATAACCATACTATGATCCCACAACCATAGTATGATTCACACTCAACCATATTATGATTTGTATAACCATATTATGATCCTCACAACCATGTATGTTTCACTTACAACAATAGTATGATCCTCACAACCATAGTATAATTCACACGTAACCATGCTATGATCCCTACAACCATAGTATGATCACACACAAATATACTATGATCCCCAATATTATTTATTAGAATTCGGTTAAGTTGTAAAAAAATTATTCAAAAATGCATTAAATTCAAAATAATAGAAGTAATTTATTTAACAGTAGAAAAAATCAGTTTAAAAAAACGTAAGTGTTTTCATTAAAAATATTTCTGTTAAACAAAGCCAAAGTAGTTTGTTTGAAAATATGTAATTTCCATATAAAAAGTACTATTATTGCATTAGAACAGTAACAATAACATTGTTCTTAAAAACAATTTTAAATGACGAAAAATTACAATACTACAGTATGGTTGCCGTAATCATATTATTGTCAACTTAAAACCAAAAACACAATACTTTCGTCGCACCAACCATATCTATATTGTTGCTACCACCATATTTTCATTATTAAATTTGGCAATAATACTATTGTCAACAATATTAATATAGCGGTAATCATAATATTGCTAAATTAAATTCAGTAAACATACTATGGTTGCGGCGAACATACTTTTATTGCGGAGAACATATTATTATTGCCTTAACCATATAGTAACCATGTGTTTTCTCTGCGTGTATGAAGTAATTTTAAAATTTATACACAAAATTAAAATGTTAATTTTCTTAAATGCTTTAAAAACAATACAAAATGTTTAAGCAATTTTTTAACACTTCAGTATGTGCGAAAGTATTTACAACTAAGAGATACACTTACACCAAGCGACAAAATAGATTTGTAGGTTTTACAATAACATTAATAAGAAAATGCTCTTTGCACATTTTTCGCTTAAGCAAACAATCCTTTTAAGTGTTCTCCTTATCGTGTAAAATTCAGTTTTGTGTGCTTTAAGTCCTATTTTCCGAAACAGCTTTAAGACGACTTCTCAGGCTAACGCTAAAAATTCTAACTGCATTATTTTTGTCACTAAGTGTATATCTTAAAGTTACCATTTAGGTTCATACATATTTTGTTTTGGTCATACTGTCAATATTTAAGCTTATGAAAAATATTTACCTTAAAGATTATATTCATTTTACATAATACTAAGCTTGTATGTACGAGTATATTGTAAAATTTGTACAGACTTGGTATTTTTTTAATAAAAAAAAAATCGTATCTAAATGTTTAATTTAATTGTAATCCTTGCACATATATACGAACAGTTATCTACATCACAGTGGCGGATTTCTTGAGGGTCTTCTGAAAGTACTTATAAGTACAGTATTTAACCTTGTATTTCCAAATATTTTGGAAATAAATCTCTAATTTCTTTGGCATTTGCGAATACTGAGGAAATATCACAATGCTATTCGAGTTTACAGTAACATTTCTAGACATCTAGCCGGAATGCGTGTCGTATAGCATATCTCCGAAGTTCGCAACCTGGGGTGTTAAAATACTTTTAATACTCGTCAAATCAATAGTTTTTTCCGCTAGTCACTCCCTACTGAAAATATAGGGAGTATCTCCTATAGTTTAAGACTTACAATTATTTTTTCCAACTGTAGACGATAAATTAGCATTTTTAATGTATCGTCTTAGCAGTACACCCAAGAGGTCTGTTGTTTATCCCATTCATTCATTGTAAAGAAATTCTACATAAAAGTAATTCCAATTTTAAATATAAAGGGTGGTTAAATTTTAAGGTCCGTTGATTTTGAATAAAACATTGAAATTAAAACAAATTAAAACAAATTATTTAGGAAATTATTGTCATTTCTTTTTATTATGATAATATTGGTATGGTTCAATTATGTATGGAACAAAATATCGGCCGCGACCTCGGCGGCACACCACCACCTGATGGTCCAAATTTCCCATGACGCTAAGGCATTATTGAGGTTCTATGCCGTTAATGTGCCGAATTATCTCATCCTTTTGCACTTGAAATGTTGCTGGCTTATCGACGTATACCTTTTCTTTCAAATAACCCCAAAGAAAGAAGTCCAACGGTGTCTAATCACATGATCTTGGCGGTTAATTAACATCGCCACGATGTGAGATAAAACGGCCATTGAATTTGTCGCGCAAAAGAGCCATTGTTTCGTCAGCTGTGTGGCAAGTGGCACCGTCCTGTTGATACCACTATTGTCCACATACATATCTCGGGCCATAAAAAGTTCGTTATCATCTCACGATAGCGAACAGCATTTACAGTAACTGCCCGATGATGCCGCCAGCCCGTTTGTCTCGCAAAGGAGCCTTTGTTTTGTCAGCTGTGTGCCAAGTGGCACCGTCCTGTTGAAACCACTATTGTCCACATACATATCTCGGGCCATAAAAAGTTCGTTATCATCTCACGATAGCGAAGATAGCGTGAATGCTCACAGTAACTGCCCGATGATGCCGCCAGCCCATAAACCGCACCAAACAGTCAGTCACTCTTTGTGGGAGCATTGTTTTTTCGACAAACACTCTTGGATTATCATTCGCCCAAATGCGGCAATTCTGCTTATTGACTGACGAATCCACTGTGGTGAAAATGTGACCCATCACTGAAGATGATTTTCTTCGAAAATTAATCATCCACTGTTGTCATTTCTTGCCAATTTTCAAAATTAGCCTGAATGACTTTAACACGTTGCTCGCTACTGTATCTTTCCATTGTTCAAATTGAGTTAGTCTGAAATTGAGAAATATCAAATGAAATCCAGAAAACAGCTTGACGTTAAGGTGTGGTTTGCATTCAACACCAGCCCTTAAAATTTAACCACACTTTATTAATGCAGCCAAAAATTAGAGCCGTTTGAATTTTAAAATTGAAAAAACCAAATTTTTTGTAAAGAAAAAGTTCTTAGTAATATTTTGCCCATTACACAGTAAACTTGTAAAGAAACATGTACAAAATTTATACTTTTCAGAAAGAGGACTTTATAGATTCAAATACAGAAAAAGCACTTCTTCGATTACTAATTCGATCGATCAATGCACTAGAAAATGGTAAATTTTCATAACAAAAAATATGTATTTATTTCAATTATAAAAAGCTCGCATAGCTACGATGTCAAAAGTAAAAAATGTTTTTACGTCCTAATGTGACTGCTAATACCCTAAAAAGTCTTAAGTAGGTCGAGATAAAACTAGTAGGCCTTTTTTAAAACAAAATCGCAGTTTTGGGATTTTCCCCCACTATTTTAGGAATTGTGGGCATCTCAAAAATGATTAATTTCAGCAGTCTGGTATCAGGGTAACGCCTGGTATAACTTCACCAAAGCGCTACAATTTTATTTCCAATGACTATTATTCGCACAGCAGGGCCCACCGATAATTGGCCGAACCTTTGTTTCTCTACTCTAGTGGTGAACACAACTAAAATTCTATTGACTAGATTAAGTAGGTGGTTGGGCAAGTGATTTATTTTGAATCGACTCTCATGCCATTCGTTCTTTCGTTATTAACCTCAAGTAACCACTTGCGTATTCAAACTTTTTGTTTGTAAATTTTGTACATTCCATACATCCATTAAGAACGAAAGAAACGAAACCCCTCTTTCATTTGCATATTCATTTACACCTCAGGAATTTAATCCAAAGGAGATTTTTAAACCAACCAAATAGAAAAAAAGAAAGAAATACACAACATATAAAAATAAAATATATTAACTTTCAGTTGAAATTTCTCTCTAAGGATTTTCGACAGAATAAAAGGAAGAAATTGAAATAAATCAATTTTAAATGTATGGAGAATGAGTCGAAATCCTTCCGTACTGTAGAACATTACATTCATATATACAATTCTCTATCTGCATTTGAAAAGAATTTCACATACTCTATTCATACATATTTTCTTTTAAATGTAAAGGAGTAAAATGCACAAAGAAAAACTATACCTTTGGGGTGTCAATATTCTAGTAACCCTCATATTAGCATTATATCTAATATGTTCATGATTCCCACTCCATATTAAGACCAAACCCATTATTATACCCTTTAAGGCCACACCCATTATGATACCCACAACAATATTATGACCACACCTATTATGATTTCTACAACCATATTATGCCCACAGTCATTATGACCGCATATACTATGACTCCCACAACCATTGGATTATTCCCGTAACTATAATATTAGGATACCCACAAATATGCTATAATTCTAGCAACTAAAATATGATTCCTACAACAACTTTACATGCAAACGTAAGTCCTAAACCACTTTGTGGCATAGGATATTATAAGATGATTTCTTGGCAAATATTTGTAACTACCACAAATTTTTGGGCAATTTTGATGTCGAGTGATATACGAGTAGTTCCGACACATTTGTTCATTCGATTTTTGTTTGTATCTTTCAAATCCAAGTAGTACATTCAATCTTAATAAAATTCGGTACAAGTCTTTTTTTCTGAACCAAAGGGGAGAGTTATTTAAACTTAAGACACTTGGTTTAGAGTTCATAGAGAAAAAAAATCGGTTGGAAATTGGTCCTAACTACAAATATTTGGTTGAATGAATATACTTTCTGTTGCCAACACTAACATTTTATGGTATTTATGGTTACATGGTTCGATTTACTAGATGATGGTAGCTACAATTATATTACGATTCTTACATTCAATAAGTCGGTTACTCTGACCGATTTTCATAAAACTAGTGGTTGACGCAACTGGTGGTTATGACAATCAACCAAATATGAAGTAAATGTTACTTTGGTACCAATAAGAGAGTGAACCAACCAAAATGATAATGGGATGAAACCACCCTGCTGCCAAAATAACTAGAAAAATTCTAGTTTAATTTTATTTCAAACTAGTTACCTATCTGCCCTTTTCTCATATAGCGAACTATCGATTTTAACATGGGGTTGTCATAGGCGCTTAACTAGTTCATTTGTTTATAATTACATACTGGTTGTAACACTTGTTAGTTACATTACTAGTTGACATCTAGTACTCTAAATTACTGTATTTGGACTAGATATTGGTTAACTAGTGAGCATTCTAGTTTGTTACTTACAGTTTCATTCTAGTCTATTTGATAGTAGTTTGATACAGTTTGTGTCCATTGTACACGCAGAGAAAATATATGGTTACTATATGGTCACGGCAACAATAGTATGTTCTCTGCAATAAAAGTATGGTCGTAGCAGCCATACTATTGTGTTTTTTAATTTTATTTTGACAATAGTATGATTGCAGCAATACTAATATTGTTGAAATGTAACAATAGTGTTGTTGCCAAATTTAAAAATGAAAATATGGTTGGAGCAACAATATTAATATGGTTGGTGCGACAAAAGTATTGCCTTTTTTTTTTTGGTTTTTTGTTGACAATAATATGATTACGGCAATTATACCAGCATATTTTTTTTAATTTGACAATGTTATTGTTACGAATTTTGCGCAATAATAGTACTTTTATATGTAATTTAAATTATTTCAAAACAAACAACTTTGGGTAAGTATAACTGATATATTTTTAGTAAGTAAATATGTTCTACTGTTAAATAAGTCACTCCTATTATTAAGAGTTTAGTGTATTTTTACGTAGTTTACTTAATAAAAATCTCAATTGTTGAATAGTAACTTAACCCAATCCTTACGAAGAATTTTGGGGATCATAGTATGGTTGTGAGGATTATACTATTGTTGTATGTTAAACATACTATAATTATAAGAATCATAATATGGTTGTGGGGATCATAGTATGGTTGAGTGTGAATAATGATATGGTTGTGGGAACCATAGTATGGTTGTGTGTGAACAATTCTATTGTTTTGAGGACCATAATATTATTGTGGGGATCATAGTATGGTTGTCTGTGAACCATACTATTGTTGTGATGATCATAATATTGATGTGCCGCAACCATATTCCCAACAATAGTATGATCCTCTTCAATTATTGTCACCCCAACCATACTTTTTTTCTGCGTGTAGTTATATACTACTTCAGTCTACACCAGTTTAGCACTAGTTGGTTGTGTATGATTGTATACTAGTTTTTTTTCTTATTTGAACTTTGTAAGGTAAACAAGTAAAAAATGTTAAGTTTGGCTGTGCCGAACTTTGGATACCCTCCACCAGATTCCCAAATAAAATTCAAAAATAAAATTCGGTGCGGAAGTGTGTTGTATATAGAAATCTTGATGTGTAAAATTTCATTTCGATAGGTTTGTGGTGAGTTATAGTCATATTATTTCTCAAGGCCCATAAGGCCGTTTGTATGGGAGGTACAAGAAACGGTGGCCCAATCTAAACCATTTTTACATAGATGATTGCGCCTACATAGGTATTATTATTTGCAAAATTTCAGTGATTTTGCTCAAGAAACTGGACGGATATTTCCAAAAAAAAACTAATTTTTATGAAGTTGAGGGTCTCCAACACCAACTTTCCGTAGAGCTATATAGCCCAATTACAATACCAACCATGCTAGGTTAACTACACATGTTTGTGCCAAATTTCAGCTCCCTAGCTGTTTTCATGCAGGCTCTATCTTGTTTTCAACAGACGAACAGCCGGACAACATGGCTAGATCGTCTTAGAATTTTACGAGGATCAATAATATTTATACTTTGTTGGGTCTCCGATGATTATTTCAAGGTGTTACAGACAGAATGACAAAACTAATATACCCTCTATTGTATGGTGGGTAGCCACTGGGGGCTGAGATACCAATTCATAACCCAATTCACGCAATTTTGCCATTGTGACTGCACACATATGCACCCGTGCATTATCTTGATGAAAAGGATTTCTTTCTTGGCTATATGGGGTCGTTTTTTCGGTCCAATAAGTTGGCATAATATTCGCCTTTTATTGTTTTTCCCTTTTGAAGGTATTCGATGTGGATTATCCTGCGTGCATCCTAAAAGCTGTTGCCATCACCTTATTGGCCGACAATTCGCTTTGGGCTTCTTCGGCGCCGATTCACCCCGAGAAACCCATTGTTTAGAACCCTGCTTGGTCTTGGATCTATGTTTCATCCACAGTTACAAAACGAAGCAAAAACTCATTGAATTATGGTTGAACAACTCCAAACAATCCTTTGAAGTTGTCACAAGATTACATTTATGCTATTTTGAGAGCAAACGCTGCAGACAGCCCAACTGATTATGTAAAATCGAAACCACACTGCCTTGTGAAATACGTATGGCATCAACGCCGATCGGCAAACACCATATGTGACGCGCAAAATAGAAAGGGACCTAAGGTTAAAAAACAGTTTTGTTCAAGAGAGCCATTTTAAAGATTAGGACCCTTTCTATTTGCGCTTAGAATCGTCGACTTCACTTTCATAAAACGCGCATATCTCTAGGAGGGAACACTTTTGGGGCATGGGATCGGTCTCATTCCATGCTCAGATGTTGTCCACATCAAAAAAAGAAAAAAAAATTAAAATTGATTTTTTTTACCCTTAGGTTCCTTTCTCTATGCGCTGTCACATATCGTGAATTTTCAGGTGTATTGACCTCAATTGACCGTCCAGAACGTTCAAGGTCATTTGTACGTGTGCGACCACAACGAAACTCAGTAAACCACTTTTTACCATTGAAAACGATGGTGCAGAGTTCCCATAGTTTTTATCAAGCTTTTCCTTGGTTTGATTGACGGGTTTTTCGCCAAAAATTAATGTTTTAATGAGCACTCGAAATTCACTTTTCTTAATGGGATCAGTGTTGCATTTCGTTATTAATATGCCCTCGTATGTTTTTAAAGATGGTCGTTTTTAGGTTAAAATATTCTACTATTATTATTATTAAATAATACTGAAATAAATTAAAATAAAATCAGAATATGTTCAAGATAAACAAAAACCCTCTCGTTCCTTTTTCAAAAAAATGTTTTTATTACTGAAATGTAATGAATTAGTTATGTTTAGTAAGGATATTTTAAGATATTTTTTGTCACATGTTGGCAGGACTTCAAGAATTCTGTTGAGGTATTTTTTGTCACATTACCGGAAGTTTTTAAGTTTAAAAATCCACTTTACTTGTTGTCGAGTTAAAGAAGAATCCAAATCCAATAGCGAAATATGCCGGACACCTCCAAAATCCGGATTTACGGTTAAAAACCCGGCTTTTGTACCTTTGCGCACTTACAAGCCTATAATATTGTTGATAATGATCCGATTTTCAATTTCTTACTAGATTTGGAAAGAAAAAACTGAGATCTTTCGAATGAAATATAATTTATCTTTTTATTATTTATAGGTGTTATTGTCCAGCAAACACAAATTTTGTAGATTTTTCAAAAAAAATTTAACTTTGGTGACGTTTTTATACATAATTTTATTAAGAAAATATAATACTATTGAATTTATTCAAAAAGTACGATTATTTACGACTACAACGCATATTTAGGTTTAAAAATAGATAAGCAATTGACTGAGTTATTTAACTTTTCATGAAATCAAAATTTTTACCAAAATGCCTGCACAATGTTTTTGGTGTTGTTTCTATGCACCTTCTATTAAGTTACAAATCAATGTTATTCTAAACACACAAAAAATTTGTAATGAAAATGAATGAAAATTTTCATGAAAAATTAAATTGCTTATCTATTTCTATCCCAAATCTAGTAAGAATTGAAAATCGGATCATTATCAACAAAATTGCAGGCTTATAAGTGCGAAAAGGTACAAAAACCGGGATTTTAACCGTAAATCCGGATTTTGGATGTGTCCGACATATTTCACTATTAGAATCTTGTTTCACTCGACAAGCCCTACAAGAAAAATAATATCCAGTGCCAGGTTTTTTGGACTGTCGCACCGTGTATTTTATCATAATCATCTTTAGCTTACAATTTGTTGGCACTTTAAAACCAAAATTCACTTCACTTTATTAACTAACCCACTTTAACTATTTGATGCATAACATCGTTCCACTTGTTTATATAATATTTCTTTGATTCGAAAGTAAAAACCAAGTTTTAAAAAAACCTGCCCATTATTCAAATAACAGAATAAATATTTTAAAACAGTTAATATAAAAAATTATATAAAAAAAAAACTTTACTATTTCGGTTAGATTACCGAATACATAAAATTTAATCACGAGTTGGTCCTGTGAATAAATGCTCGCGGTAATGACAACCGCATTCAAAGAGTTTTATAGCCAATATTCTATAACAACAACTAATATAAGTATATGTGACAGTGCATAGAGAAAGGGACCTAAGGGTAAAAAAAATCAATTTTCATTTTTTTTCTTTTTTTAATGTGGACAATTTCTGAGCATCGAATGAGACCGATCCCATGCCCCAAAAGTGTTCCCTCCCAGAGATATGCGCGTTTTATGAAAGTGAAGTCAACGATTCTAAGCGCAAATAGAAAGAGACCTAATCTTTAAAATGGCTCTTCTGAACAAAACTGTTTTTTAACCTTAGGTCCCTTTCTATTTTGCGCGTCACATATGTCAAATTTAGTTCAAATAAGCATTCTTATTAGTTAAGGTTACCGATACTTTATCTCTCTAACCACACGCTGAAAAAAGTATGGTTGGGGTAACAATATTCGAAGAGCACCATACTATGATCCCCATAAGAATATTATGGTCCTCACAACAATAGAATCATTCACACACAATCATAATATGATCCCCACAACCATATTATGATCCTCATAACCATAGTATGTTTAACGTACAACCATAGTATGATCCTCGCAACCATAGTATGACTACCGCACAACCATACTATGATCCCCAAAATTGTAAAGACTGGAATACGTTGTTAATCAACAATAAAGAATTTTATTAGTTAAGTTATGTAACAATAGGAGTGATTTATTTAACAGTAAAAAAATTCATTTATAAGTATTAAAAATATTTTAGTCATACTAATTCTTAGTTTTTTTTTGAAAAATTTTAATTTTTATTACTATTATTGCGTAAGAATCGTAAAAATAACATTGTCACATTAAACAAATAAGGTTTTGACGGTATGATTGCCGTAATCATGTTATTGTTAACATAAAACCCATGAAAACAATACTTTTGTCCCACCAACCACATTTATATTGTTGCTACAATCATATTTTCAATTTTAAATTTGGCAACAATGCTTTTGTTACATTTCAACAATATTAATATTGCCGCAATCATACTATTGTCAAAATGAAATTCAAAAAACAATACTATGGTTGCGACAACCATACTTTTACTGCAGAGAACATACTATTGTTGCCGTGACCATATAGTAACCATATCTTTTCTCTGCGTGCGACACTGTTAGTTTCCAGTATTGAAAATTGACGAGTACCCAATCAACATCCGGTTGTGGCGATGGAATACATGGATAGCACGAGCAATCACCGGCATTAGGTAGGCAAAACATACGGTTGTGGCAACAGATCTCTTCTCTGTGCGCAGCTATGTTAAATCGATTTTTTACCAATTGCTCTAGAAGCCAATAATTGCATCCACTTTTAATGCAGGGTCAAGTTTTGTGGCCAAAGGATGGACGTTATTTTAATTGAATGAAATGGGTTCGGATTTAAATAAAGCTTTGACAATTTAACCGATATTATGTCTTTAACTCTATAAGCCATATATTGCATCCAATATTGATTAAACTTGGCTCAGTACATAAAGATCGACCAACATTCCTTACCTTTCCTTCTTTAAAATTGTGTTTTTTTAAGTGAAATTTACTAAATTTACCATTTGTCCTTACTTATATATCTCTTTTATAAGTATTTTTCAATTTTTATCAAATCCCACCTTTTAAAATCCTCTTAAATCTATATTTGAATACTTTAAAGGGCAATATGCTTTTTTAGAAAATAATCACTTCCAGGTAGGACAGCAAAGTACGAACATAACAAATATTTTTGACAGGCAAAAATATTGACCGTACAACTTTTTCAATTAAATCAATGATCTGCTTAAGAGGAAAAAAATGTGTATGTTAGTGGGCTTATAACGTTTTACCAAAAAAAGCACAGAAAAAGGAAAACAGCGAAAAATTCTGTCGGAAAAGTATTTGATGTTATGCCAACACAATGGGAAGGCATGTGAAAAAACATGCGTTTTTTCCATTTGTTATGATAACAGCAAACAGAAACTATTCTGAAGTAATAAATTTTCAATTTTTATACTGTTTTAATAGTTGACACAGTGGTACCAGAATGAAGTTGAGTTTTTTTAATGAATCTTTTAAAACCGAAAGAAGTCAAATGTCTAACGTCACTTGCGTCAATGCGACATGCAGATTCAAAATTAAAAGTTATCTAGTGCACCAATGTCATAAATGAGAATGAGGCATTCATAGATATTAACGATAGTTTTTCATACTATTAAGGAGGCGGCTAAGGTCCTAGGTTCATTGGGTTCTGAAGAAGTTACAATTTTGTTTTCATATAATAATTAAATTGTTTTTTGGTACCTGGCCGTTTTTATTTTGATCCAAGCGTACACGCAGAGAAAAAACATGGTTACAACATGGTCACGGCAATAATAATATGATCTCCGCAATAAAATTATGTTCGTCGCAACCATAGCATTGTTAACCGAATTTATTTTTGACAATAGTATAATTGCTGCAATATTAATATTGTTAAAATGTAACAATAGTATTATTGCTATATTAAAAAATGAAAATATGGTTATATCAACAATATAAATATGGTTGGTGCGACAAAAGTATTGTGTTTTCCGTTTTGTGTTAAAAATAATTTGATTGCGGCAATCATACTGTATGATTATAATTTTTCTTCATTTAAATATGCTTTAAATATACAAGCTGCTTTGGCTTTGTTTAACTGAATTTTTTTTTAATAAAAACGCTTACGTTTATTTAAACTAGTATAATTGTATGTGATTATACTATGGTTGTAGGGATCATAATATGGTTGTGAGAATCATACTATGGTTGTATATGAAACATACTATGGTTGTGAGGATCATACTATGGTTGTGAATATCATAGTATAGTTGAGTGTGAATCATACTATGGTTGTGGGGATCATAATATGGTTATGTGTGAATCATACTATTGTTGTGAGGATCATAGTATGGTTGTATTTGAATCATACTATTGTTGTGAGGATCATAATATTGTTGTAGCACAACCATGTACCCAACAATAGTATGATCCTCTTCGAATATTGTCACCCCGACCATACTTTTTTTCTGTGTGTATGATAATTAGCTTTTAAGAATCGTGTTTTAATAAATAATATGTACTTTATTAAGATTACTAATTGAATTTCATTGCTTTTCTGCCTATACCGACAGATAAATTGAGTGCCGGTTTTCTAGTCCTTATCTTGAAAATCACGGTTTAGTGCGGTTTATGGGCTGAAGCACTCATCGGTCTATATTATTTAAAAAATTATAATGGCTAGAACGTCACTATGAATGATGCTCGCTATCGCGCCATGATATCTGACTTTTTGCTACTTGAAATTGCAGCCCGTAATCTTGAAGACATTTGGTTTCAATATGATGGTGCCATTTGCCATACAACTGCTCAAACAATGGTTCTATGGTTCTATTGAAAGGCCATTTCGAAGAGTCGGTGAGTTGGCCGCCTCGATCGTGTGATATTATACCTTTGGAGTTTTTTTTTGGGGCTACGTAAAGTGCAAAGTCTAAACGTTCGAATGAGTCATCCAAAATTTTACCCTCAGAATGGACAACCTGAGGAGTAGCTGCGGCCAATATTTGAAGAAAATTATATTTAAAGTATAAATGGCATAAAATGCCCTCTTGAATGAACAATTAAGATTCCACCCTTGATTTGAATTTTTGTAGTTTTTTTTATCGTGAAAAAAATACTTTTAGTGATCTCCAGATACAAACTATTGTTTTAAAATTTATATTGTATTTATTAACAAAATGTCCTTTTAAAAGAATCGTAACATTTAGGAAATTAAATTAGGTCTTGTAGAATTTGATAGACGCGGGCGGTATAGCTACCTAAATAATATGGATATCATTAGGGCCAGACAGGAATAAAGCCAAGAACCATTCCATCCGTAAAATTTTGTGAAAGAACTGTCGATATTTAATTATGCCAACCATAATGCACGATGTTAATTGTGGGTCACACTTAAACGTCAAGGTTTTTTCCCAACTTTATTTTACATTGCGGTGTAAGTCTTTCCATGATTGAATGGCAAACAATACGAGTACTGAAAAGACAAACAAACTTACCACAACTCACTCATAATTTGTTTAAAAAAAACTATTAAAAAATGCCCCTAGTTTCAATACCCGTTACAAATTTAAAAAATATGTACCGACGATTTCAATGGCAAACAGTACTGAAAAGAAAAAAATAAAGTTTAGCACAACTCATGCGTATCTGTGAAAAAAGCCGATTGAAAAAATACCTCTAGATTGATCACCCTTTACATACATATTATCTATGTTCTGAAGCCAGACAGATAACTTTCAACCATTAAAAATGTTAATACAGGATGGAGCGCGAAAATTTGCTTTTTTGCACTGCATGTTGTGGCGGCACTGTTGGTCGAAGAGAGTGAAAACTGGCTTAAAGTGGCTGACAGGAGTGGAGAATAGACTATAGTGGCCGACGGGAGATTTGTTTTCGTCTGCTTTACAGTTGCCATCATGCATTGGACACGTGAAGAGATGAAATTTTGTGTTGAAGCGAACTTTTCAAATGCGCACTCGATCATTGCAGTGCAGCGTGCTTTTTGTTTACGATTCGCTGTTCCCTGGGCGGCTATTATTTGTGTAACTTTATTGAGAACAGCAGGGAATGTGACATGTATACGAAGGGGAACTGAGGGACGGACTACAACACCAACAAACATCGAGAGAGTCAGAGCAGCAGTACTGCAATCTTCGAAACGCTCAGCTCGGAAGCAATCAATTGCTCTTGGCAGACATTCTCTCATGATGAACTGAATTTTCTTCGGTATAAAATGTGCGTGGGACTATTTTACACGGCGAACCTCTTGTAAGGACATTCTTGCAACTATATCCCGTGACGCAATGGCGTTCTTTTCTGATGATGATCATTTTCACCTCAGTGAGTGTGTAAAAAAACAAAATATGCGGTACTGAAGTAAAACATCCCCCAGAGAACTTCACCAGAGACCCCTGCATTCGGACTGCATCACTGTGTGGTGAGCCATATCACGAGTAGGCATCATTGGCCCTTACTTTTTCCAGGATAACCGTCTTGACGTAACTGTGAACTCCGAACGGCACTTGACTATGATTCATGATTTTTTCAGCCGGCTCTTGAGGTAGTGCAATTAGAGGCTACATGGTTACAACAGGATGGTGCCACTGCATACACAGCGAGGGTTACCATGAATTGTTTGAGGCAAATGTTTCCTGGACGGCTCTTTGAGGGGTGATGTGAACTGGCCGGCACGCTCACCAGACTTAAACCAATGAAATTTTTACTTTGGGATAACCTGAAGTCGAAGGTGTTTATCAAACGTCCCAACACTCTGGGACGGTTTAGGCTGACATTTTCAGAATACCGGTCGACATGCTTGTTAGAGCTCATGAAAACTTCAGAAAACGTATGCAGCAGTGTGAGGATAGCGAAGGTCGACATTTACCTGATACACTATTTAAAACCATGTAATTTAAAAATTTCCTTGCTGTTCAATATAATTAAAATATAAAATACATTTTTCTAAGTTTCATTGTTTTTTTATTTCATTCCCAAATAAGCAAATAACCGCGCTCCACCCTGTATACAAATATACTTCTTGTTAGACCACAACAAAAACATTCAACATTTCCTGGGCCTTTAGGGTCCTTAACACACACACCTATTCCTACCGAAGCTATCACTAATGATATTCAACATCTAAAGCCCCTACCTCTGATTTGTTTTCTAGTGACCACTGTATCCAATACGTGCAGATACAGGCATACACACGTGGCATATGTTCACTTGTATGAATATATCAATTGTTTAAATCACAACAGTTTGTAGTAGTATGAGTGAACACAAATACATAAATAAACTCGAAAACACCACTTTATACGCCATGTCATATCAGGCAATGCTACGTATAAAGGATACAACATAAACACGTGAGTGCGTAGTGGCTTTGTATTCGAGTCCGGACTGGTCCTTGTTCATACGACATGAAGTTTAACTCAGTCTTTGTGTTAGTGGCTCTATGTGAATGTGTGTATTCGGGTGTACCGATGAACACTATTTTCAAAATTCAATTAAGGATAGTATTCGAACAAGGACCAACAAGGTTTTTTTGTTTGGCTTCAAGTAACCGGTCCATGTGGCCTCTTAGTTAGATTGCGCAATGGTCAAAAGAGAAAATCAGGCTCAAAGCCCGGACAACAAAACATCTAACATTACGCAGTGTGACAGAGAAAAAATACCTGGGAAATGATGTTATTTTTCTTGTAGATCTTGCTGAGTACAACAAGAAACCGGTTTTGAAATTTACCAAACAACTCCAAAATCTGGAGTTACGGGTAAAAAACCGGTTTTTCGGATCTTACGCACTTATATGTCTGTAACTTGGTTGAATATCAACCGATTTTAAGTTTTTCGGCTGATTTAGAAAGAAGAAACTGTGGCCTTTTTGAGTGGTATAAACATTTTAAAATCACACTGAAAAAATCTGTGTATTTTTCCTGTAAGCTCATTTTTTTATTTTTTGTAATTTTTTAACTTTGGATGCGTTTTTACACAGAATTTTTTTTAAAGGAACTGAACAATTTTTGAACTGAATATTAAAGAGTGTTCTTAAGAATACAATTCGGTGTCATTTTTAAAAATTTGTTAGAAACTACTTGAGTTTTTCAACTTTTATTAAAACAATTTTTTGTGAAAGAATACAATTTTTGGCCAAACTACTCAGAAATATTTGTTTGACCGTTTTTTTTTTTATTGAATA